>CM028910.1:8130628-9410628 GCA_016801845.1 Polydactylus sextarius
AAGCAGAGTCTTGACCCGTGTTGTTCTGTCAAGGTTGGACATAATTAAATTTTCTTCTGCTGTGGCAATATTGTGCAAAACATCTCCTTTCTCAAGCTGACAACAACGGACTTGACTAAACCTACCGCACAGCCTTATTTCATTTTCCCCCCAAGGTTAAACACAAACCAGCTCCAATGATATATCCACAGGTGAACCCATTTCCAGATCAAATCCATCTTCTCTCAGGCACGATTAATGCGGCAAGGCAGAGTGAGTCTGTTTTCATGATGAAATGAATTCCATTTTAAAAAAAATGCTAATATTTACATTGTTTGACATAAATCACAGTGATTTACCACAGACAATTCCTCCTACATGTAGATATTAGAGTGACTATACATTAAAAATGTATTTCACTGGATTGTAAATACTTTCCTCTTAGTCTGTTTCACAGAGATTGCAACATGTGCTGGTGCAGAAAAAGTCTGTACTACAGGTTACTAAAGACCCTTTTTCACCAACACTTTTTAACTGTAGCTGATATATTCTTTCATAACTGGATAATTAATTAGATATATGTGTGGACCATCTTTTCTCAACTGTGTTTACCTAAGTGATTTTAGAAGGAATAGAAGAAAAATTTCACATTTCATCAGTGCTAAAGGACAGGATGTTCAAAATAATGAAATCTCAATGGACAAGCTTGTTTCAGAGTAAACTCAAAGTAGATTTTAATGCAAATATATATAAATAAACAATGTTAAAACTATTTAATGATTCCCAAAGCTCTAATATGAGAATAAAAACAAGATGGATTTCCTTTATTTGCAAGTGCTGCTAAGTGTCAGGATTTGCTTAAATCTTTTAAAGATCACCAGGAAGATAAACGCTCAGAGATATTTACAACCATGTAGTCATACACTGTCTGGCTATATTATTGTTAAAGTGGGTTGTGTACATTTAATATAGTGTGAAGCCAAACAATAAAAACCATGTGCATATTAAATTCATGCATGTAAAATGTAATGTATCCATAGGAGAGTCAACATATTTATTAATTCTTGCCTCTGTTGTATAAAAAGTGTTGTACTAAGCTGGAAAGTAGAAACTGAAACAGAAACAAGTTACATTAATTATTAAAAACATATTTTCTGATTGTGTTCAGAATTTAATAACTTGTAGTTTGGTCTGTAAGAAGTCAGTCAGTGTCAAAAGTCCAAAAGACTTGGTTATGGTTATGTTAAGTTGGAGAAACTGGAACCATTTGATAATCAGTCACCGCTTAGAAAAGTTTACGTTTAACTGCTGAATTTGCATAAACTAATATGTAGTTTTGTTTTTTTTTTGTTTGTTTGTTTGTTTTTTCATCATCAAATAGTCAGCCAGTTTTTTTTTCCCACTCAATCATTTAGAGATGGGATTTGTCAGATAGTATCAACAGTGAAAAATGTGCTGCACCTGAAAGTTAAAGTTTTTGTTTTATTCATACAATTGTCCAAAACCTGAAGAGATTCAGGTGTAACTGTTAGATACAACAGAAGAAAACAAGAAATCATCACATCTTCTAAATACTATTCTTGTATATTCATGCTGAAAAGAGGACGTGTCACTAACAAGTTTTACTTTCCGATGTTCCCGTGTCATTTGTTCTGCATTGATATTGTTCTGCTCGCTGTCTGTTGTCTGTGCATGGAAAAAGTCAGATTTTCACACTAATACCACGTGCGCTGCAGTGACAAAATTAAAAAGGAAAGGAATTTTATATGCTCGGATATGACTCATTAATGTGTGGGGGGGGGTGTTATGAATAAAGAACGGTGTTTTTCCTTTTCACAGCTGTAGTGTTGTTTTATAGCTTGGGGGACATATATGAATTATTTAGAATATTTTGTTCACAGGAATATCACCCTGGTCAGAAATGAACCCTGGTTAACATCAGTTAGCACAGTTTCTCCTTTTATTTTCCATATATGAGTGTTGTTTTTTGTTTTTTTTTTTTGTTAATTAGCCACAGTCTGTGCAGCAAATTTCTGCTCAGATTAGTGACCTCATTTACAATAAAAATGCAACACCACATACTCACTGGTGGTCAGAACAGTCAAACAGACTATAAATAGTAAAGCTTTTTCCTTATGAAAAAGACATTGTTGTGGGACTGGGATCCTTCTCCTCAGCAGGGGGGTAATGTTTATTTTAACTTTTGAGAAAGTTTCACGACGTCCACCTGCATCCCATATATGTTTATAATCTTGTGCAGATGCAGTATTGTGTTTATTCTAAGCGACATCTTGGATAGTCATTGTGTTTTGATTGACACATTGAGGAAGTGTGTGGAAAATGTTCAGCCAAGAGGAATATTGGAGTTGGTGGCAACAGCTTTAGCATCAACAAACAGGCTGTCCCCTTTAATGCATGACATATTTGCAGCCCTGCTTAGATTTATGGAAGTTTGTGCTGAAGTGTCTGTTTATAGAACTGCCAATTATTGAAAACACTAGCTCCACGTCGTTTGTCCCGCAGCTTACATCAGTTGTTTCCCCTCTTGTATCATTCTGGCAGAGCGGAGAGACGCTATGTGGAGAAGTATTGGAAGGAGGTGCGGGTGGGAGACTTCATCAGGCTACGATGCAATGAAATCCTCCCCGCTGACATTCTGCTGCTAAGTTCCAGCGACCCAGACCGCCTGTGCCATATCGAGACTGCCACACTGGACGGGGAGACCAACCTTAAGCAGAGGCAGGTCGTCCGCAGCTTCTTTGACTTGGTAAGATGGACACTCAGCACTTCCTGCTTCCTTTCTTTTTAAATGCCGGTGAAAGTTTAGCAGGATTTAACATGTTTGTGCTTGTGTATAACATAGTTTTAGTTCACACCTTCCAGCAAGTCAGCAATGAGAATTTATCCACAGAAGGATGCAGTGTCAGTTTACTTACTGTTTATTAAAACCTGCACTCTCTCTCTTTGGAAGTTAAAGTTTGTTTTTCTACTTCTGGTGACAGACAGGAAAATTAGGGCCCGACTGGACTGATAGTGATGAGATTAGAGAGATTAGAGAGTTTAAAAAAAACTGCTGATGATCTTTATGTTTGCAAAGCCCCCTTAAACATGGTCCAGACACTTGTACTAGAGGCAGAATTTCCCTATGTTTATAACTACTCAAAAAGGAAAATGGTGCAGAGCTACTGTAAATATCTGGGAGTTTTCTTTGTACATACTGATGCAATAATAATAATAATAATAATAATTATAATAAATATAACCATAAAAAAAGGACAAGGCAATATAAAGGAGGTGACCAGCTAATTATAGAAGTATTGTGGTTACCCAATTAATTGTTTGTGCCCCAGTCAAAAGCAGTGAAATGGTTAGTTGATTAATCAGTTTGTAGACCAACCAGAAAAATATTCAATCAGCTTAATTATTCAGTAATTTACCAAATGCTTTGTTTGGATGTGTTTTTTTTAAACAATGTATGAAAATCCTAGAAGGGTCATGCAGTTTTTGGAAAAAATCTCAAACATCCTTTTGGAAAAAATATTTTCATGACTATTTGACACTGCTAGAGCTTTTCACACCCTGACACTCAAACAATAAGACATTCTCATTACCTGCACTTCGGTTCATGTAGGAGTGTTGCATGATGAAATACATTAGTCATACAAGTCATATATGTTTTCACCATCACTGAGATTTGTTTTATTTGACATAGTTAATGTCAAAAATGAGAGCTCGGCTTGATTTCTGTTTGCAGGATTGTGACTTTGACCCTTTAAAGTACAACAGCATCATTGAATGTGAAAAGCCCAACAATGACCTGAACAGATTCAGAGGCTACATGTGAGTATCTCTGTGTTTATGACTGCTTAACCAGTGTTGCAGCAACATTTTCTTATTCAGTTTTGAATTCCAGATGTTAAAGTTTCTGATTTGTCAACTCACATTAACGGTTTCAGGTTTCACTTTCATTTCACTCTACAGTAAAGCAAGAACATGTAACGATTTAAAATGGAAATAATGTGAAACTATGGTTTGTTGACAAACTGGAAGTTTCCAACTAATAATTATGACTCAAACAGTTTTCCCATGTCAATATTACAATTTGCCTTCTTGGGATGTGGTTGCAGGGTTTTGCCCATCTGACTACACACGTTTGAAGATGAATGTGCTGCATTTACAACCAAAATAAAATGACCCCAACCAAAATAAAATGACCAAATACATCCAGAGGGAGCCTGCTGGGCTCACTGCGTCACATTTAACTTCCTTTACATGCAGTAAAAATACTCAACTTTGTGTTTTACATATCCTGTAACACATTTATAGTCATTTGTGGTAATTTATCATTGAGATGGAGCTCGTTTCAGTCGCTCTCAGCTATTTTCAGAGACTTGAACTAGTGCCAGGCGAGTCTAGATGAGTCTTTTCATCATATCTCAATACACAGGTGTTGGATAAGTTGTGAGACACAGTAAATAGGAGTGAGATGTCCCCTGAACCAGCAGTAAACCACCCAGGCCGACTCACACTCACCATGATTATGACATGTATTCTTTGCTCAGAAGGAGACCAGATGCTGCAGGTATTCCGTTGCCAGGCTACAGTGGAGCACAGGGCACAAGCAGTGGAGTATTGTGGGTGGTGGGTGGTGGTGGAAAAGGAAGGGGAGCCTTGTCGCAGCAGTGTTATATTACAACCAATGGCACTGAGTCTAATTTCACTACCTTTCTGGGTAAGAAAGCGCTCTTCAACTTGGGGTGTTACCAGTTTCTTGAACAGTGCAAGCAATGATCTACGATGAGCCATGAGTTTGAACCATGGCTGCTCAGGGATGCTGCTGTTAATCTATAATGGTGGTGACGTGTCATGCACCCTGTTTTCAGAGGCCAAAGGATGAAACTTCCTATTGGTAAACACAGACAGTAGCATGACTTTGGGGAAAAAAAACTCTACTATGAGACAATTAAACTCTGCTCTCAGCTAAAAGTTGTTTAATTAACACACTGGTAATCCTTGATTTGGTAGTGGGATTATAGCTGACTTTAAAGCTCTGCTCCTCTACAACAGGGGCACATTTCCCCATTTAACACACCTCAGCATCTATCTCACTGTTGGTTCAAAACCTTTTTCCTCAAGTTTGGACTTGAATTCAGTCTTCATATATACAGGAATTTAATTAATAAACCAATCAAAACATTGGACTTATTAAGCTAACTTATCGCTAACTGCTAATTAGTAACATCCTTTAATGTTAGCTAGCAGTCGCTAGTTATCACTTTGCTAATGTTTTCCATTCATCTGATAACACTTGAAACAAGTGTCTAGACAGCTTTTTTGTTTGTTGTCATTCGGGTGGCATGGAGACTTGTCGCATCATCTTACGTAGCAACTAACGAGGACTTCTGATGGTTAAGTAGTGGTGTTTCATTTCCTAGGACAATGTTTTCACCCCTACCCCTCACCGCTTCATCTCAAGGGGTGAGGGGAAAGGGTAGGGGAAGAGGAAGAGGAAGGGGTAAAAAAGAGAAATGGGATTGGCCCTAAGCCAGAGGGGGTTTTGTGTGGAGCGGAAGCACAGTCATTGCTTCTGTATCGGAGGGAATTTTTGCTGAGATAAGGGCTCTTGCTGAGGAAGGACCATGATGCTGTGGAGCGTGATCAATTGAGGTGCTCAGCAGAATAAACTGATGTTGTCTTGGGGGACAGGGGGTTCTGTTATTGAGAGATACTCTATTTCTCTCCTTAAGCATCAGTATTTTTCACCTGAGTGTAACAACATGTGTTTGATAAAAGTTTGCAGCAGCTCTTACAGTGAATCTCGTACCCTGACAGAACCCATCAAAGCAGCAGGAGAGATGCACTTTATAAAGAAAACCTGCTTCTGCGAGGCTGCACCATCCGCAACACAGAGGAGGCCGTGGGAATAGTCATTTATGCAGGTTAGTCACCAAAATAATGGTAAACATCATCACTACATATTTCACCAGCCGCTGCTGACACGACTTTTGTCTTTGCAGGTCATGAGACCAAAGCTATGCTGAACAACAACGGCCCGCGCTACAAGCGCAGTAAACTGGAGAGGCAGATGAATGTAGATGTGTTCTGGTGTGTCATTATCCTACTGGTCATGTGCCTGTTTGCTGCTCTGGGTGTGTAGCTGTTTAAGAGTTTTAAGGCTTGTGCTCCTACGCAAAAATATTTCCAATTTCAAAACTTTTATTTCTAGATAAAGAAAGTCTTCTTGTTTATCATATTTATTGTGTTTTTATTTATAAACTCTCATTCTCAGTGTTTGTACGAGCTGACTTTGTAATGTTGCTGTTCTAGGTCATGGGCTGTGGATGTTTCAGTACGGAGATAAGAGGCCGGTATTTGATGTTCTTAGTCCAGATGGAACAGACTTATCACCCGTCATGTCAGCCATTTATCTCTTCCTCACCATGATCATCGTCTTTCAGGTACAAAACAGAGAGAAACAAACGCAGAGATAAAAATATAAACCCAGTGTCCCTTAAGTTTTAGATGTTTTATCCCACTATAAATCAAAGCCCTAGTAGGTGTGTGACCTCCAGCTCTCCATCTTCACAGTGAAAAAGTGTGTTTCATGCTCCAGAATCATCTTTGCAATACACAACCAAATCAGGAAAAAGTGCCACCTGACTCACTGATTTTTATTTATTTATTTCATTATTTTGCTGCTTGCACTAAAATAAATGATGTCCACTAAAATGTCACCCTGTCCCATGTCAGATGTTGGAGTTAGTTTTAAGATAAATGACAAATGGGTGAAGATAGCAGTTTGGTTACGCTGCACAAACACTAACTGTTTGAGGTCTGAGACCTACCAGTGCTGCCAGACGGTGCTTGATACTCTTTGAAATAAACACATGACTCTGTTGGCAAAGTGAACTGCCCTCCTAAATGTCATGACTCATTTCTTCAAAGCTGCTTTCCAGAAATGTTGCCTGGAAATGTCCCATTCAGGATAACACAGAGAAACAATCAAAGACTGAGACACTTGTATACCTTTAGATATAGATGTTTAGATTGTGTTTAGATTAAGAAAAGGTGACTCTCTAACTCTCTAAAATGCGTTTCTCACGCCTACAACACAGCTTGACCAACTTGCGCAACTCAGTCAACAGCAAAACCATTTATTTCATTTACCTTTTTACATTTAACTAGTTCCACTGTTAATCAGTAACAGTTAACTACATCAGCAACTGTTAATGCTAATGTATTAATGTTAATTTTATTATTTCAACTCTTTAACCAAGTTAAATTCAGTTTATTAACACTTTATAGTAACAGCTTATTATTTTTGCATGTTTACATTAACCATTCTTTAAAAACATATCGTAGGTCATCGCCTGCACTTTTGGTAGTTCATTTTATGATTGTGTTAAGCACATGTTGCACATGTTAAGCACATGTTCCTAGGAACAACATTACAACACATTAACAACATGTGTTTTTTTTTTTTTTTTTTAATTAGCTGACTTATTTCCACACATCACAGGTAAACTGCAGCAGTACTGTTCAGGGTACAAGAACTCTGGGTTTGGGAATTAACTCTAAAATGTCTATACTGAAAAAGTTCTGCAAAGTAAGATGCAAACTCTCTGTCCTCTCCACTCATCTCCTTTCCTAGGTGCTGATACCCATCTCCCTTTTTGTGTCAATTGAGATTGTCAAGATCTGCCAAGTGTACTTCATCCATCAGGACATGGATCTGTACGATGAGGACACAGACTCTCACCTGCAGTGCAGAGCTCTTAATATCACAGAGGATCTCGGCCAAATGCAATACATCTTCTCTGACAAGACAGGCACACTGACAGAGAACAAGATGGTGTTTCGCCGCTGCACAGTGGCAGGGGTGGAGTACTCCCATGATGCCAATGGTGAGACAAAGCAGTTATCACACACAAACGCTCTTAACACAAACACAAACTTAACAGTCATTGCCTTTTAAGTCTCACTTAATAATTTGTGTGTGTGTGTGTGTTTGTGCGTAATCCAGCTAAGAGACTTGCCATGTACCAAGAAATGGATTCTGAAGAAGAGGAGTGTACATCTCACGGTGGCACCCTGCCCAGACGAGACAGCGTAACAAGCCACCACAGCGCCCCAGTGGTGCTGCGCTCCCACAGCACCAAGTCACACCGCAGGACAGGCAGCAGGGCGGAGGCCAAGCGAGCCAGCATCCTATCCAAGCACACGGCCTTCAGCAGCCCAATGGTCAGTGCATTTCACTGTGTCGCTGCCACCATCATTCTCTATACGGTCTGCTCATCACTGATAATCCTCTATTCCTCTGTCCCACAGGAGAAAGACATCACCCCCGACCCTCAGCTTCTCGACAAAGTTAATGAATGTAGCAGTCAGATGGACTTCATGCGCTTTCACAGCCAGCCCATGTCCCAACTGCCCTCTGACCTCTCAGACATCATTGATTTCTTCATCGCTCTCACCATCTGCAACACTGTGGTGGTGTCCTCGCCCAACCAGCCCAGGCAGAAGGTAAATCTCACCTAAAGAAATTCTCTTTACCTTTTGACTAGGGCTGATTTTGACATTACTACATTTGTTGTTCTTATGCAGGTGTCACTTCACAGATTCTGGTTTTACTCTCATGTATTTCTTGTGCACTTGTTCTATTGCATGTGAAAATCTATTTTAGGGTGGGGGATTTTAAACGCATGGCTTTGCACCTATTTGGCATCTTTTTGGGCTTAACTGGAAACCTCATTATGAAATGCAAACATTTGGCACTGATTGGCTGCCTTCACTGTCACTCGAATGTAACTTCAGCAGCTTTGGAAGACAGACAGACCATCTTCTTACAGCTATTCACCTTTGAAGGGGAGGGAATGGAATCAGAGTGGGGGGACAGTGGAGATACATTTTACGTCACAAACAACCATTTTTGAAATTGACTCATTTTCTAGTGGACATTTCTAAAAGAGGAATTTCTATGAAAGGAGATGTTGAGAATTTCTAGCACTTTTCACATGTTCTTGAATGTGGGTGGACTACCATTCTTTAATAAAGACAAGGTAAAGACAGTTTTTTATTCTGTCACCTTTAAATAAGTTCTGTTATTCAATAACTAAGAAATTTCGACTTTACAGATGGTGACAAACTGTACCACATTACAAAGTGCCTGACTATTTCCCCACCTCAGTAGTTTTGCTCTGTTTCACTTCAGCGGCATCAATCTTTACACAATTTTCATATATTCATATATTGATGCATAAATTCTTTTAGTTTTTTGTTTCCCTATTTTCATAGGGGTTATATGCTATAAAACACAAAAAAAAATTGGTGAAGAAAAAAAATAGTATAAAAAATATATATATATTTTTTTTACTGTTTTATCATCAATTATGTTGACACAGTAGCATCTGTTGTGGTGATTACAACTCTCATGAAGTCTCACAAGTGTTAGGTTAATTTGGATACCAAAATTGTTTACTTAAGAGTTTGTAATTTCAGAAAAAAAAAATTACGGACATGCATTTTTCAAGATGGAACCTCAGAAATACCCTTAAGGAAGAAGAGGTTAATGGATGTTGTCAGATTATCATTATCAGAAAATCAAAAATAATAATCATGATGGCCCATATCACCCACCCCTATGTGGCAGCATTAAAAAATCATGAAAATACATTAACAGAAAATAAAAAAGTTAACAGAAAATAAATAAATAGTTCATATACAAACTGTAGAGAAAAAAACTAAAAAGTGCAGGCCTCCAGAGATGAGGAGGAAGGCTTGTGGGTGCGATGTTTGCAGCTGGCTAGCTGTAGTGTCGACTGACAGTGAGTTGTTGCAAAATATACTGCTACACAATAAAAAACTTTGAACCATGAACCTTTTTGAAAATTTTTAAAGACGTGTTATCTCTCAAAAAGCAACAGTACTGACTCTGATAAGGGTCTGAAGTTCCTGTTCTTCTTTTTTTTTCTTTGAACCATTGTCATCTGATCAGCAAGCTCCTGGCAGTGAGCAAGTCTGAAAGTTGAAGGTTTTTTGTTTATTCATCTTCAAACTTAAAGGCATTTTATGCCTTCATTTAATTGCTATAGTTGACAGCGAACAGAGGATTGATGTGTGGCATCAGGCCAGTGAGTAATTGAACTGAGCATATTTGCTCATTAAACACTCAGCGATTAGGGCACTCTGTAAGCAAGATTAACATCTAGAAAGCCTGGGGTGTTTTAAGGAGCATCAATAGTCGATATGAGAATAATTGTAACGTTGTCTTTCTAAAGCACCAACACAAAGGCCCCTCTAATGCCGAGTATCTTTGTTTTTCTGTTTTTGAAGAACATGGGAATTGTTTAATGCTTTTTTGCTACTGTACAATATTTGTTATAAAAACACAACAACCCTGCAAAAACTTCGAGGCTCCTTTTGTATATCGCTTTCACTGTTCTGCTGCCCGCATCTTTGATGTGCTCGGTGCGCTGGCTGTTGTGTATCCGTGTTTTGTTTTGTTTTGTTTCGAGCCTGGGTGTGGTTGTCCTGTTCAGAGGTGATATCCCCTTCTCTCCGATCACTGTGTGTACCAGCTCACTATCCCGCTGCTCAGAGACACAAATCTGTTCAGATTAAAGCTATACAGAGTGACACAATATTTATACACTCTGTTTCTGTTTGGTGGTTATCTGATAAGATGGAAGGAAATGTAAATCTGTAGAGAAGCACGAGCTTTGATACAATGTCCTTTCCTTTCTTTCTTTCTTTTTTTAATGTTTGTACTTTTTTGTTCTTGTCCTGGCCCTGTTTTAAGTGTAATTGTTCAGGTTTTATTATGATGCCCCCGATGGCTGTTCCAGCACCTGAATGATTTATATCTATGTGAAAACTGTAGCTCCTGCTACCAGGAGTCCTCAAAGTGAGTCACTCTCCCTGCTGCTGTTCTGCACCAACAAGGGACAAAAGATTGGTAGAAGGATTAAAGCCAGGAGGTGCATTTTCATCAGTGCTGAAAGTCTTCAATGCCACTAGAGCTCATACACTGCATCGTGCAAAAGTTTTAAGATCTTTAGATTGTTATCCATCACACAGAGCCATTGGGGCGGTGTCCAGTCTTAATCAAATTCAAGTGTTTTTGTTTTGTATGAAGTTAATTGATAAATTAAAATGTTGAATTCTCACTTACTGTTGGAGTTTTTCACAAAACTGTACCATTTAAAAAGTTGTTTCCTAAATGCAGCTTAACTGGCAATGCAATTTAGGCAATTCAGTAGAAATGATCATTACTGAAAATCCTATCTCTACAGCAGCTGAAGCTGCAGGAGGAACCAAAAATGACACGGTTTAAGTTTTTTTTGTCTTTTTTTATTTATTTATTTTTTGTACCATGACTATTGACCATTGCCTCTCTCTGTTAAAGGAGCACTATGCAAGAGTCTTAAGTTAATGTAGCAGCTTCATAGTCACTGTGATGGTTAAATGACTCCTTATGGAATGAACAAAGCGTCTTTCCCCACTGTCTCTTGGCGAAAAATCACATTTGCAAGATCAGGGACAACAACCTGGCAATGTTGGATTCACAAACAGCACGTTCAGCGGCATAACATTGTGCAACGCTTGGCAACAGGCTTTCGTGGTCATTTTCTCCCGTTTGGTAGGCATGTTCAAGAAGTTACCTAATCAGCACTAACGCTTATATCAATCCTGCCGATTTAACAAAAAAAAAAAAAACGTTGCAGGTAGCCTTGAACACCCTGTTGCATAATGCAACAGGGTGTTCAGCACAACTCTGTTTCTGTTGAATTAAATGTTTTGCTGCGTATCATGCATCTTGAACTCAGCCTTACTCCAATACTGTAGGTGGAGCTTCATACAGATAAAAGCAACCACATTTGCATAGTGCACATTTTACCTAGTAAAACTGAGGTAAAATGGTATATAAAGGCAGTAATTATAGTTGCTTACTTATAGCTTACTTGTGTTAAAGTTGAAGCTAATATTATGAAATATTAAACCCCACTAAATCTCCTGGACAAGTCTGTTGGACTATGAGGTTCGGAATAAACACTTTAATGTCAGTGTGGAGAAGCAGCTAAAAAGCTCATGGTTTATTCAAACTGAATTTGACTGTCACATTAAGCTTTGTTGTAGATTCTTTGTTTACAGAGTAACCTCTGCTTCTTGCTGCTTCATTTATGTTTTCTTCATCCCTCAGGTCCGCATGAGGTTCGAGCTGAAGTCTCCAGTCAAGACCATTGAAGACTTCATCAAACGCTTCACTCCAAGCCGCCTGACCTCAGGCTCCAACAGCAGCAGCTCCTCCAGCCTTATTACAAACCGCTCTTCCAACAAGGGCTGCTCCAGCCTGCTGTCATCCCCCTCTGCAGAGAGCACACTCACCAAGCTGAATGAGGAGCAGCTTCCCAGAAGCCTGGATCACTCGTTCAGCCCTGTGTCGCCTTATTACGATGGGAAGCTGTGGAACCCAGAGGAGGGCGAGCTTCGTTACGAGGCGGAGTCGCCTGATGAGGCTGCACTTGTCTATGCCGCCAGGGCCTACAAGTGCTCCCTGGTTGGACGCCTCCCTGACCAGGTGACCATGGAGCTGTCACACCTGGGGAAGCTGAGCTTTGAGCTGCTGCACACGCTGGGCTTCGACTCCACCAGGAAACGCATGTCGGTGGTGGTCAGACATCCTCTGACAGATCAGATAACAGTGTACACTAAAGGAGCAGACTCTGTCATCATGGACCTCATCAAACCTCCAAACACAGGTAGGAAAGCACTCAAACATTCATGCAGTTTTCAGATCACCGCATCCAAATAAATGTGAATTTAGTGGTGGATCACTGCTGGTAAATCATGCACTGCAGTCAACACAGTCTCAGGGTGTGATTTTTAGAATGCCATGTAGCTGGTGCTGTAAAATATCTGCTCAGTCCTGCACCAGAATTGATAAATCACAGCTGTCAAGCAGAGATCTGTCACAAATCATTAGCTCAAACTTTCACATTGGTGTAATGGACATATCAGCAAATTCTGAATATCTCCACTTAAATCTGGTCAAAGTAAGAGACTGTTTTCAGTTGGACCTACTTCAGCTGTTGTAAGAACACTGTGAACTACAAGCTGCATATGGATATCGTCTTTGTCTTTACAGAGGCCTTGACAATTTAAACCTTCATTCTTTCCCCTGATATAAACTATAAGGTAACATGGTATGTAAGAACTTGTATTTATAGAGCAAGTCTCTGATGAAAAACTCAGTGCTCGTATTGAGGGTCCCTTGGGAAAAAAAAAAATCTTTTGGGCTTCTTTGTACATTTTTTTCTCTATGATTTTTTTAAAACCTTGTTCCATACTCTACAACTTCTTTAATGTCCTGATAGCAGTAGTAGTAGTAGGTTGTTAGTATTTCAGGCACACAAAGCTCTTCACAGGCACTTTTCACTAATGCTAACGTTCACACTCACCAGACATCTGTTCACAAGTGCTTAGCAAAGGCTGTTTCATCCACAGATTGAAGGTTTGACACAACACACAGTTTGCAGAGCTGTGACTGAGGAGTAGACTCTTATTTCACAACATTCATCAACACTCAAAATAATATAAAACCAACTAGTAACTGTTACAACAGCTACAGGAGCATTAACACTGATTAAACTGAGGATCTGTCGTCACATGTTAAAGGAGCACTCCACTGTTTTTGCTCATCATTTCATGATCAGTCATTGCCGGTGAAACTCAAGCTGTGACAACAAGCAGTGTGAACTGTTTTTAGTAGCTTCCAGAAAATCTGAGAAAGTTACTCTGATGGTCCTTTAAACTTGATCTTGACTCTCAACTTGGCTTTTAGAGTTAAATGGTAGTTCCATAAAAAATCTGTGTTTGTTTCAACTTGGATGAAATTGTTAGCCTGTTTGGTTTGCGGCTAGTGTTGAACTGGACAGAAATTATGCAAATGATCTTGATCTAATTTCAGATAGATAGACTAGATTAGAGCCATTAGACTATCAAACTCAAAATACCTTATAGCAGCCTATCCCCACCCACTTCTCCACCTTTCTCCATAAATGCCTCTATTTTCTAAAGCAGTGCAGTATTGAATGGTGATGTACACTGATTTTTGTTGTTGTCAATAATATTTTATTTCTATTTATTCTATATGGTTTTACTTTACTTTATTAATCTGGTGGTGATACAATGTATCATATGTAACATATGTTCTGAATGACAATAAAGTAGCTTTTCTATTCTCAATGGCGTCAGGTCAGGTCAGGTTGGAGGTTTACTCTGGTCAGGCTGATCCCTTTTGTCACAGACTAAGAACATGTGGATTTCTTTTCAAGAACTGGTATTATATAACTATTCATATATATTCCACATATATTTTGATGGGCTGAATCAAGCTAAGCAGCAGCTTGTCTTCACTTCTCTACAGTATGAACACACTGTCATGTTGTGAGGGTCACTGGCTCCCTCCTGTTCATTGGAGCCTTTAACCTCATCTTCACTGAAACCTTAACTCTGAACCATTAAAACTCTCCTCCTGCAATGAATGAAGTTTCGTTAACTGCCGCGCAACAGTGGAGGAAAACATTCCCATCTTCTTCTGGCTCACTGTCCTGCCAGAGTGATGGTGCTCCACCAGGAGAGTCCTCGTTTACTAGCTGTGTTTCCACCGAGGAGTGTCCCAATTGAGCACCTTTAATGGCCAACAGGGTGTGTCTTCACTCGGACAACTCACTTCTTTGTTTTACCATTGGGTCAAAGCAGCCAATTAAAGCACAGTGTGAGTTGGGCCTTCTCATAACACAGACCTCCATAATGGCTCCATTCAGGCGGTGAGGGAGTTGTTCAGTGTCACTCTAATAACAGTGTGCATGGAGGTGCTGAAGTTAAAGCTGTACACCCTCCAGGGCTCAGAAGTTAGACTGTTTGCCTGGTGATGTAACTCCACTCTCACTCCTGCCGCAAGGTCCTATTGATTCACAAATTCCAACATTGACAACACAGAAAAATGAAGTATATTCACAAATTAATTGTTGAACTCAACAAAATATGTTTATTGAAGCTGCTTTAGTTGTTATTTTAATGATGTGAATTCATGTTTCAGTTTCTAGTGAGAGAAGCTCAAAAATAATCATCTCCCAGCTCTGTGGAGTATTCTTCTGTTGTTTGTTCATTTTGACAGCTCTCTGCTTTACTGTTTGGTTTGCTCTTGTTACTCTCATGGTCAAAGAGATGGAAAGAAAAACACCAGTTTCCAAAACCAAATGGCAGATGGACAAAGTTAGCACCTAAGCTGGTGAATTGAATCAAACATTTAGCAGCTAAAGAGCCAGATACCACAGCAAGGATCAAATTATTCATCAGCAGTTGAACGTGCAGGACGCAAATCCTGTTTAAGGTGGATTTTCCTATTTTCAGAAGCAAGGAAAATAAACATTGCGTGCTGTTCCACCTGTGCCGTCCGGACATCGCAGCCATTTGTCAAAACCAGAAGTCCTGCTGTCCTCAGACTTTTTGTAACAGGCAACAAGAAGATTAGTGACAAAATTAGAACATGTCTGCTTTAGTTTAGTTTTGATTTTATCTTTTTTATGTTTGGGGGAAAATAGACTCTCTGTGTTTAGATTCCTTAGATTACTGATGGTTTTATGTGAATTTATTCCTGTCATGGAGAAAAAAAAACATTGCGTGGCAATGCATGTGTAGCAAAGCTGTGGTGTTATTAGTGAGATTACACGGCTGGCAGTCACAGGCTTGGCTGCTGCATCTGTGTCAAGAGACTGATAAAGCCAATCTGTTTGTACAGCATTCTCATGCCAGAGCAATGGCCAGAGGACTGTGCTTAAGCAAGACTATTCTGCAAAACCCAATCCCTCAAAATATCTAAAGTGATGTTTAATATTCACTTTTATTGAGATCATTTAGAAAATTAATCAGAGTAGATAAATTGTTTGTAAAATCAGATGGATAGTGTTATCACATTAGCGCAGACAGATTTATGAGTAATATGAGAACGTGGTGAAATGTATTGAGGCGCTGTGTACATGGTTTATTTAGGTGTGAAGACAGATGGCTTTCTTGTGCTTCTTGGAAGAAGCAGCATGGATTCAAAAAGCTCCAAGTCTAACACAAATTCAAAACTAGAATAGAAACTAGAATATTCAATCTTTTTTCTTGTGTTTCTGTTTGTTTGTTTTTTAAGGTAACTCTAAAGGTAAACGGCAGAAAAAGATTGTGTGCAGGACCCAGAACTACCTGAACCTGTACGCTGCAGACGGCCTCCGCACACTGTGCATTGCAAAAAAGGTAAGAGGGGATTCATAAACCTGTTAAGAAATGCTGCTGAATGAATGCCCCTCTAATTAAAGTGCTTCAGGAGGTGGAGATGATGTGTCTCAGTGACTGTTTGCGACGTCGCGTTTATAGCCACAGATGATCACATAGACGGACCATGACTCAGCTGCAATCTGTGCCACTTTCCCAGGCTGTTAATTTATGCGCTCACAAGCCGGGCTCATTATATTCCTGCTTGTGCAAAGCGATGTGATAAAACACTTTCTCAAGGTCTCACATTCTCCTGTGGATCGTCTGCTATGTAGGCAACTAAGAGGAGAAGCTTCACTGTTACGTTTTCTTGAACTACTTTAACAGATAATTGTGTGTGTGTGTGTGTGTGTGTGTGTGTGTGTGTGTGTGTGTGTGTGTGTGTGTGTGTGTGTGTGTGTGTGTGTGTGTGTGTGTGTGTGTGTGTGTGTGTGTGTGTGTGTGTGTGTGTGTGTGTGTGTGTGTGTGTGTGTGTGTGTGTGTGTGTGTGTGTGTGTGTGTGTGTGTGTGTGTGTGTGTGTGTGTGTGTGTGTGTGTGTGTGTGTGTGTGTGTGTGTGTGTGTGTGTGTGTGTGTGTGTGTGTGTGTGTACGCATATAAACATTTGTGCTTATGTGCCAGATCATGAGCAAGGATGAGTATGCCTGTTGGCTGCAGCGTCACCTGGAGGCTGAGACTGCAATTCAAGGAAGAGAAGAGCTGCTGTTTGAGTCGGCCCTGAGGCTTGAGACAGACCTCCATCTTTTAGGTAATTTTTTAAGCTTTTTGTTTTTGCTCAGGAGACTTTTAAATGTAATTAATAATAACATAATTAATATGTAATCACTGCTGGAGCATCTGTCACAATTGTGTGTCTCCACCTGCAGGAGCAACGGGTATTGAGGACCGTCTGCAGGATGGCGTGCCTGAAACTATAGCTTCTCTGCGGAAGGCCGGTTTGCAGATATGGGTGCTGACAGGGGACAAACAAGAAACAGCCATAAATATAGCGTATGCCTGCAAACTGCTGGACCCTGAGGAGGAGATCCTGACACTGAACGCTGACTCTCAGGTGGGGCACATCAACTAAGATCTTATCAACTACTTCAAAACTGGCTTTGCTGCTAAAATATTGTAAATATATAGTTAAAAAAAATATGAATGTGCTACTGTTTTTAAAGGAATTGTTCAACACTTTCTGCTGAGATTTAGAAACTTACTTATTTCTACCCTAATCTGTACAGTTAATATGAAGCTGTAGCCTGTAGCCAGTTAGCTTATCTTATTGTCTTATTGAAATAAAGCAAAAACATCAAAGAAAAAACATTGGGTTTGTTGTTTACATTGTTGTTTTTTGAGTCTAGAATGAAAGGATCCTTTTTAGTTTAAGCTAATTTTGGACAAAAAAAGCAATTTGTAAATTTTCCACAATTTGATTTGACACAGTAGGAGCACTATTTGTTGATCAATTAGAAACCAAATGATTAATCATCAAATCATGTAAATAATAAAAAGTTGTGGAAATCACTGCTCCATTAAGCTCTGCCCAGCCCCTGACCATGACCGTCTTTATGCTAAGCTAAGCTAATCATCCACTTCTTTTCATACTCCACAAGAATGTGAAGAAGCATATTTACTGTAACATTATTTCTGTTCCTCTTAATATAAGATATTTGTTTGTTCTTTTCCTCACTGGAAAAACATTGTTAGTTATTTAAAGTTAGGCCTTTTAAGGACCCACATTGTTAAAATCTGCGCTGCTGAAGCATCTGTTTGCCAGACGTATAGAAGGTCACACAGTTCGATATGAAATAGCATTGTCCTGATCCTGATGTCCAGCCCGCTCTGTTCCTGTCTCTGAACCAGGAGGCCTGTGCGTTGTTGCTGGAGGAGAGTTTACACTACATCCAGGCCAAATTCCTCTGCAGCTCCACAGACCAGGCTGCCAAGACCTTCCACAATAACTTTGCACCCTTCGACATCTATTCCTCTTCATCACCGTCCCCCTCCTCATCCTCCCACACCATTCCCCTCTTGGTGCACCGGTTGGGCTTGGTGATTGATGGACGAACACTGGCCTACGCCCTGGATAAGAGTTTGGAAGATAAGTTTCTGGCCATAGCACGAAGCTGCCGTTCCGTTCTGTGCTGCCGATCAACACCACTACAGAAGAGCATGGTGGTTAAACTGGTACGGAATAAGCTGAAGGTCATGACGCTGGCTATAGGTAAATACATGCTAACAGTACATTGTTACACACACTGATATGTACACTATAACAACTTGAGCTCCAACCTCAGAGTTGAAGCAGTTACCCAGAGTTCACCTGAAGTTTCACCATCAAACTTTCATATTTGTCCAAATATTAAAACCATTTCAGTGCTCCTCAGATAAGAAACTGAATATGTACAAACACACTTGCATGTTGGAAGAGCTACACTGAGATATAAGCTTCTCTATCGCTACACTTTAATAAACTACAATCTAGACTTTCACTTTAGGACAGGTTGTTAGATCCAGCAGCATCCACAAATTAAAACATGCCTGAGTTGCTCCACAAAGGGGGTAAATCTTCACTTACACTTACACTATATAATCTTTACCTTGTAAACAGCATCACTAGTCTCAGAGGCTTGTGACTGATAGAGCAAATGAACTGCCTTCTGTGGCTTTGGAGAAAGCTGCTTGAAGTCAGTTCTCTGGGATATTTTAGTTCTCTGACAAATTTTTTAACAAGGAATTCAAAACAAAATGGTTGCATCAGGTTTTTTGTTATTGTCATAAATCATTATTATTGCACTCTCTTTAATTACTATCTTTAATAACTTACTTCAATTATCATTTTATTTACTTTTTGTTTAAATACGGATATATATATATAATACTGATAATTTTAAGTATAGGAGTTTAAAATATTTTATTCAGTTTATCAAATGATTGAGTTACTAATATTCATTCATCTCAGAGCTCCTACTGTGCTTTACCATGAAATATCCTTGTCTTCCAGCATCTTAAAAATCTAATGTGTTATCCTGTTTAATTCTGTTTGTTTGGGTTTTTTAAATTAATGAAATTTATGCCTACATTTGATTGGCACGGTCTGTCTTGCTATGGTGTTAATATGAACTGACTTAAAATGAGCGTATGTGCGCATGAACAGACACACACACACACCACACACTGTCTGTGCCCTTTCTGTGACCGCATAGCTGAAATGTTGCTATTTGAAGGAGTCTTCAGTAATTAAAAACTTCCTGCATAATTGAGGTGACATTAGGATGGCAGTGTGACTTATGACTGTCTTTTTTTCTGTTCCTGCTGCACTTTTTTTTTTTTTTTTTTTTTTTTTTTTTTTGCCGCAGCAACGTTTGCCTGTCATCACTCTGTCAGCAGCTTTACGCAGCAGATGATGGTGTGACTTTAATATCTATCAATGCTCCAATCTCATTATTTTCACCCTTTTCACAGTTTCCTAACAAGGACAGCATTCACCTGCTGTCGTCTATATGTTAATCATATTGTACTTCATGCTGCATTTTGGTGTGTAATTTATTTTCCTGCTCTTCCAGCAGTTAAAAGCATCTGCAGTCAGCAAGAAGACAATGTAGAAGCTGTGGATATAATCTATACGAGTTTGTACACAGAGTTATTTAGAATGTGTGCTCGCTCTCATTTCATGAAGGTATTTTCTTCTTCATGTTACCTGAGAGTTAATTTAATCTGTTTCTACCAAATGTAGCACATGCAGTGTTTTCAGACACCAAAGTAATTAGAAGCTTCTGTAAATATACATGAGACAGAGATGCAACAACTAACCTAACTAAAGAAAGCTATATGTGCTAGCTAGTGAGCTAACCATCTAGATTCATTGCTCACACTGCTAATACAGTGTGTTGTATAGATTTTGTTGTGTTGTATCAGCAGCAACGCAAACCTGTAACCTCTGTTCGAGCACTCATCACCACCTAGCTGCTGTATTGAGCCTGTGCTGCCACTCAACCACTATTTACTACTGTAACAACAAAACCTTCTGTGCCCACCAACACTCCATGTCCCACTCAACCACCTGTGTTGACAAAAAACATGAATATGTGCAGCAAAAACAAAAACCGTGCTTACTAGTCACCACATCACTGGAGCTGGTGAAGGGCACCTGGTATGATGATAAACATGCTGCAGTAAAAGCCTGACATTTCTCCCACATACAAAAAACTTTTTTTTTCTCTCTCTCTCTCTTACATTAATCATAGGTGATGGGGCCAATGATGTCAGCATGATCCAGGTAGCGGACGTGGGTGTGGGCATATCAGGACAGGAGGGCATGCAGGTGAGGAGCAATCTGGGTGGAAATGTCCGGCAGTGGGAGAAGACAGGTGAAGGGGGGGTTGACAGAGAGGAGTGGGAGTGGACAAAACTGTGAAGGGATCATAAAAAGGAAAAATGGAGGTGGGGAACACTGAGGGAGAGGAACTATGGGAGAGGTGATAAGGGGACGGGGGAGATGCCAGCATACTTTAGTGTAGTTAATGGTTTTTCATTACTCTTAAGTATGTGTTTTAGCTCACATCCATACACTTGCTTTAAATAGGATTGCCTGTGTGGTGCTGACTCAGGTCACTTGTCCCACGTCCTGCAGAGAAACAGAACATTTTATGGCCACTTCAGTCTCTACAGTGGCATCTTCCGAGCAGCAGCAACGACAAACAGCAGCAGAAAAAGAAAAAAGAAAGAAAGAAAAAAAATTAGTTTACCCACACCTCCCTTTGTGCATTTTATTGTAACATCCTGTTCCAGAAAGGTGATCTTGCATAACAATCACAGAGATTCCCAATTAACTTCCAGAGGAGGCTTTGCAAGCACACCGCTGTGCTGCACATCTGTTGAACTCTCAGTATCCTGTCCTTAACTGCGCTACTAGATTAATCACTGTTAATCAAATGTGCTCTTAATGAGACAGCAGTCACTCCCTGGGATTCCACAGTGTGCTGAGACACACACTTCTGTGTACGCATGCCACATTATGATTAACACACCTTTCCTCAGTTACAAACGCACTCCCCGTGCAGTCCTTAGAATAGTGTTATTAAAGCGCAGCAGAAAGTAAATTGCTGCACAATGAGGCATCTGCTGTTATTTTTCTTGTGGGCAGATAATGTTGACAGTTGAGAGCTGTCATAAAGGGCGAGTGCCATTGTTAAAAATGTAAGTAATAAACCAGGCCCAGCTTTCATTTTAGATGTTGATAGATGAGAATGTCCTAGTACCACCAGCATAACGATGAATCCCAAAAGGTGGACAGCTCATTTAAAGGGTTATTGCTTTGGAAAGATTATACTTGCTAAAGATTCATTAAATGGAGGCAGGCGAGTGTAGCAGGGCCCACGTATTTCATACAAGTGTTTATGGTGTGAGACAGGAAGAAAGTACAGGATGGAGGAACTGACTTTTTGGTCTTTCTGGTGTTTTACAGGCAGTGATGGCAAGTGATTTCGCTCTTCCACGGTTTCGTTATCTTCAGAAGCTTCTGCTGGTCCACGGACACTGGTGCTACTCCCGTCTGGCTAGCATGATTCTCTATTTTTTCTACAAAAATGCTGTAAGCATCTTTTAAACAAATCTATATAACGTTTCTTGCATTTCCTTTTCTATTGCCTCCTCACGTGGATCCTTCCCTTTTGTCCCCACAGATGTTTGTCGCACTCATCTTCTGGTATCAGTTCTACTGTGGATTCTCAGGTTCGGCCATGATTGACCAGTGGTATCTTATCTTCTTCAACCTGATGTTCTCCGCCTTCCCACAACTCATCACTGGCACTCTGGACAAAGATGTGTCAGCAGAGACTCTCCAACAACTACCTCAGCTCTACGTGACCGGCCAGAACTCCGAGGTGCGGTTGTGTTTTCTCTTTTTTTATTGTTTAAAGAAAAAATCCAGTAATAAGGCTGGAAAAATTAATCATTATAAACTGTCTTTGTTTATAGACGGCGGACTCGTTCTCCATCAACAAACAGTCTGTCTAGAAACTAAATTGACGTTAGTTCACATTTGTCAAATCAGAGAAAAACTATTGATTAAGTGTGTATCATGGTTATCATGTATCACTCATGATGCTTCTAGTTCTGTCAGTAAATGACTGAGATCATCATCATTTTGAAATTGTTGCATCAAAATGCAGTATTTTATAGTTAGTCAGTGTATTCATTAGGACTATGGGTCATTTTACATCTAAAGTGCCAAATATTTGTTGGTTCCAAACTCTGAGCTGTGACGATTTACTGCTTTACCATCATATATGTGAATAAATGAAGTATTCACTAATCTCATAATTGTGACTCTGCTTGTATCTTACAGGAATATAAGCCATATATGTTCTGGATTAACATGATTGATGCCTTCTATCAAAGTCTGGTGTGCTTCTTCATTCCTTACTTTGTGAGTCTGCTTTTCATTTCCATCTATCAGCTGCTCTTGGTTCAGTCTGTTGCTCTTACTTAGTCATCATTTCCTGTGTTTCCTCCCCATCTCCTCACACTCTCGTCTTCTCCTCCCCCAGGCCTACGCAGACTCTAATGTGGATCTATTTACATGGGGAACTCCCATCACCACCCTTGCTCTCTTCACCATTCTGCTGCACTTGGGCATCGAGACCAAAACCTGGGTAATGTGTTAGGCTCACTGAGAGAAATGTTTCCTTTCTCACAGCAACTTTTTCATTCTTACTCAGATCATTCTTTACTCAGTGTGTGTGTGGGTGTGTGTGTGTGTGTGTGTGTCAGAGGCGACAATGTGAAGCATCCAGTGAACCATTGTCACTTGTCTATCACCTTGCCAGTGCTGTTTTTTTTTGCCAAAAAACTGAACTCAGTATAGTAGAAGACAAACAGTATTTAGTCTCAGCTAAAACCTGATAAGGATGAAGCTAATTAACCAGAAGTATAAATATATTTGAATAATTAAATGATAATGAAATATTGATATTAAGGAACCAACTCCCAACAAAAGTCAGTACAACCCCTTTTTTTAATATTGTGTATGTCCACCTTAATTTTAGATGACAGGTTCAATTCCTCTGGGCCTGGATGATACTAGGCCAGGGTTTGAGGAAGGAGTCAGGCGTGTGGTGTTTGAGCACCTGAGCTTGTTTTTACGTTTATGTTTTTCACTTACCAACAAACTAACAAATCGGTTAGTTAATCTGACACTTACCTCACCCTCGGGCTGCAAGACCTGTCTTTGACCTTACAGCGAAGATCAACGATCTGGAGCAGAGAATCCACCATCTTTACCAGATCCAGGAGACCAAAAGGCTCATGTACACCATTATCTTTGGTGGCCCTCCCCTCGGCCCCGGTGCAGAGAAGGCTTTTTGTGCCCCGCCGAGGCCCAACGCTGTCCCACTGGCAACTTTCCGAGGACCTGAGCCTGGGTTGGTATTCAGCACCGACGAACGGGTAAATGATTTTCCACCCACGACCGCTACCTTCACTCCACCGGTTGCTACTGCCACAGCGGCCTCAATCTTGGCAGACTCCCTGCTCCCACTTGGGCTACAAATGAGCTGCTCCACTCCGCTGCAGCCGGAATGTTGGCAGGTTGTCAGCCACCATGGTAAGATGGGGAGACTTTCCCTTCCCTCCTCCTGTGCCCCCGGCTGTTTCAGCATTATGGGTAAAGTTGTCGTCTCACCTGCGCCCATGCGGTCCTCTCCGCCACCGGCTGCAGCACAGTGCCACTGGGCTCCAGTCATCTTCACTTCACTCCCCCAGTGACGGTGATGGTGACCTGGCTACTTGCCTCTCCTGATCAGCATCTGACTTTCCGGTGAGCGTACCCACCGTTCCTGGCTCATTCGTAGCTCCACGGCAGTCTTTGTACCAATGGGCTTCGCCCCAGCCAGCAGAACATCACCCTGCCAAGGTACTCCCACTCCTGGCTCTCCTCGACCACTATTCAATCCCACCACTCTGATCATCGGGGATTCCATAACGAGGAATATCCACTTTTTAAATGCAATCACCTATTGCTTTCCTAGTGCCACAGTCTCCACTATTCTCTGGAAAGTCCTGGACCTCCTGTCCGTGCTTCCTCCTTCATTGTGAGAATTGGAATCCACGTCAGAACAAATGACACCTCTCAGCACGAGTTGGAGACAACTAAAAAAGATTTTAACTTCCTCCTCAATGTGGTAGGAAGCTGTGGAAAATCTGTTTTTATCTCTGGTCCGATTCCCTTTCTTGGCCGAGGAGTGGAGTGTTTCAGCCATATCCTTAGCCTGCACACCTGGCTGCAATCTGCATGCAGTCCCCGTACCATGAACTATATTGACAATTTTAGCCTGTTCTGGGAATGCCAGTCACTCTTCAAAAATGGCGGGATTCATCCCAACAACCAGGGAAGCCAAATGCAAACAGCAAACATTCGTCATGCTGTCCAGTCGGCCCCACATGCTCCACCCCCTCCCTCACCTGTTCAACTTCAGCCCCTCGTTTCCCATGACAGCTCCCCCCACTGTCCACTCCAGGTACTAACTGTTCAAGCATCAACTCACTCAAGCACTGTTGTAGGTACTGTTACTTGTACTCCTGTAAACTCCTGGCACCATTGCCACCCTTTTCCGCCAATTCTAGACAAAGGCTGTCGTGCCTCAGGCCTGTTCTCCCAGAGTCTCAATATCAGTTGCGGTCACTAGCACCCACGCCAACTACCACCCTGGAGCATCCGAAGGCCATTAAGCTGGCATTGCTAAATGCTTCCTGCCGATCTCCCTACATGATTTAACTAAGCTAGTCAGCAGTACGAAGATCTGCAGTTCCATCAGTGCTCTATATCATCAACAGTTCACTTGTCTCTGGCTGTTTCCCGTCCTATTTTAAACACGCAGTTGTCCTGCCGCTCCTTAAAAAGCCCAACTTGGACCCTTCATTACTCAGCAATTTCAGGTCAATTTCCAAGTTGCCTTTTATTTCAAAGATTTTTAGAAAAAGTTGTCGCCAACCAACTAGTCCCCGCCCTGAATAAGCATAACATCATGGACAAATTTCAACCTGGTTACCTTTTGACACATTCTACTGAGACAGCAATTCTTACTGTGCGTTCACACCAAAAGCAACCGAAGCGAACAAGTTGTCAAAGATGCTGAAAAAGCTTCGCTGTCAATAAATTTTGAATTCGCTCAATTCGTTTATCATGTGATTCGATTCAGCTCATCAAATAAAGGAGCCGCACTCGTCCGACACGCTTGGTCAACACACACACACGTTTTCTTGCCAGTTTCCTCAGAAACGTCAGAATCTCAGATAAAACCTCATATAAACCATTTTTACAAACACAAACACAGCTAAAGCTACAAATAAATAAAAAAGTAAACAAACTCCACAAGACGCAAACAAAGAACGGCACTCTTCACACGGCACTTTGTATAGAAATGACGTCTCTGCTGAGATGACTTTATTTATTGTTCACACACACACACAAGACACACTGTGAATAGAATGATACTAAAAATAATAATGACAATAATAGTAAATAATGATATAATAATAGGGTAATGTAATAAATTGCACCTGTAAACGTTATAAAAATGCCCGACTCCTACAAAAAGTTACATGTTTGGTCAATAAAAAGAGTATAAAATGCCTAAAAACACTAAATTCTGAAAAAATATAATAATGAGCAAATAGAATGCACTCCCGCTTAAAACTACATAATATTTATTGATCTCTATAGGAAAACAGACTTGGGTCATAGATAACAGGGAAGTCTGCCATAGCAGCGATGAGCTTTTCCGTTGCCATCTCAAGACCACCTAGGAAAAGGAACTAAAATTACGTGGCTTGTTCCTTCAAACCCACCTGACTGTGGGACATTGGTAAATCTAAACATTCTGATTGGTTTTCGCCGAACCGTGTCATAACTCATTACCATAAGGTTAACTGGATTTTAACTTCTCCTTTTCGCTCTGGTCGCTGAAGATGCTTCACTGCCGCCAAATTCGCTCTTTTCACCGATTCTACTGTCTCTCCATAGAGAAATAATGACTTCCACTGCTGTGGTCGCTCTAGTTGCTTTTGGTGTGAACATATCTTTAGTGTATCTAATGATATTATGATGGCCTCTGACACAGCAAATGTTTAATACTTTGATACTGTTGAGCACCACATCCTGTTAGACAGGCTTCGTGGTTACAAGAGTCATTCAAAAAGTTCTAAGCCTCACCCAGAAGGAGTTGGAGAAACAAGACAGTTTGTCACTCTTTTTCAATATAGTCCCCCTTGACATCAACGCATTTAGTCCAGCGATGCTCAAGCATTGCAATCCCATCACGGAAGAAGGTTGAATCCTGGTCGTCCAAAAAATTCTCCACAGCACATATGACCTTATCATTGTTTCCAAAATGGTGACCACGCAGGTGGGATTTGAGTTTAGGAAACAAGAAGAAGTCAGATAGAGGGGTGAGGGGGACCACAGTGTTTCTGTTGTTTGCTTTGAATCTTTGATTCAGGTTCAAAGTGGTGAACCCAAGTTTCATCTTGAGTCACTAATCTGTGGTGGAAATTCTCAGGGTCAGCCTGGAAGTGAGTCAGAAGTGTTCTGCAAATGTCAACCTTCTTTAGCTTCTGTTCTAGCGGCAGCAATCTCGGGACCCATCTTGCAGACAGCTTGCTCATCCCCAAGATCTCAGTTAAAACAGTGTGGACAGATCCAGAACCTATGCCTATAGACTTGGCTGTCTGCTGGACAGTAAGATGTCTGTCATCCAAAACCATTTGGTGAATGGTTTTTTATCAGTGGTTGAGGTTTTTGGACAACCTGACCGAGGGTCATCTTCTGAATAGAACGGGGAGTCCTCAGCAAGTGTCTGTACCTTGTCCTTGTGAATTTCTTTCGGTCATACCTTTTTTTTCTGCAGATTTTTTATGACTGCTCAGGCCTCTTATTTGTCCATTTTTTGATTTTTCACACACCTCTCACATTTGCATGTGCTTCACTTGCACAGAAATTAAGACAGAAATCTGAATTCATTTTTCTAGCTTTATAAGAAGTGGTAGTGTGTTGCAAAAACAAAATTGTTCAGCTATGACTGTTTTTTATCGGTGAGGCTTAGAATTTTTTGAACGACCCTCGTAATGTTGGCATCTCAGGCAGCACCCTCAACTGGTTTGCCTCCTACCTCGCCAACAGATGTTTCTCCGTAGCAGCGGATCCTTTTATGTCTGAGTCACTGTTGCTGTCTGAGTCCCAGTAACTTGTGGGGTGCTCAGTTCTGGGTCTTATCTTGTTTACTCTGTATATGCTCCCTCTTGGCAACTTTATAAGTAGTTTTAATGATATCTCCTATCACATGTATGCAGATGATATTCAGCTGTATTTTTCCTTTAACCCTGACACAACCAATTCCCTGCTTCTGAGGTGGCTAGCTGTACGGGATATTTGGACAAAAATATCCGCTCTAGCCTGAAAAACCTAGGAGTTACTTTTGACAAGGCTATGCACTTTGATAAACACATCCAGGAGATGACCTATATGTGCTTTTTCCATCTCAGGAACATTTCAAAACTTAGATCTGTTGTGTCACACACTGAACTGGAAATGATCATCCAAGCCTTTGTGTCATCTAGCATTGATCACTGTAACTCCCTTTTTCTGCGTGCTAGCAAAACTTCAGTCGACTCCCTCCAAATGGTGCAGAATGCCACTGCCAGACTGTTAACAAAATCAATCAAAAATTGCCACATCACCCCCATCTTGGCCTCCCTACACTGGCTTCCTGTCAGCTATAGGATCCAGTTTAAAATCCTTATTCTTACCTACAGAGCCCTGCATGGTCAGGGACCTCAGTATTTATCAGACCTGCTACATAAATATGCTCCTCCAAGATCACTCAGATCTGCCAACTTCATCAAGATCATCAGGATCATCAAGAGGTGACAGAGCCTTTGAGTCTGCCACACCCAGACAATAGAACGCTCTACCGCATAATCTGAGAGCTGCTGAATCCATTGAGTACTTTAAGAAGCTTTTAAAAACCGACCTGTTTAGGCAGGCCTTCCCAGAGTGTTCCCTGTGATTTGTTTGTTTTTGATGTTATTGGATGTATGTATTTATTACTCTGTATTTTAACCATGTAAAGCACTTTGTGAGTTTTCTCTGTGAGAAGTGTGATCCAACAGAAAAGCTACTGTGGCTCAAATTACAGTTTATAGAATATGGGGCTGTGTTCATGTGACCATGCTGAACAGTGTCCATAGCAAAAGCTTCTACAATGCACAGATAAGCATCAGAATTGGACCACAGAGCAATGAGAGAAGGTGACCTGTATCCTCTCCCATCTTAATGACGTTTCATTTTACTGACACAACCCAGTCCACAACTGAGGATCTGGTGTAATGTTCTTCATGCATTTTGCTTCATTGTGTTTTATTCAGTTCCCCTTGAGAGTGAAAACAAAGCCTGCACAAATCAATGTTTTTATATTTGCATTCAATCAGAGGGCCATATGTAATGTAAAAGTGTCTCCCCAGAGAGAATAATCTCCAGACTCTGTATTTCTCTTTTGCTGTATCAAATGTTTTATCTGCAACTTGCACTGGTTTGATTCATTGTCAACATATTAGTAACATTATTTCCACATGAAACTTCTTTCAGCCAAACAGCTTCCTGCTCAGCAGTTGCAAGTTGCAGGTGAACATATTTGAGCCACATATTTCCATATAGACCAAAAACATAGCCAAAAGTCAAGTAAAACTCTCATAGATGCATTTTTACATAAATGTCAGATTATTTCCATATTGTACCGTTTGGATGTCCATCTGTCTCCCCCTGTAGACTTGGATGAATTGGCTGTCCGTCGCCTTCAGTATAATCTTGTTCTTCACCGTGGCTCTGTGCTACAACGCCTCCTGTCCCACCTGCTACTCCCCCTCCAACCCCTACTGGACCATACAAAGGCTGCTGCAGGACCCACTCTTCTACCTGCTTTGCATCATCACACCTGTAGCAGCGCTGCTGCCGAGGTATGCTGCAGTCAATATGCGATGAGTCCAAATACAGGCCCCATTTCCCAAATATTTATGCCGTGTGTCACAAGTTATTTCAGTTATTAGTACCAGATGCCTTTCATCTTTATCCCATGAGTCTCAGAATTTATCTGTGGAGTTGTGCTGAAATATCCTGATGTGTGGTTTTGCTTTTCTTTCCAGATATTTCTACAGGGCGTGTCAAGGCACGCTGTTTCCCAGCCCAGTCCAAGTTGGAAGGCAGTTAGATAAACTCCCAGCTGAAACCCGTAGGAACATCCTCAGCCTGAGCAGGGTCAAGGTGGGGTCACCGCTCAGCCCCAACCCTCCCTTCCTGTCCCTCACCAAAGCCTCCTCTGAAGGTTGCTATAAAAAAGACCAGAGGAGCTTCCCCAGCTCCAAGACATCACAGGCCAAACAGGGGCCCGTGTTACACACAGATGAGAAGAAAGGCTGTCGCAGCCCACCAGAGACCAAAGACAGTGAGAAGGGCCACTCAGATCTCTACACATTAGTTTCTTCAGAAATAGATACTCTTCCTTACACCAAAGAGGTTCCTCCTCCGCCTTCGGGGCAGGAGCTCCCCCCTTCCACCAAAGACTCAGAGTGTCTTGATAACACTTTAGAGCCATCAGATCAGAGTCTTTCCAGCTGGATCACCCCCACACCGCTGCTCACACAGTCAGACAGCATCCATCTCACTCTGCCCCCTGATGGAGATTCGCAGGCTGTCAAATACACAAGGAACTCAGAGGAAAGACTTGAACTGGACCACAACATTCAGCCAGCATGCAAGACAGAGCAGGTGGTAGAACAGTTGCTGCACACAACCTTGTGATGTCTCATGGTCTTAAGTATGATAACACAAACTCCAATTTGCACAGTAGTTTTTTAAAATCTAACTTTATTGTATTTTTCAAGGAGATTCTTTTATAAAAGATAAACAGGTACTTTATTTTGGATGTTTAAAGCTAAAGATATTTCTAAGGTTTGGGAGATGGAAGAACTGGAATATCTCCCGCTTTTGTGTTTTCCAGGTAAAATTTTATTTCACAAAGATGCATCTCAGTACTTGATCAGGTTTTAATGTAAATGTTAGACACATTCTACTGCTGGGTTATTTGAGAGTTTGTTTTCCCTCTGTTGAGGTGCTGTGTTCATTCTTTTAGCTTGGCCTGCAAATACATTAAGATCTGGATCAGATGCCACTGTGGCCTTAAATCAGTATTGCTGTTCCTGACAAGAAAAGTTTTAAAGGTTTTTAGTCCCACCCGTTTAAACAGGTTTAATTTTGTGTGAGGATTTCCATGCAGAGATTTTATTTTTACATATATCAGCAAATAGTGGCATTGTTTCAGTGCACATTTGTTTTGTTGCTAGTTTTTGTTCAAAGTTTTAGGTGCTAAAAAGTGACATACAGTACATTCCACTGAAAAATTATAAGAGCTGGATGCTTCAAATATAATCACTTTATACCAAAATATTTGTATTTCAGTCTGTATACAACTAAACTAACAACCAGAAATTATGCTCTATTTTAGTAGTCTGTCTGTCTGTCTGTCCGTCCTGTGTGTGTGTGTGTGTGTGTGTGTGTGTGTGTGTGTGTGTGTGTGTGTGTGTGTGTGTGTGTGTGTGTGTGTGTGTGTGTGTGTGTGTGTGTGTGTGTGTGTGTGTGTGTGTGTGTGTGTGTGTGTGTGTGTGTGTGTGTGTGTGTGTGTGTGTGTGTGTGTGTGTGTGTGTGTGTGTGTCTGTCTGTCTGTCTGTCTGTGTGTGTGTGTGTGTGTGTGTGTGTGTTGACCAATTTGATCTGTTTTGATATTGATAGCCAGTTTCATTATAAAAGAATAGTTTGACAATTAAGGAAATGTGTTGGACGAGAGAGTTAGACATGAAGATGGATACCACTCATGAATCTGTCCATAAGGCTAGCTAGCTGTTGGCATTAGCTTAGATTAGCTTTGATAGCAGCTTGCAATTTCAAAGCCATCACCATGCCTACACGCACCTTTAAATCTGACTTAACTCATTTTAAAACTAATTTCATATTTCAGTTTCATACTGGTTTAACAGCTGAGATGTGTGGTAATTAGTTAGCTTTAGCATCAAAAACTATGTCAACTTAGCTTAGCATGAAGACTGAACAGAGAGGAACTGTTTGGTGGTAGCATTGGTGCTCTGAAAACTGTTTGTTCCTGTTTCATGCCATTATGCTAAGCTAGCTTTATCCTAGCTTTAATGTCATAAAAACATGATTGGTGTATAAACGTTGATTTGTATCAATCTTCTCAGCTAATTCTCAGAAAAAGCAAGTAAGAAAATTTCTATTTCTAAAATGTCAAACTAGCCCTTTAAGCAGTGTACAGTAGACTGACAACAAACTACCATCACCTGTTTCATAGATCAGTTTACTTGAAGGTCCACTTTATTTCATGCACTGGGTTTATCTAAATCCAGTTTTTTTGCTGGTTTTCAGGTGTAAACCAAAAGCTGAAACCAAAATGGTGAAAGTCTTGTCTTTCTTAAAGTGTGCAAGATGTGGCTTCAAGATTTAAATTTGCACTTTGAAACCATAATTGCTGAAATACCAGCAAGTACTGTTGGTCCTATTGAGTGCTCAGATACAGTATGAAAAAGATGAGAAGCTTTACTCACTTTACATTTTTGCAAATATTGTCATGTATGACAAACCAGTAAAAGTATAGAAAATTGAAAAGACAGTTTATTTAGTTGTCAAGCATTTAAAGCAGCAGCACCTTTTATATATTTTATGATATGATATGTTATGTCATATCTCATTGAAGTACATTTTTGTAAAGTGTATCATTTACCAAAGATCATTTATATGTCTGTATTTTCTAAGCAATAGTTTGTGCATTAACACTGGAAAAGAAATTACGAATCTAAGACATACTTATGATGCTGAAGTTGTGTTTGTGTGAATTGCGTCTGTTCAGCAAGGAGCATTTAGTGTTTGTGTAGATTATATTTATGAGGCTTCATGCAATGCTGTTTCTTTCCTACTGTTTTTTCTTTTTTCACTTGGTGCTTTTTTCTGGCAGTTTTCACAGATTAGAACTCTGCAGTCTGGCCACTTTGTTTCTAAGGTTATGTCTGTTCTGTGCTTTTTGGCGTCACACTTGTTGACGTACTTGTGCCAAAATGAGGCTTGAGCGTCTTCGCTGCTGCTTCTCCACTTTCACAAATTCCTCACAGGAAGATTCACTGTCAGTGGACACAGCCTTCAATGTATCTAAGTTCAGTTTGTTTTTAATTTGTATTTTGGTTACAAGGTTGGCCTACATTTCATATTTTAGGGGGAAATTATCAGCTGTTGATCAGTGTGTGTATTCATCTAAATATCCAGAGTCACTTAAGTTTTGTTGAGCTTCTCTTAATGAATAAATTGTAATAAACTGGGGAAAAAAAGCTGCATTCACTTCATCACCTCACACACATTTTGTCCTTTGATTTATTGGAAATTACTTGCATTGTGGCTACTTGTGAACAAAATTAAAATGATAATAAAGTATTAATCCATTCTTGTTTCTCTTTCCAGGAAACTGTACTCTGGTTGTTGGCACAGAGTATAACTAACACAATCCTTTGCTCAGTTCTACCTAAATTTTACTTAAAGTACAGACAGTCAATAACTTCATGATATATAAACATAAATATATACACTGGGTATAGAAAAGAATCTAAGTCTTTAAAAACAATTGCATTTTATTATTCAGAGAAACTTATCCAGGTTAAGGAAAAAAGCTATCATTGTTCTGAGAAATATATTAGAAAAATGAAGTGAACTCAATGCGTTTGATTAGAAATGATAAGGAATCACTCTTCTGTGTTAAAGCTTTGTGGAACTATCTCTTGCTGTAGTTACAGCCTTAAGTCTGTTTAGATACCTTAAGTATTTGTTCGTTCGTCCTCACAGAACAGTTGAGGCTCAGTCAGATTGGATGGTGACCTCCGGTTCAAGTCATTCCACACATTTTCAATCAGTCTGAGCTGGGCTAACCTCTGGCTGTGTGCTTCAGGTCACTGTTGTCATGTTGAAAGATAAACCCTCCTTCCATGTTCAACTTTCTGGGAGATAACAGCAGGTTTCTCTCAGGAATGTGATGCTATTTTGTTTTTCGTGTGCCCCATTGGCTGCTGAAGAGCAACAGCCCCAGAACAGTAAAGTAAGCTTTGAATCGGAGTCACATTTCAGGCCACATAACAAATATAATTTAAATATTTTATATTTTTGTTTCCAACTGTTCCAGAAGAGTTGATTTACTACATTCACAGGCTTATCTCTCACTTTGTTTGCTGTGGCTTTACACTGAATGTAAATCAAATGCAATTACTGCCAAGCTATTTGAACAGGATTTTGATCCTTGTTTTGTGGCATATATGTGGCATATACACAATAAAACTTTCGAGAGACATAGCCCATCTCCCCCAGCAAGCTCAACGTGGTGAGACAGAACACACTCCAGGATGATGAGCTGCAGTTGGTGAAACAGTACTTGCAAGATGGGTGGCTGCAGTATGCATCTGAAATGCCATCAAAGGTAAAAACCTTCTACCCACACCACGACTCACGACTATCTGACAGTCTCACAAGACCTAGTGTTGTTCAACAATAGGATAGCAATATCCCAAAGCATGAAAACTGAGATACTAGAGCATGCACACGATGGCCACTAAGGCATAGTCAAGTGCCGTGAAAGATCTAAATGCAGCGTGTGGTGGCCTGGCATAAGCAAACACATCCAGGATAGTCAGCACCTGCAGTGTATGACAAGAGATAAAGCCAACTCAGAGGAAGAAACCCCTTCTCTGTACACCACTCCAAGGCCACCCATGGGAGAAGGTGGCAACAGATATTTGCCAGCTGAAAAATAAAAATTTCCTAGTAGTAGTAGACTATTTTTCAAGGTACATTAAAATTGCTTACCTCACCAACATGTCTACTGATACTACCATAGCCAGTCTGAAGAATATTTTTGCCAGATGGGGCTGCCCTAACAAACTGATAATGTGCCTCAATTTAGAGGGACTGAATTTACTCAGTTTGTCAAATTTGATTTCAGGCACACAACCACAAACCACTCCTCACTAAGTACAGACTAAAGGTGAAGCAGAAAGGGCCGTGCAAACAGCTAAACAGATCCTCAGGCAAGCCTACCCTGCCTTAGCACAGTTATCGTACAAAGCATCAAACACGTGTTTTTCTGGACAATAAGAGGGGATGGACTTAATCAGCTACTGTGTTGCGTAAGTGTCACACACCTCAGTCATACATCGTAGAGACAAAGAAGGGAAAGTTTGGAGGAACAGGCACCACTTCCGACCCATCCTTTTCACCACAATAGCCCCAAGAACAGGTACCCGTGGGTCCCAGCACTCAAACTAACAAGGAAAGTTGCATCAAGACTTATCTGCTGTAAAGTCAAAGTCCAATCACTTCCAGTCCCACTGCTCCAGTGTTCTCAGAGACGCTTAGGCACAGTGCTAGACTCACAAAACCACCAGACAGATTAGGAGAATACGTTTAGTGCGCCTTAACCTACAGTAGCAGAACATCTATGATAGACATGCCAAAGAGAAAGAAATGTGTGGAGAAAAAAAGATGCTGATATGTTCATGTTGACCTGTAGTAGAAAAACAGAATATATATGAATGAATAGAATGTTTTTAAATGTTACAAGATTCATAATACTGACTGTATTAATGTAATGGAAAGAGTTATGAGATATTGAATTGAATGTGTTTCACAAATTTAAGAAGTTAAAAAAAATGTTAACATTTTTACACTCATTAATGCCTAGCAGGTCTTAACAGATTCAAAGAAAGTGATATGTGTTGCACTGGCACTAGTTTACAAGCATGCATTGATACACAGTGTGTATATATGTATGTGTCAAGCAGTGATGAGTTGAGTGGAAACTGCAAGTAGTAGGTTCCTGGCTCTTGTCTATAGTTATGAGCAAAGTATAATAAACCAGTGTTGAGAATACTACATTGACACATTAGTTTCAAAGTCAATAACAAGGTTAGAGTATTTACTCCCACTAGGTCCAACATACATGCTAAAAGTGCAACCTCCCATGATGCTTGAACGTGCCTCAGACAAAAACAAACAACCACTTTGCAAGTGCAGATTGATTTAACTATTGACATTCTTGACATCCTTCCACGTAGAGTGACCCTTGACCTCAGTCTATTTGTTTTTCAAAGAAACTCCATTTTCTGATGGAGCTAATGGTCAATAATATACAGTACATGTGGATAAATTCAGCCCTTTGTCTCTCTGTTGTCATTTACACAAAGGTCTTTCAGAGGATGGATGATCTTTGGCCTGGCGCTGCAGCAGTTTGTCTTTGCCTCGTGTGCATAACATCTGCGCTGCGGCAGATGTTATTAATGTTTCTTTTGAGGTGCGATGAGGGAAAAGGGGCAGTGGAGGCTCTGCTGATTCTGCCTTTAGTGAGACACTGCAATTACTGACCACCACTGCACTTTGCAAGTGCAGGTTCCTCATCTAAGCACAGAGATAATGATGACTCTTCTACCCTTGCAGTACTGCTCTCTCCATCTCTTTCAAAGAGTATAAAGCAGCCAAAACTATCAGCTGTTTTTTCTACACACCATGTATGTGTGTGTGTGCACGCGTGCATGTGTGTGAGACTTTTGTGCCATTGTTCAAACTGTTAGTGTCCGCAATTTAATATTTTCTATGATTCATCTGCTCTCTGTGATGTTAGATAAGCAGCCCACGCAATCAAATGGATTTTTGTCACATGTCACACACTGTGTTATGAGAATTCATGTAAAAGATTGATAATATAATTAAACAGCCTCCACTCTGGAAATGAAGGATTTTTTGCAGTCTTCTTTCATCTTCTCTAATTACATTTTTTTGATGACCTGCAGTCTGCAGACAAATGAGAGACTAAGTCTGTAGAAGCTAATGGAGTTTGATTTGCATTTTATCACAGAGAAGCTTCATTGATTCTAGTCATTAAAGTGGCCTTGACCCGCTTCATGACCCATTGTTTTAACGAGCTTAAATCAGGACATTTTCAATTTCCTAAACTGCCTTGTAAATAAGGTGGTCCCATGAAGCCATCAGAGAACTGAATTATGGGAATTGTTTATATTTTAAAAGCCTTGCAGCTTTTTCCCATCGACTCCAAACTGAGTTTTCCTCTCATGAACAAAAAGACTTGTTCATTTACACACAAAGCTTTCTCCGTCTGTCTTCCAGGTGGTGGAGGCGTTGTTAAGACTCCATTTTGCAACTTCACATAAGAGCAGCTTAGCCAAAGCAATATTTCACTTTTCCAGTTTAACTTCCCACTAACACAAGAATCCATCCAACAGAACGACATACACAATCACACACAGAAAAAAAGTATGCTGCAGTGTAAAGTGCACTACAGTAAATTAAGGTCTCCACTTCCTCCAGTCTTGAGTATCTGTAGGCAGCAAAATCCTCCTGTCCTCCAGAAAAAACAAAAATAAGATCATTATTATTATTATATCAATATTGTCATTTATAGAGTAACCTAAGCCATGTTTGAGTACCCTGTCTGGCAGGTGTAGTGTGCACATAATATCTACACCCATCAGTAAACCTGTGCATCACTGCAGCAAGAGATGGAAAGTTAAATTCAACAAAGTTGAAAATTTTGCATTTTTAGTTTGATAGTGAGAATAACAGTAAACATGAGACAAACAAATGAGCGATTACTACCCTGATGACCCCGGGACTGACCAGGGGCAAAGTAGGTCATATTTGATTTCACGATATGTGCAGCATAAACATCGACATGTGATTCTCAGAAACATCAGAATCTCAGCTAACAAATCATTTCTACAACCACCAAACACAGCTGAAACAAAAAACAAATAAAGAGCAAGTAAACAAACACCACAAAAAGATGTCAACACAAACCATGACCCCCCTCTCTCCACATGGCGCTTTGTAAACAAACAAGCAACGTTTCTGCAGAGAGTGGAGGTCTAGTAGATTCTAAAACAACAAGTTTCATCAAGATCTGACTGACTGAACCAGCAATGACAGCACGTTAAATAACATTCAAACAATCCATAAACATGACCATAAAACCTGTCTTACCTTTGTTGTCTTGTTTACAAGACGTAATTCCACAGCGATAACAGTGCATTTCCTAAACAACTATATCTCAGGATGTTTTGTGAGCAGTTCAAAGGTCAAAAATCCTGTTCCCGCTTGGTAACAGGGTGTGATTGGACAGATGGTAATAGCGTAGACATATGATACTAAAACTAGAACAACAATGATAATAATAATAAATAACAATAATATCATAGGGTGGGGACAAAAAGCTGGTCCCCATGTTGTAAAAAACAAAAAATGAAGGTGAAGACATGACTTAAGGTTTGGTTAAGGTTAGGGTCAGGTTTAGATAAAGGTTAGGCAAGTGGTACCAACAAATGGGATCTCTAGAGTTTCCAGGAAAGTCTTCAGGAAATGAATGGAAGTCAATGAACTGTCCCCACAAGGCATGAAAAAACAAACGTGTGTGTGTGTGTGTGTGTGTGTGTGTGTGTGTGTGTGTGTGTGTGTGTGTGTGTGTGTGTGTGTGTGTGTGTGTGTAAAAATAAAATGGCAGTCCATCTAATATCTTTCAAGACATTTCACTAAATATTAAGAGTCACCATCATTGTATTGCTTGAGGAAAAACTCAGGGGATCACCAGAGTCAGAGCAATACATCCTGTGGGGACCAGAAATGCTTGAGCAAAATACCACAGTGACTCTTTACATAATTTCTTTTACATAATTGAGCTATTTTAGTCTGGCTCGTTGACCGTCATTGGCAGGAAGAAAGCCAAAAAGTAAAAATAAAAGTAGAAGCTGTTTCAAAACATGGACTTTCATGCTGTGAAAACAGTGAGAGGCATAAACAGATATAAGCAAAGTCCTTGTTTTTGCCTTGTAAGCATTTCAGTCGACCATTTGCTCCCTCGCTGATGACATCAACACTCACATTCTGCTGAAGTGCTGAAAATCCCCCAGGTTTGTGAGTTTGGATTATGAGTCAGAAGTGAAAAGGCTGATCAGAGATGTGGCCTCAGCACATATATCAGGATCACAGGAAGACATCAGCTCTGTCTTTGCCTCAGTGACCCCTACCTCTGTTCATTGAATGGCACACATCCAGGAAACACTTCACAACCATGATAAAATAGTCATGCGACCTTCAGTGTCCTTACTGAACTCTGTATCACCCTTTGTCCCCAAACTGCCACCAGTACGTTTGAGGTTAATTGATATGTTCCAGGAAAAGATGATGTCAACATTAGGCACTCTTAATCCATATCAAATGGCTTAAAGCTTGATGATATACCTCTAAACTGTACTGAGTTATGGTAGTTGATTTAATGTGCTTGGTTTCATTCTACCATTAGCAATACACAAAATGATGCTTATGTTTTGCAGGTTGTCCTCAAGTCTTTGGCTTTGGTTTGTGAATTACCAGGTAGTTTTCCATCTTTTAGATACTATTCTTCATAAAATCAATCAAATAAACAGACTAGGGTTGAAAGCAACAACAGTCAATAATTATAACAGTACATAATATGACCTGTGCTGAGGGTTTATGACACTTTTCTGTCTAAAGTGTATGAAGCTGTGGAAAGAAAGAAAGTAAGAAAAGAATAATCCGTTAGCTGTGTGTGATACTCATAGTCAGAGCTGTTTAATGAGAGAGTACTGTCAACTGAAATCATGTATGATCTGATGATCAGACTGTATCTATGCTCTCTGTGTCTATCTATAAATGACTGACTGATGAAGGAAAAAAAACACTCGTATGATGATTTTGCATGTTTATCAAGACAGCACAGTTTTTTCTTTCTTTAAAAAACAAAACAAGACCAAAGCAAATCAGAGGCAAGGGAAATATTGCAGCATTTGCTGCCTGAGGGCCTTCCACAGCAACCATAGGCAGAACAGCATAGCAGTTTGTTGCGTTGTGTCTTAATATACTTGTTAATATAAGATAATGACAATATGATTAATTTTAGGTATTAAACATGGCGCCCTCAAAGCATGTGACCGCCTATGAACCAGTCCCATGGCAGAATTGTTCTGAATGGTCTAAATACAGTTGTCGGGACTCTCAATAAACGGCTCTGCTCATAGTGTGCTCACAGTGCCTTTTGGTGGTCATGTGAGGTACTGCAGTAATGTTCTGCAGTAATATTATATCTATTCACTGAAACATTTATTAATTTAGACAACATTTACTATTTACTGCCAATGAAAGATTTATTTGGACTTTCCCTCATTCACTAATGTAACTAATGTATGCATACATGTATTGTAATAAGTGGCTTGATATCTGTCAGGAATAAGAACATACAACTGATAAAATGAATGCACACGACTTCATTTTAGGCTCTGCTACTCTGTCCTGCATTACACATTGAGTGTTACTCTCTACATTAAGCATCAACACTGACAGAATAACAAACAGCTCCTCAGCATGAGAGCAGTGCGCATGGATAGAGGATGCATAATTTACAAGGCTCTATTGCAGAATGAGATGGCAGGGCTTTGACTACCTGCTCCATACTCTGCTTTTGATTTATGGTTCATGGACATGATTTAGAGGTTATGAATGAGATTGCACTGTGTGTTGGCCTCCATCAACGCAGCCAGTGTATATGATTTGTGGTTATATTTTGACTTTCAGAAAATGTAGGTAGTTTACTCAGATTTTGCTCACACACACATATATATATATATATATATATATATATATATATATATATATATATATATATATATATATATATATATATATACACATACTTATAAGATGAGAAGAAAACTGGTCAGGGAGGCTTCCAAAAGGGCCGACAGCAACACTGAAGGAGATGCAGGAATTTCAGGTAAGTACTGGCTGTTTAGTACACATGACAACAATCTCCTGTCTTCTTCATATGTCTGGGCTATTGAGTAGGATGGCAAGGCGGGGGCCTTTTCTTACAAAAACATTCAAGCCCGGCTACATTTTGCAAAAACACATTTGAAATCTCCCAAACACATGTGGAAAAATGTGCTATGGTCCAGTGAAGCCAAGGTACCCTCATAATCTGACAGATTTGAAGCATTTTTGCAAAGAACAGTGGGCAAATATTTCCACATCAAGATGTGCCACAGTGACTCCTACCCAAAAAGATGGAGTGCTGTAATAAAAGCCAAAGGTGGTGCAACAAAGTATTAGTTTGAGGGTGTGTATATTTATGCAACCAAGTTATTCTATGTTTTTTTTTTTTTTTTTTTTGTTCAATTGATTGCAATTGTAGCAGTTGTAGGTCATATTAATAGTGGAAAAAGTTTTAAAATTATTTATCCTGGTCTAATTCTCTATATTCTCTATCTATATCTCAAAAACCTGGCATTTGAACAGGGGTGTTTAGACTTTTTATAGCCACTGTAGCTCATAGAAAACAAAAGAAAACCTCTCATTTATGATAAATGTATGTGAAGTGTTTTTAGGTCTTGAACATTGATGTAACCATTTTTATAATGGCATGTAAAAATGAGTTAGAGGAGGGTTAATGCACAGAATGTAATGTAACAGTCAGAACAGACAGACAGTGAGACAATAATCTAATGTCTCTTGGCTACAGTATCACACCCAATATGATCAGTCTTCTCGTATTACTTTTGGAAAGAGAAGCAAACTTTCCATGTAAACAAATAAATAATGATCTGATGTCAAAATAGATAGATAGATAGATAGATAGATAGATAGATAGATAGATAGATAGATAGATAGATAATCCCAAAGGGAAATTACCAGTAAGTAATGTTTAGCCTGAGTTGCAGGGTTTCACGGGGTTATTTAAAAGATATGAAAAATATTTTTAAATAAAGCTTATAAATAGACATGTCTGTTGTGTCTGCTTGTGAAGAAGGGAGGAGGGAGGGGTGTGGGTGCGGAGAGGGAAGCATGATGTTTGACAACTTCGCACTGCATGCCGGGATACATGACGCTCTTGTTTACAAGATGGTAATGGAGGATATTTCGATGTGACTTAACAATAAAAAAAAGCTCTCATGACTTCTTAACATTAACACATTACAGTTTAATTTACGTGTCGTGAACAAACCGAAGCTTTTTTTCAAGCAGGGCTACGGAAGCTCGTTTGGCCTGAATGCCACTGTCACAGTGACGAAAGAGATTTGTTTTGTTTTTTTGCACTGTCACTGACAGACGAGACTTTGTTTTAAATCACAGGTCGGTACGTGGAGCTCAATGTCATGTTGTTTCACTGTGTTCGTGTCGTTTGTTTGTCTGTTAGTTTGTTCTTAAAGCAGCTGGAAGCGGTGAAAGAGGAGAAAACCTTTAAAATCATTTGTATTTGACAGCTCGTGACTTGTAGGCTGCCATGTGGCGAATCGTAAATAATGCACGCAATTCACCGAGAGTCACTAGATTATAATTTAACAGCCTGAACCGCCTTTTGTTTTGGTTTCATTGGAAGTCTTCTTTTTCTTTGTTTGTTTATCTGTTGTCATGTTGCGTTTTCATCTGCAACTGGATATTTAACAGTAAAACATGAGCTAACTAATTTGGTTTCATTAATTTTAAGCAAATGTATTTACCTCAGGCCTTCCTTCAGCTCCTTAACTAATAGATTATACAGATGTTCACTATTTTGGTGTCTTCCTCAACAACCCTTCACTTAATACTGACGATACGTTTAACTTTTTTTTCAGAGGACCGTCTTTTGGGCCCGAATCCAGCCGAATGTAAGTCTATATCTCTATATCTTACTGATTTGCACTCATCTAGAAGCTAAGCTAATTTAGTTAAACTAATATTTTTTCAGTAGGTGTTTTTCATGTGATTGCTCCATATGTGTTGTTATATTTTATTTTTTCTTAAACAAAAGAATAAATGCTTGTTTAGTATTCAGTTCAGCTGGGCTGCATAATATATTGTATTTTTTATCAAGTGGATTGCAATTGTATGTTTCTGCTTGTTGCTAACATTTGATGACATTGAATCATCAATATGATTTCCTGTCTGAATATTTTATGCAGGAACAGAGCGACTGCAAAGCATCTAATTGAGCGCTACTTTCGGCAGTTAACTGAAGGCTGTGGAAATGGCAACTGCACGAATGAGTTTTGCGCATCATGTCGTGATTTTCAACCCTTGGATAACAATTCAGCAGCCGCCAAAGCTCTTGAGCTGTTTAAGATTAATGCCAAACTCTGTCCTTACCCTTCCAAAAAAGTATTGGACACCCCTGATCCAGACTCCAGTGCTGACGAACACACTCGGCTCGACAGTAAAATGAGTGATATGGACCTTTGTCCCTCCAAGGAGGACTTCTCGGGTACTGTAGAAGTTACTCTAATTCTTTTATCAACACTTATTCAGTGATTCAGTTAGCTATAATTCTAATTCTGGTTCATTGCAGATGTTCATTACCTCACAGAGAACACAGTGTGTATAATTCTGAGTTCCTGTGAGGAGAAAGGTGACTACTCTCCTCTCATCCACGTGATTGGCAGAGTTTTCTCCAATGCAGAAGCCCTGGTGAAGAGTTTTAGAAAAAATGAACCCAATGCTACTGGAAACCTTGACTCTTGTGCACTGACAGATGTGGACAAGGACAAAAAGCAGAGTGAGAGACACTTGGAGAAGATGGGTGATTCTGCTGGAGAAATGTTGGACCCCTGCGAGGTCAGTGTGGACATTGACGCCGTTAGGAGAGTCTACAACAGACTCCTCGCCATTGACCAGGTGGAGGCAGCTCTTGTGAACGCACTCATTTTCCTCACCCCGAATATGGAACTTGACCTTGAATACCTCGACGTGTACGAAACAAACCCAGATTACCTGAATATCTTCATCATTGTGATAGAGAACAGTAACCTGCACAGTCCAGAGTACCTCGAAGTGGCATTGCCGCAGTTCTGTAAGGCGATGAGCAAACTGCCAGTGGCTGCGCTTGCAAGACTGTCAAAGCTCTGGTCAACGTTCAGTCTCCCACACATCCGTCGTGTGATGGAGACCTTCCAGCAGCTCATCACTTTCACAATTGTCAGCAATGAATATGACGCAGAGAATCTGGTAAATGATGATGAGACCGTTGTGGCTGCAACTCAGTGTTTAAAAGTTGTCTTCTATGCAAGTATCCTGGGTGGTGATGTAGATATTGAGCACTATGACGAGGATGATGATGATTCTGAGTCCGATGAGCTCACATTGCACGAGCTGCTAGGTGAGGACCAGCTCTACAAGAAAGGTCCTCGGACCGATCCTCTGGAGAAAGAACTGGGAGTTCGGCCTTTAGATTGCATAAGACCCCTCATCCCCTTTGAGGATTTTATTAACGAGTCAGTGAACGATGTAGTGGAGATGGACAAAGATTTCACCTTCTTTAAGGTCAATGCCGAAACCAAGTTTTCTTTTCAGAGCTGCCCCTTCATCCTCAGCGTAGTCACAAAGAACCAAGGTCTGTACTACGATAACAGGATCAGGATGTACAGTGAGCGACGCCTCACTGCCCTGTACAGTATGGTTCAGGGCCAGCAACCCAACCCATATCTCAAACTCAAAGTTCGCAGAGATCACATCATTGATGATGCCCTTGTCAGAGTGAGTCACAGCATGTTTGGTTATGATACTGTCGTACTGAGATGAAGTGACATAGCCAGTCTGTGTTTGTTAGTTCATTCAATCTCCTTTATGCTGCAGCTGGAGATGATCTCCATGGAGAACCCGTCTGACCTTAAGAAGCAGCTGTTTGTTGAGTTCGAAGGGGAGCAAGGTGTAGATGAAGGAGGTGTGTCAAAGGAATTCTTTCAGCTCGTCTTGGAGGAAATTTTCAATCTTGACATAGGTGAGATATTTATCAGTATTTATATTTGTTATCTTGTTTACATGGAAAGTTTGCCTCTTTTTACAGAAGTAAGATGAGAAGACTGATCATGTTGAGTGTGAAACAGCAGCCAAGAGACATTAGCTTAGCTTTGTTTACCACAAGACTGAAAACAGCAAAAATAGGAAGTCTGGTTCCGTCTATAAGAAACAAAAACCACCTGTCACCAGTGTGTAAAAGTGGGAGAAAATGTGAGAATAACAGTTTGTAGTTTTATAAAATAATATTTGCCGAACAGTGACTTCCTGAAGTCTCTGCTTTTTGCCTTGGAGGAAACATGACTGTGACATGGTGGTAGGTAGATTTTGGTGGATATATATATATATTGGAGATAATAATGTTCAGCTATTCTTTTGAATTTCCCATCAGGAATGTTCACCTACGACAGTGACACAAAGCTTTTCTGGTTTAATTCATCGTCACTGGAGAATGAAGCTCAGTACACTCTCATTGGAATCGTCCTGGGCCTCGCCATTTATAACAACTGCATCCTGGATGTCCATTTCCCCATGGTCGTGTACAGGAAACTCCTCGGCAAAAAAGGGACTTATTTGGACCTGTCAGACTCACATCCAGTACAGTAACTTTCTCCAAAGTTAATACACAATGAAAGTCTAAATATTTAAGAGTGTGACTCTTCCACTGCTATTGGTTCGCTGTTGGCTAATATAGCTCCGTGTCACCTAACGTATCTCCTGTCACAGGTTCTCTACAAAAGTCTGAAGGAATTGCTTGAATACACTGGCAACGTGGAGAAGGACATGGCAATCACCTTCCAGATATCACACACGGACCTTTTCGGAAACCCAATATCACATGACCTGAAGGAGGAGGGAGACAAGATTCCTGTCACTAAGAAGAATAGACAGGTGATATACTTTGTTGAGTTTGTAGTTAACTACCAACATTTTCAACAAATTACTTGTCACCTTGCAAAATACTATTTGGCCTCATTAATACAATATCTCAGAAAGGACTTGAGTCAAAACTCTCAAATTTAGCACAAATGCTTACCTGGACTCCAAGATGAAATAAATGCTATATATATGTGTGTGTGTGTGTGTGTATAACTCATGTACACACATGAATTACACATGTAATTCACAGGAGTTTGTGGATCTGTATGTCGAGTACATTCTGAACAAGAGTGTGGAGAGGCAATTCAGAGCCTTCAAAAAGGGTTTCCTTATGGTCACTAATGAGTCCCCGCTGAAGTATTTGTTCAGACCAGAGGAAGTAGAGCTGCTTATCTGTGGAAGCAGGGTAAGGAAGCTAACCTTCATTTTTATTTTTATTGCTTTGTCATAGTCAGTGCTTTATGACCTACAGAGCGATCTCTTACGAATTCACAGAAACTTGACTTTGAAGCACTTGAAAAGACAACTGAGTACGATGGTGGTTACACCAAAGATAGTCAGATTATCAAGTAAGTTTTTTTTTTTTTGTTTTTTTTTTCCAGAGTTCTCCACTTTAATTATAATCTGACAGCATGTTTTATATAACAGGTCATATTGCATAACTGTTCGTGCCCATATGAATTTCTCTTTTTGTTGCTATTCACAGAGATTTCTGGGAAATAATTCACTTATTTGGAGAGGAGCAAAAGAGGCTGTTCCTCCAGTTCACCACCGGCACAGACAGAGCACCAGTTGGCGGACTCGGAAAACTAAAGATGATCATTGCTAAGAACGGCTCAGACACAGACAGGTACATAACAGTGTTTTACATAACCGGTGTTCCTCAGAGCATATTGTTCATACTGTCGATAAACTTACCTCAGTTGAAGTTTGTCGCATTTCTACTGTGCAACTTTGCAAACTGTGAAGCATTTTTGGATAAAAGGCATTTCCTAAATGTTGCCATTTACTGTTTAGTACCAAACTAAAACAGCTGGGTTTTTACTTTCATCCTTTGTTGCAGGCTACCAACATCTCACACCTGCTTTAATGCACTGCTGCTCCCAGAGTACTCCTCCAAAGAGAAACTGAGAGAAAGACTCCTCAAGGCTATCACGTACGCCAAAGGATTCGGGATGCTGTGAGACAATTAGAAGGAAAAGTTGTCTGACTGCATTTTAGGGAGTATCACAAAAATATGAAGGGAAATGCCATGAAACAATATGCTGCAGTAACGCTGTGCCTAACCTCTACCAGTCAAACTCCACCGTCAGCCTTTTACACTGAGGCCTCACTTCATTTCCTAGTTTCCTAAAGAATTTAACCTGGCACTTAAACAAGTTACTTTTTCACGTGTGTTTTTGTTTCTGAAATATATTTTCATTTATGAAACTGTGAAAGTGCACTTACACACAGGGTTTTAGTGAATGCCAGCACACACATTATATTTATTGATTTAGTTCATATTTTTGTCACTGTTTATAATGTAGCGGTGCTCAGGCCATCATCCCACAGCTGAGTGGACTGGGTATAATGGTGCTTCTTGGTTATGATTGTAATTGTGATATACTGAGGTGAAGCCTTTTATATAATTGCTAATCCATACAGGCTTTCTAATGAGCGCATATAATTAAACTATTTCCTGTCAGTGTGAGAACAAACTCACCTCTAACCCTAAAGGTTATTTTAAAGTGTTTCTGTGTTGTGCTTGTTGTGTTGAATTTAAAATAATTACCGCGTGTTGTGAAACAGTGAATCCAAGCAGATTGATTGGTTTTGATAGCTTTGATATCTTGGTTTCACAATGTATTTGCTGATTTTCACATCCTGAAAACATTTTTCTCTTCTCTTGGTGTGTTTGTTCAAATGTGCGGTTGCCAAAATTGCAATGTCTGAAGAAAAGTCGTATGAAATGTTTTAATTGGCCAAATATCTCAGGTACATGAAGAATGTGCAGATAATGTGAAACAATTATGTAAAGCAACAGTTATGCAAAGTGAATAAAGGTGAAAAAGATCTATGAAACTATTGAATCTATTGTCTTAAATATGCATCGAAGGTATTCCTACTAACAAATATGGAATATATATGTAAAATTCTGAACTTCTGTATCCAATAATTGTATACTTTTGCAGCAGTGACAGCTGTCGCTTGAAGATATTTTGTTTTGGGGTTTTGTGTTCATCTCATAAATGTGACAACACGGGAACACATTGAGGGAATTTCATTACAACTGATACTTGGACTCAGAATATGAACTGATGAAAATTTAATGGTCAAAGGTCAGTGTGACTTCATAAACAACAGGATGCTGCTCTTACTTTAGTCTTTGATGATGTTGCAAGATTAGTGAATGCAGTGAATCAGTGACACCTGGGCAAAAATATCGGCACCTGATATTTTTGCATTTCTGACAGATAATACACAACTTTTCCCAGAAAATTGTTTCAATTACAAATGTTTTGCTATTCACACATTAATTTCTTTTGTTTACATTGGAACATCACAAAAAAATGAGAAAAAAAGTAAAACTTGATAAAAACTCTTTGACATAAATCTCAAAAAATCCCCTGGACAAAATTATTGGCACTCTTAACTCAATATTTGCTAGCACACCCTTAAATTTTAGACCACTCTTCTTTTTCAAGATGCTTCAGGTCTTTTAGATTTGAAGGATGTCTTCTCTCAGCTGCTTTTTGACATCTCCCCTCAGGTGTTCTATGGGATTTAGATCTGGGCTAATTTCTGGCCATTTCAGAACTCTCCAGCACTTTGTTTTTAACCATTTCTGATGCTTTTTGTAGTTTGTTTTGTGTTATTGTCCTGCTAGAAGACCCATGACTTCCGGTAGAGATGCAGCTTTCTGACACTAGGTACTACGTAGTGCCCCAAAATTCTTTCGTAACCATCAAATTTAATGATGTCATTCACACAGTGAAGACATCTGGTGCCAGAAGCAGCAACGCAACCATAAAACATCTGTGAACCTCCACCATGTTTGACTGGAGGGACTGTGTTCTTTTCTATCAGGGCCTCATGTTGTTTTCTGTAAACAGTGCCATGATGTACTTTACCAAAAAGCTGTTTTAGTCTCATGTGTCCACAGTACGTTCTTCGAGAGGGATTGTGGTTTCATTACATAAGTTTAGTCCAGCCTGGTTTTTTTATGCCTTTGTGTCAACAGTGGTGTCCTCCTGGGTTTCCTACCATACTGTCACTTTTTATTCAGATGGTGATGGATAGTGCGAGCTGACACTGTTGTACACTGTGAAGCTGATTGAGATTCTTTGTCCACCTTTCAATTCTACATTGTAATTTATTGATATTGATTGTAATTTTTGATATTTTTGGCCATGACTATCTCTGTAATACATTGAGGGATTTTCTTCAGATTTAGTAAAAAAAAAAAAAAAAAAAACCTTTATTGGGACTTGAGGATGAACTGGTTTGTTTTTGGTGGACATATTCATTAACTGTGGAAGGATTTGGCAGCGGAATACAACTTGCAACTGTTTTCTTTAACTCAAGAGTTCATACATTAGTTATAATAAGTACAAAATGATAAAAAAAAAGATAGCATGATGAAGCCAAAAGGTCAAGTTCATTATGACATCACAACACTGTAACTTTTTATTACATGACTTGATACTGAATTTGTGACACTAATGTTCTGCTAATGTTCTATTTTTGAAGCATTGTCACTATGATCAGAATCAGTTTTATCGGCCAAGCATGAAAACACATATAAGGACTTTGGTTCTCAATGAAATTACACAGTATCACAATAGACATAAACAAAGAACAACAACATAACTTAGTCAAATCAGTTTTATTCACACATCCTCCATGTCCAAGAATCTGGACAAACAAGGCCGTAAACTGCAACTTAACTGGTTAGTGGAGGCATTCAGCTATCAGGTGGTAATTCTACTTATACTAGCACTGCGTCATGTGACCATGCATGACGTCATGGTCATGATTTCAACTCAACTGTTACCATTCTAGTAGTGAAATATTTTGTGTTAGCAGCAATATATCTCCAAATCACATGTTTCCTATATTAACTCAAAAAAGCATATATATATATATATATATATAAATGGGGAAAAAATATTATTGGATATATATATAATATTATTGAATATTTTTGGATGTAGCAGCTCCTGAATCTGTTGGAAAAAGCTATTGTTGGTTTCACTTCCTGCAGAAGCAGATAATGACAAGTTATTGTCATAAACTTCAACAGTCATCTCAGTCTCAGTGGAGTGTTTAATAACAAAAGAGAAGTCATAATGTTCTCACTGCTGCATAAAATGACAATACAAACACCTATAGTATGTCATGTTTATTATATGAACATTTTAATATTTATTTACATTTAACTCATTTACAACTGATAAGGGTTTATTTTGTACATTCATCAAATACAGTATCAAATGGACATTGCCAGTGCAATTTTCTTATACTGAGTTTGATTCATACTTTTCGGAAGGAAACACTGATACCAATCAGGAGAGAAAAAACATTCCTTGTTATTCTAAGGCTATCAAAAGTCATTTTTTGCATACATGAGTGTTCCATGACAACATGAAACTGACTGTCAGTCATATATATATATATATATATATATATATATATATATATATATATATATATATATATATTCTGCATACATTGTACACAATTTGACACAGGATAATAATAAACATGATGTATAAATAGATATAAACAGGCTTTTTAAAAAGTGTCACTGTACTATTCTAAATGAAAAACACCTTCATTTACTATGAAGTCCTTGAGCATCTCTCTCGTCACTGGACCTTTTTGTCTTTGTCGGCCACAACCTCAGACAGGTCCTCTGGTTGTATGGATTTCACTTTTTTCTCCATCTCAGTGACTCTCTGCTTCATCCTTGTCTGGCTAGAAGTGAACTGCGCCATCATCTGGGCAAACTTTGTCTGCATTACATCCAAATTGCTCTGAAGTTTGACGATCTTTTCCTCCAGGTCTTTAGGGTCAGCGCCAGCATTGGCGACTGCCTCATCGATCAGGTTGTCTTTCATCAAAATGGCTTTTCCCTTCTCCTCCAGTGCTTTCTTGGCTTCTGGATACTCAGTAAGAGCTTCCATCAAGTCATCTTTGGACAGGGCAAAAAGATCAGAGTAACCTACACTTCTGATGTTGGCAGTTCTCCTGTTCCCTGCTTTACTGCCTTTGATTCCTAAGATACTAATTTCTCCAAAGTACGCACCATCACTTAGCACAACAAACTGAGTGACCCCATCGTCAGCCACCACAGCTAGCTTCCCTTCTTTGATGATGTACATCTCCCTTCCAATATCTCCCTTCTTACAGATGTAATCTCCAGGACTGAACACCTGTGGCTGCAGTTTGAGCACCAACTCAATCAGGAGACCAGCTTCACAATCCTGGAAAATACGGACTTTTTTCAGTGTATCCAAATGGACGTTGATCGCAATCTCAGCCTTGAGCTTGTCAGGGAGGTTCTTCAAAACCTCCTTTTCATCGCAGGTCTTCTTCTCAGTCCAGAGGTAGTCGAACCACTTGATAACCCTGGCCTCCAGGTCTTTGGTAACCTTTCGAAACTGCATATACTGTTTTATTGAGTCAATTTTTGCCTGGAACTCAGCACGAGAGGCATTCATGTTAGAGATCATGGCACCAACATTACCGACAATACTAGCAAAGATCAAGACACCAGTGAGAAAGTCAGCAATGACAAAGAGGAATTCAACATCCTTGACTGGTGGAGGCGTCTCTCCGATAGTGGTGAGCGTTAGTGTGGACCAGTACAGGGAATAGATGTACTTTCTGGCCAAGCGACCGTGCTCTGGGTGGCTAATATTGGGATACACCCAAGTGTCAGATCCAAATCCAATTGTTTTTGAAATGGCAAAGAACATACAAGCATTCCAGTGGATAATAATAAGGATATAAAGTACAAGGTTGCTAATTCGGAACATGTTTGGGAAACTGGTTCTGGTTTCAGTCCGCTCAAAGAATTCAAAAAGCCTCGACAGTTTGCAAAGACGGTTGAATCTAAACTCTGGGTTGTTGAATCCATACTTTAGAAACAGCAGATCAGTGGGAATCATTGAAATCATATCATACTTGAACTGAGATGTCGTTCTATATTTATCTCTCAGTTTCTTGGAATCTTTTACCAGCAGGCCTTGTTCCAAGTAACCTAAGGAAACAATATAAAGGTATGAGCTAAATCAAAAAACTACAATAGACACAAACTGGTGCGTATATGGCAAAATATATGGTACATATATGGTTAAAAACAATGGTAAAAAGAAATAGTTTCAACAATCAAACCTGTTCTTGATCTGACAAATGTGTCTGTGTAGTAGATGACGTCTGCAGTGTAGTCCAAGACTATCCAAACTTTTGTATATGAGTCCTGGAGTTCATTAAAACAGGCTCTAGAAGACAAGAAGAAGTGCTTCAATATCTTAAACATCCAAGTGAATGACAAATAAGTTTAAACACATGTTAAAAGGACAATACCTTGTTACAATCATCATCAGGTTATAAAATACTGGGCCTGCAATGACAGTCAACCATTTGTAGTACTGGTCTGTAGCTGGATCCATAATCCAGATTTCTTTCCTACAAAAACAATCAGAATTAAATTGTCTTGCAAGGGTTTTTTCAATATTCTTGCACAAATATGAAACAGACATGTTAGTAATAAATAACTTTCCCAATCTCAATAGAGTTTTCTTTCTACTACTATACTTACGGGGGCTCCTCTTTCTTTTTATCATCCTTCTTATCATCCTTCTTATCATCTTTCTTCTCATCCTTTTTCTCTTCTTTCTTCTCTTCTTTCTTCTCCTCTTCCTTCTTTTCCTCTTCCTTCTTGTCACCATCTTTCTTCTCATCTTTTTTCTCATCCTTTTTCTCATCCTTTTTAATCTCTTCTTTTTTGTCCTCTTTTTTGCTACAGATCACAAGTTTAGTTTTAAGGGTGGTGATAAAGGATAGAGGTCAACTAGGGGAGTGTGTGCCAGACTATACAAAGGGAGTCTACTGGATGTCTCACCGTTCATTGACTGAGCTTAGTGCAGGACATACATTTATCCAGCAGGTGGCATCATAATACAGGGAAGTTTTAATGTCTTCTTTCAGTCTACCACTATTTGACTTTAGAGCACACCTGAGTAGCACACATGAAAGTGTTTCTCTAAGGTTAGATCACCACAACACTCATTGACGTTTGCAACTAGAAACTCTAAAGCAAGCAAAGGGATAGGATGAAGAATATGCTGGTTCAGGGATTTCTGTATCTCTCTTTATGCTGTTATCTATACTATGTATTGAAGTACAACATATCAGCAACATCAGGGGAACTAATAATGTCCAGGAAAATCTACAACTTCATTTTTTATAACTTTATCTTAGACTTACTTGTCCGTGTTGTTGCAGTTATTCATGTTGTAAGCAGCCAGTGGCCACACATTTGCAAGACTTTGGAAAGAAATGAAGAATTGTTTTTTGTAAAATGGGAGTTTTAGTATAAGTTTCTTTGTTTTGATTATCAATTTATCTCTTGTTATGTATATACATATGTGTGTGTGTGAGAGAGAGAGAAAGAGTATTTTTAAAGGTTAAAGAAGTGATGTTGCTCATTTTGACCTTTAGGATAATTACATAAATGTATGCAAGCAGTGAAATGGGGTGCTAATTAACACCATCATTCATATAATTGCAATTAACCATTATCATAGCAGTTTAGTTAGCAGGGGTATGAGATTGATTTTACATGAAAGAAACTCTTCCACTTCATGATCTAATGATGCCGATGATGGAGGTCTGGGCAATGGCCAAGAGAAAATGTGTCACATTACTGAAGCTAAAGACAAGCTGACTTTTGGATTCAGACCAGTCATCAGAGCCTTGAGGGACTGATTGCTGTTTGTGTGATGCTAATGTCATCGCATTCGGTGTCCTTTGTCACCATGATTTCCAAGAATCTAAACGTTTTAATGCAATGACCATCACCAGTGTGGTTTCACAATCCAGTACTTACTTTCTCTTGCGGAGTGTGTCACTATGACCCATAGACTGAGCATTGCTGTCGCGACTGGCTGCATCTTTGAGGTCTGGGCCTCTGAAGCGCTCAAGGAAAGAGTCGTGCCTCTGTGCTTCAGGGTTCATTCTGTGCGATGCCCAGTTTCGCAGCATGAAGAAGAAGTAAGAGAGCCTAGAGGGTCAGTGGGAGGTTGGAAAATAAAAGGTGACTAGGCTAGGCATGGACCACGAGTCATACCATCACAGAAAATATAAATCTCTATAGGGGAAGTGTTTAACATCTTTCACTTCACCTATAGTGAAGTGAGAGTCCCAGGAACACAACGCAAAGACTAAATTGCACTATAAAAAGTGGTTATTGTTCAGACAAATTCCTGATACAATGTCATATCATATATTATACTATGAAATATTGGTGCATAATTTTACTGTTGTAGTTTTAGCTATATACAGTGGTTCCCAAACTTCCAAAAGGCCAAATAATAAATATGAAGGGTTATTTTTGGTTTCACATTTTAGAATTTGGACTGATTGAATATCAAATAATTGTAATGAAAAGTTATACTTAAATGTACAAATAAAAAAGATTACAATGATATATCATACATGAACTGAAATGTAAGTAGTAACAAGTTCTGCCAAATTGAGAATAATGCATAATATCTAGTGAACCACAATATGTAATTCTAACATTTAGTGAAGAGGAAGGAGGTAAACTTTACACCACTGGAAAACACCTACTAAAACATGACTACAGTAGTTTACCTTGCAATTGCCCCTGCACCTGCAAATGAGCCCCTGTGGGATCCTGAAGACAGAGCTCTGTCAGAGTTGTCTTCACAAAGGGAGTGAGCTCTGGAAGAAAGCATGTTGGACAAAGTGACATACACATATCACACTACTCAAACTGCATGAAGCAACTAATTCTAATCTGTCAAAAGACAGGCAGAAAATGTGTTGACAATTTGACAGCGATGCAAAAGGCACTGATGTACTAAGAAGGAAGCAAAGTTAGTCCTCAAATCCCACCTGTAAATGAGCACATAATGAATAATTACTGAATGTTAAGAATTGTTATATTCATAGCGGACCTGCTTTCCCCATTTTCAATGACTGCAAGCTCGTCATCAGGTGTTTTGGTGGACAAACGCTGCCTGGACGGGAGGGAGTTTCCACTGCAGACTTTTGCCATGTTGTAGTGTGTGGCTGTGTTGGCCTGGAAACATAAATCATACATCAAACCTGATCTATGTTGTTGATGTCCTCATTCAATACAACCTTTCACTTTCTGAGAGTAGCACCTAAAAATACATCCTCATTATGTCCTTAACACTAAACAGGCTCAGTGTCCTCTCTCTGTGAACGATCAATTGCTTTTTAAAATAACTAAGCTATGGCTTACAGGTAGACAGTTGTTGCTATGTTTGGTCGTGTAAATGGCAAGTTAAGTCTATTAGGGCTCCACTAAAAGAACAGGTACCACTGTACATAATTGAGGGCAGCAACTCTTCTTAATTTCTGTGTACAGTCTGCCTACCTGGAACCAGGTCAGCTCCTGAAAAGTTCTTAAGAACTATATTTTAAAAAAAAAAAAAAACATTTTGATTCAGTTTAGCTGTATTTTAGGCTTTTATTTCCATATCTCCCTGGTCAAAACTCTAAAAACCAAATAAATAAAATAGGGTCTAACTCACTTTTTTTCTTTTCTTTTTTTTCTTTTATTACCTCAAATAATATATGTATTTTGTCTGCACGTAAATAATGACTCACTGATCTCTGGGGAACACTGATGGTTGTAACACGTGCACATATGTAGATTAGTGCTAATACCAGGGAGTTAACCAACCCCCACTAAATTAAATCACACAGACAGAATCACCAAGAAGCTGAGTGCTTCAAGGGTGATAAAGGTAAAGCCCTCAGTGCGCCTGTGCTCTGAAAGAGTTACATCACCACCACTGAAACACACAACAGTTATTAACTTGAATTGTCTTGCTCTAAATTGTGCTGAAATCGAATAGTACTAAAATATACACAAACTCATTCATACTGTGTTTTGGTGTCTGTGGTGGAGATATCGTTTGAGATATCTCCATCTCATCAATAGACTCATTATTATTCAGAAGTACTTTCATTAAAATATAAAAACAAAAAAACAATATAAGACAATAAAGCCATTTCCTGACCACTGTTTAAAATAAATGAATAAACAGAACTGATGGTCTGGAGCTTCTGATGTCCTTTTTAACTGTTTAACTGTGTAGGTGTGTTTTAAGTGTTTTTGTTGCTGGAGATTATCTGTTCTATAGCGGCCATTGGTAAAGACCCACTAAGAGGCTTGTGCTTTGTGGGAAGGTTGTGTATTTATCAAGACATCCACTTCATTTAATATATTTCTTTTTTTTCAATACATCATCCAGATTAAACATCAGTAACATGTGTAGACTAATTCTGTGTTTCTTAAGTTTCAATATAATACAATATACTACACACAGTTAAAACCTTTAACAATCTTGTAGACTTTCACTGTGTAGCAAATCCTTTATTTACCTGTGATATTTATTTGTTGGAAACATGGTACATGATATAGATTTAATTTATCCAATCTATATTAAACCTAATTAAAGCTCAATGATTTAGTTTACATTGTAATAATTGTCTTGTGTGATCAATTCAATCAAAATGATACCTACTACAAAACCTATTACAAATATTCACTTTTAGTGAGAAGTGAAATGAGAATCTTTGATAGTGGACCATAGTATAAAATATCAATATAAATATATGCTGGAATATTTCAGAAAACTTTGAGTTAAACAATAAGAAAATGAAAAACAACATCACAGAGCCCACTCACTCACCTGTCAGAAGCTTTTTCACTTTGAGTTCTCAAATTTGACTGAATATGTAATTCTCCTTTGTTTTCCTCCTGATAACTCCATCTTCAAAAACGAGAAACAAATGTATTTTCTCCACTGATTACAGTGTGGTTAAAAGTGTATGTGTGGCTTGTTCATGCTGAGAAGCAGCGGCTCTGCTAGATGAGGAGACTGAGCCGACAGGTCTCAGATCAGAGATGAGGGGAGGAGTCCTGTCCATCACTGTCCACAGTCTCACAACATGCACACGCACGCACGCACACACACACACACACACACACACACAAACACACACACACACACACACACACACACACACACACACACACACACACACACACACACACACACACACACACACACATATATATATATATATATATATATATATAGTGGAGTGATGATGACACACATTTCAATAGTATCTCAAAATGATATAAAATCAAATGTGTCAAACATCACACATAACATTTAAAAACTTTTCTTTTAGAAATGGACTCCTTCATATTTTATTTTCCTTTTTATTATAATTATATGTGTATATGCATGTGAATATTATTCGAATGTGGCTGATGAGGAGAAAACAGAGACAAAAACATTTGCTGTGTATTCAGTTAAAAATTCAATATACATATTATTACGTCATATGTTATGACAGGAAAAATATGATAATGTTTGTAAATCAGATTAAAGTGTAATGTGTACTAAATAAAGTGGTCAGGAAGTGGTGTGTTTTGAGCAGCTGGTAAAACTAACTCATGTCAGAATCTCATGCATCTTTTGTGTAAAAAAACAAAAACAGGAACATGTTCTGTCACTTTGCAGGTGTATCGGACACATTTCATCTGCTGCACTGCTTCATCACAATATCACTTGTTAAAAGCTAGAACGAGATTAATGGAAACTGATGTGTTTGCACATAATGTGGCTCCTGAATGCAGCAAACATCAAGTGCAAAATGAATTGGAAGCAAATGACTTGATGAGCAGTAATGAAGGTGATTAGGTTGGAATGAGAGAAGCATCATTAGGTCGAGATCCTTCATTGCAACATTTCTCCTGTCACTGTACCGGCTCCTACCCCCACCCTCATCCCGCCCTCACCCATCCACATCACCCTGAGGCATAAGGTTAAAGAGAAATCCCTTGGCAATATACAGACCTGCACTGCTAATCCCAGATTAGACTTCAGTACCTATTTCAGCCACATAATGCTCCTTCACTTAAAGCAATATGTTACTTTTGTACATTTTTACTGTGTGAATATTTCAGTCATAAATCAGATTTTCTCAAGTATTTATGCTCATTAATGTATCATTTAGCTTTTCATTGCATACATATTAACTGGACTAGTGTAATATATTGTTCATAAATAATCTTTTTAATACACACCCTCATGATTATTTTTTTGTGTGTGTGTCTGTGAAAGTGAAAGGAGGAAGCTACATAATGGACTTCAGATTTTCCTGACTTAGAGTGGGTTAAAGACAATCCTTTAACAGAAATATAGTACTGGATATAGAGAAAATGTGTTCATTTAAAATACCAGTACATCTAAATTCACTGTAAATTGCAACATGTCAAAGATTTTGTAGGACCCAATGTATTTTTTAAAGTTCTGATACCAGTGCCCATTAGTTATCAAAGGGCCCAACATGCAGGTCTTTTATCTACTTCAGTTGTTATTTTTTTAGAATACTTAGCTTAATTGATTGCTCATCACTGAAAAGAGAAAATCAAACAGTGGTTCTCTCCAGTTCTACTCCAGACTTCATTAGGTTTAGGATGGTTTCCAAGTGCATCTAGGTATATTCAAAGCCTCTTTGCATCTCTGCCAGAAGGCCTATGGTAATTACTACATCCTAAACCCTGGCTTTTCCCAGAGAGCACCATGTCACTGTGCAACACTGTCTACTGCATGTTGGCTCCCCTTTACATTTCCAAGTCAATCAGACACTGCATCCTCTTCATTTAAAACCATCAGTCGATCAACAATGAGCCAAATCCAAAATGATACAATGAGTGCACTTCGCACATGTTGGTCTGCTTAATTTTCTGTATGTTTTGCATATTTAGCTCATCTAGATCTGGTATGACGGTGGTTGTTGCTCTGCAGGTGCAATACCCCATTAGGAAACGAGCCAAAACTGTTGTCCAAACCTGAAGCAGGGGAACAATATCAGTGGACAGAGAGAGAGGAGCTGGGATGAGTTTGTGTGCAGGGGCTTCATTTCCACACTTGGGTCAGAATTAGTTTAATACTGATCAATAAAAATTCCCTTTTAAATATCCCTATTTAAGTGGCTACTCATGCTAACGTGCTAACAGTGCTGTGAGGCTGCACTGAGATGCTTTGAATCAAATGCTAATATGATCAAGTTAATGTTCTAACACTGCTAACATACAGGTAAAGCTAAAGAGAACATCATTAAATTTTACAAGTGTTCTCAATCAAATGTTGACCAGAAGATAGTGTTACATTAAGTGACACACCAAACTTGCTACATTGATGCCACTTATGTCTCAGATTTGATAGTGTTCAGACACACGATAGTACAGACTGAAAGACATTTCAGTCTGCTGAAAGACTGAAACTGACAGAGACTGGAAGACATTTCAGTCTCTGTGAAACATTGACAGGTATAATGCTTAGCATGGTTACCATTTTTGTTTAGCTTCTAATTAGCATTCTATCACTTGCTATATAGCAGCTAAAGCTTGAGGAATTTGCATTAGCTAGCACCAACCTGTACCTGTAAAATTCAACAGATTACAAGTTTATTAGAATTATGGAAAAGGGGGATAAAGGGATAAACCAATGTCAGATTCGTCCTCTGAACACTATCTTATCTGTAACAATTTCAGACCAGTCAATAAAATAGGATTTTTTTTTCATCTTAGGTCACAGTAGCACACTGACTGTCCAGCATAATCCTCAGTTCCTTTACCAGCATATTCATATCCTACTCCGTGTTTTTGGCTGTGGGAGGAACCCAGAGATTCCAGAAGAAATCCCCCCACAAAGGGAAAACATGCAAACTCCACAAAGAAAGAACCTTAGCCTGACCCAGGACCTTCTTGCTGTGAGGGGACAACACTAACCACTTTTCTGCCATGCTACCCCCCGTGTCTTATTCGTCTATAAAATCTGACAGTATTCAGAATTTGATACCGGTGTTGTGGATCGTAATACAAGACTACTTTTTACACTAGTTGGTTTGCATACAATGAAACACAATTTACCCAATGTGTACAGTTGTGATTTTAGAACTGAGTTAGATGAACAACACAGGAGACTCAGAAATGTGTAAAATCTGCATCCGAAACCGGAGAAATTGTATTTTGAAGCTATTTCTAATAAATCAAAAGAACAAAACATGCCATACATGCCTGATATGCAAAGTAAAAGCTCAAGCTGACGTGATAAGTAGGTCCTCAGATGTGTCTTGGCTGCCAGTATCAGTCTAAGTGGCCGAGGCAGTGCTGTGAATCCACTTGTGCTGATGAGTTGTGCCCTGGTCATCAGATGCTGGCAATGATTAGCTGTACCTTGTCATCGTTTCATTCCAAACAGCAAGAATGATTTATCCTCCGCCAAACACTTACACAGGGTTGCTATAACAACCTCAAGGACAATTTTGTAGGCCAAATAAGCACAACATGCTGAAAATCTGAAACTCACTGCATGTGTAAGACTTTCTGGTGATTTGTCTTTTTTTTCTTTGTTTCATCATCATCTAATAGTCCCATCATTTTAGATTTGTTCTCATCAGCTACTGCTCCCACTTGCAATCAGTTGATAGCGTTAAGTGTTTGTGCGGGTGCTTATTTTAAAATTTGCTCAACCCACAATCACACTCAACCTACAATTACATGATTTTAACAAAGCATAATGGCTGATTGGCCCTTCTGGTCAGAATTCATTCAGATTTATCTGCAGCACCATGTCAAGCTTCCGAGAAAAACAGCAAGAATGAACAGAGGCTTTAGTCAGACAAAGATAATTAGAGTCACAGAGAACAATACATTCCCAGAAATGATGTCTTTGCCTTCTGACTGCTTTTTTTTTACATGTTGACATGTGACAGTAGGAAAGACAGCAGGCATTACTTAATACCTCACTGTTTCCTGTGGATAAATGCCTGTATATATTGTTTAACATTATTAAGGTTTTGCTTTGGTAATGTAGTTTTAAACTATTAACCAAATATACGTATTTTATACATGACTATATAGTAGATTTTTCTAAATGCACCATGGGAAACACTACCAGGTAGATATATATTGTTTTACCCCAGTGACTGTTCCATTTTTCCATTAATATTGAGTTGTTTACACAAAGTAAAATATATGAGATACAAGTTTCAAGATACAAGATTCAGTTTACCCTGAAAAAAGAAAAAACATCACAACTTTTTGTTAGCTGTACAAAATGATGTACATGTCACATTCAAAACTTCCACAAACAATCAAAATGTATTTATTTGTAATTAATTCTTATTAAACGTATTACTAGATGGTATTCAGCAATACATTAATATGGCAAAGATAGGAATGTACATAGGTATGTGTTGTATATTTATGTATTATATTATGTATTATATAAATATCATTTTTGTTGTTGTTGCATTAATATTGTACAGCACATGTAAGAAACTAATAAATGGGAAAATGGCTCATGTGTGAGTGTGAAAATGTGTTCTAAATAAATAGATCTTTAATACAAGAAAATTCTCAAACAATGACACAGAAATTAATGAAAAGCTCTCACATTATATATTTATTTCTGATGTTTATTGATCACTTTAATTGATAGATTCTAATCAGAGCGCAAGCAGGTGGTCATGGTAATGATGGTGTTACCTAATTGAAGAGCTGCTGTATGAGTAGCTCCCAGAAGATGCACTTTATTACTGCTCTGCCCTCTGCAGGTAACTTCCAGCAATGTGTCCCTGGGGCGGGTTTAACAACTCACAGCAAACATTTGGACTTGTCACAGCAGGAAAGGCACTGGTATAATCAGTTACAATCACAAAAGCTCAGTTTCATAACTGTGACTGTGTATGCAAAGTTACCCGGTCCCAGGATATGCATATTAAAATGTACAGCTCAGTCACATTATTAGTCAACATTGTTTGGAATATTTACTTAAAGGTGACAGAGAATCAAAAGGTGTTTTTACCTCATCTTTATTGAAGAACAGTAGTCCACTCACATTCAGGAACATGTTAAAAAATTCTTAACAACTCCTTTTCATAGAAATTCGTCTTTTAGAAATGTCCACTAGAAAATGGGTCAATTTCACAAATGGTTGTTTGTGACGTAAAATGTATGTCACTGACTCTGATTCCATTCCCTCCCCTCAAAGGTGATTAGCTGTTAAAAGACTAACAGGTGCAAAACTACATGTTTAAAATCCCCCAATTTTGAATAACTTTTCAAGAGAGGTTTTTTGGAAGCTTCTGAGGCATTACACATCCAACCAACATTTTATTGTGCATGTCACATAACAGAACAAGCCTTTAAAATACTAAAAAGGTTATCTTTTTCTTATTTAATGTCATAATAATTTTTGTCATCATATAAATTTGAGTTGTTTATATAACCTCTACATGAAATGCTTAGTTGTTTATATTTACTCCTATTCAGGACACTGCCTCAGCTGCTTATTGATTGTCTCAAATCAACATAAATCAACAATTGTAAATGACCTGAAACAATATGTAACTAATGATTTGCATTCATACATAAATGCATTGATGTAACATGTTAATATGACAGGGTAGTAATGATGACAATTAATGTGTTCCTCAGGTACTCTGATTACAGCACAGTGCAATGGCAGCAGAGGAAGATGAGCAGTCACAGCTGGTTTGTCACTCATACTTTGTCACTCACTCAAACACTGAAATGGCAACATATCACATTTCTGATGTTTACACACTTTTCCAAACAGTTTTCACTCAGTCACGTGAAACATTCCAACCACTCCAGCAGTTTATGTTGTTTATGGTTAAAATAAAATTTGTGTCAGAGGTGTAAGGCAGGGGTACAACAGTTGTAACTAACTAAACACGTGTTGCTGCAGGACATTCTGCTGGATGGATGCTTACTTCTCCCAAACTTGAACGTGAACATTCCTGTAGAAGCTGTAAAACGATACATGCTGGTTTAAAGGTTAGCTTCAGCAGGTAACAGATGGTGTTTTTGATTGTTTCTCTTTAGGTTACAACCTTCTGGCAAAGAATTCCTGTTTTCCAACTTCTTTTTGCTTTATCCATCAGGTCACTGGCTACAGGCAACGGCAACGATCAAGTAAACAATCATTAACCCTGCTACTCATGCAACTGTGGCTAAGCTAACCTTGTAGGAGGCCACAGGGCAAAAAGTTGTTGTTGAGTGCCTGTCAGCCTTTAGCATCCATGACGCTGTTTTACAGAAAAGCAACTAAGCAAGAAAAAGCAAGAGACTAAGTAGCACCCTTGGAGTTTGATCAATCAGTTAGTCGATTTAAAGAATGTATAGTAATGAATAATAAAGTTAATTTCTTTTTGAGTGTTGGACAATAAGAAAATATTCACTTGGACTTGAAACTGTAATGATGGGTAATGTATTTTTCACCATTATTTGACATTCTGAAACCTGAATAATCTCTTCATTTTTTTTGTGTTAATTATTTGAGACATAAAACAATACTTAATGCTAGGCATTAAGGCCATTACAGGCACAGGTTTTGACAGTACCAACAAGACAGAGCCATAGAAGTGATGAGAAGCTAATGTACTTCAGTGGTGAAAGTATCTGATAAATATACAATGATGCAAATGTTTTATACCCAAGAAATCAGTACCTCCTGCGGTCCCTGGAAAGTTGCCAGTTTTGCCAGTCTGGATGATAATCCAACCTAGATGTACAACAATAAAGATGAATGACATTCAAAATGTAAAGAGCTATGGTTACGATTTACAATCCAGACCCAAGAATTTGATTAAAGGTGAAGCTGTGCCATTGTTTTGTCATACAGTAGCTGATGCCTTGCAATGCTCATGTCAGCTTGTTCGAATGTGCCATTTTCATTTCCTATAGGGCCACATATATGGTGCAGTAGAAAGCAGTAGAAGATAGGAGGACCATAGTGATTTTCTGCTGCTGCCTTGTATGTGGTAAATGTTTTGTTCAAAGAGTCATAGTCGTAGTCATAGTCATCTAAACAGACTTGCTAGTATTCTAATATCTGTCTGTGACTCACTGTTACTACCACATCAGTGTTGTTACTTCATCATGGGAAGTACATGTCAACTAAGCTGGAAGATCCATTCAAGTGACTCATATCAATATTTTGGGTATTACAGTAGCATGTGATTAACACACTAAAACAATACCTATTTTTAACGTCTTTCTACTAATACCTATATAAAACATGCAGTAATGTTCAGTCATATATCAAATAGAATAAATCTAATGATAATATTTTTATTTTTAAAATAAAAAAATAAACTTTTTAGCAAAAGTGTTAGTATTAGTATTAGTGGTATTCATTTACTCACTTTATATATTAAATGAATATATACATTTAATAATTAAATCTATTACATTTATTTCTATTTCTATTTAATTATATAATGTCAATTGAAAGCGCATGGAAAGCTGAAAATAATTGGATGAGGAATGAATTATTCAGCTCTACACATATTGACATACTTATATACAGACTAAGCACAGCAACAATGATATTAAACACTGTACCTTCCATACAGATCAAAAGTCGTAATCATCAGTTGGGGCATTAACAGAACAACCAACACACTGGAGGGGCTGTACTGATAATACTGACAAGGTGTTTCACTGAGCAGAAATCAGCCAACCTTTGTCACCCTTGTAATTATCAAACAAGTAATTCATTTAATGCTGTTGTTTTGCTCTTTACTGATAAGGTCTGCTGATAGTGGATTTTTAAAAACAATCCTTCAAACCAAAAACAAAAAAAAAAAAAAAAAAAAACATGCCAAATTGTATTTTAAACCAGAAAGAAAGTTTACCTTATGGTGTGGTTCGGGTTTCTTTTCAGGCCTAAGGGCTAACTGTAGAGGATGTGGACTGTATACAGAGAAGCATGTGACCAAACTATGCCAGATGATCAACTTCTATCAGAGACAACTTCAAATATAGTGAGAAATAGCAAGGCTTATCATGCTCTATAGATTCCCTGAACCTCCTGTTATCATGGTTTGGTCACTTTGGTCCTTAAACCTGACTTACCAGATATCATCAGATTTTATTGCTGACAACCATTAACCATTACTCTAGTTTATTCATTTCCTACAGAAACCACATATTGTGTCATATATCTTGAATTTCATGTCTAAAATAAATTTTTGATAACTTCATATAAGTTCATTATTATCTGGACCAGTGGGAGATTAGCAAAGGGAGAGAGGGAAAATAATAGAAACAAAATAACATGAACAACAATGACTAAACAAAACTAAACAAAACAATGACAGCTAATGGTGAATGACGTGATCTTTTACTTTAAAGAGGCAATACTACCATGTTAACATGCCATACATTGGGTAAAGATGCAAGTCTGAGTGTGTATATGACATACAAGTAAGTGACCCCTCTCAAAGTGTTGAGTCTAATATGTTTTCTGCTATCAGATAACAATTTGACATTGGCAATTAGGAGTTATTAATATTGTAACTGGTCGACGTGGAGCAAATTTTAACCACTCATGGATCATGGGTTCTATATTGTACCAAGCTTTATAAGGTTGTGTGTTTACAGGATATGAAAAATCACAGTTTGCAAAACAACCACAGAATATGGCTGCCTGGTCCAAGTATCAAAAAAGTGCAATATGTCCTGCTGCAATGTAATGAAGCAGAAGTATAAACTACAATTTAAATAGAAGGAAAAAAAACTGTGCAGAGCTGAAGTATATGTGATCACAACGGTTAACTTACAAAGATGATACATTCATATCAAAAGTTGATAAACAGACAAAATGTGTTAATAGCAATTTATCCCACATCAATCAAACGTCTTATCTTATTATGAATAATTTTGGGATTGTTAAATTGGAATTGTAAAATGTAAATATAAAATGACATCATACGTATAAATAAAAAAAAAATACTGCTAATAAGGTTGTGTGAATTAAATTGATACAGAGGAAACTACAAGAGTAAAGAATTAAATAAATAAAACTTTATTTTAGCTTATTTCATCTCCTGATTTATGGTAAATTAAAAAAAGAAATATTTGTTGTATTTGAAATTATTATTTAGAAGAAAATATGAAATTCGATCCAACTTTATTTATAAAATGCTGTGCAATAAAATAGCATGAAAAGAAAATATCATAACAAATAACCCATTGAATAGAATAGAATGGAATATGCAGACATTTGTAGGACATTTATCTCAATATTCATTATTTTGGATTTAACGCTGTTATTTATTTATTTGTTTATTTATTTATACTGACTGATATTTTTTTCCTACATCATTATGAGTAGTGGGCTACAAAGTCCTCTGCTGCAGCATGTAGGCTGCCCCTGCTTCACGGACGCTTTGTATTAACACAGCCCAGTCCAATGTGAAGCAGAGAAAACGTTGACCGCGTAGACTTAGCTGTTTGCCCGATCAGCAGAGTCCGCAGAGCCGTTGGGGTGCCGCGGTCACTCCGCTGCGGCAGGCAGCAGCACACACACATACAGCGGTGCCGCGTCACACATGGAGCGGAAGAGGCAGAGAAGAAGAAGCGGGGCAGCCTCCTGCTCGGTAGTTAGCTGCTGCTGCCGCTGCTCGGTGGACTTCCAGTTTTTTCTCAACTCGGCTATGATTGACAGAGTCAGCAGAGGTTTACACGGGCATGTCCGCACACTCGCTCGCTTGTTATCGTAACAGAAAGATTTGCAACATGGCGAGTCAAGAAAGAGCCCAGAGTTGTCGTCAGTCACAGACAAGAACAAGAACATCATGTATCGGATTATTGAGGATGTTATTTATTGCTGTTATTCACACGACGCGGGCGAATAAACAAGGTTTGTAACTTAGCTGGCGACGTTCGCTCTAGCTAACGCTAACTTCCGCAGGCATTTCTACCAAGTGTAGGTTGAGGTTACCTCTACGGGCCAACTTTATCACAGCTAACCCTCTGCTCGCTAACATTAAGACCTGCTGTCTTTCATCGCCATTAATGGAATTTAATTTGCGACTGGAGTGGGCTGATATTCGCTTTGCTAAATTGACAGTGTGCTATCGGTAGTTAGCTGTATGTGGCCTTTAACGTTACAGTAAACGCTAGCGTCGTTTGTAGCTTGTTGTCATGTCATGTCATCCATTCCTTATATGGCTAAGTTGAGCTAACACTCACCCTAGCAAACATAGAAAACGATAAAAGTACGAGGCAGAAAAAGGAAAAAGCTGCTTGTTAGCATAATGGCTAGTATTAACGTTAGCTTACATCAGCTACTAAGTGATCTTAATGCATTGGAATGAAGAGAGGTGGATTGGCAGCATTATTGATAACATTGTTGCTTTCACAGCCACCTAACATAGCTTCCTCATACGGGGCTCCGTCAAGGAAATGTTTGAATTAGTCAGATGACAGTTATTTGTAAACGTGGCTGAGCGTTTTTGATTTCATCCTCTTGTTTCGCTCCAGCTCTGCACTGATCAATCCACGGCCCAAATGACAGCCGCTTGTTATTTATCCAGCGGACCCAAGTGTCCAGCTGTCAGATCTTTGATCATGTCAGGTCACAGTGATAAGTCCACCAGTGGACACAGCTGCCCTCCGCGCCCATGACAAGCTGTGCCAACTTTAAAAACGTGTCAGGTGCCTATAAATCGTTTACACAGGTTGCTGACACGTGCAACACACTTCAAAGAAATAGAAATAGGCTCTGGTGATAAAGGAGTAATGGTTTATTTTGTACTGGTCATGCCTCTACCAATGTCAACATTGAAAGCTTGGCAGATTGAGTCACAGTTAACTACATCACTGATAGTTTGGTTTCACTGTTTAAACTATTAGCACAGATTTGCACAGGTTTTCTTCATGAAAAGTTGTGCATGTTTTAAAGGAGAGAAATGGTAAAACTGTGACAACAAGTCTTTGCACAAGTTTGGCCAACATTTGTCAGACCCAGTGTTAAACATGGTGTTAAAGACAGCTGAAATGTGGTTGAACCCTGTATTACAGTATTTGAGGTTTTACTGAATCGTAATTTATTTTGATGCATATATTTGTTGGCTTGTCAGCCTAACAAAGCTAGTATGGCAGTGTCAGACAAGCAATTTGCCTCAGTGCTGTCTGTGTTGATCTTTAAAACACTGGAGTATTTAACAAAGTCTGATTAGTGTGCCGAATAACAAGAGAAGTAATTATTCAAAGGGATGGAAAAGTTTCACTTTGGTTTGCATGCAGTACTCGTCGTGTCTAACTTTCACTACACCTGCCTCTGCTTTGTTATTTTTATGTATGCTAACATATACTGGCATAAATAACTTGAAAAAACTCAGCAAATGAACAAAAATAGAGCAGATGCAGATCCGTATTATAGCAGGTCTAACGGTTTCTGTGTGTAACATACTTGTGTAATGACAGAAGTGAAACTTGAAAAGGAACTGAAACTGTGAACTTGTTGCATCAAGTGATTAGATCACCTGTGTGTGTGTCTGCTTCAGCGTTTAAATGTGAAACACAACGAAAAATGTGCTGGAAACATGATCTGGAAAGGTTGAGCCACCAGCTCAAACAGTGAGATCTAGTTGGTGTCAGCTCAAAAGATTCTCAGTAGTGTCAAAGTGTAATAAACACTGACTGGTTAGCGAAGCTCATAGGTCTGTACGCTGAGTGAGTCATTTAACAATCAATAGGAGAAACTTCTGGTCCTGTAAGTCCTTATATTATAAAGTGACATGTCTCTGTTACTTTTCAAAACAAAGAGAATATGAGTCAAGCCCTTTAAACATAAAGGCCCTGTTGACTGACACCCTATGACATTCAGAGATAAATATGTATGTTATGCATCCACGTTGGTGTATGTTGTGTTTCTTCTTAGTAGAATTGGTTGAGGTGCCAAACTTTCACACCAAATGGAGCAGCTTTTTCTCATCTAGTCTGCTCTGAAAGTACAAGAGATTAAAGTTCAACTAGGGAGTTATCTTTAACTGTATATTACTTTGTCGTTGAGGAAGATATGATGACTGCTAATGGATGACTTTTGCTTTGGAGATTTAGGGAGGTGTTAACAGACAAGCTATATTTCAGAAACTCTGGCTATAGTTTTTCCTCTGATGTTTATCATACATTTTCTGAAATGTACCATTGTTGTGTCCAACCTGAATGCTGAAATCGTATCATTTAAATCTAGTCTCTGCCTTCATGTGCTTTGCCATGCAAAACAGTTTCAATACATCAGCAGCTTGTCATTTTATTTAGTGTCTACTTTTGGGTGTCATGTATTTATTCTGTAAAATGGTCACAACTGAAAGTAGAAACAGACTGTTCTACTCTTTCGATGATGGTTGCTATTGAGATGATACTGACCACGCCTTTCTGTTGTTATTTTTAACAGCATTCATTCAGTCCGACACAATTCTAGAAGTTCTACATTTTGGGGAGGGGAGCCTTTTACAGGTAAGACATTAGTTTTTCTCTCTTTGTTTGTTGCCACAAACAGTGACACCATTACAGAGCAAAAATGTTGAAAGTAACTGAAATTTGACTCCTCAATCATATTGAAACTATATTTATTGTGTATTGTGTATATATTTATTTTACTGTTTTTCCTTTTGCAGGCAGAATCTGACATTGATTTTAGTTTATATCATCAACAAAGGTAAGTTTTAATTTGTCACTTTAAAAACATTGTTGCAGAAAGGTTAATGTTAATATGTGTAAATACCAAAGTGAGGGTGTAGTGAGGCAGTCAGGTGCTGTTGTTGTTGTCTACATCTTCTACATTAGACACATGCATTGTTCCTGCATTTCTTTCTATCATAAGGTGTTTCTGTAATGTAAGTAAATGTGGAAGGTTTTAGATTTAGCCTGTGGCAACATGCATGAAGAAAAACAGCAAACAAAATAAGACAGTGTTGAAATTGTACTATAACAAATTGCAAATTGCCTTATCAGTCACCATGACCATGTGAACAAGCAAATACAAAAGGTTGTTTTGTCAAGGCTAACAAACCTGGGCTGGAATTTTATTACATCTGGCTCGCTACAAAGTATCAGTTAACACCCAAAAATAAAAAGCTAGAGCATCATAATCACAAGCTGCCAGAGCCTGCAGCACCAGGCAACAGGGCAACTTGAAGCCATGCTAACTAACACCTTTGGTTAAAAAAGCACCAAGAGAAAGAAAACAGTTCTTTTTCCAAGAGGTCACACCCATATGCCCCCCGACCCTCCACCCCATCTCTCCCAAACATTTGCTGTTAGTGACATCAGATGGCAGCGAAACGCCTCAGTCTGTGTTAAATATGTGAAATGTTGTTGGGTGATACCAGCCTCTCTGTGGTTTGAGTTAAAGAGCGTCTGCTCTCGGTGACAAGGCTGAGAGGAGCAGACAGGGCAGCTGCTTGTGTTTTTTTCCTGAGTGCTGCCTCACCTCTGCTACTGACTAGTGTCCATGGTTAAGGCACATTGCCTCACAGGATTGCTTAAGTGCACCAAGTTCAGTCACAAACATGGCTGACAGGGGAGTGCTTTTGGGAAGTTACAGGCTGCTCTCTAGTGCTTTAAGCCCTAGCATTTTAAGAACTATAGAGACTGTCTAAGAACTACATAATGAGTTCCCAAAAAACTTTCAAACGATACAGATCACACTTTTAAGTGCGTGTCTTGAAGGAATGGGCTGATATCTAATGCTTCAACAAGTAAATACTTGTTTCAAAGGAGAAAACCTATGGAACGTATTTTTCAGCATCTTGTTTTTTTGTATCTTAGCCTCCACACAACATCAAACCCTATACGTATGATGCTACGTATATTAGTGTTTCATCTGGGTGCAACATACGGCGAGCCTTTACTATTTGTACAGCATGTTCTAATTCATAAAAGGGTTATCTTGCTCAGGCACCGCATGACCACTCCCTCAAGTTAGAGGCGAAGGTATTTTGCTGTATGACTGTGGTTTCAGGCGTTTTAAATGGTGAACTTTCCCTTTTTCCTCAGTATGTGTTTTGGGAATATCTTCGTTAATTATTATCAACCCCATTACTCGGTTTGCTTCTCTGCTTGTGAAGAAAGCTCATCGCAGCCACTTGGATAAAGAATGCTTTTCCATAGCCACTTTTTGTAATCTACTGGTCATCTTAAGGTTAGCCTGACACTGGACATATGCAGATCTTGAGGCCAAGAGGTGCAGCCCTCCCCATGATCTCCCTGGCTACTCCAATTACACACTGACATTCAACACATTAGCTCTGAAGCTGCGAGCGAAAGGCCGCATAGAATTCACAGCCAGGATCCATCTGAATCCTTAATCCCACAAGAATTTTGTCAGTAGTTGTTATATTAATGAGTGAAGTGAGGACAGACTGTAGATGACAGATTATCTGAGAGCAGCACTGCATGGCCGGGGTTTCTGTCTGGAGTGCTGTTCGCCTCGGGGGATGGAAATCCAACCTGTCTCCAGTGATCTCAGCCATTGTTGCGCCTGTACACGTAGGCCTGGTAGTAAATAGACGAAATTGATCTCTGGTAAATTGTGTGACTCAGGGGTGATGTTAGAGTAATTACATTTGAATGAAGCATAAGGGGATGGTGTTAGATACCACTGCATCAATGCTGCTCTGAAGAATATCAGAATATGATTTTTTCTTTATATTCTTTATTAAATAGATGCTGACAGTTGGGCATTTGCTTTTTATTTGCTAAATAACTTGAAGCCTGGTCAAGCAACCCACCTGCATCATTGATGAACATCTCTTTTCATGAGATTTTCATAAAGGCTCTCATTACACAGATCTGTTCCACTAAAGAAGAGGTACTTCTCTTTAGGGACAGCCTTGTCTATTGTTAGGTTACAACTGTTGTTGAACAGGTTTGGTGAGTTGCGTCTGTGTTCTGCAACCACACAGTACAACCGATGCTCAAAAGTTGTTACTGCGAAGGTGACAAGAACAGATGTGTTTCCTTGTTTTTTCTTGCCCCCTTTGATTTTTTTTTTGTTTACGTCTATGGATTTTCATGAAGATTTTACATATGGAAATAGTGAACTGTAGAAGAGAGTGGTCTCATGGCCAGTGTGATGCATTGTGAAAAAGTGCTGCACATGCACTGTAGCATCCGCGCTAGTGTATTTAGCCTCTCATTTGTTTGAAATGAACACTAACATGGATACCATTTTTCCTGGCCTGTTGCTGCTGCTGTCACGTGTTCCTGTGTCTTATAGCACTTCTCCACACCGTGGGAACTGCCGACCTATACGATTTGAACCTCCAATGTTGGATTTTCACGAACAGTGAGTATCTTATATTTACATTCTAATATGACCTGGCTATTTTCATCATAACCCTGACCCTGTGTTGGACACTGAAGCACCACAAATATAGTTTTTCTTTAATATAATCAAAGCACAATATCATTTTCTGTGCCTGGTGAACTTTTTACATACAGCTGCTAAGTTAGCCTGTGAGTGTAGTTCCCCATAAGTATGAGTTACTTTGACTTCAGTCTGTTCACAAACTTAACTTAACAAAACCACATATTTTTTTAACTCCAGCGCCAGCACCTATCTTCACCAAGGCCTAACTTATTAGATCACATTCCTCTCTGACAGAAGGTGCACACCCATGTCGTATAAGCCTGTATCAAGTGCAGCCTACGGTGCATTAACCAGGTGCAGAGTCCAAATGATTCAGTAGCATTCAGAGCTTGGACCCTGGTCTGTTGTCCTCTGACTTACCATAACAATAAACATCTCACTTATCAGCTGTGAATGTTTGGAAGACTCAAAAATGAAACCTTGAAAAACTGTTTCCCTAATACACAACGCAGTATAAGGATTTGTAGGATAAGTAGCAGTCAAGTAGCACTTAATCTCTCAACACGTCTATAGACAGTCAACTGTAGATGCACTGAATAATATGTAAAAATCATACGTACCTTTTTAAACATTGAAACATACACATGGTTGTTCAGGTTTAATTGACTTACAATGAATCTGTCCCTTTGAAAATGTACCCGTTTTATTTCTTAACCAGAATTACTTTATCATGTTTGATTGTACATCTGCTGCAGGGAGAATCATAAAACATCCAGATTTTCAAGTCTCCACAAGTTGATTTTCATACCACATTGAAATGAAAGAAACCACAGGCTATAGGAAATCAAAGATGTATGCTCTGCATTTGATGCCGATTGGCAGCAGCGCAAAGTACAGTATATGCACTTGAGAGGTTATAACATGCAAAACCACTGGTATGGTCCTTTAAATCAAATTTGAAGCTGTTAACCCAGAGGAATGTCAAGTGAACCATCTTGGTTGGTTTGACAGGGAGACGAAGTCTGTCATTTTACTTTGAAAAACTCTGTTTTTTAGTCCTTACTTGCTCTTACAAAAGTGTTTTCTCCTCTTCCTTTACAGGCCTGTTGGAATGCCAAAAATGGAGAAAGTTTATTTACATAATCCTAGCTCAGAAGAAATTAGTTTGATATCAATATCAGCAACAACAGCGCATTTTCATGCATCCTTTTTCCAGAATAGGGTAAGTACTCATCACATTTAAATCATGTCTGAAGGGGAGGAAAACAGAGCTTCCCTTGTTGTTTAATCACATGGCTGTGTATTTTCACCATGCTATTTAATCCTCATGCTTCATTGGGTATGTTAATACATTAAATAATCAGTGTGGTAATGTGGCATAATCATCGTAAATTAATTGTGAATCAAGTGACATACAGTGTTGTCCGCTTGCCTCTCAGGTAGCATTTACTCTCTTCTTTGTTTTGAACTTAGTTGACACGAATAATCGGGGACCTGCTTCGTTTATCATCACTAGTCAAACAGCATTTAGAGTCCTACATTGAAGTGGGAAGTAAATGATGCAAATCACATGTGCCACTGGAACATGTGACCACACCAAATTACACACTGGTGTTTATCTGTTTAAAACTAAATGAGATCCAGTGTGTAAAAAGACAATGTACATCCCTCTTTAAGTCAGACTGGAAAAAGTAAAACACATAAATATCAAGTAATTGAGAGCATCAGTCTAAATTTAACACATACTTATTAAACAAAAGCACTAAAATTGCCTTTTAAACACACAGGATGCAGTGTCCCAGGAGGGTGTATCCAAAATAACTCCACTCAGTTAAAGTTAAATACATACTGTGCTTTGGACACACAAACTCAAGGGCCATAGGAGACAGAGCTTGGGTTTTACTGGCCTGTTTTCACTGTACATTTTCTCGTGTAGACATATTGGCACATAAATCACACCTCTGCATTTCATGTAAAGACTTCCTGTACAGGAAAGACCTGTTCTGTTGCCTTAAACACAGCTACAGCAGACATAATGTATTTGTTCAAGTGACACTGGGACACGGTGTAGTTTTGGCCAAAACATTGCTGGAGACATTGGTTATAAGTTAGGTTGTCAGGATCAGGATTTTTTTCAGATACAATGAATGTCAGTGAACATGCTCTGTCTGTATATATTTCTTCCTCGGTTTGACAAAACAATGAAGCGAGCACTTGTTAAGACAAAGGTGATCTTTGTTTCTCTAGAGTTGTTCTTGAGGGGGAAACCTTCAGTCAGATGAAGGTAAAATTCACATCAGGAAAAACATTCATAAAGAAATGATCAGAGTCTGGTGTTTTTCAGGGGTGAATGTAAGAATAGTTTCAACTGCAGGACATAAGATTCTAGTTAAGCATTCAGTGGGAGGGAAGTCGGTGCATTTTTCAAGATAAGAACCGAAGGCCTCTAGTCTTCTGTCATGAGACATGTTTGTACAAACATGTACATTGGTTTGTACATCGGGATTTAAACAGTGATCCTTTTACTTGATGATTTAATGTAGTGGGAGATTTTGGATGCATATGTTTATCTGCCTATAGGATCTGAAGAACCTTATGGCAAATTAAAGAACAGGGTCACAGGCTGTTGACAGAGTGTGATAGGTCACTATGGTGATATGTGTTTATACACTCCTCCACTCCATACACACACACACACACACATATATATATATATATATATATGTATGTATGTATGTATGTGTATGTGTGTGTGTGTGTGTGTGTATATATATATATATATATATATCAGTACTATTTTATCAGTATCAATCGATGCATTAACTGTGTCATAATTAAACCATCATTAAATAAACCATACCATGTACTAATGCTTCAAAATATACATATACTAGGGAAGATATTTATTTTATTGTATGTTTATATTTTTGTTTACCCAAGAAAAATCTACAGAGGAAACAGATTGATAATGTGTGTTTACTCACACATACACGCTCTGAAACCAAAGCTACATCATTGGTCTGTAGCATGAAAATGATCCGTTAATCTATGGTTGAAGCAGGTTCCTGTCTGAATGATTTACCCTAATAAACAAATCATATTCAGATGTTTCCTTGTTTCCTTTGATATTTTCTTCTTTATCTGCTGAGCAGTGTATTTCTCCCACTGCAGTGGATGTTTTCTCAGAGTGTTTTCTCTTCACTTCACATCCACTATCTGCAGTTTAGAGACTGAACGTTCGGCAGAGACATTAGAAGATTCTCTCAATGTTCTGTTCTGTGCAGCTACTTTAGTGTTGGAGACCTTAGGTTGTTTTAGGCTGTATACATCAACAGGATATGTATGTAGCCGTTTCTGCAGGTTGCTCGTTACTTTAGACTGGCAGTAAAGAATTCAGAGGTATCTGCTGCAAAAACCACCAAACAGTCACCACTTGAAACCACAGTCACCACTGAAATGCTAAAGTTAGAGCATAGCTGTAATGTTTTCGTAGCAGTGGACTTTAAGGTCCGAAGTTGCCAGTGTTGAGTTCTTTGCGGTCATTAGCCAAACTGTTTCAGGGTCAGTACTGATCAGTACATAATCTTCTGTTTGTGTTTAAAGAACATTTCACCATATGTTTTGTGATTTTTGTTTGAATTTTGCATTTGTTCTCTCATCAGATAATTCCACCAGGAGGAAACACATCATTTGATGTGGTGTTTCTTGCTCGAGTAGTTGGGAATGTAGAAAACACTTTATTTATTAATACATCACATCATGGAGTGTTTACATACCAGGTACATGCTTCAATTTTATTTGCAAAATGAACTTTTTCATCATCAGAAGAGGAGCCACTAACTTTTTTTCTTTCCTTCTCTGATGAAGGTTTTTGGGGTGGGCATCCCAAACCCCTACAGACTGCGGCCCTTCATTGGGGCCCGAGTTCCTGTAAACAGCAGCTTCTCACCACTAATAAACATCCACAACCCGTACAGTGAGCCACTGCAGGTAACTTAGACAAACAAGACCCTCACAAGATTAACAATCAATGTGTCTATTTTTATTAGATTGATTTGATGTGTGTGGTGTGTTTCTTTTCCCGTTTTTTACCCAGGTTGTTGAGATGTACTCCAGTGGTGGGGATCTGCATCTAGAGCTTCCCACAGGTCAACAGGGAGGCACTGGAAAATTATGGGTTTGTGAAACATCACAATTTCTGTCTTATTTTGATCAGACGATGATTGGTGACAGTCAGAGTTGAATTCCTGTCCCTCATGTCAACCTTCATCCCCCAGGAGATTCCTCCGTTTGAGACAAAGGGGGTGATGAGAGCCAGCTTCTCGTCGAGAGACGCAGACAACCACACGGCTTTCATCCGAATCAAAACCAACGCCCCCAATGAGGACCAGTTCATCATCCTGCCTGTAGAGGTGGAGGTCACATCAGGTGAGTTTCACAAATCTTCATCAAACTTCTTTAACTATTGGACATTTTGTCTGATTCTTTTTCTCTTCATCCCACACAGCCCCTGGTATATACTCCTCCACAGAGATGCTTGACTTTGGCACACTGCGTTCACAAGGTACAAAGTTCTACATATGAAACCACAGCTACAGTTTTTCACATAATGTTTTTTTGACCTCCTTTCATCATCATAATTATTCTGTTCTGTTTTAGATCGTCCAAAAGTGCTGAATCTACACCTTTTAAATTCAGGAACAAAAGATGTTCCAATCACAGTGGGTATCTTCTGTCAGATTTTTAAGTCCATATATGTGAACTGTTATTCCTATGTTACTTCTTATGTAACTTGCTGCTTTATTCATGATTTGCAGAGTGTACGCACAACACCATCAAATGAAGCAGTCACAGTAGATTTCAAAGCAGTCACGCTAAAAGCTGGAGAGAGCAGATATACCAAAGTCGCAAGTATTAGTTTTGATGGTAAGTTGTTTTTTTTAAGCAAAATTAAATTGAACCATACACATTATAGTTTATACATTTTTGAGACAATTTTCAAAATAGATAAAAAAGATCTTCTCTTTATGTGTAGTCCATTATTGTAAAGTATGATGTGGACACCCAAGAATCAAAAAATGTCTTAAGGAAGTACAGCCACACACACTTTCCACTGAATACAGGCTGTGAACAACACATCAGTGTCCTGCTCAGTGTTCACTGGGGAAAAACAGGGCAGAGGAAAAAAAAACATTTTTAAGAAACAAGAAACAGCTTTGTGTGTTTAGAGTGTGTTTAAACAGATCAGTTTTAGGATTATTCATATGCTCTACTAGAAATAAAAATAATCAAAAGCTTCCGTAGTCACTGCCTTTTCCCCGTGCATGTGGGAGCGTGTGTGTGCTCGCGTGTGTGCAGTAATAAATACATAGTCTGGGCAGTCTTCTATAGCTGTAAAAGATTTACACCATGTCTTTGCTTGGGCAGTTTCTTACACTTCTTGGCTCAGTGTTGCTCAACTTCCTCTTAATGGCCTTGTATTCTTTTGCAGCACATTTATCTGCTTGGTGTATCTTGTTTTTCATTTTAGCCTCAAAGGCGAGAAGACCATATCAGTTCTCTGGTAAAATAACTGTCAAAGCAAAAGAAAAGAGCTACTCCAAGCTTGAAATCCCATACCAGGCAGAAGTTTTAGAAGGGTGAGTTATTTTGTGGATGCTCATGGAGAGTTCGGGGATTTATGTGTGATAGAGGAGAAAAAAATCCTGCATGAGTTTGACTGGTTATTTGTACTTGCAGCTACCTGGGCTTTGACCACACAGCTACACTGTTCCACATCAGAGACAGTCCTGTAGACCCAGTGGACAGACCCATCTTCCTCACAAATGCCTTTAACTTTGCGATCCGACTACACAACGTTTCCCTGCCTGAAGAGGCCAAAACCATGTTTAACGTAAGTGAAACTGCAGTGTGTTAACAAAGGTCATGCTCATCGTAAAGTTAAAAGGAAGATGACATCATCCCATTTTCTCCTTCTGTTTTAGGTGCAGAACTTCAGTGCACCTATCCTTATCCCCCCACACGAGTCACGTTACATCTTCTCTCTCCTCTTCCGGCCAGTTCGACCATCCATTCATATAGACAGCAACATTCTGCTAATCACCAACGCTTCAAAGTTTCACCTGCCTGTGAGAGCCTACACAGGCTTCTTGGAGGTACATAATAGAAAGCTAGTAACTGGAGGAGTGGTTTTTAGTGTTCAAGCCAATTGACAAACTCCATAGCAGATGAAACGATTGCAATGAATCAGTATATCTCTACATTTTAGTACATCTAAATGTAGTTTAATGATAGCTAACCCACTCAGAATTACTGAATAGACAAACAAACAGACAATTAACTTCTAATTTCATCAAAATATCAACAGGTAGACAAAAATAAGTAAGTACATTTAGTTTTTGCGTTAGATCAGACCATGGCTTTTTAGCTTTCACTTGACATATTGCTCATGTTTTAGCTGTCTGGAAGAGTTGAGTGTCACCACAGAGTAGCCGGGGTATAGTTACTGCAGCAGTGCAAAGCCAAACGGAAGTACCCACAGGAACAGAGAGCCTGTACTGTGGTTAGCTCTGTTCTCTGCTCATTTAAAAAGCTCTTTTTACAGAAATAATATTTTCTGTATGGTATTATTTATATTGATAAAGCAGATTCAGATCTTAAATCAGTCTCAACCAAATATGTAGTTTCAGGGTTCTGCCTTTGTAGAGCAGAATAAATATCGTAATTCATGATGGAATTGTGTATATTGTGGTGTTTGTTGTCTGTGTGAACAGCCCCTGATACTGCCTCCAAGTCTGAAGGAAAACCTCCTGGACTTTGGTGTCCGTAGTGCAACAGACACCAGCAGCATCATATTTGTGGTGGTCAACAGTAATCCTATAGAGGTAAGAGTATGATATTGGAACCATATTCAGGTTTTCCACATCTATTTTCCTGAAAAAAATGTAAATCAAAAGTAGAAAAACTTTCCTGGTGTAAGCGACATTTAAGTTATCGTCTTTCCTGTTCATTGCTCAACTTACTGTTCATTGTCCAACGGATCAGTCCATTGAATAAGGCATGTTTACACCATTCTTTCAATATGCTGGCATTTGCTTTGATTCATTTCCACAATAGTAGTTGAGACAATGTTGTCTCTGTTTAAAGTGTAGACACACATTGTGCAAAAGAACAAAAATCTTAGTGTAAAGGATATTTAACAGTTTTTTTTTTCCATTTCTTCCCCCAGTTGGAGATCAAGTCCTGGTTGGTCACAGGAGATAGTCTGTCCATGGAGCTGCTCAAGACAGAGAAAGGAAACACGACAGTGGCCTTGAGTCGCTTGAGAGAGCTGCAGAACACGTCAACGTCTCATCACAAAACAGTAAGATGTCAGCAGTGTTACTGCATTGTCACGTTTATCTTTAATTTGTGATCTCAGACACAAATTCATGACTGCATTTATTCAGTCAGCATTTAGTTCAGGCATGTCAAATATCCTCTGACAAATGATTAACATTTTTTGTAGGTTTGTTGAACTTTAATGTTTTTAAAGCAGAAATTTAAAGAAGAAATGGTTTGTATATGTTAATGCTAGTCAGTTCCTCGACTGACGGACCAATGTACTTCCTTTTTCTTTACTGCTCTGACCAAAGAAAAAAACAAAAAAATGAAACATGACACATTGAGCAATGTGTCATGTTTCAGAAAGAAACCTGAAGCTTAATGACTTTGTGAGAGAAGGTGTAAATGTCAGTGTTACAGTGCCAACTGAGTCAATTTTTTTAAACCATTAGATTTCCTGTTAGACAGTTAGATTGCTATGTTTAGAACCACAGCTCATGTCAGTGTTTAGTAGCATAAATTCATCATTTGCTCAATTCTGTTCTTATGAATTGCTTTTTTCCCTAAATGTTGTCTAATGATGAATGTTTCTGAACTGTTATTTATGTACAGATGTCTTGTGACATTTCTTTCTCCAGTAATTAATACATACAGTGCATTGAAAAAAAAAAAAGACTGAACTTAAAAAAAACAACTAAAAGAACAGTCTTGCTCTTTGTTGCATTTTGACAGATTAAAATGATTTAAAAAACTATTTAAAATGTAATTTTTATTTTCCATATTTAGATAACATCAAGGACATTTTGACATTTGACCTACTTTACTGCATGCCAGTTCCGTTTTTTCAGATATGAAACATTTAAACCACATTATCTCAAAACCACTTAGATTGCAAACTAAACCTTGTTATGTCAAAACCGATGATGAATGCAGAAAACAGCTAATAGCTCCCCTGATGCTGAAAAACTCCAGCCTCAAACATTCATGTCTATATTTTTCTATCTGTAAAGGTGATATTAGCATCTGGCTATTATGCAGCGTTCAGAGTGACACTGGTGGCCAAAGCACTGGAGGGCCTCTATGATGGAGCCATACACATAACCACAGATTATGAGGTAAGTGGTGTTGTTACACCATTCTTTTAAATGAAAACACAATCAGTCTTCAGTCTGATTCTCACATGATTTTTTTTTTCTTTCCCTGGCAGATATTAACAATCCCAGTGAAAGCTCTTATTGCAGTGGGCACATTAAACAGTTCTCCCAAGCACATCGTTTTACCACCTTCCTTTCCAGTGAGTATTATAAAGACATAAACATGAGTAAGATGTCACACCTGTCCTTTTCTGGCAGCAGGGAGAAGACAAATGAAAACGCATAGAAGAGAGTGCAAGTGCATTCCTTCTTATTTAATGCCCCAGGGTGTTATAGGTCTTGACATGTCTTTTTTTCTGTAGGGGAAAGTTGTTCATCAAAGCTTCAGCATACAGAGCTCTTTTACACAGAAAGTGCGGCTGCAGCAGATCCGCTCCCTGGCAGAAGATATACGTTTTTATTACAAAAGACTCCGCAACAACAAAGACGAGCTGGAGCCCAGACGTAAATCAAAGGTAGAGACTCATCTCAAGGAGCTGAATCAGAGAGAAATCAGAGCCTTGTGTGTCCTTCCAGACATGAACTTATTTTGTTTTTCAATCTTTTTCAGGTGGCAAATATTTATTTTGACGCCAGCTTGCAGTGTGGTGATCACTGTTATGTGGGGCTGCCATTTGTGCTTAAATGTAAGTTGTTGTTGTTTTGTGTGTGTAACATTCAGATCTCATGCAAATTAAAGCCTCACTTTTATGTCCCTGGGGGAGGTGGGGTGATTGTAACATCATCTGCTCACTGAGTGATTTTTTTTTTTTGATACTGCCCGGAGCATTTATGTAGGTAATTTTAAACCCCAGTCTGGCAATTATTATAGCCATCACTGTGTTTTAGTTAACCAAATCTATAATTTAAAACCTGTCTGGAATGACACTGTATTTTATAGTGGATTTCTTGAGTTTTTCCCACAGCAAGAACAATTTTCCTTCTAATTTACCATCTTTTTTTAATCAGTTCTGTGTGACACTGAAGAAACACAGAAATGTTTACTATTATCTGTTAGATGGAGATTCGCTAAAACACACAAGTACAGAATTAAAGGACCCGTGTGTAGATGCTATCTAGCAGTGAATAACCCTCCCCTCACAACTTTCTGTGCATATAGTGGCACCAGGTAATGTAAAAAAGCACGGTTGTCTTAACAGTCAATGTTTGGTGGAACCGTAGAAACCAGCAATTCAACACGATCAGCTTAGTTAAAGAGGTCCTCACTCCGAGTGGACAAAAACACAGCAACACACTGCTGAAAATGTTTTTATGTATATTATATTACATTTCTGCAAATCTTAAATCCGGTACACTCAACTTTTAAAGGGAGTGTGAAACATCTGTTTTGAGCCATTGTTTTGATCAATTGTCAATCAATCAACAGATACTGCTTGTAGTGTAACCATAAACATCAGTAATAATGCCATTTTCAAAAACTGTAAGTCACACTGAATCACATTCATACGAGGCTACTGAGATCTAAGATTCACCTTCTCACATCTCTCACTCCAGACCTATGTTTTTACAACTTTGTCCCATGGACTGTTTAACTTACCACCTAGAATTATGTGTTAAATTACCGAGGAGCACAGTAAATACTTAGTTCCCCACCTCCCCCTTTAACCATAGGAAGGATCATAGGACTCCAAATTTAGGTAATAGGTAAAATGTTTGCTTTTTATTTTCATAGCTGAGTCCAAGCCCCATGGGCTAGCGTTACAGGAAGATATCTGGGATGCCGATATGGATCTTCATCAAAAACATCTCAGACGATGGAAAGAGCTGAAAGAGCGAGAGGGACACAAGTGAGTATATAAGGGATTCAGTGATCTTTGGCCATGGTTATTCAATTTCACAGCAAATTACGTGTTCCACACTGTGGGGGTATTCAAAGAGTCATGAGATCTTTCTTTTCTTGTGGAAGAATTGAAGCCATCTTTGAAGTCAACACAGATCTTCAGAAAAACGTGCAAGCAAAAATAACAGCGCACTTGACGTGGCCATCACTGGTCAACTCTTCACAACAAATTACGTTCCCCCTGACCAACACAAACAGCTCGTCTGTGAGTAGAAAAAATTCACCTCTTGTTGTTACATGTCTGGAAATATACGCAGGTTTTAAGGTGTTGGGGTTCAGCCTTTGATGTTGAGGTGGAAAATCTGTGTTTTTTCTGTAGGAGGAGGAGGTGATTCTTCAGAATCCTGCTGATGTCCCAGTCTACGTCCAAATTCTCCCCTTGGCCCTGTTTCCCAACCCCTCTGTGTTTTCTGGAAAACTCGCTGACAGGTTAGAAATCTCCACAAACGAACATGCAAGGTTTCCACAAAACCTTGCAAGTTCTTCTCTTCATCTTACTCTGATAGTAATCTTATAAAACTTTTTTCCCAGGTTTCCGTTAGGAAATTTGTCCAACATCAACATTGACACAAACACCTTTGAATTCCAGGTTCACAGAAATCAAGTGAGTGTTGCATGATGATTGACTTCTCCACTAGTCAGGAATTTAAAGAATCAGCTGGTTTGCGTAAACTCACTGCTCTTGTCCATAGCTGAGGCAGCACGTGGAAGCTGTTTGACTCTAACAGACTCTGTTTGTTTGGCAGACTTCCGTAATGAAGACCAGCACAGGGTTCATAGAGGGCTCAACCAGACCCTTTGTGTACAACCTCCTCCTGCAGCCTGGTGAAGTTAAGTCGTTCAATGTGAGGTTCACTCCGACCAGCAACCACAGCGTCTCTTCCCTTCTCATAGTCAGGTAGTGCCAGTTTTTAATGTAACAATCAAGACAGTCCCTTTGGTAAATATGTTTCTCCTCTAAACTAATTTGCTTCACTGGGAACGTGTTCAGGAATAATCTCACCGTGATTGACACCATCGTACTTCACGGACGAGGCACGACAGAGAGCCTGAAAGTTGCAGGGAAACCTCCAGGACAAGGCAGCTCGCTGAGGTTTAAGATGACTGAGGCCCTTCTGAAAGACTGCACAGAGAGTGAGTTTGTATTGCTGAGGCCCAGATCAGTGGGAACATGGAGTCTGTTTTCCTTCAGACAAAATCTATCAGCCCTTGAAAGTCAAAGCAGATAGAGAAGGATTCTAAGAATATCAGTGCATTCAGCTGAAGTTTGTTACACAGTGTTCTTCATACACAGATAAATAGTGAGTCACACTGTGTACATGGGAAAGTCCCAAATAAAACTAAAGATATGAAAACGTGGAATACAATTCTCATTAAATAAATGGGAATCAAAATATGTGTATGCAAAAAGAGCTATAAACACACCTGCAATTGTAGAGAAACAGCATTCACAAGGTTTTCCAGCCACCAAGGTGTCAACACTGCATTCATGTTGCAAGTTACACACAAGCCACAATGTGTGAAGATTAGGTAAAATGTATGCTCCAAAATACAAGAATATCAGTAAATCAGCTTTATGTATAACATCATTATAGACAGAATAAGGAGCTGTGTTGAAAAAACAGGAAGTAAAGTCAGGTCAGAACTTACAGTTAAATAAAACAAATGAAACTTTCAAAACAAATCAAACTTTGAACAGTTTGTAGCATAGAAAGTGTCCCAGTTATTCATCAGTGCATGTTTACTGTCGTCCTCTCCTTTTCAAAGTATTAGCATGTTAAACCTTGTGGACTTTTGCAGAAAGTTAGAAGGACCTGCACAACAACACTGTCACTGTTTAATATTATTATTTTAAACTCATTTGCTTTGGGCATTGATTTAGTGTTTTAGAGTTAGACATCAACATTAATGTATTTTATCTCTGTAGTTGATTATTCCACTAATTATTGTCCCTTTGTTTCAGAGACAAAAGTCAAAGAACCAAACTTCACTCTGAGAAGAACGTTCAGAGTGGAGAACACAGGCCTTCTCCCAATCACCATCAGATCAGCAGAGATCAACGGACAAGCCTGTGAAGGATATGGATTCAAAGTTCTCAACTGTCAAGAGTTTGCACTAAAACCAAATGCTTCAAAAGACCTCATCATACTGTGAGTGAAGTAGCTGCTTCATGTTAATCAGAGGTTAAACTCGAGGGTTTTAGGGTCAGGGTTAGAATGCATTATGTCAATGATGTGTCACCACAAAGATAGGTGTATAAGGGTGTGTGTGTGTGTGTGTGTGTGTGTGTGTGTGTGTGTGTGTGTGTGTGTGTGTGTGTGTGTGTGTGTGTGTGTGTGTGTGTGTGTGTGTGTGTGTGTGTGTGTGTGTGTGTGTGTGTGTGTGTGTGTGTGTGTGTGTGTGTGTGTGTGTGTGTGTGTGTGTGTGTGTGTGTGTGTGTGTGTGTGTGTGTGTGTGTGTGTGTGTGTGTGTGTGCGTGTGTGTGCGTGTGTGTGTGTGTGTGTGTGTGCGCGCTCTCTCCCATCACCCACAAGCTCTATTAATACATGTCCTCAGCCTCTCTAGCTGAGTAAGCCTTCAGTAAGAGGATGAATTGACTCTCTGTCTGTGAAGATTCTGCTCGTTCCCCTCTGGTTTCATTTTTCTTCATCACTAGAAGGTTGAAATCCTCTCTAACATGGATGGACACACATACACTCGCTGTACACTTGTTATTCCTTTACAATGTTAAAAAAAGAGTAATTGAGTGTTAGCTGTAGGGGTTCAGATCAGGATGTTTTGCTTTAACAGAGTTTCATATAGAAGTCATTGGTGGCAGCTCAGAGGTTATAACTAGCTGTAACTAGTTGTTTTCAATTATAGTTTCTGGTGTAACAAGTAAGTTCCCCTTTTATAAAAAATGGTGTTGTAAATTTAATGTATTATGTATTGCGGAGGCTATAGATAGATAGATTCATCCCCCCTCCTCCCCCCAACCCACACACACAAGCTTTCTAACAGGATATTTAGTGTTAAAACTGTGGCCTGCTGACTTCCTGTGAGAAATGACAGCAAAGGTGTTATGTTGTTTTTTTTAATGCACGCAGCTGCAGAGATATTCACCTTTTTTTAAATTACACCTAAAGTTCTTGTCAGTTTTGCTTTGCTGTGATAATCCCAACAAAGAATTGCTTCTGAAGAGAAACATTTATAAAAATCTTGCACAGCCACTGTGTCCAGCTCAGACCAATTCTCAGAGCTGTGGGCGTGAACGATAAATGTTGTGAACACATGATTAGTATTCATTTGTATTTACACCTTCAGCATTCTTATTGGTACATGAAGGTTTGTTACCTGAAACCACTGGATGTTTCCACAGAAGAAAACATGTGGACATGTGACTGTAGCAAAGCACAAGTGTAACTCATAAATTGCAATCTTCTCACTGGTCAATGTATCATGTAGAAAACCACGGCCAGCTACACTGATGATCTGGATCAGTTGTAAACCAACAAGTTGGCATCTTGCCCTTTTATTTGTTCATTGCTTTCAAAGGTCTGATGGCACATTCATCATACAAGCAACAGATGTGTTCACCTGTTTAAGATGCACTTTTAAGGTTGGGGAGGTGACAGCTGATTTAAACAGGGGTTATAGGTGTGGTGAGTGAGTAACAACACAGTCAGCCTGTTTTTTTTTTTTTTTTGTTTGTTTTTTTTAAACTTCTTATTCATATCTGCTGAATGTGATGACACACATTTACACCCAGTAGAAAACAGGACCTGCCTACTTTACTCAGCAGAGTTCAGACTGATTAAACTATAACTGCATGCTAAACTACAAGGCTGTCTGATGACCGGCCAATCAGAGAGAGACAGGGTGGGACTGACCTCCTAATCTGGAAATGTGGTGCGTCTACATTTTTGTTTTATAGCTACATGAGAAACATTGCATCAGCAGAGATGGCAGGATGCAATTCAGCTGCCGTAGGAGTAATTGCAAGAGTGTAATGACAGTCAAATGTTTGATAGACGCTGTATAACACTTATCTCTCACCGTTCATATTTACAACCTTCCCAGTCAATTTCCTGTCCTGCTGTTGATCACACCACACATGTGAATTCTGCCTGATGGATTTTGTTTTAATTGATTATTTGATTACATCAAGATAGTTTTGATTAAAAATTAAAATGTTTTCTACATTTTAACAGCAAGTCAGCAAGGCTCTGGTCTAAGACACTGAAATAGAAAGTGGTGATTACTTTCTATTAGTGGATAAATGTGTGTCTTTTAGATTATAACAAATCAAATCTTGGCTTTATCTGCTTGATTGTTTGTTTGTTTGTTTGTTTGTTTTGTCTTATTACAGTAAGATTCCTTTTTGAAGTATGTGAACCATCCAACTTTGCAACTAGACTAACACTGGTCAAACAAACACAGTGCATGTTTTGAAAATGACAACACTGGGGAAAAATGAGAGCAATGTTAAAGAGGTTTGCCCCAACTCAGATGTGTTACACGTTTCATTTTAACAGGTGTTTGTCTTGGTAATGTCCTTTTTATTTTACTGACTAACGAAGTGCGTTAAAAACCCTCACACACACTTAGTTGATGGTCAGATTACACACCCTGTTGAACTTGTCCTGAATGCTCATTTTAGAAAACCACTACATCCTGATTCAGACAGATGACTCACAGCTTCCTGAATCTCTAAGATGTCTCACACCTCTTTCAATTACCTCCAAGTATGTCCTCTGATCTCAGTAATTAGGACTTCTACTTTGTGGCCACTTAAATGAACTTCAGGTCGATCTCTGCTGGAGATTACTGGGGTTTTAGCACAGCTGAGAACACACATTTAAACAAAGACTTTTCCTTTCTTTTCCCCGCAGGTTTACACCGGACTTCACTTCATCTCGAGTGATCCGGGAGCTAAAACTGGTCACATGTGGAGGCTCAGAGTTCGTGTTTGTTCTGAACGCCTCCTTACCGTACCACATGTTAGCTGCATGTGCAGAGACCCTGCCCAGACCGAGCTGGGAGCTGGAGCTCTACGTCATAGTGTCTCTCATTATGAGGTGAGTGTTGAAGTGGGCACTAAAACACCAAATGCTGACGTGTTATGTCAAGGTTCAAAATTTACAGTTTGTGTTTTTGTGTGTGTGCAGTTCCATGTTTCTGTTGGTGATCACTGCAGCCTACTTGGAGGCTCAGAGCATCTGGGAGCCGTTCAAGAAACGTGTGTCTGTGGAATCCAACTCCACGTTGGAGACAGGGAGACCTTTTAATCTCAGGGACATTGTGCAAATTCATAGTGATTCAAAGTAAGTGCAACATGGTAAAAAGTGAATTTCACATTAAATGCAGGAAAAAAATCCACTTGGAGGTGTTGGAGCGTACACATTGCCTTTAAATTTACCCTGTAGTTAATTATTTTCCAATTTATTGATTCACTGTTTTGTCACCGCTCACTGTTATTATTGATTCACTGTTTTGATATGAAATATCAGAAAAGCCAGTAGTGATATTTTAAAAGGTGAGTAACACTCGCAAGGTATTGAGTTCACTATGACAAAAGACAAGGGAAAAATAAATGAGCGTCAGATATGAGCGAAACCTCATATTTGACTCCTTGGACAAGATATTCAACCCCAAATTTCTGCTAATGGATTATTTTTCTGTTAGTCAACCAATGCAGCACTGACAGTCATTAATGGTTATAATACAAACTGTAAACTAAGATGTGGTGTTTTAAAGCCCAACATTTAATAGTGGACATGAGAGTAGTTGTCAGTGTAAGTAAATGCAGAGCAAATCTTTAAATTTATTGATGTCATGCTGAAGTAATTTATTATTTTTTTTAAATTTCTCTGTTCCCTAGGAAACTGACAGAAAACTTCACATGCAGCATGTTCTGTGGAATTTATCAGACCTTTCTGTCAATATTCAGGTTGAACGATTACAGCGAGTCATCCCAGAACTCCAGAGGATTATATGTATCCAGCAATGGAGGAGCTCGGGTCGGAGGTCGGCATGGCAACAGCCGCACCTTATCAGATTCGGACAGCCAAGACAAGAGGTCCAGGATCGGCTTCAGCCGCTCACCTATGCAAGCTACTTCCCCTCAGCTGACCAAAGGAAGTACAACCTCAGGGCAGGAAGGATCTGCGGCGGCCTGCCAGCTCACCAACCGCAAGGCTCGCAGCACCAAACAGCTCGATCTCCAGAGTCCAAGTTTAGCCCCATCATCGCTGCCTCACAGAGGCGTCTGCCCTGAAGACACAGAATACGCCAACCTGATTGGAGCCATGGACAACGACCTGGACCGGCCAGAAACGCTCAGTACCGAGGCTCTGCAGGAGCAGAGCTCTCAGTCCATACAGAACAAAGGTACACAGTTTTGTTTTTACCAGCAGAGCAGCAGAAGGTTTGTGTAATTGTTCACAGGTCATGAATGTGTGTGTTTATCTTTTTTTCTTTTTCTTTTTTTGCAGCATTGGAATCCAAAGGGAAGCTGCGTGGTAAAACAAAAGCCCAGAGGAAAAAGGAAGAAAAAGAGAAAAAATCATCAGGAAAGACTCAGGGAGATGAGCTGAGAGACAACCTGGCAGACAACGACGACAGCTCTTCCACCACCACAGAGACATCTAACCCAGATGTGGAGACAAACATCAGAGAGGTAAGTCAGAGTGTTGTGTAAAAAAAAAAAATAAAGAAACTCATATCAACACTTGCATTGCATTTCTTAAGCATGTACGTGTTATGTTTTCATCATTCATCAGGAGCCAGTGACAAAGAAAGGAAGAACAATAAGCAATGGAAAAGTGAAAGAAGAAGCTTCAAATTTCTTAATCAAGCCCAAAACCAAGAAACCAGGAGTCACTAAGAAAGAGGCGCCTGTAGAAAAATCCAGGTTCGTTTTGAAATTAAAATTTTAAAAGTGTTTGTTTTTTAAATCTGTGTTACTATCCCCTTCTTGACAAATATCTGTATCCCTCAGTTCTCTGGAGCTGCCGTATGTAACACCGCTGGAGAACAAACAGCGGAAGAGCTTCACATCCAAAGCTCTCCATCCTCTCACCAACATCCCAAAGACCAAACCCCTGCAGAAACAAAGATGTGAGTTTTGTCTTCTCGCATTTTGTCACTTTGCTCTTTGCTCCAAAGTCTGATGTATTTGTATCACGTTTGTCACGGTAGTAGATGGGAAGCCGGAGGACGGGCGACCTTCTCTCTTGGCCAAACTGCTGTCCAGTGGCTCAGTGCCTGAGCCAGGTCACAGCAGCAGCTCCGAGGGTGAGAAGGAGTTCGCTTCACCGGAGTGGGATGTGCCCCTTACGAAAAACAGCGTCCGTAAGTGGAGACCTGAAAGCATTGTGTCGTATCTAGTGGCCGTCCTGCTTGTGCCTGTTTCAGATGCTCACTTCATGTTCTCTTGTTCTCCACAAGCAGAAGCAGACAGTCTTCAGCAAATCTCCCTCCAGACAATAAACGCAGACCCTTTCCTGAAGAGATCAGCCACAGCTGGGACCTACTCCCCTCCACCCACCTCCCCCAGCTTACTGCCCCGAGTATCCTACAGCAGCGTGCTCAACAGTAACAGGTATCCACTTGGTCAAAAGCAAAACTAAACACCTTTAATAAAGATGCTTAGTCCTCCCATTTCTGTAGCATCACTGCCAGAAACTGTCGTACACACTTTTAAAACTATAAACTATGTAATCAACCTTCCAGCCAACACTGAAGTCTCTTCTGTCACCTGTGAAAGGCTACATCCTTTTATTGCATCAAATTTTTTATAAAACTAAATACAACATTTTAGGCAGGTTTCTGCTCACTTCAAAACACTAAAAACTGTCTTAAATAACTGAACTTTTTCTAAAATCTGATACAGATCATGTAATTTTTTTGTTGATCACCATGGAAACATGTTTTGGCAGGGATGAGGAATACTGTGGGCTGTATATTAATGAGGCTGTAGTTTGTTTTAAGTCAGTGGTCATAGCTCCTCAGTGTTACTCCTGCCCTTGCACTTATTTCAGTGGTCTTCAGAGTTAACATAGGTGATAAAAATTATGATTAATGATAAAATGAAAGATAAAAGTCAATTTGTGTCTATCTTAATAGTTGTATTACTTAATATCATAATATCATAATTAGTCATACTATCTTGGTACACTTCTCATTATCACCAGCAAAAGTGTAATCCACGTTCTGTGTTGTTCTGATGTGTTTGCAGTGAGGGACACCAGAAAAAGGCCCCTGGAAACAAACTGTCGACAGCCACTCCACTCCCTGGCAAAAATGGGAACCCCACATTTGCTGCTGTAGCTGCTGGTTATGACAAAAGCCCAGGTAAATATGTAATGACATACACTTGATCAAAGTGCGTATATTGTTCTTATAGCAGTTGGCTGACAATGTTTGAATGGTGTTGTCAGGTGGCTCCGGTCCAGGTAAAACTGACAACCAAGGAAAGAGTCTGGCTCACATGACCTCAGTGGAGAGTGACAGCTCTGACAGGTAAAGTGAGCGAAACAATGAAATGTAAATCCAGACATCATCAAGATCTGACCACTAATGAATGTATATGTTTGTTTTTCTCTCCCAGCTGTGGTCTGTGGAGTCCCATTGACACAGCCAGCAGTCCAAACTACCACCCAGCCAACTCATTTTCTGCTTTTGGACCCAACAATTCTTTCAACCTGACAGGAGGTAACACATGTGGCTCACAGGCTGAAAGGAATGTAGAGGAACTGGTGATTCTGTTCACGGTCGACTGGCTGCATTAATATTAATCTGTCTGTGTTTATTCTTAGTTTTCAGTGGAATGAATCTCCCAAAGTCATCCCAAAATGAGTCTCAGCAGAGCTGGCCAGAGTTCACCACTGTGCCCTCTTCCATCTGGGAGATACCGAGCAGCGACCCTCTTCACTCCTGGCCCAGCAGCTCCAGCTCGCCCACTGCCCCGACCATAGTACGTTCCCTTATATTCAGTATTGACATAGCTCACACATTAGATTTGTGTTTATGATACTATTGTTAAGCTTCTTTTTGTTTTCGTTTTCTTTAGTCACTCCTGGGAAGCCCCCGCAGTCCCTGGTCTGCCACCATGCCCTTTGGCAGCTCCATTTGGTCGACGAGCGCAGATTCAGCCTTACACACATTTGCTCCATCAACCAACGCAACAGCTCTGAATGACCTGGTGAGCAGCTCCACCCCGTCGCCACCAGCTCCACCCGAAATGAGTCGCACCTACAATGCATGGAGCATGTGGGGTCCCACTCTGAGCCGGCGTAGCTCCGAGCCATGGCCCAGCTCCTCTGACAATGGCAATTAAACAGTACATGACAGCACTTAACAGAAGCATGTCATGAACATGTTGTACTCTGTACACTAAAAATTTATTTTTTAATCAGAGAATCCCAACAGAAAGCAATATTACCTGAAATGTTTGGTAGCCTGGCGCTGTAGGTTACCAACCCTGCAACTTAGTTCTCTGCAGCTTTTATTCTCGGGGGCAGAAATGCTAACTTTTATTTGAATTTGTTTTAACAGGTGCCCCTAAATTAAAACTGTTGCTAGGGCATGGTATGCTAATGCCAGTGCAGACACTTTGCTCATATAGAAAGGCTGGTAATGCTACGTTCCCTGTCAAAGATTGGTGCAGAATCTCAGTATTAATGTTGGAACAGACGTGTTGTATTAAGCCATGTCTTCATTTTGCGTCTTATCAGTTTCTGTTGTAAAAGTTGGGTTTGAAGAGTCAGATTTGGATACAGTTTAATTTAAGTCATCGCGCAAGGTTTTATTTGGCAGCAGAGACTTCATCATCTGACATGTGATTGTCAAGAACACCATTGGCCCAGAAAGCTTCATGTTCCCCATTTTCAAGTGGCTCTGCCCTAAATTTATCAAAGCCTTCTGTGAGAATAAATTGGTCAAATAATCATGGCGTACTTAAGTTTGAAGTTTGTATGGTACATCACTTTTTGTCAGCAAATTTAAATAAAGGATTTAAGCAAAACATTGGTTTGATCATTGGTTGTTTTATTCCATTTTTAACATTCAAATACTGTTTTGTACTGGGGTTTTTTGTACAGAGCAGTGATAACAAGTTACTTAGCTTTTTAAAAATTCTAAGTTAGTTAAATACTTAAAGTTGTTGAGCAGAGAAAATTATTTCTGTCTGTCTTGTGTTTGGATCTGAGCACAGACCTGAACTACAAAGCAGCTTTAACAGACCCAGTATAAATGTTCAGCAGCCACATGAAGCTATATTCTTCAGATATTAGTCAATATTACTATAGTAGTGTTATTACTCTTCATGTGAAAGTAGCAGATGTAACATTGCCAGATGCTTGCAGCCAAATTCAGTCATAGTGATGTCTACTAGTCCAATAATATGATCACACAACTGGGGAAGAAACACTAAAAAAAAATCACCAGTTATTAAAATTAGTCAAAAAAATATAATGTAAAAAATACATTATTCTGCAATTTCTCAATGAATGTTTTTATTCTTTATCTGATGACTAAATCAGTCTAAGTGACATCAGACTGTTTTTTTCAGTCAAAGCACAGAGGAGAGCATAGTTCATGTCATGATGTGATTCAATGCTTCATTCATAATTCTGGGAAATGTTTAACAATTTTCCAATGAAAGTGTCACAGAGTTTAGTTCTCATTTCCAATCATTATCACAGAGTCTCCTTGTATTATTCTGTGGTGCAATGATACAACAAAAGAATCTTATTCAACATAAATGAACTTATAAAAGTCTTTAAACTGTAAACTGTTAACATATCTACTGCTCTTTGTTACGTGCCACTTTGAACTTGTTTGTCCATCTTGGCTTTTTGTAGAAAGAGGACTGATTTGCACAGTGATCAATATTTGGACTGTTGACACATTTTAATCTGACAGCAGACAGTCTTCAGCAAATCTCCCTCCAGACAATAAACGCAGACCCTTTCCTGAAGAGATCAGCCACAGCTGGGACCTACTCCCCTCCACCCACCTTCCCCAGCTTACTGCCCCAAGTGTCCTAAAGCAGCATGCTCAATGGTAACAGGTATCCACTTGGTCAAAAGTGAAACTAAACACCTTTAACAAAGATGCTTAGTCCTCCCATTTCTGTAGCATCACTGCCAGAAACTGTCACACACACTTTTAAAACTATTAACTGTGTAATCAACCCTCCAGCCAACACTGAAGTCTCTTCTGTCACCTGTGAAAGGCTACATCCTTTTATTACATCACATTTTTATAAAACTAAATACAACATTTTAGGCAGGTTTCTGCTCATTTCTAAACAGTGAAACTGTTTTAAATAACAGAACATACATTACATTTTTATATGATTTTCACAGTGATCAATATTTGGGCTGTTGACACATTTTAATCTGATTCTGTTAACTGAGTTTAAGTTTCAAGTTTAATTGACCACATCAAAGGTTCAGCATCAGTTACCATGCTGATAAAGGGATTAACCACCAAGTGCTGCTTCATAGTACAGGTCACTGCATTTACTTGTGTTTCAGTCATTTGGAGTATATGGAACTGATTTATGTTTCTTTAAGTTTTGCATCAGAGCTTTCCCAACTTTGACCAGCAGAGGTCTCCATCCAGGTCTGATTCTCTTCTCTTCGCCAGTGTAAATAACAGATATCAGTCAAGCCACGTTTTCAAAAGATATTCTGTTTAATAATATTGAAAATTTTTGATATCTTGAAAATTAGTGATGTATTACAGAAAAAAAAACAATATTTTCCAAGCTCTTTGGCTTCAGTTTACTAACTTGGTTAAGTCTCTGCTAAAGTGGTGAACAACATCCAACAGTGTCCTTCATATGTTGAAGGAAAATTTAGCACCAAAATCTACCACCATGAACACCACAACATGATTCACATCATTTACATACATGACTGCTCACCAGGCCCTCATGCTCTGTGTGTGCAAGCATCTAAATTTGTAAGTTTCACATCTACTGAGGATTTTCCTACAATTAGTCACATTTTATGAGTGATGTTTCCATTTTTTTTTTAAGGCACTGAAGTTTATTTATGCTTCAGTGCCTTGACGGTTGTCTCAGAGACTCCATCAGCAGTTGACCAAACTTGCCAACGTCACATTTAGACATAACAAACACACTGTGTTTCTTCTTCAGTGTATTTGTGCGGTCTAGTACCAGCATGCCTCGGGCCATGGAACCCTGCATCTCCACGCGAACAGGACACTCGATACTCTCCATCACCACAGAGCCATCGATGCAGGCTGACATGGCATATGAATCATAAGAGACGAAACTGTGTCCAAAGTACACATCTCTCTTGTTCATCATGGGCTCTTTGGAGTAGGCCCTGCATTTGGACGTTATCTTCTTCATGAAGCGCGCAGCAGGTGCATCCTGGTTGATCATCTCTTCAAAGAACTCCTGCAGCCGTGAAATCGGTGACATTACATTAAAGTGAGACAGTTGTCATGTAATTATGTGGTTCTACCAGTCTTACCTGGGACAGTGCATTTCTGCAGGCATATTCCCACGTGGCAATGTACGTAGGGCAGAGGAAATCTTCGAGAACAACATAGGCTGACTCAGGGTCCATTGCAAAGTTAAACTCTGCACACGGCGTCACATTCCCTATTCCTGCAAAGGCAAATAAAGTTACACAAACCTACCAAACCATGTCTCAAGCCTATACTCCACTACAATGTTATAATCATGTTTTGGTGTTACCTTCCATGTTGCCACCCATAATGTAGAGATCTTTGAGCTTTTTGGAAAAATGTGGATCCATTCTGACAGCCAGCGCCAGATTAGTGAGTGGGCCAATAGCCACCAAGGAGACCTGTGGGAAACAATATTAATTGTACAGCTATACCACAGGTTCAGCCATAGACACTTTATGACAGATATGTTTCTGACCTGGTTCTGGTTTTCAGACACCAGACGAATCATTGCATTGACTGCATGTTCCTTCTGGATTTTCTGCTCCCAGTTCGGATCATGGTCTTCAATAACATCTCCAAGTCCATCGCCTCCAAAGTGGTCGCTGCTAGCATAACTGCCTCCGACCAGAGGACCTGCAGAACCTCGAAATACTGGGATCTGCCGGAGAAAACATCGAGTCAGAAGTGATATTACTCTATTTCACCATTTTAATGAGCTCTACTAAATCCTCTTCAGTAATCCTACTGATCACATTTGTGACCAACAGACAGACAGTCCCTCTCAGCTTACAAATTTACTTTCTACAAGTTTTATGCTCTATCAGCTAGTGTAATATGTTTAATGCAAATAGTCACATGACCACATGACTATGTGAAGTGAACATGAAGTGATCAAAGATCCAGAACAGGATTATTTACATAGTCTCACACAGTCAGACTGTTGACCACAGCTCTGTCACTGTTGGAGAATTTGCATGCAAGTCTGTAACAGCTGGTCATATAGGGTGATGTACAGATCTACACCTGCCATTAAACTTAATTGGTGTTGGTTTTGTATTTTTTGGATTGAGTGCAGCCTTCTGTAAGGACTTTGCATGTTTTCCCTGTGTTTGTGTCAGTGTGTACTCCAGCTTCCTCCCACAGTGCAAACACATGTAGGTTATGTTCACTGGTGCTTGTAGATATGGATTTGTGTGTCAGTCCTGTAACACACCAGTTCAGGATGTAACAGCCTCCTGCGACCCTCAAAGCATAAGAGGTACAGATAATGAATGGGTGTTACTGCATATGTGGCAGCACAGAACAAAATAAAACCGCAAACATGTCTTTTTTCTCCCTCATTCCTGGGCAACAATCCAAATATCTAATACAGTTAAATCGCTGTCAGATATGGGTTTCAGATTCATGAGCGACTGGGAGAACATGACATTGATGAAGCTGTGTCTGTTTGTATTTGTAACTATTTGTAACAACTTTTAGCCACCCAATTCCACTCTTTGAGGAAAAGAAGTATTACATACAGTCACTGTAGCTCATACTAAATGTAAACTGTATTACAAATAAAATGTTTTATTATACTTTATTCCATCCCTCCCTGCTCTCCCTAACTATTTGAAGTAAACAAGCCTCCATTACTGCAGTATCAGCCATTACCTGCTTCACTAGTCCAGTCCAGCAGGGGGTGGCAGCACAACAAAAAGGAATAGTAACAGTTAATAGTGTGATAGTTTCCCAGACCTACACTGAATGATATTTCTGCCAACAGTCAAGTCAAGATGGTATTTTCCTCAGTTCATCACAAATGGCATTTCATTTCATTTCATTTGGCTTTTATTTTGAATTTAATAGTTTAATATTTTCAAATCAGTCCAAAGGGTGTTTTATTTTCTAGAGGATCTTTCTTTGGTGAGAAAAAATACATGTCTGATTCAAGTGTTGAGTAACAGTGTTCTGTTTTCTCAGGTAAATTTATCATAGCAATCTCAGCAAATTACTGTTGTTCACTGAACATCTGTCTGACAATATAGTTTTACCACAGATAAAGTACAGTGACAAAGTGCAAGACAAGCGTTAACCCCAACTCTAAACAGATAATGACAGCTACACAGTGACTGATTAATGTGTTTCTAGGTGAAACTTTGTGGGTGGAAATGGCAGGAAATAACAAAAAAACAAGTTGTACCATCTGCTTAATGTTAAGTAAGTAAGTAAGTAACATTTATTTATAGAGCACTTCTCACATAGAAAAATCACAAAGTGCTTTACATGGAGTAAAGTAAAGAGTAATAAATACATACATCCAATGACATTGAAAACAAACATATCACAGGGAACACTCAGGGAAGGCCTGCCTTAACAGGTAGGTTTTTAGAAGCTTCTTAAAGCACTCAATGGATTCAGCAGCTCTCAGATTATGTGGTAGAGTGTTCCATAGTCTGGCCGCAGCAGACTCAAAGGCTCTGTCACCTCTTGTACTTAATCTTGTGCGCGGAACTATGAGCTGATCCAGATTGGCAGACCTGACTGATCTCGGAGGGGTGTATTTATGTAGCAGGTCAGATAAATACTGAGGTGCCTGACCATGCAGGGCTCTGTAGGTAAGAATGAGGATTTTGAACTGGATCCTGTAGCTGACAGGAAGCCAATGTAAGGGAGGCCAAGACGGGGGTGATGTGGCAGTTTTTGGTTGATTTTGTTAACAGTCTGGCAGTGGCATTCTGCACCATTTGGAGGGAGTCAACTGAGGTTAGAATAGAAATACATAGAAAACCGGAGTTACGCTAATCAATGCGAGATGACACAAAGGCTTGGATGATCATTTCCAGTTCACTGTGTGACACAACAGATCTAAGTTTTGAAATGTTCCTGAGATGGAAAAAGCACGTATGGGTCATCTCCCGGATGTGTTTATCAAAGAGCATAGCCTTGTCAAAAGTAACTCCTAGGTTTTTCAGGCTTGAGCGTATATTTTTGTCCAACGATCCCATACATCTAAGCAAGTAGTCATGTAACACATTCAGGGAACTGGTCGTGTCAGGGTTAAAAGAAAAATACAGCTGAATATCATCTGCATACATATGATAGGAGATACCATTAAAACTGCTTATAATGTTGCCAAGACGTAGCATGTACAAAGTAAACAGCATGGGACCCAGAACTGAGCCCTGAGGCACCCCACAAGCTAATGGGACAGACTCAGACATAAAAGAACCCGCTGCTATGGAGAAACATCTGTTGGCGAGGTAGGAGGCAAACCAGTCGAGGGTGCTACCTGAGATGCCTGTATAATTACGAAGCCTGCCTAACAGCATGTGGTGATCAACAGTATCGAAAGCAGCGCTAAGGTCAGGCAGCACTAAAACAGTACAGTACAGTACAAACAGTACATATCAGAGGTCGTCATTATATCATTAGACACTCTAAGAAGTGCTGTCTCAGTAGAAAGCTTCTGATGGTAGACAGATTGAAATTTGTCTGGGATGTTATGCTTATTCAGGATGGAGACTAGTTGGTTACAACTTTTTCTAAAATCTTTGAAATAAAACACAACTTGGAAATGGGCCTATAATTGCTAAGTAAACTTACCCCCTCACGTTCACAGACAGAGAGCACCCTCAAAACATTCTGACACACATTTTCAATCACCGTGTTCCCAAACACACAGGTAATGGCCAGGATATGGATATTGGGTGCAGCCAAGGCCACCATGATAGCCTGAGCGTCATCGATGCCACTGTCTGTGTCTAGGATCACCAGTTTCTTTGCCATGGTCGTCTCTGAAATTTAAATTTCAAAAATCACTGTCAAATTATTTCATTTTTAAGTCTACACTAAAATGAGACATTATGGAAACATTCATATAATAAACACAACAAGTCTTTAAAAATCGTAGCCTCTTAATATTATAACTAATTGTCATTTATAAGTCCCTCTGTTATAAATTCCATTTAATGTCAAAACTTTATTGTGCAATTTCTGTCGCCAACTTAGTCAGCCAACTGAACAACAAAATTGCACAATCTTGCACTGACTGACTAAACTTTACTTTAACTGACAAAAACTGTTTTTTAATCTATCATAATATGTCAGTGTGGAGTGAAGAGTGTAGCGCATATCTAGTGATTCTGTGCTTTAAAGAGTAAAGTGACCAGGTTTTACCTTCAGTCTGAGAAGTGAAGTTACAGGAAGCAGAGTTTCTTCTCCTGATTGGTTTTAACTCCAGGATATTTTCAGCGTTTCCCAACATGGGTAGGTACGCGCCAAGAATGTGAGATGTAAATATGTCAAATTAGATTATCACAGTATAATAAAGTGTGATCTAAAATGTTATAAATAATATTTATATTAAATGTATAGTTCACTTGTTTGTTTTAATGTAATCATACATCTTTATTTTTTTTTTTTTTTTTGTATTGGGACATCCCCCTGCTTGGTACTGAGAATGGTACAGTCCGTTAACCCCGCACAGGAAGAAGATTCAGGTCAGGAGGACGCGATGGACTATTATCGTTAATTTTTGACATGTCCCAGGCAAATGTGTACTAAAGTTTGGCGATGTGCAGTTAGTTTGACGTCTTATCAACTCACGGCTGCGTTTTGTCGTAAGACCGTGCTCACTGTATGATGGAAAAATTAACGTAACGTCTGGGCGTGTTTACATGGCTAACTACAACACAGCCCTGATGTAGCTGAGCGTTCATCTGGATACAGCGGCTTCACAGGTGAAGTGGTACTTCATGTTCAATTATAAGAGACACTTCAGGCTGTTTTTTTATATATATGTTTAAAAGATGACTTATGATAGGTTAAAGGTTATGTTATCTGTTGAGGAGTGATGTCACTGTGAGTTTAAACAGTGACATTCAGGGATGTGACTTTGAAAACCCTTGTACATAGATTGCTTGTGCGATCAGTTGTTCCTCTGACTCCTCATCATCACATCTTCTCTTTCTATCTCTGTGGTGCTTCTATAAATACCTGTCCTCTCATCCCCAGAAGAGACAGCCATCACTTCAGCCTCACAGTCAGCCTCAGCCATTTCTCTCACCCATCATCACACAAGTGGCTGTTCAATGCCTAACACATCAGAAGGTCAAGGAGCAAACCTGCCTGGGCCAGCAGAGCCACCAGGGCTGCAGAGAACCACTGATGGGGAGGAGGAACGCAGTCTGATCAGCTCCCTTGCCCGGGATGCTGCCAGAGTGAGGAGGGCTTCGAGCGCCGAGCTCCACCTGCCGTGGACCTGCCCGGTCACACACTCCCGGGAGAAGTTCTACACTGTCTGCTCTGATTATGCTCTCCTCAACCAGGCTGCGTCCGTGTACTGTCCTCCAAACACCGCCAGGGACATGGTCCAGAACAAGCAGGACGATGGGCCCCTGCTGGCAAAGTCCAAACTCTCAGCAGACTTCAGCGCTGGTCAGTCTGGCGGAGCCAATGTGGGATCGGATGGGGAGTGTGACATGGAAGAAGTGACCTCTGGAAACACTAAGCCCGTTTTAGCCTGGGAAATTGATACAACGGACTTCAATGCTGTGCTTACGAGAAAAACAAGAACAAGTAAGAAAATGTCATAGATGATATTTGTTTATTTGTAATTTTACATCACCTAAAACTCTTACCGGTTGTAAAAACATAACTGAACATTTAGTTCTGCTATGATGCTGAATCGCAGGCAATGTGAAGAAATGCAGCAGCAAGAAGATGAAGTCATCGGACAGACCGAGCCGAAATCTGCAAGACATCCCTCCTCATGCTTCACTGGAGGAGATCAAACAGAGAAAAGTGTTTGATCTCAGAAGATGGTAATCTCACTTTACACATACAAACAGCAAACTCACAATATTTGCAGCACCTAATAAATTTGATAAAAACATTTTTTATTGTGTGGATGAACTGTCCTTCAGGTACTGCATCAGCCGTCCTCAGTACAAGACTTCATGTGGGATCTCATCTTTGGTGTCCTGTTGGAACTTCCTGTACAGCACTCTGGGTGCAGGAAGGTAAGCAGAGCATCACGTCCTCGATCAGATTTCATGCAAAAAAAAAACAGCTACAGACTGTTGTCATTACATGACCTCACAAAAGTGGGAAGAGCACAGACCCTTAAGGAGAAACAGCAGCACGGTGTCTGATAATTTGACAAGGCAGCAGCTGTCGCTTTTACAGCAGCTGTCAGTGAACATGATTGAGAATAAAAATAGAGGCGATTAGACGCGCAGTCCTTGTTGAGCTGTTTGTTAGAACCCTACGACACTCTGCTGTCTGTCATTCAATAAATGTAAAACTATAAAACAAGTTTAGGTTTAGTTAAAATTGAAAATCAGTGAATGATGTAATATGAAACTTGAAGTTGTTTTGAATTATGTCTTTGGTATTATACAAAATGATTTCCATATTTTTTATTGCACTCAAGTTGAAATCCTAATGAGTGAACATGTATTTGTTTTGCTAGTCTTCCACCCATCTCTCAGGAGGAAGCTCTGCATATCCTGGGATTTCAGCCACCCTTTGAAGAAATCAAATTTGGTCCTTTTACTGGAAATGCTACACTAATGCGGTAGATAAGCTGTTACTCTGGCCTTTTAAAATCATCTTGTCACTTGAGTAAATTTATGCAGCTCAGTAATCTGTGCATGTTTTTTTTTTTTTTTAAAGGTGGTTCAGACAAATCAATGATAACTTCAGAGTGCGAGGTTGCTCCTACATCCTCTACAAACCTCATGGGAAACACAAGACGGCAGGAGAGACAGGTAAGTCCCACAGCTGCCAAACTCGACAGCATGTCTGCTTGTGAAGAGCAAAAACAAAAGTGATAACTGCTCTGATCTTTCTTCAGCTGAGGGAGCGTTGATGAAACTGACACAGGGTCTGAAGGATGAGTCTATGGCCTACATTTACCACTGCCAGAACCACTACTTCTGCCCAGTGGGGTTTGAAGCTACACCACTCAAAGCAGCAAAAGCTTATAGGTGGGTCACGTCACTGCAGTTACTGTTGATTATTTGCTTTATATATTATTCTCTTCTTCTTAGCCCAGAGCGTTTTAAATCCGATAATTAGATTGATAGATTGACTAAATTGGTCCAGCTCTAATACATTTTTAAACTAATGAGTATTGTCATTTGCTGTCTGAAGGGGTCCTCTACCCACCAATGAAATGGAGCATTGGATTCTCATTGGGGAACCCAGCAGGAAACACCCAGCGATTCACTGTAAAAAGTAAGTTCTGTTTGTGCTCAGTCTTCTCCAGGTTTCATCGGGTTGAATAACATCAAACCTGTCTTTTCAGATGGCTGGATATTGTGACAGACCTCAACACACAAAATCCAGAATACCTGGATATTCGTCACACAGAGAGGGGGATGCAACGCCGGAAAACCAAAAAGGTAATTTTTTTCTCACGTCTGTTGTTTTAAATGCCTTTTAAAATTTTGACACATCCACAATGATGCTAAAAAAAACATTTTCCTGGGCTCACAGGTAGGAGGCAACCTTCACTGCATCATGGCCTTCCAGAGGGTGAACTGGCAGAAGCTTGGACCCTGGGCACTGAACTTAGAGAACCTACGCCATGACTTCCACCACTCCAGCACAGAGCGGAGCCATGGGCGAACCTCAGAGGAGTCGGAGGAGAGGACATCAAGCAAGCGCTTGTCCCAGCTGGGACGTTCACACAGTATGGGAAGTCAGAAGGAGACAAGCTGGAAGCGTCTGAGCAACACTACAGAGTACAGACAGAAGAGCTCGCCCGACAGTGACCTCGAAGAAGACATTGCAGACTGAAAAGGTTAATAGGGACATACAGGGGGTGGACAAAATAACAGACAAAACACAGTACAGTAGCCTTAAGATACTTTCTAAGAATAAGTCTGGTTTTGCTCTGTATTTTACTATCATAAGATATCAGACAAAAAAAATAACCCAAATCCAAACCCACTGGTTCCCACTGCAGACGTAAATCTTTAATAATGCATCACAAAGAAATAGTTTCATTTTTTTTAAAGGCTAAATAATGTCCTGATGCAGCAAGACACTGTAGTTTTTAGAAAATTATATTCAAATAGAAGTAAATTGTGAATTTGCTGGTGAGTAATTTCAGCAGTGGATTTAAACACAGTTAGTATTCTAGTGATTTCTGCAGCCTAATAGGTTTAACTTATGATAAACTGCAGCGCACATGTTCATTATAATGTAGGAACATGTTGTTTACTGCGACTTACTGATGTAGTTTTTAAGATACATTCATCACCAATTAACAACAAGAAAAATATAGAATATCACCAGACTTGTCCTTTAATATTGGTGAATAAAAGTCAGAGTTAGATTTCATCACGACTCATTTTGAGGCTGTTACATAGTTTTCAGTGTTTTGAATCAAACATGGTGATGGTGATGGTCACTCCACTGTCCATTTGTCTTCACAATTTTTAAAACGTTTTCTTTTGTCACATTTCTGTCATATAGCGACTGATGCTCCAGCAACGACCATAAATCACAATTACACAGGCAGCTATATAAGTGAGCCATACTAAACCAATTGTTATTTAGGAATGTGTGACAGCTTTATGAGTGAGCTGACACTGTTGTTGTTTTTGTAAGTCCACTTTCAAGGCAGCAGATGACAGATGGACAACAGGTAGTCACTGTCTGGATTGCTTGAGCATCAGTTTCAAACAGTAAAATCTTAAAAATCATGATGACATCTTGCAAACAGAAGAATTCTTCAATGACAAACAGGAACAGTGGACACTTTGTGTTTAAAACATCAACCTGTGGCCTCAAAAAAGAACGAGTCACCACTTGTTAGTTTTAAAAACAAAATCACTAACATAAGGATTAGCACACTGTATGGTGTTTCTTTTATTTTGTCCACCCACGTACTCATATTATTGATTAGATGTTCTTACGTTTCATCCTAATAATCACAAACACACTTCTCTGAATTTGATTCTGTTTAGATCACATAGTCTTTATTTCCCTTCACTGACACTGTAAGAGTGGACATCATATTCACACATAGTGCTGTCGTTAAGAAACACATGACAATGACACATTCGCTGTAAATTCTGTTGGGACAATGGACAATGACTCGCCTCCATACTTCATTGTACAGATAAAGTAGGTGGAGTTGTTTTGCACCTGACGTACAGTGGTTAGTTCAGTGGAAATCAAAGTGTCGTCCAGTCAAAGTGTCGTGAAAGCAGATGACGTTCTGTTGTACTTTATGAAACCTGCGGTGAGACCGCTGACGTAGATGATCCCGGTATTTCATTAAAAACAGGAGTTGGTCGTGGAGTCCCTCCGTCTCCTCCAAAAAAAACAAAATGTGAACCACAGAAAGTGAAGGCTGCATGGTTTGTTCTCATATTCATGTACAGACATAATTTGTTCATACACTTTTTTTTTGATAGCATCTTGATGGCACCTTGATGGCACCATTTGTCTTTGACCCGACACAGATGTCAGTGTGTACTCACATGGATTTGATGTAGTGTTTTATTTATTTATTTTACAATAAATTAAGATTTTTATAAGCTCCTGGAACAGACATGTTTCTTTACAACAATAACTTTTAGATTTTCAGTCACACCGCAGACGCTGGAGATGTAAAAGTTCCTTTTAATTCTCGTCGTAACTCGCTGATGTGAGCGGGACTGATCCGGCAGCAACCTCCTAGAGAAGAAAAACACTCATTGGAAAAATATTTTTGTTAAAAAAAAGAATAAATGAAAACAAAACAATTCATCTCACCAATTACAGCAGCACCCTGCTGCATCCATATAGGACTGAGTTTAAATAGTGATGCTGATGTTTCCTCTGATGTTAGCCACCTGTAGCAAGAGGGAAAAAGTGTGTAGTGTTTGTTTGACTTGAAGAGGTATTAATGAAACTTAGCTTTTTGCAAATGGTAACTTGCACAAATACACTCCCTGGCCAAAAAAAGTTGCCACCTGATGAAATGATACACCCACCCCCCCACTCATGCCTAGAGCCTACCGTACAAGCCTGCAGAGCAGTGCTATGATCTGGGGTTGCTGCAGTTGGTCAGGTCTGGGTTCATCAACATTATGTGCCCAAAGAATGAGGTCAGATGACTACCTGAATATACTATATGACTAGATTATTCCACCAATGGACTTTTTCTTCCCTGACAGCACAGGCATATTCCAAGATCACAATACCAGGATTCATTGGGCTCAAATTGTGAAAGAGTGGTTCAGGGAGCACGAGCCATCATTTTTACACATGTCTGAACCACCTGCCACCACAGAGTCAAGACCTTAACCCCACTGAGAATCTTTTTTTTGGTGGCGACTTTTTTTTGGCCAGGCAAGTGTATTATCTCATTCAACAAAGGATGTAAATATGTAAACATTCTAAAAAGATGATTCCCACATTCTACCCAAAGTAAAAGAAAAAATCAAACTTTCATGCATCTCTCCTGGTGGTGTTTTGATTTTTGAAAGCTCTTCATGCTTTCAATTAATCATTGCAGTGCAGTTTGAAGATTGATGTGAAGTGTTTGAATGTCATTAGCGTGGGAAAGTTACAGGCCTTTCCCCTGATGCTTTAACTTTCTACACTACCAGTTAACTCTTTTTTGCTTCACAATGAAGCTGTAAAAGGCTAAAATGCACTGAAAATTATGGTATGTCCCTTGTGCTGTCTTATTTTATATAATATCAGTGGAAAAGTGTGTCTGTTTGGATCTGCTGTGGCATCACACTTTCAATCTTCCCTCATCACCAGCTTCAACAAAATACTAAGATGAGGATCTGTCCTGGCAAACACAGGGGTGGTGAGCTACTATGGTGCCTCTAATCAGTTTTTATCATAAATCGCTTTAAATCTGATTAATACAAATTTGACAGCCCTTGTATCTTAAAAAAAACTCACTGTCAAGTAAAGATGAGAATTTATTAGTGAAACTCAGTCATATCAAACTCACCCACGCTCTGTATCCCACTCCTCTCCACTATTGGGGTACACCACCCAGCTCATGTCAGGGCTCAGCAGAGACGCAGCAGAGTTCAGCAGAGGCTCCACCACATCTGGAGAGCAGCAGTTGACTCCAACAGCGACCAGCTGCGTGGATCTGTTTGCAATCTGCACAGCATCAGTGAACGGGCTGCCATCTGATACACATCTTCCATCCTGATAAAGTTTTTGTACAAAACATGAGTCAGTTTTATTCACTTCTAGATCAACATGCATTTCAAGAGCAGCAGTTACCTTACAGGAGAAGGAGAGCCAGGCTTTAGAGTTGGGGAACTCTCTCAGCAGCTCCACCAGAGCCTCTGCCTCTTTTAGACTTGGGATTGTCTCAAAAGCAATGAGATCAGGTCCAGCTGCTATTAAACAATCAATCTGAGGCCTGTGCCAAGCTTTAAGCTCCTTGGATCAGAAAAATAAGACAACATCAGAGACTCGGATAGTCAAGTATTTGCACCACAATCAAAACCAAGCTCCCTAACAAACAAGTTAAAACCAGGTCAACAGTATGATGAGAAGTGAGACAACTTCCATGTCTCCATTCTCTCTGTAACCTTGACACAGTACAAATAATGACTATTGTAATCCGTATGAACACACTGAGAGACACTTACCTCAATTGTCATCTGTTCTGCATAAGTCCCTGTGTACTCTGAGCCATTGTGCAGAAAAGCCCCATATGGTCCAACAGAGCCAGCCACCAAGGGACAGTTCTGCTCTAAAGAGATAAGAAAGCAAAAGACACTGAAACAGCATCCAAGTGCACAAACAAATTGTGTTCACTCAGCGTGAAGAATATCACAGAGTGTAGTTTTGTACCTGCTGGATGAGTGTCAGAGACAAATCTGTTCACTGACTCTTTGGCCAGTTGAACTCCAGACATCAGCAGCTCTCTGGCACATTCAGAGCTCACATCCAGTTCAGTGATGAACCCTTTAACACTCGCCTGGTATGTAGCTGTGGTGACAACATCAGCACCACCAAGGAGGAACCTGTGGACAAGTTTAAATAAATCATTTTCTATAAATGATTATTATTGATTCACATGTAGGCTCAATGTTTTACACAAACCTACCTGTAATGAGTGTCACTTATAGCCTGGGGATTAGTGTGCAAAAGCCTGGCACTCCACAACGGATCCCCCTACGTGTGTGAGACACAGACATTATAAAATATGATATTTGAATCTTTACATAGTTTATGTCTTAAACTCTGTTCCTTTCAAGAGCTGTAAAAGAGCTAAAAAAATAAAAAGTATGTGTACTTTAATGGTATACACAAGTATTTTAATTTGTTATTTTAGATTATTTTAACCATTATTATTATTTTTTCATGACAAAGATTTTAAAGGCCTATGATAACTATATGAAATGCAGTAACATAAACCACACAACTGCATATAACATGGGTAATACTGACTTTAAATCCACCACTTTAACAACAACTGCACTGTATAAGCACCACTGCAGTTCCCATTGCCCATCAGACAATATTATTATCAAACTTTAAAATTATAACTAATTTGCCATTGATAGTTACCATAGAGACATGGGGCTCTTGGCCCCAGATGTTAACAGGGTCAAAATGACGCAGTTTTAATTATGTTCAACTGTCTAATGACAGTCAGTTTGTCTTCTGTTTAATCCCCAAGCCCAAAGCATAATAGCCCAAGGGAAAAAAAACAGCTAATCAAGGTCACGAGTACGTGCAGTAATGTAGCCTATATAATGTGAACTGATTATTTGAACGAGAAATCAGTGCTAACTGATCGATTAAGATAGAGATTCGTTATTGTTGTAACCAGAACATATATATTTATTATCATTGTTTTTATGTTTCACCTGCAATTTGTTCCCTTGCGCCTCCAGTTCAGTTGCTAGTCCTCCATCTAGGATCAAAGGTCCATTATCATTCATGTAAGGTTTTAGTCGAGAGCCCATAGAGAAATACTTTAAACAAAAGGCACTTAGGCGGTGTCCAAGGCGCTTGTTGACACTGAATACACACCGTCGAGTACTACCACTATAAGACTACTACTAACTAGACCGTTTTAAAAGCAAAATACCGTTACATTAAGTACAATAGTTGCATTTCTTGTCCGATTGTTATTGTTCCGGGTAACAAAGAAAGTTGCATTCAATACCGCTCGAAATTTTAAAATTTTAGACGTTTCTGAGTGCTACAATACCTCTAGTCCACCACTAGATGTCGGGCTACACAATGGCTGCAGTCACTGAGAGCTAGAAGATACGTCATAGCAAACCTCAGGAATTAGTCTTCTTACTTTTGTCACTAAATCGCCCTTTCACCACTTAAACAAACATACAGCACTATCTAGGCCGACTCAGATGTGACATTTTAAGCACTACTACCCCGTTTAAATGCACATGTGCATAACTTTACCTGACATGTATGGATGCTCGACCTCATGTAGTATATTTGTTGTTAGTTCTGTCATTGTATTAGTATATAGGGTATAGTATAGTATATAATATACAGTATATAGTATAATAATCATTCATGGATAGTAAAACTGCATCATTACTTGACTTGTGGCTCGACATCTTGAAAAGAGGTCACAGTTACGACGCTTCCTGAACGCACCTTAGCTTGTCAGAGCAGTTACTATAGAAACGAAGCATAACCCCGGGTAGCTAACGTCTGCACGTTGACAGAAGCTAAAATGGTGAAAAATTAAAAACAATGGTAAGTAAAACATGTCCTGTTCAATTGTTATAATGTGAACACACTATGCATATTACACGAGACTATTATAAACTTCTGTAAGCTAAATCGGACTTAACGGGCAATTGTTTGCTAACGTTAGCATAGCCTTCATAGGACAACATAGCAGTTTAAGCTAATGTTGTCAAACAGTCAACTTGTTAATTATTCTAAGATAAGGTATAGCTTGAAGTGTTAACGACAGAAGCATCTTTATAAAAAAAAAATTAGTAACGTTATTTTTATACAGCAGCAATAGGTGTTAAACAATAGATAAAAACATACTGCTTTTTACTACACATATAGCTGTTAGCTTACATTAACGTGTAGCTCACCAACTTTAGTTATAAAACGTTTGTAAGTTCTTCCACATAATCACTGTCCTTGTTTTGTGTATTGGCTCAATTGCAGTTGGCTGGCAATTATATTTTGGTTTTCATTGTAACAAATTAAACTGTATTAATTAGCTAGCTAGCTTGCAGCTTAGCAGGAACAATTACAATGGATATAAACAGTCTACGCACCCCTGTTCAAATGCCAGGTTTTTGTGATTTAAAAAAAATAGACCAAGATAGATCATTTCAAAACTTTTTCCACCATTAATGTGACCTATAATTTGTACAAATTCAATTGAAAATAACTTTTAAATCCTTTAGGGAGGGGAAGTAAAAATGCACAACTGAGATAATGTGGTGTGGCACGTGTGCACACCCTCTTATAACTGGAGATGTGGTTGTGTTCAGAATTAACCAATAACATTCACACTCATGTTAAATTGGAGTCAGCGTATACATGCCACTACTTAAAGTGCTTCTGATTAACCCCAAATAAAGTTCAGCTTTTCTAGTAGTTTTTAACTGACATTTTTGTAGTCACAGCTTCCACCATCAGAGAGATCTCATTGTTCAAAGGTATCAGTCAGGGAAGGGTACAAAAGAATTTCCAAGGCTTTAAATATACCATAGAACACAGTGAAGACGGGCATCATCAAGTGGAGAAAATATGACACAACAGTGACATTACCAAGAACTGGACATCTCTCCAAAACTGAGGAAAAGATGAGAAGAAAACTGGTCAGGGAGGCTGCCAAGAGGCTGACAGCAACAGTGAAGGAGCTGCAGGAATTTTTGGAAAGTACTGGCTGTTTAGTACACGTGACAACAATTGCCTGTCTTCTTTATATGCCTGGGCTATGGGGTAGGATGGCAAGATAGAAGCCTACAAAGAAAAACATTCAAACCCAGCTACATTTTGTAAAAACTGTGTTATGGTCCGATGAAACCAAGGTTGAACTTTTTGGCCATAATTCCAAAAGGTATGTTTAGCGCAAACACAACACTGCTCATCACCAAAAGAACACCATACCTAAAGTAAAGCATGGTGGTGGCAACATCATGCTTTGGGGCTGTTTTTCTTCAGCTGGACTGGATCCTTAGTCAAAATGGAGGGAATTATGAACAGTTCCAAACAGCAGTCAGTATTAGCACAAAACACTCAGGCATCTGCTAGAGAACTGAAGATGAGGAGGAACTTTTCAGCATGACAATGAGCCAAAGCACACATCGAAATCAACAAAACAATGGCTTCACCAGAAGAAGATTTAGGTTTTGGAATGACCTAGCCAGAGCGCAGACCAGAATCCGATTACACATCCGTGGGGTGATCTGAAGAGGGCTGTGCTCCGGAGATACCCTCACAATCTGACAGATTTGAAGTGTTTTTGCAAAGAAGAGTGGGCAAATATTTCCACATCAAGATGTTCCACAGTGATAGACTCCTACTCAAAAAGACAGAGTACTGTAATAAGCCAAAGGTGCTGCAACAAAGTATTAGGTTGAGGGTGTGCATATTTATTCAACCATGTTATTGTATGTTTTTTATTTTCTATTTTTCCCTTAAAAAGATTTTTTTAATCAGTTGTACAGGTTATAGGTCACGTTAATGGTGGAAAAATTTTTGAAAGTTTTTTGTATCATGAAAACCTGGCATTTGAATAGGGGTGTGTGGACTTTATATATCCACTGTAGTTTATGTAGTGAAACAGGTTATACACAGGTCTGTAAGTAGCTGGTCTGATCTCAACCCTCCTTCAAGACAGTGAATCCAGGGCAGTTATATTAGTGTCCATCTACAAACATAGGAAAGCTAAACAGGATTACAAAAAAATCTAAAATTGCTCCTACTGGATTATAATCTATGTGTGCAAGACCATAATTTATTCTTGAATAGTTTGATTTATAAGATTATTTCATCCATTATCATTTGAATATGTGGACAGCTTATATCATCATTACATTTTTGTACAACAGTGGAGAGAGGTTGTTTATGTTATTTGTTGTCAAGTAACAATGGGCATAAAACAAGGAGGTTCCTTCGACACTTTGTCCTTCACAGACACAAACCTTGCATGGGCTCCTCTGGGAGGAAACCGTAGTTCCCATGGTGACTGTGTGCACAGAAGGTGCTGGAAGCCAAACACAGTCCTGTGTTGCTGTGTTGCTGCTAACAAATGAGCTGCCACCTCAGTAAACTACGCTGAGTGAAAGCTAAACTGACTTGACTGGTAGAAAAGATAAATAAAATCAGATCTGTCATTGCTCAAGTATTTATATTATACACAAATATGAATTATAAACACATGAGCATGGTAAGTTGCTCTTAGTTATTAGTACAATCATGAAACCACGGCCTTTTAATAGCATTTCATTGTTCGGACTTTTCAGAGTCCTTTAACTTTGAGTTAGTAGAAACTCAGACTTTCTAATTGAGTAAAGTGTTCCCAAGTCAGTAATCTGGCCAAACATATCTTTAAAGAAACATTATTGCTGTGGTTGGGCTGTTGAATGTCAGATTGAAAAGTCTATGCCCTTTACTTTGTGACAGTAACATAAATGAGGCCTGGTGTTCTTTAAACTGTACCACTTTACTCAAACATATTTCATGTCTCTGCAAGTTGATTTTAAAAACCAAAATAATGACACAGGCATTAAACAAAAAAACATAATAATATTAATTAAAAAATAGTTGACATGAATGTGTTAACATGCAAACACTGACAAGTTTACCACAACATATAGAAGCTGTTAACCCTGACAGGAGGTTATTGTGAAGCAATGTGAGTGTTTATCTGTGGCAGAGCCTCAGGGTTTTAATGTCTTTAAAACTTAGTGTGAGTTATCTTGTGCATTTACATTGATTTGATTCAGTCTCTTTGATTTCTTTGACTTAACCAGGAGGATCGCTACGCCTTTCTTGCTGAGTGGTACGACCCAACTGCAGCTATTCTGCGGCGTTACCAACTGCTCTACTATCCCAAAGATGGCTCTGTGGAAATGGTAGACATTTATTACTGCAATTAATAATAAATAAAGTTGCTGTTATTGATGATATTCTTCATCCTCTAAGGCTACTGTTAAAGACAAGGATTTTGTAAATAAACTGGGTTGAACATTTTTAGCCCAAAAGTATTTTTTATAATTGTAGCTTTTCTGCAAATATCAGATTTATCTTAAAACACTACTAACATGCATTTTCATTTGCAGTTTGATGTAAAGAACCAGCGCATATTTTTGAGAAGAACCAAATATGACGACATCCATCAGGAGGACCTGTTTGTTGGGAATCGGGTGAATGTGTTTTCACGGCAGCTTAATCTGATTGAATATGGGGATCAGTACACAGCAAACAAACTTGGCAGCAAAAAAGAAAGGTATGATTGGTTAGGTTGCGTGATAAGTCCATTATTGCTTTTTACGCCTGGCTGCTCACAGCCAATGCTCATTGTTGTACAGTGCTTAGTCGTCACAATATTTAACATCATGGTGATGGATGTTCATTGTAGTTGTTCACTTGCTGTACTGCATGCAGTAACTGTTGTGTTCTTGTACCTACATGTACTGTTATGATGATGATCATCATGATATTATCATATAGTTTTATATTCTTAGATACTACATGTGTATGGAGCAACATCTGCCATAAAATTTCTATTGTGGTCTTTCCAAAAAAAAAAAAAAAAATGATACCAAGTTGTCATAACATTCTGACAGGGTGTTATTCAGAATTTGTCAAAACTGGTGCCACTGCAACACCTAACTTTTGATTACAGAAGTAGATGTAGCAACATTTTATATGTTTTCAATTATTTTTTGTGCTGCAGCGACTGTTTTCCTCTTATCCAATGCATATTCTGAACTAGAATACTTCCATGTAAATATGTTTCCAATTGTACATACATAATGAACTATAATGTGGATGTGTTTGTTTTATGGTATCTGAGCTTGATAACATGTTTCTTCTTGTTTATAATATAAGGTGTGGTCCTTTTACGTCTTTTAACTTTATTCACACCCCCTCTCTCTGTTTTTCTAGAACTCTTGCATTGATAAAACCAGATGTAGTTACGAAGGTCGGAGATGTCTTTGAATTGATATATTCCTCCAACTTGATTGTGACCAAAGCCAAAATGACAACACTTACATGGTAAGGTCAAATCCTGAGCAGGGAGTGTCTGATAATACTACAAGTTATATTCTGGTAGTATATTAGAGAAACTTGTTAAAGAGGCAGTAACAGGCTGTTTCGTGCCAGTTTCCTCACAGAAACAGATGGATGGCTCTGCTTTCTCTCACATTAGCAACATATGGTATTCTGAGGGGCAGACAAGGTTGGCATTTAATTAACTCCTGCTTGTTTAATCAGGTGCTTGGTCATGGTGTACTCATATCATCGGACCAGTCAAGGTCTCAAATACAAAAATAAATATAATGGTTCATTTTAGTTCATTTGAATAGAGGGCCATTTCTGAAATACTGACATTACATGTTCCTCCACTGTTTTCTCATTATTCTCATATTAACCAAAAAAAAAAAAAATGAAGATCTAGACGATGTATCAAAGCCTTTTCCACATCGCCAGGAATAGAATTCTGGGAAACAAATGCAGAAGGCTTTAATTATTGTAATGCTATGTAGAGAGATTCAGCAGAAAATAGGGTCATGACTTCAGTGTCCTCCGGGACCACCGTCGCAGTTTAATACATCCCAAAGTCGACCCTCAGCTCCAACCTCATGAGAAAACATATGCATGTCTCTTAATCTATAAAAACACTATGTTATCTTCAAGACATACAGTATCAGTGTAAGTTATATGAAATGATACAACGGACCTCATTGTCTCTGCAGAAGAAATGCCATATGTTAATGCATTTTACTAAAAAAAACTACTACAGTACGTTTAGGTGGAAATACCACCCCTGTAGCTCTACCACCAGATCTTCTGAGAAAATTACACTTATGGTCCAAATCACCCGGACAGAGCTATGTCAATCTGCTGTTTCCTGTCATGCTCCACCTCGAAGGAATTTAGTCAGGGCAAGTTTTTTCTCTGAATAATACCATTATTTTTTATTTTTACATGTGCTTTCTGTCATGAACTTAATCCAGCTAAACACAGGTAAACATAACTTTATACAGCTAACTAAATGTCTTAGTAAAACTGTCTGGAATCTTATGTCTGTTTTCTCTACAATTAGCACCACTTTGTAAAGATAAGATCTTGTTCCAGAAATTTCCCAGGAACATAAATAACGCCAAGATTAAGTGTCAACACCTCTATTAGTCAATATAAAAAGCAATGTGAACCTCTCTACGTCACCAGCAATGAATTTCTGTTGGAACACAAATGCAAAAAAATCATCCTATAAACTATATACTGTAGCATGTAAACCTTCCCCCAAAAATCTGAGGACATGACCGTTAAGTTTTCAGTAGGTATTTCAACATTGTCATCTCAGAACAATAGTTTTTTCCACCAACAGGAAGAAGGTTAAAAAAGTAGACTCGCACACACCAACATTGAATATTAAGTATTAAATAGCTAGTAATATCTGGCAATGTGGATTGAGTATCTAGACAAAGATTTGTAGAAATATCATATCATATGTCATTAGTATGATACACAGATCATTTGGTGACTCGTTTTTTGGTTTTCTTACATTACAGGAACCAAGCAGCAGACTTTTATGTGGAGCATCAGTCGAAGCCTTTCTTCAAGTGAGTGTTTATGTAAAAAAAAAATTCTAGTTTTTAGCAGGTGGGAACGACAGCCAATGATTCCAAGTGGCTGGACACTATCATTAACAGAACCTGTAGCAATAATGTAGTGAAGTAGTTACATTTGGATACATTTAAAGTGCCTGACCTACTGCTGGTAGGCAGTCCTTCTAAACCAGTGCTCCATATTGCAGTAACCTGGTGCAGTTTTTGTCCTCGGGGCCTGTGGTTGCCATGGAGCTGATGGGTGATGAGGCCATGTCTATCTGGAGGAAGCTCCTGGGACCTGCAGACTCCGCTGTGGCACGGAGGGAGGCACCGCAGAGTGCTCGTGCCCAGTTTGGAACAGATGGCATCAAAAATGTCGGACATGGCTCTGACTCGCTTGCTGCAGCAGCAAGAGTAAAGATGTTAAACCACATTCATGTTCTTACAAGCTCTTGTAGCCCTTAACCCAAATGGTCAGATACTGTTACCCGTTCATCTTGTTTCTTTGTTTTTATTTAGGAGCTTGAATTTTTTTTCCCATCTACAATTGGCCATGGTCCCTCTAATACAGCTCTGTATACAGACTGCACGTGCTGCATCATCAAACCTCATGCAATATCAGAAGGTAAGCAATGCATATTTACTTACAGCTTATTGAGATATTATTATTATTTTAAAAATCTATAATACAACATTATGTTTTTATGTGTCCGCCATTTACATCCAACATTCATCCAGTTACAGATAATGCAGCCCTTCCTCCTATGGCTGTTTATGTGTTTCTGTCTCAAAGGTTCTCCATAGTGACCAAATCTGTCTTTGGCTTTTTCCAAATCCCTGCCCTGATCCCTGCACATGGAGCATGCCACTAGAGCTCTGACCTGTGAAATGTGAAATTCTCTAGACAAAGCTGAAGTATGCACACAAAAGGTTTTGGCATGGACTGGTTCAGGACATGAAAGACCAAACACATCTCATTAAAATGGAGACGCTCAGCGTGCTGCCATAGAACTGATCCATGATACTGATTTGATCTCCAGTGTTTATCCTCAACCGTAATTTATTTGGCATGTAATATGAACTGAGTTTATATTTAGTCTCCTTGTGCTATATGTACACCACTTTTGTTCTCCTCTCCTCTATCAGTGTTTTTCAAAAACACTTGACTACATCACATCATGACACCGTCTCCTTATTTCTGACAAACACCAGAACGTTGAGTAGGAGATGCTTGTCCTGGTGTAAACTGTTTATTCAAAAGGAAGATCTAAGGGGAAGTTCCATAATAAAAAGGAACAGGCAAATTTTATATTATATTAGATTTAATGTATTTAGAACACTTAATAATCTTCAATAACTAGTGTGTCTGTTTGACACTTGGGTGTGCCAGGAGCCTGGTATTGCACATGCTGCTCGCTGGCATGATTTTATGCCACACCTAAATGGAACAGAGCCATCATAAATGTCATTACCGTCGTTACCCCTGTTTTTCCTGCTATGACAGCCTAGTGTCTGTCTGCTGTGAGAAAACTATGAGAAAGATACCGCTAAAAACATCTACACAAGAACAGACACGCTTTGTTTGTGCAGCAGGGCATGTTGACCTTAAAATCAGACGATATCAAATTCCCTCAAAACACAAATTCATTTGTATGCATGTTTCTATTAATACCACTTGTTACTGAAAATGATTCACATATATTAATGTGCTGTAGTGATGAATTGTGTAATTAAGTTTTGTCACTTTTTTTCTTCTGCTCAATTATTTTAAAAAGTAACAAACAAAAGGTTGATGCCATAGTAACAACAACTTGCCCTTTTATTTTATCTCAATTTAACTGTCAAGATAACTTAAGGAATTTCAGGGTTTCCCAGTGGTTAATGTAAAGCAAATAGTCACAAGGTATCATGGTATTAGTTATATGTTTTCTATTTATTGTTGAAATACACTGTATTTCAATATTTCACAATAGGCCTTTATCCCAAGAGAAGTTTATGTAACCTTAAGTCAATCCTCTACTTTCCCTGTGCTCATTGTGCTCTGGCAGCTCAATAGGTATTTGCATTGCGTCATTTTAGTTCGTCTGTGTTGTCTATGCTATGACTGAGACATGTTTAAGACACCATCTGTAATCTTAATGGATTTATGGCTGTTGTAAAAGACCTCCTGAACTACCCAACAGTTCAGGAGGACATTGACAACAGCTGCCTAAATGTTAAGAGGGAAACATACGGTACTGCAGTACCTTATTTGAACAGTTGCACCGTGCTAGAGAGGGAGCTGGTACTGTCATCACTGTCATGATTTGTTGGCTGGTCTGGCCTTTGTCTGCGAGAGTAGATGTTAATCAGAACAGTGTTGTTGAGTCCACATAGGTATTGTAGCAAAGAAAAGTTATAATGTTGAGATTATGGTTCACATTTTCATTTTTTTTTTTTATTTGAATTTGTCTTGCTCAGATATTTTTAATATTCTAAAGTAACCTCACAATGTTTGCCTTCAGACGTGAGCTCACACCTGTGGTCTGATCTAAAAATAGGACCTCAGTCTGAGCATTGGGACAAGCTGAGTCCAGATTTATAGAATCAAACAAAACCAGAAAACTCTCTGATTTCCTCTGAGGATTCACTAAAGAGGTCAGCGTACACCCCTGCTACATGTGCAGGGCACAGCCAGTCACAGCAGTGACAGAGGAAGTTGTGACTGAAAATGTAACCAGACATGACTGGAATAGAGAAGCTTCTGTTGCCAGGCACCCAGAACAAGATCTCCTAGCAACAGCACCCGCTGCTTTTGGGAGCTGCGCTGAGTGTGTCTGTCTGTGACGGTGGACTGGACTGTGACTGAAATGTTTCCCAAATAAGAGAGAGTGATCAGCACTGACACAGCACTGGGTCCAAAGTGAGAGTCATGAAAACACACGACAGCTTTTAGAGTTAATGGAACATGTAGACTCCTAGTGTCCTGCCGGATGAGTACACAGGCCACTTTTTATCAGGATGTCTGGCTGTGATTATGGGACTGGCGCCCTCTTTCAATGATGTGTCGGCAGCAGTCTGACCTTCTCTGTCACCGTTGCACCTTTGTCCCTGCAGCTGCACCACTTTTACATTAATACATGTCCACATTACCGAGAGCTACAGCTCCATATCTAAAAAGTGTTGACTGTCAAAAACACTGTCTCCTCTGCAAGACAGGACATCTGTAAGACAATCACTGTGCTTTGTCCAGAGACATGACACTGTGAGGACTCTGCAGCATGAAATAACAGTTATTTTCTGAACGGGAGCATTATAACATCAAGATAGCATATTCGATAGTAATAACTTAAGCCATTTATGGATGACAACAATCTAATTTGTTTGATTGTGTAATCTGAAGTGTGACTGTTGCTCCACAGATTATTTGTTTAGGAGCAGATTGAAGAGTTTATTGCAGCACTAAACACCATACTTGTCAATGTGCGTGTGTAAACATTGAGAGAAAATCTCATAAAAGCTCAGATAACGAACGGTTTCATGTCTTTACAGGTCTGACTGGAAAGATCCTCAACTCCATATCTGCAGCTGGATTTGAAATCTCAGCCCTTCAGATGGTAAAACTCTTGTTGAGTCTGTCACCCATTTGCTGAGCTTTATATCATTTCAATGTGTTGGTGTAAAGGGGTTTTAGTGAATTAGTTTGCTCATATATCTTGGCTATACTCATGTAACCAATACATGTCATGTATTGATTTACTCTGATTCAGTCTGACCTCATAATGGCAGTCAGCGTCATTGCAGTGAACACTGACCTCTCACAGTCATTTGTTTTGCCACAACAGATATGAAGCACATTCTGCACTGTGGGGCACAAATCAATCAACCAGGGATGTATTCCTGTGAGCACATGCAGGGTCTGGTGCAATAATGGAAACAAAATAAATGCTTTAATTATTGCATCAAGAATGTGACCTCATAACTGTTGGGTACAATGGGGATGTTGTTACAATCCAAAGCACATATAGAAAGTATTTTCATTTGAAAAACTTCCTCCATTGTTGTCTTCTCAACGTCTCATTTCCTGGAATATTTCCTTCTTACGTTTCCTCCTCACAGTTCAACGTAGATCGTGCGAATGCAGAAGAATTCTACGAGGTTTACAAAGGTGTAGTTACAGAATATCCTGTAAGTATAAACACGACGTTGTTGTGCCACCATGACTGATACCTGCATAACACCTCTGAGGGTTGCTACTTTTGATAATAATGTAAACATAAATGTTGCCTAAGCTGTGTTTTACAGAGGATGTGACAGATTTTGTCAACAGAAAAACGACATTGAGTCATTGCATTTTATCATTATCAATATCATTCTCAGTTTTGACTTTGTTTCCCTGCAGAATATGGTGACGGAGCTGTGCTCTGGACCGTGTATGGTGTTGGAGATCCACGGCACCGACGCACCGAAGATGTTCAGGGAATTCTGTGGACCGGCTGATCCGGTGAGTTAAAACACATCTCCCGTTTCCTCATTATATTCAGTCCAACGAGTCAAATGTCACAAGTTGAGTTAAATGTGGTGAGAGTCAATACATCATCTGCAACTGCTCATCATCCATCCATCATCTTTTTGAACTGAGTTTTTCCAAATGTTCTTGTTTTGGAGAGGGAACAGAAAACATGTTCACAATAATAACATACATACACTCAGTCATACATACATCTACATGTACACTACATGTACACTGTACTACACACACACACACACACATATATACACATACATATATATATACTACATATACACATGTACGTCTACAACTGCTCTCTCAGTTAATCATTTTCAACAAAACCATGTCTTTTTCTGCATATTTCCTTATCTTGAGTTATCCTGAGCATGGTTACTCTGTGCTCCTCATGCACTGCAGCTTTTGAATAAGGCTCATTTTCAAATTTCGATTTTATTGTGTAGTCTGGGATACATCTGCAGAGACATTATTAAACACGCCAACAGGGCCCCATAGTTCTTATTTTGAGCTAGTCTCAGTGTTTGATTTTATTTTGTTACTGATCACATGAAAAGTGAACTAACAGGTTTTTTTAGTCCTCATTTAGTGCATGTTGTAAAGATTTTGTGGCTCATGAAATAAACCTGTGTGTGTGTGTGTGTGTGTGTGTGTGTGTGTGTGTGTGTGTGTGTGTGTGTGTGTGTGTGTGTGTGTGTGTGCGCGTGCATGCATGTTCCTGGGCACTGTGGAACCAGTGCTGCAGGGCTGTTCTGGTGCGTGATGTGAAACCCAATGATAAGAAGTTTTGTCTCCAAAACGATTGTGGTTACCATAAAAAATGAGCGACTACACACATGTTCAACATTTGTGTCTATGACTCATATTTTCCACTGTTTGTGATTTCAGAATATTTTGCTCAAATTGTTTATAATATGTCCTGTGCTTAACCATCACTCCTCCAGGCAGTCCTCCACAGCCAGGACGTTACTGAAGTTATAGCCACAGAAAAGGAAAGGGCGTTTCTAATTAGCTAATGATTTACAGGTCACATGACACTACACCACTGCTTATTGATGCAGAAATAATGAGGCCTTTGCCCTTTGTTAGTTTATTAGTTACCGTCTCCAGACCTGCCTCTGGTCTGGTTTCTCATCACTTAACTCTTTAATTTGTACCGTTTCTTTCTCCATTTGCTATAATCTGTTTTCTACCTTCATGCTATATAACCTCAGTGATTGCCTCACACTTTGCTATCTGTGAGGTCAAGCAGTTTCATCACTCCATGACCTCAGACTCACCTCAGTATTATCTGACAAATAACCTAAACATTAGCACTCCCACTCTTCAGTGCAGTCCAGTCACTTGATACACGAGATAAGTGAAAAGTCACAGCAGTCCTGAGATCTCAGAAAAGAAGAAAAGCCGCAGACTAGATCAGCGTGTTAGAGGTGAGCTGATGAGGTCACCAGCAGGTCGTCACAGCTCCATCTAACATTGTTGTGAGCAGTACCAAAGTACAGGACATTTTTTGTCAAACACAGCATGTAAAGACATTCCAGATGTCATTATCAGGCCAACAGCTTGGATGAGACAATCTCTGTATGAAGAGGTCAGAGCATCAATTTATACTTAAGACTTAGTTGTTTGCAACAAGAATAGACTATTGATTAATTCTAGTTGACTAAAGACTAATCTATAAACAACACAGGTCTTGTGTGAATGAATACATGATGGATTCATTGAACACAAACACACCTCTTCATTCAATTTATTAACTGCAGAAATATCAATATATAGTATGTATGGTGTATACATAACATCTTTAACTAGGCGCCATATGTCCTGCAATATAAGATCCTCATATATTCACACCTCCACACACTGAGCTGCCCTGCCTTGCACTCACTCAGTCATGAGATTGTGCTCTGTCTTGTGATGTGCCGTGATATCAGAGTGGACACACACGCACACATACACAACGGTCCTCTGTTAGCCGGTCCTGACCCAGCCTGTGCTCTTCACCCATGGTGTTTTATATTCAGAGAACTCTCTAAGAATTCAGTTCGCCTTAAATCAGCAGCTTATTAGCAGTGCAAAGCATGCTGCTTTGAGTGTAAGAGATGATCAAATAAGCCCGAACTTCCTGTTACATGAGGTGAGGATAAAATGTGCTTCACTTTACTTTATTGATTTACAACCCATCTCTGTGATGCTTTTGTGGGAAAAGATATCAGCTATCACTGGCCACTGTGCTAAATTTAGAGCAGCGTCATAGCATCAGACAAAACATCTGAGTAGAACTGAAATGTATCAGGATTTACTCTGATTAAAGCAATAATGTGATGTTAAATGAAGAAGATTCATTTATTTCAATTATAGTTTTATAGTCACATCATTTTGTTTGCATATAACATTTCGCAAACATTTTTTATCACTCCTTTATCTACACACTAGTTACTCAATAATGTGAGCTAAAATGAAAGCGGCAAAGTGCCAAAAGTAGCACTAGTAGTTGTAGTAGTGGAAGTCATAAAAGCATAATCATAATGTGTAAGAGGTGATAAAAATATCACACCAAAGCTGCAGTACATATTTATGAACAAATAAAACAAAAGTATAATAAAAAGATTTACAGGAGACACGTGACTCGAACTAGTCTCAAGGTGTTAACAAGCCCACAAGAGAGTAAATACCTTGGACTTAGCACCAGTCAATCAGAAGTGAAACGTCCTTGAGAACCTCCAGCAGCAGAAGTCCTGCTGCACTTAGAAACACGATGACCTGAATGACACTGAGAGGGTTTCTAGACGGTAACGTGATCATGGAGTCTTCTCTGCAGCGACCATTACTGTCCACAGAAGCCAGCAGCGAGCAACAGACTGTGGGACTCATTAAAATCAAATTAAACTATGACAGCAGGTCACTCATGGATGACTAACGTAATTACAGAGAACATCACTTTCCAGATTTTTTTTTTTTATCTCTGCGTAGATCTCCCCTTTATTTCCCCCCTTCACCATCTATGGCTTTAGTCTCATGTGGTGTAGGACATGTGAAGGACATGCTGCTGCACGGTCAGATCCATTTTGCAGATAGTTACGCACAGGACAGTATATTTAGCTTCCTCGGAAAAACTGGGACTCTACTGACTTTCACTGCTGAACAGCCGCAGCAGGAATCCTGCTGTTGTTTCTACCTTGACGGATAATTAAAATTTTACAAGTTCACCAGATGATGGCATCTTAAAAATGACTGTTATTAGTTTGACTTTTAATAACTAGTTTTCGTGATACGTGTGATAAACACGCAGCAACATCACTGGGCTGTAAAACATATGTATTAAAATATGTGGCATTGCAGCTATATCTAACCTCTCACAACAAATTATCTAAATTATCCAAACCCTCAATACCCAAAGCAAATGTGTCACTACAAACACAGCATGCTTTTTTGTGGGGGTGGGGTAGGGACTAAAACAGGCTATAGTTCCTCTTTGATGTGTAGTTCCCATGATCCTTGAACTTTGCAACATAGTGTTTCTTTGATAATTGATTCAGTGTTGTGCAGTACAGGCGACTTGTTTTCCTCTAGTTTTTTGTTTTAAAGGACAATGAGGAGAAGGCACGCTTGATATATGACCTTGAAACTTATTCTTGTCTTTTGTGTACGCTCTCATAAACCATGGGAGGATAAAGAACTTGTCAAAGGAAATGTTCCACTGCCACATTCTTTATCAAAACAGAACTACAACTAAACAGACCTCTGATATTTCCATATTAATGTAATCTGTGAAGGGTCAAATATCATATGATTATTGTGCACACTTTCCCAGTGTAATAAACATTGCACAAGTGCAGTGTGTTACATAATGTTTGCATTCCTTTAGACTTAATAGTCATCTGGGCGTATTAATTATTCACATACTGTCCCTCCCCCCGATGGTGGACCCTGTGGGCGGGTTGCATTTCCCGGAGGAAGTAGCAAAGGACACAAGAGCCTGGCTCTGACCTTGGGAGTGTGTGATGTTGAAAGGAAGTAGAGAGGCGCTCAAGACAAAGCAGAAAGAAGAACTTTAGAGTTGTATTTTTAGAGAGTTTTGATGAGAAGAGAGTTTAGAAGTGGTGGAACATGTACTGTTGAAATATGTTAATGAAACTAATTTGGAATAAGTCATTGAAATCCTCATAAGACTGATGGAAGTGGCTGTTGTGGTATTAGAAGTGAGAGACTGAGACTGCTGAGGTTGATATTTCCTACATTTTGACATGAGGCAGTGTTAATCTATGACCAACACATTCAGTACGTAAAAACTTTGAAGAGGAAATGACCAAACACCGACACTCAGCAGTGTCACATGTTCAGCTGCTGACTAATCACTCTGCCTCAGCAACAGTACAGGACATTCTGTTGCAAAACTCGTGATAGTAAAACTTGAATTCTATGTCGTTTAATGTTGACGCTTTGTACTAATAAAAATTACTCCTGTGTCCAATGTTCTCATTCAACAGGAAATTGCACGACATCTGCGTCCAACTACGCTGCGTGCTCTGTATGGCAAGAACAAAGTGAAAAACGCCGTCCACTGCACGGACCTCCCTGAGGATGGGGTCCTGGAGGTAGGAGGCCTTTCAGCGACACATGCATTGTTCTCTCCATGTTCTGTCGAGTGCGCCCACATCACTTCATCTGTGTAGTGCCTCTGATCCTACAAATAGGTTTCCTCATTGTCTTTCAGTGCGTGCATAAGTAACTACCTAGCGTTTAGTCTGGAACAAAACCCCCTCAACTCTGTGAAGCCGAGTCTCATGACTTCGCTCTGTGGGCCGGGGCAACCTTAGATCACATTGGTTTTGAGGAGAACAAGAATGGCAGAGGAATTTGAAACAAAACCATTGTTTAGCGGGGAGTGGGTCTGACACATCAAGCGTCATTGTTCAGGAAAACTCCTGATCTGTGGCCTGGACAAATGCCTCCTTGTTAAACATTAGCCTGTGACTGACTGAGCTGCCATTTTCCCAAGACTGTGACACAGTGGCCAAGAAAGGGCCTGTACAGAGAATCTACTTCTACAGTTGTGATCAGACAACGACTGGCCAGTTCTTTTGGCAGGTGCTGTAATTAATTTTCATTTCCTTTTCCAGGTGCAGTATTTCTTCAAGATTTTGGATGGATGAGTGCAAGAAAAGAAGACATACTCGCCCACACGCACAGACTTCACAGTTGTCTCATTTTTCTGTTTATTGTTTCAGCCTTATGCAGATTAAATAAAGTGACAAGAGCAGACTCCTGACAAGTGTTTTGATCTTCAACACTGAATTACGTATTTTCACACCAACTAAACATCTTATTACACGGGATACTGCATTGCCTCAGATATTCTCTAACTCTTTGACCAGCGACTTTGGTATTGGATTCATACATTACACTTTGAAAAAAATGTACAACTGCATAAATATAAAATTCTTCCACCGTGAAAATGGCTAAAACATTCAATAGTAAGTTGCATCACAACATGTGATGTCTCCAGCAAAACAGATTTCATAGCACTAAGTTGCCACTGTTTCCATGGAGGTGACAGTCTTCTAAGCTGGACCCACAAAGCTCTACACTATGAATTAAGAATGAACTGATGTAAGAGTATCAAACAGAAATGTCATCAAACCATATTCTACAGGTAAGGTGAACAACAAAGAAAAGGTGTACAAATGTCTTCTTCCACAACTTGAACAACTTAGAGAAAGAAGCGCGCAAAAAAAAAAAAAAAAAAAGGAGAGAAGGAAAAATAAAAGAAATGGATTCCATGGAGCGCAGTCATTGACTCATACATGGGCCTTAAAGGTTCAGAGTACCATGCTAGTATTTTAGTTAATCAGAGCACATTAACACACACTTCACACACACTCACATAAACTAACACACCTGCACACAAAAACAAGCGCGCGCACACACCTTGGACCACTAAAGCTGAGACATAAGACAAAAGAGATTACAACAGGACCAGACTACAGCACTGGACAAAATATATAGAAACCACATTAGGATGAAATACTTTGGGGGACAGAAACACAGCTCGCTACACGTCAGTAGTGGAATTGCGGTTTTACAGTAATAGATGAACACATCCCATGGCTCAAGGAATATTTTCATTTACAGTAGAATAAATATTTGCTATTGCTACTTTTGTATTTTACATTCTAACCCTCAACAAACACAGAAAAGCTAGTGTAAAGCACACGGATTAAGTGTAGGTCCTGTATATTATGAATGTTCAAAGACTAGTGGTGTTTATCTGAACTCTTTAATTCTCTACATTTTATTTGTGTTTAAAATGAGAGTGCTCGCCATGGTTGAGGTCACGAGTTGATTGTGATCTTAACATCAAAGCGTCCTTGATAGCGGTCCTTCTCACTGTAGTCAATGTTTTCTCCAAATGCTTTGCACTCAATGCGGATCTCCTCCCCCCTAGTGAGGTTGGTAAACTGAATGGCCACCAGAGGCTGCAGGTACTGGGGATGGACCATTTTGCCGTAGTAGGGGTAGTACTGCAGGGGAAAGCCTTGACCTAAGCCAAAGTATTTGATCACGCCGATTCTGCCTGCATCCTCTTCTCTCTGCAAACACGATGGCAGGATTTAATGTCAAATCTAACATTTATTACCAGTATACTGTATGTGCACTAGTACTTCATGGCCAGATGTTGTCATATCAAAAATACCTTGTTCTTGCAGTGAATGGGGATCAGGTTTGGCTTCAAATTGCCTCGCAGAGCTTCTGGCAGCGTCTGATTGTCTACGGGAACCTAAAAAAACAAAAACAAAAAAAAAAAAGAAGTTGGTGGTTCCATTAGGTTTGATATACTTATTAATATTAATATTGAACTCTCCAAACACCCTAACAATACAGTTATACTGTTAGTTATTTAGGTGCAGTGACAGTTTGATTGTGTAGTGTGTCAGAATCATCCTATGTCAGTGACAGACATCATCTTTACTACATTTTTATTCAGTATCAAAATCATAGATGTGCTCTATGTTAAAGCATTTTTGATATGCACTGTACAGTCTAGTTTATGTACACACCATGTACATGGTGTGTACATCTACAAAGTGATCGTTTCTACACCAACATATTTATCATCAGATTATTGAGTGACATAAACTGTTTTTATTTACATTATGTGTTTTTGTTTTTCACAGACAGCTACAGTGATGCAAGTTTTGTTGTTGGAAGTGTGCAACAAACCTACCCTTGGTTTGTAGTTGACGATCCTGTTGAGCTTGACAATGATGCAGGGCTCTCCTAAAGCGAAGCCGAAAGTCTCATCGCGCTGGCCTGAGCATTCCCCGAGCCAGTCCCTGTTGAAGCGGCAGGCTGGGGCTTTTTCTTCTGCCGGACGGATCTTGTATTTCTCAGGAGTGTCTGCAAACGGTAAAACAAAGAACCGCATTAGATTTTCCTTTCTAGTACATTCTGACCTGTATTCACATGAAACACAGAACATTTACAAATTTTGCTGTTTCTCATGAGACTGTATTAGTTAATGGATTTGGATGTGACAAGTCTTGACTGATTGTTACATACCCATCAGGGATCAGCCAGAGAGTATGACAATCCCTGATTGACGATTGGCTTATACTTGCCTCCACAGTCTTCAAACTGCAACGGATCCTTCTGTTGGTCTGAATCATACATTCTAAGGAAAGTCTTCATGCTGTCAGTGTACTTCTTATACGAGTCTTCTTTGCTCACACTGAAAATAATTTCAGATTTGTCTGAGCGTGGGGTGTGTGACAGACCTGAAAAACAGAACGTTGTTTTAATTAACTAAATTCATGATAATGTGTTGTGATTCATAGTTCAATTCATCAACTGTAGCAACAATATAAAACTGTTTTCCTGGTGGTGAAAAGAAGTGAATTTCCTGACGAGTTACACTGTATACCATCTACGCTATTCTTTGTGGGGCCAGAGATCAGTCCCTGCTCTATTATCTTAGGACAACACAATGTAGGATCTTGGGGATTTCCTCAGATGGTGTCTGTCAGCTCTTTATAGCAGTAATTTTCCACAGACCTTGTGCACAAGGCCTCAGAGAGGCGTGGCATGAGGAGAACGCGATGGGTAAGAGGGGAGAAAGGAAATATGGCACTTGTGAACCGTTCCCTGCTCCTCTTTTGAAACTGTGCGTTAGTTGCCGTAGTTGTGAGAAAGACTGGTGCACAGCAGAGAGCAAGGGCTCACATTTAGTCACTAAAAGCCTCAGTGGAAGCTTGTGAAAGTTGACCAATCCCCTGCCCCCACCCAACCACTCTCACGTGTGTCTCTCTCACAATGGAAACTTTTAGTCCCAGAGTGAGAGGCGTGCTTGAGCTCAGAAAAAAAAGGAAAGAAAAAAAATCGAACTACTCTCTGCTTCCTTTATTGTGCCACTACTGGATCCCACTTCAGCTCAAAGCACTCCACACCTACTTTGTTGCTTTGCTGCGCTCCTCTTTGATTGTCAACAGTCGTAAACGGCTGAAACAACTGACAGACAAAACGACAGGCAAAGTAACCCATGTGCTTGCAGCCAGTCGTTTACAATGGCTGCTAAAAATACTGCCATGGCTGGAGCATGTGCTGTGCAAACAAGTTAAGGCTGGGCACTTAAAAAAAAAAAAAAAAACTGCACCGTCTCCAAGCTTACAGGATATTTCGAAACACTCTGTGTTAAATGATGTTGATCTCACATGATTACAGATTAGAATTTTTCTATGGCAAAACAAGCTCAGAGGCTTCTGAGCTGTGAAAATCTTTTTCCCTCAAAGAATGAAAGACAAAGTAGCTGCCACACATGAATATGTAAACATGTCAGCTCTGACACATTATCATAGCACACATGAACTGTTTTAGTCACAATGGATGTAAGCCTCAACAGTTCCCCTGTAGCCTGAGGGGAGAAACATTGACTGGCTGGGAGGAGTGAAGGACAAAATGGCTGAACCTATCTAAGGTCAGACAGACTTCTGATAGAGTAACTGCTTAAAGGCACACCCCAACAGCCATTTTAACCAGGAGAACCACAGACTCTCAGCCCAAAACATTTCTGACCTCTGCTTGTGTTTGCTTTCACTCTGAGCTCATGAAACATCCAGCAGATCGCTTGAAAAAAGGTGAAAATACAAACAGGTTTAGCTCGTATTTACCTGGGGGAGCGACTCTGTCCTGATAGGTGGGTTTGTAGTTGCTTAACGTGAGCAGCATTGCCTGAATGGTCCCAATGAAAATCCCAGCCAAGCAGCCATAGAAGATCACGTAGAACAAGAAGATTTTAACTGTGGGGGAGGAGAAGGGAAATATTATTAGTATCAGTTTACTGTTCAACAGGTTCAGTGTTTCTGTCATTTATAAAGTAAAAATATGATTTCTATATCATTGTGAGTTTGTTTTATTCCTGACCACTTTAAATAACTTATGCCTTCACAACAATCTGGTGACAGAAATTTTTGAACTGTTAAAATCAGTTAATTAAAGGAGCCTTTTTATAATAATTATTACAGTTTTTATTTGTTGACAATAAAAGAACAGAAAGGTTTGTCTTCCCCCATGAGGCCTTCAGAGTAAAAATTACAGAATAAACTCAGTTCCTCACTTGAAATGAAGCGACTGTACAAGATGATGTGAGATTTTAATGGGTAAACACTTTATTCTTCCCAGAAATAACGCAGCTAGTTCTCAATCTTTAAACAGCTGAAAGCATTCAAGAGGGAAAAAATCTGAACAAAAACCTCTGGTAAGAAAAGAAAAAACCTCAAGAAAAGCATATAATAGATCCTCCACAGGCTGCTTCCACGCACTATGACCGGAGCCATTTTAGAACAATAATAGGTTTTTTTCGTTTCCCAACCAATATATGTAATAAAATTTACCCCAATTATGCAACAGCAGGAGGGCCGCAGTTCCAGTACAACAGGATGAGTCACTAGTCATTCCTGCCGTAGCAGACCCTCCCCCCGCTGTGTCACCCAGTTAAAACAGGTTAGACACAAAAACACTGCTGCCACTTCCATGAACAAAGCAATCTCACAGTTTCCATCAGAGGTTTTAGTCACACCTTTGCGCCTGACGGAAAGTTAATTATAATTACAAAAAGTTTGCAGACTTTCAGTCAATCTGAGTGACAGAGAAACAGTGAAGTCAATGCTGGGTGTTGCACATCATTAATTAAGTTTCTATCACCTTTAAATGAGCTCAATTGTTCTTGTTCAACAGCTTTACCAGATTCTACCTGTACTACAACTCTGCTGAGGAGGTTAAAATGCTATTTTACAGTGATCTCAGTTTCTCCAGAAACAACAAGCAACTCACATGAAACCTAAAATGTACTGTTACTTTGGCCTTTTCTTCTTTTAAAGTTATAGGTTTACTTGGTTTCACATTCACCTCTCACACAGTCTTTCTACATAACAAATTCAATATTTGATGCCTGGTGTTTTTTTTTTTGCCAACCAATAAAGTAAAAGCCATCTTCTAGTGTCATATTTTGAGCAATTTCAGGCCTCTGAACCCAGACCGAGCTCTGTTCCAGTCCAATGTTACCATGCCTGATGTGTCTGCTGTTGTTATGGCACCTGCTCAAACTGCCGGTTACGTTTTCAAATAAACCACTGTCTGTGGAACCAGTTTGGCGAGTTGGACGCAGGCTCAGCTTTAGTGTTATCTCCTGCGACAGACAGTAGACTATAGAGAGAACAGGGCCTGCTCTATCGTTGACGCTCTCACACTACCAGGAAACCATAGCACATGTAAGCACGTGTTCAAAAGGCAACATCCTTTCTCTTAACACTCAGATGTCGAACGTGTGCACACGGCAGCCCGACTCATACCACAAGGTGGTAGAGAAGTTTTAACAGTTTCTGAAAACGCGAGGGCAACATCTACCTCCATGGATTGGTTTGCCAACATGGCTACAGGTTGCCACAGCACCTGCTATGGGGTACATGTGTGGTGAAGAGCATGTGTGCAGCCATGGTGGCACTTCCGTGTGACGTTTGTTGAGAGGGAAACTTTTGACTGACTATTCTTTCTCGCAGTGACATGCATGCTGATCCGTTGTGTACAATTACAGGTCATGTGTTAAGAATAGATGAAGAAATAAAACAGCTGGCTTCTGCTTGTTGTTGTAAAAGAAGTTACATTTTTCATGAACATCAGGCAAATGGGTTTGTCAGACTGTTGAAGGTTGTAGTCAGTGTTTGCTTGACTGATCTTTAAAAAAAAAAAAAACATTTCATCACTCTGATTAAATGTTTTTGCCAATTAATTGTGATTTCTAGACACAGGAGATATTTCCTGTGTCAGTACACGTGGGGTGACATGAGTACACAGCACCATTTTGTAGCCTGAAAGGCCAGATATCAACACCGCCTACAAATGTAAATAGCTCATAGACAGTGTTGCCGGTGTTGAAAGGCAGAGTTTGAATGGAGAGCACCTCCCCCACAGACTGCTGCTGCAGGGACATCACCTCATTCACACCACACTGACTGCTGTCATCAGACTTTTACCGACTCTGATGATACTGATCAACATTTCACATGCTTTCTGACCCATAGTATCACTTTCAACGTCGAAATGACCACACACGTGTAAAAAAAACAAAAAACAAACAAAAAAAAAAACTGCGTCTTTCCTGACACCGACATTCTCCATTTCCTATAATTGAAGACAGATATAAGGAGGAAAAAAATGCTGATTTCAAAAACCGTCTGACATAGCTAATGGAGAATAAATCATATAATGTGTGGCGACGAGTCGTAAGTAACTTAAGGGCACAGAGACAGACCTGTTGCTTGTCGAGCAACACCGCTCACTTTTAGATTAGTGCGACATCACTCTGCCTCACGACGACCACCGACAGTAATGTCTGTAATAGACGCTCACTGCGTTGCTGACGTTACCGCAACATTAACGTGCGCTCATTTAAAACATTTCTCTGTAAAGTTCACTGAGAAGTCGGTATTAAACTCATAAATAAATATATAAAACAACGACCGCGAAGGCAGCTTTCATCGGAAATAAAACTCGTCCTCTTGAACTTTCACGTAATCTCTGAGGAATGAGAGCGGAAAACAACCAGCCCACCAACGTCTCCTTTCTTCCTGGACAAATATATAAATAAATAAATAAATAACCAGCAATAATTGGGAGATGGAGAGGGGCGGCCCTTGAGACATGAGTCGTGATCTGTTTCTCAGCACCATGTTACCAAGCGGCGTTTAGCCGAGCATGGGTACGTTTTATACAGGGGGAAAATATACCATTTATAATTTGTAATACTGTTTAGTGAGCTTAGTGGGAACTATATAATGGTGCATGGTTTATCCCATCAAATCAACAGCCACGGCTGGGCGTATTAAGCATGCCCTCGACTTAAAAGTATTGAAAACAGTGGTAAAACGATTAGAGCTGAATCCATTAATCTTGGGTTTCAGTGAAAGGGGGTGGGGGGTGATCGGGCCTATATACAGGGGCAAGAGATTAGCTATTCAGCCTATTAGAGGGGAGAAATAAAATGCCCCCTGTTTCTCCTTGGGAAGATTAAATAAATAAATAAAAAGAGAGGTGATCCGTGCGACACACATCAACACAGCCCAACTTTAACCATCTGGTTCAGGGTATAGTCCTGGCCCACCACTCACTGTCCTTCAAGATGACCTTTTCATAAAGGACATTTATTGATGAATGGACAGATAGGGGGGCTACGCCTCGGGGGCGTTTTCTAATACAGTGTATTAAGCTTAGAAACATCTGTCTGGTTTTAATCTTGTCTAAATCACGTGAGATAGTGTTTAACGATCAGTGGTAAAAAATCAGTATATAGTGCAAACTAATTCATTAAAAAAAAGTCTTACTATATTCGACCTGTAGCTTGTTTTAAAGACCAACTCTTCTAGATGAGCCGGTTTCCTGTTTAACAGAGGAGTTCATTGTGGTTTAACAGGCTAACTCGCACCCACAGCCTCCATTGAAAACGAAGTCACGACACAGCATGTCAGACACTGAGCTCTAACAGGTGCTGTGTCTCTCCACTCAGGAAACGGTGGAGGAAAAAAAAATCATAAAAGAAAAAAAATGGCTCCTGAGCGCCGACACTTTCCATTCCCTGACAGATAAACGCAACACATCTGTGTTTATTTGACACTGCAGCGTCGTTTATATAAACAGTAGCTAGCTTGTTAATTGAATAAAACGAGTACTTACACCAACTGCAGCCTGTTCGTCCTAGAAACTCCCTTTTCTCTGAATTCCACAGAAATTTCCTCCATCCGCCGTCACTGTCTTTATTTCCCGACATGTTAACTCCCAGGTAGTCTCCCGCCCGTTTTTATGTCGGTTTGTGTGTGTTTGAAACCGTGTAGATCGGGTAGTTTCAGCTCAGACTGTTGACTGTCCCTCACAGGAAACGCGAAAGGACAGTTTCGTACCCGACTCCACCAATTGTACCACACACAATTTATCTCTCAGGGAAACCGGCTCCGCCTGCAAACTCCCGTAATAAGTTACCCGTCGAAGTGGGAGGGGGGTGACACCAACAAATCACAATCTTCCGCTGCCTTTTGCGTAAGAGGTAAAAAAAAAAAAATGGAGGAGGAGGGAGGAGTGTTGTTGAAGTGGGGGGACGGTTGTTCCAGGCAAACACGCTAATGAAGCAGCCAGGCTGTAGGGTCCTCACAAAATGTCCAACAGTTGACACACGGGTGTTTTAAGTGATAGCGCTGCCATGGCAACTGGTGTGTCGTCATCCCTCGTGCCTTCAAACGCTGTAACGTGGTAGCAAACAAAGCCAAAACTGTGCAGTCCTTAACAACTGTTAGCATAAAGCCAAGCATAGTGGCATGTGTAGTGCATGGAAGTCACACTGCTAAGGTTGAGGTGGACAGTAACGAAGTGCACTTATTTGAGTTGTGTACTTAAGTACGGGTTTTGAGTAAACGTACATCACTTGAGTAGTATTTTGTGGAGACTTTCACGTAACTACTTTTGAAAGACAAATACCATATTTCTTACATCACTACATCTCTATCGAAGCTCTCATTACCACTTACCTTCAGTTCTGAAAGTGGATGTTTTCCCACCTTTCTCTTGTAAAACGTTATTGGTTTTACAATCACAAGTTATTGGGCTTGATGTCATATAATATCGGGTCACAGTTCTGCCTTTATTTGTCTTACTTCAAACATTGTCTCCGTTGGAAAGTCAAGAAGATAAAAGTGTGGTCCTGGAATTCAAGTAAGTTGGAACGTTCCATCGTCTGCACGATTAAGATACACATACACGTGTGCACGCATGGTGTTTTGTGTGTGTTTTCTTTTGTGGACAAATGGACAAATGACTGGTTTTCTTAGTCAGTTTAGATGTGTTTCATTCTGTGACATTACACTATTTCTGTATTTTACAGGTAGTCAGCTAGTCAGAGGCAAGTGTTGTGTGGCAATAATACAACAATGTGGTGAGAGAAAATTTACTTTAAATACTTAATTATTCTTAAAAGCAATTGCTTCAGTAGTTTAACTTAATTCAAATTTGACTGCCCAACTTTCATTGTATCAGATTTATCGTAATGTTCATTATCGTTAAAGATACAGAACTGTTAGAAAGCCCAAGAGAAGAACTTAAATGTATTTATATGGGGAACAACTTGAAACAGGATGGTAGCGTGACAAACTCATAACAAAACAAACTGTACTGAGGAAGACAAGCAGTGTTCACATGATAAAAAAAAAAAAAAAAACTTTGATATTTGATCGCTAGTGTCTGTTTCATCAAATTCAGCAGCAAAATAAAAAATAACAAGCTATCTCATGTTTCTACAAAGCTTAAACATGGCATTCTAGTTTCTTTAGTCCCTACAGTGATAGATAGCAGAATCAGTTTATTATCTATCAAAATAACTATTTACTAGCATCTAAAGTTTTAAAATTGCCACAGTGGCTAATAATAGTAGTGGCTGCTGAATGTTAACATGAAAAAAACGAATTTGAGTCCCATTTAAGTGGGGAATATTCATGTTTTCATTGTTGCTGATGAAACAAAGATGAGATAAGAAGTGAAAATTGGTGGAACAGAGGCTCAACAGGAATGGGTGGACATTACAATAGTGACATACAGGCCACAGCCTGTGAATGGCACTTGTGAGCTCATGATTACAGCATGAAAAGTCACATGCATGGTACGGTTGGCCACATAAAATTACAAACTCTCACTAAAATTACAATCTCTGAACCGACAACCCAATGACAAATGAACCTCTGTGGCTGAAATTTTGAGGTCTGAGGTCATCAGTACCCCAAGAGGTCAAAATTTATGTAAAGTTTAAAAACAGCAACAACCTGCATATACATCTATAGTTAGCTTATTTTTATTAGCAGTTCAAATGTAGCTAGATCAATCATTTGATGACTATGTCCACTCAGCTACAACTACTGCTACTCAGAGTCACTTGGTCATGAGTCACAAACTGATGACACTGCCGAGAAGTCGGAGAGTGATTGCATTATTGTGCAGTTCTTCTCACCACCGCTGTCTGTGTTCATTAGTGAATACTTACATAAGGCTAAATATTTCATAGAGGACTGAATCGACTGGACAATGGTAATTGTATTGCCACAAATAAACTCATAAATCATTTGTAATGACATAGTAAACGACTATTTACTAATAAGGGCCAAGAATTTATTACGCTGTTATGCTAACTGTGTTTCATCTAACTATTATATGATCAGTTGAATCACTTATTTAATTTTATTTATTTTATTTTAATTTTTTTTGTTGTTTTAACCTGGACTCTCTGATATAAGTTAAAAAGGTGAAAAACATTTAGACATATGATGTACATAAGTTTTGCTTTGTCATCAACTACTCCATAGCTGTAGTTGAGCCTGCTCTCTGTTCTTCCTTGGAGGGAAGCCAAACTATTAAACAGTTGCCCTACAGGTACTAGTCTGTACGTTTACACATGTAAGTATTTGCTTTGTCACATTCCGTTACCAGTTGCTAAAGCACATCAGTCACTGAACATGTATCTCCCTCTTTTACATCTGCTGCTGTACGTAAAATAATCCTCCGGCTCTCAGGAAGCGCCTCACGTTTCTGTGCGCTACAGAGACAACAGCAGGAGTAGTTTGCTTACTCAAGTATGTAAGTCCCAGCTGTCATTGCACGCACCTGAGCCTCTGTGAGACCAAAACAACACTTACAAAAATATCAATTCCAGAAGTAGAAAGTCATCACAAAGGTGTGACAATACTGATGGCTATGTTAAATTGCCAAGTTGATTCTGGAAAGCAAACACTACAGAACTTACAGTCAAGCCAACTTTTAACAGAAGACAGGGCATTTCTAAATACATATTTAGGAATTAAGATGACATTGAGTGCAAGTTAAAATAAACTTTCTGTCTATTATGTAAGAAGTACTCTAAGTTCTTTTTATTTTCGAATGGGAAGCAAGTCAAAATGGTCTAAACCACAGTAATTCTGTTTAAATGGGCAAAGCAGACTGTGTTATGTGCTGGTCTGTTTTCAACCATCAAAAGTAAACAATGTAATACACTCCTTTGAAAGACTATTGATTCTGCAGTGATAACATAGCAGCCCACTGTTTACATAGATCAAGGGTTTGCCAAGATTACCAGGAGGTGCAGCATTCTGAGACAGGTTGTGGACAGAATTTGGTATGCAGCGTGTGAGCTGGACTTGAGCTCATCAACAATAGCGTGTCTATGCAGCGGGCCGGCGGGACGATGGCTTCCTGGACCGGATCTATGACAGAGTAGTAGATACATACAGACGCACAGGAAAACACCTCAGTTCCATACAATCTTTTTGTCAGAAAAAGAGGGGAGGGGAGCTGAGCTCTTCTCAGCAATTTGGGTAATGAGTGCAGTGGAATCGATTTAGAAGTGAGAAGAACATATAGTATAGGCAACTTTTATACTGACTAGAGCCATTGCTAGTAATACCAGTTGATAACAATGGTCTGCATTCAAACAGCAGAGAAAATCATCCATGCATGAAACTGCAAACAGTACTATTGTGTATTACAGTTGTAATACTTAATACACGCCTCTTGCCAGTCGTGGGGGCTACGTTCCAAAACCCCCCCCACAAGATGTGAAAATCTATAATAACCATATATCTATTTGAACATTTATTATTTTGAAATAAGATTTCACCACTAATGCAAGCAGCACCCATGTTGTTCAGTGTTGATTTGGTTGCTTTGACTTTCCATGTTGGAAGTTTAACCTCACCGGGCTTTCCCATTCAAATTTCTGACAGGGAAATCTTCTACACTTGAGTGCAACGGGACACACCATAACTCCTGTTTCCAGAGAGAAGCCACAGCTGACCAGATGTGACTAAAAGGTGCTCCTGATGATGATTTTTTAAATTTTTGCTTCTATGTGAGGGCAGGTCAGATCAATGTCCATAAATGTAATTAAGAAAGTTTAAGTTCTCATAGTTCTGGCATGTTTCCAAAGTTGTAAATGCAGCATTAGCATATTATGAGCTGATGATAAGTTGATATGACAAAGAGAAAGTTGTATTTATATAGATTGTATAAATTCTTTTTTGAACTTTTTTTTGGCTACACTGACTAGTGGCTAAAGCTCTGCTATACTCATATAACCTAGCTGGTTGCTAACTTTATCTGTCTTCTGATTGGTGCTAAAATTAGCATCTGCTGCTTCTGCGACTCAACACCACGGAGAGCACAGAGACCGAGCCAAAGCACTGGAGCTGAGGGTCGGGAAATCAAAACAATGTGCTAAAAGACGCTAAAGGGTTCAGTAACGCAGAGCCATGCAATGATTATATGTAGGCTCCTTACTGTAATTTTAGCTTTCACACTACATTAGATTTAGTTATATGTAGTTATTTGACCCATAGAAACTACTGTTCACATGTTGTGTCTATTAACATTGAAGAATTTACTTCAGCTCCATTTAAAGCAATGCATTTTTTTTTTTGAGGTGGCAACCTTAATGAGGTCTTACTGGACTCTTAATGAAATAAAATAATACATTTTCCTTTAAAATAGAAAGTGAAAGAAGCCACTAAAAATGATAAAAAGAAACCTGATTGACAACTATTACTTTACTGTTTGACTGATCAAGTATGATTTTGTAATTATTATCGTGGTCGCTTACATACTCACTGTTCATGATTAATAAATAATATGAACAGTGCTGTTGACAATTTAACGTGACAGTAATCCATTTCACAGGATCAGTTTGCTTTAACATTGACTTCATTCTCCCTCAGGTATATGGTGAGTGTTTAAAATGTTCTCAACCAGTGTCTAGAGGCAGAAAAGTCATCTTGAAGCTCTTAATTTGGTTCCTGTGCTTTTTCACTTACAAACATGTCTTTGTTACTGTCCTTTAAATAAAATACTGTGTGGTTCTGTTGTGGCCTGGAAGAGTTTACTTGAATTTCTAATTTCAAGCATTTTTTTAGGAGGTGCGGCCACACCCTTTCCATCCGGCGCATGAAGCCATGTGGTTTGACCTTTGCATTTGCAGGGCAGCTTGCTCCCTGTGTGCTGTCCTGCCTGTTACACTTGGTCACAGGTGAATAAGCAGTGATCACACCATCACAGTGTGAGCAAAGTGATCATCAAAACACTGGAGATTCCAGTCATGACATTTGATCACACGTGCTCACAGCACCTGCTTGGACTGAAAAGTAAACAGACTATGGCTTATGTAATCCTTTGATTACAATGCCATTTAATAATAACTAATGAATATAAATGAATATTATGTGGGCTATGGTCATACTATTGAACAACAACTTAATTGAATTAAATGGATAAATGTAGTCAATATTGTAGTCAAGTGACACCAGTTTTCACAGAAAAAGAGAAGCTTGCACTAATGAATCAATCTAGTCCATTTCTTTAATAATAAATATACTATTTTTATTTTTATTTTTTTAATATTTAATATTTAAACACCAGGCTTTGATTTAAACTACCCTGAACAGCTGTAAAAGTTATTACAAGTAGTTTGTGGGTAAATCAGGCTTTTCCCTGTGGGAAAACACTGGATCTGAATCACCCTCTTGGGACTATTCAAACCTACTGTAAATAAGTCATGTGACTCACTATGGCTTTGACCTCGGTGTCATAGCTGTCTCCTCGTCAGGGTTGGATTGGATGACACACAAATTTAATAATGGATTTAATATCCTTGTGAAACCTGATCCATTCAATCATTTTGAATCAAACACGAAGAAAGGCGTATATATTTGTAAAAAAAAATTACAATTCAGGTAAAGTAAAAATTAAGTGACATTTGATCAATAAGGACCTAAGCATTTGCTACAGAGAGTCTCAGTATTCAGTTACAGACAGGCAGAGACAGAGGAGGAAGCGGGAAATGTTTGCTGTAGCATTTGCCGATGGAGAGTCTGCCCTGCAGGATAAATGGGGAAGCAGTTGTCTGAGTTACATGGCTGAATCCATACTCAGCACGTCACATTATTTTCCATACTGTGACCACAGCAAGAGCCGGTCCTCTCAACAGATAATTTTGCCAGTTTAATAGATTTTGCCAATTATGTCATAATCTGTGTCACTACACAGTGCACACTTGCTTCAATATATTTATATAAAGTGTAATAATTTTTTATCACAAGCCTAAAAAATGTACTTGATGAGTTTTAAAGCTCCTGGTTTATATAATTGAACTGAGCTAATGCTAACTGATGCCTGTTTTCAGTCTTTATGCTAAGCTAGGTAATTCCTCTCTAGCTTATGTTTCCAACATAATATGGAGTAGGTTGTGATGGATGCTTGCCAACATCTTCAGCATTGTTGTGTTTACAAGACAAGAGGTTATAGTTATAATATGCCCACAAGCAACACTGCTTCCTGGAAAGTGATGAGACAGTCTCGCTGGGCCATGGCAAGCTCATTAGCATGCTAACTTCTTGCTTCAGCAAAGCAATCGTTGACACTGGAGTTGCTAGCTAAAGGAAACAAAATATGATGCTAAAGTTTCAGTGCTAACGTTGACTGTGTTGTGATTGCTAAACTTAAAAATAGCCTTTAACTTAATACCTTAAACAAGCTTTGGGCATGAGATGCACCTGTTAATACCTTTAACTACACAACTATTCTATAAGGGTTTGATTTATTTAAAGTAATTATATTTTCAATCAATTATATGCTACTCTCTCACCACATTCAAATATCTTTTCCTAATATTTACATCATTTCTTGAAAAATGAGTACAGTAGCTGTGTTGACATGCAGCTCAATAACCCAGTTTTGCCTGACCCAGTTCCACAAACCCTGTGAAGATATTAATGTACAGTTTAGATGTGTAATTTCCATCGATCTATCAACATACCTCGTATCCTCTGAGGGTCATAGCCAAGCTGGAGCCAATTCCATCTGACTTTTGGGATGATAGTGGGGTTGTAGAGGTCACCAATCTATCACAGGCCAGGTAGAGATGAACAAGCATGCAAGCACAGGTGTGACATTTGAAAATGGAAAAAAAGCACTCAGGAATCAAGCAGTAAGTATAGTGTGTCTTGTAAAGGAATTAGAAATCATTTTTATTTTTCCTGAAAGTTGTGGAGAAATTGTGGATAATTTTTTCAAAGATGCTCAGTTTTTGTTGAAATAAGACCAGCTTTCTTCACAAGCTTTTACTGCCCACCAAGGGATTGCTAGAACTCAAATTAAGTATTATCAGAGTAAAAAAAAATAGAAAAGCTGCATGAAACTGACCTTGGATATGGTTCGTCTTTGAAGCTGACACTGATTTGAATTTCAAATATGCAACAAAACTGGGCCTTAGCAAGAAAATAAATACACAGATTAGCAAAATAGCTTCTGTCCTCTGATTTTCTCACAGTGATCTGAATAACATCGGAAGCACAAAAACAATACAGCATGAACAGGTCAGTGTGACTTGCCACATTGTACCTCTCCACTGTGTGATTTATGATCGCAACCAACCCTGTGCTCTCTGCTGCGGATTAGATTACTGACGCCATGCATGTTTGTAGTGATATTCCATTATGTGACACAGAAAGAAGAGCTCATTGCTGTTAATAGGAAACAGAATACTCAAAAAACATGCTCATTAAAATCAGTTTAGAGAAGTCAGTTCAACACAGCTATAATAGTTCAGTTTAGCTAATAAATCAATGTATGTTTCCTTTGTGTATTCTTGATTTGTGGATTTTTGGTGCTATACGTACAGGAACAGGCAGTAAGCAAGTAAAAAAAGGGAACAATTGGTGGGGGGCTGAGGTTTCAAGTCATTTTAAAATTCAGAGAGCACTGTTTATGACAGAGACATGTTAGCTTAACAACTACTTCAGCAATGTAGGACAGTTATTACAGTAAGAACAAATGACAATGCCAAAAGTGCTCTCAAATGTCAAGATCTCAAGGTCTTTGTCAGTTAATGTTTAAGGACTAACTTGGATTCCAAGCAAACATTTTGGACAAATTTGTAGGTTTTCTCTCAAGGTGTTCCTGAGATGTGTTTTGTTCATGCTTGAGGGAAACTGAACGTTTGTGCCAAATTTGAAAGGATTTAATTAATGCTGTTATTGGGATATTGTGTTTACAAGGATGGGGCAGACTCCATCACAAGGAATAGATGTATTTAATATCTAACTGCACTATCAGCTTATTGAAAAGGGGAAGATGTTGCATGTTACATTACTGTCCTTAGTTCCTAAAGCTGCTATCTCTCAGATGTGAGTCTGTAAGCTAAATTAGCTGGCGCTGGCGGGTTTCTTGCTAACTAAATAGCTTTTCACTGTAACAGACTTAACAATATAATGGGCCCTCTTGCGTGTTGACATCCATTACATTATTACCTTACATTACATTACAAAGAATAGATAGGTTTGTTAGAAAATGTATCATTATTATCAACTGAAGTATTATCAACTGTATCGTGATCAGTGTGATATACACTGTTATGGCTGCCTCTGCTCAGTAGCACAACATGTATGACTCATGTAATGATTCCTGGTTTTGAGACACAACACAGAGAAGCTTAAAGCTGAGCTGCACTTTACATTGATACACTGTTTTTGAAACATAAAAATATGTACACTTCATATTTCATTATACAAAAAGTAAAGAGAGGGCAAATTTCAAGTTTGACTTTAATAATAATCACTGAGATCGTCGCAACCATGCTGAGCCACTAGATATGAATTTGTTCTTGGTCTGGTGGACCAACTTTCCATGATCTGTCAGAGGAGATAAGATATGATATGGGAGTTATTGAACTGCACTGATTTTTTAGAGCAGAACTAATACATTCACTCAGTTTGTGAGAAACATTGTTAAAACGTGAACAGCTCTGCGTTTATTGTCACACATGATATCAAAATGATAAATAGGCAAGGTCATTGTGTCGTGTTTCTACAACATTTCTGTTCGTTTAATGAAAAGTGAAAAATGTAAGTGAGTCTTCATCTAGTTAGTTTTCAGATCAGTCAAACATTTTGACCCTCACATATCATCTCTCAGACAACCTTGAAGCCTGTGGGGGAAGTTGTGGCATCTATATAGCCAAATAAATAAGAACAGGGTATCATGCGCCTGAAATACTCAGGGTGTGATTACTTTCCATGCAATCATTCCTGCTCTCCCATTATCACTACTGTCAGTGAAGCTTATCTCTGCCTGCCTGCCTCACCAGTCATGGTTCAGACACATCCTCCAAGCAACTACGACGCATTGTTCTAATGAGGTTAGAGCCTGAAGCCAAGTGATTTGTTTTGAAGACATTATTATGGTGGCCTTTTGGCTTGGCCCTTAATTTCATCAGTGAAGCACTATTAAACAGCAAAGGTCTTATAAGAAAATGGACCAAGCTGAGGGACCTTTTGATGTCCTCACAGTGGCAGTTGTGTAACCCCACATACCAGAGATAGTTGTGTTTTTAGAAGTGGAGTATCACGCTATTCACCCATAATTAAAACCTCAGATGTTGAGATTGAATTAGTTTTGATGGTTTGTTTTGATAAAAGGGCATTTGCATTCATTTTTTTCCAAATATAATTATGTCAATAATTCCTCATGCATAGCAGAGTGTGCATAGTGCTACAAGCTGCCAATAACAAAAACAAACAAAACTAAAAAAAAAAAAAAAAAAAAAAAAAAGAAAAAAAAAGAAGCTTCATTATGATAATCCTGTTTTCAGATTTTCAGTGTGAATGTCATGGTATTAAAAATGGGACATTTTTGTTATTTATTAAGATAAGACTTGCTGGCTATGACTGCCACTTCACAAATTAGTTCAAACATTATATTTCACTTAACATATTAGCCAAAAACTCATAAAAACAAATTCAATGCAAAAGAATGACAGTATGTAAGTATAACAGGCAATGGTGATGGCTTTCAATGAGGCACCAGTGCCGATAATCCCAGTTTCTGTATTGACATTGATAGTACATTACATGATGCAGGTGATTTCTAAATAATTATTAATGGATATTTAGATAGATTTAAAGAAATTTAGACAGTACTTTCGATGGTAGGAGTCTGACACACAATCAACCACCTAAATCAGTAGACAAATAGGTTAAGGGCCTCAGCTGATTTTTTGAACTTTTTCAAAACAGTTTTCTCAAGGATACATAAAGTTCAGGACAGATCTATTTCTGATCCTCCCTTCAAAATACCTCCATCCCCCCATGTTATCATATTCACTGGACATTCAACATATTATGTACATACTAAAGGATCAGGCATTCATCAATATGATAAACAACAATTAAAACAAGATATGTCCACTGAGAAAACTAACAGAAGTTACTCACTAACTAACAAAGCAGAGTAAGTTATTAGCAAATAACATTGGTGCTTTTTGGGCTCAAACTAATGACTAAAACTAGAGATTTCTATAACAGCATCTGCACATCAGAGTCTTCAGAAACTGATAGAGAGAAACTCATCTAAACTCAAGATGACCTAAAAAGAAGCTCTTGACTCCTCGGTAATGTGGGAAGAGATATTGGAGGTAATAAGAGCACCGCCAGTGGGCAAAAGCCTGGCCAGGATGGATTTACAACTGAGTTTGTAAATGCTGCATGGAGAACTTTTTACTGTTTTCTTAGAAAAAAGGATTTTAGAAACCCCCAATAAGGGAAAGCTCAACAACCATTATTTCTCTTATACTCAACCCTGGAACAGACCTGACAACCTGCTGAATGTAAACGTTGTCACCCCATCCGCCTGATCCAAACCAACAGTAAGATTGTATTGAGGACTTAAGCCAACAGGATAGAAAAAAATCATTGACCACCATGCACACCCTGATCAGGCTGGCTTTATTCAACAGATGAATTCATCAGATAATATTAGAGGGATGTTGAATGTTATGTGCATTATGCAATTTAAGCTCCCCCAGTCGATGCTATACCTGGCTCAACACAGAGAAGACACTTGATGGAGATAAACAGAGTCTTTGGGTTTGGGGCAAGTTTTCATGAGATAGATAGACATTTTATAGAAACAATCTGAGACAACACAGATAAACATGGTGATCACCTTTTATTTTAGGCCAGGCAGAGGGACACATAGCTTAGTGCCTCAACCCCTTGCAGGAAGCAATACGTTGACAATTTTGTCTGCTTTTCTCTACTGCACCTGTTTTTGTTATTTTCAATCTATCAGAATATAAAGATATATGGTACTATTTCTGACTGACCCAACAATTAATTTTAAAACTGATTCTTTCAATGACCTTTAGAGGGCATTAGGGATTTAGACATAATTTATCCCTTAGAATATATAGAATATATTCCTTAGAAGAGTTTCCACCCACTGTTGAGGAAAATATCATGTAATGGAGATGTCTGTGTTTTTTATCTTTTTGATGTCAAGTTAATATTATGAAAACTAATTCCATATTTTAACTCATTTTCCTCCTATTCTCACATATTAATGCATAGACATCAAATTTCTTTGAAATGAAAACATCCAGTGATCCTTTTCCAAAAAATGACTACCCCTGGTGGACAGAGGCGGCATGGCTCTACTAATACTTATACTATTCTATTATAATACAATTAGGCTATGTCATATGGCTCAGATATCAGAGGTCCTAGCTGCCAAAATTATTTAAAAAAGGCATTTAACCAGGCAAACTGTATTCACAATCTTACGTTTCCCACAATAACACAACAGGTATTTGCTACCTTGTTCAGAACAGTAGCGATAAAGGGAATGCCCTTGTTGACACCTAAGTGTCTTTTGTGGGACTCTTTCCTAGTGAAAGTCTACATCTCATACACCACTCCAGGTTTTTCTGGTGTAACCTGTTGCAACAAGTCCTCAAAACAACAAAATATGTTGTTTGTCACTGTACTCCAGCACAACATGTGTACTGTAAATATTTTCTGATTTGATGCCCCTATCGCTCATTGTGGTTTGATATAAGGTAATTACTGCCTTTTTTGGCATGATTATAATAACAGCTACTTGATCCTAGAACTCCTGGATCAATCAGTGTCATAGCTTTAATCCCAATGGACAAAAGTCATAATATCTATGGTCTCACATTTTAGTTTTAAGTTTTAAAGGTCATTCTTATTTGCTTTTGACAGAAGTAACAGATGTTGCATGTGACATAATATGTTTTGTATATTTTGACTTTGTCTAGCAGGTATTTAAACCGTGTCCTGTTTGTGCTGATGACAAGTGATGACAGTTTCATGTTGGGTAATGAAGTGCATCAAACTTCATGATGCCATGTCTTTGTATTTGCATTCTGCCAAGGGAGACTTTATTTCTTGTCCATGATTGACCCTTGTGCACAGCAAGAAACATGACGAATTGTTCTGTTCTACTTTACAGACAACCTCAAGAGCATCTTTGTTGAAACATTTCTGAATGGGACACTATCTACTTGGCAGCTGATTGTAAACAAACCTCATTCTGGCCACCATGACAATGAAAGTATGTTGTATGCCAAAGCTGCTCCAACAAGTTGTGTAGGAGGAAGTTGAGTGCTCATCTGTGACTCTGTTTGTATTGAGCCTTTATTATTTCCATCATAAATAAAGGACTTTACATCATCAGATAACATATAATACGAGGCTTTTGTTCGCTATTGTAGTTAGGGAACTTTCACTTGACATTGAAATACCAGCTTGGTGTTAATCACTTGACACTAAGCACTTTGCACAAATGTAACTTCAGCTTTACTTTCTACACAACCTTTCCTTTCCCTCTTCTAAACTCATTCCTCATGATTGTAGTTTTTTGTTTGTTTGTTTTTTGCCATACAGCCAATTAAGTCCACACTTTAATACTAAACCTCATCAAGTGTTAGATGGATTATCATGAAATTTTGCTTTTATGTTACCCTGATGATGAATCATAATAACCTTTTTATTCATCTAGTTAGGGGTTAGATAAAACTGTGAGGATAAGCCAGTCAGAGGCAGCATAGGTGCAGGTCTTTTAGTTTTGCTGATTGGCAACTGTTAGCATGCTAAATTAATATGGTTAGCATGCTGATGTTAGCATTCAATAGTGTGCAGCCTCACAGGCAGATGCCAGCATGGCTCTAGATACTGTAGTTGTACCCATGCAGAGACATTGTAGGAATAATTGATTTGTGGATTTGTTGAAGTATCCACTTTCATCATCTGGTATGTTGACTGCCAGTCTTGGATGCAGGTGGGATGTTTGATGTGTTCTTGCCTTTTTATGAACTGAACCTACTTTTATGAACACTGACAAGACATTTGCAAAGCATTTGCAGTTCTACAACGATGATTATTGTGGCCACAAAGAAGAAAAAGGGGGAACATTTTGTCAAGTCTGATTCTCCACTGTGGTTCCTTCTTCTCACCACATTTTAAAGGAAGTGATGCTGACTGATGAATGATTGAAAACATTATATTGTTACACTCTTACTGCACAAATGCACACAGCCTTTAGGACAAGCCTGCCAGTGTTTGCATGGAGCAAGAAATGTATGAAAGCTGGAGTAGGAAAGTGAAATGAAATGAAATGAAAAGCAGATGTGCTGTACAGCTTCCAAATATTTACATTAGAAGAAACTGGAATTCATTTGTGCAAATCTGACACATAATATCATTCTAAGACACTCATTTATCACTTATACACAATAATTAACTTTTAAGTTTACCTGGCACTTGCATCTATACTTGTTCACTATGCTAAATGATTAAGAATTTGTATTTTTTTTTATGTGAATTTAAGGTTTCAGCAGATATTTGTTTTGCAAAATCAGTAACATCTGAATGCAAATCATGTATGGGCAGTTCAAATCTTGGTTAGCTGGTCTGGACAGACATTTTGAGTGAACTTGGCTTCAGCCAGAGGCCTGGCTTTGTCATCGTCCTCCTCCTCCTCCTCCTGCTCCTTCCTCTGTGTGATCTTTGGCACAGTCCAGTCTGTATGTCACCATCAGATCAAAGTATTGTGAATGAAGCCCTACATTCTTAAAGTGCCAACAGCACTGCTCTAAATAGAGATTTTTAAATAGACAATAGTGTCTATAAATACCTGCCAGTTCTGCTCCATTTTGACTCTTGTGGAACTCCTCACACAGTCACTCACGCTCTATTCCGGAACATGTGCCGTTATTTATTTTTAGATGCTTTGAGGATGATCTCTCACATGGGATCAGATTCTAAGGCGCACAGCGATCAAATGGATTCCTCTCTTAGCTCTGTACTCAGCCACATGAACGAACCCATTGCAAACATGCATATTGTGAATGTTGAGTAGCTGTGTAATAGTAATCGGTTTGTCTGTGCTGTTTAGCTAAACTTAGTCAAGCATACTTTTCTCTGAATTTACTCCACTCTCTATGAAATATATTGTAGCGCACCACAGCTTCTCTTCTCAGCTTATATCACTAAAATCAATTTCCATTTTATACATTTTCTGCCACAGTATATTTTGCGTTACTTCAAATGTTATACTAAAAACTGCATTCTATATACATGAATATGTACAACATATATTTTAGATTTTTATTTACTGAAAACCTGGCTTAACACCTACCCATTTATATTTTTGTACATTTATATGTTTTTGTTTTTCTTCAGTTCTTATGTTTTACCTTTATTCATTATGTTGCTCCAACCTTTTAGACATTTGCTCAAGATAATGCAACCCTGTGCTTCACTGTACATACTACACATGACAAATAAAACATTTGAATTTTATTATATAAATAATATTTGAATGATAAATGAGAACTCAGATCCATTGCCAGCAGCTGTCTTAGCCAATCGTTTTCCACTGACACATCACTGCCACTGCCACATCATAGTGAGAAGAAACACACTTTTCTAATAGTTTATTATAAATTACTCCTCCAAAATGAAGTCAAAGTCAGTATTTTATCAGGACATAAAATATATAAGCAAGACCAAAAAGCAACACTTGCACAAATTGTTCTAACACCACATCCTATAAATAATATGAGCTCATCTAACAGCCTTTCTTGTCTGCCAGTCAGCTTTTACAAGAACACAGTTTCACAGGAACAGGAGAAGCTGTGGAAAACGTAATAGCTGTTATCTTGCGACACAGTGAAAGAAAATGGATCAGCGATTCTGCATTCATCATTTATGTGCCGTTTTCTACTGAATGTCAGGGTCAAGTAAGCACTCTGCGATCCAGGTGAATTGTTAGCTGTAATGCATGGTCACCTGCTGATATTGCAATGTAGCATGACCTTTTACAGGATATCGTTGGTGTTATTGGCTGGACCATAACACTGAGACCAGTGAACAACCGTGACAGTCCGACTGACAGGCCGAGGCGGTAATCAAGATGCACCACTGCTCAGCTGGCTGAGTGGTGGGAGTTTCCCCAGTGTTACCAATGTCACCAATGCTTTTGTTGCTATTTTTACCGACTTCTCAGATCTTTTAAGTGACTCTTCAAAAAAGCTGCCAGTGACAAATCTAGTGTTTTTTTTTTTTTTTGCATAACTGTAGCTACTTTCTATAGAAGAAGGTTGAGTTTCCTTCCATAGAAACACTTCTTTTTGTCTTTCATGAGCTGCTTCTCTCTGAATTATAATTTTATGTTTAAATAGTCAAAATTTGTGTTAAAATGTGATATACATGAGGACAGAGAGGAGAAGTGATCAAGAGCTGACACTAGGCAGAATGCCAATACAAAGACATGGCGTCATGAATATGCTAATTCACTTATTATGTCATCTGGTGACATTGGTGACTTTAGCTCTGGCTTCTTTCTATTAAATTCCACAGCAGTTCGTGACGTCCCTGTCCTGTCTGTGTCCACCACAAGGACACTACCTCCTACATTAAGACATGGTTAGATTCTTTCAAAAAACACTAAGACAGTTTTAGATTTCTAGCTCTTTAACAGACTTTACACACACAGCGATGAATAGTGTCTTAGTTGGGGACTATTTTCCATTGTGGATTAACACATATTTGACATGCTTAAGAGTATTTACAGCACAGGACAGTGTATGTGGGATTGACTCAAAATAAACTGCAGTGCAGTGAAGGAACACCCAGTGCAATGCTGTGGCTCATTTAAAGCATTTGGACTTTTCTAGCTCACAGCTGTTGATTTAGTCTGACTCTTTCGAACATAAGAACACTATCTTATGTTGATGACTGAGGCTAAAGATGATGATCTATACACAACACATGGAAATAAAGTAACCATACTGTCTCCAGTTGGTTCATATAAGTAAGGAAAAATGTGAGACTGTTGAGACACGTTGCTTAGCTAACACTAACAGATGGACAAGCAAGACATAAGTTAACTTTCATGTCCATATTTTCAAATACAATGTTTTTTAGGTACATGAAGGCCTAGGCTTGGTGAACCTATTTCAGATAGCAAGCTGTTCAGAGCTGCTAACATTAGCTAATATAACTAATAGCAGCTAATAGCTGATGGCAGTAAACACACAGTAAGGAAATACTTCACAGTGGATGTTTTTTGTCACGGACATCTCATGTCTGTAACCCAAAAAATAATGTAATAAACTGACTGGTTGCTTCGAAAGTACTGTTCTCACTCAGTTACTGCTACAGATACTAGGCTAGTTATCTATATACTAGATCTTTGTAAGTATTGTATCATAGGTATTGGATTCGTGTTTGTCTCCATTATTACTCTACAATAAGGGCAATAAATCTTTCAGTCTTTCAGTCTTAGTTAAATACAGCAAGTGTGATGTTATGTTTGTTCTCAGCTCAAATAACGAAACATTTTAAATTCTTTGTTTTTCTCCCCACCTTTGGATGGTTTCTCCTTCATGGCAAGAGTGTGTGATATTTGTATAAAATTTCCACCCTTCTAAGTAATTATTTACATTGCTGATGACTGTTTTTTCAGTGCCATGTAGGTAGATATTCCCTATAAAAAAGTATTCTTTCACTTAAATCTCATCATATTATGAATAATGCTTATTAAAGATTTGATCCACATTCAACAGCTGATAAAAAAACAGCTTCATAAGTTTTCTTTTTCTATTCTATGTGGTGAAGTCCTTGCTAGGTGTGTAGTGTAATATGTCATGCCAAAATAAAACAGTTAATGGTCCTAAATAATGATTTATATTGAAAATAAAATAAAAAGGATAAAAACACTGCAACATTAACAAGTTGGACATTTATATGGTTAACACATTCATGTTTTTTCTGAAGCTGAATACACCATCAAATAAATATTTAAATCACATGTAATGTGTAAGTGCTGTCTTTTAAGGTACACCCCTCTCAATAGTGAGACTTTGTTAAGGCTCAGTCTCAGAGTCTACCTTAAAATGTCAAGTGATTTTGGATTTGTCCAGTGAGCAAAAAATTACACATCACTCCTGGATACAAAACATCTGGACAACAACAGGCTCTGAGGAGTTTAAAGTGAGGCAGCTGTGAGGCGGTGCAGCAGACAGACTGATTTTCTTCATCATGAATCCTACTCCGGTGATGTTGGCGTTATCACTGTTGGCCACAGTGGCAGCTCAGTCTCACGACCATTATGACATGGGTTGGGTCAACGGCTACCGACAGGGCTTCAACTTCCAGTGTCCCCACGGAGAGGTCCTCGTGGCCATCAGGAGCTACTTCAGTGAACAGGATGGCTCGGACCGCTTGTGGTCATTTGAGTGTCAGCCCACACCTGAGGGTCTTGGGGAGCCCACTGACTGCTGGTGGGATGACATCAACCGTGCAGGGATGGAGTGGTAGGTCCTCTGTCATATATCAGTCTTTTAATCACTTGTTACCACCTGTTGTCTACTTTTTCTGACTTTTACAGCTGTGTGGCAAGGCAGTCACATCTGCTCATGTACAGAAACTGGAGAAAACTAAATGTTTGAACAACCTGTAAGTTGAATTGATTAGATTTTTAACAATCAGAGCAGCTGCCAGGATAGAAAGTGTTGCCTGTGGTAGAACTGTCTGTCTTCTGTAGGTTTTTCTCCAGTTTATAATCTTACTGCAGACAGGCAGTGTCTCAGCCAGCAGAGGTATTTACTAGCAATTAAGTGAAACAAAATGATACATAACTACTGTAATTAAGAAATAAAGGGAATGGAGTTCAGTAAATCAGTCGTCCAAGAGCATCTGAGTTAGATTATATATGTTCAGTGTAAAACATCATTCAACATGATTCTACACAGATTCTTTTTCTTTGTGCAGCAGCTGTAAACATGTTATAATTTCTTCTTGTTACACATTATATCTGAACATGCAAGAAATGCACTCTAGCCCACACAAGCATCTCAGACGGATATTTACTACAAACTAATCCATACGAAAGCCATAAGGACATTTGTTTGGTTACTGTTGCAGCCAACATGAGGAAGAAAAAGATCAAAAATAAAAAGACAAATGCCCTTGACTTTACAAATAAGTTAAACCCCCCCACTCCGGCACATACTTTGACCAAAAACACAGGCTCTGAAAGGTCACCATTAGCAGAAAACAAGGGCCCACACAAGACCAGTGTGGCTTTTGCTGCTGCAACTGTTTTATGAACAAAATGACCCATGTTGCAGGTGTCTGTGTGACGTACAGGCAGTTGGAAGACCTCCAGACCTTGTCTCCACACCACATCTGGATGTCTTTGTTCATTCAGAGACCATATTTATCCAAGCTCTGGCAGCAAACAAAGCCCAACACATCATCACTGTAGTTACACACGTAAAGAAAATAGAAAAAAAAACTGATGCCAGTGTTTGTCAGCTAACATGCAGCTTTAGTTTTATGTGTTGTATGAAGTTTTACACAAACACCACATAAACATATTATTTTGTATAGATGAATTGTAATTAAACATTCATGATGTAATATGCTCTGCATGTTGGCCTTGTAATGAAATGCTGAAATGTTTAAAACTGTGTAAACTGAGCAAATTTAAAATTACATTTCACTGTATAATTCAGTTTAATTAACTGAAGTAACTAACCACCTAGCACGATGTATGTGTAGTGCTAGCTCTCAAATACATATTTATCCATATTTTTTTAAGTTTCTGTGTTAAAATTAGGTTGATTAGCTCTGATTAACAACTAGATAGTTTTAAAAACAGCTAGCTTCATGCTAGCTAGTTGTTTCATGAAAAGCTAGAAAATTTATTTATGTGTTTGTGCTAAAACACAGTTTTAAAACGGGGGGGGGTTTTCCCTTCTGTGTGAATCTTCTGCTACTTTCATAAAAAGGCAGAATTCTGTCCACTTTTTTCTCATTTAGAGGAACAAAGCCAGGTCATGCTGGGCCTGTATGAATCACCGTCACCAACTCCAAAACAGCCGTATGTGTCTTCAACAGTCAGTTCCTTGGAACGGGACTATGTTCAGTGAATTTTAACAAGATTCATCCAACAGGCCTCTGCGTTAGTCGTCCTTCTGAGACATCACATTGTGTTTTATGGTCCACAAGCTGCAGCATTTTTTGGAACTTTTGCAACATGTTATTCAGAAAAGGAGGAACAATAAACTAGAGTGTAAAAACAGACTGTTAGAAACAAAGTAGAGAAAAAAACCTTTACCACTATCTTTTATTTCTGTCATTTAACTTTACATGACATCAGGTAGCCTGTTAGTTTTACCTCACTTGAAATGCCACAACCTCACAAAATATGTTTAACTAACTGTCAGTGGCACTGAAAAGTTGATCTAATTAAAGGACTTGGGTCAACCTCCAGAAACCCTGTTTAGAGAAAGAATTGTAGCCTGAAATCTCTTTGTAAAGCCCAGTTTAAATTATACATTGAACACAGATTTGCTGACGCTGGCTCTATCTGTTTCAGATGACTTTCCACGTCAGAGAGCTGAACACATTTTTGCTCCTCAGATTTATTTCAAGTTGAGCTTGACTGCATCCAGCTTGCTAATTTAAAGACATACACCGTGAACCCTCCATCACAGCTATGCCTGCCTCCTTTTAACATAGCTGTCTGTTTGAATTACACTGGCCAGGAATGCACTGCAGGGTAACTACCCCCATTGGTTGAATGGCTGAAGGCTGTGCTCACGTTGCCATGACAAGCGTCTACAAATGCTGCAGCTCCTGCTGCTTGGATCTGGTACTCTTCAATGTGTTGTGGCGACACCAAAGTGTATGGGCTATAAACAACCAACACTATCAACAAACCATTTACTTCAAACACTACAGACTCATTTTCTCTTGACCTACAAGGGTTTTTTAAAATGTTTAACTCCAAAATAACCCTTCTAACTTTTGTTTGAATAGAGAGAAATAAACAGACTTGAATTATTGGAAATATATGGGGTGTAATTTCATTAGATTTTTCATTGTAGTGAATTAATAGTGATGTTTTTGACTTAATGACTGTTATGTATCTTTGCAGGACTTCAACTTGTACCCGTAATGGCCTGGTAGCAGGTGTGCAGAGCAAGTACTTTGAATCCGTCCTTGACCGAGAGTGGCAGTTCTACTGCTGCACCTACAAAAGCCGCTGTCCCTACTCCTGCATGTATGTTCTCACAGGAAAAAAAATTGTTTGACATAGTGGAAGAAAAAAAATTATTCACTTTCTTGCAGACAGTTACATGAAAAGGCTGATACCACTCTCAAATCTATGAAATAAATATGAAGCAGGGGTCAGATCAGTGAAAAGAATAAGAAGCTAGCCTTGTCATGTTCACATTACCATAAAAACGCATTTTATCTGGTTTGTTTAGTCCACATACAAACAGAAATGTAAATATGAACACTTCCTTTTGGTTTAATGGTTGTGTGCCAGACTTTTTGTTAGTGGTGATGTTGCTAACAGAGACTCCAGGAATTAACTTCCCAAGAAAATAGTCCCACTTATCACACCAACCAAAAGATATAACATTTCAATGTGAACTTTAGAAGTGCTTGTTAGCTGGTTGATTTTTTTTTTTTTTTTAACCTTTGGACAGACTCAGGTCAGTGGTTTACCATGTGGTTATTTTTGGTTCCCAGCTAAGCTGTGCTATCCTTCCCTGGTCTGTGTAATCAACATACAAATATGAGAGTGGTATCAACATTTTCGAAAAAGTGTGTTTCCCAGTTTGAAGGTTGTTGTATTAATACTTAACTTGGCAAACTACTTTTGTTGTTGTCCATAGGAAAACCAGTGATGTGCCGGAATACTACAGAGAAGAGGCAGAGATGGTGATCCCCAGTTATGGCTACTTCATCCGAGGTGCCCAAACCACCTTTAGTGGCGTGCTAAGGTTTGTTTAAAACATCTGCATTTTTGTTCTAAATAACTTCTGATCCCATGTGTATCATCAGTCCAGATCTGCCAAAACAAACCAAAAATGCTGAAATTCTCTCATGACTGAGTTGGAATTAAAGGTCTTTGTTTTGAGGCGTCTGGGACCAGAATTTATGGATGGAAAAACAAAGAAACAATAAAATGTGATAATTTATGATTTGCTGAGCTGACAGGAGTTTATCTTTCACTTTATTTCAGAGATCGGCAATGGAAGTACATCCTGTGCAGAATGACAGACTTTGACTGTGCATTTGTAAATTTGTAACCAGCCATTATAAAGGTCTACCCAAAATACATATTTACTCTTACATTTAAACAAAAACATTACATTAACATTTTACAGAACTGATATAGTTCATGTTCATGTTTTTATTCTTGTATTTACATTTAATAAATGGATCAACCACAGGCATTTCATGTATACCTGTATAATCACTGTTTTTTGTAAGTCTGGCATGAAAAATAACTGTTCATTTAAAGGTAACTTAAAATAAACATAGACTCAGAGGGTCTACAGGAGATATGGGCTCAAGTATTTTCATTTAGTCACAAGAGGACCTGGAAGTCTTTCTGCAGCATGTGAAAGTGGTTTTACAAACCAAACTCAGTTATTTGACATTGTGTTCATGGTAGGTGATGGAAAACACTACGTCAGGATCTGCTCCAGGACCTGAGTTGAAGGGTGACACGTGATGTTGATGGCTTATGAAAGTAAAAAAAAGTACTCAGTGAGCTTCAGGGTATGAATGATAACAGTTGGCAAAATTGTGTATGTGTTGAATGTGATGAAACAATCACTGGCAACAAGAGTTTACATGAAATTAAATTTGTCCCAGATGCTTTAAATTGACAAGCATCTGGGATTGCTCATTTATTAAAGTGTCCTGTTCAATTTGGCAATTACTGATATATACTGCACTGGCACTCGTGACTGTGCTTGTTAGGTTCCTGCGTAAGGTCACTTATTTAGTGTGTACATTGAATGAAAGTAACTGAATGCAATTTGCTAAAATTATCTAGAGAAAAGGCTGTGAGAGAAAGGATAATCCAGCTATAAAGCCATCCAGGATCAACTCAACCATAACCATATCAAACAGCTCCTTGGGGCTTAACTTGGCTGGCTGTAAAGTCAAACACTACTTCATATTGCCATAACACAACACATGGAGAAAGATTGTGTTTGTGTGCTTACATGCTGCTGCTAAAAGGGCCTGACGTCAGGGATTAGCATATCAGCAGATAATCGGTTTTGTGACGTGATATTTTTACTATTACAAAATGTGGTGGATGATATATAACTGATGTATCTTGTGCAATTTAAAGTAACAATTTAAAGTAACAATAACATATAGAAATATTTTGGGAAAGAGAAAATTATCTGTAATATCTGTCTGCTAAACATATGGCTAAAGCCCCACCTGGTTAATCTCGCTTACTTCGGCGTACCAATTAACAATTTCTATTTTGTTTATTTAGTCTGTCCATATTCTGAAATGTGAGACCAGTCACACATTGTTATTTTTTACTGAGACAGAGTCAGACAAGCTGTTTGCCACTGCTCCCAGTTACAAGCTAACAGAACTAAGCCAAAAAAGACCTAGCTAAGCTCTAGTGCTAGGTTTATCTTAAATGAAGAGAAACAAGAGTGATGTCTGTCTACTCATCTACACATCATAAAGAAAGCAAATATTTGTTTGCCTGAAAATATTGAACTTAACATAACATACTAGCAATTATGATGGCAAGCAGGTTAACAACAGATACGTGTAGAAGCATGTTTTCACTGAACCTTTACAAATGAGCTTAATTGCTGATAAGGACCATGTATTACAAGCTATAGGAAAAGTTAATTAGTAGTGGACCTTGAGTCGGGATTGTTTTGTAAAAATATATTTACATTGTTTAAACTGTTTTCTTGCTGTTGACAGGCATAAAGCTTGTATCCTGTTTAGCTCAGAGCATGTGTATTAAAATGTTCTCCAACTTTCTGACTTAACTTAATGAATGGCATGTTGTTCCGGTTAACATTCCATGTATGAAATGTGTTTTTTTCCAATACATCTGCATGTGAATTAAAAGTGAGCAGTAACAGAGCAAATATGGAAAAATAAAATGTTCAGCAGCCATTTTGCCCCCCTTTCCATTCTACTTTCTTTGGACGGGGCAGGCAGCATTTCTTTACCAACTCAACTCTCCAAAGTGCTGTTAAAATCTATTCACTTGATGGAGTGATTTGGTTGAAGGTCAGTGGGCTTGCTGCACCGTCTTGAAAAGAGCTGGGGACTGGGCCAGTAGCTTTCAGCACTGTTTGTTTATGGCAACTGCTGTCTCAGGGCAAAGGGCCAAACACCACAGCGTGACACAAGTGTCCCCTGAGCCAGTGGCCGGTGGCGAGCCACACGCCTGGAGAGGCCTCCTGTCCACAGAGATCCTCTGTCCCTGTGGTGGAAGCCTCCTTCCTTAGCTGGAAAAGACGGAAATATATTGTCCTGATCCATCTTCTGCTCCAACACATTTTCATTACAGTGGGATGAAAAACGATCCTTTCAAAACAATATTCACACTGGCTGTAATTAGAGTTCATAGGAGGAGCCACAAAGCTATTAAAGTCTCCTTACTGCAATCACTTTTGGAATCTGTAGTTAGCCACCATATAATTAAGAGCTAAGTATACATTTATGGCAACTAAACCCCCATAGAAAAAAGGGATTTAAATTCTGATGAAAACCTGCCTCTGTTTTAACAGGATACACTGAGCTATGCTTCAGATGTTAACATCTGAATGAATAATAATGTATACTTTGTTTCATTGTTTTGAATCTACACTATATTCATAATAGACAAGTGATGGATTACATGTTAGGATATTGGTTTGTATTATTTAAAGAACCCCAAAAGAAATCACCTGTAGGATTTACTGTATTTAGAATTAAGTAAACAGGCCTCATATTCTGTCCATGCTGAAATAAGTGTTGAAAGAGATGTCTAGCAGCTCAGTACAATAGTAGTTCACAGGACACCCTCCACAACATCCACTATAACTGATGAAACAAATAAAGAACATCCATCAAATTATAGTACATAGAAATGGTTAAGTACAACACTTATACTTCCCATTAATCCTCTTGTATCAAACACAAATCATGTCAGAATAAAAAAAGGGAGCATGTGATAGTTTTGTACTTACAGCCAATCCCTGAGTAGGTCCTGGAGTACCCCTCCACTCAGAAACTGAAGCCAGCTGTTGCCTGAGTTCATTAGCTGTGATCCAGTGAGGCCTCTGCTAGAAGGAGACAAATAACAGCTTCTCAGAATAAGAGGCTACTTCATTCATGCTGAAAATCCATTCTAAAATTAATTCCAGCGATCCCAAATGGGTTTGGTCACTGCTCACAACTGCCACTGATGTCAAAACAATATTTGTTTCCAAACAACACAACATATTACATTACTTAATGTCTGCAGTACCATGACCATACACAGCTGTAATTGAAGACATTAATATTATTACTGAACTCCACAGAGAAGTGCAGTGGAAAAGTTGTATGGTTGTCACTCCACTCCATTGTGGGCTACAGTAAAATGTTTTGGTTGGATTTTCATGATATGACACTGTTGTACATGAACTGTTGACCACGTTCAGAAGCTTGTTACATTTGTTGCCATTGTTAGAAATACCAGTGGATAACAACACTTTATGTGCTATTTTGTGTGTGCAATTACTATAGCAATGTGTCAACAGATAGGGGTTGGACATTACTGTATGTAAAATTAATGAATGATGCTCAAAAAAGACAAAAATGCAAATAAATAGCATATTACTACAGCTTTCACTCTGATACTGCAAGGTGTGAGTTGGCCATCTTGAAATACAAGGTCAAGGTTATAGTAACTTTCTGTCAATTTTCAGAGTTGGAAATCCACCATCAGCAGGCGCTGAAAGTTGAAATTTGTGATATGTACATACCCACAATGTCACATTTTCAAATGAGTTGTCATGAGCAAATAAGAAATCACATGGCAAAAGTAACACCAACTATCTGGACTGCCCCCTGGTGGCTGGCTGCAGTATGGGTTATGAATCTGGCTTCATAATTTTATGCTAACATGCTAAACTAAGATGATAACCAAAACATGGTAAAACATTTTACACAGCTACACATATTAGCAGTATTACTGTGACCATACTAATGTTAGCATATAGTGCTGATGTGTGTTAGTATAGACTCACTGCGCCACTAGCATCACTGTTAACGTTTGTTAAAAGATCAATGTTTTGCTCAAGAAGATTTAGTTAACACTACAATTTTAAAATGACTTGAACATCATTTTGTAATCAATTTACAATCATAAGGGACACTTACAATGAAGAAATTTTTGAGTGAGAAAATAGTGGTTGCTTTACATCTGCATTAGTGCCAAAACTTTCAATATATTGTGAATGAGTTTTGTAATTATTTGTGATAGTTACTTCTCTGTGGTGCTTTCATAAAACTCTATTGACTTCCCAAAACAATTTGCTGAAAATTAAACGAGGAGAAAAGTATCTAATTTGATATTATTTCCAGGATAATGGGACTCCTGCAGAGACATTAAAATCAGCCAGAGTAATTTTTTTTAGTTTGAGGGCTGATCATTTTCTTGACATACTGTTTTAATTCAAGACAAACGGCCTGTTTTCAGCCAGTGGAGAAGTGAGGGGCTGTGTTTGGATGTGGGGCAGGGAGAACCCGAGTGAGAGAGCACCATGGAGTGTGACCCTGACCAGCCCTGGGGCTGCACAGATAGCCTGTTTATTTTAGGGAGCCTCTGCTTGCTCTCACTGCTTCTCACTTGAGGACAAAAACAGCTGCCTCTTTTCATGTCTGACAACAAGGGGTGCAGCGCAGGGTAGATGCACCACTCAAAACTCACCAAGTTTTACCAAGTCTTTATTACAGAAATATACTTTGTTTTTAAAAACACATAAGTTATACTGGTGTGAATTCATAGTATTATGAGGATAGCAGAGTAACTCAAATTGGTGGAAGATATTTAAAGATGTTTGCTCTGGTATCTGTGGTGAATGAGGACATAAAGAATTTAAAGAAAATAAGAAGTACACAAATTTGAAAAAAAAAAAATCTAAAACATCATATTTTTTCCAGGAACAACATCCATGTTGCTCTGAATAATAGTCAGGCCCAAATTCCATGGGAATTTTAATAGGGACTATTACCCCTGTGGAATGTACTTCAAGTGAAAACTTTTAACCATAACCACTATGTCTGCATGACTAGACACCACTATGGGCAATAAGAACATATGTTTTTTTGGTGTCTTTTTGGTTAACCAAACTCCAAAAGAATGGATTTTGGCCTTTCTGACTTGGCTTTGTTCATGTTAAAATAAGACTATTGAAGTTTTGTTGAAAATGGCCACAATATAATATAATGGCACTGTGACTTTCCCATCCGCCAAGATTCTCCTGACTCAGTGGTTTTATAGACATTATCATAAAGGACCACTAAGTGTAATGAAACCACAGAGGAGAAATAGCAAACATGTTTACTGGAGAGCCATAGTATGCTATAGTTTGCTTTTTTGTTAGTAATGTTCATTTCACCCTGAGCAAATATCAGTCTCTATAAACTACAAGTCATACCTGACCAGCAGCAGAAAATGTGCTGTGATTTGAGCAAGAGTGTTTCAGTGCTCATTAAGTCAGCTTTTCTTTTAAAGTATTTTTTGGGCATTTTTTGCCTTTAATCAGAGATAGTGTAGAGAGACAGGAAACAAGGGGGAGAGTGGGGGAAGGACACACAGGAAAGGTCGACTCAGTCAGGACTGCACGGCATATACGCCAACGTGGTGCGCCTTAGCCACTCGGCCATCCAGGTGCCCATTAATTCAGTTTTTCATTTGTGAAAACATGATCTTATTATTTACATGTTGTGTCGCTTTAACAGTGGCGTGGCCTTAGCATGGCCTCAATATAAATTACAGCCTACACAGGTAAGCGTTAGCTCACATGTGGTAACATGTATAGTACAGCATGTTCACCATGGATCTCTTGTTTGGTGGTGTGAGGCCAAGACTTAGTGAGATGTTTGTCAATGGGAGTGTTCAAGACAAAAAGACTCATGTGTAAACCTGTGGTTCGTTGGGCACGGCACATGTTAATAGCACTGGGTGTGTACTGATCTTCTCCTGTAGATTATTCTTTGTTTCATCTCACTGCTCCATCACGCAACAGAATGACAGCTCCAGCAAGCTTCATTTCACACTTAATCGGCAAACAATCATTAATCAGAAATACAAATGACCAAAAACCACAAAGACTGATGGGGATCCTCTACTTCCCAAATGTTCCAGTTCCCAGTCACTGACTCTTGGGAAAGATTCTTTGCATTGAAAACTCGGGAGGGAGCGCTGCACTTGTGTTTACACAGTCAACTCGTGTTCATCCTGTGATCACAAAATTATGGTGTCAGATAATAGAAGCTGGTTGAGATTTAAAGTTAAGAATAACAGCTTACTCACTTTTTCCCCTCTGGGTCCATGGAGCAGAAAGTCTGTGATTTGGGAAGGCAGCCAAAGGATTGTGGGAACAAGAGGTGTAAGGTGAGCTCAGTGACCTACTGGTTCCCAGCCTTCCCTTTGGCTTTCTCACTTTCTGTGCTTGCAGCACACCTCCAGACAAAAGCATCATTATTGCTGTTGGATTCGACACTAGTGAATTCTTAGTAGTGACACAGCACAGAATAAATTAGATGCTTTATGACCTGTGATGGAGAGAGCTGAATGGATCCATGACGAGTAAGCCCGCATCTGGTGTTTCCACTCATTCAGACTGTTAGCAGGAAATGTTATACTGCAATATTTCCAGTGGTGGTTTTGTCTCTCTCATTAGCAGTGATGAACTTGTGGCTGTATTTCCTGTAAAGAAGTTTGAGACTGAAACAAATGGTGCCACAGAAGGAGAAGTCTTTGTTTTCCAAAGGTGTCAGACATTGTTCTGCATTTTTACTGGATGTCCCTGCAGGTGAAAGGTCAAGGCTGTGAGTGTAAAAGATGTACTGAGGCTTGTCAGCGTGTTAATCTGTCTGTTGGCCAGAGGCCCAGGCAGAGAGAAGAGCAGGAGTCTAACAGTATTGTGTTACACAAAACAGGCTCTTCTCACACCATCGAGCACGTGCTCTTGTCTTAGTTATGTGGAATCCAACCGTGGCTCAGAGTTTAGATACACTCCTGCTGTTTCTCAGGATATAGAAAATATATCACAAGGTACAGGTCAATGCTTGTGGGATATATGCTGGCATTCTTAACAAAGCAGTCTCCCTCATGCTTTTCCTTTAATTGTATAAACTGATATTGTATGCAAAATGTAAGCTAAACATCCTCTGACCTAATAATGGCCTTTTGGTCAAAGAGAAAAAATTAATGGTCTAACTATGCTCGCCATCAAGCTGCATTGTGGGAAATGTAGTAGCAATGCTTTTGGACGCATCTTAACATGTGCTGGTGATGTAAAGATGCAAGCCTATGCAGAGGAGGAGGAGGAGGAGGGTGTTGTGGGTAAGTGCAGGTCACCGAGGCTCACAGAGGAGCCAACATGCTTACACCATAACCTGTGACACGTTTAGCAGCTGACTGGCTGATTCAGCTCCAGTCAGATGGGTCTGACACTGAAACCAAAACAACCGTAAACCTACTATATACAAGAGAAAAGGAATGTTTCCCTGCTTGGTGGTAAATTGCAATTGCTCCTTTAAAGGACTGCCAGGAGTTGGAGGTGATTAGCTACACTTAGCCTAAAGGCTGGAAACATGAGGACATAAGATGAACTGAATCTGTCCAAAGTTCAAAAACCTGCCTGTCAGCACCTTTTAGTGATCAACAGCCAAGTGAACAACAGCCTGAGGAAACAATACACCTTTGTGTTGTGGTCACAGATGTTTTGGGTGAACATATAAAATGTTTATTAATAAGTAGCTGTACTGTGAAACTCTCTCTTAAACCACAAATTATAATTGTTTAATTTTATGTTTATGAAAAATAAACAAACATTATACATGGTGTTAATTATTGAACTTTTGCAGGCCCGTGCTAGCTTTATGCTAAGCTAAACTAATTACCACTGTAGTTAACATACAAACATGAAAAAACAGATGCTATCACATCATTGTGTAACCCACGCCCATTTCCCTCGTACTGCCTAAAATAGCATATAATGAAATTAAGATTCATTCATTATTACAGCTAATGTTACATAGAAATTCACCCAAAGAAACCAGACTTTGAAAAAATTAAGTTTGAAAGTCTATGTAACTCTTGAAAGAAGCAATAACTTTTTACTTCTTAAATAATGATATAGTATCTTAACCCCTTTAGACCTGTTTTTTTTCTACTGGGCGAAAAAATGCAGCTGATGTTTACTCTTCTCCAGTACATAAATGAGTCTGAAAAATTTTCAACTCATGTTTTTATTAAAAATTTTGAATATCCATCACAGAGGACGCCAGGGGTGAATGAACATAAAATTCCGAATGTCTTTGATGGGAATTCCCTGTTTATTGCAGTATCCATATGTCAAAATTCATCTTTGAAAAGAACACATTGATGAACAGCAAGTGTAGATTGTGAAAAAGTTCCCTTCATAGGGCTCAGTTGATAGGTCTCAAAAACTGGAGGTATCTCAAAAGATGTGTCAATGATGGTGGTAAATGCCCTACGATGCTATTTAATCTCCTTCTTGGTAAGTGTGACATCTATCAGTTCCTCATGCACCTGTCTCTCCCTAGTCTCCAAACTCTATCTCCTCTTTCTCAACCTCATCTGCAACCTCAAGTTCTTCTGCACTGACTCTGTCCCCCTATAAACCAAACACAAATAAGTGCACATTACTCACTTTCAAACTATTCATAATCATATTTTAGCCATAAAGTATGTCAGAAAATCACCCAACCATGCCAACTAGCCATGCTGAATACAGCACCATCTAAAATCTCTTAAACCTGATGTCCACTGGGATGGACATCAAACTTAAAATAGTACTTATAGTACTAAGGTGAAAAGAACGATTACTCCTCTTGTCTAGTCGGTGTTGTGTGATTCCTGCAGATCTCTCAGGTAAAGTCACAACTGTTAACAGAGGTTTACAGAGGAAAACATATCATATCCATTCCAGTGGGGTCTCAAGGGTGATTAACATAAGCATTGCTTCCCATATTTTGGGGCGCTCATCAGTCATCTCCACCTTCTCTGATATAGACTTATTTGATGAGCATTTACCCTTTAAAGATGTAGTTGTATAATATGTCAGTTGTATTACATAAATAATGAATTTGGTTAGACTGGCTAAACATGATGTTGTTTACCCCCAACCCCTGCAGAACATGGATCATTTTCAGGCTTGTTGAGAAACTCACTGGCTACATTATAGCCAATTTGCTGTAAATACCCATAAAATGACAGTCACGTAGCTGACCAGACAGCAAAACTCTGAAGGATAAGCAAGCGTGGTGACGTAAGCGCAGCACCAATTGTGAGCTCTTACATCATCGTCATCCATTCATGGCCTCTGAGCTGCGAACTTCTGTTTCCTTGACAAACTGTCTTCCTGTGTCCTTCCTCTGTATTTGACATCCCGGCTTCGTGTAGTTGAGTGACTCCTAAATAGGTTATGAGAAAAGACTGAATTACGATGCAAACGTTTCTCTCACTCCTATTATTGAGCCAGTTTTTAATATACAGGAGTACATGCATCTTTCCTGGCATATTTACAGCTGGCACAGAGATTTACCTCAGGCAGTGTGTAATGGAAAAGTACTCCAGTGCCAGAAGAGCCGTAGCGAGTTTTCTATCATTGTGTCTGGCCTTGGGCATGGCAAGAGCAAGACGATGAAAGATAAGGCAGTCTCCACTCCCTTGGTTCCCCAGCTGGGTTTGTCCTTAGACAGACAGACACCTTTATCAGGCTCAGGAGTCTGGGTCGGACACAAGATCTTTCTCCTTGCCTTTAAACTCCAGTGCAGAGCCATTAGTGTAACAACAAAGATAGCAGATTACAATTCGGTGGCAAATCAAGATTACAAAGCTACTGTAGAACTCTGTACTGTAGACACTTCTCCCTCTGCTCTTCAGTATGTGTAGTGTTTTTGCATGGTGGATAACAGTTTAATTTGGACGTCCATATGCAGGAAGGGAGGACTGAGTTTAATTAACCAAAGGTTTGACAATTTGGTTAGCTTAACTTAGCACAAAGAATGGAAACATGGGAAGCAGCTAGACTGCTCAGTGTAAAGATAACTAACTTGGGTGATGCAAAGGCGTCACTATTAACTATTATATCTTGGTTGTTTAATCCATACAGTAACTTAGAACTGGGGGGTTGTGTGCCCAACAAGTATGTTAGCAGGTGTTATTACTGCCTTTAGCAATGAATCCAGCTAGTCAGTTCTCAGCTGGAAAATAGTAGTATAATTATTTATATATTGTTTTTAAACTATATGGTAAATACTAGTGGGACTAATCTTAACCACTGTGGGGCACCTTTATTTGAGGACTGATTTTCTTCCAGAAAGTCTGTCTATAAAAGTGTTACACAGACAAATAGTGCAAGTTTACATGTATGTCCATATTACATTACATGTATTCCAGATAAATATCTTACTATTGTCCATGAAAGGTTATAGGTAACATTTTCAAGTGTTATAGACTAATTTCAGTCCTTATCATTTTATGACAAGGTCAAAACTGCAGTGCAAGGATGAGCAGAAAATGAAAAGCCTCTATTCTTGGAAAATCTTCTGCGTACACACAATACTGGCTTGCCTTAAATGAGAGTGGAAAAAGATTCAACAGCAAATATACAACAAAACTGTCAAATGGCCAGCCATGTGGGTAATAAGGGCACTGATCAGTATTATTTCTCTACTCCACAATGCCAGAGGCTATGTTAGCTCTCTCGCTCTCGTTTCAAGGTTAGAGAATGAGGAGAACATTACTATGAACCATTTTGGCTGGCGTACGTCCACAGGTCACATGACAGATGGCATCTCTGAGTGGTGGGAGAAGTGAGAGCATTTATTCCACTTGTGCAACAAGAACAACGGGCTTTCAAATCAGAATGGACGATTGTGACCAGATAAAATACACATAATGTATTGTATATATACACTGTCATTGTGGCATTTGTGGTGGAAGACTTTTGCTATCACTCCGTATGAGAGTTATGAAATGAGTGATGAGATGCATCGAAACAGGCAATCAGGAGAGCGAGAACACAGAAAGGCTAAAAATACTAAAATAATAAGATGGGTTGGATGAGTGATCAAACATATTATATAAACAAAAATACTACAGAGCTGGTTACAGTTATCAGTGATGCTTGAAGAAATGTGATAACATAAACTGTAAAGATAAAAGGTTGATAAGAGATAAACATAGGCCAGGAAAAGGACTTGTGTCTCAATCTGTGTAGTATAAGGTCAGGTCATTTCCTATGTTGCCACTGACATGATGTGTGAGGTGACATTAATGAAGACACAGACACATTTTTTTGAACACAAACACAGTTGTGTAGCAACTGGACACAGCACCAACAGAGATAATCACTTTATCACAATAAACACTTAAACACAGATATATGTCAACAACGTCACAGAAGAGGAGGCAAACTCAAGGTGAAGCTTAAGTTAGAATGTTCAGTGTTTAATCTGTTTAATGACAGATAATATCTGCAAGTGTTTGGCATCTCCTACTGAAAAACATTTTTTGAGAAATACATGTTTCTTGTTTTGACTCATGATTTGTTGATTGATTTATTAGGTGCTCAATGGGTGAAACCACAGGTTATTTGAATCATCACCACTATTTATCCTGTTCATAAGCTTTAAAGACATAGAGTATCTTTGAATTTTCCAGTGGTCCTTGAACTACTCATGTTGATCGCTTTCATCATGTGACATTTCATCGATATCACTTTATTCAGTGTCTCATTTTAAAATTCTAACCACATTCTGTTAAAAACAAAATTGGCATTTCTCAGCACAACCAATAAACCATGAACGACTCATGTGACACCAACAGTCATGTGACAAAAAAAAAAAAAAAAAAAAAAAAATCAGTGAAGTTTCGGTTGAGCTGTGAGCTGTGACCACACAGAGAAGTAAAATAAATGATCAAGAAAATGGCTCTATGATCGTGTTAATTCCCTTTTGTCCCATAGAGCTGAAGGATTTGTTTCTGTGAGTAATAATGTGAAAGGAGCAAAAGTTGCCCAGAAACTGTCTGGTGTTCTGAATTTGATATCTTCAGATTGTCCAGTGAAAGGATTTGTATTTTTTTTTCCAGCTTTGCACCGCCTTCTGATAGTCTCACATTTACTATACTGCTCCTCATTACTGATTCCTCTGTGTCCCCAGCCTTTATGTAAAGTTTAGCTGAGTGGTCTTCTCATGTGAAGTGATTTAAAAAAAAAAATTTAAAGAAAATAAATCACACTACCCCTCTAAACACTCAGCTCAGAGTAAAGCTGAACTCTCAACAGCGTTTAGATGTTGGATTTCCCTTTACTTTGCATATGCCTGAACGCATGACTCAAAAACAGTGCATCTTTTTTTTATTCATCTGAAACACACACACATGCCAGCTCTCCTGTTTTGAATCATGAATGCCTTTGTCTCGGCACAAACAGAAGGAAATGTTTGCTGGCCCAAATACCTCAGCTTAGAGGAAGTGACAAGATGTGCAAGCTTTTAGACTGTTTGGAGACACTGTGCATTAGAATCAATGTTCAAACAACCTGTGACGTGCTATTAAAGTTTAAGTGGTGGAGGAGCAAACAAATGTCTCCTGATACAGAAACAAAGTGACAGAATGCAAATCACCTCCAAACCAGTATCATATAACCACTCAGTGACATTAGCTGAGGTGGCTGCCAACAGAAACTGAAAGGAAACATATTAAACCCCTCAAATTGTTTGTGTATGAGAAGTTAAACATGTCAAAGACAAACTGCAAAGCCAGATTTAAAGGTTGAATATTGCTATGTTTAGCCACCCATTCATTCAACAGTAGGGCCTTTGTGGCCAGGGTTTAGTCCAGACCACAAAGGTCTCACAAAGATCCTGAAGCAGCTGAAGAAGTGTGAGTGGCCAAGTTTTCAACAGGTCCAACAGTGACAAGTATGTTATTTAATTTATTATCCTTAACTTTACCTGGACCAGTCAGTTAAACCCTGACAACTACAGTAGTGCAGTGGAAAGACACGTTACTGATCAGTACTTGATGGCAGGTTTTGGTATGTGACACATGGATGAGCAACAAATAATCCATCACCTCCTCCCATCCACATCAGAGAAATACTGTGAAAATGTGACACTGTGGTGAGGTGGTGCAATGAATAACTCCCTTTTCGCAAAGTGTAAACTGACTCTGTAGCGCCCCCCTCACAGACACAACATTCCTCTGTGTTTCTGCAAAAACAACTCATGTGTGTGACTAGCAGATTAGCAGTAGTGGAGCTTAGTCATGCTCCCTCCCTTATTTCATCATGACCTTGGTGGTGACTGCCTGTTTTTTTCATCCTGTTCTGATATTACTTATAATTTTAATTTATATTATTAATGACCAGATCCCTGTGATACTGATGACATCCCCATCAATCTCTGCTATTCTTTGTATTTAGTGGTAACTGGCAAATGCTAGCATGCTAACACACTGAATAGATGGTGAATTATGCCTGCTACACATATGTATGTTAGCACTGTCATTGGCAAAGCACTGTGTGTTTAAGTAGAGTCTCACAGAGCAGCAGATTGTTCTAATATTGAATGTTTAATCACTTTACAGAAAAAAGTTATCAATCAGTAAATTACACAATAATGAAAATACCAAAGATGTCACAGGTTATAAAACTATCTGCTGCAGCCTTATGAGGCTCTAATATACAGGACATAGGTTGTGGGAGGAACTTGTGTGCATGTGCCTCATGTCTTTGTGGTGGAAAATCCCCACTTGTTTCTCTCTGCAAGTATCATCATCATTGCATCAGATTTAGGTGAGAACACTGTCAACTTAATGTTTTACCTTATTTCTTACAAATCTCTCACCTGATGGACAGATTTTTATCTGAAGACATGAGGTGATATGTGACATTTATTCACTAACTGAAGCTGGTGGATGAAATTTACCTTTGTTCACAGGCCTGTAATATGGTGGAGGTGTTTTTCAACAAACTGCTTTCATACTGAGACACAAAAAAACACTTTCATACAGGACATGAATCATAACATCATCTCACCTTACACACTGTTTTGATCACTAGATAAACTAGTGCAATGGTCATGAAGTAGAACTAATTTTGTCAAAAGTGCACATTTCAAAACAGCAAATATTTCTGAAGACTGAAACAGCTTGTGTAGAAAAAGGTCTTGAGACAAGGAGGTAAACTGTTCCACAGCTGGGGGGCAACAATGGAAAATGTTCCATCATCCTTGGATTTTAACTTGGACAACAAAAAGTAGAGTATGAGCAAAGGATTTGGGGGTTCATGTGGTGGATTACAGTCTGAGGAGGTCAGAAGTATAAACTACTGCTTTAAACCTTTAAACCTGGGCCACTGGGCCAGACCATGCTGCTAGTCTCCTCAATGACTACATGACTGACTATATATATATATATATATATATATATATATATATATATATATATATATATATATATATATATATATATATATATGTATGAGTACCTGTGTGAGTACCTGTGTCTTTCTATTACAGGATGGTCAAGCAGTTAAAAACTAGTCATAACTTTCACTGTATGTGTGCAGTTAGTATGGATATATGTGAACAGTGTACTAGCATAAAAGAGTAAAAAAAAAAAAAAAAAAAAAAAATAAGTGATCACAGCTGCTGTATGCTGGGACTGAGATGACACAAGAGGACTGGAATGACACATTTCTGAGGTGAACTGTCTGCACAGTTCAGTTAAAGTGGAAGACTAACACAATTATACTGTTACTGGAAGAGTAGTTGTATACGTCCACTCAGCCAGTGCAGCGTAATTCAATGGTGCAGCTGCCTCCAAAGCTAATCTACCTAATCTAATCTGGCAACAATTTTTTTTTTATTGAACCCAACCCATGTGGCTGCAATAGTGTGTCCAAGAGTGAATTTAAGAACTTGTGCCAATTACTAATAGATACACTATATCCTACTATATATCTTTATACTTACAAAAAATACTATCAAGGCCATCACTAGTTAATTATAAATATTACTATCAGTAAAATGGAGAAAGTAAAACAATCTTTTTTTTTAAGTAAATCAGAAAAACTAAAATATCAAATCTGAGTATCAACTTTCTGTGGTGTCATAAGCAGAGCGGTTTAGATTACATTATCTCTCTCGCCATGGCTCTGGTCATAAGTATGGACGTTGCGCCCTCTTGTGGTGAAAACTGGTTTCGATTTACTTCCGCCTTCGCTCACGCAACTTCCGGTTGTGCAGCAGCCATTTTGTCTGTTCGGGCAAGTCTACCCTGACGGTGGCGAACTGCAGTTCCACCTTTGGAAACAATTTGAAATGTTGTTGTGGTTTCTTTAATTATCGCTATCTCATCTCCGAGCAGTGTATAAAATTTATAACTCGATTTTACATGTCCGGAGAGGCCCCTCTTCGTCGATATAAATCTGTAATTGTGAAGAAAAAGCCGCGGGTCAGTTGAGACATGTCGTGTGAAGAAAGCTACTTGGCCATCATTCGCTATCTGACAGATGAACGGGAGCCATATGCTCCGGGGACTCCTGGTAACACCAAAAGAAAAATCCGCAAAGCAGCGACTTGCTACGTGGTAAGAAACGGGACTTTGTTTTATCAGCGTCGACTGAAGGGCCAGAATGATTTCACAGAGCTGGAGGTGGTGCTGCAGGACGGCCGGAGGAAGGAACTTATCAACGAGGCGCACATTATGGATGGAGGGGAGCATCTCAACCAGCAACTCACCTGGGAGTACATCTCTCAGAAATACTGGTGGAGAGGTGAGACACCGAGGCTTAGTAGAGAGGCTGTGTGGACCACGTCACCGTGAGGCGTTTACATCAGTCACAGAAACGATGTAAACACAAATCTGTGGCAAATTACACACACAACACCCGGCTGATCCACACACACAGCTACTCTCTGTTTCCATCTAGTGGTCAACTAAAAAGTCTGCGTTGTATTATTTTATTTTATTTTATTGTTACTTACATTTATTTTTGTTCGTGTTTAGACCAGGAGACTGTGTCAGTTAAATAAAGTAAACGACCACATGATTGGACGTGAATGCACCACTACTCTTCTTATTATTATTATTTTATTAATGGCAGTTATATGATCCATTCAAACCAGTGAATTAACTGAACCTCAAAATTGAAATATTTTCGTCCTTTTTCCGTGTTTTTTTTTTTTTTTGTAAATTGTATACATTTGCAATGTGAATCGTTAATCTGTCAAGTCAAGCAACATAAGTTAATTATTGTAGGGTTGTAGTCAGATGTTATGGTAGTTTTCAAACATTGTAGAAAATAGATGTAGATAATTAAAATACATGTCTGCACTACTTAATACATAAATATGGTGATTAAATCCTCTCAGCTTAATGCAACAAAACTTCATAAACTCTTACAAAAACAGGAAAACAGCATGTCTGGCTGTCTCCAGTGAGTGAGTTGTTTTCTCTCTGTGTTGTCGGCAGGTATCCTGAAGCACGTGAAAGATCACATCAGAGAGTGTGCTCAATGTCAGAGCAGACGGGGCAATGATGACGGATCTGGACCTCGGCTGTTCTCCCGACCAGGGAAGCGCAGGGCGGCCACCAACACGAATGAGGAAGATGAGGAGGAAGAGGAAGAAGAGGAGGGAGATGATATTACTGACTCATCATCTGTGATCACTGACTCATCATCTCAACAGAGATCCAAGTTGGCCAAGTCGGTGGCCAAGCATGAGCTGGTCTTTGTAAGTCTGAGAGATGTTGTTTAAGAGATGTTGTATATTCACAATTTTGATGTTTTTATTAATGGCGTCTGTGCTGATGTGTCTCTCCAGGTGGACAGCAAGGGCGAGGTGAATCAGTTCCTGCCCAGACACAGCCAGACCATGTTGGACAAACTCAACCAGCAGCGTCTCAATAATCAGTTCTGTGACATCACACTGCTAATTGAAGGAGAGGAGTACCGAGCTCACAAAGCTGTGTTAGCAGCGTGCAGTGAATATTTCAATGAGCTCTTTTTTGAAAAGGGGGCTGCGTCCACACATGAAGCGGTGGTCGACCTCTCAGGTAAGCTATGGTTTGTTTGTTTTTGTGCTGATTGCTCTGTAACAGCAGCTCAGTCATCATTTCTCTCTCCGCAGGTTTCACCAAAGCCAGCTTCCTCCCTCTGCTGGACTTTGCGTACACTTCCAGGCTCACTTTTAATTTCTGCATCATGGCAGACATCGCCAACCTTGCTCGACATCTGCTGATGACTGAGGTGCTGCAGATATGTGAGTCTGTGCACAAGCAGGTGGAGGAACAGAAGCTGACGGTTTATCAGAGAGGAGACGTTCACACCGTGGTATCAAGCCAACCGACTCCTCAGGAGACTTTAAAGGATGAGTCAGCATCTTATATGGTGACTATTGAGAGTGACGGCAGGGCGGTGGTCACGCACAGTGGTGTCGCTGTAACAGGCCAATCTTTAGCTATCGTTTCACCTTCCATCCAGGAGCCAGTGACAGTTGTTACTGAAGCTGTGGAGGGAGACATAGTGCATGAAGGAGAAGCAGGTCAGAGTGAAACAGTGACTTTGATCACTCACAGTGGACAAGCTGAGCCAGGAGAAACTGTCACTCTAATCTCACGCAGTGCAGAAGGGATGGAGGGGGAGACAATGACCGTGGTCACCCACAGCGGACAGGCCGGAGCCAGCGAGTCACTTGCTGTGGTGTCAGCCTGCCTCGCCATGGAGCAGCCACAGGTCGAGGAAGCGGGAGCCTTTATCATAAATGTGGACCCGGACAAAGTGAGCACCACAGAGGTCGTTGATTTAGCAGCTGCAGCCACAGCCGAAGTGACGGAACCGCCACAAGAGAGAGTGGAGTCGACACCCACACCCCAGAAACGCAAACGTGGGCGTCCGGCCAAAGTCAAGAGGGAGGTGGAGGTAGAAGAGTTTGTGCCAATGGAGGAGGAGGATCCTTCAGCAGATGAAGGCAACACAGACAAGCAGGAGATGATGTCAGATGACCCCAACAAGAGACGACTCCGGCAGCGCTCCATTGCTGAGGGTGGTTACGCTCGTCTGCATATGGGGCTGGAGGATGAAGAGGAGGGGAAGAAAAGTTTAACCCCACCGCGTGTCACCACCCCTAAGGTACTGTGTTGTGTTGTAACTGACATTTTTCTATCACATGTTTAATTTAAAGTGAAACTTGAAGTCAATGAATGTGTTTTTAGGTCACACCCAGGCCCGGGAAGAGGGGACGACCACCAAAACAACCAGTGATTCAAGTGGAAGAAGGGTCTGTGTCTGAATCTGTGGCAGAGCAGGAAGTCAGTGTTGTGGAAACGGTCACAGAAGACATCAACACGGAAGAGGCCGCAACAAATGTTGCAGAGCCCGACGCATCCACCAGCACCGATCAACCGGCGGCAGGGAGCGAAGAACACACATGCTCTGAGTGCGGCATGTCCTTCCAAAGACGCTACTCTCTCATCATGCACACGTTAAAACACGAGAAAGCTCGTGGATACAAGTGCAGCGTAAGTACTGGAGTTTGCTCAAGATATCAGGATTTATTATAATTTTTGTCTTCAGCAGTGTTGTATAAAGTACCTGAAAGTCACACTAGAGTAGAAGTACAGATATTTGACCAAAAGATGACTTTAGGAGAAGTTCAAGTCCCTGACTAGAAGGCTACTCAAGCAAGTATCTAGTCTTGATTGTACTTAAGTATGACAAGTAATCTATAATTAAATTTACTTAAACAATGAACATAAAAGTACAAGCACATCTTAATGAAAACAGAAGAATGTTATGAAGTTTATCCAGCACTTTAAAACATGGAGCCTGCAACAATCTTCACAGATAATGTCTTGAGTCTGAACTAAAGTACAAAAGTTGTTTTTTTCCCCCAAATTTCAGTTTGGCCAACAAACATGATTTTGATAATCTAAACAGTCACAGGTAGACTTAAAATGAACCAGAGTGGTAGAGAAAACACCACATTTCATTTCATCTGATTTTAGTAATGACGCTGAACATTGAACTAGGGTACATATATGTAATCACATTAGGATATATAGTGAGGTAAAACTGAAAGTTGACAGAATAAAAACAAACTCAAGAAAAGTACAGATGCTACTCAAACACACTCAAGTACAGTATTATTACTTTGTTATTATACAACACTGGTCTGTGAATTTTCACCATAATAGCTCTGTGTCCCTGCAGCTGTGTAGTAAAGAGTTCCAGTACGCTGCCTCGCTCCGCGCCCACCTGGCCCGACACAAACAGCAGAGCAGCCAGCGAGCGCCCATCGCCAAACCCTCACCTGAGCCGAGCACCGAGGGGAAGGCGGACAGCAGTTTGGACGACAAGACTTCCTCACCACAGACCAAGAGAGAATTTGTGTGTGACATCTGTGGCAAGACGTTACCAAAGCTGTACTCTCTGCGCATCCACATGCTGAACCACACCGGCGTGCGGCCTCACTCCTGTAAGGTCTGTGGAAAGACGTTCACACACAAACACAGTCTGAAGATGCACCGAGCGCTGCACGACGTCACCAAACAGTTCCAGTGTGAATTCTGCAAGAAGTCGTTCGTGAGCAAGAGGAGCATGGAGGAGCACACCAGCCTCCACACAGGTCTGTGGACACACACGACAAGTTCACCCAGTTTATTCTTCACCCTGAAAATTCTTGGTTCTCACTGACTGGTTTATGTAAACAATATGCCACAGCCTTGTAAGCGACTTTTGTTAAAGAAGCTAAGGCTGAAATTTCCCTCTTCAATTTAAAAGGACAAAACTATTCAAGTCAAATAGTTCAGTTAAATTCAATTTTATTTGTGTAGCGCCTTTTCCTAAAACACTCATCTCAAGGCAATTTTGTATATTTATAGAATAGAAAAACCCATCAGTTCCAAAAGTAAGCAGCACTTGACAAGAAGAGAAAGAGTAAAGGGAATAGGATTAGAAAGAAGAGAAGGAGAATAGGAATAGCCATGATTTGCTGTTACAATCAACTAAAGAAGCAACAGGTTACAATAAGGAAGATATTATTATCATTTCTAAAATAGATAAAAGAAATGTGAGCCTGAAATTTAGAATATAAATATATAAATACATGGTGTATGGTAATTACCCTTCATCATCTGTGTCTAAATCTTGAACATCTGTCTGTTTCTCAACGGGCAAATAAATGTGGAATTATAATGTATTAAGACCATTTATTTAGTTACTTCTTTATTAATATATTTCTACTTGTATTACTTAAATTACCTACTTTATTCATGTCAGGAATCATTTCACAGTTGTATTTTTCATATATTTATTTAACATTGATTAGAATTTGAGACTGAGGATTTCAGATCTGTTGTTTCATCCACAGAGAAACATAAATATTTAAACAAACAGATAAAAGCAAGTGATGAGATCATCTTCTGTCTGGAGTGTTCAAGCAAATAGGACAAATCTTAATGAGCAGATGAGTTGGCTTTGTTCTGATGAAGAATTAAAGGACAAGCAAAAAGACAAGCAAAAAGAGCAGGCACAGCAGAAAAACAAAAACAAAAGCTTGTACACAGACAACGATATAAAATGATGTGTCATTTTCTCTGGTGATGCTTTTTAAGTGAAAATCTGCTGTTTTTATTTTGTCTCCACTTGTTTATAATTTAACAACTGACCCTTTAACTCTGTAACAACTATCGAGCTGCTCATCTGAAGCTGTTTTCATTCTGTCAGGTGAATCAAAGTATCTCTGCAACACGTGCGGAGCGACGTTCCACCGAGCCTCAGCTCTGAGCAAACACATGAAGAAGCACCAACCCAAACCTGACGTCCGCCCGTTCGCCTGTTCTCAGTGAGTAGCTGCTCATCTTCTCTTCAGCAAAGCTTGAACTGAGATGACATTTAAATACATTTGATTCACTCCGCTTCATCCGTCTGTGCAGCTGTGACAAGAGGTTCTATGAAGCCAAAGACCTCCAGCAGCACATGAACAAGCACATGGGCCTGAAGCCGTTTCAGTGTCAGGTGTGTGGGAAGTGTTACAGCTGGAAGAAGGACTGGTACTCTCACGTCAAGTCCCACAGTGTGGCCGAGCCCTTTAAGTAAGTTGAACCAGAACCAACTGAATGCGTTCTGCCTCTCTGCGTTCTGACCAGGACGCAGCTGCATGTTAAACACATCTGTGTTTCATCAGGTGTAACGTGTGTGGGAAGGAGTTCTTTGAGAAGGCTCTATTCAGGAGACATGTTAAAAAGGCAACACACGGGAAGAAAGGCCGCGTGAAGCAGAACCTGGAGCGGGAGTGTGACCAGTGTGGGAGGAAGTTCACTCAGCTGCGCGAGTACAGACGCCACATCAACAACCACCAGGGTGAGACTTACACAGGTCCCACACCGTTTTTCTCAGTTGCATTTCTCAGAACAGAAATTCTCAAAACTGCTCCTTCGATTCCCACAACTTAGTGTTAATTTTGTTGCTTATTTTTTAATTTAGTCTTAGTCGTGTGACAAAATGTCAATTTTAATTTTTGTCATATTTTGTCACTCACATACATTTTATTTTTTCAAGTCAAGTTTTAGTCGATTACCATTTCAGCTGAATATAGTGTATCACACATCTCAAATATTTCATTTCAGGGATTAAAGCCAAAAAAAGTCTTATGACTGAAAATGGGTAAATCCCATCCGAATGGGGCTTAGGCCGATGCTTATGTGCGACTGGCAGATGTATCATACAACTTCAGTTGCTCATCAAGTTGATCGAGGTGCATTGTCCTAGCCCTCAGTTGAATAGTTTTACCCTCTACACCAACTTGTCATTTTTTCATTGTTTAAGTCATTACATGCAAAAGTGCTGAACTATTTATCCAAATCCGCCAAGGATATTTTATACATTTCTGATACATTTTTTACATTTTGAATGTAATTGATGAATTGGTCTCAGGTTAACTTTCCCTTACGAGAGAGAATGTGTGAAGCCTTAGATCAAACGGTTCTCTACAGCAGCTCATTGGTGAATCCAATGAACCTACAACTTCCAAACGTATATGAACATAGCAGAACAGAGTGCTACCATTTCTAACTCAGAAATGGAGAGACAGTGTGTAAATATACAAGGTCAATGTCCTTCCTTAAAACAAACAACATCTCAATAGCAACAATTACCATCACCTGGACACCAACCCAGATATCTGGTGTTAGAGAGCCTCTACTTACTAGCTGAGCTAAGAGGATTATTGAGCAGTGATGTGATGTACCGATTTTATTGTCGGCACACTGTGACGTATCACAAGGTAGGCACTGCTGTTTTCTTGAAAGTTCAAAATGTCTTTACAAGTTGATCTGCGACCAAGTCAATTTCTTGTCAGTCAGTCTTTGTGGGTTGAAAAACAAAAACAAACCTTTATCAAACTATCAAATCTTCTTGCTTTTGCACCCATTTACTACCTCCCCAACGCAATTTTGGTCACCCCCACCAAATCTTACTCCAAAGTTTTTGGAAAAGTTGGCAGCTCTGTGAAGAGGAGACCAAGTAAACTGACATGTACCAGATGAAATAAAGGCTACAACTGTAGACCATGTTATCAATCATAGTGTGACAATGACTGAGGCTGGATGAAGAGTGCAGCCAAATGTTGAGAGAACTACTGCGTCCTCAAGAAAACATTTGCACCATGGTGATCATAAACGTATCATCGTAAACATTTTTCATAAAGCGTTCTGACACAGATACATGCTTTTACAGTGTATCCACTATGTGGTGCAGTTTGCACTTATTGTTTTGAGAAATGCACTAATTGATGTGCAAATGTTAATGATGAATGGAGAAATGCACCAAAGCAACTGAGAAAAACTGCAAAAAAAAATTTAAACACTTTTTTCCAGGCCTTGAAAAGTCTGGAATTTTTTGTGAAAGTCTGGAAAAAGTTTAGCTCATGGTAGAATTTTTCTGCACAAAAGCATTTTAAAATATGTAATATATAAAGAAAAGCAAATAAATAGTTTCATTTTAAAAAAAGAATATCAGTTTTTAAAAAAGTCTGGAATTTTTATTTTGAGGAAAGGTCAAGCACCCCGACTGCTTTGTGTCAGATTATTTCAATGATTTGTTTTGTATTGATCATTTTTCTGTCTGTTCTCTTCAGGAGTGAAGCCGTTTGAGTGTCTGACTTGTGGCGTTGCCTGGGCCGATGCCCGGTCTCTGAAGCGCCACGTCCGCACGCACACGGGTGAGCGGCCATACGTGTGCCCCATGTGTCAGGAAGCCCACATCGACGCACGCACTCTACGTAAACACATGGCCAAGTACCACGAAGACAATCTGCCCGGGAAGATCATGCTGGAGAAAGACACGCTCCAGTTCCACAACCAGGGCACCCAGGTGGAGCACGCCGTCAGCATATTGGCGTCAGACCTGCCTCCAGAGCTCCGTCCTGCCCAGCAGCAGCCCTCAGAGGAGATAGAGACAGTACTGATCACAGAGGAGACAGTGGAGGCGGTGCAGGCGGTGCAAGCGGTGGAGGCGGTAGAGGCGGTGCAGGCCGTGGGTGACGGCTCGGTGGCAACGCTCTCAGATCAGGGCATCATGCAGGTGGTGAACTACGTCCTGGCACAGCAGGCGCTCACAGGAGCCAAACTAGAGGAGGGGCCCGAAGTGATCCAGACCATGGAGGTAGAGGTGGCTCACGTGGCTGAAGTCGAGTAACTTTGCACCAGGATTCTCCAACAGACTGATCCGACAGTTTCACACAGTTCGTACAAAGTGTAACAGATGTAAAAAGATGCTTATTTTTCTGAATATGTAAATTATGTAATTGAACCTCGAGCCCAGACCCGAATGTTTGATTTGTGTTTGTGCACGCGTTCACATTTCTATGCTGTGTTAATGGCTAGAGATAAAGTAACAAGTTTATCTGATAAATTGCGAGTGTGTGAATGAAATAAAAGAGAAACAAGACGCAACGTGTGTCTTTGTCTGAGTGTAAATGTCTCATTATGTCTATGATCTGCTGTGTTTAGCAGCTGAGACGTCACATCACAACTGTAGGTTCCTTTATGCCGTGTCAGCCTGAAGGAAGAGTAAATAATACTGTTGATCCATGTTTACAGGAGTCGTTCCTTCCGCTAGATATTGGAATTTGCAGCAACATCAACAGTTATTAAAGTTCTCAGCAGAGTTTTGTGTAAACTAGATCATTTCATTTAGATGTTAGCTTCCCAACAATCTGTGCAATAACACACAGGGTTGTGTTACCTGAATTTGTGAGGACACAATAACTTGACACAAAGAAGCATTAACATGCAATACAGCAAGTATGGATATTTATTTCAGATTTATATCAAAATACCCTTGGTAAATTGCGACATATTTACAATACATTGTACAAAAATATGCAAATGCAAATGTTTCTGCCCTCTAATGATGCCAACTACTTGAAACAATGTTGAAAATGGGCTGCAGGCTGATGCAGGACACACTCAAACACTAACACACACACACTCACACACATAAACATGTACCGCTTCACTCATCTGAATTCTCTGATAAAGTTACCAGGTCAAATATTCACATCAGTATCAATTGTTCTGAGATGAAAATCATGTTTTCCTTAGGGAGACTAGCAAAAAGAACTATACAAATTTATATACATTTATATCATAGGTTTTGGCCAGCTATCAAATGAAATAAACCTCTACCAAAGCTTGTTTCATATGAAAAAGAAATACTTGTGCTAGGCATCTATCGTGAGAGCATAAGCCCGCTCTTAAAATGACATTACAACCAGTTTTATGCTGCAGTAAAACAAAGTAACAAAAATAAAAACATCAGTCATAGTATCACTGTACTGTAAAACACTGGGTCAAGAGCATTAGGCCTATATATGGCTACATCAAATGAACGACCATCTGTCACTTAAACACACACATACTTCACAACCTGACACAATAAAGTAATGCATTGGTCTCACAACAGACATTTTTTTTTTTTTTTTAAAAAAAAGCAAAAATATAGAAGCAACAGCAGAAAAATTGCCCATCAACTGACATAATACTTCTGACAGGAAATGTTTGAAATGTATACAATCAAGGCAGACTTGTGCCAAAAAATAAAAACCAGTGTACTTGACTAACATGTACAACCATAGTGGTGAAAAAAATTAAAAGTATTACAAACTAGAAAATATAATTTTTGCTATGGCCCATAGCAGAAATAAAAGCCCTAATAAGCCCTGTAATGCAAGTTTTGTTTCCAGTCATGCTTTATCATGGGAATGAATCATGAACACTTAAAACCTCAAAGCAATCTTGAAATCCTCAGCATTTCTTAAGTGCTCTCAAGAAATATATTAGAAGAAACACATTAAAATGCACCTTTGCTCAACACCATTCATTCTCTGCGACACAGAGAACCATAAAACAATGAAAATAAGTGCATTTCTATGTTTACATGCGCTTTGTTCTCAGCAGTATTCGCACTAATACCAGGTTTTCAAAATGAAATGTTCCAACAGAGGGCATGAAATGAGAAATGGCAACATCGAGAACGAGACAGAGGTCGTCTTACTCTCCCTCCTCCTTAATGCGCTGCTGTTTGTTGCGGCGAGAATCCAGGTCGAAGGAAAAATCGGACCACTCGTCGCGCGGTGGGAAGGAGATGGTCTGGCGCAGAGTAAAGCGCACCGCGTCGATGACACGCGCTCGCCTCGGGCCTCGGAGGCGCCCACGCTGACGGTGGAGGCCCCGCTGGTGGTGCGCACTATGTGGGGGGGAGGGGAAAAATCCATGGCCTGTCGGTGTTCCATGATGCCCTTCCAGATGATGTGCTGGAACTCAGCTGGGATCTTCAGCCTGGACAGGTCCTAATGGTCATTACACAGGGGAGCGTTAGTATGCGCAGGCGGAGCCACTCTTCTCGCTAACCCATCAAATGACTCGTGTTGGATAGGCAAGGGCTCACCTCCATGTTATAGTTCTCAATCTGGTAGATGTTGGTTAGGCCCTGTGCTGTGAAGTAGTCCAAGCAGCCTGAGCAGCCCAGCCGTATAAGGAAGCTGTGGGAGGAACACGAGCAGCTTTTTAACATCTGTTCGCTTTTTAATGTTTACATCATTTATTTTACAACACACAAGAGGAACTGCGTATCAACACTTTTTAAACTTTTCACCACTGAAATGTTCAGACAAAAAGTTTTATTGAAATGTGTCTGTGAACGTTCAGCATATGGGGGCATACACAGGCCTGTATTATTGTTATTTACTTCAGTTAATAACTGTTCTTGGGAACATTTGTGTCAATTGAATAAACAAGACATTATGAAATGAAATATTGTGTATAAATAAAAGTAAAACACAACAAAATAAATAAAACTCATTTCATTTTGATGAAATGCTAATTTATAGTTAAGTAGTAAGTTCCATGTGTTTCAGAAGGTTTGTTTTTATTTCATTTTTCAGAGTGAAACATTTCAATCATTTATTTATTTTTTCACAATAGCAGAGTTGTCACCAGTGCCCGCCCTCTTTTTGAGCATGCTAACTAACTTTGAGCTAACTTGCTAATTCTTGTCGGCTACAATCACCAGCACAAAAGACTGGGGTGAAATAACAACAACAATAATAACAATAACAATTGACCCGCTATCGCTGTCAATTCAAGCTCCCTGTCCAGCATAGCTAGTTTTTAGCATAGCTTTAGGTTTTACTATGGTAATACAGCCACAGCCTCTAGACTCTTTGACTCTCGTTGACTCTTTTATGTTGTAATTCTATCAGGATCTAACTAGCTAAACTGAACAGCTGTCAAGATTCTTTTTTTTTAAAAAAAAAAAAGGAGGGTGGAAAGGACAGAGCCTGGTGACAACACCACTGTCAAGGAAATGTCATCAAATGAAATAAAAACGGGGGGAAAAAAAACCTAGCTGAGAAATAATTTCAATATTTATTTCTATTATTTCCTCATGTGTTTATTTCTTTTAAAACATTAAACCCTTTGAGCCTCCATACATTTGAAGGTAAATCCGCCATTAAAAAAAAAAAAAAATGAAATTAAATTCAAAAAGAAAAAAAAGTTTGTTTTCTGCTGTGATTGGTGAAGTACCTGGAGATGCTGCTGTCCATGGGGTATGGAGGAGGGGGGGTACAGTGGGAGGAAGGCACCAGGGGTAGCTGTGGCTGCAGTGCATGTGTGGGGCTCAGTGAACTCATGTCAGCGTTCATGGGGATTTGAGTGCCCATCATAGGAGTCACTGCAGAGACAAAAGGAGCTACTGTGAGCTAGCTGTTTTCTACCGCTCTGAGATTTCAAGATTATGTAACATCAACTGAAACATGTGAGAGTAGGGAGGAGGTGAAAAGGAGGGTGGGAAGGGGACATGTCGACATGACACATACTGCATCATAACAGGTCCTGCGGGGGAGTCTCACAGAGATCACATTCTTTTTTGAGGGGGAAACTTTCTAGCGGGGTGTTCAGGTCCCCTCCTGCCTGTCAGAACACGCTTCGCTCTTACAGATACAATAAGCCCAGGAGGGACGGGACAACTGGAGGGGTCGGGGGGGAGGGAAGAGGGTGGAGGGGAGCCTACGGCCTGAGATAGACAGGAAGAGAAACAAAAGGCCACACTTACTGTCAGTCAGGCCTCCAGACATGCTGGATGGGGTGAGGGTGTTACGCTGCTGGGGGTTGATGAGCTGGCTGACGGAGGGCAGCTTGTTCACTTTTCCATGAGTTGGAGAGCTGGAGCCGAAGGACGGCTGAGACTGCATTGAGGTCCTGAGGCAGGAGAGAGGAGGTTTCAGGTCGTTATTGTCAGTGTCTATCAACAGGGTTCAGCTTTAGAAAGTGATCTCTAAACAATGCCAACTGACTCTCATTTAAAAAAAAAGTCAAGTGTTTTATTCATAACTGAACTGATAAATATAATACAATAACTACATGTCATGTTCTTCCTCAGACTGACCACATGTTTCTTTAATGAAAAAGCAGAACGGTAAATGAAAGGCACAGAGTTCAAGCAAAAAAAAAGCCATTTATTATATCCTGACAGACGAGCAGCACCCACAAAAATAACAAGTAATCTGTTTCAAACAGAATGGTCACAGAGTCAAATGTTCAAACTTGCTCCGTACATAAAGTGAACACCTGCAGCTTCTATTAAAAGACATTTTATTGAAGAAAGTTTAAAAACAAACACGCAAACTGTCCTGCAGTGACTTTATAAAACATGACCAGCATTAGCAAAAGTTCTCTCAAGAATAAAGTCCCCCACCCCCCGCAAAAGAGTCCCACAAGATTGTGTGAGTCCAGCTCTCGAGACGATGCAAAGGCAAAACAAACGTTCACATGAACAAACTCTTCAGTCAAGTAAAAAGAAAAACAAACGTTTGAGCTTGGTTCCTGTCCAACTTCAGCCACAATAACTGACTGAAGGAGATGAATATTTGACGAACAGACTCTATGCAACGGGCACAAAATAAACACCGATGACCTGAACAAGTGAGGACGTCTTCACAATAGGCAACCCCGAAAATATATTTCTGATAGACAAAAATAATGCATGCAAAAATATTATAATCTATGAATTTCAAAACAAACTACAGCAGAGCCAGTAGTTAAGAATAAACCTAACGTGCACAGGCCGCACTGATGACAGCACAGCTGATGGCAACAGATCTTAGAAACTGAGAGTTTCAGTGTCACATCCTCAGTGCCCCAGAGTCCCAGGAAAGGCAGAAAGTTAGGAGATGTGAAAAATCAGAGTTGGTAAGAAGGAGACAGAGAGGAGGTCCGTGTATCGGTGGAGGAGGAGGAGGATGAAGATGAGGAGGAATGTGGGGCAGAGTTTCAGGAGGAGCTGTAGCGCCGCCTCTGCTCTCCTGCAGGTTCCAGCAGCTGGCTACCAAGACGGGTTTTTATCAGGCTGCAAGGGAGGAACCAGAAACAAAAGAGAGAAAGAGGAGAAATAAGGGCTCACGCATGGAGGAGGAGAGATGAGTGACCCAGAGGTTGAGAAAAGCTGCATAATAAATCAGTGATGATCAGTGAAAAGTGTTTGTGACAAGACAACTGCAGTACCACAATTGTCCAGGAGATGGCAGTATGCAGACACAGATTACAGCACTTCACTAGTGGAACGTGCAGTGATATTATTTACACAGTGGAAGAAAAGAAAAGGTCTGAAACACTCGCTGTTGACAGAACCTTTTATTTCAAAAGCTGTGAGGGAAACATTGTAGGAGTTAGAAACCACAGGAAAGAGAACAAGACATGTCGGCTCAAAGGTTTGAAATATACAGAGAAAAAAAACATGCAAAAAACTAAAAACTTGAAATCTAAACCGACTCTTTATTTTGTCAAACGTTCGTCTAATTGATACATTAACTATAAACTATATTTTAGTGCCTGTCACAAAGCAACAGGTAACAAACAGTAAAACCAGATGCCCAGTGTGAGGCTGTCTGCCAGTCTCTTAATGGGAAACTATAACATAAGCAGTAATTATCATCACAGCGCTGTCAAACTACCATTTACACCCATCTCCTCTCTTTAGGTTAAAGTGAAATGGGCGTGGATGAGGAAAAGTGTGTGTGAACATGTGTGTGTCTGAGACAGTTTTAATTATGCTGAGGCGAATAGATGAGGCTGAGGCACGGATTTTGTTGGGTGCTGTTGTGCAAACCTGGCAGAGAAACCAAAGGCGTTACCACCAAACCTTTGGAAGCTTCTCTTTAACAAAGCATAGCCAGGTACATTTGTCACGATCCATCAGCTTTGGCTCACATCCCATGAGAGAGCAAAGGGGGTGGGGGGCAGCTTTACTCGATGCGAGGCTCACCCTGGAAAGTTGCTGGTGTGGAGCAAACTCTACATAACTCCTCAGCTGCTGTGAGTCGCTGAACAACAGCCATTTTGGAGCAATTATTTTCTTCTTTTATTTGATAGCTGCAGCGCTTCAGTGACAGCAATAAATAGAATCAAAAAAAATATCATGCATGGGCTTTTATCTGTGCAATCCACTTTTGCAGCAACAAGTCAGTCACGGTAAGTCGGTTAAATCACTACAGTTTGTTCAAAAAAAGAAAAAAAGAGAAAGAAAATCCTTCTGTGCAAGCAAACAAGCAGTTTAGTAAGAGCGAAAGTGAGCAACTAAAAAGCAAAGCACAAGGGAACAAGTCCACTTGAATTCAAGGGTGAGCCGCGCAGGTACGGTAGGTCTGTCTTTCACAATGTGCCTGAGAACAAAAGAGCATTACTTTATCAAGCATCTATACTGGTACTCACTGTTTTTGAAGTAGGTTTTGCTGCTGCTGCCTGTATGATTCTATGGTATGTTGCGGAAGAAACTGCATGAGTTCCAGAGACTCTTTGATTTTTACCAAAATCTCATAAATTTCACGGCCTTTGATCTGTAAAGAGAAAAGAAAGGAAGTGGTCACTACACAGGTCAGACATTCAGAAGAGTTTTTCTTTTTTAAACAACACCAAATAAAACTTACAGGCAAACAAAAAACCTCCTCATCTGTAGATCTTCTCTTCTTGATGGCAGACATCTGTACGTGGGGAACCTGGCGAAAGGCTGTAGAGAGAAACGCAACAAGTGAGTGCAACTGACTATTTTAAGTTTACTTAAGTTAGCCAAAGCCAGAACAGGAGGAAACAAGCAAAAGGAAGTAGCAGAGAGTTCGGCGGCATTCACTGAGCTCTGAGTGTTAATGAGCACACCGGATGATGCTATTCAACACGCCGTGTTAGATCAAAGCTCGTCAGCCCGTCACCAGCCCCAGCGCTACTTACGGCGTTTCGTACCATCACTGCTCTTAGTGGCATCCGTTACGTGCTGCTTGCGGATGCTGTCCTCGTCAGCCTTGCGGTCTCTGCCGGGGCAGGCGCAGATTCTGGCCTCGAAGCACCGGCGGCCTAATACCTGACCACTGTGAGGAGACAGAGGGGGGACACAGTGGACAGAGCCTCGGTCACAAACCATCCACTCAACTGGTGACTAGTGAGGATGAGGATGATGATGGTGACGTCTCTTACTCTCTGGTTTCCAGTGTGACAATGATTAGAATTGGGCGTCTGTTCATTCCGCCCACGCAGCTCGAGTTGCACATGAAGTTGTACAAAATCGTAGTGAATTCTGTCCCCACCTGAGGACGTGAATGAGGGAGAGTGATGTTTAGTTGAGTTGCTCTCAAGTTACTGCAGAATAAAAACAGGTAAACTTCTAAAGAAAAGGTACTTGAACTAGAATTAAATGAGATTTTAGAATCGGCTAAAGCAGCACAGCTTTACTCTCATGTCCTAACTTGCCACATGATGTAGAGGATGTGTTTAAAATAACATTGTTATTTCCTCCTAAAGCCTACATGGAGATGAAGTGGTGCTTGTACTGAGGGGTCTTTCAGTTCATCAGCAGTTGCTGTGTGTCAGGATTAAGCAGCTGGACATGAGAGGTCAGCCTCTCAGAGACTCAGAGTCTGTCACCGCTCTATCTGTCAGAGTTAGTCTGAGGTGGTGAGGCGGCGGTGACAGCACAGGGATGACGGACAGCTCACCTGGGGAGGCTCGTATGGGACTAATACGCTCTGTCTTCCAGTGATGGAGTCCTCCACATACTGGGCATGGCTGTTCCCCTCCACGCGGATCAGATGGCTGGGAGGAGCAATCTGACCTGGAAGCAACACGAGTCGTGTCATTAAATGTTGACAGTGAATAAGATTACAGGAATTAACTGGGGGAGGATATTGTTATTGAATTCAATAAATCAATCGAGAACTGACCATCGTTGAACTCGCGGCTGAGCTCGTGGTTCGGGCAGCGTTTCACCACTTCGGTCACATGCTCAGCTTTCTTGTAAACAGGCATGGCTCTGATGACAGCGCCCTGCGGAGGAGTGGTCAGGACTTTGATCTGGATGGGACATGTCTTGGCGATTTGGCAGTACAACTTCTTCAGTTCTGTTGAGTACTGGAAAGTAGGAAAAAAAAAACAAGACAAAAGGATTAGATAAAACTAAGCAGAAAAACTGACAAAGTTAACAATATTGGTACATGAACGTTCAAGACCTGCAAGAAAACTGTTTTTTGCCAAAAGTTTAAAAGCACAGAACAACCTGAGCAACACCTGTTGCCTGGACTGTACAAAAGAAGTTGAAGACAAGACTGTGATTATGACCCACTGAATAAACACTCACATGTGCACACACACACACACACACACAGACAAGTTTTGGTCCTAAAAGTGTGTATTGGGCAACCTCAAAGATGTCTCACAGAGCCTCTGGGACTTCCGAGGGGAGCCATAAAATGGACCCCTCCAGCTGCAATTAAACTGGGCCTGGCTTTCATCTTGAAGGGAGGAGGAACTCTGCTGAAGCATCTGATGGCCACTGATCACACAGAGCAGCGCTTCTGAAGAGGCTGGCCAACGCCACACGAAAGAGGGCTGAGCACAGTTTTCCTTGTGAGATCGGGGGAAAACGACTCAGTGCAAGAGAAAAAGGATAATCACAGGAGTAATACAAGATCCATCTGCTGTCACAATGTGATGGTTTGCTCTCACACACTGGCGCACATTCAAGTTTGTAAGCCAGCAGTCATGAATAATGGATGTATGTTGATCCCTGGCACAGTTAGAATTGATAACCGGTACGCCATCAGAAAGACTGAATTGTTACTAATGGGCATAACCCAACTGTGTAAACAAACCATTGAAATCACTGCTGTGTAAGCACAGCCTTAAATCCTCTGTGTGCAGAAGACAGTGGGTGGGGGTGGAAGTTGGAGGGGAAAATTTTCCTGTCAGGTTCAGTTCTGAGTGAAGAAAAGTGAACATTGTGAAAACCGCTCGGGGTTATGTTCAGGAACAATGCAACATAAAATTCCACCTCTATTAAGTTCGGTTCCAAAGAAAAGCAGCTCATCCCAGTACCTGTCTGTGCTGACTTTAAATATTACCCAAGCTTGGCACGGACGTTTGCTACTCTGCTCCCCAGGCGCAACCTTTCCTTTCATCAGGACAAACCCAAAACATCTTCTCATCTCTCGTTCCCATATTCAAGCACACAAACTACACAAACACACACACACTGCTGCTGTGCGTTTCACCTAGAGACGGGCTTCACTAAAACAGGCGGGTTAATAATAATAACACAAATTCTCAGCTTCGTTCTTTTCCTCAAGTGACCTCATTACAAACCGTCCATGCACAGAATGAACTGACATGGTGCTACTGATAGAAAGTTATGATAATACTTAATGTTTATAAAGACTGAAAGGTTAGAAAAATAAAACTTGTGCCAAGTGTTTGCTATTTGTGCATAAATACATCTAGTTCACATGATTTATGACCAATGACCACAGTTCAAGCTCTGGGACGTGTATGTCAACATGATGACTGAAGTGATTCTTCCTTAAAATCAAAGCAGCTTTCCAAAAGGTCTTTAAAAAAAAAGAGTCGAAGATGAATGTTTGTAGTTGTCCCCTTGCTCCTAACCTGATACTCCCCGTACGCCTCTGTCAATCAGCTAAATGAGGTGAAGAAGCCAAGCAGACGGAGGGGGGAGAGAGCAAAAGAGAAAGAGAGAATAGAAGATTATGAGGCAGGGGGGAGATAGGAGTGTGGTGTAAAGGGTCAGTACGTGGTGTTTTGAATAATTACAGACTGCTGCTTTTGTGCAGCTGAGCACCAAAAACACTACAACCCCAAACAGCGAGATCTAATCAGAGATGTCAGAGAGGCTGAAAACCAAAGTTTGTGTAGATCCTATCCTGCTGTCTCAAACCTGTGTGCACACATTTGTGCGTGTGTGCCGCATAACCATCCCAGCCCCGAAGCCACAAACTTTGAGCACACAACTATGTGCTGCTGGAGCCGTGTTTGCTCAGCAGTGAGAGCAAGGAGCCGCTGCTGCTGGCTGCTGAAAGCAACACTGGGGCTAAAGCTAACAGTGTTCAGGGTGGAGGACAAGCCGGTTGACTGATGGGATTCAGTGGCTCACACAGGGTGCGGTGCTCAGGTGTTAACATGTAATTATGAGTCTTTCCTTGGTCACAATGTGAATTACACAGTCAAGGAACACAGAGAGCACAATTCGAAGCTGCTTAATCACAATCGTTTGAAAGAAAACGTCTCTAAATGTTTGCAAAACCCACAAGTGACATATTGTTCCTGTGGCACATGAGACATGAAAAAATAATAAACGACCTGCAGAGATTATGTTTACAAACACTTTCCGTTCTGACTACTGCTGCTTCTGCACAGCTCTGCACTAAAAAAAAAACACTGACAGATTTCAGTCAGTTCTGCACTTTTACTGTAATAATGAGAATATGTTCTGATAATAATCTCACTGTGTGCAACATGCAATTTATTCTGATGCTTGTACAGTGTAACATGTGTGCAATTACTTTCTAACACATGCAGCACTTGAACACACAAACACACACTTCCCGTGCAACGCAGGTCGAGGCAGGCCCACAGCTGTGGCGTTCTTTTCTCCCTGACAGGCGCTGCGGGCGCATGCAGAAGTCAAGTCCTGACAAACATCAGGCCTTAAACAAGCACTGTTTGGCGCCTCTGGTCTTGTCTTCTTCATACCTGACATGTCATGTCATGCCTAGAGCTTCTCCCAAACCTGTTTAATTCAACAATAATGCAAAGGAGTTTTTTTCTTCTCTCCCTCTCTCTCCTCTTTGCTCTGAAACAGAAGTAAAACACCTACTTATCAGGAGAAAATGTAATATGTGGTAAAAGACAATAATTATCCCTCTAAAAAAAAGAAAGAAAAAGAATGTTATGTTGTTGTCATCAGCTTCAATCTTGACCACCCAAACTCAGCGACACCTGTCCTGAGGCAAACCTGTCCCCTGACATGTAGCATCACGTTTTTATAGCCAGCGTCAAGTACGCGTCTGTAACTCTTGGCATTAGCCAATCGAATCCTTATCATCATAAAGGACAATAAATGAAAACTGAAAATAAAAGCCAAAGGGTGGGAAAATATGAAGGAAGTAACTGTGATTTCAAGTATTTTAAAAACAGAGCAGTTGACGTTAGTGACATAGTGGCATTCTGTTTACACAAAAATTAAAATCACAATCTGTTTTTTGTGTTTTTATAATCAAAGCACAGTTCTGTTTCTGCTGAGTAAAATAACAGTGGCAGGTATCTATGTAAAGTCGTTTGTTAGAGTTAAAACAAAAAGAATCTTAGTTAAAAAGGTGTCAAAAATTTGGCCCGCCGTGTAATTTCATTTGGCCCGTGGGGCAATATCAAATTAACATTAGAGCTGGCCCGCCGGTATTATACAGCGGCGGTGTTGCTGTAACACCGCATTCACCGCGAATACTACAAATCCCATAATGCTCTGCGGTTGTTTTGGCGCGCCAGCTTGGTGTCAGTAGATTTCTAGCAAGCAGCGTTCTTTCCAGACGTGCTGCGGCCCAATACTACAACTCTAGGTGTCACTGTTTTACCCCTACCAAAAATGACGAAAAGGAAGGAGAAAACAGAACTTTTCGGGACAGGTGGGAGACAGAATATATGTTTACGTATCTGAAAGACAGACCTGTTTGTCTCGTTTGTGGAGCCAACGTGTCGGTATTACCTAAGAGTACAACCTTTAGGCGACACTATGAAACGAAACATCAGGACAAGTACAAGGACCTGGACACGACTCAAAGGAGCCAGAAAGTAGAGGGAGATGAAGAGAGGTTGGTTTCACAACAAAATATGTTCAAAAAAGCCACAGCACAAAGCGAGGCTGCTGTAAAAGGCGAGTTTTATCGTGGCAGAAGAAATTGCCAAATCAACCCGATCCTTTAATGAGGGAGAATTTATTAAAAAGATAATGCTGAAAGTTTGTGACCAAGTGTGCCCAGAGAAAAACAGGCCTTTTCAAACGTAAGCCTGAGCAGGAACACAATAGCGGAGCGCATATGTGATCTTGCCACCAATCTGCATGACCAGCTGATGGAAAAGGGAAAGATTTTGTTTCTTTTTCCCTCGCTGTGGACGAGAGCACTGACGCGTCTGATACTGCGCAGCTGTCAGTCTTCATCCGCGGTGTCGACTCAAAAATGTGTGTTACGGAGGAGCTTTTGGGATTTAAATCCATGCATGGCACAACCACAGGGAAGGACATTTTTGAGGAGGTTTGCAAATGTGTAACTGAAATAAACCTGCCGTGGGATAAACTCGTGGGATTAACCACTGATGGTGCGCCAGCGATGAGTGGTAAAAAGAATGGTCTGGTGGGCAGGATGCGTGAAAAGATGCGGGAAGAAGAACTGTGCAGGTGAGCTATCGGTTTATCACTGCATTATACATCAAGAGTCACTGTGCTAAAGCCCTAAAGATGGAACATGTTATGACCACAGTAACACAAGTTGTTAACTTTATAAGAGCCAAAGGTCTGAATCACCGCGAGTTTAAGTCTTTTCTGGAAGAGTTTGGTTCGGAACACACAGACGTGCCGTATCACACAGAGGTGAGATGGTTAAGCCGCGAAAAGTACTGAACAGATTTTTTCGAGCTGCGTGAAGAAATATGTCAGTTTCTGCAAAGCAAAGGGAAGGACACAGCAGAACTCCAGGAGCAAAAGTTTATGTGTGAGCTGGCCTTTCTGTCTGACATCGCAAGCCATCTTGATGCGCTGAACCTGCAGCTACAGGGGCGGGGCCGCATCATCACCGAGATGTACTCGTCAGTGAAAGCTTTTAAAGCTAAACTCTGCCTGTGGGAGAATCAGCTGCTACAAGGAAACCTTGGCCATTTCCCTGTTGCCAAACCATAAATACGCAGATCTCTACCGCCGTGTGCGCACAGTTTGCTGAAAAACTCAGTGTACTCGGCGCTGAGTTTAACCGGCGATTTGGCGACTTTGATGGTCAGAAATGGAGATTTGAACTGCTTAGTAATCCCTTCGCAGTCGATGTGGAAAAAGCACCAACTAACATTCAAATGGAGCTGATTGAACTCCAGTGTGATGACACGCTGAAGTCAAAGTATGATGCTGTTGGCGCCGCACAGTTTCCACAGTACATCCCTGACACAATGCCTCAGCTCCGCACCCAAGCTGCTCAATTGCTCTCCATGTTCGGCAGCACTTACCTATGTGAGCAACTTTTCTCCTCAATGAAGATGACGAAAACATCTCACAGGGCACGTCTCACTGATGAACACCTTCGTTCGATAATGAAGGTTGCCTCAGCTCAAAGCCTGAGCCCCGACACTGATGAACTAGCATCCAAGAAAAGATGCCAGGTGTCTGGCTTGAACACACCATGTTAGATCAGTGTGTCGCAAACTGAACAGTAAAAAGGCCTGAATGATTGATTTATGTATTAGCCAGTGGAAAAAGTTAATGTTGATATTTAGCAAATTGAAAAGAGGCATTCATTTTTTATTTAAATGTTATTTAATATGCCATTGATGTTTCTTCGTTTGTTCTTTGACAGTTGATTTTGCACTATTAAGTTAAGTTAAGCTATAAGCATGGCTTGTTCCATATTCAGTGTTAAAGCAAATCAGTGTAGCAAACTGAGCAAAAACATTTTATTCATGCACTCTTCTCTTGCTACTTCAAGGCTTGAATGTTTGATTCATTCATTATTGTTATTTTGTTTTCAAATGTATTTATTAGCCTGTGGAAAAAAGTTTATTTTGATATTTACCTCAGAAGGCTGCAAATAGAAAAGAGGCATTCAATTTTTATATTTAAACATGAAACTCGGGTTTGCATGTCATTATAAAGTTATATAAGCCTTGCTTGTTCAATTTTCAATGCAAAACTTGTTTGGGTGCCTATTAAAAGGTAATTTTTTTCAACCTTGGCCCGCGGCTTTGTTCAGTTTTAAATTTTGGCCCACTCATTATTTGAGTTTGACACCCCTGATCTAAACTGTACGAGAATGGGCTTTTCCACAATGATTATGAAGAAATCCCATAGCCCGTATCATAAAAACCTTGTGACTGCCTTTAAAAAAAAAATTCCCTTCTACCTTTTCCCCTCTAGCTTTTAGGGCTTGTCTCCCTGTGATGGGCGAGTTGTGACAAGCTTCTTGACACAAACAAGTCTCAGCCCCATCTCGTGAGGCGTGGGACGGGCCCGCAGATGTTCCAGGGGCAAGCTGCGTCTTGCTGCCTTTCGCTGGAACACTCTTCTCTTTGAGCATTCAAGAGCTTCTCCTCCTCCTCCTCCGGCGCAATGTGAGATGCAACCATCAAGCTTAACTCTCTCAAAAAGACAGAGCCCACTCCAAGAGCATAGGGTTCAGGAAAGAGGCACACAGTATTTACACAAGTATTATCTACAGACCCTCAATCCATTACTGTAATCCCCGAGCTCTACAGCGACCCACTGATAGCCCCAACCATGACATTCCTCTGCTTTGACTACTATACGTGGTGGCAGTTAATACACACAGCAAACACAACCAATCTTTATCCTCACTATGGCTGCATCAGCTGCCAACAATGGCTGCGACACTCCATTAATTTAGTAAAGCAAAGACGGTGAAACATCTGTAACCTGTGTGTTTATTCGACACGGCCCAGTGTTGTTCTGTGACTAAATCATAAAGGAGGAAACACCATGGAGACTGACAAGGAAACCCTGTAGGAGCAGTTCGGGGAAATGTTGACGTGTTGCACCTCTGTGTGTGTGTGTGTGTGTGTGTGTGTGTGTGTGTGTGTGTGTGTGTGTGTCACAGTCATCCTAGACAGGAAGAGGTTAAGGTGTGGGTTAGGGATTAGGTGTGTCTCCATAAGAACAGTCATCAAAAAGCACAGTACACAGTCCACTAAGTCCCGTGGAAGATCCCACAGTCCTTCAAAAGGGGGGCATTAGCAGATCTATGCACAGAGCAAAGCTGTGGTGGTGACATCTTCAGTGGCTCGCTGCCATCAGTCCATCAGTCCAGCAGTCACACTATTGGTTCGAGATTATGAGAGCTTTGCAAAAAATCTCCTGAGATCAGATGAGGGAACCTCCTTCAAGATGGGAACCAACACAGTAATCACTATTCTTTAGAATAGCTGCTGTAGACCACGGGAGAAAATGACTCCATTATGGAAAATCATCAGCGTAACACAACAATGTTCAGTAAGACAAAATTCTCACAAATACTCTTTTGTAGGATTAAGTGACGACATTTTTGCTGTTACGTGAAGAGTCACAGGTGGATGATGCAGTGATAGTTGAGCAACTGAGCCAGTTATTAATATGCTGCTTCACTGATTCTTGACAAATTAAATGTTATAAAGATGTTTTGTAAACACGAACAAAGGAACTATGGGAACCAGTAAACAAAGAGTCTGAGTTTAAGATTACAAAGAGACCCTTACTGAGGCCCAACCACTAACACAACAAACGAACTTCATAAGACGTGGTCTATTTTTCAGACACGTTCACTTCCTTTCATATTCATATGTAATATGCTAATGAACTCCCTTTGCATGGCTTCACAGCTGCTTAAAAATGTTACTTCACAGTTTGTTTGCAGGTATAATCAGGCTAAAACTGAAGGTTTTGGGTATTAGAGAAGATTATTCTCTTCACTCAGTGCTGTGATAATAAATAACAATTCACTACTTTTCCACGCTAAGTCAGACCAATCAAACCAGTCTTGCATCATGTGTTATGACTGTGGGACACAGCCTGTTGCACTACATGTGTCGATGACGGGGATGTGTCCTAAACCAGGCTTCGGGGCGTGCCTCTTGCAAACCACACTCCTCACCTACACAGTTGCACATTAGACAAACACTTTTGTTTTTGGACTGTGAAAATGAGAGGGATGAGTGAGGCAGTCTGGGAATTGGGTAAATGTCACAATCCCACACTCGGCATGGCTGAGGAATAAGGTGAGATGGCCCAGCACTCCCTGACTTCAGCTTGTTTACTTGGAAGACATGGAGCGTTGGGCTCAGCAGGTTTTTCAACAGTTTGGACACATGACATGGATGACTTAAGCGACATATTATGCATAACTATTACACTATTGCACACACGTCTCATCCAAATTTACCGCTTGAAAATAATTTGACGTGATACAGGTCCATCACGTGATCGTATGTGACGTGTAACCCAACACGCTACGTCAATCTAAAATCCTGATTCTGATTTGACACCCCACCCCCCCACCCCCCTTTCTCTTCCAAAACAATCCAGTCCCAAAAAAAAAAAAAAAGACAGCAACGTAAACGCGTCACCTGCGATGTCCGCTAGGGCGCATTAATGCACTGAACTTGCAGAGTTGTCGCAATATGTGCACGGAGCAGTGCACATTATACACGTAAACAAGCGAGCAGGTGGGGCTCCAATGCAACAGCTGTCCCTCTGTCCTGTCGTATGTAATGACAGAGCAGGAGGAGCTGGTTGTGTTGGTTTACAGAGCGTCACATGGTGACATCTAGCTTTGCGGGGCATCACCACAGCAGGTGGGGCTCCAATGCAACAGCTGTCCCTCTGTGGGACCCTGTCAGGGGTGTCAAACTCAAATAATATGTAATGACAGAGCAGGAGGAGCTGGTTGTGTTGGTTTACAGAAAACAAAAGCGAATCAAACATTCACATGAAGAGTGTGACATCTGAATATGGAACAAGCCATGCTTTAACTTAACTTAATAGTGCAAAATCAACTGTCAAAGGGCATCACCACACCTGGACTGACTGTTTTGTCTCTGTTATCAACAACGTAGCGGTGAACTTTGACCGAGTTGTGTGTGAACCGAGGTTAAACGTGATTTGAACATTGTCACCAGGATCCATTCAGTTCAGATGATGCTGGGACCAGTGACTGAATAGAGGCTCTAAAAATCAGACTTTGGGTACATTTTATAATTTTTTTTCAAATCAAAACATTAACCATTATTAATAAAATATTGTATTCATATGTATTAATAAAACTAATAGTGTCCTTCTTTCCTTGTTTTTGGTGAAGAGTAAATGTGCAGGTATCTATGTTGCACAGTCTGTGTGTGAATTTATTTATTGTAATTAAAAAGAAAGAGACATAATGATGACAGGTTACGAGAAGTCTCTCTGTGGTTCCAAATTACGACAAGTACGTACTTGCACATATGTCATATAAACTATTGTCCTGATCATACAATCAGACAATAAAGACTCTCCAACATTTGATTTCCCACTCACAGTACATTGTGATGACTTACCTGGCTCTGACTCAATTCCCCCATACACGCTTGATAATGTGCTGATGACTCATGAGAGATGTTGTAAAATGAGATAATGTTTTTTTAAAAGGACAGTTCGTGGTTTTCTGCTTCTTAACTTCCTCATGCTGACTTACGAGAAGATCAATACCACTATCATGTCTGTACACGAAAATGTGTGAGAAGATACAAAAACCAAAAAGTAAAAACAACATTTGGCAAAATCACTAACTTGGTGAGAAATCGTTGGATTTGAATTTTTTCACTTTTTGGATTGGATAAATGATACTGCTTGTTAATTGTTAATGGATAAAGGGTTTTTAATTCTTCGGAGAGCTCTGGATCATTGGTCGTTGTTGGTCGTTGTGATCATTGTGTATTTGTGTGTTGTGTTGTGTTGGTAGGTGGATCTACCTTTGCACGCAGCCAGGCATGCTGCCTACACCATTTACAGTTTGAACATTAAATAAGCGACTGGCTGCTGTTTTTTGACAAAATTGAGATATTTGCATGACTTTACTCTCCTACCACTGCTGCATCATTCTGTCTTTCTGCCTATGTCATTGGCCAATCACAACAGTTATTAGAGTCCAAAAACATTATCTGCCTAAGTCATTCATTTGACTTAGGCAGTTTTGATTCAAGCAAAATGGCAGAGCGCATGAAGAAGAAGCGGCTGACCATAAGTGAGGCCTTAACTCTTATCTTTGATTCATTTTCTTGTGGTAAGTGTTCATATTTCTTTATTTCTAGACACTAAATGTAATGTAAGTCAATCAAAGGTAATTTGAACTGTATTTAAAGTTAAAATTACCTTTATTTCTACAAGGTATGAAAGCTAGCTAACACTAGCAAAATATTACCTCAGAACAAGTGCGTCAGTTTGGGTCAAATTTGCAACATTTCCCACTGATTCCTCAAAAAAAGGGAAAAAAAGATAAAACAGATTATTTTCTGCATTAGAGGCTTAGTAAAAACATGTTAAAGAGGTTTAAAAAATTCATCTAGAAAATTAATGCTTGGGTCTCAGAGGGTTAACATGGTTTACGTTTGCTTTATTGTCAGGAAATGAAGTTGATATAAATGTGGAGGAGTTAGAGGAGGAAGGAAATGACATAGACGTGGGGCAACAGTTTAAAGAGGTAAAGCCTAAATAGGAGCTGCACCTGAAACTATTGCTGTTCAACGTCATAAGTGCCCACAGCCAGATATGTGGAAACGAAAGGTGATCAAAGAGAAGCGTCTTAAGGGGGAGAGTTACAAGAACACAATGGGCCAGGAGAGACCACCAAAGACCATGGGCCCATCCTGCACATCGCAGCACTGCCTAAAGTCTAAGAAATGATGTTGTGAAGTATTGACTGAAGAGGAGAGAACAGATATTTTCATCAATTTCTGGTCTATGCCCTCCTGGGAGACACGCAATCTGTATATCCAGACTCTAGTCGAAAATGTGCCCATAAAACAGAAGAAAGGTGGTGTTGAATCAAGAAGAACAACATCCCTATTATACTACCTGCAACTGGCAGATAGATTCAAATTACCTGTGTGTAATAATCTTTTCTGTTCAACACTTGGCATCACTCCCACAACCATTGGATCATGGTTAACTTTGGACATGAAATCCAAAACTGATCCTAAACCTAAGATCAACAAGACTGGTCCACATGTGCCCATATCAGATGTTGACCAGGCCTTCCTGAAAGAATGGCTCTCTGGACTCCGTACAGTCCCATCCCATTACTGCCGTCAGGTTTCCTCCTATCAGGATAAGAAGTTCCTGGAGCTGGGAGCAGTTCTAAGTAATCTTCACAAGGAATATCAGAGAGCTGCTGGTGAAAATGGAAGGCGTGCGGTGAGTGAGACATACTTTCGAAAAGTGTTCAGTGAGCAGAATTTATCTGTGTTCATACCAAAAAAAGATCAGTGTGATGTATGTGTCAGCACCAAGGTAGGAAATACAGATCAGGATACCCTTACTACTCACTTGAAATTAAAGGCTCAGACTCAAGCTGAAAAAAAGGAATCCAGTGACAAACTTTCAGTGTGGACAATGGACCTTCAATGCATTCTTCTGTGCCCCCGGACAAAAGCAAGTACAATGTACTATAAAACTAAATTGCAGATGCACAACTCTACTTGCTTCAACCTGAACAACAAAGATGGGTATTGTTACGCTTGGTAGGAGCATGAAGGCTCTCTCAGCAGTGAGGTTTTTGCCCATTTGCAGTTCAAGCACTTCGATTCAGTCCTAGAGGCCAACAGAAGCATTGAGAAAGTCATTGTCTGGAGCGATGGCTGTGAATATCAAAATCGGTGTGCTACCATCAGCAACACCTACCTTCATCTGGCCATGAAGCATGGTGTCACCATCAAGCAAAAGTTTCTGGTAGCAGGCCACATACAAATGGAGTGTGACTCCATGCATACGCTCATTGAACGACGCACTGTCAAAGATATTCACACGCCACATGACTACATTGTCAGCTTTGAGACTGCATGAATGCATCCATCTCCATACAAGGTGACTCAGCTATACCACAATAACTTCACGAAGTTATCTGGGGCCTATGTCACCAATATTGGACCAGGTAAATAAGTTGATGACCCCACAGTCCAATAGCCTCAAGACTCTCCACTACTCTGCTGATGGTCTGATCCAGTTGGATCAGACCAACAAGTTGGATTTTAAGTCTGACTGGGAGGACCTGCCTCACCAAATCAGCATCCCCCAAAAAGAATCATTTCACTGGGTACTTCTCTTTCCTGCCCAATTGCCAATCACTGTGAGGAAATACAATGACTTACAGTCCATGAAAATAGTACTACACACACACAAACACACACACACACACACACACACAAACATTTGACGAGGACACAGGGATTCACCTTCAAACTTGTGTGTGTGTGTGTGTGTGTGTGTGTGGTGAAGTGAATGAGCCGGTCTTCTTCCTGTAGATGCCAGTTTTTGTTAAGTTTGACAAGTTACCTTATGGTTATGGGTATGTTATATTTGCATTTATGTAAGTCAAAAATGCCTAAGTCAAGGCACAATTCTGTAATTTTTTATTTGTTAAATAATTGACAATGGGTCCTTTTTTTTCATATTTGTTCTGGTTGGATTTTTTCCCAAAAACACTGAAATACGACATAGGCAATTATGCTATAAGGTTAACGATTCATGTTATTATCTAATTCTTGATAGGACAGCATAAATTAAGCTCTTTCATTAAAAAGTGTTAAAGCTTTACTTGCCAGTTCTGTAACAGATGATGATTTATGTGATATTTTCTGAATGTTCGTAGAAAAACTCTGGAACATTTTAGAAAAAATCTAGCAAATGATAGCTAGGAGCAGAGTACAGCTTACACTCTTTACGCATGGTGATTTTTTTTTTTTTGTAAATACAGCTTTATCATGAGCTGGAAAGTCACAACTATAAGCAGAATCTTAATCTTACCGTCCAGGTGGCAGACTTTGCTGTGCTGGACTGCTGGAAGGACACATCAAAAGTGTGAGGTCCAGCGTAATCTGTGTTGGATGGGATGGCCGGTGATGGAGAGAGGGCATCGAAGGTGGAGCTGGGCTGAGCGTAGGGTGATGGGGCCGTCACGTTGTTCTGTGCATGGTCATTGTTGTAGGGGCTGGTGGAGGTCGAGCCACCGTTCTGAATGTTCTGATCCATGCTGTTCAGGAGCCCCAGGTTTGTGTACTGTGACTGGAGACAAAATGGAAGGGAGGAGGGAGAGGGGTGGGGGGCACAGCAGAGGAATGTTTTCAGTTATTACAGAGAAGAATTTCACACAAGGCACAATGTGTGAAAATTATGTAAAAATTTAACATCTCAGATTCTACTACATAAACATGAACAAAGTGGCAAGAATTAACTCTCAGTAGCAGTTGTTACAGTTTTACATCACTAAATAAAAACACACAGCTTCAGGCGAACTGATGACTGACATTAAGATTATGGAACATGATAAGTTAAATGTGCTGCCATGAATACTGGTGACAGTTGAAGAAAAAATTGCTACAAGAAGAGGAGATCTTTCTTAAAAAGAAAAAAAAAGATTTACAGAAAGTTTCCTGGTGCTGTGTTTATGGTTGAGTTAATTCCTGAACCAACATGCTAACACTACTGCCATAAAAACACAAAACCTGATATTATGATTCAATTATTCAAATTGCCAATCCCTGTCTGTTTTGATTAATGCCCTGTTACAAAACGGTACCACCTCAATTTCTGATTCCCTTTTCCAAAGCCAAAACTATTCAGACAGGAGGAATGGAATTAAAATATCTGCCTTTAAACAGGATGGAGAATACGCCTGGGTCATAGCCAGTTCCTTCCTGCTTGCTCTGCTTTGCCATTCACCCCATTCCTTTCCATTTATAAATGGCACATTCCTGGACGAGGTGCCATGGCTCTCACTCTTTAGACAGCCATTAATCTCTCCAGGGCCTCTTGTTTATTTCAAGCATGGCTGACCACAGCTGTCCAGCTCACGCCCATTGCACTGCCAGGTGTTCGCAGTGCACCAGATGACCAGCAAAACACAGACAAGGTAGACTACATAACTATGAATCAAGGTAGCGACAAATGAAACAATGTCCCTGTTTTTCTTACATACAAATACGCACGCACAGAACAAGCTGCGCGCTGAGACAGACACACCTGAGAGGGGTCATTCGAGTCAAACCTCACAATACTTGTGCAACAGCGCCAGAGGGTAGCGAGCTGTTTGGATGAGGGTCAGTGTGTGTGCGGCGTAAGGCTGCTTAACCCCAGCAAACAATGACACCATGGCTTAGAAGAGCTTGTCTGGAGAACAATTACTCTGGGCATGCAGGTGTTAGAAGACAAGTGTTTTGTGAATGGAACACACACACACACACTCACTCACTCACTCACTCACTCACTCACTCACTAGAAGGAAAGAAAACTCCTATGTGGTGGACACCCTCCAGTCTTAAACAGGGACAAGCTTCCCCCAACACACGCTCCTTTACAATGGGCTAATTACACACATATATGATAAAGGGTTAAAGTCAACGGGCTGGAGATGGAACTTGTGCATCTGATCTCAGACCTGAAAAAACTGGATATGTTCCAGACTGGTGTGACTAACAATAACAGATGCTTATCAGTTGCAGAGGAATTTATTTTATTTATTTATTTTTTTTGCCCTGTGTAAGTGAAAGAAATGATCATATTCCTTATTTCACGTGGGAACTATGTAGTGACACAATTTCCTGTTTAGACAGTATTTTCCTGTATGTGAGGCATCAGTGACCATGACAGAATGATTCCTTTGAACTATGGCGCAATTCACTCCCACAGTAGCTGAAGCTGGCAGCAGTAAAGGTTAATGTGACAGGCACTAATTATCAATGTCAAATTATTATTCTGAAGAAAAGGTTGACGCTAGCCGGAGACCAAACACAGATAAAAGCAGGGATATTAAGCAGAAAACCTGACAAAGAATACTTAACATTAAATACAGGGCCGTGGATAATGTGTCCCATAGCCTAAATGAATGTAAGGATCAAAGATGAAGGATGAGGATAAAGCCATAATTGACCAGATAGTGAGGCCCAGAGAAGCAGTGTCTCACCTTAACACATCGTGTTTTAATGTTTAATGGACTGGAAGTGGGATATAAGCTTTTAAAAAGATTGTGTGAGGGAGTTTTAGGCCTTCTCTCTTGTTTCCTTTAATCAGATCTTATTCCACTATAATACAGCAACCATTTAATAATCACTTTAGCTGCTCTTAAAAATTCCTTCTGTTTATAGCTGACGCTGTGTTTAGACCTTTAGGATGTCAGGCTGCTTAGCAGGAATACGATAAATCAGCAGCCTTGACATTCTAAGCAGCCTTTAATAAAGTTTTTGAAAGGTTATGCTGTCTGTTTGAGGCCTTCAAGGGGATTTCTTTGTGCAAGATAAATCCTTGGGTGAGTGTTTTAGCCCAACAGGAAAAGGAGCCTGCTGACCTTCAGGGTTAAGGCCTGTTGATTACTATGTAGGAATCTGAATTATCCTGAACATGTATCAGACATATTTTAAATACACATGGCAGAGCTCATTTAAAAGTTACTGCTATTGCCAACACAGTGGCATTTTGGTATGGCATACTAACACATTCAAATTACTCAATGTCTTGGATTCATATTTACTGCTGCACCAGTGACCAAAGAATGCACTAAAATCTTGGAGCATTTTATTTGTATTCCTTGTTTGACTAAAGCTAAAACATGCTCTTTAGACAAATTTTCCACTACTCCTTGTTAAACATGTTTGTGAGGTCTAATTCAGTGATCAAGATCGTTGATCAGTGTGTCAGTTTCAGCATCGACAGCAACAGTGTTGCTTCCCTGTGAACAGATACAAACAGTAGAGCTCAAACAGAGCTCCACGAAAAGCAAAATAGAAATTCAATTTACACTGGGGTTTCAGATAAAACTCTAAAGATAAAATGCATAAAGTCTCCAGCTGCTGCTAATGTGGTCACTAAGTGTTAAAGCCACAGCTTGAACGACCAGTAGATGACAGGAACCACAGCAGACCTGGCCTGAGGGGGGAATAGCTCTCATTCCAGCCTCTCTGGTGACCTGCTCCATGTATAAGAGCATCCAGGGGACTGTGATGAGTGACCACAGGGGAGGGAGGCATTAAAGGCTCACCAGGGTTGGGGGTTGAGGTGGGGCTGGGTGGTGGTCTATCTACACCTTATACCTGCTGGGGTGGGCAGAGAAGGTGATTGTATCTACATCAACACACCATTAAAGCAATTACGATCCCGAACTAAACAGCAGCGCCTCGCCAGTCACATTCTAATGGCTGCAGCGGCTCCCAGGAGACTGGGGACGGGGGAACCTGATACCTCACACTGGAGGGATTGAGCTGGACACCACTTAAAGACCCCCTGCTCAACAACTTAAAAGACACTGACCTGACACACCTGCTATCTGCAACCTGCAATCTGAGAATCTGTCACCGCTCACTTGCACGGCATTAAGGATTTGGTTGGTAACAGAAAAAAACACAACCCTGACGGTGAAACACCCACTGACAAAGGAAAATGAGATCCGAAGTATAGAGGTTCACACTGATGATTCTCAAACTAAAACATGTATTTAACCTATTTCAAACAGATAAGATTTATTGACTGGTAGTTTAGCTTTTGTTTTTCCAAGTGTGGTAACACTAAAAGGGCCTGTATAATTTTCCTACTTGCAACTGCAACACTCACATTTTAACTAATGCAACAACACAAAGTTTACAAAGTCAGAATAATGCTATGATGTGCAGTTTTCAAAATGACTTAAGTATAAATTCCTTTTCACATTTATTTCCCTTTAAAACATCCTTGAAGTGTTTACCATCAAGTTCTGCAAACAAAGATCCATCAATCCTGACGCTTGCACTTTCAGACTGAAAATGGAAGCTCTGATTTTTTTTCTCTTCAAATTAAGAAGTTTTAATGTAGATTGATTCATTTAAAATTATCAGCTTAGCTAGTTTGTCATGTTTGTGAAAAAAACAGAAGAAAAAGAATTAAATGTAAATATCAGACACCTGGTTCACAAAGACAAAACAAAATGAAAACCACTGAACCGATGACTATACTGCTTTTTTAACTGTGGATTTAATAAAGCCCATCATTGTATCCAAATGTGTGTGTGTGTGTGTGTGTGTGTGTATATATATATATATATATATGTGTGTGTGTGTGTGTGTGTGTAATTTTTCCATTCTTTGGGAAGTTTTTTTTCCTGACAGAACAGATATTTAATCACAGCAGAAAATCAAATCAAAACCTTCCGTGTGTCAGATTTTCCACCGCATGAATCACTTAATCAGCAACAACCAGACGAAAAACAAATCACACCAACTGACTAATTCGTTGCGCATTCAGACAGCAGCCATTTTACATGAGGGCCATATTCAAAAACAAAAAATCTCCAGGTGTTTACATTCCCTAGTTCTTTGGAGTCACTCGCGCACACAGATGTGCACGCAAATACACACACCGTCAAACACAAAAACATTGTCCCTGCATAAATTTTCTAATTCTTATTTGATTAAAACAGGCCATTTCTATCTTCACGATATCTATATATTAATTTTTACTTAAAAAGTATTAAATCTCTTGGTCTGGTAACAATTTTTACTCATGAATTTTAGATTCAACAATTTTAGATTATTTTTGACCGTAAAAGACATAAATGTTGATCGTTTAGTGTGATATGTCACTGTGGGGAACCAACTAAAGGAATGTGAGCGATGGCTGATGCGCCATTACCAGCTGCTCCGCTGGTCTTACCTCGCTGTAAGATGTTGTGGTTCCCGTCTCCAGGTACAACATGTTGGCGCTGAGATTGAGCAGAGCTGCTGCTGTTTGCTCCACTGGCTCCAGGATTCCACAAATCTCTTTTCCTCACTCTAAAGGAGTGATGTGGACTACAGATGCAAAGTAGACAAGCTGAAGCTTCTATAGGAATCTATGGGAAGGTCATATATACCTGGAAGAGGAGGAGGGGAGGGATCTAAGGAGCTACCTGTCCAATACCTCAGTCCACACCCATCTCCTGAAGAAGACTCCCCGTGAAGCTCTACAGAGCTCCTCATAGGTAAAAGTTGAACACTGATTTAATTTGTTTGGTTGCGACTTTGTAGCGGCGCTTGATATTTATTTCAACAAAAATTATAAATGCTATCATCCCAGTATCAGAGTTTAGCTTTTGATGGTGCAAAATCCACATAAACTAACATGACATAAAAACTAAACTTTTTCACCAAAACATTTTCATTCAATGTCATTTTTCACCTGTAAGATGCCATTTAAACAAAGACATTCAAAATACATTAATGTGTATATATAGATGGATCACATCAATTTCTGCCAATGTAAATGATAATAGAAAGAAAAGATAAATAAAACACAATGAATTAACAGAGAGAAAATCACGAGAGCAGTGACCTGCAGAGTGAGAACAGTAGTTTGGGGTTGGGGGGAGTGTCAGCTCTACCTGCAGTGGTTAGTTAGCATCTGAATGACTCCTCTCTGCATCTGTTAAGCAATCTTAATGCAGAGGCCCACAGAAAAAAACAATGTGACTCCTGTAGATTGCTTGTATCTATCAGAGATGACTGATGTAGATTTGTTTTGGAAACATGCATTTGTCTCAGATAATGTAATGGCGTTGAGCAGCTCTTAGCGTATGCAACAGCCCCCAACAAATTTAGTTACATTTACACATGGTTTTATACTTTAGCTGTGAAGGTGAAAGTGTTAAATTTAAGTCAGATGTGTAATTGTATAGAAAATTTCAAACTATAGAGAATATATTGGAAGTAACAGACATTCTTCAGTTTTTACACCAAAACTTTAAACGCTTGGTGTAACTAAGTCTCTTACACCAAAGAAATATTAGATAAGAAATCTGCAAGTTTTTACATTAATTATCATTATAATTATTTTCCACAGAGGGGAGTAATACTGCAGATGTAAACGTGAGTAGATAGATGTAGCTGCACTGCCAGAAAAGAATGGAGGTCACTCGTAAACTGGGCACAAGTGATTTCTATAACTGCAGGGCCTCAGGGCTTAAACTCTTTCCCCGTGGTCACAGTGATTTCAGAGCTGTCTGACAACTTACGCAAAACTCTGAACTGAGGGCAGTGTCTCCAATCAGCGGCCCCACCCTGCTCAGGCCCCGAGGCCAGAGGCAGGGGGCCTACAGGTCAGCCTGTTACAAAAGGCAAATCAACACTTAAAAGAGGCCTATCCAAAGGCCAACGCACCCACACTGCAGTGAAGGCTGAGCCAAACCTTTTGAGGGCGATAATTAGTTTAGCTAAACAAACTTCTAATTATGTTAAAACAACATTGGCATCTGAAAAGAAGTTAGAGCACTCAGTGTCTGGGAGAGGCTGTAGAAAAATATAAAACAGTAGCTGTGTAATCAAGCCTTACAGGGAAGATGTGCATATGTACTGAGTTGTCAGTTTATTAGGTCCACTGAGTTCAAACAATCTGTCCTGAGATAAAAAAAAAAAAACCTTCATGTTACAGTGTTTTTGTTTTTTGTTGAAACTGTTTCTGTGTTGATTCAACTGTACAATTGTTTTTGAGGCTGTGGTTTGTGATGTCATTAAAACTCTTTTGCGATATACAGCAATGAGTGTTATTTAACCTATCCTCACTGATATAAATGGGATCAGAATAATAGAAACACCTGTTCGTGCAACACCAAACAATTGAACAGCTCCACAAAGAGCAGCCTCAACAGTTTCTACACAAAGTGAACATAACAAACTTTATAAGGACAGGATTTAGACTCTCACAGGGCTCTTTGTGTTAGACTGTACCAGCTAGCTCACTGTACATAATAAAATGAATGATTTAAAATGAATGATTTAAACCCACAGTAACAGTAATGAGCTTTTAAATTAGCACCTATTTAAACTAAGAACACCTTGTTTTCTTACAAAATTAAACTAAGAAGAGCCAGTACGAAAACCAATCTTAATGTGACATTTGTTTAAGACTTGTTTTAGACTTAAGATTATAATTTAAGGCCTCAAAAGTCCACTTCACTGGTAGAATATTTTCTAGCCATCCTAACACATAAACCTGGAGTGTAGGCACATCTCATTGAGAAACTAAGAAGACAGTCGGACCAGGCAGCAGCTACAGAAGTGCAGATAAAAGAGGCTTTACTAAAGTTTCACCCTTTAAAGAGCCTGTTCCTTAAGTCAGCTAGATTAGTTTAGTATCAAGTGTCAGGCAGCAGTGGCTGCGAAGGCACAGACACCTGCCCTGAAAAACAACAAGAGCTCCCTTCCACACTGACAGACGTGAGCAGTCAATGGAAAGAAGATGAGCATCACTTGGGTGGCAAAATCCTAAAACCCCCACAATCACCTGCTACCAAATCCTGAAACACTCCGGTTTAAAATGACCGAACTTAAGCAGCTTTAGGTGAAGCTAACGTACCCACTGGGCAATTTGATGTCACAACTGCCAGAATTATTTTTAAGGGGAAAGATAAATCAACTTGCAGGTGCACAGGAGGAAGTAGGAGGCTTATCAGTGACAATTTAACCACTATTTCACTGACTAACTGACTGCGAAGGACAATTCTGAACGGTGAATGGATTTTTTTTTTTAACAAACACTGTAGAAAATCAGTTTTCGTATTGGTTTCTGTGCCACTTTGTACCTTCAAAAATATTCATCTCTAATAACCCAAGAAGGAGTTTTAAGTATTGATTGTGGCTGAGTGCTTGAGTTCAAGTCTCAGAGATTCGCTGTTCATGATTCAGTGCTCATCCAGACTGAAGGGAGGCTCTGGTTGTAGCTGGTATCAACATTAGGATGATGGATGGCAAGTGTGTTTGATGTTGCTGATGTGTGACAGAGGTTTTACCAATCAGATCTTTTTTAAAAAAGGTACAATGAGGGGATGAGAGAGAGCGAGAAAAGTGTAATTATTTGTTTTACTATGTTTAAATACTTACTTTAAATACTAGTAAAGTAAAAAATACAGTTAACTTCTACTTTGTAAACAGACACTTTGTCTTTTTGGTGTTTTCAGTCTCTCTGCGTGATTGCGGTCCAACATCCATTCAAACATCGCAGTCATGCTACAGTGAATTTCAAAGAACTAATGACTCTGAGTCGCTGCACACCAAAATTACATGCTTCACACAGCCATCTCCTTTTTATGTGTTATTTGTCTGATTTGCCTAATCGCTGCAGTTCTTCAGGTTCAGTGGAAATACAAACACTAAAACATAAAGCGAAACTAGTTGAGAGTCTAATGAGATTTAATCCATTAATTATTTGGTCAAACAGGCTGAAACAAAATAAAAATAAATATTGTCATCAAAGCTTTCCCCATAACAGAGTATTATTTATTCATTTTAACAACCATGTCAGATATTAAAGAATCAATTAATCTCTAATTACTGTTTAAATAATGTTCTGTGATGCTCCCCACTTTAAAGCCACAATACAAAAAAATGTAAATAAAGTAAAAAAAAATCTTTCAACTTGTTCAACTTTAGCCAACGCAATTTAAGTTGAACAATATAAAGGAGTTTTTTTATTCTTATGAGATAAATTTGATCTGAATCTTGCAGAACATTGAAGAAGTATGAGATGTTTAAAGGATTATTACAGAGTGACTCATGTGCTCTCTCAAAGGTGTGACCTACAGGTTTTTCAAATATTACTATTACAATGATGTAAAAGAGTCCTTACCTTATCTAAGTAGATGTAAGAAAAAATAAAAGACATGAGGGTAATGGGGGCTTTTGCATCCTCATATCTTAAGTCACACTATATCTCATACTGTCTCACTGATGCAACAGTTATGAACAGAGGCCAACATTTTCCTTGGTACTGCGCCCTAATAAACACTTCTTTATGTGCTGGAGGCAAACTGGTGGAGCATTTAAAAATAAAGGATGAGTTTATCGTGGTTTGTTCTTTAATGCAGAGGTTTCCAATAGAAGGAAATTCAGGAAGATGAATAAGCTTTTTCTTTGTGTTTAAAAAACTTTTAAAACAATATGAACAGTAAAATCTTGGGCAAGTGAGACTCAGTGTTAACAGTGTACAGGTAAGGTGTGTGTAATGACTCAATGCTGTTTGAAAATGACAAAGAAGAGACATCCGACTCCGTCATAACGGAAATGACTGTGACGATATCTGAATGACCATATTTGGCAGATTCCTCTCAAGTGACACCTTTACAATCTATAAGATTTTAGTTTAGTTAAACTAATGAAACAGCAGAAAGAACTCAATAGCTCAAACACTGAACTGAGAGGCTACCAGAGGCTGTCACACGTAAGACAAAAGAGGAAAAAAGTAAGAATCCAAACACAAACATGTAATTAGATCCCAGAGAAGCCATGTGTCGATTGAGCTACTCTGCTGTAAAGGTATTTCAACTCTGCTCAACACTGTGTCTTCGACACACAGCTGATCAGAGCTTTATCTGGCAGTAAAATCAGCTGTTTGGGGTAGGATATACTGTTTCTCCAGCAACTATAGCTGCTACATTCCTTCATGTTATTCTACCCTCTGCTTGCTCCTCTTCTCCCCCCTCAATGCCACCCCTCACCTTTACATAGAGAAGACACGTACTGATAGATGAGAGCTGGGACCTCTGGGAGAGAGGCAGGTGCTGTGTTAAATTGTTGCCCTGCAGCTACAGAGAAAAATCCAGAAGAAAAAGGAATTTCAGATTAAACATAAACCCTTCACAATACAAATAAGTCCCCCGGGGCACTAAACAGTGAGCTGCATTCTAATGACTCATGAAAGAGGCACACCTCCACATTGGTGGAGGGGGAGGGGTAAAGGTGGGTTTGCCCACCACATCTTTTCATCAGAACAGACACTTAACTTGGTAATAACGAGTGGGGCTTGGTGACTGGCAACATGCCATGGCAGCGAGCTCTCCTCCTCTTGCCCCCACACGGATGCTGCCTGAGTTACTGGCGTGCCAATCAGAGCACCACACCCTCTTTGGTGCAGAGGAAAGTGGGCGGTGGGGGTGGAGCCATTAATCACCAGTTCAAGAGAGCACAGGCCCCCTTGGGGGATGCGCAGGGTAACATTACTCAGCTCCTTGAACAAAATTTTTATTTGCTATTTTTTTTCCACCCTGGCTGGACAACAGCATTCCTAAACAGGGAGGAGCAACGTGCACATCATTTCTCAGTACCAGAATTCACGGAAACACATTCATCAGTACAGGTCAAACACAAGGAAGTTTATAGGGGATTTTTAAATATCTAATAACAGAATGTAGTTTTCACAGTACTTTACTTAACTGCACCATGAATCTGTTGTGTGTTATCACAAGAAGTAAACTCACAATCCGTCCACCAAATTTATTTGTGTGACAAAGAAGAAAAAACACAGGAAACTCATATATCACCACTTAAAGCACATCATGTCTGAATGCACCTTCAACCATCAACAGACTCTGAGAGCTTGCTGTCTCAGTGGGGCCACCCAGGTCCAGCACAGCTCAGGCTTAATAAGATAAAATCATCACCAGACAGACAACATCTCAGACACAAACAGATAAACCATCCTCACTCACTGACTGTTGAACTGCTCTACATTGCTTTTTCACAACTTTCACTGGGAAATTCCATTTCTGTTGTGAGAAAAGAAAATAACTTGCACATTCTTTGCTATTCAACTTATGGAATTTACCACTGGAAGTCCCTTTGACTCAGATTGAAAATTATCACGGTACATTTGTTAATCAGCCACAACTAACTGCACAAAACAACAAATTTAAAAATCAGGTACAATTTGAAGCTGCTATGTCAAGACCACGTTGTTCTGAGTGAATAGTCTAAAGGGAGGTAGAAGCATTCTATACTATTTAATGGCTACGTTTGTTTGTTGTTTGTTTGACATGAAACAATTAACAAAGAACACTATGTGGTTTCATTCGGCATAAAGCTACTTAGAAAATAGAAACTTTAAAAACATCTATACTTGTTCCATGAATGAAACAGAAACTGTTAAGTTTATGTTGAGAAATTCTCTGTCTGTACAACCATAAGCATCACAACATTTTGAATGTTACTTGACTTTTTTTTACAAACGCTGACTAGATGAACTGCCTTTGTAAAATGATAAAATGTAAAACTGCTGTTTGTTTGACCAGGGAAATGATGTACTTACAGAAAAGCTTTCATTTGGCTCGTGCATAGTTATGCAGTCCATACTGATCTGAATGGTGTTTCCTGCAAATCCGTCTGTTGGACTGTCTGTGAAGTTCAGCTCAATGGGCTGGACTGAATGAATGGCAGATCTGCAACACAATAGAAATGATAACACAGAAGCACATTTAAGTCTGTGCAGGGTTTTTGTATGTCTGTTTACAGCAGTATGTTTGTCTTTGTGTGGGATTCACTTACTGGTCCAACATATCAAACAACTGGTTGACTACATCTTGACTGAGGAAATCAGTTGTCTGTGAGGACTGATTCTGGGACATGGTGGTGAGGAATGAACTCTCTCGCCAGGATAAACGGGAAGCAGGGTCCCTGAGTCTTCAGGGGGACAGAATCAACCGATAATCATTTACTGCTCACATTCAAAAAATTCACAATTATTTAAGTTGGATATGCTATTTAAAATGATATGTTTAAAAACTGCAGTGTCAGCAAATGTCTAACATAAATATTGATGTGTGGTGCTGATATTTGGCCACCCAGCAGGTAGAGGAAAAGAGTAGGAGGAGGAGTCCTGCTTGCAGCCATTCATGAAGAGCACTTCCATTGTGAAGAAGTCAGCCTGCATAATACTGAATATTTGTACTACACATAATGGTGATTATGCACCATTCAGACAGAGGCACTTTGACCTGCTCCCCTGAAACATTACACCTGCTTCAGAGCTCAGCATGCCATTGTTCGTGCTGAAGTGGCGCACGCTGCAGTCTGAGACAGGCGGAATTCCCCCCACAGTCTATATGATAGCACTGCTGCAACTTCTGGTATGTGTACAGCTGGACGGGCTTGGGGGAGGGGTGGGGTGAGCAGAGGGAGGTGGTGGCGATGAAGAGGGGGGGCATAATCTGAAGCTGGCACTATTTTAGGTTTTGGAATTCCCCAACACTGCGTGCTGAATGATATTAATACCTGACTTACAAACACAGGCATATCTAATGAGGCCAATAATTTAACTTATGCAGGAGTTACACATGAGGGTGTGTTGAGTTTATAATAAAGATACGTTAAGTTTGTAATGCCGACAGAACGGATGGGTCTACAGATCATTCAGCAAGGGACAAACTAAAGTGAAATAACAAGTTTACAAGCTTATAAAACATTAGCACTGTGTTGAATCTTTGGCAGCTCAAGTGAAGCAATTTACAGCTACTGAAAATAACAAACACTCCGGTTTTACATTGTGATGGAAACTGGAAGTGTAGATAACTTTATCTACAACGTGTGTAATATTTTAACCAAATATTGGTGAATGCGTTTATTTGTGGTAAGTAAAAAGATTTAATTTTACAGTAAATACACTCCTGTTCTCAAATAATGAGAAAATAGCAGAATGACTAATTTCATTGCCGTGTTTAGAGGAAGAGCAGGAGAAAAAGCTCTAGAAAAATTTCAAAAATAATTTTCACAAAACTACTTAATTTAATGGCAGTAAGGAAACTGCTAATTAATTCAGTTTTCATCCGTTATCCGTTCACATTTTCATTATAATTACCGAGTTATGACAGTTATGCTGTAGCTCGTTCGCTAAAACTAGCTCGTTCAGGGGCTGATTTCATTATGACAACTGTCAAATATTACTAATAACTTAACCTCATTTACTTCAAGCTTGGCTGCAGTTTATTTAAACTTCAAATAATCTCAGACACAAAGGTATTACCTTGTCAAAACACATCATCTCCGGGTGTAGAGTGCGCACTTAGCCCTTATAAATTATTTACCTAATAAATTAACTTATCTATTGATTTTTGCTCCTGTCGCGCATGCGCTTCAAAGCTCTCAAATCTCGCGAGACTTCGTGACCGAGTTAGCGGTTATTTTTATAGTATGTAAAACTACTGGAGGGAAAAAAAATATGACAGTTATTATTCAGATAATGTTACTTAAAGTTTAAATAGGCCTGACAAAACTGTTAAGTGTGAAGTCTGTTTCTTACATATTTATTACATAATTTTACAGTTGCATTAGTTTAACTAATACAAGGAAGAAGGAAGATAATTGCAAAAGATATGACAGTATATAAAAAAAAAACCCTCCTGGAGTTTAAATCACCTTTTAAATAATGAATGGACTCTGGGAAAAACAAGAAAACAAGATGGATGAATTAAAACCACAAATAGGTCAGGTGTGGCATTACCTCTCTTCAAGATGGCGAGAGGGTTCAGGTGTGGCACTTCTTCTGACCTCAGCTCCAATTAAACTTCATTTGTTTTTAGCTTTAATTTTGAGTGATTTGGCAGAACTTGTTTCAACTGACATCTCATTAAATAGTCTAAAAGCCTTTGAGCTTTGTTTCACAGCATTGTCTGTGACAAATCTAGAATAATCACAATAGTTGTATATCAAGTTCAACATGTACAGTAATCCTATTAATACATTTAAGTGTTATCATAATAAAACGGTCACATACACCTATGTCCCGCACTGTGTAAGCACGTGTGTTGTCCTTGAGCTCATGAAGCTGTGTTTATTAAAACAGATTAGATTATGTCCAAAAGTTAACTGCAAGATGCAATACAAAACAAGTGCAATGCAATTTCACAATAGGGTTAATGTCCAACACTGACTGTATTTAATACAAATCTGACCTGCAGATCATATTCACAGTAGCATGAATTAATAAATTCAGCTGCATTCAAATTGTTGGGTTTATCCCCACTCTGGCTATTATTTGTCTGCTTTTAGGTGTCTGGTTACACAGAGAGTTTTTCAGTTAGCCTGAGGCGAAGGCTGTTCAGCATCCACTTAAAAACAGTGCAGCCCCTCCAGACAAGACTGGGGCAGAGGTCAGCACTAAACAGGGATGGCCATTGTCTCTTGGCAGGTTGGGCACACCGACCGATGAAAATGCAATCAAAACAAACAGCCCAGCCGATCAGGGCCCTTCTCCAGTGTCTTTATTAATCACTTGTTCAAAGGCCTCAGACCCCCCCACACACACATCTGTCAGCCTCGGCTGGAAGAGGGACATGACTCCAAAACAATAGAAAGCTCCAAAAGTTTCTCTTCCTCTTTTCCCTTTATTTTTATAGAAGTAAAACAATCTAAACTCAGATCCTCTGGGGCAAAAGAACAGGCACAAATTCTATAAGGTTTGGAATGCAAAGAAAACAAGAGAGAATTATGGAACTAAAAAAAGAAACTGTGATACTTGAATGCTGAGTAAAACCTAAAAAGCAAAGCTACCATTGCTCAAACATAGATTAAAGCACCACTGGTTTCATATTTTATTTTAGAGCATCATATATCGAGGTTTAAAACGGTAGCAGTGTCGTTATTAAGTTCAAATAAATTCATTATCTTAAGCCACAGAGGGTGAGCTCTGTTTGATCAAAGCACTAAACTTGAAACATGCTAATGACTTTAAATCACACCAGTCAGACACAATCATAAGACTAGTCTGACAGTCAGTGTCTGTTAAAAATGCAAAGTATATAATGGCTCTGCACACACAAAAAAAATCATGTTGAAGTCTCCCAGTGTGCATGCAGAAAAATTATACAGTACTAAAAACAAACATTAAATGTTCTCCTAAGGAAACTGCAGTTAATGAGGACAGTCTAAATATGAGATCATCACTGAAATATAATCACATCAGAATCAATTCAATCAATCAAAATTTTAACTAATCCCAGGGGAAATTGAATAATATAAAATTTTCCAAATAAATATTATTTTATTAATGATAGATAAATATATATATATAGATAGATAGATAGATAGATAGATAGATAGATAGATAGATAGATAGATAGATAGATAGATAGATAGATAGATAGATAGATAGATAGATAGATAGATAGATAGATAGAGTGAAATACAATAGGCTTTCTAGTTGAAATTACCAAAAGTTCAGTACAGTAAGGATCAGAAGACCCTCAAATGTCATGTATCCACTGATGGTTCTTTAAACATGCATTGTTGCCATAAGTATGGCACATTTATAAATATATCAGGACAGAACAGCAGCTGAGGATCCGGGCAGACACAACTGTTTTCAGGTCACTTCGGATATCCAGACAGTATCGGTCTGAATGGCAGCTCAGGTCAAACAAGGAGCAGGGAGATTCCCAGCTACTTTAGCAAGTCATTAAACAGTAGGATTTTTTTTTGTTGTTGTTGCTGTTGTTCAGAACTCTGTTAGTAATAAATGTATTAATTTAGTATGATTTTTTTATTCTTGATAAATTACATTGCCTCAAATACATTTTAATATTAAATAAAACTAATAGGAGAAGTCATCAGTTCAAACAATATTTGTGTACTTACCGATGAAAGGGAAACTCTGGATAGTACTGCAGAGCTGTGTAAGGTGAATTCATGGTGTCATGCCAAATTTCACTTTAACGAAATCTTCAAAATGCTCAGTTTCTTATAAAGGCACATGAATCAATAACTGTACATGACCTACACAGATAAACACACTGTATATATGTATATATAATGTATATATACATATAAATACAAATACAAATAAATAAACAAACAGGCCCTGGATTAAAGTGCCGGAGGGTACAGTGCAGAGTGGAGAAAGTTTGAGAGATGTTTTGAATTTAGGTATTTTTTCTTAGGCTCCTCTACGAATAGGAGGGGCTTGTGCCAGCTCCCTGACCAATCCCCAGCTACAGTTGTACAAGATATCACTCACTCTCAGTTGCTAGGATATAGATATCAAGCAACTACATTTGACCCTACACCCCCACAGCTCACACACACACACACTACCACACATACACATGGCTAGCCACTGTCCTGAAAAGCTCACCCCTACCCTACTGCTTGTGTTTCTCTGGCCAGGTCTGATATTTCCACCCAGATTCCCATGTGGTTTGGCAGCTATGAAGGCATGTGCGTTGCGTCATGTTTCTCACTAAGGCCCAGGAGGCTTCAAGCATGCTGAATACAGCCATAAATACATTCTAAATGGCAACGATTGTTGACTCTGTGCCGATTCAGCAAAAACAGAGATTCAGATTCAGTCAGCGAAACACGAAAAATCGCCCAAATATTTGACTTTGAGGAAGTGAATCATCTCAAGCAAGTATGTCAGACATCTAGTGAGATGTCTAGAGAATCTGGTGAAGACGTGAGATGTGAGTTAGTTGGGGGTAATGAAAATGAGACTCCCATATCTTCTACTGTATATCCTTGAGTGAACATGGACAGTGAAAATGAAAATTCTTTACAGCAGGCCACACACTTATTTAAGAATGCACACAATATCGTACCGCATCCACGCATATAATTTCAATTCAATATCAGACTCTCACCCAAGCAGTATGACACTGTAAACCTAGAGGTCTTGTGTGGTTTTCAGAGATGAACAGCAGATGAATCAGCATGCTAAAATAAAAGGTAGGGTCACAGCAGGGGGAATGATAATAAATAGATGTGGTGTATCCAGGGAACCAAAACCTCTAAGCTGCTCTCTTGTACTTTTAATAAAGACATACTCTTCACTTCCCCCTCTCCCCACTGTCTGCTGCTGTGCACCTATGAGGGGCAGCACTGATACAGAAGACATGCAAACAGTGTGCCGACCTGGTGACATGACACTGTGGTCACACAGCTGTTATTCTAAATATATCCTTTACAGAAATACAATTATTTGCTATGAAACATGACTTCACATCAAAAATGTCACACCAAGACCATTACGTCATAAACAAGCTTATTTTTAGACATAGATTTCCTTGATATATTTAAAGATAAACAGTAAATATAACTGTCTTCCGGAGATCTCAAATGTGATGTGGACCTGTGTGAACACATGTTGTTATGGTGATGTGTTAATATACTAAACAAGACTGTGAGGCTCCAGCTGCATGCTAGCAACCTCACAGGGCTGTTAGCATGTAGCCATAGCTATTTGTGTTTGTTGGCTCTTTGGGTCTCCAATTGTGGTGTAAATTGTTGGGTTTTTATAGTTTTTTAGATAAGAAAAGATGCTAAGAGCAACACTTTGAGAGCATTGATAGTGTCGCCATTCACACAGTATTTGATGCATTGTTATTGTATAAAATCAAAAGTATAGCTCCCTTAACATTAGCATACCAACTTGTCAATTGTCAGTGCTACCATGCTAATGTTTAGCACAAAGGTATAGTTTTACTGTTCTGTAATTAAACTAATAGAACTTTTTTATTTTTAATTAACAAAATTAGGCTTAGAATTTTCCATATTTACCATTGTTATGCACTTTCACTTTCCACTTTCCATGTCAAAAAACAGTACAGATCAGTAAACAGACCAAAACATGTAAAAGAAATGTCCATAAGGTGTAGAGTGAGTTTTATGGCCCAGTATGACATAATGGAGAGTCCGACCAAGCAAGCAAGCAAACAAACAAACAATGAGCCAGCCAACCAACCAACCAAACAAACAAACAAATTAACAAACAACTAATAACGTTTAATTCTTTTCAGTGCTGTACATGTCTTTGTTGGGTTCTGAATGAGTGGTGCGATTACATGAAAACACTTTCATCTAACTATCTTTACAGATGAAGTTCCACAACCATTTACTCGTATACTGAATCATAACCAGTTCCACTGAAATGTCTGTCTGCCTGTCTGTCTGTCTCTAGGCAACTATTCCCCAAGGTCACTGTTGTAAATACCAGTTGCTGTTAATCAGCTTACACAGTTGAATAAAGTTTCCCAGCTGAAAAATAAAAATTAATGTCTTCCAACATAATCACAGCTACAGTAAAAACCCTAAGAGAGATGAGGGCGATTATTATGTCATTTATAAGACAAATTCCCTGTAATAAACCTTTTACACTTGTGCTGTAGCTTTGACCATGTCCACCTCTCAACATAACAAGGACAAACTGACCTCAAGATGTCATTAAATCTGATATTTACAATGACATGTGAAACCCTTACATCATTAATTACTCTGAGGCTCAGCCGTTGGGAACCAGTCACTGAACCCCTATTACTTCATTTGAGATGCATGTGTGTGTTTATGAGTTGGCAGTTACGTCAGTGACATCTCTGGTACTGTCATCAGAAGGAGTGCACATATGTCTAATGTGGTTATTATTCTCACAAGGCTCTGATTAGAGAGCGCTAAGCTCACTTTAATCTGCAATTGTATCTACACTCAAACCATAGATGGCAACCAGCCTGTGTGACTGTACTTAATTCATTTTGGTGTCTTCATTGTCCTGCAGGCATTATGTGGCCCCATTCACACTGCCTTATTAATGTCAAGAGTTTACATATGAGATGCCAAAGAGCAGTTGGTGGAGCAGCTGATGAAGTAGCCTCAGTGTTTGCTGCACTATGGGGAGATGTATTATCAGTGTAAGTCATATACACCACACTGTGGCCAATCACTCTCACACTGTGAGGGGGTTATGTGGGCATACTTGTGTGCGTCTGTGTGTATATTCCAGTTGGTGACTAATGCAGGGGAAATCCAGATGAGTCAAAACTACCAGTGTCCGGTGCAGTGTCTGAGAGGTGATAATTTACAGCCTATGTACTAAACTGCCCAGCAACTTGGCATTGTTCATAACACCCCTATAGGGAAACCTCTATTTTAAATGACAATATGTTAGGGGAACTTCAAGAGACCATTATGCAAAGGGCTCAAGCACATGGATCCAGCTCTCATATAAAGCAATGAAATTAATCAAAACATGTTAAAAACTTTCAACAGAAGCAAAATCGATTCCTGGAGCGTGGAATATTTTCACTTTAATACAACCAGTCCTGCACATTATGGCGCTACAGCCATGAGCTTGGATGAGTCTTCCTATGTAACCAGTATAACCTGAATTTCTATTCAGTGAATCATTATTTGCGGTAATATTCAGGCTCCCAGACAATTATTGGTGCTTTCCCACGATGTGTTCAACTTTTTTGTGTGTCTTTTGTCACAGTAACTTTTACATCTGAGATCAACTCGTTGTCACGTTGGGAAAATCAATCTTGCCTGCAGCAACAAAAAGGCAATGAGCCAGAGTTGAAGAACAGCCAATATAACCTGCTTCATTAGAACCAGATGTGTTTTTTTTTCTGTTTGTTTTTTTTAGATGTTTATACTCTACATGTTTAATTGTGGATAATGGAAAAAAGTAATCTAAATAATCATAGAATAATTATAGAATAATAAAAATAGATTTAGATTTCAAACTATTTTGTTCTTATGTTTAAACTGCATTAAACTAACTACATTACATTAAAGCAGCGTTACATTTGTTTTAATAGCTGAAAACTAACTAATTACATCATGGTTAAAACTATTGGCTAACAGTTGCCAATGTACATATATAGCAAGCACAGAGCTACATTAGCAGTGACATTGTGTGGTCAAAGGTCAAAGGTCAAGTACACAGCATCCTTAAAAACCCATTTGTTTCTTTGTAAATATAATATTTTAGGAACTAACGAATGAATCCTTTCAAATCAAGTGCACTCAAAAATGATAACACTGTATTTTAGGTCAAAGGTGTATCATAAAACTCTCTTGAGCTAATGTCTTCAAAATCTGCAATTTTACAATTTTCACTGCAGCTGATTCACTGCATTTTGGTGGCCAAAGCTCAAAGGTCCAGGTCACTGTAACCATACAGTTTGGCCTTAACACATACATTTAAATACAAATTATCTGCTACAGGATTGGTTTGTGGTCATTTTATTTTTCTCCACATGAATTATTAATTAATAATAATTTTCAGTACCACAGATGGTGTATTGAGATTATTAATTTTGTCTGAGCTTCAGTCCAAAATCACGACAGTCAGTTTATTATCATACTTTTTATGACAGGAAAACCTCAGATTTAATCGTCTATCATATATCATTATTATATATATCATACTACCATACCATCCACTACTATTCTGATTAGTTCATTTTTAATATTATGTGGGAAAAAGGTATGCAAAATGTGATTTGTGCACTCAAACTGAACTTTTTCATATGATAATGGCTCGTCAATTGCAAATTCCCTTCTAACGTTGAGGTATAATCTGAATGGACTCAAAGAACCACCATGTTCCACAAACAAAACCATGTGTAAAGTTTATAGCTTTGCATAACCAACAGGCTGTGAGACATTGCAAACTAAACAAAAAAGCAGTTTAAACAAGTATTACTGGATGGCTTTGTTTTTCAACCACAGCACAGAACTTTTTTGGAAAACACAGTCAAAAGCCTTCAACAACCAGGTCTCACATCTGAGAAGTAGGCAACAAGTAAACCACAAACCATCAATCACAAATAATCCAACGCTAAACCTGCCTTTTGAAGTGAGTCAACATCATTCATGGTGTGGCGTTAGCATAGTGCAGAAGAGTTTTGAATTCAAAATAGGGAAATGAACTGTAACACTTGTTAAACAAGGGCTACATGATTACAATCATTGTTATATTCACATGGTCCACATATGCTTAAATGAATCTATGCCTCAGGTTACTGCTAAATCTAGATTATGAGTAAACAAAAGATAAAATGTAATGTAAAATGACCCATTTATCCATAGCTATAAATTATATGATGCTTATATCAAAATATTCACTGCTACTAAGTGTGGTCCTCTGCCTTACTAATCATTTCTTGAGCATGATTTATCAGGATTAGATGGAGATAATCTTCATCATTGAGAGCAGACATTAAATGAGGAAAATGTACGGACTCAGGAGTGAGGGTGATGATATTTTACACTGAAAGAGCAGGTGTTCTTGGGACCTGCTTCAGCACTTCTGTGAGGTAATACAATCTTTCATATTCTAACTTTCAGAAATATAGTCCATGATGTAAAAGTTGAGGACTGGTGTTTAGAAACCACACCGCCGGTATCCTGGCAACAGGTTGACAAGTGTGATTGGTCTGCCCCTCACCCTATTAAAAAGCATGTACGCGTAGAACATAATGATGCCTGGGGGCAGCTCAAAGACACATTACCCTCCATCCATGAGCTTACACCCGTCCACATGTAATCTAAGTGAGGGGTTGAAGTGTCCTTTGTCACTGGATATGCTTTAAAAATAAAACACGCTGTAGATGTTCTGGGACGCTTGAATGAAAGTGGATATTTCAGAGGCATTTCTTTGAGTCTTTGATGAGTTGATGGATGTAGTTCATGTGTAAAATACCAAAGCCATCAAACAATTACAGGTTCAACATGCTGTTTGTTGTGTGTATGTGTGTCACAAAATTGGGACATTGTCTGAAACTGAATTCATTTTCACATTTATACACAAGAAAACAAATCTTATATTTACCTAAGCCTCAGTTCATGACAGAGCATATGGCGGGGGCTTGGTTTTATTGGCATAGATTTCATTGTTAAATTCCTGTAATGAGTCACAGTCAGTAAAACAGCAGGATGATCCTAACCATTGAACAATGACCTTGATTTTTATTGGTTTTTCATTCTCTTATTTTGCCAACGAAAGGTGACGTCAGCTCAACCGGAGGCCCATGTAATCCGTTTTGCTAATTGATAGTCTGAGAGCATTTATATTTCTATGACCACATATGAAAGTCGATCCAGGACAGCAGTGGGCAGCAGGACAGGAATGTTTGCAGTGTCAGGTAGACCAGGTTCCAGTGGGATAACGTCACACATCAATCTCCATCAGTGGAGTGGATTTGTGATTGTACATCAGTTTAAGTGTTGTGGTTCTGCTGTGTGAGCTTGTGTGAAACAGAAATGGCAACACACTGAAGGCCACTTCCACTCTTCTCGTCTTACTCTTTCTATAGCTATACGTGATGTCTCCATCCACTGCCAAACCATGCCAGCACTGCAGGAAGTCTTCACAGCAGGTGAGGTGGAGGTTTTCAAGATACAGATGCTGATCAAGGAGAACAGATCCGCACAACTGGTAGGTTCCTAAATGGCATTTGTTGACCCACGGTGTCGATGTCGACCTCCTGTTTCACATCACATCACGAAAGTGGAGTCTGAGTCACTTGGCAGGGTCTCTAGAGACACCTGGCTCAGCATTAACACCGAGCTCAGACACCTTGGAACGGTGATTAAAGCAGATCACTATCAGAGCCCACAGATCTGATACAGATCTGAAACCACAGATTACTGTGATCTTTCAATTTCAATTATTTTATTATGTTTCAATTATTTTTTATTATTGTTGCAATATTTTATCATGTGGGCCTGCGATGAGCTGGCGACCATCCAGGGTATACCCTGCCTTTGCCTGTAAGCAGCTGGGAGAGGCTCCAACCTAGCTGTAGCAACTATTAAATCATAATAATCATATAGTAATAAGAATGAATTTAGTTTGGCAGGAAATTGAGAAATGCACTTATTCAATTGTTTTTGTTATAAGTGTGATAACAATATTTACACCACCTATAAATCAACCCTGGATATAAAGTTACTGTCAGCAGGAGCTTACTTAACTTTAACCCGAAAGCAAGGGGAAGGGGGGCGGTAGACCTGACCAAAAGCAGAATATGCTGTTACTAGCACTGCTAAATCTTGCAAAATATCTAGCATGCATCCCTCTGCAAAATGAAATGAGACATGACATGCTAATTAGCGAGCTTTAGACGTGCTGTGAGTACATTTGTCACCTTGGGCCACAGCTAACTGAGCCTGCTGGCTCCAGTTTGATATACAGACTCATTGCCACCAACCGTGTGGTTGGTTCACGGTTTTACTACATTTAACTGAACCTCACTACATGTATGAGTGAGTAAACACATCACTACCTTTTCTGTTAGTTTCAGTTCAGAAGAAAAATACTGTCATATAAGTGAGTCAGCCATGTGCAACAATATTGTTCCAAATAATCCGATTTCTACAAGTAAAATTACTTTGAATTTGTGGGTGAATGCTCTTTTGAAAAGACTCTTATTGAAAGATGATTAAAGCTGCTCAGTGTATCAGTGGTTTTATTTGCTGACTCACTGTAGATAAGTAAAACAGATCAGGGGCAGAAAATGCAAAAGGTAGCTTTATCCTATATAGGAAAAGCAATAAATCTAAAGATTTATGCTTTGCTATAGAAATCCCCAAGCAAAGGCAGGAGAGAGAACACCGAAGCTGTCAAGTCATCAGCTAAAATTTCCTGGGAAAATGATAATCATCACATATCACCAAAAGCAAGAATAACCTAAAATTATACTAAGTCACAAAAAGCATGTTTTGTTTATGGGGTTATAGATGAGAACCAATCATGAAATACATTGCTATGCCTATGTGAGATACAGTATACTATAGTTGTCCTCTGTGTTTGTTTTTGCTTTGTAATACAAGAAGTCAGTTTTAACCAAGCAGGAAAATAACACGTCTGAAAAACAAATCTGTTCTTAAGGCAGCAGTGGGCTGGTTGAGAAGGTTGCAAGACAGGTTTGTTGAGCCTCAGGGCCTGTGGTTCCCATTCAGCTCCTGCACTCACTCTTTTCTCACTCAGTTCCTACAGTATGGCCTGTTACTTCTACATATGGAACATAAACCATCTGAAATATGTGTAATCCTGACAGACACTCACACACAGTCAAGTTAAGTGATCCAAAAAGATCCATGGCACTCTTCACTCCGCCAGAGTCTGAGAAAAATCAACCTGATGACAAATGTCATCTCCTGAAAAAACTGGGACTTTCACTCTTAAAGCAAACACATCTGGATGACGGTGAGTTTAAACAATGCATGATACGCATTGTTGGGTTTTGGATGTCTACTGTTCCACCTTTTTTTCCTTGTTTGGAAAAAAAGCCAAAGAGTGGAAAATGTGAGGAATATGTCATCAGGCAGCTTTTTCCATGTAATCTACAGACACCAAATTGCTACTTTTCAGCCCCACCCCATCACACCCACTCACACACAAACACCCACTCTCATGTACGCACACACACTCACATAAGCATGCTACACCCTCGGGTGTACTGTGCTGATAGAAAAGGATGGGAAAGACATCAACTGTGGGGTGAACTCGGACAAATAGTTCAAGTGCCAAACTTACTGTAAGGTGATTCTGTAAAGGCACGGCCATCGAATACACACACACACACACACACACACACACACACACACACACACACACACACACATACACACTGAGGCGTCATCATACCTCTCCTGCCTCTGTCAGTATTAGTCACACAGAGTCATTGCACAAAGAGAAAAAGCTTATCTTTCACCATGTGAGGCCTTTCAAAACACTGCACTATCTCACTTATCAAAACAATTTTAAAAGGGGTTGAACAGATTTCAGCAATGTCAGGAAGCACTGAAGTGTAACTTAAGTCATTTCAGGCTTGGTTCAGATCACATTGAAGTGACCGGAGGAACTCCTGCCACTGATCAGCATCAAGACTCGTTGCCAGACTCGGAGCTGTGGCACAACAGGAAATGCCACAGCCATGTCGGTGGGACGTCATGGCCAACTTGAAGACTGATGAAATGTAAACTCTGTCCACGCGCAGCCATCACAGCCGTCAGAGCTGTCTGCAGTGCAGAAAGTAAATATGCATGTCAACTTTTTTCAATTTTGAGGTAGCTGTACCATACTTTTTATGCTATTTTACACTGTCACTCCACCATATTTATCTTTACAAAACAAAATCAAACGCAACATTAGCTAAAATAAACTTTAAATTTAGATGGCAAATATTTGCCCATCCTTTCCATTTGGTTGACTGGAGGTTCAGTATTCACTGTCTTTTAGCTCTGTTTTTGGTCTGCACCACTTCTTAAAGGAAAAATGTAGTTTGCTAGCTGCTGATGTTGTCAGTCTGTTGCTTGTTATATTTATAAGTGATGCTACTATATTCGTACTGTGACTCAACTAAAATTTCTTTTACTTGAAATAAATTATTTCTAAACTGTGCAACAGCTACTTCTTCAATGACTGAAGGTCTGAAGGTATTAAAATGCCACCAACAAGATCGACAACAAAGTATAAATGAAAAGAAATCCTTAGAATCCCATTTCAGCAGGATCTTCAGTTCCATGACCATCCAGTCAGCACTGAGAGCATGTAGTCACACCACTGAGTGTCTGTTATATCTCCAGCTGGGATTCTCTTTATGTAAAACACAGGCTACATCTCATCAGTTCGTGTCTCCTCATCTTATAAATCAAACCTCCAAAGCCTTTGGCCATGTGAGCCGTGACAAACAAATTCTGGTTTGCGCCTCCTAAGAGCTTCGGGTTGAGAAAATATTTACTGTGCATGTAAAGTACGTCCAGGGGGTGGCCAGCTCATGTCTACTGAAGGTTAGTAACGGCAGACATCTGGTGAAATTGTAGCCCACAGCTGTCGCCAGCCTGACATCTCCTTGCTCTCAAATTTATCTCCCACCACTGGGACATCTGCGTACGACATGCCAGCCATATCAAGGACATACTGTATTTGCAAACTGTGAGGAGGTTGCTGGGGACACAGTGGCTGACACAAGGGGCCCACGGGGGTTGCGGCTGCTGTTGCGGCTGGGCGGAGGGGGTCACAGGGAACAGAGAGCCAGGGCATTCACTTAGCGTCAAGACATCACATTCTTCCCTCCTGTGCCGGAGGTCAGGCTGGGGGACAGTTAAAGCAGGGCTGTCTTTAACCAGGGCTCAGACTGACATCTTAACCTCGCTCTTAAACTCCACCACTTGCTGAGGAAACAGACCCTTGAGGCAGAAATGGCCGATGCTCAGACTGGTGTGATTAACATTCTTAAAGGATAATAACACTATTTTGACATATGGCTTTGTGTGCTGTGTTTTTTCACACTCATACACTGAGTTTCGGACTGGTTTTGTGTTTCTGAGTTTACTCATTCTTTTTTTAGGGCGGACTGAATAACTAAAAAGGAAAACAGAGCCCTAGAGTCTTAGCGGGTGTGTAAAAAATAGCATTACCACTCTGCTAAACTACAAAAACCAAAACATTCAATCAAGTAAACATTACAAATATTTTAAACAGAAAATACTAATACTTAACAATAACTGATACCCATTATAGAAGTGACTAAAAGATGAGTACAAAAAGAGAAAAGGGTGTAAGTCATTTAAATCAATTCTCAAAATATGCAGTGACAGTTTTGTATACAGTATGTGAGCATTAAAGCTTCATACATGTCCAGCTGAAATACTGATGGTCACACTGTCCTTTATGTTTGTATGGTTCAGTCAAATTGTTTTGTGCAAGTTTTCTGTAAAATGTGACATTTTTCGAAAGACTTTGAAATCTTCACCATCACTACAGATAAAAGTTTGTGACTGCAGCACATCTGGCAAAGTCTCAAACTTTTGAATATTAACTAGTCTTAAAGATTTCATGTTGAATTCTTGATGGCTGGACACACATGAGAAAGTCAAAAGCATAAAAAACACAACTAACTACACTGACTGAACACTTAATTTTGTTGCATAAATATGCAGGAATAGTGCATTTCCCATGGCTGCTGCCTAGACTGTGTCTGTGACAGAAAAAGGCAGACAGTTGTTTCCCCCTGTTGGCAAGAAGGTGAATTTTAAATTAAAAAAAATAAATAAATCAAAACTTAGTAAAATGCATTGTTAGAAGCAATGATTTAATCTAAATACAATCTAGTGTAAACAACATGTATCCAACTGTGTTTTCTATTTCAATAATAAAATGTTACTATGGGCTCATATTACAGGCAGCTATGATGTGTATGTGTATTAGGACTTGTGTGTAAGTGTATTAGGACTAATATGAATGTGGGTTCAGCCAGTGTGTGTGTGTGTGTGTGTGTACATCTTTGAGACCCCGTGCAGACTCTGCTCATTTTCCTCCACCGCAGCCTTTCCAGGAGCTTGTCATCAGTGCTTAGTCTGTGCCCTGCTGACCGTCTGCCCATCGTCTAATGGTGGCATCCTAAAACAAGGAGCTGGCTGACTGACACGGCAACGCAGATTCACTCCCATGCTGCATACGGTCTGACATGTGGGATATGACCGAGAACACCATCAGCATCGACCCGGCGAACAGCGCTTGTCTGATGTTAAATGCATGCCAATATGGTGATTTTCTTCAGTTGCACAAGCTGCATGTACAGACTGGAACTGCAGCTCAGTCAGCAGACTTTCACTTGACACTTGACATTTACAGGGTAATCACACTGGTACATGTGGGTGAGGTTTATTCAAGTAATAATAATAGACTGAACACTCCACATGTATATTTAAAATAATCAGTTTGGTTTATATGGAGTATTGGTTCCATCTAGAATGTTTTTAACATATATAAGATAACATTATACAAGAATAAATACTTGAGCACTTTTCTAAGATGTTTGATTAGTTTCCAGTTAAAGTAGTAAACAGTTAAAGTAGACAAGCTTTTAAAAGATTTATCTTTACACAGAGCAGCTTATACCAGGCAGTATCCTTATGGGTTCAATGCAAGCTGTTTGCAAATGAGCTGTCAAATTTGACCTCTCAGCTGCCTTAAAGGTTCAGTGTGTAGGATTTAGTGGCATCCTTCACTGCAACCACCTCTTACAAGCCTGTAGAAGAAGCTACAGTGGATTTTCAGGTAAAATAAATAACTAGAACCAGTGTTTGATTTGTCCTTTCTGGGTTAATGTAGAAAAACAGTGACGCAGCATGGTGGATTGTGTAGAAGAGTTCCTGGTCCTTAGTTTCAGATGATTATACACCAATGAAAACCTAACTCTAAATATAATATTCCATTTTTGACAAATTTCTGACCCCAAAAAAATCCCACACACCTTAAAAGCATATTCAGAAACCTGCAGAGTCAACCTGCTCTAACTGTTGCTGTACTTCATTGACTAAATAAATATCTTGTTTTCTTCTTATAGAGATTTCAAAACAAACAGTTTGACATTAGATATATTTCTTTTTTCTGTCTTGTCTCAAGACAGACGAGAGCATCAACACCACTCTCGAAGTGTGTCTGTTCAATATGAAGGCAGAGTTTGGACATGGTTGTTTTAGCATAGATACAAAAACAGTTAACCTAGCTCTGTTTAAATGTTTAAAAAAAAATCCTGAAAACAAGGAAACGTAAAGAGCCATGAAGTGGTTCCTTGCAAAACCACAGGTTAAGGTTAGCTGCTGTCAAGCTGTACAGCCTTCATGCTAAGCTAAGCACCAACTGACTTTAGTTCCATAAATGTGCCTTTCAAAAACTACTTGAATAGTTAGAGAAAAGATTATGGTTTGGGTTCAAACTAACACCCTGTTAAAGACTTTGTCACTGTACTACCTGACCTTTTCGTTTGCACTCGACACTATGGTCGCTAAAGGTCACCTAACAATAAAATGTTACTATGGGTCGTAATAAGCTGCTGGCGTAAATAGCCTACAGGGTTGTGTTTTGGGGAAGGACTCTCTAAGATATACAATATAAATACCTGCAAAAAAGTTAATGTTAAGTTTATTTTAAAATATCAAACTGTTCTTATTCCTACTTCTAACATGCAAACATGATCTGATGGTGAAATATATTGGTTCTGGATTTAAAACAATAGCCACATATAAAGATAGACGACATGACAGCCAAAACTTGTTGACAACCACCAGGTGACTGGCTAAAGTACAGGTCATAAATTAATTAATCAAATTTTGTCCAATAATTGTTCTTGTAGTTTTTTGGTGATTGTGATCTGACATCTTCTCTGACATGGTTGATTTTTTTATTAGCTATTTGATAAAAACATATAAAAAACAGACAGGCATGAAGTGGTACAAAATGTTTAATCAATTGTGTGCTTAGTTTTAATCCTCAACTCTTACCATAGTTTGTCTTGTCTGTTGATCACAGTTATGATTACATTTTTGTTGTTCAGTCTGAGTCTGCCAGTATTTCTATAACTGGCATATAGATTTCTGCTTTGATATATGCTTTGTGTATTTCAATTTGGAATTTACAACAGTTTGTGGTAAGAGATGCTAATCTCTAATCACTTTTTTTCCCCATTGATAGAAATTTTAAAATTAGTGTACATGCTAACTAGTTCACCAACCTCAGAACAGTGGCTTCATTTGCTTCTGTGTGAGCTTTGTGCCAAATTTGATTTGCAAATCTCACATATCTATGTATGAAGTTTGTAACATCATATTTTTGCTTCATGTTATATTATAGTTCCAGAGTTTTCCAAAGTGACTAAAATGTATATTTCAAGGATGTACCATTAGCTATCTGCTAAGTAACCTGTACACAGCAATAGTACAATGGAGTAAGAGATCATGATTGATAGATTAGATTGACTCATGATTGGTTTGGTGGGTGGGACTTAGATACCACAGCTCCACTTTTTTGGTTCCAAACACACAAGATGGCGACACTTATATCCAGAATACTTTCACTTTTGTACAGTACAGTACAGCACGCCTCCACATCCATCCACTGTACAAAAGTGAAAGTGTTCTGGATAAAAGTGTCGCCATCTTGTGTGTTTGGAACCAAGGATGTGGAGGCGTGCTGTCTTCATATAGAGTCATTCGACGGAAACCATAATTTTGTCTCACCTAATGCTAAATTCTATGAAATAGCCACTTTTAAAAACAAATATGTTTTATGTAAGAGGAATGATATATAATTTTCTATACAGTAACTGAAAATATTTAATCTTCAGAAAAGGAAATAAAGTTTATTCATTTATTCAAGTGCTGTTTTCAGATACAGTTTTGAGAAACTATGTAAACCTTATAACCAGCAATTAGCTACAACAGCTTACAACATTAAAATGTTGTTTACATTTATACTTATATGATATTAATCCAATCTGGGGGCTTTTCTGTACTTTGACTTAATTCAAACCTACCTGTGCATGAGGATTTACAGGCCACGATAATTTCCACAACTGAAGGAAAATAACTTGTCAGTGGTTTTGCAATTATTGCTTGGTAGAAAAAAAAGATAGTTTGATTTTTTTTTTCTGAGAGTAATCACATCTGACATTTGAGGTCTAAAATTGTGAGGTAAACAATTCCATTGGAGCCACTATTGTTTCCCCAGATGATTCAACATACATTGAATACACAAGGACGGAAACATTTCTCAATTAATTGCTGCTCTATAAACAAAAATATATAGGAAAGGGAGTCAGATAAAGGTTGCACATTTCTTGAATGTCCCTATCAGCTTTTGTTTTCCATAACAAGAATCCAGGGTGTGTTCTGGGCTGCAACATTCTGCATAGCTGGGAGGGTTAGTGGATTTGACAGATATCCAAGTGTCCCATGGCCCCGAGTTCAGCGAACAAGCTCCAGACACAACAGTGACAGCTGGGGGAGGGATAAATAAAAACAGTGTCTCAATGTCCGTTACAGCAACCCAGACAACAACCCAGTAGCCTCTGTGCCTGTGCGTGCGTGCCGACACATCCACATACAGGACACGCGTGAACAAACACATGCACGCCTTTTCCCCTGACATTCACCACTTCACACCTACCATGTTTAATGCTGTGAGGGTAGCAGATGGAAGAAGGATGGAGGTAAGAAGTGGAAAAAGTGCTACAGAAAGGAAATAAATGCTGCTGAAGTTGGCCCGTTAGCAACCAGCATACCTCTGACAGGTGGAGCATGTTTACCAAACAAACAAGCAACGCAGATGTCAGAGAAATGAAAATGGTGACTTGAGGTTGCATGACCTGTGAAAAGGAGCCCGGTATCTATGCTGGCATATCTATGAGGGCTTTGAAGGTATTTCAGTGAGATGAGAAGACTGCGTGCCACACCAGGATTGCAAAAGTGTCTCGCAGAATTTGTCTTATGTTACTCGCCCAAAGCATCCCAGGCAGCTCTGGTTGTTAGCCGAGGCCACATGGGGTCACAGGCACTGATGAGCAGTTTTTAAAACTCACACTTTCCTGATCACATTCCACTTCAGGGCAGCAAGAAAATTATCGCATGTCATCATTGAGCAAAATAACCACTTGGAACTGTCACGGTAGAGAAAAAGAAACTTCCGCTGTGACCTTGACCTCCAACAAAACCACTTCAAGTCAGGTCTCAGATTAACTAGCTAATCTGGTAATTGCTAATTTAATGGGTTTCTATAAACATCTTTTTTCTTTTCTTTCTTTTTTCTCTCTCGGTATTTTTTAAGAGTTCTTCCCCTGATGCCTGCATTAAACTAAAAACACAGTTTGCATTCACATCAGTCAGTAGTGGCAAACTGCCACTTGATCAGTTTGATGTTCCACCGGTGGAAAATAATTGGAGTGAAGCACAAACCATATCATCTCGCCTGGGGCGCTAACTTACCTTTCTAGAAAGGAATGCAATCATTAGCTGTGTAAGTCATTTATCTTCTCAGTCCCTGTGCTTCTCTTTGAGCAATCATACACATTTACTGCCAGTGCACAGCAAAAGGTGATGAAAAATGCTTTAATCGCACAGATTCATACGTAAAAATGCAAAACACTCTCATACAATTTGTTCAATAGAATAGTTAGGCCAGAATGTGCACATGTAACACATGTGCTGATGTTTAGGTGAGCTGATATTTGATTATAAAGCTGTTAAGTTGAAATAAAACTATTATTTAAAAATATTTTGCTATATTTGTCATGTCATCTCATACTAGCTCTGTCAAGTCTGAATTACTGACTGAATTACTGCATGAGGTAAAAGGTTTCTTGCATATCAACAAATCTGCAGAATCATCTAAAGGTTTGTGGAGCAAATCAGCTGTGCGGAGCATTTTAGCCTCTTTAAGTTTAATGTTCTTTTATTTTCACAACCCACAGTTTCACAATGAACCCGGTTTCATTACTAGACTGCAGTTGTATAATCGCAGGGAATTCCTCAGAACTTTGTAAAGTTGAAACCAGAAGTGAAAATAAAGTTTGGTGAGATGACCAAGAGCATGACTCTAGAGTCACACCCTTGGTAAGTATGTTGTAGGTTTTAATTGTAGGTTTTTATAGAGTAGGATTTCAGCCACTATCTCATTATCACACAGCACTAATTGCTGTACGTCCACATAACATGTCTGTGATGCCGGGGATCGGTCTGACACCTGATGCACCACTAACTGTTGCCCAATCCTGCACATGGTGGTCCAACAGAACAGTAGCTCCATGTAGTTTTAAATGACTGAGCCATATTGGCAGACACCCCTCATTCTGACCCTTAACTATGTCCATGAGCTTTTGGTAGTAGCCAAAAGAATGAGGTTGCCAAAATGATTTCCCTCTGCAGAGTCTCTGGGCTTATCCTTAGAGATCTGGATAGAGCTGGATGGTAAATTGCCACATTCAGGCATCTGATCTGGATGCTCTCTGGGCACCTTCAGATATTGTCTGGGTATGCCCAACTCATAGAGATCTTTGGATAGGACAAAAACACACTGGAGAGATTATGCACAGTATCTCATTCAGTATGGGAAGGCCTCAGGATCATCCAGAAAGAGCTGGATAGTGCCACTGGAAAGAAGAGAGATTGATGCAGAGTTCGAATGATTTAAGGTGAATACATCATGTTATTTGACTAGCTTATGATTATTGAATAGACTAACAGTGTGCAGTCCCAGTCTTTGCATAAAGAACAGTGATCACAGCGAGCATGTGGTTTTCTGTATAATCCCTTTGTAAAGTGTCAACAAAGTCTGCCACCATCAGAAACATGTAGGGGAAAACACAAGCAGGCAGTCTCAGTCTTTGTATCATATCTCCATCGACACTGTTACCCTGATTTGTTGTTGAATTTTTGGAGGCAGCTCAGATCAGAGCACCTACAGTGTAACCACAGAGCCCACGTACAGAGCCACCACAGGCACAGCAAAACCTCCCAGAGGCAGAAATATAAATCCTTCTTAATGCTTATATTGCCCCATGTCTGCTGTATGTGTACTGTAAATAAAAAAACTATTTGCTGACATGTTCACTGAACAGTGCATTCATGTAAGAAGATAAGTTTATGATTTTTAGTCATTCTAAGTTCCAGTGGTTTGAAAGGTTTTTGTAGGCAGCTCACACCTGCTGTGTCATTAGATCAAAATCCAGGTCAGTGCAAATATGCCGATTTGCCTGTGAGTTTCCTTTGAATCTAAAACTGCCAACATCTGAGCACCTGTCATAGTACTGAGCATACTGAGCACAGTGGTGTGCAGCCTCAAGTACTCTTCAGAGTGTGCATGCACGCTTGAGAAGCAAATCAGAGCTTCAATTCAGAAGGGCTACCTTGAGGGCTAAACATAATGATCTTTAATGCAAAACAGGAGCATCCAAGGACAGAGCTACACAACAACACACCCACAACTCTCCCTCCTTCATTGCCTCCCACATGCACATCTGCACACATGCCGGCCCATATTTATCCTACATTCTGGCATTAAGAGCAAGTCATATCACATCTAGACGTCATCTGTGAGAAGTGGTGTTCTTAATGGTTACAAAAATAAAGGCTGACAAAAAAAAAGAAAAAAAAAAGAAAAGGAAAAAAAAAAAAAAGTTCATTTTAAACATGACGGAACTTGTAAAGTGCATCGCCAGAACAGCAAACAGAGTAATCACAAATATTACATCTTGGGAAGTCCTTCATTATTTCAAATGATTTGCGACATGACAGTCTTTGTAGCGTTCACTCTCATTCTCTTGCACAGTTTCAGGTAAGTTCAGTTTACCTGCAGCTATGTAGAGTCATGACAGTCAAAGAATAAAGTTATTACAGCTACAAATGGATCCATGGAAACGAAACAAAATAAATACACTTAATGGGATACTTTACAAACAAAGGCCAGCTCTTTGAATCACCAGGTGACCTGAATGAACAACTTTGCCAAGGATTTCTTCGGGGGCTTAAGATACACCATTTTTACGAATGCTCATTTATCTGGCAGCTAAACCTGTTCTCTGAACATCTTTTACAACCTAAAGAGTAGAAATATGGAGGAGGTGCTTTGCTCCAGGCCAGAGCAGCGCTTGATCCAGGATGAGAGACACGTCCTCACTCTGGAAGGAAACACGTTAACCCCTTCAGACCCTGAGGTTATGATACATGATACTAAAGGTGCTGAACTTAAACATATACTTTACCATGTGCAATAACAGCTGCTCCTGGGACTCTCTTCTTGGGACATACTTAACCCTGTTTCCTGATGAGATTGCCTGAAGAGACTAAAAACTGATGGATTAGTGCGTCTGCATTCATTTTGTCACTCAGGAAAAGATGTGTCATTTGTAAACAAGACTGTATTTCACCCATGGACAGTTTTACTATTGAGGGTTAAAAGTTAGATTAAAAGTTTTTGATACACCTTACAGTCGCCATATTCCTTTATTTCGATTTCATTTCAAACATTCATATCCAGTAACCCCTTGAGACCGACTTGCAGTTATTTCTCTTCACTGTACCAGCTGCTGCATGCACCATCTTCCTTTACTAGTCAGCCATCTTGAAAAGGACAATTCAAAGTTGAAAAACATTCAGCAAGCAGCACATTCAGCTGATTGCTAAGTGATGAACACTAAGAACTCCTAAATAAAAAAGGTGAATGTGTTTGGCTCATCTGAGTTTCATTTGTCTGAAAGGATACTTTAGGATACCAAATGAGATCATTGATTCCCCGCATCACAGCAAACACACAACTAACACAAAACTAACTTATTCCAATAGTGATACATGAGCCAACTGCTTAGAGTCCTCTGCCATTTCTTGGTTAGAGAGGGCAGAGGTATGACTGCAATGTCAAGTCGTATAATTTCTGAGATAGAGTCTCCATGGATCAGACTTGTTTGTCCAACACATCCAACAGATGTTCGATTGGATTGAGATCTGGAGAATTTGGAGCCAAGTCAACACTTTGAACTTGTTGATTCCTGACCCACTGTGGCAATGTGGCAGGAGCATTATCCTTCTGAAAGACATTAAAGAATACGGTTTTGTGAAGGGCCGGACTTGGTCCTCAACAATGTTTAGCTACATTGGTAGTACCTGTCAAAGTAACAGGACCCAAAGTTTCCCTACAGAACACTGTCAAAATCATCACACTGCCTCCACCACCTTCTTCTTCCCATAATGCATTCTGGTGCCATGTCCCGGTGCCAGGTAAGCAACACAGTCATCATTCCATTGCTATGCCGACATCACACAATTGTACCTGAAAGCAGACTCACACCCCTCTACAACTTCACCATCACTGTCATCTTCCACTCCCCAAACTCTCACTGCCTGCATGGAGGAGATAAAGGTGTGGATGAGACAAAACTTTTTTCAGCTGAACAGCTCTAAAATGGAGGTAATCCTGGTCGGCACGCCACAACAGATTCAGTCGAGCTTCCTATAACCAGCATCACTTTCCCTGGCCACAACATCCCCATTTCCTCATCAGTCATCAACCTTGCTGTAAGACTTGACCGTCAAAGTCCACATCTCTATCTCCTCCAGGCTGGACTTCTGCAATGCCCTCCTCATTGGGATCCCTGGCAAGAATCTTCAAAAACTACAATACATCCAGAACAGCGCAAGGATCCTGATGAGAGCACAGAAACATAACCATATCACATTCTCCACTCACTTCCCTGGCTTCCCATCTCTGACAGAACTGAATATATGGTCAACCTCTTCATCCATCCATCAATCAATCAATCAATCAATCAATTAATCAACAGCTTATGTCAAGCTAGACATGTCTATCAGTGATATGAGTGTGGAACAATGACTTTGTTATCAGCTTATTCCTTGTGATTGTTGGGTCACTGAAGCACTGCTGGGGGAACAAATCTGTGGATGGGCAAAGTCTGAATCCAGAATCATTAGTACATTTTATGTGCTCTTAAATACTTTATACACATTTCCTGTATTTTCTTATCATATCTGCATAAAGAAAATGAGAGATAAATATGTATGGTCTTTAAAGAACTGATAAAACAAAACATGTGGGGGTGCCTATAACTTTTAGACACCACTGTACATACATGGTTTACAGGTCACTTCCCTACAGCTCTATCAGAACTGTATAAAGTCAATGTTAATGCTAACATGTCCTACCTCTGCTACTTCATCTTAACTACAAAGCTTTGTGTGCTGTTTTATTACACCACACTGTTACGAGTAACTAGAGCTGTGACAGATCAAACAGGATTTTAGTCTTAATTTAATTTATAAACTTTAAACATGTTGCTCGAACAGCAGTACTCTTTATATTGAACATCAAAAGCTGCAGCTTTGCTGAAGGTGCAAAACACACAGATTAAAAGTAGGGCAAAAATAAAACGTGTATTTTCACAGACAAAATGGAATGGTAACAAAATATTGTATGTCATCTTATATTTCTGATCATGTGTGTGACAGGCTTACAAGACAGATGATAGTAAACAAAGCAGAGCGACACACACAAAAAAAAAAAAAAAAAACACAAATCAAGGGGAAATTCCATCACTGTATACACTATAAAAATATGCTACCAATGATAAACTGACAAATGTGCCCCCATGCTCCAGTGAATCTCTAAGGAGCTGCATAGCATGGGAATGAGCTTTTAACAGACACTGGGGGAGGAAGAAAAGAGTCCCATTGCGAAAGAGTTGAATTACCATATCACTGAGGAGCAAATACAAAGCGCCTTGAGAGCAGCGGGGGATCCGTCATCCAGTGAAGAGTGGTGTTGAAATGTGGATATTTCTGAGTACTCAGACACCACACACTGGTAATAAGCAGAGGGGGAGATCATACATTTGTTTAAAGCTTTAAAGCTCACACATCTCATCAGCAAAACCTTTCGTCAAATCCTTCAAGAACTACAACAACTCTGTGTAAACAAACTTATTATATATATATATATATATATATATATATATATATGGTCATTTAAGGGTTTAGTAGCCAATGTTTCCTCGAGCCATGCAGTAGCCCAGTTTGTTCTGGTTCCCGAGGAAAGACATGGCCCCAACATAGGCCTCAATGTGGATCTCCTGATTTAGGATCAGCACCCCATTGGCCTTCCCAGGAAATGGTCTAATGGTATGGGCCTTCTGAGCAGCATCCTGGAGCTTCTCACGGAAGTTCTGGATCTGTCGACAACAGAAAAACAACAGAAAACATTTATTTCCTGTGTCTTGGCTGCTCATGAACCAGTTGAGGAGAAGCCAACGTGTTACTCGAGGCTAAAAGGTGTTCTTTCCGATGACTCCATGGTCCCAGCCTTGTTACTTTTTAACAAGGCCTTTAAAATGATTATTTATTATATGATTTATTTTTGTTAAGGGTTTTTATTTTTTGCGTGGCTGATAACAATTTTGACAATAATGTACCGATGATATTGTTTATTGCAATTATTTATATATCATCCAACAAAAGACAAAAACAGCATTGAAACACTTTGTTTGTTTGACTTATTAAAGGTAAAAACATATACAGGGCAGATTTCAACTAAACACATCATTTTTGTATTTAGACAAATTTCTTGGAAAACGGAGTGAGCTTTATCTTAAAAGAAATCATTTAGGTTTCAGGTTTTACTCATAAACGCACCTGTAATGCAGGACTGAGATAAACAGCTGCCAGCAGAGAGACCTGAGTTTATTCCAGATTGTGTTAGTCACTGTAGGGGTGTGTAATGAGGTAGTGTGTGTGCGTGTGTTTGTATGTGTGCTGCAACTTCCTTTGGACACTCATCACTCGTCACCATCAGGTGTAAAGATGCCAATGAATCCACCCACTATAAATATAATATAATAGCATCTTGCAACAAACCAAGAGTTTGTGTGAATGATTTGAATTTAAACACAAACTTCAAGTTCATACATTTTGATCTAATTGCAGAAGGTTACAGTGGATTGTGTTATTTATCAACTGCACAGATAGTGGTTAATAGACACATGCTATTCATTCAAATCCACATTGGCATACTTTTTATAAAACATTCAACTTTTAATCAACACTGTGAATGAAAACTAATCCTTATAAATCTTAACTGTCTTAACTGCTATGATCTACAATGACCATCTTCTTAAACTAATGAGTCCTGATGGTGCATATTGTAAAGTTAGCAAAAGATGAATAATGCTGCTCTATCTAAACAAAGCTGATTAGTAATGTGACACAAGACATAGTGTGATATTACTGACATTGCATGGCTGAATAGCAGATTGCTCCCATCCCTTTGTCTTCCTGACTGACTCAGCTGCTCAGCACATCCAGGTTATGAAGAAACTTTTGCACACTATTGAAAAACATGTCATACTTGTCACAGTGTTTTGATTATGACACATGAACGAGCAGCCTGAGTCTGGTTTTGGTTAGTTTTGTATATTTATATTTATATCATTTTGGACTCCAGAGGCCGTCCAGTTCCAGATGTGTCTCAGTTCTGACAATTCTATTAGACATCAAAATGATTCATTAATCATTAACCATATCTGAAGCTGAATTCCAGTAAGTCATTTCTTCTGTGTTGACTCATGTGACCACACAATAAATCTCATTATTCTGTTGTTTTAAGTGATAATTGTACACAGAGTCCACACCTCCACCTGGATTAGAGTCACTAAGTTAAGTCATAAAGCACATTATTATATTTCAACAAATATTCCGGGAAATTAAACATCCCATGGTCTAAGTTTTAGTTGATGAGTGCCAGACCTCTCTGGAAATTTGGAAATCATCCCAGTGAAAGTTGCTGACAGTAGATTATTCTGAGTAAATGAGAAATGGTTCCTGGATTCTTTCCATGCTACTGTTGATTTTTTGTATTTTGTGCAATGCTAGGAGTGCCACAAATCGAATTCCTTTCACCTTCATCACACCTTGAAAACTTTTGCATAAAACCACAACTAGGGTGAATTGTAGCTTTACGCAACACCGCATCGCCATTATCAGTGAATGACCAACTTACGTCGCAGAGAGCAGCAAACGTGTCATTGGTGTTCTTCACAGGGTGGTAGGTGAAGGTGATGAAAGGGTAGTCGACGGCAAAGGGGTTCCACCTGGAGGTGAACGAGGGCTCTCTCAGTCGGTCCCAGAAGATTCGCAACCCCTCCCCTTCTCTCCTGAGCACATCAAACACAGAGGAAATGACAAAGCTGTCAGTAACGCATTCGACTCAACTGTGTGACAAAACTTCAGTTTCCGCTCTTCATGCTGTCACTGTTCTCTACAAACGACGTCTTGTTTTGTTTCCCACTGAGAATAACGTACAAAGGGCTGAATATAAATTCTTTATTTCACACCACATCAACATTTACTACATCTCATCGCGTTTTTGTTTTTAAGTGACAATTGTGTGGCATATACTTGTTTTTTGCCTATAGCTATTTTCCTAGGTATCATGTCAACCAAGGAGCTACAGTTTCACAGAGCCAAAATTAGAATAACCACCTTGTTTGAATATGACAACCAAATAGTTAGAGTTGCAGGTAATTAGCTTACATTCATGAGTTATGTCTAAAGACATGATTTGTGAGGTTACGGTGACCTTTGACCTTTAACCACCAAAATCTAATCACTTCATCATTGAATCTACGTGACTGTGAATCTACATTTCTACAAAATTTGTAGTGACTCTCTTCATGGTGGTCTTGACCTTTACTGAATAGGTGTTATTTCATCTTTCAGTCCAAATGAATCTTTGCACCAGATGTTATCAAATACTTTCTTGTAATCAGTTTGTCTTTGATTCCGGGTAAATGTTTGTGCCAAATTTAAAATGACTCATTCTTGCAATATCATGTTCACAAGAGTAAGATCAAACAACCAAAAACATTATGCCGCCTCGGGCCATGGCCGTCAATGGTGTGGATGCATAAAATACTAAATAATCCAGGCTGCAGTCACTCTGGCTGCGTAGTTATGGTAGTTTGATTTGTATGGCATCAGCTCAATAACTTGTGGACCAAAACTATCTGCTACACTCTGTCACGAACTAACATGTTAGCCTGAAGCTAGCTGGTGAGAATACTAGTCAAAGCTAAGGCCTAATTCATATGCATTTTCTCTCAGCAGTATCTGTATTCTGAAATAAAAAAAACATTTTAATGAACACCTTCTTAGTCTAGTTTATCATGCCATAAATAATTGAGCTAGTTTGATATCAAATCCATAGTGAGCTGCACCTAGACCCACTAAAAAGTAGCCAGTCTAGCTTAATAGCATAACAGTGACACTTAACAAGGGTCAGCCCCAAGATCTTCTCTGCTCATGATTTTCAGTAGCATTAATGTGTCCAGTCTTACATAGGTCTCAATCCACTCACTCCAGGGATGGATGTGTTCGTATGTGTGTTAGCAACAACACTAAAAGACATAAATATTAGCATCTATCACTAGCATGTTTCTTAAGGTATAAGGAGCAGCACTGGGCCTGATGACTAACGCTGAATCAATGTAATGTTTTCCATCAGATATAAAAGAAGCTAATCATTATTTCTTGTTGCACATTGGCAGCTAAATTATCTATTATCTAAGATACTATTCTTTTTCAGTTTCACAGTATATGTGATTATATCTACCATACATATGTATGTCAAAAATAAAAATGCATTGCTGCCTTCTGATATAAAATTACAACTGCATCATGAACTATCATGTTTCTTACACATTATTAACATGATATTTTTACATTATTTCCACAAAGAAGGGGAAACAGATCTTGAGTAACGATGTTAGAACAGTGAAAAAATGGTACTAATCTGTCCTTGGGGCAAATTCTTAATGTGGGGGCAATCTCATGTTTACCAGGCTTAGAGATAATCTTCAGTGTGTTCATCATATTCTCTGTCTTCTGCTCTTCTTTCTTTTGGTTATTTTAAAGTAAATACAGCAGATTTTAATGAAAATGCCCTGGGGCCACATCTTTTCTCAGCCTAATGAAACCTCAGATGACTGAGAGCAAACAGACCTCCAAACGCTGGCAGATCCTATCTTTGAATTGATGTTGATGTTGAGTTGTGCTGTGAAAATCTTTACAATCCACTATTTACCATTTGTCCATCAAATGTGATCTGAGTCTCTCATACCTCTGACACTGTAATATCTGTGAAGAATGAAGTATCTTTGTCACTGATGTATGGGGTCACAGAGAGGTCAAAACAATCACCTCTGTATAGCTTTTTAAGGGTGAAAGACTATTTAAATACAATACACCAAAAATCTATCAGATAAAATGGAAGTGAAAGTCACGACATCTAGAGATGTCAAAGCCATAGAGATTTAAACCATGTAAACGTTTGACAAGAAAGCAAAAGCAAGAAAACAAGAAAGCAATTGTTATGTACAGAGACCCTAAAGTCTCAAAATGGGATATTATTTGCATATATTACCTTGTATCTTGTAAAACAAGACCCTTTTTATCTTGTGCACAAAAATAACTTACGTCCACAAGAAAAAAAAAACCTTACCCAACTAGTTCTTGTTTTTTAGGCGCTGTCTCCTCCAATCTGCCAGTTTTACTGGCTTGGAGAACATGGAAAACCTGTTTCTTTAGTGTTTCTCCCGAATCATCAAACTAAAGATAAAGTTAACAGATGTCTCGGTACAGATTATGAAACCAAACTAACGTTCTATGGAAGTTGAGGTCTGTCACTGAAACACAAGCAGTGCTTTGAGCTATCAGTATGTTAACAAAGAAGATTCAACAAATAAGCACATGTTAGTGTGTTTGTGCTAGCACTTACTACTTAGCTAATTAATCAAAATTTTTAACTGTTACTTGTCGTGCACTTCATACACAAACACAAGTGGTTTTAAGCACCCTCCAACAAATTTAGTTGCTGGTAATCAATGTCAAAATCTATTACTTATGACCAAAATTGGTTAATGCTGTCACCAGTTCGAGGTTTGACCCCGACCTGAAGACTTTTTGTGTAGAGTTTGCATGTTCTCCTCATGTATGTGTGGGTTTTCTGCAGTTAATTCAGTTTCCTTTCACATTCCAAAGATATGCAAGTTAACTGACTCCAAACTAAATAAATTTCCAGTATTTCCAGTATCCAGTAGTGTAAAAACAGGCTAAATTTGTTTGTTCGTCTGTATATGTTGGCCCTGTGACAGACTGGTCACCTGTCCAGGGTACACCCCTGCCTTTTCCAGAGTCAGATGGGACTGGCGTCAGCAACCCCTGATGATGGATGAGTTTTCAGATCAGCTTTTTTGCTTTTTTTGTATTTTGAAGGGCATGTTCACGAGTATCTGATATTTGTAGAGTTAAAAAATAAAAATGGCTAATAATTATTAGGCTATAATACATTGCTATAACTATATCAATGATACAGAATAAAATTTAACACTATGGACCATGTGAATTTCAAATGGCTTTAACAGAACTAAATACAGAACTCAGACTTAGATAAAAGATAAAAACAATAATAGACGAAAAAAAAGACGAAATGTTTAATCACCTTGTGCTGGTGTTCAGACAGTTCCAGTTACATGACAATAACATTGTCTTTGTCTCCTGCTGATCACGTGTTCAACAGAGGAGGTAAACAACTGGATCAATTCTAATTTAAAACAGTAGCTTGAGAAAAAAAACAGGTTTGACTCCTCAGTCCAACGTAATTACACTCACACTTAAACAACACACACTCACACACACGCACACTCACACACACACACGCACACGCACACACACACACACACACACACACACACACACACACACAAACAAAGTAGTTTGATTCTAGTGAAGATACAAAGAAGACAGAAGAAAATAACTGATGTCTGTTGAAAAGACATTGTGTCAGTGGTTGGATTCAAACATTTTGACAACATAAACACGTTTTAGAGCAAAAACAGCACTGACTGAAATTCTGACTTGGTCAATTGGACACCTTTTGTTCTTTCCACCGTCACTGTGCATTATTGAAAATAATCGAGCCTGTGTTGTGCCATGCAAGTTATTTACCTTCAACTCTGATAGTAACATTTTTTTAAGGTCTGACAGTGAACACAAAGATCCATCCTGGCTGCCTTTGTAATTTTTTTTTACTTGATGTGTGGATATAAAAACATTTGGGTTTGTTTGTGAATCAAAATTGTGCAATCACTTTGGAATAAAAATAAAATAAAACTGTGTAAAGTTTTAAGTGTCATGTAGCTGCTGGTTTTTAGAAGAAAAAATAAGGTAATATTGAAAAGGTAAGATAAATAAATCAGGATGCGAGAGATTTCCCAACAGTGATATATTGTTAAGGATCTGTCACACCAATGTGCTCATTACACCACATACCTTGTGCAACAGAACTTCCTGCCAACCAGAATTAAACACCTGAGGCTAAACAATAGTGGTGTAGCTATTGATATGTCATGGTCGTAGGGAGGGGCTGCATCATAATGCAATCACCTAGCCCTGTTTACACAAGCACTTTTCAATATGACAAAAGACTGCTGAACATTTTGTGCCTCCTCCACAGTGAGTGCTGTGCACAGAGAAAACGGGCAAAAAAGAAAGGAGGAAAAAAAAACGTTGTACAAAAGCAAAGCCCGGGCTAAAAGACTGATTATATTTCAGCAAAAGCGGCTGAGGATGGTGGGGTTACGTTTGTACACACTGCCCTTTTGTAAGAGCACACAGCTATTGCCCTCGTATAAATGGGGATATAAAAAAGCTTTGGCAAATTCCACAGGTAAGCTATCACTGGGAGCGAGACCAGCCCAAACAGGCAGAGCAGGGCTGGGCTTTCCAGCCAGAGGCCTTGGAAGTTTTCACTGTGTTTATGTGGCAGAGCCGGGGTTTGCACTTTCACTGCACCTCACATTGATACAGTCACGAAAATGCAGAAATGGGCTACACCTGACTTGTGTCATTCAGAAGGCTGACCGTGTCTGTGTCAAGGGAAACTCAAAAACAAAAAACACAAGAAAGAGACTAAACTGAGGGTATCCACCCTCTACTGACGTTCCTGGTGGAGGTCCACCTAATCCACAGTGTTTGCACAAAACACACACATGCAGAAGTGAAACACTGTATTCTGAGCTCAGGGGCAAGGGATGAAAAATTCCTCCCAGGGCTTTCAAGCGCCTCAAACTCAAAAGTCAACACACAAGATAAATATCAGGCCCAACTCCAGTTGTCATGGCAAGTGTCCCACATTGTCTCAAAGCTAACAAACAAATCTGCACTGATTGCTCAATAGAGCCTGCAGGTTTGTCAGCCATCCATACATGTATCCATCCACCAGCGTTTCATTAAGGATGTGAAAGGACTAAAAAAAAAAAAAGAAGAAAAAAAAAGGGTGGAGCATTGGCTAGAAAAACAGAGAAGACAAAGAGTTGAGTTTACCTGTTAGACGCAGTTTCTTCTCTTGCAGCTCAAAAAGATTTTTGCATGATTCACGCTGAAGCTGCTCATGCATGCTCACATGCACTTACATTATTGTAAATGTCATAATGCAAAAAAAGCTGTGATATCATGGCTCCGGGCACCTGAGATATTTTCACCTTAGAAAAAAAAGAGTCCACAAGCTGAAAGCTGCTCCCAAGGTGTATGTGAATCTGCTGCTGTTTATTCATTTATACTGAACGTCCTAGGAGCAGACACACACACACACACACACACAACTTTGATATCTTGTGATATAATGTTCTGAAGACTTTATTTGCAGGAGGAACTGCAGAGAAAAATCTGATCCACTCCACTTTCACTTTCTGTTTTTTTTTTTTTTTTTATCAATTCAAGTCAGGATCATTGGGAATCATTCATGAAAGGAGCAGACACACTATGCTACACTGAGACTGTGCAATGCCAGTCTCCTATGTCTAAATACCTGAGAGGCCTATTTGCGGTTTGTTTATTTATTTGGACTCCTCAATGGTAGTTACCATGGCAACAACTACTCTTCCAAGAGTCCATATTAACATATAGAGAATAATCAATCCAACTGTTTACACTTATACTGCATAGAGTGAATAAGACAGCTACAAAATCACTTGTGCACTAAACAAAAATACATCAGAACATACATGTTACAGTTTTGTTGCGTCGGCTTCAGACTTTTTATAGGATGACTCTGATTACAAACATGAGGTATAGAAGAAGTGACCGCGTAGGAGTCTGATTAATGACACTAAAGAGTTCATAATAGAGACATAAAGTCAGGACTTCTTGGCGTGTTTGTCTTGAACCCATCAATCTTCATGGAGCATTAACTGAGATCAGACGGCTTGTGCATATTTATTTGACTTGAAGTAAGAAACTCAGAAAATCGTCTCATAATAAATACTGCCCGTGCCCATTTTATACTTGTGCTGACCATAGGTCAGTAATCTGAACATTTAGCCTCACCTACATTAGTCCACATTTTTCCACAGCAATTTTAAAAAAAGTGCTGTGTTTGCGTTGTGTAATTTGGAGTGCAAGAGTGCGATTCCTCATTTAAAGAGAACAGGTGTGTATATGTGTGAGTGTGTGTGCACATGCTTCTTATTTGCTAATTGACTAATTTCCTCATCTCATTTTAAACACAAATATCCGTGTTCAACTCTCTTGCTTCACATTATAACAGCTGTGATTCCATCTCAATGAGAAGTGATTTTTATGCAGCCTCTGTGTGCTGACTGCCCCCTGCTGTCTGAAGCAGCTTGTTGCTCTGCTTTGTGCAGGTGTGGTCTCACAGGCCAGTCCTGACAGCAGGACAATCAGGTTCAAACCATTTTTGACAGACTCCAACCACTGATTTTGCACCATGTTACAACAGCTGTAAAAATAATTAATAAGCTCACTTGTGAGAGCATAACAATTGACAGAGTGAGGAAGAGATTCTAGTTAATAAAACAGTTTTGAGTATTTGAAGGTGGAGGCTAAATAAAGCATGATTTCCTCTAAAGCTTTATTCGGGAAGAAAAAAAACCCTACCTCTGATCTGATGAGAAACAGTAGAGAGCTGTGCTGGGATTATTTCCAACTTTCATACATATAAATATATATTTTACAGTACTGAGGCAACCTCTAGTGGGACTTCTTTAAGCCTCCACACCCAACTCTTTTCAGACAGGAATAAAAAAAATAGATGATGTTCTGGGTAATTAGTTTGTCTAGACAGTTTGGAAAGAAGGCACTTAAAACACATCTTTCCCCACAGATAGTGAATACACTCTGCTTTCTCCTTCACTGGTGCACCTGGAGAGCGAACAATGAAAATAAAATCATCACGACTAAAAATACTGTCGATCCCCCAACACTTTCTATTGGCATCACCAAGGTTTTGGGAGCACAAACGTGGTTACTGATGCCAAGTAAGATGCTCTAAAAAGGGAGTTTGATATTCTTTGCTGTGATGGTCTGTGTACACCTCAGTCAGATACATAGATACACAAACTTTATCTTGTGACTTACAAAATAGGTTTACAATAATAAAGATCTACGAGCAAAGGTTTGCAACAACTATATCAGTTTTGGAGAACATATAGAAACAACTGTACTACATTTAATGCTATGAGCTGCCAGTTCAACCAGTAAATGGTTTGACTTTTTCCCATCATAAACGTATGTACATTGCAGCCGACAGTGAAGAAGCTTTACAGAATTCCAGAATCTTTGACGACAGCATCAACCATCAGATGAAGAAATGTGATGTGGCATGCTGCTGCCTTGAAACGTCTCTACTGAGGGTGCACACTGACATCAAGTGGTCAGATGACAACTGTCAGCAGACAAACGTTCAGCAGCTTTCTGCACATCCTGCCCTTTTGACTGTGAACAAAAATCCTTCACAGGTATCAATAAGTTTCATTGACTTGATTTCAGTCTCTTTACCTTAGTGTTGTCTCAATACCAAAATTTCAAACACAATACCTATAACAAGGGTAACACCAAGGAGAAGATGGGCAAAGATTTCAAAGAAAAAAAGAATTTTTATTTTTAATAAAAAAAATTTAAAAAACAGTTGTTGTGTTGTTTCTGTGCTTCTAGAGACTTTGCACCATATTTTCATTGCCGCTTAAACAGAGTGATAGTGTAGCGTCTTCTGTTTAGTTGCATTTGTGTTTGTCTGCTTCAATCTAGGACTTTAAGAAAAAAAAAAAACTACTACAAGGCTGATCACGTTAGCTGCCTAGCTCACACATTAGTGTTAGCACATTAGCACATTATCATTTTCTATTAGCTATAGCCACTAGCCAGTACCTGAATGATAACAGATGACTAGACTGTGACTATTTGCAAATAGTTAAATGGATGATGTTAATGTGCCTGGTAAATATTTATGATAAATGGTGACCTCTGACCTCTCTCAGTAAATTCCTCTAAAAAGATGGGGGTGTCTGTCTTTAAGGTGCTTGGTTAAGTTTGTTGTACTAGCTATTTGACATCATTGCCACCACTTTGCTTGGTCTCTTGCCAAGACAACCCAGGCCCAAATACACTCATTCGCTTTCTTCACGTAGCTCAACATGCTGGTGTGTTTCAGCAACTACAGTCAATATTTTTAGATACAGATCACATCAATAATGATGGCTAAAATGGGTCGCATACAGTGACAAACACCACAAAGAATTATCACCAGGTTCTCCTCGTCTCTTCACATTATTTTAGCTTCTCTCAGCTCATTGTTTTGGTTTTCCTGCCTTTACTGCTTTAGTTCACTGTAGCCACACTCACTGGGCAAATGTTAGCATCAAGTTCATTTAATCTGCACATAATTTGAAATATGATAAAGTTGTGTTTTTTCCACACAGCACTCCCACACAGCAGAACAAAATAAAAATTCAAAATTTCACTCTATCTAAAGAATAATAAAAAAAAGTCAGTAACACCGAAAATGGAGCAAGAAGTTTGGTTTCTCTTTCACTCCTGTACCCTGGTCAAACAACAGAGATCGGTGATTATACACATGCAGGTTTATTCATTTCAATGGGCCTCGTCTTGTTAATCACTATGTTGTTTCCAAGATGGCTCCTGAATGGTAAGACTTGCCTGTAAGTTTGATTTTTAACTCTTTTTAATGGTGTCATTGCGAGTAATTTAGAAAGCAATGAATGGAACATCAGCTTTCCACAGTGTTTTTCTACTTTCCTCTCTCTGATTCTGTGATGTGGAAATAAAGTTTTGTGTATGATGTGTAGTGGTAGTAAGGATTCATTTTCATACATACATGTACTGGATGATCCCTTTCTGCCAAGAATAAAACAGAATGACCTAGACGGAAAAAGAAGACGCTTTCTGAGGGAGAGACAAAGAGGGCGACGGGGAGAAAGAGCGAGCGGTGAAGATGAAGACAAAAAGAGGAAATGTTTGAGGTTCCAGTCTTTCTTATGTGAAACCCCGTCTTTACTGTTTGACTCCCGGGTGGCTTTCACAAGCGTTTTATGTATAATTTAACGTAATGTGCAGAGATAAAGCTTCCAATAAAGGCTGCACTCTCTAAGCTCTTCACAGCACATTACATTTTATTCATCAAATTAGTTTTAGTTGGTTTGGTATCCCCTGAGCCGTCTTTAAAAGGTTTAGATGAAAGGACTTACATTAATTTTGCCACTAATCAGTTAAGTGACAGCTCCAAGTGACAGCTATGCACTCCTTACCCCCAAAAACCCTCTACATGTGCTTGCCTCTCTGCCACGGCGGTTTAACTTCCGCTCTGTCCCTGGTTTATCTCGGCCCGACTCATCACGCTGCTGTCTGATAGCTGCCCTCAGCTCCCTGACACTGTTTCCACTGGCACTACAAATCACCGTGAATACTTTTTAGTAAATCATTTATACTCTCTCGATCTTTGAAATTCATTAAAAAGGGGCCAAGTGTTGCATTTTTCATTACATCTTTAAATTCCTTAGTAAATTTGTTACATCAAGACCATGTTGTATAATACGATGCTTTAAGTTAGGAAATCTCCACATGCATCTCCTGCAAAAACTGTAGGCAAGTTTTTGTCTTAATAATTATTAAATTATTATTTTTAATTTTTTTTTCACAGGGAATTTTGCTTTTGTGAAGCTAAACTAGAGCATGGAGGAGATAATTAGGGATAATATTTGTAATTCTCCGGGAAGGGTTTTTATTTTTTAATTAGCAACTAAACTCTACAAAGAGCAGCTCTTAAGTAGACTTACTGAAAATTACTAAAAATGAGATGAAACCCTGGAGACTGAAGTCCTTCTCTATGAAACAATGCTTTTTTGCTGTTGTTGTTGCTGTTACAATCAAATTCAAACGTCAAAATGTGAAAAATATCTCCTCAAAGAAGCTGCAGGTTTAATGGAGCGGAGACATAAAAAAAAAAAAACTGAGGCACCTACTGGAGAAGGGAGTGCTTGGGGAAGGTGAAGGTGCCATGGAAGATGCGGTCGATGATGTTCAGCGGGATCCTCTGTAACTGGTCGCAGTTGAACATGACAAAGTCGTACTTGAAGACCAGGAGAGAGTTGTCGGTAATGAGAACAATGCGCTCCTTCTCATTGTTCCAGTGATCCACCCTGACGAAGACAAAAAAAGGTTTCTTGATATCTGCTGCCATTTTATTAGTTACTAAGCACGTTATTATGAACTAATGCAGTCTAATACCAAAGTGCTGATTAGAGTGCTGATTTAGCCACAGGGCTAAAACACAGTTAAACAGCAGCACAAACTACAAAATCTACAATTATTACACAGATAAATCAACACCTCTCTGACACTGTTTTAACTACAACTAAATATCATAACATTCATGTTGTAGCAGGACTGTTCTATTAAACTGCATTATCTTTAGCCAAATGGACATAATAAACTTCTACTTGAGTTTATATTAGTCTTAAACTGTAGACCACTGATTTCTAACCTTTTTAGTTTGTGACCTCTAAAATGAATCAGTGCCTTCTTGCAGTCTCTCATCGCTGGTTGCATATGTTACAGCTTATAACAAGTTCAATGACTGTCATTTTCTTCTCTTTGTTTTCAGAGGTAAATTCATTTAGCAGGTCACACGGGGATAAGAATTACTGCCTTGGGGCTTGACGCCTTTGCCAAGAAGTTCAGTTGCAGCTAAGTGGTAATTTATGTTATAAAAAGTTCAGTGAAGTCAGTGACCTTGACCTCGACCCTGATTAGTTCATTTGTAACTCAACTGAATCAATTCCCTGTCAAATGTTGACGAGACCAAAACCTTGTTCTGGGATGCCTCAGTGACCTTGACCTTTGTTCATTAGTGTCAAATACATATGACAGTTCCTCGGGGTATTCCTGATATAACATATATAAACACATGTATCACAGTAAGTAATTGTTTGTGCAAATTTTGAAAACATTCCCTCAAGGCACTCTTGGATATCACATTCAAAAGACCAAACATGTTTTGTGGGGTCACAGTGATCTTTACTTTTGATCATCATAATGGAATCTATTCATACTTAAGTCCAAGTGAAATTTTGTGTCTAATTTGAAAGGTTTAGGGTTAGATTCTTAAGATAATGCACTGACAAAAATGGGATTGATGCAAAGAAAAACATAAAGAAAAATTAAAAAGGAATAAAATAAATTAATTTGAAGGGAGGGGTCTCTTGTGCTCAGAGTTTGTCCAAAAACAATGAACTGAAACCAGGACAAGCAACACTTCACACAGACCTGTACACCAGGGGTGGTTCATTCATAGGGGCGATTTGCGTGACACACTGACAAACGGGAAGACAGACGGATTATTTTCTACCACTGCAACAGTAGTTATGCATGTAGACCATTTGATCTGCCTCCGAATATTGTCCAATCAGGCTCAACCTGATGAATGAAATGAAATGAATGAAATTTCACTTTGTTTTTACCAAAAATTAGAGAAAAAAAACCATGGCCCAGACCAGCCTGATTTAAACATCTAGCAGCAGAAAAGTAACCGAGGAGTTTCACCCGGTTTCACCTATTCACGTTATGAAAGACAGAGTTGGCTGGATGAGATGTTATTAATGATTTTTAATAATTTCCCTGCACAGAGGTGTTGTGGATAACAACAGGTGTAGGAGGGCCCCTGCCCCCACCACCACCCCCATCCCCCAGAAAAACAAGGCACCAGCCTTTTTACACCAGCTGCCACTGCTGTACACACAACCAATTCATGGTGGTATGGACTATTGTTACAGCTCTGCTGAGGTACACGTGGCCACCTTTAACTGAAACACTCCTGTCTGCTGGAAAAACCCTTCATGTGAAAAGTGTAGGTGATGAGTTTTGCCTGTGCCAATGAAGTAAGTCAACAATGACTGGCACTGAGAACAGAAGTGTTACACAGAACCTGGATCAGATCGGTCGTGGTCTGACTTGCTACTGGAGCTTGACGAAGCAACACTGAGATAATTAGAATGAAAACACTGTGGTCTGTAGTGACGTACCTTTGTAGGACAAACTCTTAGATGGGGAACGATTATGTAGCTAATAAACTCGTACATAAATAAGGAAAATAAAATACAAAATCGGGAATAAATAATACATACAAAAGAAGCAGAGTCAAAATCATAAGCGTATGAGAAACTGGGATGACCCTCGTCTTTCTGACACTAGTGATAATCCTCTGAAAAGGAATTTCACAAGCGTTTCTGACATTAGTCACCAGCCTCACCCAGGGACATTCGGCAGCATTACAGAGTCATCATATAATACACCCTTTCTGCTGCAAAGAAATCCTACAGCGGCTTCTGAGGCAGCAATTACTGCGGGCCAAGTAGGACAAACATTAATGTGAGCTGGAAAGAGCTGCATAAATGGGATGTATAATTCATTCTCACATGGCCAGCCTTTTGAATGTTTCCTGAAAGCTTGTGCAGTGGTGATACAACCTGACATCTACATACACCAAGTACACTTGGTGCACATCCTGCAGTCGCTTCATGTTCCTCTGTGTTGCTGTCACTTGGATCACTACATCTGCTTCATGTGATGATCTCAGAGCTTTAGGTTTGATAAGAACTCAACTGATATTTGAATGAGAGTATGTTATACAACCAGCAGTCACCCTGTTCCTTATTGAAACAGGCCCATAGTGTAACCCAGCACATGCAGATTGTTGAACATAGACTGTGAATGCAGCACATTAACTGTAAACATGAGGTGCATTCATGGTCAATTAGCACTGTCAGCTTTTTGTTTTACAAAAAAAGAAAACAATGTAAAAATTGTAAGTACTCGAATTGTAAAGTAATCTACAAGCAATTGTAAAAGATTCCAGATACTTTATGAATATTAACTATTTTTATAATTGTTATTTTGGTTACTGCAGAGCTGCACTGCGGCCATTTTGGACAATAAAAGTTTTTAGTGTTAAAGAGTAAAAAGTTTTGACTTCACCACAAGTGTTTGAGAAATATGTATGTGTAGGTTACATAAAGAACAATCAGCTGATTAATTCATTTGTAGAATTTTTTACTCTCTAATATTTATGTTAGCATCAGCCCCAAAAATCCCACAGCGGTTGAAATCTTAGTAAATCCCAATTCTATTTTATATAAAAAGATAAAATAGTAATTATTTATTCATCATATTCATTAACTGCATTATTTTAATTATAAATGTACTATTTATTCATTTATAAATAGAGTCTCTATCAGCTGAGAGAGGCAGCTTAAAGTACTGATATTAAGATATTCAAATTTTGAGTAAAAAATATTTTGTCAATTTCCATATTCACCTGAAAACTCAACATGTTTTATTTACTTTTGAAGATGCTATGCATATGATTTGATTCACACAATGTAACATAGCGATTCATAAGCTATCGTGTGAAGTTAATTAAATATGCTTTATATGATTTTTTGATATATTATATGTAGCACATTAATAAACACTGACAAATGTCCTAATTTCTGCTCATCAGCATTATAGTGTGTTATAAACTATGTATTCAGTGTTTGTGCTGCTTCTTCATACTAAATAGAGGTGTCAGACTACCCGTTGACAAATTAAAACCTTTTACGTTTTTCACCTCACACGTGTTACACACACAACAACACGTCTCATGAACTCACTCCGCCATCAGCCACATGCTCTGAACGCTGCCATCTACTTCTTTATCCACCAGGGTTTGAATGTCTTTGATGGCCTGATTCAGAGTGCCAGGCTGTGGAGAGAGAAAAGCACGGCTGTCACTTTCTAATTTTCCATTGTGACAATCACAATGAGTACACAGAGAGCTTAAGGGCCGATGTTTGAAGGAAATGTGCAGCTGGGACCAGTGCTCTGACGAAATGTCAGTGTGTCTGTGTGTCAAGCAGAATAACACTAAACAAAAACATGAAGCCTCGGCATCTGAGAATGACTGTAAACCAAGAAAGCTGAGTGTGCAGCTTCTGTGTATAAATCTAACTCTGGTATTTGTAGACACGAGAGAAAAGATTCAGTACATTAACTCTACACATTCAAAGCAACACATTTTGTTTTCTACTGCTGCTCATACACGTCTCTGCATATGTTTTATTATTTCAACTCCAAGTTGAAGAACTAAAAAAAGATAAGGTGTTCATACTAAGCTGAGCTGGCATGGTTATTATGGGATGTTTGACTGACTTACCACGTCAAACCAATAAAGCAGGCCTGCAGTGAACACTGATAATATTGACTTGATTGTTGACACTGTGTCATAAAGGCATTGATTCATCACAATGGTAATGTTTACTTTACTGGAAGAACTGTACTGTGTGGGAAGCAACATATAGTATGGTGAGTACAGCACAAGCAATATTACATCTTTACTAACCAGTAAAATCACAACTGAAAATGACTTAGAAACAAGAAATTCAAGTTGCCGTAACTTAATGAAAAATGTTTGACAATGTGATGTCTCTCTCTGTAAGAAACACCATCAGCCTGTTACAGCAGACGTTCCCAGCATACATTGCGTTCAGTGAAAAAATTTCCATAGAACATGACTCTCTTTGTAGTTTGAATAAAAAGAAATTCTGTGTATTTAATGCAGGTTATATAAAGCCATGATTGTTCCTTCTCATAGTTCTGAACAAATCTTCAAAACAATCTGAATCACAATAAAGAGGACTACTACCACATTCAGTCATTATAGTCTAACAATGACAACAGGTGCAGCCTCAAATGTCGTCCGGTATAGACTGACTCTAGCTCTAGCTCCTGAACATGCAAATGTAATACGAAGGAAGGGTAGTGAATGATATTTTAATATTGATACTTCCTGCCCCGTTATAAAAAATGTTTTTAGAAAGTGAACTTTAGTTAACTAGTGAACTAAAATGAGCTTGAAATGATTCATAGTGATGTCAAAGGTTGAGGTTGTGGTTTAGAGTTTAGACCAGGTCGTCCACTGATATGCAGGTGTGCAGTATGATCTTGACTTTTGCAGATTTTTCTAGTTCAAATATGAAAGTGTCCATATATGAAAGTGTTTAAATTCTCACAATTTCTGACTTCTTTCACTTCCTGATGATTCAAATAAATAAATAATGTGTGAATGTTGAATGGTTACTGTGAAATTTGATGAAAAAAGTATAAACTTACAGTCATATGAAACTAAAACTAATTGTGGCAAACGAGTAACATTTGTTTCTATGTAGTATTTGACTAATACTACAGTCCACCAATGACTTGTGTGTCTTTAATTTAAAAAAAACTAAGTAATTTACTAAATTCAAAATGAGTTGTTGGGTTTCTGGCTCTTTAAAAAGTGAAAGTACACAGTGCCTCTAACAGGTGGAAGAGAAATTTTTTACCCTCAACACGAAGAACCTCCTGATTTTGAACTGGTCTGGAGGAAGGTCCACAGACATAGTGAAGGGCTGGGAGCGGGTCGCTGCGACCTCCGCTGCCCGCTTCTCAGTGTCCTCAGAGCGGGAAGCGAGCTTAGTGTCCTCTGGGCCCCTGGAAGAGGAGCTGAGCTGCGGAGGCTGCTGCTGCTCTGTGGCCGCTGCTTTCCCCTCAGCCTCTGCCATGACGGAGCTACACGGCGCCTGTTTAAAAAGATGAACACACTGATCCGGAGCCACCAGAGAAACTTTTTACAATTACGTGCACATCATTTCACCAGTAACGAAACTAAAATTGAACCTAAACACACGTTTATCTCTCAGCACTTACCTGTAAGTATCCACTAGTGTGACTTTAGGTCAACAAAGCGACAATGACAAGTGCACAACTTCCTGGTTCCCTGTTCATGTTTCACATTGTTTCAATGGGCGTCAGCTGCTGCTTACTCACTTACTCTGGTCTTTATCTACTGTAATCTGACTGATACTATTCACTTTATGATCGAGCTGCTGCCGGTCTAGATAAAGATGATCCTGACTCACAGGACCATCTTCATATATGAACGTAGTGATGTTACAGTTTCAGTCCATGACTGAATGAAGGAGTTCATTGTGGCTGATAACAGCTACTTATGGACCCAGGTTAGAAGAAAAGCTTTTCCTGTTCTTTTCCTTGGTATCAGTCGGTCCCTAAATGAAAGTAAACTTTCATCTGCATTCCAGGCAACAGATTATTTTTTCCACTTAAGTGTTTCAAATGACAGGAAGAGTTACGGTGCTCCTTCCTCTGGGCACCTGGGACATTTATTGAGGTTAAAAACAACACTTTTTTTTTCTCTTTTAAATAGATACATTTAGAAATGATAGAGGTTTTAAAGAAGTCAGCTAAATCGAGACACGAGGAAGTGAAACCTAAAAATGTTTTTATGATTTATTGGACTACGATGGCCAGGTGGCCAGAAACCTGGCTCCAAAACAGCATTGCTGATGCTTGTTACTGACTGAATTAGTATTTCGCCTCTGGTGACTGAACAAAATGGAAGTTAAAGTATTAAGTATAAGTAAAAATATTATAAATTTTGCTCTGGACTTTCAGGATAACCAAAAAGATTTTATGATGATATTTGCTTTCTCTAAGTGGTCAGGACTACGTGGTATGTATTTTGACACTAGGATGATTTTTTTGTTGTTGTTCAGGGATAAAACATGAATCCTACACACTAAATGGGTTTAAAATCTAACAACAGAAGTCAAATTAAGGATCAGTGCTCAATGGGAATTATAACTTTTTTAGGTTGGATTTTAAGCCATACAGAAAACGGAGAACACTGCCAAGATTAACCTTACAGATTTGAGCAGCAGTCTATTTATACTGTTCATGAAAGGTTTAGCTTGCTTTGAATTTCCTCTCTCAAGCTTATGTTCCTGTCTTGAAATCTTTTCCTAAAATACCAGTGAAAGCCGTTCATGATTCAGCTGGACAATAACACAATCGAGCAATTGTGGGATGATCCAGATCGCTGAAAGCAAGACTTTTTTTCCTACCACAAATCCTTGAATAGCATCGCCATTTAAACATCAGTCTGCATGTGTGCTAATGTTTTTTGACATAGCATACTGTAAAGCTACACATCTCCAATCACAGCTCAGTCAATGCCTTGTCGGAAGTTTAAAACCAATCTGTGGCCATCAAAGAAATGGAGATGCATTCGTAAAAGCATTCATTTTGCACTGATGTTTAGCAACTCCCACGGACTGCAGACTTCTATGCTCTATGTTATCGTGTGAATGGCCAGTAGCTTATTTTTTAACATTATTATTATTGTTTTTGTCTGAAATCGAGTAATTACTTCTAATTGGTCCAGAGCTTATTTGCCTTAGTGATGGGTTAATAATAATAATAGTAATAATAATAATAATAATAATAATGGCTTTTCTAAAATTTTGCTTTTGCTCAATAAGCATCAGTAAAAGAAAGCTGCAGTTTCTTCAAAATCCCCATGAAATCTATAAATCATCTTGTTGTTCCTTTATTTGATTCTATGTCAACTGCAAAACAAAGACCTGAGCATAATTCAGTCACAGTCCTGGTGGTCGTTGTTTTATGGAAATATTGGAGTGTTGGACTACTACTACAAAACACTTTAAGTAAGCCAGTGAACTTAAAACCCCTTTGATGCATTGCATCATTCAGAGAAGTGAGGATAAGAATAATCCTTATTGTTGTATCTAGGCCAAGTAATCAACACCACATGACTGTAAATGCTGATGGTTGCCAAGCTGCAAGCATTTCATTTGGTGCATGTGTACCTCCTTAAGTTTATGCTTCAATCCTTGTGTGCAGTTTTTTCAATGCTCTACAAAGACATACATGTTTATAACAGATGGAATTTATCATGAATTAATAATAGATTAAATAATATATGTCATATTTCTGGTGGATGTTTTAGATGAAAATGTGCTGCATGTAGTGAATTATAATGCTATGGTGAGTAGTGAAACAAGTGTTCTCCTTCATAGATGCTGTAAATACAGTAAATGTTCACCTGGGAGATGTTTGCATCTTACAAGATTATCTGAAACAGTTGTGCTTGTGTCTTCTGTAGTACTGTGTGAAGATGGCCACTAAATCAGCCTTGACCCAACAAGTCATGGACTCCATGAGACCTCTTAAGATGCTGAGGCATCAAGATGATAGCAGTAGAGCCTCCATGGATTGGAGTTATTTATCCCATAGATGCTTGACTGGATTGAGTTTTTGAGAATTTAAAGCCAAGTCAACTAGTTGTTGTGTTTGTCAAACCATTCCTTACCCTACGATAACATTAAACCATTGTCAAACATCCACACGAATGGCAGGACCCAATGGTTCCCAGCAGAACTTTGTCCAGAGCATTACACTGCCTCCATCAGTTTCTTCTTCCCAAAGTACAGCCTTGTGCCATGTCTTCCTCTTATAAGAAATGCACCCGATGGCTATCTGTCCACATGATGTAAAAAAAAAAACCATATGATTCATCAGACCAGGCCACCTTCCTCCAATTGTTCTGTGGTTCAGTTCTAATGCTCTCATGTGAACTGTGGGGTATTTTGGTGGTGGACATCTATAAGATGATGATACAAAATATCAGTGTAGTGTTTAGATCAGTGATTCCCAACCACTGTCATGGCACATCAGTGTGCTGTGACAGATCACCAGGTGTGCCGCGGGAACTGTTCAATTTTACTTAATTACTAAAAGTGTATCTTATTATATATACTTTTTGTGACATTTTTGTTTGGTGGTGTGCTGTGAGATTTTTCTATGTTCCATGACTCAATAAAGGTTGGAAAACACTGGTTTAGATGAAGGAAAACATATAAATAGATCGAAAAATGGACATTCCTGACAGGCCACAGCTACATGACTGTGTTCACAGCTTGTTTCCAAGAGACGCATTTTCTAATTTTTACCCAAATCTAAAGCCCACTTATTCCGTCCACACATATTTAAATTGTATCCAGTTATTTTGAAGAATTCAGTGAATTGAACTGATTTTTTTTTTTTTTTTTTTTTTTGACAGGCATCGTCTGCACTTCTGAAAACTAACATGATTTTGGTGAATATGGACCAGGGAACGTGAGTGTCCTTTGTGAGATGACATCAGTTGTGTTTACAGCTAAAACACACACAACCGTGTCTGGGGGCGTTCTGCCTTTATCTTAAATGGTCTCGGTGGATAGAAGTAATTCAATTATGTCCCTGCATGTTTGTGTTTGTTTATCCATATCACAGCAAAGCCTGATTTAACTCTCCTGGGATATCACAAGGAATGAGCAGATGTTGCATAGACCTCTGTGACCCCATGAATCCCACAGTCATGACTGTATATATGTGTGTGTGCAGTGGTTTACTGAAGCATGGTAACACTGGCAGCTTCTTTTTCCCTTGCTTAGGCTGTAAGTAATGCTCAGACCAGAGCATGGGGGCTGGGCCATGAGGGTTCATTAACTCAGCTGAAGCCTGATGAGCTGGAAAACTTCTAACCTTCAATGTTTGAGCCTAGCAAAAGCTCCACAGAGAAGTGTAATTTCACCCAATTCACCCAGTACTGCAAGTGGGCAGAGTGCTTCCTTTGTTTTTGACCGTTGATAAACACATATTAAAAAAATGAGCTGTAAAGGTGCAATGTTGCTATGTCGCCAACTTCCATGATTTGCATATTATTCAAACACATTTCAGTTATGTGACAGGACATATAACAGTATTTCCTGAAACTCAAACTTTTCAAACTTTCCAAACATTTTTGGACCAGTCACAGTCATTGTCACACATTCTATCTTGATTTTACTTTTACATATCAATTGAACTCCCCTTAATTCTTTCAGACAGTGAAGTGCGTGAGGACCTCTGTGTGTTGTCTGGAGTCAACAGTAATGTGACTTGGGAGAGCTGCACATACCAACCACAAGCTGACCATTGTGTTTACCACCCAGAGGATCCACTTCCAGATGACTGAAGACAACTGCTGCACTTGACCTTGGGTGTTATGACCATCAGGCCCACATCTGACCTGGCAGGTATGGCTCACGGGGTCATTTTAGGTCAATGCGGAGCGTTTTGGGAGTCTGCGTGTTGTCCAGTGAGCCTGAAAGCAATCGTACACATGTAAATCATTGTGACATGGCCCTGTCATCAAAAATAAAAAGTTCAAGGCCCTGATCCTCTCTGTCCAGATCTGAGACAATGTTTGACTTGAATGCTTTGTTGTTTGTAAAGTCACTTGTAGGGTTATAAGATGGCATGGAAATAAAATTCCAAAAGTTTCTTTTGTGACTTGTTTTGAAACAGCTAGCATTGCTTTGTGTAATGTACAATGATACAATTACAGAGAACCTCTAAGTGAAGTTGCAGTAACCGAACAGCATTGGCACAAAACGTGTGATTACTGGTGATTAAACTACATTAACAGGAAGCACAGAGAGACACTTGTCTCCTGAGTTGAAAACAAACACTCATAAAGACACCACTTATAAGCTGATTAAAGCTGAAAGCTTAAAAATAATGTTACACACTGTTTATATGGGGTTGTATTTGTTATCAACCCATCAAAGTTGGCAAATTTAAGCTAACTTGTGTTACAACAAAGAGTATAACCAATTCACTAGTGAGAGTAACAAGTGGTTTTCCTGTTGTTGTCATTCTACTGATATTGTGTGAATGCTGCATCAGTTTTCATTCCAGCCTGACCTACTCTGGTGCTTCCTGTTGTTTCACATGTAATATACAAAGTTTATTCTTAAAAATGTCAAACTATTCCTTTAATAAAGGGTCTTTTAGTGTATATTCAAGGAGCTTAACGAAGGAAACTTTTGAAACAATAAATGTGAAATAGTTGATTTTGGGCCAAACTCAGGATTTTGAATTACAAACCAGCAAAGTAGGGATACAAGACAAGAAATGATTACATGAAGAACTTATCTTATGGTGCTGTCTTTAAACAAAAAAGTAGCTAGAATAAAATGTCTGTATCTTTCTTATTGAGACCAAATCCTTAAGTACTTATGTTTAGTCAAATGAATACACAGCAAAGGTGGGGCAATGTAGTGTTCCACTCTTAATACATAAGAAGTGGCTAGTCATGGCAGACAATCCTTAATTATCAGTGTAATTCATTCATGGGAGACACAGGTGCAGCAGTATAAAGTGCAGTGGATGGACACTAAACTATAGAAAGACAATAAAATCTTACTGAAAAATGGCACAGTACAGTTTTATGATGACACTTAAAGGGTGAGATGAATGCAAGTATTCAAACAACAACAAACAGCGAACAGTTCAAATAAGACTTTCACCCCAAATTTCTTTCCCATGCTCCACATTTAAGCATGCAAAGTGTTTTCCCCCGTGGTGCTAAACTTCAAGTGATCCTCATGAGTTCAGTTATGCTGCAAATATCACACAGGGCTGAGGGCTGTGTGAGTGAGCTTAAGCCAACCTCGCATGGAGTTTTTGTCCAGAGGGAGAGACAATCCGGCCACTAAGTGGCAGTGTTGTTCCAGTGATGATGGTGAGGATACAGCGCAAGCAGAGGGCATGGACAGCAAGGGCCATGGAGACCGTGATCATGTTCTATATGTGTGTTCAACATGATTATCATGTTTTAACTCATCAGACAACTTCTACTAACTGTACAGTGGATGTATTACGGTTATTATACATGACATGTTCCCACCTGTGAATAAACACATGTATCATAACATACATTTCCTCTGTTTCTTCCTTCCCTTGCTATCCTGATTCTGTCTCATCTTTCTCACATCACCTCTGACTGTAAAACAGACGACCCCTGCCTCCATCTCAACACACACCCCCACACCCCACCCTCACCCCAGCATGTGTCACTGCCAATCCTTGACGTAGTGTGTTGCCCTGGACACACACTGCTCCCTCTTGGCTCATCCACACAGCAAGAAGCACTGATCAGATATCGTATAACTCATCATAAATTGTGATGTTTTTGACTAATCTGAGTAGTGCTTTAGCCCTTAGCTCAGAGTGTGACTGGCACTGAAAACTAGCCAGAAAATGATTGCTTTGATATGTGGCACTAACAGGGGGGATGAAAGCCAGTTTGGAGATGATGAATTAAGGATGGCAAGTAACACATTTATTCTTAACCACTGCCTTTGAGCAAGGCAGTATATTTTCAGCCCTGTCAGTCCCTGTGCTTGTTTTGATATTACATAACCTCAATAAACCTGTTTTCACACCATTGCAGTTTCTACAAAACAAGCATCAGGTTCTTCTTTCCTGTTCTTACTCATCTTACAACAGAAATATGAAACTTCTCACACAATCTGAAGTTTACTGGTTATTACATCATGGAGGTTTCACTCAAGATGAGCAACATTAGTGGGTTTTCCTGGAAACTTACAACCTCTGTCACTATGACTGGAAGTATGAAAGTGTAAAACTGCGAGGTTTTGCTCATAAACACACAGCAGCTCTGGAGCTACAACAGCGACAGCAGTGATTTCCCTTTTGGTAACTAATCACTTCACATATTTGCCCCTGGTGCTGAGGTGCCACTAGCGTTTATGTGAAGTCCTCTGGGTATCTTAAACATACACAGTCACACTGGAAAAGAAAAGCCTGCTATGCAAAGTGTAAACACTTTCTTTAAGCATCAGCAACATTTCACCTTAATTTGATGTCAAGGTAAAACTTCAGTTGAAGGCCAAAATGTGCCATAATTTACGATGTTTATGTGTTCTCTGTCCCAGATTCGCCGTAGGTGAAACAGCCATTCAGGAATTCCTACAAACAATGCTTCACCGCTACTTAGTAGAAGTTCACAAATTTGTCATGCAATGCCTGTAGGAATACACTGCATTTTCTGCTCTGCCGCAAAATATCTTTCTGCTTCAGCGACACTCTCTTGCCTGCTTGTTGGGGGCAGTGCACAGCCTCATGTGATTTATTGAGCCTGATTGCAAGATGAACAGCACTTCAGTGCTTCAGCGTCATCATTACCGAAGTATAATCTTCAAACAGGTCCTGCTAATTTTTATATTTATCATTCATTTCCGTTTCTTGCTGAATCTGTGTTTTTTCTGCAAGGCTCAGGCTCTAGTTTCGACACGTGCCACTTTGTGCTCCGTTCAGTCGACAAAACTTTTGTGTGTAATTGTGGAACATTAAACCACTGAGGTGTATGTGAGGATGTTGTCTGTGGCACGCCTCCATCACATCATCGCCCACAATATCACATGTAACAAAGGAGAAGACGCCTAACACTTCTTTTTTTTGACACCTTTGGAAATGAAAGGAGATGTGAGAGAGAAACCCAGAAAATGAGGAGGAATTACAACAAGGTAGCCAACGCAAGGCACCGGGACGAGGAGATGATGAAACAGAGGCCCACTTTTGAACAGAGAGCCCCTCTCTCCCCTGCTCCTCTCCCCTCCACAAAGTCAATTCATCCCCTCATACAGCTTCTCATCTCCACAGGGAGGCAAAGTTTGATACCAGATAAATAGTTCACCCCACTTACTGGCAAGTCAAACACCTTGATTTCACCCAGAACATTTGTTCAATGTAGCTGTGTGATGTTTCAACCGGAATTTGTGCCTTTGCTTGTTTATAAAAAGGCGTGCGTGATGGCTACTAAAAATAGCTCCATTGACCCACTTCTTCAATAGGACCCAGTGGCATTGTTGAGAAGGATAGATCACATCACAGAAGACCTTTAATGGAAACAGCCAGTCATCATTTTCAGTAGAATCTTGAGGTTATGAAGAAATCACCTACAACACATTTCTCTTTGACTTAAATACTCAGCAAGCTTGCTACGAGGGTCATGAATCACCGTGGCATCTACACTGTCAGTGGTGTGTTAGAACATAGAAACGTGAAAAGTGCTCATTAGGAAAAGCAGCAACCATCACGTTGCTATAACAAGACATTTTAATTTTCCACATTTTATTGACATTATAAGTCTCTAGTCTCCAGACAGGTGAAATCTGGGACCTACAACAGTGATTCCCAACCAGGGGTATTTTTAACTAGCCTAACTAATTAAAAACAAATTGAATGTATCTACATACTTATCCTTAGAGGAAAATAACCATCCAAACAGAGTGATCCAAGGTGGTGTGATGCTGCTCTTTAGTAATTTTATTGTCATAGTAACTGCGTTACTGCTCCCAACTTGGGTCAGTTCTAACTGAGAGTGCATAAAAGTTTGTGAGCAATTTAGAAGACAAAGTAGCCAAAAGTATTGGTCAAATATTTTTGTATCATTTGCTAAAATTAATATTTGGATAAAAAGAATAAAAAAGTGATGATAAACAAAAAATAATAAAGGTAATAATGAAAAGTTGAAATCTCTTTAAGTAGGATATAATAAGTTGATAAATCCCTTTCCTGACCCTTTTTATAAAATGACCATAGAGATACAGAATATCAGGGTGAGACCTGAGTCCATCTGTCAGAGATTTTGTGGTACTTTGGGCAAAAAAAAGTTGAGAGCCATTGATTCACAGGGGTCGGCACGGACATGTTTGAACTGTTTGATGGACTGCTTTCTAGACCGGAAAAAGGTCCGAAGCATCAGCGGTAGCGGGCAACAAATGGCTCGAGTCCAAAATGGACTGCTGACTTTTCTCTTTTCCGTCTGATTTACTAAAAGGTCTTTGAACTCGTCCCATATGGAGTTATAAATCAAAACCAACAAAAAGGGAGCTTACAACATCTTCTAAAAGGAATCAACAAATGTTAACAAAGCCTATGTTTACACTTTTGTAAGATTTCAAAGACCCTGTAATAATAAAGACACTCTGAATAGCAGAGTTCTCAAAAATGAGCTGTAAGTCATCTAATGGGAGCGATGATAAGTGTAAAATCCTGGACAATTCCCCTGACACCGTGTTGTAGATCTGAATCCAAACAGTGCTCTCTGAAGTGCTGCACTTTCATAGGAAGAGAAAAAAAAAAGCTTGCTCCTATGGCAACAGAAAATCAGTTAAATGAAGACAAACAGGAGGCCTCTGAACCTCCACCTACGCTCGCACTAAAAAACACAACCTCCTTTCACAAATCAATCAATGTAGTAACTTTGTAGACTCGCTGAATGCTAATGGCTCGTAGCATGCGCCGCTTAAATAGGTCACGACTGGGAATAATTGTATTAACTGCTGTAAACAGAAATAAACAGGGGGGAAAGTGAAGAACAGTAATGGCTTGTCGGGATCTATTCAAAGGCTTTCTCAGAAAATGGTGAAGAAGTCTTGAGGGAAGCACTCAGAGTCACAATTTAGCTTTTTGTGAAAACTGCCATCTGCTTAAGAAAGCCAATTACAGAGAGAACAGAGAGACGGGAAAGAAGAAAAAAAAACGTCTTTAAGACTAGAAGTTTAAACCTGATAACATTCTTCAGAAAATGAGCTTCAGTGATGTTCGTCATATTTGAATTACAGAGATAATTTGACTTTGGAGCTCTTATTCTACTTTACCTTACATCTCTGACCTAGTGAATAGAATGCATTAAATTGTGATTAAGTGGTTTGTGAATCAGAGTGAGATCTTGGGAGGATAAAGACTCCAGTCCACTGTCTCTCTGTTTTTGCGGATCCTTCCTTACAAAGTTTGAATGTCACGACTGGTCCAGAGACACAAGCCAAGAACAAGCTGTTCCCCGAGCGGCCCACAAATATGTGCAGCGGAGAGTTTCGCAGGGAGAACAGTAGGAAGTTGATCAGTTCTTCAAAAGTGAATTCAGCTGGTGCGACACACGCACGCTCTTAAGCAATACCATCACACACTCTCTTGCTCTGTGGGCTCTTTAGCAGTGTCATGATGAATTTCTAGAAGCAGTTGTTTCTTATTTCCTGGTTTAATCTAAAACAAATTTCTCTGTCCTTCTATCTTGGGAGTCATATTTACTCGACAGCACATTCATAATGTTTGCTGGTCAAGCTGCTGTGCTCTCTCGCTCTCTCTCTCTTTCTCTGTCTCTGGCTGGCAAGAGCAAGGTATTCTTTAAATGTTTGAACAGATGGCTCCCAAGAAGTCTGGAGGTAAAAATAAAACCATGTGCATGAGGCTTGAGAGCTCAGAATGCCATCTATTCTTCATCCCTTATCTCCTCTGGGATCCCGGCCTTGGGGCTGATGGTTTTGGAGGCGCATGCACACTTGGCCAAAAACAACAGCCAAATGGTAATATATAATTTTGAGGTTGCCTACAATATGAAAGCATTCCACTGTGAGCTGTGTTGTAGATGCAAATCATGACATAAAAGACCTGAACTGTATTCTGAATGTCTACAAAAACACCATTATGATTCCCATAATATAAACTGAGAATATTGTTCATTCCTTGCTGATAGTGAGATTGCAGCAGCATTCGCTGACACACCGTGTGCCATCAGCTATGTTTTAACAGTTTAATAGTGCCATCCAGGATGAAGCAATGGAATTATATTTCTTCCTTCATTTCTTTGCTGCTTTAGGCACTAACAACAAAAGCAGACAGACAGACACTTCCATCCCTGCACCCACACCTCGAGCATGACTACAAATTTAATAATGGTCATATAAAAACATCAGAAAGTCATACGATGCAGTGCAGTTGCTGCAGACCTAGATCAGACCTGAGCCTTTGCGGTGGTAAAAACAGTACAACAGATTTGTTGGGAAATGGATCGTACTCTTGTGGTATTGTACAAATCAGTGCTGACTCGTATTTGAACACAAGAAAACCAAGATTTTCCAATGCACGTTTGTTTACCAGCGCTTAGAGACATCAGTGTCTGCAACCGTTATGTGCTCCCTGTAAATATTCAGCTTGGTTAAAAACATTTGCGAGTTATCGTATCGTACCAAAAGTGGACATTTTATCTGATTGATATATATGTTTTTGTTCCTTATGGGGATCACAGTCTCTTCCTGATAAGTCAATTTCTACAGACACAGAAAAGGTTAAGATCAGGGTTAGGTTAGAAATATATAGAAGAAATACAAACAATAGTGTCACAACTGTGCAACATGCAGAAGGTGAACTAAAAGGCCAAGTCCAAAGATTGGTCTGCTGTGAACCATGATTCATATCATATATGTCAGGTGTGACCATCATAGTTTGGTCTCTACTATGTTATCTCAATAACTACTGGAAGATTAATTGTCAACACTTTGCTGATTCCTTCCACTTTTCATTCAGTGCCTTTATCATATATCATATTTTGGTTCATGTCTAAATACCTGCTGTACTCCATCATTATTGCAAATATTAGTTAAATTGGTCAACATGTTCAATGTGGTCAAGTTCAACCTTCACCTTCAATAGATTTATTACTGTTGACCAAGAGTAATTGCACTTGAAAAACCTTACCTTTGATGGGACAAAGAGCTGGATAGTCATTGCACCATTCACTTTAATTCAACATCCTATGACACCAGAGAAACACAATTTGCAGACAGTAATAACAGATGCACAAACATTTTAGTACCAGTTTTAATAGACTTTTAGTTTGCTTACCGGCCAATGTTAGTTTCCCTTTTTTTAAAAAAAAGTTACTAAATGAATTGGTGTGCAGTAGTGAATAAAATAACATGGGCAGGAACAGAGAATGTTGAGCTCCAGCAGAACTCCAGAACCCCAGCTACATCAGTTCACCAGTTACTCTGCCAAGATGTCACTGTATGTCACAGAGGTAATGTAATTGTGTGTGCTATTGCCTGCGATACAGTTATAATTAAAAGATACTGCAGGTATGCAGAAAAATGCAGAAAAAACACTGGTAACTTTTAAATTTCTAATATCTTGCCAAGCATCTCCACGGCTTCACCAAAGGCCTGTGGAGACATCGCTAACTGAGTCAATATCACTGTGGGGTTCCTTGGTGTCCTGTACATGAATTATTCAGTGGCCATATTAACTTCACATAGAACTGACTATGAAAGAGTTAGTTACATAAGTTTTTTTTACGTTCATAAAAAAATGACTTTGTTATTGGAACATTTTCTAGATGTTTTTTTTTTTCAGGAGTTTTTTTTCTCAAAATGTTTTGCAAAATACCTTTTGTGTCTATTAAATAATTGTTCCTACTTCATCCTCCACAGTGGGTTGCAATGTGTCCTTCTGATGTGAATTCATGTCTGAGCATTTGTTAATTAAAGTTTGCATATTCATGCATTTGTATTCATTGCTGAGATCTATAGAAATGTAAAACAAGTATTTTATTAGTTAATATTTTAAGTATGGGTATATGTGGTGTGGAAAGTATTTTGTAATTGATAAAAAATATTTATTTTCTTTTCCAGGACATGCTTCTGAGTTTGCATAATGAACAAATGGAGGAAATAATGAGAAGCATAACTTCATATAGAAAGGGAGAGATGGATGAGAGATAGAGAGATTGGTGAAGAGGAAAGGAATTAATGAACTCACTGAGAAGAAAGAAAACTCAATGGAAGAAAAGTTGGGAAAGAAAAGATGCCAGACCTAAAGTTGGCATAATGGTAGGGTTGTACAACTGTACATCCACTCTTATTGTTGAGAATAAAATATTTTGGTGTAATTAAATTCTATTTATTGCATGATATCCTCTTAACACACATCAGAAGGTGTGTCAGGTGTCACCTGACATAAGGACTCTGCAGGAGTTAATGGAGGAAAATAATCGTGTCCCTGCATCTGATGCACAAATGAGTCCAGATGACATCCACAATTCATTGAGGAGAGAATGATGTGTGGTGAATTATGATGATGACACCTATCCTGTCATTATCACTGAAGTGGAAGAGCACAACATACTGTAATGGTTAAGTGCATGCACCAGAAACAGGATGACTAAATTCTTCTGGCTGAATCACAGAGAAGATGTTACCTGATACACAGGTCAACAGATCCATCGTCGTCAACAACTGCTCTCTGCAGGTAGACAAGATGTATGTGCAGGAGCAAATGAGATGAGCAAGAGAGTAAGAACTCAGTTAGTGCTCATAAGGTGTATTTATATATCAACTACACATTCATACCTGCTGTTTATGCAGATTCATTTGACTGTCTTTATTACAGCGGCATGAATCAATCTTTGACGGGTCACTGTTTGTTAATGTATATTTACATTTCTTGTCTCTGGCATTTCTAATGACTAATGGAGTTGTTAAGATACATATACAACAGGGAAAATGATTTATTTGAAATAAATTGAGAATGTGTCCATTTTAAAAGTTGAATAAACTGCCCCAATATATATTATATAATATAACGTAATAAAATTGAATCATACCATGAAATATCTGTATATGATGCCTTGTGTTCAATAGCTAAGTTTAAATAGCTTAAATAGTAAGCTTAAATTTGAAAGCATATAAAATGTATGTATGTATCGTAATACTGCAATGAAAATATATTTAACACTAATGTCCATGGCAGTGTCTATTTCATGATTTAGTTCATTATCTGAAAATATTTGCAGAAGCTCAGTTAATATATATTTCTACAGAGTCTGCTAGTTATGAGGAGACATAAAGGGAATTGGAAATGAAGGCAAAAATGTGTGAGTATTGTGGAGGCTGAAACAGTGATATTGACTCAACTGTGTTCAAGGACCCAACATCTCTCTTCCTCAAATCTTAAATCATCCGACTGCCCAAACTCCACCCTGGAGAGAAACATTTGACAGAAACAAAACATAGATCTCTGCACTTTCTCCATGTATGCCTGGGGAACGTGTGAGATGAAGACACAGCGTGAAGGGTGACATGTATAAAACATGAGCAGATTTGGAGAGTGAGGTGAGTACCGCCTGGGAGAACAGACTAAATATAAAGTGCATGTCTGATTTATGACCTCTAACCTTTTAACCTGAAGATTTTAAGCTGCTACAGTACATTTCAAATAATTTAAAAGATATGTCAGTCGACTTACACTCTACTCATCCTGATATTTTTTCTTTGCTCCCCCCTCTTCATAGTAGATACTGTACATTAGCTCTTACAATGCTGCTTAATGTACAGAGTGTACATCTTCTCCCAACAGATAAACTACTTCTATGGATACAATGAGGGAGTTCTTTCAAAGTAGATAAAAATGTGGAACAATACAGGAATAACATATGTGAAATCTGTGTTTGGATGGATTTTCCCATTAACAGTTTCTGAGAGCAGGAACCGAACATTATGTGCATTGTAAGAATCCCATGTCAAGTCTTTGCCACTCAAAGGATATGAGAAAAGAGAGCTGACAGCTACACAGGAAAACACATTACTATTTCAGCTGGCGTTGCTGCTTCCGTGCTGTTCTGCAACCATTTTGACTCATCCCTGACTCTGCCGTTAATTGTTAATGATTTCTTCAAATGCGAGCTGGTATTGCTCATACTTTCCCTTGGAAGGTGCCACATTCCAAGATGTAAATCCAAGGTTAATCCACAAATTAGGTTTCTGCTGGCGGTGTGCGTGGATATTGTTAGAATGGGAGAGCGTGCCAGGAGCATGAGAGTGTGTCGTCTGCCATGCAAACCTGAACCACATACTAGATCCTCAAAATGACTTTGATCATGTAGTTCTGAATCATTTACTAGTGAGGTGGAGAGCATGTGAAACACACATAGGGAGTGAGCAATGAGGAGGATAATGCTAAAAACACGAAAAGCATGGATATCCTCAAAAGGGCTTATTAAAAATTAAGTACAGGTGGAGGAGGGGGTGGGGGGGTTGTAATCACACACAGGTCTGACTAGACCTCAGTTTGAACTAATCCAGAGTGAAAAAGTGAAAGTGAAAAACATGCCAACATTTGAAATGAAAACATTGTATGCAAAGACTTGTACTTATTAACCCTTTATCTACATTTTTGTTCAGGAATTATCCCATGAAACCTGTTGAAGCTATTTACTACAGCTGGGCATGAAGGGACACATGCCTTTCAAGTCCAATGCTAATGGTATAACTGTAAACTCTATCAAGAGTTAGCTTGAATGGGATACATGGTTAGCAAGCTAGATAATATGGTACAACTAAATTAATAAAATAACTATTTAAAGGTTTTTAGTTGAACTGAACAAAGATATCCACTCCGCAAACAAATATGTTCTCATGATGTCAGTATTTCTTTCAGGAAACTCTGGTAAACCATTATCTTGTCCACAAAATAAATGCAATGGTAACACATAACTGATGCTAACATGCTAAATACAGATGATCGAAGACCACCCATTTTGGTGGGTTTACCCATCACCACTACAAAGCTGCTTTAGCTACAGATGTCAGTTTATGAAACACTTTCATATCAGCTTCTCATGGCTCTACCGACATGTGAAAGATATATTGTGATTCAAGAACAGTAGGACACCCATCAGTTGGCAACAACACCTTCTTCCCTGTAATTACGTTGAATAAGGACAGTCAAAGAACGACAGGTTGCTAGGAAACTGTTGCAGACAGAGCCCAAGGAGGTATTAATGCTGACCTTTATAAGAGGACAAGGTAAGAAAATGAAAATTATGTATCACATTGTTCAGGCTGTGCATCAAAGGATTTAAAAAAAGTATTCAATAATTTACAAATGACTGACAATCAATTAGGCAGATTCCCAAAGCTTGGTACCAGCATCAGATGCTTGGATGACATGATTGCGTGACTCATGTTGTAAACAACACTTCACACTGTGGGTTTGACATTACAAGTGTTGACATCAATGCTTTGTCCTTCCATTACCGATGATGAAAGCTTGATTCAAGTGCCCCCCTAAACCTCTAGTATGAATTTTAAAATGCACACCAGACGCACTGACCACCGCTGCCGGCCACAGGAACAACATCGTATTTGAAATCGCAAAGAGAGTTTCCATCAACATTTGTTGTGTGTGGCCCTTTCGCTGAACTGTGCACAGATGAATCACTCATGTGCCGAGACCCACACGCTCTACCAGGGTGTATCCAAATCAGGTCATTTATCCGTGTTTGCCACATGCACTAATGTGATAAGTGCACACCTCTGTGAGGGTGAGCACCACAGGGTTGCCTGGTACAACTGCTGCTGTTCATGTGAGGAGGGAGTAAACTTTCCCTCACACTCTCACAGATTTTCACTTGGACTGATAAGAAACAAGACGACATGGATTGAGTCTTAAAATTGGATCCGTGAGGGTGTCAGTTTGTTACATTGCTGACAACTGGTCTAAATATTTCACATGGCCTATAGCCTGTTCAGGTGATTGATGCTGGGCAGGAGTATTTACAGCCACTTTGCTTGAATTAATTCCAAACACTGAATTTCTCTCTTGCTTCCAGGAATCTGTTTATATCCTGACACATCAGATATTGACAGAAATACTTTTGCAGAGTTTAACTGGAACGCATACTAGAAAATCATCTCATATTCTCATCAAATATTATAAGCAGGAGGGAAAAAAAAACAAGGTTGTAGGAAGGGATGTGTGGGTGGATGCTAATGTCAATCTCTGTCTAACCATAAGTAGAAGAAGCAGTCAGCTTTCAAAATATACATAAATGTTGCCATCAAAATAAATTTAAAGCACTAAGTGATCTATGTGCCTGTTGCTGTTAGAGTCTGTACAGTACAAATTCCTCAAAATTTGACTTAAGTGTTTGAGAGAAAGTTATTTTGCAACACTTAAGTCAAACCCAGCCACTCTCTTTGTTGACAGTGACCAGAAGTAGATGCCATAGTGTGGAGTAAAAAATGGTTGTTTCAAACTGGAAAGAGAAATGGCTCAAAAAAAGTAGAATGTAAAAACAACAGGAGATTTAGGTGCTGGAACGGCTGCAGTCACTGCAGGAAGTCACTGTTTTTCAGCCAAGAAATAGCTCCAGCATATAACTCCCCAAATGAAAACTAATTTTTATTTTTTACATGTCAGAAGCAGACGAGTTGTTTCCAGTCTTTATCTTAAACTAAGCTAAGCAGCAGCTATAAAGCTATCGATCATTTCCTCTGAACTAAATTGAGTTGGATAAAAGGGTTCTTACAAACACACACACACAAAAAAAACACAGTTTAACTGACTAACTGCATGATGTTAAGATGTTAATTAGGTATTAAAATGATCAAATACAAGAAAAAGATTTTCCAAAAAGATAATATTAGTAGAAGGAGAAACTGTATGGAAGATTTGGTAGAAAAAGTAAATTATATTTTTTTTATTTTTAATATTATATATTAAAAAAAAAAAAAACACCTGTTATTTCATAATGACTAATGATTTACTATAAAATAATCATCAATAACACTATATTGTGTGCAGTGGCATTAATGAAATCAAGTCATTAGCTCAAAAAATCATACATCCACTCATGAACCCATGCATAGTCGTATTGCTGTTTGCATAAAAGTACTTTCATGATGAACATTTCATAGACTATAACAAAGCTGTCAAACTGTTTTAAAATGTCAGCAGGTAATTTACAAGTTCAATGCCAAATCCCTGTTTCATATTCACACTAACTATTTTGAGTGTATAGGATGTTCATTGAGTCATTACACATTAAACACAGACAGGTGACAGTAGATGGGAAGAACATTGTCTCATGACATGACTCCATCTCAGTTCATACACTAAACCAGTAAGTACTCTGAGCAACATGTGACTAACTGAATGACTGAATTATCTGACTGGAGACACAGACACTGTGTTTTGGTGAAAGCCTCAAATGGTTGAATTTACTGTGTGTAGCACAGTAACACGCGGCCTTGGAGACATAATCAATACTGTTGATTGCACCATAAAACACAAGAACGAGGAAGGAAAGAAAACAGCTCCACGTTGTAAAAAGCTCAGAGAAACGAACACAATTTATATTAAAATGGAACAATTTCTTTCTCACGTGTGTTAACGTTGTGTTGACAGTGTTTCTGTCAATGATTTACATGCAGGAGATCAGTCTGCACCTGCAGCCAGAGACGCTACTCCACAATAAAAAGGGAAATGTGTAAGAGAGTTTTTTTTTTTTTTCTTTTCTTTGAGAGGTGCTGCTTTCTCTGTTAGCAGCTTTGTGCTGAAGCCTTTTCACTTAATCCACTCAGTGGAGTGAAAGGACCCGGTCATGATAGCACACACAACCTGTGACATTCAGCTGTTTACACACAAATGTCGGAGTGGTAATCCACAAAATCCTCCCCCTCAAATCCCCTTAATCACAGCTGGTTGAGTCGGAACAAAACGCCGCTCGTCTAAATCACTCGCTCAGGAGTGTTTGATAAACTGGAGACCTCAGCCTGAGAGGGGATGCAGGAAGACGGCCAGAGCAGGATAAATTGTCGGCTTAAATCTGTCGCACGAAGCTGACTCATCAGAACATAGTGGCAGTGCGGCCATGATGAACAGGGAGCGCTCATCAAACTCTCGTGTCGTGCTGACCTTATTTTAGCTACACCATGTTATATTTTAGTTACAACCAACTCAACAATTGGATAGGTGGGTGACGAAAAGACAGAAGTCAGCATTCAAACTTCTCTCTCTGTCTCATTTTTTTACTTTTTACTCGATTGTGAGCTCAGACCAAACATGAAGTATTGTTACAGTGTTACAGTGTCATATATTAAGTTATATTATGAACGATGCACAGAACAGATGTGAACAGGTGCAACCCTCAACCCTGTGCTATGTATTCTGATGTATCTTCAAACCAAACTTATCAGAACAATTAAGACTTGAACATGTGATTAAAAAAAGTGATTAAAATGTGATTAAAATTTGATTTTAAAAAAGTGATTAAAAAATTAAAACATGTTTGAAACTATAACATGTGCTCCAAATGTTATAGTTTCACTCACGTCCCATCCATTAACATTGTTAGCATCCGTTAGCATTTGTCAACATACAAAATACAGGATTTATGACCTAAACTGTTTCAGTTTTTATGTCATGTCGTCCATCTTCATACAGTCAAAGTCTACAGTCTTGGTAGCAAAGCTCTGCGTAAGTACAGTAGTGATTTGAGCTAAATGTTAACATTTCAGTGACAATGTTAACACTAGTATGTTCACCAACTCAGTTTAGCATATTGATAGCATGCTAACATTAAACATTTACTAGCACTAAACAGAAAGTTTGAATGGTATTTGGTTGTAATCCAAGCAATGGATATTAAAAATTTGATGCTGTGATGATGAAAATAGATGAAAATGTTCATCAGCATTACCTTATAACATTTCTATTTTATAAGGAGCATGAAAATGTGCAAATCTGGCCAAAAGGGTTGGACCAATTACTGCTACAATTCAGAGAATTCAAAACTAAAACTAAAACAGGATAACTACAGCTGAAGACCAAATATTGAAGAAAAATAAAAATGGTTCAATTAAATTTTGCATTCAACCAAGCAAAGGTGTTATACATAAATAATACAAAGGTCTGGTCACCTACTATGTGGCACATTGCGTAAGCTACAAACATCAGTTTTGCTATACTGCAGAAACATGGCACAGAGAACAGGAAGACAACTTTATGAAGGAGCAGAGGTGCACAAGATCAGATATCTGAAAACTCTTCTCCAGTAATTCAAGCCAAAAGGAGGAGATGGATGAGTTTGGTGTGTCTGAGCAAAACAGTGATGGGGGAGGGAGGGGCAACAAGATGATATGAATAATTTATTACTGATGTTTCGACTGCCTTTGTTCTAGGTCCAAAGGATCTGGGTTTTAAGTTTTAATAGCATTTGTGGCTGGACTTATTATGTGTGATCAAATAATTCTCAGTCCTGGGATTATAAAATCAGTATTCTGTCTTTCTTTTTTTTCTAGCATTGTAAGTTGTTGAACCCACATGGGTACCAAGCATTCACCCTCTGATTTTAATTTAGTAAAACATACAGATGCATCTCCGGTATTTCAATTACTACGCACTCATCAGAGCTGCTCAATCATTCATTGACTTAAACATTTACTTTGGCGAAAGTTCACATTATTAAGACTAACTGGAACAGCAGATGAATCCAATAAGACGGTACATTAAACGTATTCATTCTTAATCTGTCCATGTAACCAATTTGCAAGAGTCCTTTGCTGGATGCAGTGAATGGTGAAAGGAGTGCATCCGGGCAAATTAAACTAAACCAACCCCATTCACTGTTTTATGTATATTGTGGTTTTAAATAAAAAAAAAAATGATGGCAGCTGCTCAAGTTTACACTACAAAGACTGAGCAGTTTTTTCTACAGTTAAAAGAAGAAGAAAAAAAAGATGATCGTTGAAGCTGGTATTTGAGATAACTTTGGAAAATTGATGTTATCTTGTTAAAGTGTAATTATCTCATGGGTGATATGTTAAGAGAGAAATTCAAATACAAAACCAAGGCTGAAGTGTTCAAGAACCTTCTCATGTTATCGTCTCGGTGTTAACAGTTGAACCCTGTGATGTCTGAAGTCTCCAACACTATTTGCATTCTGCGCTTCTGAGAGAATCCATGCGCCTCAAACACACATTTATTCAAAGTTCGAGAGCCAAGAGAAAGATTGCTAGATGGATGTACACAGGCTTCAGTGAAAGGTTTAGAGGCAACATTTCAATTATACAACCTCCTCTAAAGGAAGAGAGAGAGAGAGAGAGAGAGAGAGAGAAGAAAATTAAAACACTTGGTCAAATATGCCTGATACAGTAAGTATTGAGTTTTGACTTATTTGCAAAGGGTCAGTTTACATCAATAAACATGAGTCTTTAACATTCTGCTCGATAAAGAGAAGAGAGAGAAACATCTGTGTGTGTGAAGAGGCTGATAAACACATGTGAAGTGTTCAGGCATCTCAGAGTATTAAAGCACATGTTGCCTGTGTTGCCTGAATCTCAGCCAGAGGTTCCATTTACTACACGGTATGAGGCCAGATTATATACAACAGCTTCAACTCATTTATGATAGAAGACAAAACACAAAATATTTGAAAAATCCAGAAAAAAATATGAAAGATATAATTTAAGGGGAAAGTGGGTCCTTATTGTGGGATTATTCCTGTGTATATGTTCACAAGAATGTGAGGTCAAGGTGGCCTTTGACCTCTGACTGCCAAAATGTGATCATTCCAAAGAAAAGTTTGTGCAAAATGTCAAGGCATTTCCTAAAGGGAGGTCTTGAAAAATCACTTTTAATAGGTCAAAAACATGTCACATTGTGAAGTCACAATGACAATGTCAGATTCTAGTAACCTTTGGTCACTAGAATCTGATCTGTTTGAGTCTAAGTGAACATTTGTGCTAAATTCGAAAGGAATCTTTCAACAAAACAACTAGCTCCCCCAGTGTGATGGAGAAATGGTTGTTGTAATGGGTAAATCATATAGATGAACTTTTATATTGACTGTAATTGGCTATAATTAACATTTAAAGCATAGACTGGACATGACATAAAATACCATTAAAACATAAATTAATACTCACCTTGGTGGCATAGTGCAGGTCTACACATCACTATCAATCTCTCAGGTTGTAAAACAAAGACATGCAGGAACAGATGAAAAATCTCAGCTCACCTTACATAATGTTGAAATGTGCTTTATTCATGTAACCTGAAGACGATGTGTGAATCTGTGGAAAATGAACATTAAAGATAAATGATCAAATTTCTAAGCTTTCTAAAGCTAATAAGCTTTACCTGTTACTGCACTGATGTTAATGTAAATTGTAGCTTTCATCCATGCTTACACCGTTTACACAATTAGATATTTACTGCATCCTCAAATTATGGATGTTAACTGAGTTAGCAAATTAGCAATTAGCAGTCCTCAAGCTGGTAGTTCAGGAAGGCATGATCTGGTCTGGTTTGAAAAAATAAAGATGGTGACATCCAAAATCCAGAACTGTAAGCTTTAAAATGGCTGTTCAGAAACCAATTGGGACACTTGGGGTAAACTGATGGTGTAACGGTGGGAGTGTTAGGAATGTAAACCTTAAACATTATCAATTCAGTTGTAAGACACAAAAGAAAGTAACCTCCTTTCATAGTGTTACTTCACCTGGAACATGGCGAATGCTGTGGCTGAAGAAGTCCTTGAGTTCATCTCTAACATAAGGGTCCATAAGATAAAAATAGTACATGTAGCAATTTCTTTCCCAGCTGATTGTTCTTGTGTGCACTGTGATATAACACATGCTTATTTGTAAGCATAAAAGCAGCCTGGTTCACATGGAGACACTTTGCTCTGTTCCTATTAAATTCTTATCTGTGGAGGTTCAGGTATAATTGCTAGCACTCAACAATCCCAGCAGCTGTCAAGGTAACAAAAAAAGAAAGAAAGAAAGGAGTTGTATTCTTTGTGCTCTCCGTTGTTCTACCGTTCATATATATCCTCAGCTGGCTTATTCAGCCACGCTGCTTTAGTGTGAGAATGAAAACTCGCATTGAAACACAAGGTTTTGCATTAAATCCACGGATGACTCTCTGCCTCTTACCCCGAGGTCAAGGGGTGACAGCTCAAAGAGCGCCTTAAATCATGAGAACTGCTTTACCTTTCAGTGGAGCCGGAGAGACGCACCTACACTAAGTCAGTAAAGTCTGTGGATTTATCCGGATCTAAATGTTTCCCCTGCGTTGCATATAAATCAGACATCATTTGCTTTGACTCGGCGGGTTTGGCATGAGCCTGACAGACTGTGGCAGGAGGGGTGAGGTTGAGTGATGGTTGGGATGTGGCGAGAGGCAAAGGGCAACAAGCTGCACTGCACTACTACCCTCAGTGTCTGAATTGAACAAACAGGGAAAGACCAATTAGTTTTATTGTGATGTTCAGAGAATATGAAACACATAGAACCTTATGAGCACTAACAATAACAAGATAGATGTAGATGAAGCAACTAACAGGATAAGTAATAATAACATATCTAACATATAGCCTATTTTTATCTGCTTTTAACATAGGGTGTATTTTAATGAGATGACCTTTGTGCCTCTAAAGTCTCAGTAATTAAAGCCAAAAAAACATTAAATTAATGAGTATGATGGAGAACAAAACATGTGTCGTGGGTGGATTTTGAGCAGTAAACTAAGTGTGTAGAGTGTAAAAAGATGTCTTAACCCTTAGTGGGTTAACCCTTAAGTGGGTCAGAAATGACCCAGTGAGGTTGTTTTCTTGTCATTTTCTAAGTCATTTCATATTCCAGCTATTCCTCAAAAAACATGTTATTGACATCATGCACTTTAAATTTTTAACTTACCTTTTATACATTTTATGAAATTTTAGTTTCCAAGCTTCCATAAGTGGGTCAAAAATGACCCATATTCATTTCCTGTGAAATTTCATGGGAATCTTTGATTCTTATCAACTGTGACTGTCAGGAATATATATTTTGTGGACTACACAGACTACATCATAAGTGTCACCCCTTAAGGGGATTATTTTACCCAGAAATATCTGATACATTTAAGTATTATTATTATTATTATTATTATTATTTTACCTCCTACCTAGAAATGTGTGTGCATGTCATTCATGACAAATGTGTAAGTATCTGTGAGAGTATGTGTTATTATCATGCATCAACAAATTAACACTAGCTGTTTCCAATTTTCAAAATGTTTTAAAAACGTTAAAGAAGTAAAAAATAAAAATATTTCAAACATGAAACCATTCTTGTGTGGTCCAAAATTAAAACAAAATATAATACAAATGATTATTCTTAACAAAAATGACAAAAGTAGCATAAAAACACATTGATTCTCACATGGGTCATTTTTGACCCACTTATGGAAGAATGTAGGGCCTAGTCACTCATGAAACTAAGGGTTAATGAGGATTAATTCAAGATACTTGAGTCTGGATTCAGATATTTCAGACTGAAAAAAAAAAAAAAATCATGACTGAAAACCAATAATTTCTTCAGGAGAGCTTCATTCACAGTGAAAAAGAGAACTTCAATAGCCTTGTATGTGAACAAAAGAAGAAAGTGAGATTCAAAAGTTGATTATACACCACCCTCATGTCATCATATTTAGAAGGGGGGTTGAAACCATACCCATAGAAAGGAAACCCCACCGTGTCTAGACCCTGGTGGTGGCGTGATTGGATGATTGAAATGACTGAAGTCATGCTAAGTTTCAATTATATATATATATATATATATATATATATATATACTAGAAGTTGTATTATATTATATTATTATATATAAGTATTTTAGAAGTTGTAGAAGTTACAAACAATGTCTTATCTGAAAAGTGAGATTGTAACATTTAAACCAGCAGGAGGGACTAGCCATTAGAACTAGCATTACATTTCTTGAAAATTACAACTACTACAAGACAAAGGAAGCTGGTAACCTAGCAAACACACTGTCTAATCAATCTGGTACAGATATGTGGTGTTACCTCAAAGTTATGCTCATATGTCACCAGCGCTGAGAAATAACAGGTTAGTTTGTACTTGTCTTAGCTGTAGCAGCGATGTTAGCGACCAGAAGTTAGGATATAAACAACACTAGCATTTATTATTTGCACGTTGATTTGTTATGTCTGTTTTAAAACAGCAATTTGTTTTAATATTATGTTGATATATTTTTAAGTCCTTTTAGTTCCAACAAGTTTCCTAAGTAAGTCTTTTCGCCTCTCTTGGCCCCGTTCAGTTTGCGGAGCCAGATGTTTTTGCTCTGTGAGATCTGTAAACCGTAACTTAGCAACAGATACAGGAGCTTCTCTAATGGACATCAGTTATGAATGGATGCCCTTTGGCAAAGAACAACAACTCATGGAAATGTTATCGGTGTGCATGTGTCGTACGCGGGAAGATTTTTGTGTTATTTTGTGAAAGGTTTTTGGGAAAAAACGTTAATAAGACGTTATAGTTTTGACTCAACAAATGAACTTTTTTTTTTTTTTTTTTTTAATCCAGCTGAAGCAAGGCCTCTACTCTACCATCACTGGAAGTTTAACAAGTGTTCACACCATCGCCCACATTCTAAATCATTTAGTGTTAATTTATTAATCCCTTCCAGACAGTAGATATCAGTCTGCTTCAGGTCTTTTAGTGATAACTTACAGTGTGTCAGCGTGTCCCATGTGGCTCCACTGGTGCATCAGCTTTTTCTGGAAATCATGACCACATTTTGTATGACTTAACCCACTGCATGTATTAGCAGTTGGAGGGCAGAGCGAGTTTGATGACTGACACTTAAGAAACAGGCTGATAACACGTAGCCCTGCTGTTTCTGATGTAAACCGGCCAACATCCACCACAGTGTGTAATTCATGTGCTCTGTATGTTACTTAAAAAAAAAAAAAACAGTTTTCTGTTGCATTTCACTGTTACAGGCACAAATAATAACTGTGCTGGGTTATTATCTCCAGGTTGAAGCAAACTACAGCTTCTTGCTGCTCTGCTGAGTGCAACAACCTGACGCTGCTGAGTCTTTCAGCAAAAGCGTGTTCTCCAGCTAAAAAGAAATTTCCCCCAGAAAACAACTTCTACAATAAATCATTACATCCTATGATTTTTTTTTCTCCCACCAGTGAGTTTAAAAGTTCAGGATGCATGAAGCTGCCACAGGAAGAAAAAGTGTGTTATTTTACAGGAAAAAACATGGTAACTTGTCCAAAAAGAATTTGATCTTGCACTGGAAAGCATATTTTCACAGATGTTGTGTAAAGAGGCAGATAATGGGCACCACATGGACCTTCTGGTTCAGCACAACTGTGCCATGTTGTTTCTGGAACCTCAGTGCGAACTTGAGGTCAAGTCAGTTGAGGTAGCAGAGCTAATGAGGCCCAGGGTTGCACTCATGACACTCAGTTAGCACAACATTTTAGTTAGTGTTACATAACAAGACCAATAGTCTGTGCAGTCATGCTAGCAGCTTTGTGAGACTGTGTTTAGCAGCAGCAGTACTTTGACCTACATGCATCTAACAATGCTGTTGATGTTTATCAGACTGCATCATAGCTCAGAGGGTTAGCATGCTAACATATGCTAAATATCCAACACTGTGGCATTACTTAGATTGTGGCATTAAGAAAGGACTTAATATTGTTAAATATATTTTTGTGGTTATCGGGCCACAATTGTTAAACAAAGCATTCAAAAACTGACTCGTGAGCAAATTGCATTCAACATTTGCGTCCTTACAAGCTGGCAAAGAATATCTGTAACTGGATGATGGAGGAGATTCATCAGAAGCAAACAAATTATGCATCATGTCAATACTTGCAAATCAGGGAGTTGCTTGCAAATAGAATTTATTTATACAGAAGAAACTTGATGTAAAATTTAAATCGTTGATGATCCCTGGCTCCTATAGTTTGCATGTAGATGTGTCTTCTGGCAACAGCTGCAGTTCCCAAAATATTAGAGGAACCTAATACATTTAAACCAGCTTGACAGCTTAGCATGCTACATGCTACATGCTACACAAAGAGTCATTGACACAAAGATGAAAGATCATCTCATCATCTCTACTAGGAAAGTTTGATATTTTCTATCACTGATTTAATGGTTGAAATTAACATGAGGTTAGCAAGTTCCTTGCCAATCTATAAATAATCAAAAATCTGACTTTCACTATGAAGATTCACTGTGTAACACAATTTATTCCCTGACAATTTATGCAAAAACAATTCCCAGAGTTTTTTATTTCATTTTATTTTTATTTTTTTTATTGTCTAAAACTATTTTATTGAACATTTTAAATACTAAAAATGATGTTTGATGTTTATCATGAAATGTTAATGAATTAACAAAAAGAATAACAATGTGGGGTGCAGTGGTCCCCAGCAGCACAATATCAGAGGAACCAAATACAGTTCACACAAAGAAGCAGATTGAGTGATGCTTACAAAGAACACAGGGACTGCCTGAGGTTACGTTTTCATTTTACATGATTGCAGTTGTTTTTAGAGACTGCATAGATAATGACACTTAAAATGTTTTTTTTTTTTTTTTTTTTTTTTGCTGCTGCTGTTGATTCATGAATGAATGCAACATTCAGAGTTTTGCATCAGTCTGTAATGAAGGCACATTAACAGAGGAAGAAGTTTGTCTTCTAAGCAACCTTTGACACTGAATCACGAATGTTCTCATCCTCCGAAAAACGACGGAAATAAAACGGCGAAGTACAAACACGTCTGGAGGCCTTGAACTCTGCAGGCACCTTGGACAGTCCTTGGATGTTCGTATCGCAGTTATAGAGCAAGAAAAACATAATAATGGTTTCATGTGGCGTGTTCAAAGTTGAGAGCAACACTGAGTCAGTGATTACATCACTGCCTTTAGCCAAGTCAAGGACGGACGCACAAAATCAATGCTCTTGATGCAAATGCACAGTGGGAATTCACTTTAAAGCTAATAACATTAAGCTCGGAGCACCGCAATGTCGGCCCACATTGTAATGTTATGTAAATCCGACCAATATGACAACTTCATTTAAATTACAGTGCGCCAGATTATGCATGATAGTGGCCCATTTTGCTCCCTTGTGCTCATCTTTTGCTTCCCTGTAAATAATTCAGGCCATAATTTCTGTGTATTAGAAGAAGACGACGTTTAAAGAAAAAAAAAAGAAGAAGCGTTGGGTACATGGTGTTGGCTGCAGGGCCCGTCACTCATCAATTTGTTTGTAAACACCAAATTTATGAGCAGCAAAGCAAAGTCCTCGGCTAAACTGCTGCAGGGCTTCTTATTGGCAGACGCATGCACGCAGTATAGCCCGCAGCATATTTAGAAAAGAAAAATACTAGGAAATGTTCAAATTGCCGACATGATACAGACTTGAGGTTGTACCAGCGGAGGGATGAGGGAGTGGGCGCATACTTTACAGTTCACGTCAAAGGCTGGAGAGCAGCACGCTGATGATATAATGGCTGTATTTACTGTAAGCATTGGGCTGGTTGTGGATAAATATTTCTGTTTGATTTCAAATTCTGATGTACATCACTCAACCACTAAATTTGTTTTCTTCTCGTATCCGGAGGGATCACTACCTTCTCCTCCTGCTCTTATGTTTCCAAAACTGCTTGTTGGAATTTAAACACTGCAGGAACAGGAAGGAAATGAAATGCTCAGTGACTTACTGCTGATGTGTGGCACACAAGTAAAGATGACAAATGGAAAGGATTAAATCAAGTGAGGTCCTGGAAAGGCGACAGAAAAAAAGAAAGTCTTTAAATTATTCTAACTCCATCAAGCTGATCCCAGCAGTAAGCATACTTCATAGTTGAGTGCATTTGCTGATCGTAGTCACAATAGAAAGAAAAAACAAAAAAACAAAAAAACAAAAAAAAAAAACAGAAGATGCTGCACACTGTATCTCTGTGTAATTAAACTGTTGTCCCAGATGTACACTCAAAAGACTATTGTGAGTGTAAGATTACTATTAAGCAGGTGATTCCAATCCGTCTACAGAAGCAGCCGGGGAGTCGCAGCGTGAGACAGGAGGAAATGAATCTGAGCTGTGTAAGCACGGGGCCTTCGCTGCCACTGAAGGGCTTTTAAATGAGTCTTGAAGAGAGTGAAGTAGCCCTGGGTTATACTTGTTGGGAATAAATCTCTTTTCATCTGCAGGTATGCTGCACAGGAGGTCACCACGAGGTTTCAGCGGAGCACGAGAAGGAGACGGGAGGAAAAGAGCTCATTACCCGGGCAATCCAACCGACCGGGAGCCAAAGGGCAAAGTGTTAACCAGCGACAGGAGGAGGTGGAGGAGGGGGTGAAGGGGTGAGGAGGTTTAACCTGAATCACAAAGAGATTTTAATATTTTCTCACATAATCTGCAGCAAAAGACCAAAAACAACAGAGGTAGAGACGTGATGCTATTGCAAAGCTTTTATTGAAGAAGAAAAAAAAAACAACAGTTGACTACATGCCTCTCAAATGATGGAGAACAGATGAGATGTTTAACTTTAACAACGCGGGGTCGAGCTCTCTGAGGCCAGGTTCACACTCACACACACACCAGTTATGATTCTGCTGCTGGAGCCTGAGGCACAACACCTCGTGTTGAAACACCAACCGTACGGATTCAAGAGTCGGCCCAAACACGGGGGGGATCCTGTTCATTTACTTTGGCAAATTTGAGTAAACGAGGCAACATCTTGGAGCGAAAATATGAAACACGCAGCAACAGTGTTATGATTCAATACTGCTCAGCCGAAGGCATTTTGACAAACATGGGTAATACAAAGACAGTAGACAACACAGATACAATGAACAAATGAAAACAAATCATTAAATGGTCTTTTCTTTATACTCGTAGTGCCAAGCTTTTTGAGAAGACTGATGTCAGATATGCTCCCACAAGGATGTGTGATGTGTTCATTGACTGTCCACACAAATACCATTAACAGTTACCGGTTTAAAGGTGCTGTGTGTAAGTTTTCAGCTGCTGAATGTGGATGATACAGTGACTAGCTAATAGAAAGTGATGAGATGGGCCAGAGTTAGCTAGTTAGCATGATAACTAACTTTAGCTAGTTAGTATGCTAATTAGCTTAACTTGAAACAGAAACTAAAGAAAAGTTAACATTGTTGTTTCTTCCTATGGATGGAGACGGAGAAAGCGACAGCTCTTTGCAGGTAAAAGAATAAAACTGTAACGTTTCTTCTGCAGCAGCTAATGCTAACACTGGCTATGTAGCAATAGCATAAAAACGTACATATAGCACCTTTAATGGTACATTGAAAACCTACAGCAGGGGTTCAACTCTGTGTTGATGGACCACACCAGGGTGCACTTTGTAAAAAAAAGTGCTAATTAAAAAAAAAAAAAAAAAAAAAAAACTAAATAATGAAACACATAATTTAACACTTTTAAACATCATTTATTTACTATGTACTGTGGAACTTTTCAGGCTTTAAAACACACTTAATCTCAAATCTTTTGTGTTAAAAATCTGCTCCTAACATGCAGTACTACAGTCAGTGCAACAAGCTGTAAGGGCAACACTGATGTATTATCACCTTATAAAGTTGGTGTGAGGAAATAAAGCTATTTTTAATAATTGAAAACAGAGATAATTAGATTGGTGAATGAAGCAGAGAAATGAGAAATTGAAAAATACTGAGGTGGAAACTATGAAATTTTGGTGAAAATCCTGAGAAAGAGGGACAATTTAGTCCATGATCAATATCAAAATATGGATTCAAGTGCCACTTGAATTGGTGTTACTTGTAGTGAATTCCCTTTACTAAACTGTAACAACAACTCTTTTTTTCTGGCACATAACATTTCCTCTAAAAACACAAGGCACCAGGTTTAACCATGTGCTGTAAACACAACAAATCTAAGTGACGGCGGCATTTAAAAGGAGTTCAGAGCTGTTGTGTTTTATTGTTAGACAGACGTTCTGAGGTAAAAGCAAAGAACAGGATGTTCTGTGATGTTCTGGACTATGTCTACACATAAATGTCTGATCCGCAGCTCGCAATTACTGTAAGCTTCCTCACACTGCCGCTAATTGAGTTAAACGAAGCTCTGGAATGATTCAGCAGGGCGGCGGTCATGCCTGAAAGAGCAGCGAACGCAGCGCAGTGACAGTGGAAGTGAAGAGCTGCTTCCAAGCTGAGGCACAAAGGTCCAGCTGTCAGCTGCAAACCACTCTACTTCGTACCTGGATTAGAAATTCAAATGTACATCACTGCACCACTTTCCTTTTTTTTTTCTTTACACTTATTGACTGCAGGGATTGTTTTCTCTGCCTCTTAAGCAACTCTGACATCTTCATTTGTGTTTCCATCACTAAATGTAAAACTGCGACTGTATCTTTTAACACTGGCTTCTAATTACCCGAGTAGGGCGGCGGGCGCTGTACAGACCTTTAACAGACAGTCAATGTGACACACACTAGCTTAGCTGGATTCCCAGCAACATCTCTGTGAGCTGAAACCTAGCAACATGACAGATCTAAAGATATATGGAGTGTGTATTTTCTGTCCTCTGTTGCCTAACAACCAGCAGTAATTGGATGTCAAGTGTTAAACGGCCAAAGTACATATGGACATAATGCAGTTGGTGTGGATGTGTTTTTCAAAGTGCAGGAGGTGGAATGAGCAGAATAAATTTGTTTAGTGACTATAGCTTTAAACGGCTAATAAAACTATAAAAGATGGATATAAATAAAAAAAATGACTAGTTGGAGTGAGACATCTTTCACATACAGTACGATTTCTCGAGCGTCACAATTAGCTGCAAAAAGGCTTGTCGTCTTTCAGTTTTTCTAATGACTGTTGAACTGTTTGGCTAAATATTTACTAAAGATATTGATGAGGAACAGTTCCTCAGGATACAGAGTTTAAGTTTCCTAACCTTCAGTCGCTCAACGCTCAAGGCTGCTTCCATCTGCTAACACGTCTGTCGACCGAATCACAAAGTGTCTCACCAACTGTGCCACCTCTTCACCTTCAGCTCAAACGCAGCAGAGTTTTTTTTTTTTTTTTTTTTTTTTTTTTAGTGAATGTTAAATACTGGTTTTGATTCAGAAAAATTACTATTATAACCGTTTTTATAGTATTATTATTATTATTAGACATATTAGCAACAAATATTTACAATGTGTCACCCTGGTTAAAACAATGAACCCACAGAGTCTGTCTGCCATGACCACATACTGATCACAGTATAGAGAGAGATATTTTTTTGTTTGTTTCTCATATTGAAATGCCACTAAACACAACTACATAACAGCAAAGAGAAGTAAAGAGAATTCTTGTAAAAGTATATTCATAATGTTATAATGTAAAAATTCACTTGCATCATGTGGATGACTGTAAACGAATCAAACTCATGATTCAACAACTTATGAATGGCACAGTGTTTTTATTTTGTTTAAATGGACCCTGTGGAGTTTTTCGTAAGTTATATTTATATTCACTGTTTCCCACCAAGGACGCATCATGTGTATCTTCTTCATGGCTTTTGAAAGTGCATGACTACTTTTCTTTGCACATCACCGGCACAACAAGTTGGTTAGAGGAATAATGTGAAACCAGAGTCAAAAGGAAATGTGTTTCACAATGCTAACGCCTGTGAATTCTTGTGTACTGGACTTTAAAAGTCACCAAAACCCACGCGGAACATGCACAAATGTGTTTATCATAATTTTGCATCATTGGCATGGATGGAAAAAGCTCAAAAATTAAGGTATAAAAAACTCCACTGGGTACATTTAACTCACCATCATCAAATGTCTCACTGCTGTACTGTTGTAGTAATAATATTGGTCCATCACAACCTAATGGAACAAAAAAAAAAAGAAAAAAAAAGAAAGTAAATCAATCATATTCAGGGAAGTTCTGAATGTCCCTTCTTCACCCATCAACTTGAAACAAACTAAACTAAATATAAAAGACGAGTGTCAATGGTACAATCAATACTGACACACACAGTCACAAAGTACCAACAGTATAGTCTGTATTCAAGGATTACTATAAGGACACTTATTGCGTGAATCTGTACAGGTAAAATATTTTCCTTATTCATAAAAATTTCTGATAAAGTGTCGATGCAATTAACATTAAAAATTGCATAGCCAGGTCATATTCATTGTCCCCGCCGGACAGTCGCTGCTCGGTGAACGACCACATCTGTCCGATCAAAAACTTTATCATTAAACTCAAATATAAGGTCGTATCTATACGAGTGGAATGTTGTGATCGTACTGTTCAGGCCAACAGAAGATGATCTGCTGTTTACAGCAGAGCAAATTCTATAGGAAAAAGTACAAAGAAGATGTTGCTTTAAAAAAAGAAAAAAACTGCATTGAATGGAGACAACAGAGTTTGTTCTCGGCGCTGTTTGTGATTCCTGTGGTCCAATCAATGCAAAGTATTGTTTAATAAAGTTGCATACAAGATAAGTACACAGGAAATATGGCAGTTTAAATTCAATTCTTTGGTGTTCAGTTATGCAGAACTGTTTTGTTGTTATGAGCCTCAGTGTGTAATGTTATCCCTCTGTGTGTGTACTGCAGCTGGATTTGCATTGTAATAAAGATGAAAGAATAACTGAGCGTTCTAAACAATTTACAATATGCTGACGGTTTCTCTAAATACTGCTAAAGCCGTCCAAAATGTCTTCGCCCGCAGGACGGACGTGTCAGCAGACAGTGTTTGCGTGTTCTGGCCGAGTCGGGACTCGCAGGTTTCACATCACCAGAACCGGTCGCAGCGGGAAAGTCTGGGCTTTGCATACGCACACGTGGGTTGGAAGACGGTTACAAGATAATAACACTGAGTGATGATGAATATTGTTACTGTTAACCGATGGCTTTGGAGTGATTTCAAGCAATGGTTTGACATTTTAGAAAATTGCTTATTTGATTTTTGATATTTTGGCATAAAGACTGGAAAAAGTTAAGTGATCTGAGTCAGACTGTCCAACAGAAACAACGTTCACCAATGAGCATCTTTAAAGCTCACTCACTAACTTTTAACAATTTTTTTTAACACAGTCAAAAATAGGACAACTTGCATCATGTTGTTGTGTGTTGGTCTATTTTTGACTAAAATGAGCCAACAACCTCCTGAAAAATCACATTTTCCAGCTTTAAGGATGCAGCTGGTTGAATGTTTTTAAGTCTGGACAAAATCTGACTGTTTTTAGTTTTTTTATGCTAAGCTAAGCTAACCACTTGTGACTGCTGCTTGATGTCACACAGACATAAAAGAGTTCTCAGCACGCTAGTCCTTTAACAGTCTCTTCTGCTGTGATTGTACTGAGTCAATAGATAATCTCTGTGGGTGAACATGTGATGCTATATATTTATATATAGAGGGATATATGTGTGTATGCTGGGGAATGGAAGCGTCTGTGGATGGTATGTCTGAGAGAGAGAGAGAGAGATAAAGAGAGATAGAAAGAGAGAAAGAGAGAGAGAGCGAACGTTGGGTTATCACAGTGAAGGTGAGCGGGCGGCTGCGTGTTCAGAGGTCAGTGGTGGCCTTGGCGGTGAGGGCCTGGATGCGGCTGGTGTTACAGTTTTTGCAGAGGACGTGTCCGTCCAGAGGGTAGCAACCCTGGTTATCACCCTCTGACAGCAGAGAGCCACAGTCCTGCAGGACACAGACACTCGGTTAGTCCACAAACACAAACCATTAGCCGTTAGCCACCATCGCGATCACACGTTCATACTCTCAACATTTATCGCTGTTTTAAAAGCTACAAGTCTGCTCCATGTTATAGGAGGATCACACTAGAGGTTTGGTTACTGGTTATTGTTACAAAACTTATTTCTTACACTTAAATTCTGATCTCAACCATGTTTAAAACATTTTTAATTTAATTTGCAAGTGTTTATAGAGTTTTTGTATAATGAAAAACTGATGTGTAAAGGTTCTGTTCATCTTTTACTGATTTTGAAACGAAAACTTTTGTATTTTTGAATTTTCTTGGTACAAATATTCATTGGAGGCTGGTAATAAAACATTTTTGTACAAGTGAAATATTATTTTGTTTCCATGTTAGCAGTGTAGCTGTTTAAATGTTGGTCAGTGCATCACTTTGTTCTGCGATGAATAATCCATGAAACGTGCCATGAGTGTTCATGTTCACGATCATCAGAGGATGAATCCTGATGTTGGTGACTCTCTGACTTTTTCTCTGGCGCCACCATGAGTTTGACATTTATGATTCGGAATGAAATGTCTAATGTTTTGACATTCTGTGAATTTATTCATGTCCCCCTTCAGGATTAAGTGTAATCACTTTGTTGATCCCTTCACTTTTAATCCAGTGCCACCATCAGCGTAACATTTCTGTTCTGTTTCCTGTTTGTTTTTCATGTAGCGGCTCCTCTCTCTCCAGTTCTGTTCCGACTGATCCACTCTGAGACTAAACTGACTGGCGCTGCACTGTGCTGCAGTGACAGCTGTTGTTGTGCTCTGAGGTGGTTACTTGACAAAGCCCCGATGAAGTTCTCAGTTGCACTGAGACGCGTCTCTATTTAAGTTTAAGTTGACTGTGTGGATGTTCAGTCTCTGTTTGCTTTTTGATCTCACACCTGTAAAACGTTTTGTTTTTACAGACGCTGTAAAATGACTTTGTCGTTTCATGATCTTGTTGTTTTTGAGCTTATCGTCTTAAACTCAAACTCACACACACATACACACACAAATATAGATACACACATTGTTTTTTTTGCATTGTCTGGTCGTTACGTTTCTCTCTCTCTCTTTTGCTCTGACACACAGAGAATTACAACTCCATCTCCTCGTGTCTCCCTGGTGACAAAACTCTTCTCTTGTTGAGCCCCTTCAGCTGAACTAATCTGCTTTGCTTTCATTTGACCTTTATGTCTGCCAAATGCTCTGTGTTCTCACACTGCCACACTTCTTTGACGACGTGCCACGTTACCTCTCTTTTAGCGTCTCTGTGCAGCTTATCAGCTGGCGAGCGGTGCCTGACTGATTAGTTACTATGTAAGTCTGTGAACTTTGCAGAGGAGAAATGAGAAGCTATTTTAAGGCAGGTAAAGAGAGGGATGATTCACTTGTCTCGCTGAAAAGGTGACTCAGGGCGACAGGGCATGTACATTATGCGGTACACCTTCGCGCAATAATGACTGCCACCTGCAGTTGTGCAACATGGTGGACGAGCACCGCTCGCTAATTATAGGGAGCTCGCATAGTGGGAGTGATTAACACACAGACCACATACCTCACAGCGGTAACACTGCACATGGAAGTCGCGGTCCATGGCCACGATACGGACGGTCTCCTCCTGGCCTGGCGCCGGCATGATGGGCTCAGAGCACACACAGCAGCGAGGAGCAAACTTCCTGTGAGGGACAGAAATGGCATATCGGTTAAGAACTGTTGAGACATGAGAAATTAATCAGTTCATCATTTGGTCTAAAAATGAATTGAAGTGACACATTTCCATCAAAAACTGAGGTGACGTGTTTGACTATTTAAAACAAATAAAAAGATAATTGAGATGCTGGAGAGAAAGAGGATGTGTCATGTTTGCAGTATATTGTTGTGTGTCTGACAACCGTGTGAAAGTGTATTTTTCCTGCTTTTCTCTCCACCCAAAGACTTCACGACCAACTCAGATTCCTATCCTCATGTCTGAAAAGCACTAGATTAACTAATCTGCTACTTGTTTCAGTTCTTCGTTCAAGAGCAAAACTGGGATTACAGACTAACCGTGGTAACATGTTAATAAATAAAAGAAAAGGGACAACCTATGTCTTTTTTCTCCATGGTTTAATTATTTAAAACCTCAGACACTGAGGAGGCACTACTCTTCCCTGAAATATTTCATGTAAATAGAATATTAGAGGAACAGCTGAATACAGCAGGCCTTTTTTCTTTTCTTTCTTTCTTTTTTTTTTTTTTTTACAAATATCATAAATGACTTAACATTTACAGAACAAGCTTTCAAAGTAATAAGTCTGAAAATGCCTTCAGCAGGAAGAGGTCTCTCTAACAATGGGATTAATCAGGATATGAAATCTCAGGTCCAGTCAGGTGACCGAAAGCCAAGCAGACATCTCTTCTTCTCTTCTTCGTGTTCAATTCAGTGTCTGAGAATTGGGAAGTGACGGGTGAATGTGGAACCACAGCCATTCAGCATTAGCCTGAATTGAAAAAAAAAAAAAGCTCAGTCCTGGGAACTGGGTGTGACTATTCCTCGACACAAAAGGCAGCACTGCTGAGGTCACGCTTGTCATGTGAAATTAAACCACAGCTGAGTGTGGCGACTCCACGAAGCGAAAGCCAGGCACTCATACCAAGAGCCAGCTGTTTACTTCTGTTTCCCTTCTGGTCACTGGGCAAAGAAACATTTCTGGTAAGGTGAAGGTTATGCAATTGACAGTGTGACACAATGACAGGAATTTACTATTAAATTCACAGCTAGAGCTGCGTCATACGGTCACTGGGCTTGTGAAACTCTTTGCAGTATTTCCCGAAAAGGAAGCGCTAAGATCCCATGTTAATGAGATTTAAATATAACTCAATGAATAGAGTCACTGAAGGATTTAAAGCTGCAAAAGTTTTTGGCCACTTGGTGGCAGAGGAACAATATATAGACATAACATATTATCAGCTTTTAAAGTTGTGTAAAGTTGTGTGAAATCATTACCACTTAGTTATGACATTACTGGTTGAACCTACATTCACTGGCCACTTTATTAGGTACACCTTGCTAGTACCGGGTTGGACCCCCTTTTGCCTTCAGAACTGCCTTAATCCTTCATGGCATAGATTCAACAAGGTACTGGAAACATTCCTCAGAGAGTTTGGTCCATATTGACATGATAGCATCACACAATTGCTGCAGATTTGTCGGCTGCACATCCATGATGTGAATCTCCTGTTCCACCACATCCCAAAGGTGCTCTTTTGGATTGAGATCTGGTGACTGTGGAGGCCATTTGAGTACAGTGAACTCATTGTCATGTTCAAGAAACCAGTCTGAGATGATTCGAGCTTTATGACATGGCACGTTATCCTGCTGGAAGTAGCCATCAGAAGATGGGTACACTGTGGTCATAAAGGGATGGACATAGTCAGCAACAATACTCAGGTAGGCTGTGGCGTTGCCACAATGCTCAATTGGTACTAAGGGGCCCAAGGAGTGCCAAGAAAATATCCCCCACACTATTACACCACCACCACCAGCCTGAACCATTGATACAAGGCAGGATGGATCCATGCTTTCATGTTGTTGACGCCAAATTCTGACCCTACCATCCGAATGTCGCAGCAGAAATCGAGACTCACCAGACCAGGCAACGTCTTTCCAATCTTCTATTGTCCAATTTCGGTGAGCCTGTGCAAATTGCAGCCTCAGTTTCCTGTTCTTAGCTGACAGGAGTGGCACACGGTGTGGTCTTCTGCTGCTGTAGCCCATTTGCCTCAAGGTTCGACGTGTTGTGCGTTCAGAAATGCTCTTCTTCATACCTTGGTTGTAATGAGTGGTTATTTGAGTTACTGTTGCCTTTCTATCAGCTTGAACCAGTCTGGCCATTCTCCTCTGACCTCTGGCATCAACAAGACATTTTTGCCCACAGAACTGCCGCTCACTGGATATTTTCTCTTTTTTGGACCATTCTCTGTGAACCCTAGAGATTGCCGTGTGTGAAAATCCCAGTAAATCAGCAGTTTCTGAAATACTCAGACCAGCCCGTCTGACACCAACAACCATGCCACGTTCAAAGACACTTAAATTACCTTTCTTCCCCATTGTGATGCTTGGTTTGAACTGCAGCAGATCATCTTGTCCATGTTTACATGCCTAAATACATTGAGTTGCTGCCATGTGATTGGCTGATTAGAAATTTGCATTAATGAGCAGTTGGACAGGTGTGCCTTATAAAGTGGCCGGTGAGTGTAGTTAGTGGTCATTTTAATTAACTCATCAGCTGCTAAATGTTCTGTTACGTTCACCAGCTACCTACCTGTAGAAACAGAAACAATGAACTAAAAGCAATTAAAATTCCCCACAGTGCTGAGGTCACATTAACAAAGAATGAAAAGGAGTGATTAGTGCAGCGTTAAGTGAATAATCTGAAGAAATAAGTGAGCCACTTGCCTTAAGAAGGTGTGTCCTTTTGCTAAGCTTAGCTTGGCAAAAACACTGAAACCAGGGGAAAGCTGCTAACCCCTAGTAACTATCACATACTTTAAAGAGTTTGTTTTTTTTTTACCACTGTCTTGTTCGTTTAATAAGTTCACACAAATTTGTGGGGGTAGAAGAATTATTATGTTAGCTATTTGCATAATTTTAACAGTTATATACAGCAGCACCTGGGGCCTCATAGCTGAACCGACAAAACATGTCTGCTGTTTTGGTTCTGGGAAAGTAGCAGGTATTTTGTTACATCAGGTATTTTGCTATTGAAAACAGGTGTCTGCTGAGGCTGGAGTGCAATGTTGGAGGAAGTTAGAGGCTGTAAAAACCAAAACAAGGAGCTGAAAGATGCTGAAATGCTCCTTAGAGCTGAGGCTAACCCGTCTGGTGCTAATTCTTTGTGTTGATATTCAAAATATTTAGAGCTTTAAATCTGACGAAAACCTTAACGACTCACTTGTGAAAGTCCTCGATGCAGTGGATGTGGTTGGACGCGTCCACGGTGAAGGGGATGCCGTCCAAGCTGCGGTGGCACACCACGCAGGTGAAGCAGTGAGGGTGGTAGGCTTTCCCCGTGGCCCGCAGGATGCGCTCCATGATGGGCTTACTGCAGATGGTGCAGGTCTCGAGGGTGTTCTGTAGAAACAAACATAAAAACCCACATGATTACACAGCAAACCTGATGTTGAGTGCACTGATTCTGATGAGTCATTTCCAGTGGCTCTTTCACTACTTGTTTACATTTGCCACTTGTCGACAAACTTCATTTTCACCAACACAAAAATAATTTTTTTGGTGCTTTTTAAATGTCCTGTGTTGAGCGTGATACCTCAGGTGGCTCTGTTCACACTCAAATTGTGTAAGAAATAAATCGGCACACAGGACCTTTCGCTCGGCTGTCCTTAAACGCCTCGGAAGCTGAGGGAATCTGATTAGCACTCCCCTCGAAACACAAACACGGTCATTTATCAGCCGCCTTCACCCACACTCCATCCTCCTGTATGCAAGAGTGTGAGCAGTAAATATTTCCACTTTGTGATGACTGCAGGTTTTCTGCAGCCAGGCGACCGGGCAGGCGGCCCGCGGGGGAAACGCGGCGGCCTCCTGCCTCTGACTTATCTGTGGCATCTCTCTTCTTAATATCTGTCAGGAGATGCCAGTTGTTATTTCGATATTTTATAAATAATGACTGCCTCTCTAAACAGCAATGCAATTACAGGGGGATGGATATATCATGCGAGGGTGATCAATGTGCGGCCTGATGTGGCTGTGTGAGCTGATGGGGCCCCTCTGTCGCTGCCTCTCACTCAGACATTTCCTGGATCTCTGTGTCTCTCTGCTGCCACCTCCTTCCTCCTCCCCCCTCTCTTTCTGTGCTTGGCTGGGCTAAAGGTTGCACGGTTCAGCTGTTCCCATTGGCTCCCACTGTAGTAGCAAGCTGCCTCAGTGTTTCCAAACACAGCTCGGGGTGTGTAGCAACACTGCGCTGCGTCATCGGCTGCCTCCCAGGCGTGCCGCCAGGCCGTGCTGCTTAACATGACACTTGTGTGACCGCTCAGCTGAGGTGAACTCCCAGCCGTCCACTGTCCCACTGTGGGAGCATGTGCAGCGATATTTGCGGGAGTATATGAGTGAAGCAGCTTTAGAGGAGACAAGGTTTGCGAAGCTGTTTCTGACATGATCCTCACATCTCAGGCCTTCATCACGACACCATCATGTGGTGCAAGATCACCATCTCACTGCAGATTATAGTACCTGATGCACAACTCTAGGGTCACGGGAATAAAAAAAGCATCTCAAAAAATGTCTGTTTCTTCAAAGCACTCCTGGAGAGACATTATTTCATGAAAAGCAATGTGTGCAGACAAGCTCTGCATTCTTATTTTTTCTTTCTTTCTTTTCCCCCTCCTCCAAGATGGTAATAGAAATAAACATTATTCCCAGGGCAACATTTGTGTATAAACAATGTCCATATTGCAATCCTGCTAGATCCTGGAAGTGGAATAAAGCCTTTAATGAGCTCGCTGCTCTGAGCCCCTGAGGTTTGCCTCACGCACACACATGCAGACAGAGAGAGGTAGAGGTAGAAAGAGAGAGAGAGAGAGAATATATTTGCAACCTGAGAATCTGAGTAAGATACCAGGGCCAAACAGTGCTAAACCATCCTCAACTCTTACTCATCTGTCTGTGTTTCCTCTTACTTATTCTCATCTGCCCTTCATGTGGGAATACCTTGCCCTTGTTTAGCTTAACTAGAGCATATGATTTCACAGCACACAGTTCCTCCGGGCCATTGTAATGAGTACAGTACTCAAAAGACAAAATTTCTCTCTGTCTCCCTCATGGTAAGATTCTATGACCTCAATTCATTCACTCCGCTCAGCCTCTGTTGTTTTTGTATCCACTCGTGACTGCTTTTATTTGGGATTAGGTAACATTTATTAGGCCTGTTACACAAACCCCGTCTCTGATGTCTAATGAGAAAATGTACAGGGTTCTGGTCTGTGGTCGGGCAGAACCTCCACAGATGGTTTAGGAAATTCTTCATAAATCACATAAAGCCATCTCTGAGACATCCAGGTCCTTTGCAGTTTGCCACTAGAGGGCTGTATATGTCTGCAGATGTCCACGTTTTGCTTTTCCCCTGACTAAATGTGATGTATTCAAGCATATGTATTCTTTTTTTTTCTCCTCTCCTTCTCCCTCATACATTTCTCTAAGTGTTTGCCCAGAAGGCTAAACAAATGTCTAGGCAGATGAGGTAAAGTGAATTTAGGTCAGACAGCTTCTTGCTGAACTGAGGGGTGAGCGCAGCGTGCTCAAGTCAATTGTGGCCCCCTTTTCCTCATTGTGAGCCGTTTCCTTTTTGCCACAAAGTGGTCTCACTGAGCGATGCCCGCACGTTCCGGCCAAGCTTTGCACTATTTTGTAATGAGTTCCCGAACAGTGTTTGACACAGCTGTCTGTGAATGAATGAGGAGTGTGATGGAAAACAAAGCAGGGAAGTGGGAGTTAAGAGGTCCCATGTTTGGTGCTTTGAATATGAGGCCTGACAGACTGAGACGTGTCCTCCGTGAGGCCAAATCATCACAAATTTGACATTTTATGTGTTCTTTTTTTTCTTTATGTGGCCACGTCACGATTGACAGGAGGCAGGCTGGAGTTCAGTGAAACTGCATGCGATTTATGACCTGGCACACTGAACTCGGACTGAATCACAGATGATCTGATTCGTTGTGTGTGTGTGTGTGTGTCTGTGTGTGTGTGTGTGTGTGAGACCAGACCCTCACAGAATGTGCTGGTCAGTGCCAGGCCATGCTGTGTGAATTAACTACACCCTGCTGAAGGTAGCTTGGCGATGTCTAACAAGAGCTTGTTGGAAAGATGGATCTGAGCGCTGCCGCAGTGTTTGGTTTCCTCTGCAACACTGATTTGCTTCTGAACTGTGAGTCAAGTCACTGACTCTTCTACTTCCTGAAAGAAAGTGTCTGTTGACTTAATGAACCTAGACAAGCTGCCTTTCTCCCTTTTATTGCTTAATGTGGGTCAATCAAGCAAGACAAATGACAGAAGCAAAAAGAGAGAACTGTAAGTTGTAGTGAAGTGACACTACAGAGAGAATGAGAAAGATAAAACTGCACAGGTCAACAAAACTAATGCCATCCTGTCATGCAGGGTTATCTCCCAGTCGACACCAGGGATGTTCTCAGGGGAACTGGTCCCTGCATCTCCTTCGCTCCTGTTTCTGAGAGCATTTTTATTTATTTCTATGTTTTGTGTTGAGGCCCACAGAGCAGAGAGGTAAGCCAATACCCACCATCCTCCAACAAAAACATCTGCCTTCCTTCCCTCGAACAAAACTCAACTTTTCCCTTTCATAGTTTTCAAAAATCAACACTCTTGCGTAATGTTTCACACATGTGTGGTAATGGGGCAGTAGCCTAACAGACATACTGTGTTGATATGAAACAGGTCTTTGTTTACGGAGTGTGAATAAGACCATCAATTACCGTTCATGTTATGCAGCTGCTGGCTGCAGTTTTATATCCACCCAGAAGATATGAAAGTGGAATCAAATAGTCTGTGACAACCTATATAACAAGAAAAGATCATGAGAGATCACAGTATTGTGTTTTCAGTATCATATATCACGTCCATCCTCTACAAGTTCTACAAACCCTTTTACTGTAATATCTACTGTTGGCCACACGTGTAGATGACTATTTGAGATCGATTACACCACTTAACCACAGAAGCTTTACTTATTTCAAGTCAGCATCTATTTATTTACAGAATCCTCCCATTTAATAAACTCCACATATGCGAGTTGAATTATTCTGCACCAGACTATAAATGCAAAAGGTCAACAGTGAATATAAAAAGATTCTCAGCAACGTTCGGTTTGAAGTATGTTTGAGAGTTAACTCACTCACAGCCACTTGGCATCAGCTCCGTTTACAGATCCTGATGCTTATTGTGGATTATCAACAAGATTGAGAAAATCAAGAAACCCAAGAAAAATGCAGCAAATGTAATGACTGGACAATACTGAGGAGGTTTTGTGGGGCTACCTCGAGTTGTTTTTTTTTTTTTTTTCGACAAAGCAACAGGTGGGATTATCATGGTTGAGGGTTAAAGAGGGAAAAAAACACTCCAGCCAAAACACAGAGATCTCAGCCTGTAGGAAGTTGGCTGTGGGAAGCTGGGAGCTCATTTACATCTCCACACGTTTTTTTCCTGTGTCTGGCCTGTTCAGGTCGCTGACGTGGAGAGGTACGTGAAGAAGTGTGTGTGTGTGTGTGTGGATGAGTAAGTTTCCTTTCTCCTGGTTGTGTTCAGTGATCATGATCATCTGCCACACCTCATCTCTGGAAAGGTTAACAAGTGAACAAACCTCCCCTCCCTCCCGCCGCTTCTCCTCCCCTCGCGGTCCAACTCTCACCCCAGACCTTGGACTCGATCCCATCCCCGGCCCTTGACATTCAACTTAAATTTATTTTTACATCAGCAATTGCATTCCAGTGAGCGGCGCTTCATGCCATCCTCACTTTGTCATGTGTCTGTGCAGTTTCTTAGCATCTGGGCCCCAAGTGTGAACATATGACGACTGATTAAAATGACTTGACTCCTTCGCAAAAATCCTGTCATCTATGAGCATGTTATGTAAATCACCCACTCTGACTGGAGACAGACGACTGAGGTGTGCGTGTTTTTTATTTAACGTGTGGGTGGGAGTGAGCATGTCATGCCACTGAAAGTGATTCTCCTAATGGTTTGCCGACTCTGAGGATCAGTGACCTTGAAAGTATCAGCTGTATAATTCACAGACAAGGCATTTGTGACACTCATCTGTTTGCACGCCAGTCAGTCAGGACAAGAGCGTCGCGGTTTCGGTGTCTCTGACCTGATACGGCCCTGCTTCCTCTGAGTGTAGGTCTCCCCCCTGCTCAGCTCAGCTCACTCAGTCTGTCAGCGTAATAAATTCACACTGGGTTATGGACGACCAGCGTGTGCAGGATTGGGATGGCATCCTGCCAGAGCCTCCTACCCCTGATTTGTTTTTTACATTTATTTTACATCTCTGCCTGGAAAGTTTATGAGCAGCCTCGGTGCTGACATCCCCCTCACCAGCGGCTGCTCTGCCTGTGCAGTTTCCACACAAGTATTGACAAACTAACAAATGTCAAATGAGATTTAAATATTAATACTTTCTATTACACTCAGCTGTTGTTGCTGCATTTGTTCGCGCAGATTTCTTATTTTAGCTTTGCGATAACGTCATGCTAGAGCCAACATGAAGGGACAGGGCCGACACACAGATCATGCCTTGCTCGGGCCTTTCTTCAGAGAATAAAAGGTGGCAGTGGGGGCCATGATCTCTCTCTCTCTCTCCAGCTCAGGCAAAGTGGCCGGTCTGCCTGTCTGCCTCTCTGCCTTAAATTCAGCTCCGCAGCAGAATGTGACCCCTCTGGACTTTGGGCAATGTCTCCTGCTCTGGTTACAGAGAGAAACTGACAAAGACCCCGGCAGTAGTTCTCTCCTGCCATGAGTTAGAGTGACATTGTGGTGGGTCAGCACTGGGTCACGGATATTTTTCTCCTACTTGCTCCTAGGGGGGAGGAAATGTGCTTAGACAAAAAACATGAGGAAGGTTTAAAGGGTCTGGTGTTTGGAATTGTCTCTTGTCTCTTGTCCAAACTGTGTATTCTAATAACAACACTCTTGCTTTTCATTTACTTGCCTGTAATGGATGGGACAGCTGTATTTCCTGTAGTGCAGGTCGTAATAAGAAGTAATGACCTGCTTGAGTTTTGTGAGCTTACACCCACTGTACAGCACAATTATACACACATATAATTGTCTTGGCAAGTCTGGAGACACACTAAGATGTGAAATCCTATTCATGCTAGTGCTATCTAATTGGCTCACTCCTTTGAGGAATTAGACCGAGTTAATCACGTCTGAATATACAGAACTCAATTAGAACTCTGCAAGCTAATGCAGACAGCCATGAATATTTGATGACGAAGTCAGCAGAAAGCGAGTGTCTGTGTGTTCAAGAGCGTGCTTCAGATGACAAGTAAAACCAGGATGGGTGTATACCTGCTGTCGCCAAACTCGCTGCATGCGTGGCTCTTCTCCCAGCGTGAGCAGAAGCTGTGCAGCTGCTTGCAGACACGCGGAGCCGCCAGCGGCGAGCTACAGCGCCCAGATGACGAGCATACGAGGGGCCCTGAACTCACCACACTGGTTGCAATCCTGTGTATCTGACTACCTGGATATCCATCACGGAGGTGTGACAGGTGAGTGGGCGGCATGCAGTCATTTCTAATTAGAGCCACATTACTGTCAGTGAAGCTACATCGCAAACTTTTTTTTTTTTTTTTTCTCTTTGTGTTGTACTGTTTCAATCAGTGTGGATTAGACGTGAGAGGAGAAATCATCCTCTGTGATTTGATGTGTTGTATATTCCCTCTCTCAATGACAGCATCGGCTTTGGGGGGAGTTCTTGGGGATATCCCATTGTTAGGTGGAAACATCGTCTGGTATGATGCGCTGTGGAGGACATCCATCACCAGTGGCTTCAGTACAGCTGGCACCAAGCCTGTCGCCTCTGGGTGCTCTGACACCGTCACAAACTTCCCTTCGCTATCTAGATTGTATGATTATGGCACGTTTGAAGTCACCAGCTAAACACAAGTAGAGCCGTAGCTTCCTACCTTTTTGGTCTGATGTTTGAACTCAAGTAACACTTCATCAACACCACTACAATATTAGTTCATTTTAAAGTGGATGTTGAGAGACACTGAGCAAGACAAAATTTTCGTTTCCATTGTCAATCTGGTCAAATTAACACCTTCAGTAGCAATAAATGGGGTTTCAATCATTTATCCATTGTCTGTTACATTTAATTCATTACTTTTAGCTAATTACATTTTCCTTAAGCAATGACACCACTTCTACTTAAACCATTTATCCGTAGCTTTATGTTCACTTTTTCAACTTCTTTTCTAAATTGAATCCTTTCTCAGTAGCAACATGTGGGTTTTGAGGCAACATGTGGTTTTAAATTTGACTTTGTTAGAGGTGTGAGCGCGGTGCAGTCAGATTATTGTAGCCGGTACCTTACTGGTTATATAGATGAATGTCTTGTTTAATTTGTATTAACGTTTGCATAAACTGTGTCAGTTTAAGTAATATCATACATTTATTGTACATGTTTTGCAAAGTGGAATCATTAAAATGTTAAAAAGACATTTTTTTAATTAAAATGTTTGTGGTCAGGCAAAGAAAAGCAAGGGAGCTTTTTGCCTCCACAATATTTTCACAGACTGTCTAATTTGCATTTTTGGAAAACTAGTGGGAACGATGTGAATTATACATTAAATATATAAAACTAAGTTACAAATAAATCTAATTTTCCTACATAGTTAGTAAATTGGATCAGCAGTTATTTATCAGATAATGTGTTTTATTGTGTGTGAAGTAAAACACCCCAGTGGATGCTTAAATTGAATCCCACATCATAAAAGTTGCTGGCTGATGATAGAAAATCACACCATGAGTTTGTGCTGAAAAGTGGGGTGCGTGTATGAAAATTAATTAAAAAACTCTAGCCCAATAGTTAAGCTATTAAGGAGGCTACAAGAATGGGTGACCAGGGAGGCAGACATCACTACTTTCCAAGACAGACAAACAGACACTGAGGTTAAAAGCTCATCAGTCAATCATGAAAATTTCCTGGTGACTGGCAGGTTAGGACTACTGTGTGCACTTCTTCCTTTTCAATAGCAGAATAGAAAATCTTTCAGTGAGCATAGCCAATGAGACCAAAGCCCATTTATTTTAAATAACAGAGCCGTGGTACAACACCAGATAATGAATGCAATTACGTTCAGACAAGTTGGTGTCCGTGACCTTGGTGGTCTCTGAAATTTTGTCAAAAGAGGCAGAAATAGATTAAGGTTTTTATGTGGGCAAATCCCTATCTTTTTATTACTGCTCTTTCAATATGAAGCTCTGCTCCTGGTGTGACCTTGTGTTACTTACATCAGGCTCATAACAGCACTGCACTCTGGTGATCTATATTCATAGGAAGTGGTAGTACAAACAGGAAGGCAGGGATGTGATTCTCCCTCTAACAGGGAACTGAGCATTGTCTGCAAGCCTTTTACCATTCACTGGTGTCAGTAGAGCAGATTGAATGGATCTATTTACTAGCATACAAGCTGAAGCAAAGAGCAGCTAAAGAGACTTTTTAAAATAAAAAAATAAATTAAATGGGCAAAAACTTGGCCAAGGGAATGCAGCGTAGAAACCAATGTAGTAACTAGGCAAATATGGATGATACAGTATGGATTTAAGAACAGGAGGCATGGTATCCTGTGTCAGCAATTAACCTCAGTGACACTGAATCCCACGGCTGAACCTCTTCAAAGAGCAGCTGAGCTATCAGATGGATGAAGAGCCCCTGTTGCTCTCAGCTCTGTTCAATAATATGCTCTCATGGTTAGAGGCAGACTTCCTGAAGTGAAAGGAGAAAGAAAATTTCTAAGACTGCAAATTCAAATAGATGTAGCTGCTTTTATAATCCCACTGATTGAGAACATTTCAACTCCAGCTCTAGAAGGTATAATGACTGCTACAACATAATGACTCAGTTTTTTGACTATGTGTTTTAATGTGAAGTTAGGAAAATGTTGTTTTTAAACAGTCATATTTGGCCTTACTTTAGGTAATGCAGTGGGAAGTGCATTAGCGCAAGTCGACATATTAAAGTTATAATCTTGTCAGAACCAGAATAGATGTCATTGTCATTACAAACAGTGGGTTGAAAGAAAGAAATTGTGGAGTCTTGGTTGATCTGGTGACACATGCTGTTCCTGGTGGTAACAGTGAGAAGTTCATCACTGCAATAATTCCCTTTAAGAACGATTTGCTAACATTTCCGTTCTTGTTTTAAGACACTTTTTTTGATAACTGGTCACAGTCATTGCTAACTTCTGTCACTTCCTGTGACTCTTTCATTGCGTTTCAACAGTTCAGTTGCTTTGAATTTGACCAACAGAAACAGGAATGCTGGGTTTGTGTAATTTCATAAAAGTTTCAATGTGGTCGAAAGAAAAGATGAGAAATTGTTTTAGTGAATCCTTCATGTTTATCTGATGTGGGACTGGAAAACTCCACTACTAACACTAAAAACTACAATAGAAAGATAGTTATTTAATAAAAAAAAAAAAACAAAAAAAAAAAACCCTAAGACCTTGATGTGCATTTAACATCTAACAACTGACTGTTAACAAAATTAACTTCAAGGAAGCAACATGTGGATATATTTACACGGACAGAAAAGTTTAGTTAAAAGAAACTGAACTAAACTGAAGCCTTCACACAATTTGGATCTTGAAAACAAACTGTAAACATTATATACGGAATCTGACATTTGTAAAATGCCATTGTCTAAAAGGCAATTACCACTCTAATGTAGGGATGGTAAATAATCTGCTAGAGCCTGCACATGGTTACTTTATCTTAAAATGAATACTGGTAAGAGCGGGGACACAGCTAACTCAGTAGCTAGGTAAATCTGTAAGCATAAAATATGATTATTCACTTTAAATTAAAAGGAAACAGACAAGTGTATTTCGTTGTGAAATGAGAGGTTTCGCTACACTGACATTTGTGATACCAGTGAATAATATCTACTTAGAAATTTTCTTTGTTATTGCTGCATAATTGTTTTTTTTGTTTTTTGTTTTTTTGCTGGGAACATTGTATAGTGATATTGAAATTTCTCATCTAACTCTTAAACTCTCTGAAACACTGAACTCTTCTATTTGTCCGTTATTAGCTTCTATAAGACGACAGAGTAGAATGAGTATTACATGACGGCGCTGATAGTCATTCCAAAGTATCATTAAATCATTGATTCAGACACACTGAGTCAGAAAAATTACAGAAATATTATGCTAATCTGTTTTATCTGATGAATATTGTCCGGCCCCGCTGGGTTTGTCTCTGGTCCAGTTTTATGAATTTCCAGACACTCTGTGATGAATTTGCTCTACTTTTCAGAAAACATACAGTTAGTAATACTTTGAAGTGAATTGAGTTTTCTTGGAAAACATTTAGTGGCACTAAAACTCCAAACTGTTGTCTCTCAGGAACAGTGATGGACGGCTCCCTGCGTGGTGTTTGCACACACGCTTACTCATACTTTCAGTTTTATCGCTTGTACAAACACAGAATAGGGGAAGCTTTGGGACACCTCAGGCTAAAACACGTCAGGTAAGAAAAAAAAAAAAAAACAATGACGACCCCACATTAACACGATTACGAATGACTGCATGCAAAACAAGACATTAAGTGAGCGGCTGTAGACTTTATCAACATCACTGCGTATCCAAATAGGCAGTGATAAAACCTCTGTGGAGGCAAGCCAGGGAAGTGCCGAGGACAAAGGCTGATTGCTGCTCTGCAATTTGTGGCCCTGTCGTGTGACTGAGGTTGGTTAGACTGAGAGATAGCAGGTTGTAAAATCAGAGAGTGGACAGGTGATGATAACAGATGTGGGTGACTTCCTGCACATTACTAAAAGGAATCAATAACATCTAGACAAACAGTGAGAATGAGGCAAATCAGCCAGCGGAAGAGATGGATCTTGCCAATACAAATGCCGTATTGTTCTACAGAATATGTAAAGTGCCACCTCAGATAAAGGTGCTGCTGATCGGCGACACTGATAGAGAGCAGAAAACTTTATTGGATGGCACTGATCACTGTGGTGTGCAAAATGTATTCCTACAATTCCTAGCAAAGGGATTAACAGATTTTTGCATAAGACTGTGCAGATAATACAAACAGTGAGTGTCCTCAGGTCCCATTTTCACCTGTTACATATTTTGCATTGAAATATAAAACACTACCAGGAGGTGTTAGAAAAATCTATTATATCCATATATTTCTAAACATTACATGAGTTTAGAAAAAGCCTTTTCTAAAACTAATATCCATCTGTTGTGTAGTTGTGTTAATGTAATTATTACTGACTTATTCTTCATCTAGAATCATATGTGTTTATATTGAATTACTGAAAAATCTCATCACCAATGGACATTTGAAGCAGATATCATATTTTATCTTGAGATATTTTCCAAAGTAAGGATATCAAGAGGCTCTACTGCTTTGATTTGCAGTTTTATGCTAAGCTAATCAGCTGCAGGCTCTAGCTTCATATTTAACAGTCCTGAGAGCGACACACCCAGTGCTCTCGTGTTACTGTTTGCAAGTAAATAAGTGTATTTTAATGTAGAAAAAAAAATCAAGATTTAATCTACATCACAATATTTCGCTAACTAAACTCAGAGGACTCAGTTAATTTCTTTCTGATCCTCAAACTTTATTGATTATCTGCAGAACTGATTAGTGCAATTTCAAGATGAAGAACTAGACTTACCACCTTGTAGTTGAAGTTGTCTAGTTGCAGTCGATTGGTGTTTAAATTCTTGAGGTATGGCCAAAAGGTTTTGCAGTGCTCTTGACCTCTGAGCATTAAAACATAAGCAGTTCATCCTTGTGTCCTTTTTTGGGAACTTTTGTGCCAAAATTGAAATTTTTGCTCAAGGTGTGTTCACAACAACAGGACACCTACACAAGGGGTTAAATGGTTTTAACAGGCTGGTGAAACGTGGCAGGATGGAGGGGAAGTGAATCTACAGCTGAAAAACAAATTCACAGGGTATTGTTCATGTTCGTTTTGTTCTCAGAGATTCCTAGACTGAGTGACTTGGAGCATAACTTGAAGTCTCCCCCTTCCTCTCTGGGATATGACATTTCTCTTCAGAGACTCAACTCTCACGTTCATTTTCTAACCGTACAGAGGCGTATGACCCTGAGGATGGGAATAAAAGAAGAAGAAATTACTTTCATTAAGAAATTCAGATTTCCCCCATCCTTTTGATCTTGTGCCAGAAGAACATTTATGCTGATGAAATGCATAAATAAAGTTCTTAAATTATCCCATTCCTCTTTAGCGCATGTATCAGAGTTGGAGAACTTCCAGACAAGACAACTACAATCACAGTGAGTGCTTCTGAAAAGGGATGATTTAAGAGATGGCCTGCCACAAGTTTAAACGTCATGTAGCTCAGCTTTGAGACTTTCCTGGTAAAGTGCACATCGAGCCATTTCCTGCAAGTGATGTAGAAGAATTGTATGTATGTGTTAATATGTGCTGTGCCAGAAGAATCGACCGGATCAGCATGCGCTCTAATTAAGTTATTTTTTAAACTGCTCTGGTCATCAAGATGCTTTATCCCTCATCTACCAAAAACAAAGCCGTAACCTCCTCATTAACTAGCAAGTTGCAATAATACAAGCCCAATTATTTCTCCTTAAAATTCCCTTTTGTACAATCTGGAAAGTGGAGCATTTGTGTTTCATTGGCAAATAACTACCTGACAGCATTTGTTTTAGTGTGGCTCTGATCCGTCTCAGGGGGGCTGTAGAAAAACTCTGGTGTTTTACTGTACACAAGGTGCAGATACAGGCCAAAAATATTACAAAAGAAGCTCGTTCTCACATCATGGGTCTTAGTTATGACATTTCCTCTTCCTCATTAATTTTTTAAATGTGTGCAAATTGAATCCAATAATATTTAAGTTTAAAGCTCTAAAATTTTCACAGTAACACATCCTCAGCTTCCAGACATGACCTACAAATTTACCCATGTTATTGCTGACAATAAGAAATTTGTCAGTGTCATTTCCAGCAGTCGGACCAGTGACAAATCGGAACCATGTTCTAAAGAAACTGGGACAAACACTTCTGCAAAATCTTTTCCTTGTGGTTTGGTAAGATGATGTGTCTTTCCTGATAATATTGTGCAAGGGAACACTTAAATGTGTGTTGCGCAACACAGATAGAGGAAAACTGATCACAATTCATGAGAAGGAATAAAAACTGACACCCACAATTAAAAAAAGGCAATACCACCAACTTCTCTTTGGTCAACTTTTGAGACATTAAAAGAATAAAAAAGGAAGAAACTAAAAATGATCTTCTATGGGCTCCACACTGAGAATTACCACCATGTTACAGTCAAACGTGATTTGACACTTGAACTGTATCTAACTCCAACGGCTGTAAACACCATACTAACAAATTATGACCTTATAAAGTTGATGAGGTTAATGTGTAAAACCAGTTGCCTATTTACACGTCTGGCAGACATGTAGCTACATTAGCACTTATTTGGAGTAATGTTCCAGTCAACATTAACTCCAGTAACTTCAGATAGTAACAACCGACCATATGGCTGCTAAATGCTTCAGTGTGTTCACACATGCTGATTGCCAACTTTGTCTGTCTGCCATTTAGTGCTGAATGATATGAGCAGTGGGAATTAAATGCAACAGTAAAGCTGCAGGCTGCAAAACCAAAACAATGAGCTGAAAGACACTAAATGCACTAAGTGCAACAACATATAAAGAATCTGGAGCTTGGTAATAAATCATCATCACTGTAGCAACCCCTTGAATATTTCCCTATTATATTAATTAACTTTACATTAGTTTTAAATAAGTCATCACAGTAATTAGCTGTTAGTTTGCAGGTTTATACCAACCATTAACATATTAGCTAGTCTGGCAGCACACTAAAATGAAATTTGCATCGATCTCTAAAAAAATCACATGACCATTTATCATTGGACCAACAATAGATGATTATTACGTTGTACATAACACCGTCACACACAAGCCGTGACAGTTGAGTGAGGTATCCGGGGTGACAAAAAACAACGGTTCCCAGTTGCTATATTATTTCCAGTACTGTAGTGAGATTCTCGTAACTAAACACTCTTACCTGCTGGTTAAACTTGTGCAACTAGGAGAAATTACTAAAGATAGTGACCAAACAACAATGACCAACAAAACAAAGCCAAACACAAAAGAGGAAATGGAGGTTTCTGTGTGTGGTTACATAAATTGCAGTACATTGCAGTTTGTTAGGTTGTGATATATATCTATAGATACAGACCTATAGATATGGATTATATCTATATCTATATATCTATACCTATATCTTTATATATCTAGACACACCCTGGGGACACAAATAAATAACCACATAACCAGAGTAAGCTTCAACATGGTGGAAAGGAAGGTGGCAGATTTGACAGGGCAGAAGATGTTACTTACAATATAGCAAGGCTCGCAGTACGCCTTCTTCTCCACAGCATAGAAGGGCTTTCCACGCAGCTTGGTGCTGCAGGTCATGCAGACGAAGCAGTCGACATGGAAGACCTGGTCCATGGCAGTGCAGCCGGTGCCTTCACCCACAACGTTCTCTCCACAGCTGGCACAACGCCCTGGGGAGAGGAGGAGGAGGGAGAGGAAGAGGAGAAGAAGCTTAGTTCAGATTCACTATAAATCCAGAGATAGTTAAGGGTCAGATAGAAGTTATCAGGGAAGCAATAGTTGCATTCGACAAGTGCAAATATTGCAGAGGTCTGAACAAATCAGCCAATTCTGTATATTAGTGTGTAGAAGAGCTGTAAAGTGCGACTCTAGTTTTCGAGATGGTGTAATGATAGCAAACACCAGGAGCTGATGAGAGGCATCAAGCAGCAAATCTTCCACAGTTCTTTTAGAACTAACAGTGATGCACACCCAACCTGGTCAAAGGAAATGGGCCTGGCCAAGAGTCATACAAAAAATATATATATCTTCAATATATTTGAAAAAAAATGATGTGAAAACAATCCTTTATCTCATATGTGTTGTGCTGGAACTATGTTTTTTTTCTATGTAGTACAAAGAAAAACAGAAAAGATCTGAGGTATAGATTAAAAAACAAATTATTTCAAATGTTCCTGGTTCCAAAGTATCTTTTTCAAAAAAGTATTTAATCAATAGAAAAAAAAGACATGGTAATACACATGGTAAGAAGTTTAATAAAACTCCCAAGGTGCATCTTCTACCTGTAATCTTCTACCTCAGTCTCATATCTGAGACTGAGGTAGAAGATCACATAACGTAACTGGTTTTACAATTATGCAGCGTCAGTGAATTTGCAATCAAATTCTGGATTTTAAAAACAGTATAAGTCTGATAATAATGACTAAGGATCATGGGTCTCAGAAAAGGCCAAAGTCTCAGAAAAAACAAGTATTTGTTAGTTATTTCAAGACGGGAGGTGAAATAATTAAAAGCTGGTGGCCATAACTTAAACTTGTGGGGTATTTAATTATTCAAGATGTTTAATTATATCATGTTCTATGTTGATGAAAATCAAGGACATCATTAAAAGAAAAGAGTCAAAACAAACAGTCCAAAACCCAAAGGTATTCAATTTACAATTAAATAAAGAACAGAAAACAGGAAATCTTCATGTTTGAAAGGCTGGAACTTAAAAAAAAAAAAAAAAAGAAAAAAACAACCTCATGTCTCATTGATTATCTAAATTGTTTGTTATCTCTCTGCTGACTGATTTATTATTTAGCAAAAAAAGCAACAAAAACATCAGAAACAATAGAATATAAAGCATACACTTATTTTGAATGTTGTCCTTGTACCAGCTTGTTGTCATTTATTACTAATCACATCTGTCCGAGCACACAATCGACACACTCAACTGTTGTTGTGTATCGACTCAGATTACCTTGTTCTAAAAATGATGAACTGTCCCTTTAAATGTCAGAAGTGTCTAATCTTCATTTCTATTTCAAACACCAGATAAGGAAGGATTAAATACTATAATTATGCCACATTAAAAAAAGCCGTAGACATCACTAAAGTGTGACATCTATTTCAAAAAAGTCGAGCTTTAAATGATAAAAAGAAAACTTTAGAAGTACAACCAAGTCTTTGTAAGAGGGGCACAAGTGAACTGATACTATTGCGCCAAAAAGAGGCTGATTGCGTACTGCGGGACATGGCATTTGGATATCTTTAATTGACTTGGAGATATCTTTAATTGAGTTTAAGATGTCCTCGACTCAATGCAAGTTATCTTCAACCCAATTAATAACACTGTCAATTTAATTACTGGTATCTTACAATAATAGGGTTTAAAAAGATATCTGAGAATGTTTTATTTTTTACACATCTGAGGACAGATGCAATCTCTCTGTGAAAGTGTGATACAGTATATTTAATTAATTCAAGTTCAGTTCTATGGATCATTTTTTGTTCCTTTTTCATTTTTTGCTTCATCTAAAAGGCTGATTTGAGCGATGATTGACACTCTGTACGTTCTGAACAGAGGAGTTCAAGCGTGTTACAGACAGAGGCGAGACACTAACCGGGGGAGATAGAGTATCTGATGCTTGCATTTTCACAGTTCCACTTGCTGTTTTCATATCAAAAAATTCAAACGGAGTGTAAAGCAGAATCTGTCTCAGGTATCTGCGCAACTTTGGAAGTCATATGTTGTTGAGATCAAATATCTGCTTCACTGCAAGGCTTGCTAATGGTATTCTAATCTCAGATAACTCATTATCTTATCAGTGGCCTCGCTGGAAACTAAGAAAAGTTGCTTGGAAAATGACTGGATCTACAACTTTTCCAGCAACATTTTCGAAGTCTTTACTGGTACACGGCTATTTATGACAGGATTCATCGTTTATCAAGTGGGAAACATTAAGAAACAAAGAGGATGGATCGCTGTTGAAGACGTTTATCTTTCACAACTCTTATCACAGCAGGACTTTGTGAGTTAATTTAGCGACTGCTGTCATCCGCAGCGACTTATGGCGCAGACAAGTTTTCATAAAGCCCGCTATCGTTTTCATCTGCTCCCACAGCTCCATCCACACCTCAATTATGGCTGTGTTACCTACTGTACAGGGAGGCAGATTAAACAAACTAGTGAAGGCACGTCTCCGGGGGACATGTGGGTGTCAGTGGAATCACAAGCAGGGTAATCACTTCAGAGAGCCAGAGGGAAAGAGAAAAGGAGAGAGAGTGAGCGAGAGACAGAGACGGAGCATGCTGAGCCTGTTAGTGGCTTCAGATCACAGGCCATCTTCAGTGAGTGGATGAGAATGCCAAACATGTCCCACAGGGCTCCCACTTTAAATAGCGAGAAGGAAACCTCTCGGAAATCCTTTTCCTTTTGGCAGTCTGTGATCGTGAGGGCCCTCAGGAGCTATTTGTGTGCAACTGTGCTTACAGTGTACACACTTTTACCCCAACACACATACACATAGGCACGCACACACACAATAGGAAAAAAAACTCTTTGAGTCAGACATGCCACACATGTAGAGGAATATATACAAACACAGACACATGTATACTGTATGCAGACCCAGAGACATGTCATGCCGTGTTGACATGTATAAATCAGCAGCCCACACGTGAACACACACGATCCTTTAACAAAGGCCCGATGCTGTTTACAAGCTGCTTGTTTACTTATAAATATTACCCCCAAATATATTAACAAACACTTAAGAATAATAAGATTAAGGGTTTAAAAGTGCTGAGAGAGCCTTGTGAAAATGAAATTACGTCATTGTACAACGTCTGTCATGTAACGCCAGACATGACACTGTGATCTCTATTGTTTGAAAGGAGATAAAAGCCTTTGTCTCAGCAGAGCTCAGAGCGCATTCTCTCCCATCATGCAAAGCATTTTTTTTTTTTTTTTTGGAGATGATGGGCTCCAGTGGGGATACAGCGGATACCATACATGGTACATGTAAGTAATAATTAATACAATGAGTAATGTGTGTGCGTGTTTCATGACCGGAGAAAAATAAAAGGACAGTATTACTGAAAACATGACCAATGAATACTCTGATTTAAAGACGCTACTGGCAAACTTTGAATATTATTATTATTATTATTATTAAATTACTGGTTGGTCTAAAAATCTATTATTTTTTTAAAATGGCAAAAACTCCCTACATAATTTCCCAGACCTCAAGCTGACACGTTCTTATAACTTGTTTTGTCTGACCAACAGTTGTTCGGGTTAGAAAAGTACACAAAACAAAACATCAGACATTCATATGTGGGAAAACAGGAACCAGAGCATTTTTTGTTATTTTAGATTTAAAAAATAACTTCTTCCTGATTACAAAATCTTTTTTGCAATTTTCTGTTGAACACTAATGGAAAAATTAACTCGTCATTTCAAAGCTGATCTCAGTTGTTTGACAGATTTTTTTTTTTTTTTTTTTTTTTAGCTCCACTGGAGGATGCAGAGGACAAACTGTGTTTTATAAAAATCATAGTGTCACAGGTGTCTAATGAAGTGGCAACTGAATTTAAATTGATAATATAACTTTAGAGGTGTAACCTTTTATATATATTTTCATGATCAGTTAATGTGATATTGTATTAATTATTTCTTATTTTTTTTAATTTCACTTACACCACAATATATTGACTAACAATATAATGTGTTTAATATAAATGTTTCCACAAAGTGTCAAAGTGCAAAAAAACCTTTCAGTGAGTGACTAACTGTTTTTTTGTTTGACACTCGTACTGTATGATAATAGATACATGTGCAGAGCACTTTACAAAGCTTCACATCAATAATTTCACGTGGCTACATCAGAAGTAAGCATTTTCAATTTTGAGTTGCTACTTCAATTGATTACTTGAATAATACAGGAAAGCAATTGAAGCAGCATCGTATTTACCCCCGTTGAGATGATCCCAAATACTTTCGAACTATTTTAGCTCGGGCATAAAGGAATCATGAAAGGCCTCACCACTCCCCAGTGTCCTTTTGCGCAGGGAATGGAACCAGTCCTAATATCAAAACTTCAAATAGTTCCTGTAAAACCAATGCAATGGTGACGGGATGGGAGGGGGAGTTCATTTACACTTTACTCACTTTCTTTCCTTTCATTCTTCAACCCTCAGAAGTGTCTCTTCTCTGTTACATCGAAAGTCAAAAGAAGGACTGAAGAGAAACTCTTTTCTTCTTTTTTTTCTTTTCTTTTTTTTTTTTTTATAAAAGCACATTCCCTGTGAGCTATAGAGGCTTAGAATGGTTAGACAATTTAATTGGATAAAAGGAAAAGATTAAAGAGGCCCTGACTCTGTTCCATAAATAATTGATTTCTAATGTATTTGTAGTGGCATTGAGACGCTGTTGTTTGGGAACGGGGGATGTTGAGTGGCAGAACGCTTCAGATTTCCCTCAGTCTTTGCCTTCTTTGTTTTTTCACGCCGTGATATTGAAGCAGCATGAAAGGCAGAGAGGGAGCACACTTGCAGCTCAATTTGATCTTACATTGCCAGAAATCAAAGATCGTGCATGTAAAGAAGGATCGCAAGGAACTTTTTTTTTTGTCAGAGACCAAACTTTTCACTCTGTGTAACTAAAGAATACACTTCTGCTGGTGCAACCCTTGCAAACCCCCAAAGGCGCAGCTCGTATCCAAAACTAATAAAACAACTACAAAATCCATTTTGGGACTTCAAGTAAAGTTCTGTGCTTAGATTAAAATACCCAATAGATATGATGGTAAAAACACATTCAACTACAACGTATACTGTGGTTCGATATTAAAAAACAAGGTAAAAAGGAAGGTGGCGATGACAAATTATCTTACCTCAGTTTCTCAATAAATGTTTGTATCCTCTAACACAGCAGTAATTTAGTGTGACGCCCTTAAAAAGGTGAGCCAAATAAAGATTTAAAGTTGTGATAACTTCTTCACACTTAATTAAAGACATGACCAGCAGGTAAGTGGGTGTTAGCAGCAGAAAATAAGTCTGTCGAACATACTGCATTAGGAGAGTAACTACCAGCTAGTGAAGTGCCAGAGGCCACCATTTGTTCACTGTTTCATCTCTTTTCCCCTCTAGGTTAATCTACTTTGTTGCCTCAGATTGCCCTCCTGCAGCCTGACAGGGTTGTGGCCCTCAGTTGCCTTGGGATGACAAGAGAAATAGCTGTCATCACTGCATTTCAATCTCTGAATGCCTTTTTCCTAACCCCTGCTTTTAATCTCATTCCCAATGTCAGCAAATAGCAATCTGCAGAACTGCCGCGGTGATGGTGGAGGATGGAGGAGAGGCGTGCCCGTGCCACTAAGCATTACAGCGCGGCCCATCACGGCCTGCAGCCGCAGCAGCAGCAGAGAGTAGGTTACATGTTTTAGAAGCAGGTTGGCAAGAGTAACATGGAGGGATGCCAGGAAGCGAGGGGGACTCATGAATAGAGAAAGAGAAAGACACAAAAAGAGAAAGAGAGAGAGGGGATCAGGTGAAGTGTGTGTGAAGCAGAGTATGTGGACAAGCTGTGCGTTCAAAGACGTCTGTGTGTTTATACTCTGTTTATCCGTGCGCACCCGCATTTGCGTGCATGAGCGTGCCGATGTCTACTCATTCCCGAGGTCAAACGCTCACTCACAAATGAAATCTAGCAACGTGAGTGCCCGGGAGCCTCAGCTGGGCTCGGCACGGCAGCTGATCTTGCAAGCCTCAGTGGAGCTGTCTCAACAAGGCAGGATAGCAAGCGCCAAGCCTGGCGGAGAGGGGAGGGAGAGGGTGTGTGGGGGTGCTACAAGGGTGGAAGAGGAGGAGAGGGATGAGGGGAGGGTCACCTCCCATGAACCGCTGCCAAAAAGCGGGCTTCTGTCGACGGGATGAGAAACCCCATGCTGGCACTGCATCAGCTGAGAAACTAGAAAGCAGCATTGCGAGGTCAGCGGCGGCGCTGGGCCACGATAATGAGACGACCCGTGAACTTCGCTGAGAAACTAGTTCATGTTTTATCAAACTGGAACAAACATGTTTCAAAAAACTAACACTATCACGTGACCATTTACATGCAGAATGATGATGTAGCAGAAAAAAACTGCTAAAAGCTGCACAAACATTAAATGCTAACTTACTTTTCATCTACTTGTTTATCATTTAATATCATTTTCATATAAAAACCAAGTAGCTGGACATCAGATCTGCAGCCTCACACTGACACACATCCATTTTCTTTATAAAAAGCCTGCTGAGATGGATCATCTGTGTCTATTGAGTCATATAATCTAGTCTTTTGCAGTCATATTTTATAATCCACTGTAGGTGCAGCGATACATAGGATTTAGATGAGTTGCCACGTCACCAGACTGCCTCATATGACGCCCCCCCTGCCCCCGGGTGGTCGCTGACCTCCTTCTGGCGCCATCATGTTCCTTAGCCTCACAGTGACGGTACTATCACACGCGGAGCACAGTACGTACAAAGACAAGGCCGACACTTGGCTCATGTAATTGGAGGAAATCCTCTGATAGTGAAAGAGGAAACAGGCTCTTCACAACAAAGCGTCTATGACAAGTTTATTGTGGGAAAAAGGAAATTAAAGGCAGGTTAAAGCAGGTTGTTTAAGAGTAAAGATGAAACTGAAACCAACTCTTCTATTGCTTTTTTCCTGATTTGTGTTGAAAGTAGGTCAAAATAAGAATTACAGTGGCGTATTGTCTTTTTGTACTTAAATTTTGTCCAGTGCTTTTATTTTGCATATTTCTACTACTGGTTATAATCCATCACAAGTCAGTCATGATTGATTTGGCAAAACCTGTGGTTGCCGTGGTTACAGCAATTATGGTTAAGACAACAGCAAACATCTCCGTGGGCAGCTACTTTGTCAGAAACATGTGTGTGTGTTTACAGTGAAGCCAAACAAAGTCAGACTGTTCCAGTTAAGACATTAGTCATAAGGAGAAGTGCAAGCATTTCCTGTCACCGGTTCTCAATAAAAGCAACGCTGTTTTTCATCTGTTGGATGCTTTTAATGTGAAGGAGCAGCAACAGCAGTGGAATATGTTGGGTTATCTTATCTAATCTAACTCAGTCCTTGATCGCCCCAACAAAAAGGGAGGTCGATGTGTCTGTCTTTAGGTCTCTATGTATTATTAGATCACACTGACATGTCATTTACCATTAACAATCATTCTTTTTTTATCTTCAGCATAGCTGTTTAGATGCATGTGCTCATACTCCATCAGCAGTATTGATAGCAGCCAAGGTTGGAGCAGGAACTTTGAATTAGATAGTGTGATAAACATAGGCGGCCATAACAGACTGCTAGTGGCTCCTGGTCTCAGGGTCAGTCAGTTACAGTAGGACTGAAGTTTTCACATGTACAACTTGTGAGTGAGTTCATGTTTGTGATTAGGTTCCCAGTGGGATCGTCATACATGTGTTGCTGATTTGGACACATGTTGAGTTTATGTGCCGTGTGACCCCATTTGGATTTAAATACACCTCGCACACGGCAGCTGGCAGAATGAGATGGTTTCACTCACTGGTTAAATTGTTGACATTTGTATTCCACATGACTTTCTTCATTAATGCATCAACATTTTAATGAACACTTCTGCTTGACACATCTGAAGATCTAACACAAAGCTCCCTCCCTCAGCTCACCAGGTTCCCATCACCACTCAGCCACTGGATTCTCTGTGTGTATCATTTCCTGCGAATCCCTAAAGCATGTGAAGGCAATCTGAATTCAGGGCGGGAACATCAGTCTCTCAACACTAACACTTGGTGGGTTTCCCGCCACTTGTTTCCATGTGTGTGTTTTGAATTTAGACCGAAAAAAAGGAAAAGCGTGGAAATGCCAAAGATATGACAAAAAGTTGAACCTTTTCTTGTGGACTGAGGTGGAAAAGTTTAATCAGAAAAAGTCAAAACGCAGCAGGAAACAGATCTAACAACTAAATCACAATTTACATGAAGCGTGTGAGTTAAATGTTCACCGAAGTTTCCGTCTCACTATTTGAGAGGGAAAATAGTGGTGATCTGTGTGGAACAATGACGTGACAGAAGAAACAGATTATTCTTATTTTAAGTCTTATTTCCATCAAGTTTTCCTGGCGCTTTTTTAATTAAGTTATCTTGTCGCTGACTCTTCGTCTGCAATGTTTTAACTCAAGATAAACGTCCATTTATCTTTACAAACCATCTCCTAATATTCACATTCACAGCTGTGAATAGGAAATCTTGTTAATTTGCATTTTCTTTTGCTGCTTCTCTGTCAAAGTCTGTGCTACACTGAGATGAAAACCTAGCTAATGAAAACTGTCACTATTTCTGAGTCAGACGACAACCGTATGAGGTGTTAACAACATTTGATTGAATGAAAATCTTGAAGAGTAAAACTTAAAAGGTCTTTTTTTTCTTTTACAGTTTTATTGAAATCACTTTTATATGAAAGCATCCATAACAGTACAAGTATTATCATATTGTACCTACATATTTACAAGAGTACTGTTTACTGTCTGTGTTTATGCCAAATGAACATAAAAATGAACACAACTTTAAAGGAAAACTGTCGCGCACTGAATGGAAACAGTAAACTGTATTTGGGGAGGATGGTTGGCCAAAGGCATTTGGAGACTGTGGGGGTGGAGTGTGTTGGGGAAGTGTGTTTGGGTGGGTGTAGGGTGGAGGAGGAGGGGAGTTGGGTGTGCTCTTTTTAAAGCAGCAGAAAGGTTTTACTCTGACATATATCCCACTTGTTATGACATGTAGAGGCACATCTAAAAGCAAACTCCTAAGAGGTTGCTGAGGGCGACCTCAGTAATATGCAAATGAATTCCACCAGAGCATCTTAGACAATGCACAAAGCTGTCTAAACTGGAAGCCTATTAATATATTGAGTCATGATGCTCAGTTGTGTTGTGAAGAAACAGAAGCCGCTCCACAACAGCGCTCTGTGTGAACCTAAACTTTTTCTGACCTAATTACCTTAGCTGCTCCGTACTGACTCCTCTGGCCTGTGCCGTTACTGGAACTACACTGCCATTTGTATCTCTTCCAAGATTCCTCATGAACATTTCATGTGAGGTGTCTCATAAATTATGAGGGCTCCCCCAGCTGACATTATGAGAAAAAGTGGCAAAGCCTGCCTTTTCTTTTCGGGATCTTGTCATAAAACAAAGGCCAGCTCAAAGCTGGAGGAGAGGCTTTCCCGACAGCTCAGAGTCCTGTGGTGAAGTACAGCATGCCCATAAGACTCCCCTGCTAATTTCCAGTGACTGTCTCTCCACCATGTGATAATAGCATTACAAAACATTTATGCCACTGCTCAAAAAAAATCTCTGCGGAAAGTCAGTCTGTATAAATATTGATCAGGTAATAAAAATTTCACATCTTTCTATACAGTGGGAAACTTAAAGTCTGGGATCACATGAATGCTCAACTTGTCATTTTGATACTGAAGCCTGAATAAGCAGCAGAATGAACTACACAGCATAAGTATCATCACTAATTGTAAATAATGCAAAGCATCACATCCTTTCAATTATTCAGCTTTACGTCCTGGTTTTGGATGACAGAAATGTAGTGATGACAAAATATTGTAAGTTCCTCTGATGCACAAATGCCAAGGCATCTGTACTGCAAGCTGAGTAGCTGTGTCTTATTAGATTTCCACAAACACAGTACACCTACGCACAACCTAAGTGGATTAAATATGACGGATGATGACATTTGGAGAAAAGGCTCTTTCAGATTACTCAAATCTAATCTGGAACTCTAAATCAGGACTAATCAGTTGCTTTTCAAAGAAGCTTCAATCATAGGGGGAATTTCTGGCTTGCAAACTGGGTTTCTCTCAAGAAAAGCTGTTCTTTTATAGTACATCATTTTCAGTTTTTTTTTACAGTTTGAGGAGTATTTTTGTTTGAGAGTAGCTGCTTTTCATGTGCTGTTTCTGCCACAGAAAGCCTGTAAAAGCGCAGTCCAGTGTAACTGCTGGATTGCTGCTGTTCTAAAAGAGTATAACAATGTTGTGTAACTTATAAGCTGCAGATGGAGCTCAATTGAGTCTAATGAAAAGTTTCCTTGTGACATCACAGAGCCAGAGTGTAACATTAATTCAATTCAATTAACCCCCTCTGGACCAATGAAAACTCACTTTAGCTGTTTCAGATTAGAAGCTCATCAAAGACATTAGTGGCACCAATAAAACTTTGCTATAGGAAGACAATGATCCAGTCCAGTAGTGCGCTAGAGATCGCAGCCCCACTTTGATTAATCTTGTTAATTACTAGCCTTAGGGTTTCAACAACTGCTGGCCCTCTTTCCCCCTTTACTCTGCCAAAAAAGAAGAGGCTTGTGTGCCATCAGATTCTTTGTAATTACAAAAGTCTCATGCTCTGGGACCAACTCTCCCACCGAATAGGTTATACAGTAAGAAAAACGCCAGACTAAAGTCAATTTTAACATTAACGGTGGTGACTATATGTACATTATTCAGCGGGGGAGGAAGGAGACTCTGTGGATTTGCAGAGCAGCATGTGTCTGTGCTTGAACTGCCTCCTAATGAGTCCCTGCAGTCACCTCATTCGTGGGCTACTGCTCTCATCTTCTCTCTCAGTTAATTCGGTTGTCGCCTAGTTTAACCACAGGATGACCCTCCTCCACCCTCCCCTCCACTCCGGTAACAGTCAGCCACTGTCAGCTAGGGTTGCACGCATGCCATCCTTAAACCTGTTAAGGCTACCTCGGCTCACGTACAACTCCTTTCTCAACAAGGGATGTTTTGCCAGCCTTCAGCCACTCAGCTTTATAGTTGGCAAACAGTGGCAAATGCATGCATGGTACAGCAGTACACAGCGTTCACGCCAGGTCCGCATCACATAAACATTCACTCAAAAATTAGGCCAACATGGCTTTGAGGGCCATCGCTCTGTAACACAACAACAATACTTAAGCCAGCAGATCTATTTGACCTATGTCTAATGTGAACCAATTACGGTCTTTATATCAGAACACACCGACGTGAAGCTGAATATCCTTTAAAACCTGTTAAATACATGTCCCTGTAGCTATAATACACCTCCACATGCTATCACAGTGTGCTGTGTGATTATGTGCTGATATAAAGCTGCACCAGTCCTATTGAATGCATTGAGGAAGGCATCTAATGGGCATGGGAACTAATTCCAGGCCAAAGGGGATTAAAGGCTAGAGAAGAGCGAGCAGCAGCAGAAGGGATGGCACTGGCTGGCAGCAGAGGGTAAAGAGGGCGGAAAAATAGAAATGAAACATAAATGCACACAATCCTTGTCTTTTTGAATCCTATTTTGCAAAATAGTTGTTAAAATCGGTTCTTTATTTAATTCTGGCGCTTATTTTATTTGATTTGAGAACAAAATTAAATATCTAGTGCATCTGAGAAAAAAGTGAGAAGAGAGATATTTTGAAAAATACAGCTGGCCAGCGAGACAAGAGTTTTATCATCATCAGGATGTTTCATCTGTCCAAAGTCTTTACTGCATCTCTCATTCTCATTACACCTTGAGCGAGAGCTATCTGCTTTATCCTTTGATCACAGTGATACAGTTTTCTACCTTGAGGACCGTTTCCCACACTGACATGCTGCTGTGTCTTACACTATGGAAATAAAGGGATGAGAGGCACCAAGAATATTAGTTTAGCCTCGTCTGTATCTTACACACCTGCACTGTACTTGGCAGCCTCCAGACATTTTCCAAAAACGTTGCTCCTGTGATGCAAAAGTAACTTTGTGGGTCACTGGGTATGCTAATCTAGGAAACCTTATGCCAGTTTTATTCTATTAACCCACTATCCCACATTGTTTTATTTAGCCTTTATCACCGTTAATGTGGCAGCTTCGTTAAATAGTACGACCTGTAGTTCAGGACGAATTCTCAAGAGTGACTGAGTAGCCTGTTTGTTTCTGTAGTTTTTTTAGTTTCACAGAATCGCAGAGCGAAGAAGCGTCAGAGCGTTCCTCATGAGATCACACTACCCGCGCTAATGTTTTCAGAGCTGCTTTTGGAATATATCAAAAAGGAAACTTGTGTGTGTGTGTGTGAGAGAGAGAGTGATGATTTCTCAGTGTCAGTGCTACATGTGATTCAAACAATGAGTCACAGGCTAATTTTATCCATTTCGCAACTTTCACCTGTGAATGCTACGTAGTGAAGTGGCTGTTGATTTGCAAGAGCCAAATGCTAGTAAAATGAGTTTCCTTTCTTACCAAAATATTCCTCAGATGGAGGATTGTCCATGTCAAACAGCATCTTCTTGGTCAGGCGCTCCAGCTCGTCTTCAGGATGAGCCATGGAAGCGCCACCCTGAGAAGCAGAAAAGAAACATGGTTGTGATTCACAGAGGAACCTTTCAGTTCATTCTTGCATCAATTTATTTTGTTTCATTTTATGCAGCACAACTGCTGCATAAAATGACAAGGAAAAGAACAATAATGTGCTTGACACAGTTCCAGGTTCAACTTATAATATACACAAAAGCCTGACTTCAATAAATCAGGATGAAGCACTGTCCCAAGGTCAAACAAAACACATTTAGTGTAATTAACATGCGGTGAAGAGTCTTCAGTCTGCCTTTCTCCTCGGAGATATCTGACCCTGGCTCAGGCCCCAGTGGTATGCAGCCCAGAAGGTTGCTCTTATCCTTCTGCGCAAGTCAAGCATATGGAAAAAGCTGTGACCCTGACTAATCCTTGTGTTTGAAAAATAACAGTAACACAAAGAAAACAGGGAGCAATACATAAGAAGGAAAGATACTTTTTAAAGTGGTGATATTTAGGTGATGGGTCAGGAGATGATAACTTAGGCATACTCTGAGCACAAAAGAATTGAGGTGAGCTGTGTTGAGGCCTAATCTTTAAGACATTTCAGAAGGATGACATAACCCTGTGAAGATGCCACTTCCTTCCTTTCCTTGTGAGCCTTCCCTCCCTCTTATCATGCAGTGTCTGACATCTGCCTGCTGTGTGTCTGTATGAGGCTGACGTGTTGTGCCTGACATTTTCTGCCAATCATTTGCCAAGGCGCAGGATACAGCCTCCCCCCGTTGCCTCCTCTCCCCTCAACCCTGAGCCCCAGCCCAGGGCGAAATCCCATCACAGGTGTGTGTGTGTCCTTTGCAGATTCCCCAGAGACTCGGACTTGACTGTTCGAGCTGAGCGGCCGAGCTTTTTCAGAAGTCAGCGACACTTGGATGACCTTCCCTAGATCTGGCTCAGGCTGAATCTTTACAGTAGATTTGATTTTCAATATTGTAAGAAGGGCCAAGATCTGAGCTGACCTTTGAGGCGTTCGTAATTGTGACATCTGGGAGATGAGTGAATGCTAGCAGCCAGTCTGTATTTTTTTTTTGTTTTGTACAAATGTATCTGCTGTTTACTGTGTCGCTTAAAGGAAGCACTTTTATCAATAGGAGATTGAGTGAAAATGTTTTTGTATTCAGAATGAAAGAGTAATTACAGATGTTGTCGCACAAGTGCTCTGGTATTACCGATGACTGAGTTTCATCAAGTGGATTCATTGTACATGTCACTCAGGGTTTCAATAATATACAGCGGATGTAATTTCAACTATACATTAAAGGCAGTAATGCAAATGTACAGTATACTTGGTGTGAGAACATTCAACGGTCTAGTGAGTTTATTTCCAGAGACAAGGAGAAATGCTGAGCTCTGCTTACTGTCCACAATGTATCAAGGAGAGTCTAAACTTTATGATGCATGACTTCTGCTCGGCCTGGCTCAGGATGCAGTGCGCTGATAATGGAAGCCCAAACAATAGGCCTCATTAACTCTGAGGGATCGACACGTTCGATGTGCAAATCTTCCTGCCATAGCGAATTCCCCAGATTCCCTGGCACCTTGCGCCTCCTCAGCCACTCGAGCATAAAAAGGCCAGGCTCGCATCATGGAGGATTAGGCAGAGATGAAAGGAATATTCCTCAGTGGTTGGGAATTTCTACACTGTCACCTCAAAATACATGACTTTAAAAAAAAAGTACAATACACAATGGTCAATAGAGGTATTTATACAGAAGGTTAAATCCTAATACAACAACCTGCACAAATGGAAAGATAAATCTGCACAATGTTCGTTCGTACACCTCAAAGAAACAGTCTGGCTGTCAACACCTTGCTCATTATGCCCGTGTTGTTAGTTTGAGACAGTGAAGAGGACGATTTAACACTGTTAATCTTAGCTCCACATCAAAAGCACATTGGAGAGGGAACGAAATGCTGCTATTACGAGAAACAGACTTTTGAGTTTAAGCTTCATTTATACCTTATCCACTTTTTGACACCCCGCAGCAATGCACTGCCAGAGAGTTTAAAGCACCTTGTTAGGGAGTCTTTTGTGACGGCACGGAATAATTTTTCACTTGAATAAGAGAAAGAAATTGCTTCCCTGCATGCTTTATGATTGCTTCGCAGTTCCTCTTCAGCTTTTCAGAGGCAACAATAGAAACCATACAGCAGGTATACGTGCTGCAGACATGATTTTTCAGTTATGTCTGGTTCAGTTCAGTAAATTGTTTGCCTACGCCCTCAGGATACCCAGACGCAGTTTCATTGAAGTTAGTGCTTAAATTCAGTGGTGACTGGGTTAACAGCTGTACCTATTCTCCACTGTTTTATGTTGTATGTCAAGGCTCGTCGTTTCAGGTCATCTGCACTCTGCTTTTTATTGGCTGAAAGCCTTTCAGTTGTAATACCCTTGAAATACACCCTGATGGACCGTCACATGACTTCCACACAACAAATGATTGTCAGAGTGTTGTTTACAGCAAAAACAACAACAAACCTCAGCAAGCGACCGCTGTTGCGTGCTACCTGATAGACCACGACCATGAAAGGTGAGCAGAGTGTGGGATCTGAACAATGCCTGACTGCCACATCTGTGAATAAAGCTGTATGTGCCACCCACTGTGGAATTGGCTTTGTGTCAGAACTGATTAAGTGAGGAGTGGGGGGAGGGGCTGAGGCAGCGCGGTACATGCTCTCACCTGATGCCCTGACAGCTTCACGTCCCGCTAAGAACCAAACCTCGGGCTCTGTCTCTTTCTCTCTCTTCCACTAGCGAAACAAGGGAGTCAACTGATCTCAGAGCAGCCGACCTACAACTTTTGTTAGTGCAGGTGGAACAAAACGAGGACGAGCGAACAGGAAGTTGATAATATTTGCATATCATCATCGGCTACACGCACAACAAAAGGAAGTCAGATTTGCAGGAGTAATAATGACAGCACATGACACGGGTCAACTCCAACACCCACATGAAACAGATGTCATGTCTGGAAATACAGACTTAAACTACACTTCAGGTTATTTAAAACTCTTTTTTTTTTTTCAATGAAACCAGACTGTACTATCAGCTGTCAACTGTCAAACTATCATCAGATACATCTAGACTCATACCCATCATCCTATTATTGTGAAATTTAAAATGTAAATGTAAACGGACAAGTTAGACTAAACATTAGACAACTTAACAACAGAATTTAATATTAAATGTTCATCTAGGTGTAAGAACCCACGAGTAATTTGATGACGGTGACTGTGTGTTTACATTGAGTTGTGATTTCAATCACTGGGTGACATAAGAAAAAATGAAAAAAAATGAAGTGTGTTCCAGAAGCTTCACCTTACAGGAATAGCTAAGAAACAGCTAACGATTTATGATTTCGACAAAGTTCAGCAGCAGCTTCTTTGTGAATGTAAAAAGACAAAAACAAACAAACAAACAAACAAACAATGTACAAGCACAACAGCATGAGTCCTTCAATACAGTTTTCCAGTTATTTCTTCTATTTTTCTATTTGTAATCTCTGGTGTTTCTACACAGCTCAGTCCTCCAGAGTTGACAATAAACATCAGATATTTTTTCAGATTTAAACACAAGGCCAGCCAAACCACAGACAGTTGAGAAAGACTCTTTATTTAGTTATTAGTGTGGTTACAGTGTCAGTGGGGTTTTGAATGAATTTTTCTTACTTCTGGAACAGAACTTGGAAGTTCCAGTTTCACTTCAGCTCTGTGTACCTTCTCCTTTGAGTTACAGTAATAACTAACTGACTAACTGCTTCCACTTTCTGAATGGAATAAAGGCTCAATAACCCCGTTGGTCCTCTGTTGTTAAACGCTGAATGTTATACAGGGACCGATATCTTAAATTGCTAGAGGGACAAAACAAATGCTATGTTGTTGAAAAAAGGAAAAACGTTGTTGGCTATAAGGGGATGTTTTATCTTCCTCTGAAAAATGAGAAAAGATATCTAATAGCTGCAGTATCATTATAGCTTATATTTCATTGCATTAAAAGTGAGCAGACTTGTACTATTTCTTTTGAAGAACCACGAGCTACATCCTTTATTTAGGCCCGTACTTTTTTTTTTTGCTTTTTGCTTTCTCTGTGTACTTTGAAAAGCGACGTGCAAAGACAATGAGATTTTGAACTGCCGCACAAACCACCGAGCTGAAAGTGGGAAAGTAAAAAGCACTCTGGAGGGAGCCCAATGAAAGACAGCACTAATCTGCTCGTCTTAACCTGCACTCGTCTGTCTATCACCCAGCTTCTGTTATAACATCCTGTAAACTCCATGCGGCACCTTACACCAAAAGCAATTGTCCTGTTTTGTATAATAGCTTCGCGTTTTCTGCGCGATCAGCACAAACCGAAGAAAGACATAATCACTCACAGACATGTTCATCCACAGATTAAATGATGATGGACTTTACAATACAAAATGCTCTTTAGTGTCAATAGAGCTGCAGCTTTAACGCTGCAGCTTTTAAAAGAGAAGCTTTAGGCAGCTCACAAACTGACATCCTGGCTTTTTGTCTCCTTAAATCACAATGGTATTAAAATGGGCGTAAGTCCTTTGAAAGGGAAGTGGCTTATTAGAAATATCATTAATAATAACCAAAACAAGAGCAAATGGACTGTTGCATTAGTTAGGGTTCATGAGGAGGATTTAAATTCTTTATTGGATTGGAATATCTAAAAAAAAAAAAAAAACAGAAAAAAAAAGCATTTGTTGCCACAACACTAAACGAGTGATTATAGCAGCTTAAGCGACTCCGTTTTACCAAAACAATGGAGGGATTGCCGGATCAGTCACACTATCCTTTCACTGAGTGAGTGTGCGCTCGCGTGAGTGCGTGTGTGACGCTGGGTGTTTTGAGGAGTGGGGGCCTCACTATGTCGTGTGTCTCGAATCCAACATATGGGTTAAACACTTAAAGATGCCTTTTTTTGAAAATGAGTGTATTAAGAGCCATCAGTTTAAAGTGGGCGGCTTTACTTGGTTTCATAGAGCAGGGACCCATTTTCTCAACGGGCTTTGAAAGAGATCGTTAGTGTGTCTGTGACACAGTAGCAGCAGCAGCGCTCTTCAATATAAACCTCTGAGAGCACCTGATTACTGTGATTCACTCATGAGACTGGTCAGACATAATCAAGAGCCGCATCCATGATAGTAAGAAGTAAAAATGTTTTGATGACACACATGCTACTTCTACTCTAAACTTAAGGGGCTTGTCAGGACACGCATAATATTCGTGGCGAAGTTGCTTTGTCATTTTTCTGGCAGCTGCATGTTTAATTTAAGAACGGGGGGAATCACATGTTAGTGGTTTTTATGTAATCCAGTTGATGAATTTTCTGCTCGCGATGTAAAACAGGTTATGAGTAATCTCTAATGCATTGCACTTTGAGAGGAGCCATCACAGCGCTGCAAATTAAGCTCAAGGCCACCTTCTGAGGAGGCACAGATAAAGTATACATTCCCTCCAAACAAAATAGGTCATGCTGTTTCAGCTCCAATTAAATGCGGAGGGAAAAAAGAATAACAGTCAACAGTAGAAGCAGCTGTGTACAGAGCAGCCAACGATAATTAAAAATTAACCAATTCCATAATTGACATTTTCCACAGCCATTCAAATCTCTTGCTGTAAACTGAATTCATATAACCGGATGAATTTCAGAGCATTCACAGACATGTAATGTATGTAGAGGGGCCTTTCAATGTTTGTAAGATTGTGCGTTGGTAAAAACTAGGTCATCTGTTCGGAACTGACACATCCCCCTACAAACAGATATTTGAAAATCTGAGAGTGTAGAGAGGGGTGCCACAAGCAATCTGGAAGAAAAAAACAACAACAACAACAACAAATGACTGCACAAATTGTTGGGACGGAGATAAAACTTATTTGGCGTCTCCTCGTATGCCATTACAATCCTGAGAACTGCAGCAAACACTTTATTACACAGGATGCAGGTTTCCCTGGTTTGGGTGAGAGCTCAAAGTCTTTCCCTGCTGTTTCCTCATGCGGTAGCACGGCTCTATATTTAAACACATGTGGTGGATATAATGAAGATTCATACAGGTTATGTCTTTAAATCGATGTATTGGCAACCTGCACTTCCCTTTTGTAATACACAGTGTTGTCCATCTCCTGTGTAATTTCACCTCCTAAGCAAACCATGATATATCCTTCTCCTTTCCACCTAAACAGCTACATGGTTCATCTGAATGACACCCTGAAGGATATCTCGTGACCAAACACCACCACTAAATTGCTGGAGCCAAGAGTACACAAAAGCCCGATCCACTCAGGGATGCTTCCTTGAGGAGAGAAAATGTTTCGAAAGTGCACACGTTTCACAGACACTGAGCCAGGGGCGGATGAGAGCTCTTGTGTGGACAGAAGAAGATGTTAAGGGGGCAGGAGAGGAATCTGGCTTTAACTCGGAAACTCTCCAAAAACAGAGAAAACTTGTTTATGTGCAGAGAGACACAGACACTAACAGGAGACATGTCCAGGAGGAGCCAGCAGGGGCCACTGTTTGTGCAGGTGGTTTGACTCGTGTCTGATTTCTGACTGAATCGAGACGACTCTATTCTTCCCTGTAAATTGTATTCAGTGGGGAAAAAAATGCTTAGATCAATACACCAGCACAGTCAAACAGTGTCACTCAGTTGAGCGGGGCTTTTCTCATTAACTAAAGTAAATTAATGAAATGAACTCTCTCTGTAAAAACACAAAAGGTTTAACCAATTTGAATGTGCTCAATAAATAAATGAAATTTCCTGCTTTTTTCTATATGATATGAAATGAACGCAGGAAGGTCATCCAACTATTTCCCAGCATGCCACGGCATTTTTATAAAGTAACTACTTTTTAAAAGCTGTGCAATAATCTCAGTGCTGTAGGACACATCTGCATCTTCTCACTACAGGCCAGCAAGTAGAGGCTGAGAACAAGAAAATAAACAAACCGCTCAGACATTTTAGATTGCCGGGGCTCACTGAACTGCAATGACAGGTATCGATCCGGCCAGTTATTTACCAGCCCTGCTGTTCGTCTCGGAGGGGGCCAGCTGAGAACAGGGTGGCAGGGCCTATTATTTATGAGCGGTTATCTGACAAACACTTCTGATCTACTGTGGGTTACCACTGACCAAGTGAACCGGTCACTCAACAGCTAACAGAAAAGCATGCGAGGAACAGAACAGACCTTTTCTTTTACATAAGACAAACAATCAAGATGAATCAAAACTGAGGCTGAATGTTTAATTCATGATGAATCAATTCACTTTGTAAGGTTTTATAAGTAATTAGGATGTTGTTGTCTAGTTCTTCATACAGAAACCCTTCAGTTGTGGTCATTTTGACAACACTCAGTTTTGTGCCATGAAATGGCAGAATTGCACCTATTTTATGTGGTGTATTGTGTCAACAGTACACATCAGTGTTGCATGTCAGGAAAGAAGACTTGTACTTCTTGAGAATTCTCTTCTGCAATACCAAAAAAAAAAAAAACATGTGGGAACCTTTTTTTTCCAACGTGTGTGTGTGTGTACATGTACACACACATTTTGGTACATTTCTGCTGTGATTAAATGTTGGTTAGAATGAGCAAAGCAAAGTGAAATCTGTGAGTGAATCACCATTTATGCTCAACACAGCTGTGAATACTGTGGGATCCGGGAAATTGGGTTGATGTAGTAGTTATGATTCATGAAGGTTGGATGTTGGACTGGTGCCATAGTTAGTGTAGCTGTGGTCATATTACATAATGTTTAAAGGTGTCCTGTGATATTTAAACATATGTTTACATGCTCCATTACAACACTAGCAGTGGTCAAAACCTCCACAGTGTAACTTTCAAACTAATTTTCAAACCACCACTTTCACATGTCTAATAGTAAATATGGTTAATTCTGTAGACAATCTGTGAGTTTGTCATTAATGCTAATGAATAATTAAATACCTCAATGAATTTCTAATCCTTTAATTAATGTAGCAGTCCACACTGTAGTTTTATAATGAAAAAACCTTTAAATGGGGAGGAAATAATAAAAACAATGACTCTTATAAAGATTTCATGACCAATATACACTGGTCTTCATACACAATGGATCCAACCATAAACATATTAACAATAGAGTGATAAGAAAAATGGATAACATGGCATTTCTTAACAAATATGTGCATATTTATGGAGGCCTATCACAAAAGATTTGTGGCTCTGACCATCAGTCACCGTTACATAGTTACAGTATGTATTTATCAATACTAATGCCTCTGTTACCCTTAATGGGTCTAATTCCTTCTGTTGTCGCTTGTGGCTATATTTGCATTTGAGAATCATTGCAGCTGAAGCCTGGAAGCAAACTCCTGGAAGGAAGTGTTCTGATATGTTCGCATGAGAAAGTGAAATATAAGGAGATACACGTTCCACCGTTGACCTCAAGGATCAGGTCTTGTGAACTGACCTTTAGTCTAAGAAGAATTCAGTAAGCGGATCCTGAGAGGACCACCATCAAACAACATGTCAGCCAACTACATCAGCTGTAGGCACAGCAGTAATGTGTAAGTTACCGCTCACACGTTGTTTACGTATGTGTTAAAGGAATTCTGACTGGTGACTGATCACTCTCAGATACTTTGACCTGCATTAGTGGTATAATGGTTCTTGCACACATGTGTGTGCACAGTCACGAGTTATAAGTCAGTCAGCTGATATGTGTCAATGGATGTAATAATCCAGACTAACTTGAGCTGAGAGGGTTTTACTGCATCATGTGGCTTTTCTGTTGTATATAACAGAGTCTCTGCATAGATTCCTATTTAAATAACTTCGATCATTTTATTTCTAATCATAATACTGACACTATCCACACTATCCTTTTTGGTTGTAATTTTTCTAGAATGGGTAAACGCTAAACTATTGAACATTTCTGCTGTGTGAACACATACTGAAACAGTTAACGCATTAAGTTACAAACAGCTATTCAAAAATATTTTTAGGCTCCTGACACTTTACAGATTCTGTTACAGACTCACTAACTACTCACAAGTTATATTTCAAAACCTCACAAAGTTCACAGGCTGGTTTCAAAACACCAACAAGAAATTGTCATGGACATCCCTGCCCGTCTGCTGTCTGCTGCAGCTTTGAATGAAAGACGATGATGTTGATGACTATGATGTTTATGTTTGCTGAAAATGGTTCATTCATGTGGGGTTGTATTTACTGTTTCACCTCGAGTGACCCACTGCTGCTGTTTTCACTACTTGGATATTTTTCAAAACCTAAGACTTCAGATCTCTCTCTCTCTCTCTTCCAGATTTCTGTTAATAGCACAAACAAAAACAAACACACACACACACACACACAAACAGGGCAATTCTCATTTCATTGTCAGTTCCCTAATAACAGTGTTCTCCCAACTTAAAAGTACCCTGCAGTGTTTTTGACCACATTTAAATCACTCAGTATTTGGCTTCCCATGTCAGAAATTCAACCAACTGATTTGATTTGAAAGCACATGAGTCATAAATAAATAAACACCAAAAACTTGGAGATACTGGGCTAATAAGCACAAGTTATTATGATTGTTTAGTGTACATGCAGAGATCCTGGCTTTACTTAGGATAGCAGATCACATAAGGTGAAAAATTACGCAAGAATAAATTATAATGAACAAAGTGCAAAGTGCCTGTTATTTGTGCTTCTTTCTATAATCTTCTTTTCTTGAACAGTCTGAGAAGAAACAGAGAAGAAATTGTTGAAAAGACAGAGTCACTCACAGGTGTAACTAAAGTATTCATGCTTGATGTGAGTGGGCGTGTTTTTTTTTTCTTTCTTTCTTTTTCAGAATCATGACTCATTTTGTTTTAATTGTTCTGTAAAGACAATATTGCTATCTGAGAAACTGCATGGAATAATGTTGTAACTATATTTTCACATTCACTGCTTGCACCTTTTACCCAAACAAACACATACAAAGTCTCATTTCATTGGTATCATTTTCTGAAAGCTCCTTTGTATATTAATGTGGCAGGAACTGCTAAACAGACATAGAAATCATGATTTTGTTCTTTTAAAAGCAGTGATATATGAATAGCGAATAAACGACTGTGTTGAGGTAAATGGTGATATTAAAACAGTTTTTTTAAAAGCAGAAGTAGCTTTAAGGAGTTCTGAAGGATCACTTCTTTGTGTGTGTGTGTGTGTGTGTGTGTGTGTGTGTGTGTGTGTGTGTGTGTGTGTGTGTGTGTGTGTGTGTGTGTGTGTTGCCACAGGGATATTTTTGTACCGTTTGCAAATACAGGCAGACAAAAAAAATGCGCATGAGTTTCAACGCAATATTTTGATGGTGCTGTGAAACAAATAAATGAAAGTTGATCGAGGGTCAGAGAAGCATAGTGACTGATACTGAGCTGTAATGTTCTTTTTTTTTTCAAAAACACTACTTCAGAACTATTGTATAACAATTTTCAAAACAATAAAAAATATGGGGCTACTTGCAATATATGGTTTAGAATAACCATTTATTTGTCGTGTAAAACAAATTGAAATTTGTTTTTTCAAGGTGCACCTACACATAGAGAAAAGATTACAGGGCTTGCGGATAACATCTTCATCTTGCTGAAGCCCTGGGCTCTCATTTTGTAGATGCACAAGGTAACTCTGCACCAGGAAAAGTATCCACTCTGGAAATGTATAGCAGAGCTGGTAACCCTGCACTCAGCCAGCATGCTTTTTTAAGGAGCTGCACATAGTTCTTCAGTTTGGGGCATCTAGGGTCAGTCACCCGTGGAGTAGACATCATCTATGATGTAAACACAGCTAGACTTGACACCTGATTGTCTTTCAAAGCATAAATAGAAGTGCAGTGCCACTCGTCCACATGTAGGGATAGCTCAACAAAAATGTTTAGATGGATGTGTTGTTGAATAAAAACCATCTGAGGTGATCATCAGGGGGGTTGGTTTCAAGGCAGTAGACCCAAAAATATCAACCACTGTCTATGCCAAACTCCATTTTTTTAAAGTGCCCCAGGGTTGTATCCTAGGTCCTCTTTCATTCCCAATTTACATGCAACTTGTGGATGATATCACCCACTGACATGCAGTAATACTGATGTACATTGATGTGGGAATGTTATGCACCTGTATAGCGAAATTCAAACAAATCTTAGCTACTTGAGCCTTGTGTTATGGTTTGTTGAAAGATTCGAGGTCTCCTGGGTTAGGTCCCAGCACTTGCATTTTTAACAGTGTCCTGTCAAGGCTTGCTTTATGTGATAATGTAAAATGAACAGCCTCTAATTTAGGGATATGTTTTGAGCACTAGTTCCCCTTCCTGTGTTTCTTATCTGACATAGGTGATGCAGTCGTTTAATTTATTTGAATTATATTGCAGTATATTATATTAATATACTACATATTCATAAATGAATATGCAGTATACTATTTATTTTACATGATCTGTGGTATAATGGTGATCAGTACGAACTAATCTAACTGGTGTTCATGATGCATTTCACACAGTCATGTATGTAAAATAGTTAACTAGATCAAATTAAAGCTGGATTACATAAAAAATCAGGAATTAAACTTATAAATACCAAAATAAATTTCTCAATTTATGTTTACATGGGCAATGAAAAGCTCCAGAAGTTGACAGATATTTACAGGTGCAGATTTTAGTTCTAGTCTGATATGTATACCATGTCATACACACATAGAAATGGTGTTCTGGACACATCCTCATGACACCATATGCAAATGTTCTTGTGCAGGTCAAAAGGCACAGTGGCCAGGGCTGGAAGGCAGAAAAGTGACAGATATTTAAACATGTTTGACAGCTGAAACTGTCATTGACCTTCTAGGGCGCTTTAACTGGCTGCAGGGATTGAGCAGTTCAAAATAATCCTCCCCTGCCAAACGTCACTCAAGCTCAGCCATAACACAAGTCATCATCCAGCTTAACTTTCCTCCAATTTCAGGAAAGACGAAGAGACTCGTGGAAATTGGTATGTTAACCGGCAGCCATGAAATCTGTTAATTTTTTGGACTACAACAGAGATCAAACACTGGTGGATTTGGGTAATTAAGCGTCCTTGGAGCCTGTTGACGTTTTTACACCTCCACTTTACGTGTGAGTAAGGACACGTTAGGAAATTGGGTGCTGGAAGGCAGAGGGTGATATCTGGTGGGTGGGGGGGCAGAGCAGGCAAACTAGCACCAAGTCTAGTCCATACAATTTCATCCAAGGAGTTCATCTACTAACACTGACCTTCTATGAATACACTCAATTATGTGCGATGATCTCTTTAATAAAGTCCTCAACCAAAATCACAGACCCCCTACTGAGAAAGTCTCATGTGTTACATAAAATCACCACAAACCCTAAATGAGTGGAGATAATTCTTGATAATTATGACGAATGTGTAAATAGTTCTCTAAATTGACTGTTTTGGTTTATTTACACAACAGATTAAAAGAGGCACAACCTTTTTTTTCCTATAAGCAGATTTAACACCACTTATAAAAGGTTATGAACATGTCATGGCATTGGGTCAGGAAGAGTGATGACCATAAAGGCAGTGTTGACAGATTTTGCTTTCGTTCTAATCTGGCTTTTATAACGTCTCTGGTCTGTTTTGGAATTAAAAGATCTGCTTCCACCGGACACAAAAAAAAAATGAGAGCTAAGGTTTGGATACAAATATTTCAGGGATGGGGGTCAGGTCAAACACGATGTGTCACACCATAGAATCATTTACATCGTGTTCAAATGGGCATTAGGTTTCATGATTTGTTTCAAATTATTCAAATAAAACAAGGGGGAGGGACATAGAGCCTGTTATCCCACTACTGTATATATGAAATATATCTGTAAAATTAGTGGTTTGCTTTTATCTTAAATCAAAGAGATCCAAATCTATTAAACGCCACCTTTTGTTATTTTTTTTAATAAAGCATCATACTGGGACCAAAGCAAGCTTTTCAAGCAAAATGTAGACTTTTGTTTTCAACAAATATAATTAGACTTATTTTTAAGATACTCACTACAATGCTCAAGCTAATTTGTATTTAGTAAAGTACAGTCCTTGATGAGCTATTCCCAGAGGCCGAGAGGCCCAGTTTGTATTTGGAACCAGCATAAAATCCTTGAATTAACGAAAACTCATGGGCCTTGCACTTTCCAGAGATTGTCGATGGCTGAATATAGAGATGAGAATAGACATCTCTGGGGCATTGACTATTCTGTTCTAAGGATTGTCAGTATTTTGTAATTCCTCTCATCCATATACAATTCTATAAAAAGGTCTATTGCTTCATCCAACATCTTGCTTTGCTGGGCTCACAGTCGTCTGCTGCTTATTCCAAAATGAAAATCTAATATTTACAGTTTAAATTAAGGCCTTTTTTTAACTTTACTGTGGTTATATGTGTATATATGTTCAATAATATTAATATGTAATAACAATTAATTTGTGACACTGATAAAGAATGGCAAATGTTGCTGGTAGAATCAGCTGCAACTCAGTAGCTAACCAGGCTAACAATTAGCACCATAAGTTGGTTGGTTTGACCTATTTTAAAAGGAGAATCTTGCATTAAAAGTCAGTAATTTTGTTCTAATATAACAATGTTATACTACTCGATTACCCACATTTGAGAGGATAAACAAAATGTAAATATTATAATGTATTTCTGTGTTTATTTTACACAGTGGATTGAGATATATTATTGAATAAAATTTGCCTTTTATGAGACAAATGAAATCAGATGGTGTAAATCCCCAGCAGAGAAGATCATTCAAAAATTCATAAAGGTTAAAATAACTGTTCATTTTGAGCATTTCAATGAAAGATGGCAAACTGCTCCGCGCTGCAATGTCATGTGATGCTGCACAAATATATGTGTACTGTACACACACACACACACACACACACACACACACACACACACACACACACACACACACACACAATACTCACACAAACAATATACAATGTCGTGTTTATCAGGCCTCTTCTTCACTGTGACCTCCAAATCCCTTCTGAGGCCATGGTTTCAGTAAGCCACTGACCTAAGTTTGAGCTAAAAGCTTTGGGTCTTGTTCATGACAAGCGTGATTTCAGTCATGCAAATGTTTTATAGCACAAAGTTGTGAGAAAGAATTCAGGATAAGATTCTGTTTTATTGCTCACTTTTATCTCTATCTGTGTTACAACCCTCAGCTAAGGTCACAGACTGTGCATTTGTTAATGAAAGACAGAAATTCAGCTACATATGCTGAAAACTAGCTTTCTTCTGAGTCCACCCTTTGAGACAGACAGCGGTGTTCAAATGTCCCAAAGAGGTTTAAAGTAGAACTGCTACATTTCTGACAAGACAAAAAGCCAGTTGAGGTGGTTCAGCCATCCAATGAGGACGCCTCCCAGACATCTCTCTGTGGAGGTATTCCAGGGATATCTAACTGGGAGGAAGCTCCAGGGCAAACCTAGAACACACTGGAGGGATTAAATATCCCAGCTGGCCTGGGTACGCTTCTGGATTCCCAAGAAAAAATTGGGAGATGCAACTGGGGAAATAGATGTCTGGGCTGCTCTTCAAAGCCTCCTGACTTCAATTTAGTCCATAAGTCCCAAGAAACTGGCATGAAGGATGAATGAATGGGATGGTGGATGGATACATGGATAGACTGATTGTTGACTGATTGTTGCCAAAATTACAATTAAGTAAAATAGCTGATGATAATTACCTTGACTAATGACTAACTCACTGCGTAAGTTTTGCACACATATGTTCTTACCTTTGGTGGAACAGCTGGTCCAGAAGTGTAGGGAGCCAGGCTTGGTGGCACATCTGTGATGTAGGTCTTCTTGGGACCAGTAGCCTGGCTTGTTTGGATCGGATCAGGTCTCCTCATCCCACCTACTTGTTGAATTCCTGGATGGTGCTGTTCTTGATATCCACCCTGAGCCATTGGGGAGAAGCCGGGCTGTGGCGGTCCATAAGCAAAGTCAGGACCTTTGGGCTGGGCAGGCATGTACTGCACCTGAGTGGGGCTGCGAATGGACTGCTGGCCATAATGGTGCCCTCCTGGTGCTTGATGCTGGGGGCCAGGCTGGGCTGACCTCACCTGGACATTGAACGTGGGCTGACTTGGGGTTGAGGCCGTAGCGTAGGATGCTGGGACAGGCTGAGGAGCTGAGTGACTTTGAGGTTTGGCAGCTGGACTCATAGAGGAAGGGGGGATAGAAGAGACTCCACCAGGAGCCTGAGGTTTTGGTGTAGACTTCTTAGTGGCAGTCAGAGGTGGCTGAGTTGGAATAACCATACGCTTGTAGCCAGTTACTGGAGCACTGGGAGTGGAGGCTGCTGAAGATCCCGAGTTCTGAAAAACAACAGAAAAAATGTAGTCCAATTTGAAAAAAAAAAATAGCTTGATATCTAAATTCCACTTAAGATATGGTCTGGAAATTGACATCAAGCTATAAATCCTAAACACATGGTAAAGATTTCTGAGAATTAAACATTTTAAATGTCACTATGGTGGGAATACCAGGAATTTTCAGGAAAAGTGGTCATAAATCTTAGAGAGCTTTAAACTGTGGCCCAATTGTGATGCTATATAAAAAGTGCAGAGATTATCAGATCATTAATCATATGTGAAAAAATGTCACAGCAGTCCATAGTCTAGTTATTGAGACATAAAATGGGGACTAAAGGAGCAGTAACAGTAACAGGATGAAGGGGAAACTGACAAATGAAATTCAGGTAATACAATGGCTGTATTCAACAGCCATTTACCAGTAATGTGGCTTATGCTCAAATGATTATCCACCTTGCTTCCCCAGAGTCAGTTACAAGGCTACCTCGACAGCAGACGCACTACACTGTCCACGACCACCAATAATCTATGGCTAATAAAGCAGGAGGGGAAGGGATAAATTGTTTGGCAGCAGACACCATGATAGCAGATTGGCAATGGCACATGACACTTGTGCTGACTCCAGCTGCTTGGATGTGAAAGATGTTAAATCACAGAGATTTGTGGCACCGGTGTTCCTGGGAAGAGACGGCTGTAAAGCAGCGACACAATCCACTGCTGAGACTCTGATGCCTGAGAGACTGTGGCATTTTTATCTGATGTCCAGTGGCTACTTTTGATGCAAGGGGAAAAAACTGACTAAATACAGCAGCTATTAACACACAGAAGAACAGCTCTTCATTCAGATGTCAGAGGCTTCTGCCCTGGGTGTCTCATGTAAGTAATAATTGTTTTTCACTACCACTACATATCGGTGTCAGACGTTCAGCCAGTCTAAAAAGGGTCTATCATTAACCTTGGATGGCCTTATTAGGTTATTGCCTGAAGCCAAAAATCAGAGTCAATTACTAAATTTGCAGCACTGGGGGAACAAAAATGAACACTTGTAGTCTTTAGACCCTTCGCAACTCGGTTTGATGAGATGTCTTCTAAATTGGGGCAGAGCAACAATTCCAATCGATTTCCCTTAAAAGTTGATCAAAGCCCGCTGCAGAGAAATGTCACAAACGGCTCCAGTTTTTTAGCTCTGCTACACTCCCATGTAATTCCTTGTTCAAACTGAATAAAAATACTTATGCTGTAATTTTATCAGTGATAAAGTACACAGTCAAATTGTGAGTATGTGACCCCAATAATGTGCGGAGATAAAAAGAATTCCAAGTTTTGGTAAAAGAGGTGCATGCATCAACTTTGTCTAAATCCCATCTAATCGAAGTCAGAGGGGAGCCCCTGAGGAACGTTACAAGCTCCAGAAAATATTTTCTGCTCTCACTCACATTTCTGTCTCACTGATTAGTGCTGATGTTTATTTAAAAAGTGTGTCTGTCTGCATATGTATGGAAAAATCTCCACTATGCCCTTTAGGAAGTGATATTACTTAATTTAAATGTTTCATGGGTTTTAAATACTCCAGATTATTAATTTATCTTTAAGGCCTCAGAACCTACAGTAACATTTAGTTAGCAGAGCACTGGAAATGCAAATTGGTCTCCTCAAAATAATTACACTGTCATGGTACATTTTCCACAAATTACATTAAGAGAATGGATTCACCCCTCTCTGAGGCTGATGAAACTAATCAAATACGTACAATCTGAACCAAAATGCCTGTGTACTGGAAAAGATTTTCACATTAACGAAAATATCTTTGTAGCTGCTGCGTGGCTTTGACCTGTCGATGTTGATGAAGGAAGTCCCAGATAACGCCACCACGAAACATTTTCATATTCAATCGTGGTGTTTATTTTGAACAAACTCTACAGTATGAACAGTTAAGCCCCTACCACTCCCCTGATTACTGTAAATTATGCCCACCACTATTTTGATACCAACTGCAATTGATTTGAATAAAATATTATTTCTATTGGCTTCACAAAGGATGAACTGCCTCATGTTGTAACTGGTATGAGAAACAGTTTATTTTGGTTTGTTCACTTCTTTCCCCATTTCCTGACAGAAGTCAGAAAGCAGTGCTTTACCTTTAGGGATCATAATTTTACAATATCTGTTTCAAACTGAAATCCTGTCACATCAAAAACAGTCAGCTAACTAGGGCTTATTTATAGATGCCTCATCAACGTTAGCGCTGCACAAACAACAATCATTTGTTACATCAACTTATATCTATTATACTCAGCTGACATGAATGTTCTTAGGTTAATATAGTTATCCAGCAAACTAAAGATTATGACTGAAGGTTGATTAAATTACATTACTTTTACTTTCTAACGTTACTGCAAATAACATCTGCTGATAAGCAAATGCTTGGTGAGTTAACCTATGAGTTTTTTTGTGTTGCATTGAAAATTAGATCATTTTCATCACTTGCAAAGTGAATTACAGCTCCACTCATTTGCACCATGAGCTGTAATGTTACCTCAAGGGGAATATCCTTTGATTTGAGCATTGTTTAAAAGCATATCTTCCTGGGGTCCAACAGATTTCCTGGCAAATTTATGTCCACCACAATTTCCAGATAACACATACACACGTATATACATGCGCCCTGCAGTACACAAAAGCCTCTCACTGTGGCACAAAACATCAGTGTAGCTCATTACAACAACATGCGCTACAAGCACAATACACATTGTACTGTGATACGTTATGAAATTGTATTTATCATGCTGTAATGTTATAAATGTATTGTACTGTACACAAAATGTATACATCAGAAGAAAAAAATCTGATTTCCAGTATTTTCTTAGTTATTCGTTTCAAATTGAAACTTGCAATATGATCATATAATCACAATGAAACTCAAAGTTGATTTCAGATAATACTGATCAGTACTAATTTTAACAAACTATAAGTGTGTTAAAATCAAGTGTGCACATCACTCTGAAGTGACAATGTTCAAGTTCATTACTTAAAATGACCTCACTTGGTCGGTGATTCACTGTGTGGTTACCTGTGTAGCTGCCCTCATCAGACACAGTTTCACCAGTTTCACAATTGGAAGTCCGACCTCACACTCAGCATCAGAGCAAACTGTGCTGCTGTTTCTAACACCCACTCCAAATGCAAACACATACAGTTTTTTAAAAGTTTTTCCGCGACCCCTTTGGAAAAGTTAACCCTCACTCTATACTGTAATTCAGACTGACTTTGCAAACAACTTAAGTGTGAAATTTCACAGAGACTCTCAAGAAAGCCTTTTGACACATTAAAAAAGATTAGGAGAGACTATACAAGCCCTGCGGGAGGTGGGGGGGTAAAACTGTTAAGTTTGCATTTCAAACCACAAGGGTGGGGGATTTTTTTAACGTGAGCTTGGGGAAAGCCCCTAAAGAGGAAGAAGTTCTGCATCTTTTTCAGACTCATCTTTAGACCTTGGATATTTTTCTCTCAACTTTTCTCTGCTCCTTATTCACACAAAGCCGCCGCTCTGTTCTCAACTTTTGGCTCACCGTCCATTTGCATCTGTCTATTTCAGCACTTACACTGTGACCACGGAACAATCCCAGCTCGACACTCACTAATCTTCCCTTCACTCTCACTTGTCTTGTCTCTGCACGATCAGGCACAATAGTCACATTTAACAATCCGACAGCCTGGGTTCAGTCATGCAATTGAGGATATCAATTTTCTTCCTAAAATAGTTCTAGATAAGCCACATTAAAAATGATTAAACAATGTCTCTGTGGACCGTGGCGAGACCTCCAGCTGTTTTAAACTATCTTCCCATTTGCAGTTAAATTGTGTTATACACATAATGGAAACTTTTCGCCAGCACATCTTGTATCTGATTGTTTTCTGCTCCCTCAAGTGATAATTTCCTACAGAGAGAGAAATCCTACAACTGACGGCCTTTTAAGAAACAGTTTGCATCGGCCAGGTACGTTTACAGAAGCAGCTATCGCAGCTACAACTGCTGCATCTTTACCTTCATTTCCATCCATCTATTTTTATGCACATTTTCAAGTTGCAGGTGAAAAACATCATCATGAGTTTTGTTTTTGTTTTGCTTCTTTTCTTTTTTTTTATGAAAAAGAAAGTAAAAGCTAATGATAGAAACAACCTATGACATAAGTTCAATGGAAACACACTCAGGAAATAAATGATGCACACCCAGCACGTGACCCGAGACCAAAAACAGTGACAGAGCAAAACGTAGATTTTTCCTCGAGTAAATGAAACAAACACAAACACAATATTTCCATCATGTTTCACTAGCACTCTTTCACTTTTGTCATTTCTTGTCGTCTCTCTTCTGCAGCGGCGTAATCACACCTGACTGCAGCCACCAACTGTTTATTTCAACGTACCCGCTCTTGTTATTTGCATAATGGAAATCTGACTCCTGCGGTCTAGCAGTGATCTGGTCTTAATGGTCAACTCTTCACAAAGCAAACAAGATGGGGTCAGCTCATGAAAAGTGACCGAGGTCGTAAGAGTAAATAGGATTTAAATCTGTGAAAGTAAATCCATCCAGAAAGTACCTCTAACTTAAACTTTATGCACGAGAATCAGAGTGTAGAAGGATGTAAATCAAACACACTGAAATTAGGAAGGATAAAAAACAAAAAAGTTTCCAGTTCTCCAATAGATCTTCATAACATCACATGTTTATTTATTTATTTCTTCTGTAGCTTGTAATGCTTCAATATTTTAGTTATTGTTTTAAAGACACCAAAATATGATCTGTATGTGATCAATAATTTGCAATCACCTCAACTGAATTAGTTATACTTGTGTTACATGGAAACTACTTTTCAGAAATACATTTTTTAAACAAAGTCCAGGCATAATGGCTAAGTCATGTTTTCCAGTCTGCGCTACACTACAGCTTCAGACACTGTGGTTGTACCATCAAGACAACCTGAAGATGATTTAGTTAAACATTAAGTCCATGTTTCAAAATTCACCCTTACGTAATTCCTTAAAAAAAACTGTTTCAAAAAAAAAGGATGTAATATTTCTAGTATGATGTAACAACATCATACAAAGTAGGGCGTATTACTCACTGATGCAACTAAAAAAATCATTTTCTGGGCTACGGTGTGAAAAAAAAAAGTCCCCGAGAGTCACCAATCGTGGCATTTCTGCAGGCTATCTTTACAAAAGAAGGAAATGTGTGTTTTCTAGTTCTCACACAGCAGAAACTAATTGTTTCATTCACCTCCTGCAGAACGACAGGGCCAGTCTGTCCCTCCACACACACCTGACTCATCCCTGTAATGAGCTGTTCGTGCACTTGTGACCTCTCCTGCTTCAGGAGGTGAAACAGTGCACGGCTGAAAATGTCCATCGCTTATAGCATGTCCATGCCTTCAATCCCAGAGAAGTGACTGTTACCATTCTCTCAGAGAACATGTGTGTGCTGTGTACTGTAAAGGCTTGCACATGTTATTTAGGAAGAGGGAGAATATTCACTGACAGCAGTTGATGTTGAGCCTTTTAGCACTGTTACTGAGACTTCATGATGTAAAGAGGCGACATTGGTTACATTGACTGTCACAGCTTCCCGGCTCAGACTAAATTTGTCATTGGTTCACTCTGTTAATAAAAACAAAGGGGTGATACTACGCAGATTATTTGACTAACGAACATTGATGGAACATGCTGAGCGCCTGGAGGCGCGCTTCTCTCTCCGCAGTTGGCTGCCCCTGTCAAAACTCAGAACCTGCTGCCAGATTGACCATAAGGTCAATGGGCGCCACCGGCAACTGTGGCAACATCTCTGCTCAGTGCAGCAACAAAGCAAACAAAGCCAACTGCAGTGTTCAAAACAAGCAGAGGGGGAAACTTCAACTCTACCCAGCCTTACAATTACACTCTGGAGTATTATCATGAGGTAGTCTGGTAATAAAATATGAACTCTCAATCTGGATTTTAAAGGGAAAACGATACATTACTGTTGTTTTATTTGTTGTTTACAGCACAGCCGATGAGGCTGTTCTCCTTCCCTACAACTACTGACCTTCTCAGTTTTTGAGAACCGTATGACAAAATCTGCACTGATAACTGAAATGCAGCATGTCACTATAGGCACCTTATTGCACGTCTTCCTGACTGATGCAAATTTATTCCGCCTTAAGAGAAGCTTCAGTCAAAATGTCTCAGTGTTGTGACAGCTAAGAACATGTGAAGGTGGCTACAGCAGGACAGCAGCCACACAGGTCTGCATGGAAACAGTCCAAAGGAACACACTGAAAACAAGGACGCACAATGTCACGGCTCCAACATGACCACACGAGACCAACAGACCAGGTCAGGCAATGAATACATTTATAGAGTATTTGATCTGGCTGCTTTTTACATCTACAGTTTGATTATATTGTGTCTAAATAAACAGAACAAGGTCCCCTGACACCTGAGATGTCAAACATAATATATGTTAACAAACCATAATCATACACAATTACACATTTACAGATCTGGTTTTAATCAACGGTATTTTCCACAGGGCCATTGCAGGTTAAACGTCATCAGTTTTATATAAGAGGCCAGATGAGTTATTTCAGACTGTAACAACAGCGCAGTCAGTACCATACAACAGAGATTACGGTACAAAAATCGAAAGCAAGCACGTGGCAGAATATCATAAATAAACAATTACACTTATGTATCACACAGACCCGTGTTTTTGTGGAAACAAAAGACTTCATGTTTAACTCTTTAGACCAGATAGACCTTGAATTCAGCGATCAACCTGCTGCAGTATAGAGAGATACAGTCTCCATAAAGACCCCTGAAACAAATTCACTTCAAAGCTAAGTTACACACAACAGCTGACCCATTTAAAGGAAAATTTCTCTGAACATTGGGAAATAGTGACTATGTTTACATGGACAGCAATATTTTCATCTTAAAAGACACTACCATGTAAACAATGATTTTTCATTACACTAACCTGAATTAAGTTAGAATCAGAATAAGCAATAGACAATATAAGACTTGTTCTATGCTGATCTTTTTCACATTATGCAGAGAAGTAAAAACCTTATTCTGAATAAGCTTTTTGTGACACATGTCAACTGTTTGAAGCCAAATGCTGTACGTTTTATCTTCCTGTGTTTACTGGCAAATAGAGCCATTGGAATAATGATTTGGAAAATAATGTTTTGCTTTAGTAAAAACAAAATGTGCAAAAGGGTTTACAGTAACTTTACAGACTAGGTTTGAGGCTCAGATTCTGGGAAAAAAATAAGATAGGTGGGCAACAAGCAACATAATATGAGTGTGTCATTATACATTAGCTCCACTATGATGCCGATCAATCAATCATTCAATCAAGAATCTCTCTATAAGCAACTTATTGTCTTTTTTGGAATACAGTCTATATTTCAAATATTGCTGTAGATGTAAACATAGTAAGTCTTATTCGCTTTCTTGCAAGGAATGAAATGAGCAGGTCAATGCTACTGTTATATTAGATATCAAGCTAGCAGCTGTTAGCTTAGCATCATAGTTATTCCATGTTGATACATGTAATATATCAACATGTTCAGACCAGTGTAAAAACAAGGCCTAAGGGTTAAACGGATGATGAACGCTCCTTAAGGGATGAAATGGTGAGACTGTCCCTTGAGATGCCTTTAGAGTTTTCGCCTCATAAGGGGAGAGGAAGAAAGGTCACCAACCCTATCATACTCTGAGGGAGCTCAAACACCACCAGGGTGGTCTAGAGTCTGGATTCTCTGTGATCGTTCAGCAGACGCCGTGATCAGTGAGAGACTTGGGAGCGAGCAGCGAGGGCCTATCATTCTGCTATGTTGTGACAGCAAGCGCCATCCGCAATGCTCTGCCTGTTGAGAGATGGGAGTGTCACGGCACGGCTTGACTGGCACAGTGTGAAGTGAGGCCTCCTTAGGGCACTCATGTGGAAGGATCCATCTCAGCAGCATTTCAAGCGCTCAGCTTCAGCTAAACTGTCAGCACACTTCAATAATGCCCATCTGTTTTGTACGGACATGACAAGTTATTACACAGACATCAGGCTGCATGACATGGAGGAAAAATTCAAACAGACCAATGTATATGATCCTGGGGCATCTCTACCGCTGTAGTAGAGAGGAGACAGTGATGTTCTCCTTAGTTATATATTCAGAGCCAAACAAAACATACTGTATCTGCTACTGTTCATTCAAATTCTTTTTCTGTGAAATTTAAAGAATTAAAGTTAGAGAGATATTTGAACATCAGACGGGATATAACCTTGGGCTTGTTTTTAAAACTCTACTTGTGCAGTCATGTAACTTGATTATGTCTGGTATGATTTCAGTGTCTTTTAGCACCAACATACTAATACAACAGATGTACAGATTTTCAAAATATTTTAACTATGCGACATATTACTGTAGATGTAGTAGAAACAAAGTCAGGTGGCTCTTATAAAAGGGCCCGTCAGAGTCCAGAATTTAAGACTAGATCTGAAACAGATGGTGAAAAACCTACTAAAACTATTTAGTCCCTCTAGGACAATGTCAGTCGCCCTTGTGCAGGAGTTAATGCTTTATTACAGCTCAGAAATAATTGAGGGAAGAGATTTCAGAGCTGAATGATTCTGATCAAACACAGACAAAAATGACAAAACAAGGAAACAAGGTTAAGTTGTTGACTTTCTGACAAGGTTTTTACTATATGCTTACACAGTGGTACAAGTGCTCTCTAAAGATCTAATTCTAAAGAGGTTAATTTTTTGGTGTTTTTTAAAAAAATTTTAAGGTTAACAATCATCATCTAATCTTACTAAAACGCATGCTATAAAAGGCTGAACCATTGATCCAATCCACCGATTCAAACTAGAGCAAAGGAACTAGGTTTAAAAATGTCCTAGTTCCAAGTTTAGTTCCTGAGTTTTGATCTTAGAAGTTCATCATTTCTGAAACCATTTGCTTGAAAGTGGCAAACTGACTCACAGCCATAAGACCTGCTGCCAGTCAAGTCAAATCCAAAATGAGGTTTTTAACAGTCAGATATAAAAATGCACATGAACATGAAGTCTAAGTCACAAGATCCTGACCTCTTTCCTGAACTCCCCTGTTCATACCGTCTCTCTAGACAGCATCAACAACTGCACGCTTCAATTTTCACCACGGCCACAAAGAAAGAGACGGCTTCAGGGTGCTTCACTGTTAATTGAGGTGGAACCATGACTGTAAGTGAGTCACATATCTGTGGCCCCAGAAGTTGTGGTGCTGCCAGAAGGCAGCATGGTGACAGTTGAGTAGTTCTCTGTCTTTGAATCCATCTGGAAAGATGCTACCTTAGTTAAACCCACCAACACACACACATCTCTTGATGCAGCACAGCTCAACTGAAGATGTTTACCATGGTGGAAAATGTACGTCATTTAGGCAGCTGAGGTTTTCAATATTTTATTCATTACAATGCACATTATCGTTTCACAGCGTGTGGATGAATCAGACAGCGAGAGCTTTTTAATTTCAACTTAAATCTTATCACAACTGATTGAATCGGATCAGAACAAGGTGCAGTTTTAATGGACAGAGTCCATTAGAGTTTAACAGGGACAGAAATGGCACTAAATGCTTAATGTGGAAAAAAATGACTTAGTTTTTTACTTAATTGGCTACACAGTGAAAAAATAGATAAGTCAGTATGTGTACATTTTTCTCACATGATGAGTCACATGACAACACACAAACGAACTATATCAAATGCCATGTTTTGGGGTTTTGGGAGTGTTATTTTCTGTTTACTGTGTGATGACACTGTTTACTGTTCATCTCGCATTCTGTTTGTGTTCCTTTGTGAGCATATTAGCAGAATATAATTGCTAATTTTCAGCCACCTGCTACGATCAGCTGGCCAAAATTATCAATGTCTGTCTATGAAGGAGCTGAATACAAAGGATGTCATACAGAAACAAATACACTCAATCAATCTATGTGAGAGCTTGAGTGGATTTAAGAAAGAAAGTCTAATTACACATTTCCTGTATTATGTCCATACTTTGTTTGCATGTTGTTAATAATGACCTCAAGGCAACTGAATGTGTGAAGATGAAAACATCCTGATATTAAATTTTTGACAACATACAAAATGTAGCTCAGACTGAATGATGATGTAGACTCTCAGTAGGAGGGAGGCCGATTCATTTGATTACTAGAAACACAGGAGAGGTCAGTGTGAAGCAGGGGTCATGGCAGCCGGAGTTTCTATAGCCTCCACCGAAGCTGCTCTGGCGCTTGATGTGTGCATTATTTTGACACTCATCTGGGCCTCCTTGTTAACTCCCCCACAACAGATCTGATGCGCTTAGACAGGCCTGCGCTGCATATTAGCAGGGCTGGTTGGGCTCAGATTGCAGTGCAGCACACTTCAAGGCTTCAGTGTGAACATGCTCTCTTGCATTTCCTGGAATAACCAAGTTAAATTTTAAACTGAAGAGGAGAAGAGTTGATAAATGTATGACAGGAGTTTAAACGCTATATTAATGCAGGACTGTAGGTATGTCAGGTTCAACCAGACATTTCACCAGACCAACAATTAGTTTTTCCTCTCTTTGTAAAATCAATTCCAGTGATAGAAAGTAAGTCCTCGCTCCATTACTCCAACCAGAAACTAATTTCAACCTTTACTGAAACAACTTTACTGTAGAGTATCACACTGAGGACGAAAAGGTTGAAACTGAAATAAAATCTAGAAATAACTTCCACATTCTGATAAATATATGGAACTGAATGAGCTGTTATGAAACAAAATAATCCACCTTGTTATGTAAATGATAAGAATTAGATGTATAACATTCTGGGTGATAATATTCAGACGCCTGTGATTCAGATTCTCAGAATAAAAATAGCAACATTATTATCAGGTTTGTCTTAATTTCTGCTGTCGTGGGATAAAGCAAACAAACTGTAAAAACAAACTTAGTTAAGTGTGTCAAATAACAAATGACATCTAAGATGGGAGAAGAGGAGAGAACAAATGGGAATTATATAATGAACACATTTCATTACCCACTGTTATGCCACAGAGAATACCAACTAAAGCAAACAAAATTGTTTTGATGTCTGTGAAGCATCAGTGCCGGCTGGATGTTTGCAAGAATGTTACTTAGATTTTTATGAATGAGCAGCGACGTCCATTTCAATTTCATCTGGGAGGCAAACACACATAAGGTCTCCTCGTTGAGTCCAAATTTAACATCAGGAGGAAGATTCCTCCCTCAGAAGCTTGAAAGGGGGAGCGCAGGGTGGCCTATTGATTTTGGAGAGCTGGCTCTGTAATTGCTTGTGCACAGAAAGCTGTAAATCAAGAGTGCTCGTTACTCTTTGCTTATACAAGCAGAAGATTACTGTGCAGCGGTGGTGCCAGAGTCTGAAACCTGGACCGTTATGCGCATGGACCAGTGTTGCGTTGTAGAATAATGCATTTAAAGAACGCGAGCGTGGACAGGAGCAGCTGGGTAGAGGAAAAGGTCAACCTGAGTTAGTCAACTAGAATCAGCATCAGCTGAGGAGAGTAATAGTCTGTGTGTGTGTGTGTGTGTGTGGGTGTGTGCATATGCTCATGATATTACAATATAAACAATTAAATAGAGAGCAGACTCTTTTCCATGTGCAAAAAGCTCAGAGAGGAGGGGACAGAGAAACAGCAAAAGGGCATCATGATAGCGCCGAGATGTTGTCTTAGGTCGGGAAAACAGGGTTAAGTCAACAAAATGTCTGATACATAACAATTCATGATTAATACATGTCATGACATGCATGTGTACTCTGCCAGAGACACAGGTGGTGTGGCTTCTCACCCATAACTCCAAAAGCTCAAGGCAGGTTACGATAAAAATAACCATGCAGGGATGTTGACCCTGACAGGTAAAACCACCACGACAGCCATACATTAGTTAGTGTAACTGTTCGTCCACTTGTTCGTCAAGCTGGGCTTTCACTGAGCTGTACAGGTGCGCATCAATTTTTCAAGTCGTGTTGACAAAAGCTCTCAGACTCCTGCACTAGTATATACTGCACATGCTTTTCCCTCCCAACAAAGGCATGCACTTATACTATATTTTATTTAGGGAAAAAAGAAAATACCAGGCATTTCAGCAGTTAGTGGGTTCACATCCTATAAAAATGCTTGTCCTTATAGACCCTGTGTACCTGTATGGCCTTCTACGTGTTTTCATTGTGCGAATACAAACATTTGTTTGTGGGTGTTTACAAGAAATACAGAAAGAATGAAATGAAAGAAACAACATATTTTCACGTTGTGTTGGACATTCTTTTAATTCATTTGCTCCCAAACACAAACAGCGATCCATGACCCTGTCACACTAGCAGCTGGCATACGAAGGTTAACATTTTGTACGATGCTGGAGTTTTAAGAGAACAAGACGTGGACGAGCATTTTCACCACTGTGAAATATGTGAAATATCGCAAATGTGCGGACTGATATTTACATAAATATGTAATGACAGCTGTAAACTTGCAATAACAAGTTTGCAACTTTTTTTAACTGGAGTAGATGTTCTTATGTGTGTAATGCTAACTGTAAAATTATCTAATTAGCATAAAAAAGAGATTTAAGCGAGGTTTTGGAAAGTCTCCTCCTGGTAGCTAAAGATTTATCTGCTAATTAGTTAACTGTTATTAATTATTCAATGCCAAGTTAAGTAATTAAATATTAGCAGCACGTGTTTATTTACTTCCTATTCATGTTAAACTACCAACACAAAGCTTTTTCAGGAAACACACCCTGGCTTGGCATGCTACAGCTGATCTAACTCTACAGAGTGTTTTGTTTTCTGATTTCTGGGTCACCAGAAGCTGTGAAAGAGTAGTGATTGTTGCACTGGAAAAACTAGAATTACCAGTTTGCAGGTGAATGGCTCCACTAACCAGTTCAGTTGTACGTAATTAGTGTTTTACTTCAGTAAACAAGTTATAGGAAGTCACTGTGACCTTTGACCAAAAATAATCACATCATCTGAGAGTACAAATGGCAACATTTGTGCCAAATGTGAAAGAATTCTCTCAGCGTTCTAAGTATGGCAGGGACAGTCAACCTGGAAACACATCACATTTTGAGTTGCGAAGAATTCATACGAGCAAATGTTAGATTACAAGATTGCACTGCATCTACACAACTGTCAGCATTTGATCTGTGACTATTTTCTGTTAGTGATAAGCTTTTGCAGGTTGTAACATATTTACTGTTTCACTGTGCAGGGTCACAGTGACCTGACAGCACTATATCAATGGGAAACCTGGACAAACAGGAACATGAACTCTGCAGACTGGGGCCCAAACCTGCAGCACATCACAATGCCTGGATTGTATTGAACAATAGACTGTTATTTATATATATGTGTATATATATATATATATATATTATATGTCTGTTTGATTGAGTCACTTTGACATATTTTATGAGCAAGTAATGTCATGTTATTACAGCAACATCAGCACCCCGGAGAACTGACGTACCACAACACTAGAAATCATCAAGTCATATTTTACTGATTGCTCTTTAATGTGTATCATTTCAGAACCACAGTGCTCCCTTCCTGTCACTGTGTATCCGCTATGTTTCTCCTGCGCGGTGCAATAATTTTCACTCTGTGTGTAGTACACCCTTTTTCCTCCCTCTAACCAGAAAACCAGGACTCACCAAACCAAAAAAAAAACGTAAGCAGCTGCAACCATTTCTTTTTTTTTTTCTTTTCTTTTGTCTTTTCACGGTGCAAAGAAACACCATGTCTCCCAGAATACTTGTTAACCCAACTTTTGTTTGTCTTCCTAATTCAGAAAATAAAAACAACTGTGTATATAAGTCCTCATCTGACATGCAGTTACATTTCAGGTCAGTGGCTATAAATATGTACATCTTGTATGAGGACACAGACCCTCATCTGTAGTTAAATGTATAGTTCTGTCAATAATTTATCATCTTAACCTTGTATTCAGTCTCACATATGCACCATTTAATGAATAAAACAAACATTATACAAACATGGTAACTACACAGTAAATAGTCCAAGAGAATAAACACTTCATTTAACTTAAATACAGTTCACTGAAGCTGCTGCTGATGTGGCCACGTTTCCATCAGATCTACGGTGCTCACAGAGCAACGCACCCTTTCAGGTATCGCATTATTGCTCGAATATCTCACTAGAGATCTGATCTGTGTGGTGTTAAAAGCTCATCTGTGCCTTCCTACTCCAAACACAATTGGCTAGAGTTTTTTTTTCCGCCTGTCCTACATTTATTGTGTGTCAAACAATTTAGTGAACTGCCCAAGGCTTTGACTTTTTGAAGTTGCTCTTAATATCATTTAATATCAACTAATGATATAGGTCAAGTCTCATTTCGTCAAAACATTTTGAAAAAGATGCAACACATGGCTCCGGCAGAAACCTAAATTGCGACAGTATATTGTTTCAATTCATTTTTTTCAGTTATGGGTTTTTTTCAATTCACATTTTTTTTTTCCGTATTTGTTGCCAGAATAGGACATATTGAAAATCCTTCTGCCATAGAACTATAGAGATGTTATCAGCACGATCTACTTTAAGAATCAAAATCATAATTGACACATTTATATTATTAGATTGTTATTCATTCATGTAGAGCGCTGAGGAAGAGTTAACTTTATTTTGAATGTGTTTAGATGGTTAGTTCAGTGGTTCATGGGTGTTGTAAAGAGGAGAAATGACAAATCAAATTGTGCCACACAAACATGTTTAGTTTTTCTTTAATCTTTTCCGGACAGAAAGATTTTTTTCCCACCATTTGGTGAGAGATCACTTTGACCTGTGGCCATAAAAATCTAATCTGTTTATCATAAAGTCTACGTGAACATTTGTAACAAAGGATTCCCTCGAGACGTTCTTGGGAAATCACATTCACCTGGCAAAATAATGTGTTTTATGAGGTCACATTGACCACTGAAAACCAAAATCTTATTAGTTTACCACTGGGTCCAAGTGAATGTTCTGTGAGGTCACAGTGAGTTTGATCTTTGACCTCTAGTCATCTAATTCTAATCTGTTCGTCTTTTGAGTCCAAGTGAATGTTTGTGCCAAATTTGAAGGGATTCCCTCATGGTTTTCTTGAGATGTCATGTCCAGGAGGAAGAATGTGTGTTTTGTGAGGTCAAAATGACACAACATCAGAAAACAACTGCTTCAACCATGAATATATGTAATGTATTTTACAAGATTGTAAAATAATAACAAGATTACTGCCGGTTACTTTGTATAAAAATGATAAAAAGCCACAACAGTGATTATCTTCCATCGTTTCACAGTTTGTGACGCTGCCTTTTCTTTGTGGTAAAAAAAAATCTGAAAATTTGAATCAAAACCGAGATAACCCTGATATCACTATGACTCATCAGGGTTATTTTCTCAGACTTTGACAATGTCTGTGTACTTAGTGTTGAAATCATACCTGCGTGCTCCTCGGCTTGTACGGCGAGCTGCTCTCCAGGTCTTGCAGGATGCTGGTGAGGGAGTCGATCTCCGCATCGAGACTGGAGCGTCTCTCCTCCAGCGTTTTCTCTGGTCCCTTCATCTACGAGCAAACATCACAAATAAGTGACTTCACCTAAACAGTGTCTACCATGACGAGTGGTTATTTTTCACCAGCTTTCAAAAGTTCAGGACAGATCTTTATCTGCCTCTGAGATGTTCTCTCCTGATTTGTTTTTGTTCACACTTCTTACACTGTGGATTACAGTTTCTAAGTTCATGTTTCACCTTGACCTCAGACAATCCTTTGAAAGCTAAACATCAATAGCAGAGACTTTTCTCGGAGTGAAATGCAGCAAGAAATGAGAAGTGATGTATTGTGTGAAAGACAACTTTCATAACACCCTGCACTATTCACCTCCTACTTTTCACTGCACTTGGATTTACAGTATATCGTTCTTCGTGCATTATTCATCACTATCTCATCCAGCAACGTTCCAAGCAAAAAGGTCATTTTTTCAAAATTAAAGTCAGATATTACTTTTATTCCATATTTTGTTATTTAAAAAAAAAGCTTTATAATGAATGATAAGAACCACTCTGATTTTTATGGGACTAAATTATTATGAGAGGAAGCTTAAAGGCACCGGTAACAGGATCACTTCAACTGTCTGACACATGATTTATTTAACTTCATTTTTTCCACCTCCACAGGTTCAACATGTAAAAGAAGGCACACACAAAAAAAAAAATCTTTGTGGAAAATAAAAACAAAACTCTTTCCGAAAAATCTGGTGAGTAGTTAGGATGATGTGACCATTAATGGCATTCGCTTCTCTGCAGAATTCCCGGGAATTTCTCATTGGAATGACAGAAATATATATATATTTTTTATTCTTACTCTGAACTATGCTGCAACTGCAAGAAGACTTCTTGCAATTGCCTGCGGGGGCTTTTTGAGTTGGCTGGATCAGTGACTGCTTCTTATTCTAATGTTATGTGTTTGGATTACCTGTCACAGTCTATTACAGGCAAGGGTTTGCCTCCATTTGGAGCCGAGCTGCTGCTTAAAAACATCTAAGGCAATCACGAGCAGGGATAAACAAAGCAACACACTAATGGCTTGTCTCGAATCAACAAAAGAAAAACAGGCAAACTTGTTTAACAGTGATAACGAGGAGGATAAAAGGAAACATCACCGTCTCTGTGATGTGTTGGAATTTGCCGCGCAGGACTTTGTAACGTGGACAACAGCCGTGATGAGAGTTAACCGCTTTTGTCTTTCTCCCTCCTGCTAAAGGTTTCAACATTAAGGTGTCATACTCCAGACATCTCTGTCAGTCAGGGTAATAAAAAGCGGAGAAGATTTCTGCCGTTCATGAGGAAATACCATTTAGTCACTGATTTATTCATTCAGTATGTATAATTTCTCTTCTGAGGCACAGAGAGGAAGATGTAAAGACACTCTGATTGATATCTATTCCTCTTGCTGCTCTGGTTACAGGACACATCATTAAGAGACCAGCAGTGTATTATCGAAGTGAGATTCTGTGGCCAGCATAGTAAGGAAAGAAAAGGTTACAGATGAAAACAGTTAGGCACTTTAAAAACTAATTAGGAACTTAATCACTTCAGTAATTTCAGGACTCAAATATGCCGTTTAGATGAAAATAAGAGTGATGACTAAAACTGCAGTTGAAAAATAACTATAGTAGGAAAATGTGGTGCTGATTATGTTTGTTAACATGTTCACTTGTCATTATTATAGTCGGATGGGTTTTTTAAATTGTTTATTTATCTTGAAATGTTCACATTTGTTCAGTTAAATAAATCAAGTTGGTCTTGAGGGGATTTGCTACTAAAGAGAGAAGATCCGGTCTTAAATCCGGTCAGACTATTGAAACGAATGCTTGGTTTGTTAAATAAAGGATTAGAGTCCGTTTAATGTCCAGAACAATTAAGAGGAAGGTTTAACCCGAACAAAACCTGTTTCATTGTACACGTGGGCCCTAGACTGTTGCTAGGTCAAAGGTGGTGCAAGGTGACAGTCCTCCCACAGAGGAGTGAAATCTGGCCTGAGAAACATCGCTGTTTCAGCACCAAAACAAGATGTTTGCATCCAAGTGACGACACCAACCTGTGGTTGTATTATGATGTGAATACAGGAAGAATCACACCACATAATTTAACTTGCTATTGTCATCGAAGGCCATTAAATGGATTTTTACAGACTGTGTTTGTGGATGCAGACCTGACTCTGAGTAAACACTGACTTTATCTTAAAACCTATTTTCATGAGAATGAGTATTACACTAAAACATGTAAAAACCTGTCACATGTTTTCTCTGCAGAATTTCTGATAACACTGAGCAGCCATGTTAAACAATAAATACCAACTGCAGGTTCAAGCTCAACTACTAACAATGCGGACAGTCTTCTGTTTTGGTTTTGTCATTGCCTTCATCCTATAGCAGGAGTGTGGACTGGCAGAGAAAGGTAAATGAGGCTGACGTGCTGTAAAGGATCATGAGCTGGAGTCCAACCCGTTAATATGATCTTGATTAGATTCAGCTGTTATTATGTGTGTAGTTTATGTCATAAAACAACTGAGCTTTATTAGACTTTTGTAACATTCAAATTCAATCCACTGAGTGCCCCAGATACAGCTGACAGAGGATGTGCAGTTACAGCTTCGCATTTGCCCACACAGTTTTGGTTTCAAGATTTTAAAGTGACAGTAAAAATAGCACCAGGTTCAGATCAGTATTCAGTATTAGTCTTCATCTTGAGTTCAGACAACGGAGCTCGTATTTATCCATCATAAAATAAGGCCATTGTAATTTGATCAAAATTGCACAACAGAATAAATGACGTGTGTAGAAGTTTCGAGATCTTGTGATTTAATGAAAACTGATGAACTGCTGATAAATTTTCCACAGATTTATAAAACGAGGAGAACATTTAATTTGTTTGTATGTCTGCGACTTTCAGCTACTTTTAAAATGAGTTAATAGGGCAAGAGCAAGCCTGTTCACTGGCTATAAACACTCACTCACTACAACATAACCACGACACTGAGACCTATAACTGTCATTTCATTGCAACTACTGAAATAACCGTATAAAACTATGGCTGTAGTTCACATATGGTCATAACATCACATGAACAAACATTTACAGCTATGTCCCGAGGGCGCAGTCGTATACTGTGCATACAGTTTGTGTGGGAAAAAACAGTGAATTTACTACCACTACATAACTTATTTAAATTACGTAACATTCTGTCTCCAAACTTACAAAGGAAGCATTCATTTAGGCGAGAAAACTGGTTAGATCAAATGAGGGACTTGAGGAGGGATTTTTTTTTCTCCCTGCTTTCACCGAACAAAGGAATGTGAAGAACTTGGAGGATTTCACAGCAGAGTTCAAGTGCTGAGAGTGTCAGTCAGATCGCAGAGGCCCACATGCCTGTGGGTATTATGACCAGAAAAGTAAAGAAAAGTGACAAGGCTCTACCAATAGGTGTCAGCCTTCTATCCTTCCTGCATTAAGAGTTCTCAGAAATGAATAACTTGTGTTTCTATGTGGGTCCTTGATGTTAAGATGGATTGTTCCCGGCAGCATCTGGAGCTGTACGTCTCTGCAGCTGGCTGCAACTCAGGTAGACACACAGTTTGCCTGGACTTGGCGGATAACCCCGGCGCGGAGCTCAGGGCTCGTTGTTGTTTCCTGTACAAACTATCAGAGACTTTACTTACCAAATTTAAACACAACAACAGTCTCTCTCACCTGATAGTCGTACGAGTTCATCGGTGGTGGAGGAAAGGAACCAGGGGATGACGAGAAACCGGTTGAATCGTCGGCAGGTGGCGGAGGGGGAGGGTAGTCTGCTGGGAAGGAGACACACACACACACACAGAGAAACAAGAAAAAACGGGTTATAAAATACTTCCTCTTTTTGCTACATTTAAACTGTCACATTTCTGAAACAGCAGACACCAGTGAATCTACACACAAAGGTTAATCAATTTAAGTTCTTCTTTTTTTGTACATGTTGAAAAACTAATGCTACAGGTGCAGAACACAAGAAATAACACAAAAACCCATAGGTTTTGGAACCTAAAGCTTATGGAACGTATGTGACCAGGCAGCTAGGTGCTGTGGAGACACATACCGATGCAACAACATATGTAGATAAACACAAACAACCAAATGAATTAATATGAATATAAAGATTAACCTTTGCACACCACTGGACTGAACTTGAACTGCACCTGCACTTTTAACCAGCTGCTGCTATGTGCCATACTGTCTGCTTAAAATTTAGGAAAAAAGAAATCCATCACATTTTGTACTTTTATATTTAATAGTTTTTCCCTACCTCTTATTGTTATGTTAATATTTGATATTCATATTGTGATATACTGTTTATGCTGTTTACATTATTATGTTTATAAGATGTTACAAGGTATGTTTAAAGGTTTTTTTAGTGTAACACTGTGGGCCAAGGGACCACTGCAATTTCAATCCTGTGTATGACCTGTACATAAGGTTTTGACAATAAACCTGACTTTGAATTGACTTTTTATATATATATATATATATATATATATATATATGTTTTTCAATTAAATTGAAAAACACACACACACACACACACACACACACACATATATATATATATATATATATATATATATATATATATACACAATATAATACACTTGAACATGTGTTAGTGAGCTCAATGATTTTTCTATTCTACCTGGAACTAAAAGACAAACATCGTGGAGTATTTGGCTACTCAATAGTCACATATCAGAAGAGACCAACAGCAGAAGTAAAAGGAGAATAAATGTTGAACTAATACTGTCACCTGGACACAAATGGAAAGTTCAAATAGAGGCTAATGCTTTATATCTGCTGGACAAGTACATAAGTATAAACTCTTTTTTAAGCTAGTTCACCATATTAACATAAATGATGATGACCAGTTGTTTCTGCTGCTCCAAATGGGCAAAATAATCACATATTGCAGGTAAAGGTATGCGTACACATTTGATATTGCGTAATTTCCCTATATATTATTAACTACTGCTTAAACTGTAGACATTTTAATTGAAAAACATTTCTGAGTAATATTTCTGTGCAATAGGACTGCATCACTCACTTTAAAAGTCAAACAGAGGAATACCAGAGTTCTAAAGTAAGACTTCAGATGGTACCGAACGTCTCCAGAGACAAGGCAATCAGTCATGCTGCATCGCCCCTAATAACTAGGTGGAAATAGACCCCATCGAGTTCAGTGCAGCAAGATACATCACGTACAAAGACACTGTGGGGAAAGTCCAGCAGGGTGGCCTGATGGCAAGTGATCAAACTTGCCAAAAGGCCACAACGTCAGAGCAGAAGACTTTGTTGGTTGAGGAGGTGTGTTGTCAGGAGGAGGGTACAAGAAGAGCTATGGTTTGGATGTGTTGGGAAGGTGCAGAGAGGAGGACGATTGGCCGGGAAGAGTTACAGGAAGGTGTGATATGGTAAATCACAAGAGCAATATATGTTCTTCCATCTCTAAAGAATCTCTCCACGCAACTCATATGAGGCGGATACTGAATTTACTCCAAAAAAAAAAAAAGAAAACAACAACATTCTTTCACCAAGCCAGAAACAAGATCCTTATTTATTTCCATCTAAGACTTCCTCCACCAACCAACCGTCAGAATCAGTACTTTGGTTTACTCAGCTGAAGACTTTGCATCGGTCCAGTGAACCTCACTTTTCCAAGAGACAAGTTGGTTGAACATTATACCTCATAAGAAGCTGTGCTAGGCAGAGTTAGCTCGCATGGCTGGAATACGAAAGTCTAACGGGTTCAAGCGGGATCCAGGCGATTTGTGGCCACGGCCAGGATCTGCGACAGACCATCAGATCACACTCAGTGGGCCAGTGGATCTGGCTCCGGTGGAATGACAATGCTAAGCTCCAAGTTCAACAGCATAACCCACTGGATAACCACTGTCTTCAATACTGATGATGTTGAAAAAACATTTCACAACCTTGAAAACTTTGGCCAAGATCAATCATCAATCATCAGTCGTCAATTGCTCTCAACAATGAGACGATTGATTCAACGATTGCCTCATACCTTCAGTTTGAAGGTACTGAAAAGGTCTTGCTACTGAATGATCATTATGACATGGCACAGTCAGCATTTCCCTTAAATCTGACTGAATTTAAACATTTGAAAGAAAGATATACATTTTTACTTGATTGAGAGATCTAGCGCAAGCAAGATCTGTACAACATTCTGGGGAATTGGGATTATAAAGAACCGACCGGTGCAACAATTTGTCATAATTTGTCTCAAAATCCATGCAAAGCATGAATAAAATAAGACATTTGATAAAGGTTACACAGTTATAACAAAAAAAGAAAAATAAACTCAAAGGGAAAGAAATGGAGTCTTTTCATCCCATTTCGAATGGACTGACACACATAATTGCAACAATTTTGTTACCTAAGAAGTACTAATCTAGAGTAGGCATGTGTGTGTTTTTTTTCCCCTGAGATTGAAAATGTAAATATTGTGTTACAAACAGGTTGGATGAAGTGTTTGTTCAGCCAGAAGCGGGAAAACAAGCCAAATTTGTAGTTCTAAAGTCCACGCTAATCCAAGGATTGCATCCAACCACATGTTTCAGACAGGATAAGGAGTTACATGCCAAATTAAATTCTGATTTGGCTTCTCTCGGCACAGGACTTAAGACTGAATCATTTGACCGTGTACTTCTAAGTACCAAACCAGACATGAGCTTTGCAAATTAAAGGCTTTTATGAGACGTAAGGGGAATTTGTTCCAATGCTAAGACTTTGATGAGTCCTGTTAAGAAATTCCATTTGCTTTCCATGGCTTTTATCTGTTTTCATTAGAATCTAATTGATGTCATCAGTGTAGTTTATCCAAGGCAGCTGACCAAATTAATTAAGCATGGTTTTCAGTTGCCTTGACAAAACAGCAGAAAGAAAAAAAAAAGTTGAGGCGGCGAGATAATGCAGCATGGTTAAAATTGGACACATGTCTGCATCTTGAGCATTACAACATTGCAGAAATTGTGAGCAATGCATTAAACATTCCCTCTGGGTGCTTGAGGGCCTCCATGTGAATTGTTTATATAATAACCTTGTGACCTCCACTAAAACTCAAGAGTGTAACGGCTCCTCTAAACCTCTGGGAGAGAAAATAAAACATGCTGCTCGACAACAAGGCTGTGCCCCAGTCCGCCCTCCCCTCCCGTTCTAGCACAGATCCCTTTTTTTGCCACAACATAAGTCACTTGTAACTTGTGGCTTACAAAGAATTAAAACATTAAGTTTCATGTACATTTCTCTCGAACATCAAAGATGTTTTGGATTCATCATTTCAGGAAACACAAGAGTTGTAAATGTTTCAGAGATGCATGTTTTATTGAAAAGGTCTTAGAGTTCTGTATGTGGAGCAGTGGAAAGCAGGACTTGGAACTCGAACAGGGGTCATTAAGCATCTTTGCTGAAAGGATCTTTCTGGTTATTTTCCCTCTTGACCTTTTTTGCTTCTATCTGTCATCATGCCAGTCATTTATGATATAAATGTTGTGTTAATGTGCTAATGTACAATAAGACCATTAGTAGTGTTTCTATTCCCTTTAGTCCATCCAAGCAAAAATCATTTCCTATCATGAACGACTGCACTCAACCTTGAAGTTGTTTGTGACTGATTCAGTCATTTAATAGAAGCTTTTTAAATGAAGTGACGTGTAATAAAAGCTTACAGTACAGCTATGTTGCTTGTGACCAGATGGTCTTTAGCTGTGCCTTTTAAATAATTATGATTTTCTTGGCTTCATCGTGTATAAATGCTAAATAAGTGGAACCTGTCTCGTTAATTCTGTGGGAACTAAAATCACCAAAGCTCAAGAGTAGTTACAACACACCGTTTCAACACTGTAACTCACACTGGGGATATGTGTAAAGTTTAATAGCTGTATAATTACCAAAGAGAGAGTAGCGGTTATAACTGCAATTTAAAGGTTCAAAGGTACCTGTAGGAGTTTTCTAGTGAACAAACAAAAGTTTACCTTTTTTTTTTTTACTTTGAAACACCTCAAACAAACATTGTGTGTTTCCTTTCTCATAAAATCATTTGCAGAGTTGATTTCAAGAATTTAATTTCTGTTTTGTTAACATTCCTTCTATAAAAAAAGGGGGGGAATAATGATATTAAAGATATTAAATAAAAGACTTGCACATAAAGGAGATGCTACATAGTGTTACTGGCAGAAAAACGCTTCAGTGTTAACTTAAAACTTAAAAGAACATGTCACGAATGCAACAGCTAGAAATGTATTACTTGGAAAAGTTATCACCGTCTGAAGGGACTTTTTCTAGGAACCTTTTTAGGAACTTATTTTCGTGCTTTCACCTGCATTTCATGACCACATGAACCTCGCACTAGTTTTAGTTCCTGGACTCAGTTTCCGTCCCATCAGGTCGTTCCTCTCAGACCTGCTGACACCTTCAAGAGGGAGTGACAATGCTGAAAATCTCCATCTGGTCAAACACAACACTCCAGACTGATATAACAAATACGTGTACAATATTCATTCACACTGTCAGCAAGCACTATTTGTAGCTAGTGTCAATATTTGGACTAGGAGGGAATCTGGACTGGTAACAGTGATATTTAAACAACAGATTCACTATGTAAGTGTCAGGCCACAACAGAAAACACAAACATGTGTTTTTAGTTTTAATTTGGTTCAATGATGACACATTCAATATTATAAAAAGAATTCAAAGATGTAAAATGCTCGAGATGACAACCTGAGGAAAAATATGTTTCATGTTGAAATTGCGACGATCTTAAAGTTGAAACTGAAAAACGACAATGGGCATCCATAGCTTCATTTGTGCCGTTCTCTTTCTTTTTCGAGCATCTTTTTCCACCCTCAGCCTGACACTCAGCCGACAGTTTACTGAAAAATACAACCGAGCCAGAGGTGCCTTCACCGGAAATCAAATCGTGTGTTGGGTAAATTTCTAAAAACTCAAAACCAACACTGGTTTGACCTGTTAAGCACACAGTGTTCCGAATGGTTGCTTATGGTGTCACGCTCTTTAAAGCAGTGTGAACGACGGAGCGAGAGCGGCTTCTGTGCTGTGAATGAAACCGACTCCATTTGTGACAACAGGGAGTTGAAAGCACCAAGTGAGCACTAATGAGAGAAGCAGCAGGAACACCTACTTAATACGACAACTTCGACTCTCTTTATTGAGCAATTACTTTTAAGTAGCTACGTTGTGAACAATGAATCCTAATGGGTGATTAAAGTTATTTGAGAGTCCGTAACAGATATAACTGGTTATCGCGAACCGGAGTATTGTTAAGGGGATCATAAAAGGGTAGAGATGGATCCAGCTGTGACGCTGTCACCAACATTAAACTGTGTTTTTCAAGCAAGTGATACATTTAAAAACACTGGAAGGGTTGTGCAAAACTAATAACTGGCAACTGTGGTAGTCTTTACTTCTATTTATATGTTTAACAGATTGGTAAAGAAAAGAGAAATACCAAGAGAGAAAAAAAAATGTAAAAAAAAATGTGTAAGTTCCGTTCTGTGGTAAGGATTAGTATATGCAATAGGGTGGGGACAGGGGCACACTGACGGTTAAGCATATGTTTACAGATTTACACATGTACAATATTGTCAGAGCTACTCTAGAATAAGCAGTGGCCATCTGGAATTCAAGGACTTAGGACAAAGCCTGGCACAGAAGACAATTACCTTTTATGTAATGCAAATAACATGTAATAAAGGAAGAGCTGGAAAAGAACAGAAAGTAAAGAAACCTCACACACAGACAGAGTTCAGCCCTGTTGCTGTAAAGAATCACACCGCGTTCGCTCACATGTTTGGGCACACGGAGCATAAATTATCTCCCACAATCTAAACCTGATTTACTGTTTCACTGTTAGCACTCACACACACACGATGCAAAGTGAGACAGTGTGGATCCACATGTACATGAACAACAATCAGTGTTAAGTGTTTAGCGAAGAAAAAAGAAAAAAAAAACTTCTTCCTCATCTTCTCCTTCAGTGCCTGGCCCCTTAAAACTTCAAAAGTTAATCTTTTTTATATTCAACAACTTAAACTTACGGTAATCTGTTTTAAAAGCAAAATAAAACCAGAGTAATGATATGATTTTATTCAGTGGTAGAAACTTCTAATCCCTTCTAGACAAAATGAATGAAGTGTCAGTGAACATGTTTTATCCCCACACGCTCGTTCCAAATGTGCTGTGGCAGAGGTGGAGAGCACATTGTTTTGACATAATTATGGAGCCGTTTTATTCCATCTTCCGCTGGAGAGGAGCAGCTGAGCCCTGCTCTTAATTAGCATGATATGTATAGAAGAGTGATTTATGACTTCATTTGGTTTAGAGATGCAAGAGAGGGATTTGAGGTCTTTGGAGATGTTCTTGTTTTAAGTGTAAAGGAGCAGAATAGAGCTGGCTTCTGCTGCTCTTAAGGAGAATTCCCACGGGACGAGAAATTGAGATCAGCAACAATGGACGGATTATGTTTTTGTATGAAAGCAAAAAAACAAATACTGTGAAAAGGCCGAAGGGTTTGAAACCAGCGTGGACCTTTTTTTAATCTGAAGATTTCGAACCAATAAACGTTAGGAACAATTAGCGCTTTTAACTGTGATGTCAGTGAAAGCGTGATTCATCAACGGTGCGGAGGGGAGCTTTTTTTTGCTGCCATTTCTTATAAACAAATGAGTGAGAGTAAATGAAGCCAGTCAAATGTCACAGCAGACACTCACACTCACTCTGCCAGTTTCACAACATGAAACCTTTCCAAGCAGCAGCAGCGGCAGCACTCAAGAGTCTCCTGTAAACTTAGAGCCTCATTATCACAGATGCACAGTATATCGGTTACAAGAAACGCCAGCGCAGAAATGTCACCAGTGTTTCTCCACCAGAGAGCACCGATATGTTTATTATTGTGCTGTAAAACATCCCGCTCTAAACTGTCCTCTGCCTTTCTGCAGGGAAATATAAACTTAAATTCTGTAGCTACTATGCATAGTTTTCAAGAGGATTAAATCGTTTTCAGACATATTTGTGGAAATGTCGACAACTCAGGCCTCTGAGTTTTTTTTCACAGCAGCGGGAGACGTGCTGTCAACTCTAGCGGTGCACTAATGCATCTGGACCACGTCAAAGATATGCACAGTCGAGGAACTGATACTGTCACAGCAGGATTTATATTTGATATTTGGCTGAACGCATTGCTTCTGTGCTAATGCTAGGGTGCTAACATTACCACAGATTCTCACAAAGCGACACTTTTCTGCTGAGTCGTCGTAAGCAGTTTCTGTGAAATTGTAGATGGTGAAACGAAACGGCTGACGACATCGCTGCCCACCTGGCTGACGATCTGATGAGGTATTATGAAACACAGATACTTTACAAAATTTCACACCAACAGAAGAGAACACTGACACAGGGGGCGTTGTGACTGCAGAAATATGTTTATGTCTGGAGTTTTTTGTTTGTTTGTTTTGTTTTTTTTACATTTTTTTTTTTAAGTTTTGACCTTTGATATTTAGTCAAGCTCTACAGTACATGTGTAAGGCCATCATATTCATTGCAATCAAGCAAAACAGCCCATGAAATTGAACATAACACAAGCTGAAGTGTGTAAATTCTTCTCTTACTGTAGACAGAGAGCAAGAGAAAAACATGTTTCCAACTATTACCTTCTTATTTCAACAAGTGAAATGGCAACAGTCAAAACCATCTGATGACAAACTGTTGTCTCATATGTGTAAACATATGTGTATACAGTAAAAAAATACTGTGAGAGCAAAGAAAACAATGTATTTTATCATCAGAAACTTTTAAGCAAAGATTTCTTTTTGCTCAGACTTAAACACATTGCAGACAAAAGACAACAAGTAGCTGAGCTATGTGCTTCACATAGATAAAAGTGGCCTTGTGTACGCTCAGAGCATGAGCCTGTGGTTTCTTTGGGGACACTGACACACTCATTGGTGGATTTCCTGTAAATTCTCCTGGTGACACCCATGAGGGACTCTGACATAACAACCGGTAGTCAGTTTGCCTCTGGCCAGTCAAGCAGGGAGGAATAAAAACAGCTTATGCACATGTTCAACACTTCTCAGTTTGCTCTGAGCAAACAACTGGCTTATTTTATAGTAACTCGATGTGAGAGGCTTTTTTTAAGCATATATTGGTACCAAAAATAGCACTTCTCGGGTGTTTGAGTTTCACAATGATTATCCTGATACAGAAACTTCTTATCAGCAGCTAGACATCAAGACACCAAACAGCAATTTATTGTCACAACTGGCTTAAGTTATAATTTATGTGGTTTTTCTGATTTGCATCACATTGATGTTATAGATTTTAATCACTTATTTAGTAATATTCTGAATGAAGCTGCTGGAGATGATTCCCTTCAGTTTGACTCATTTTTCGAGCGCGAACTCTTTGGTCACATCATGGGAATGTTTACATTTTACTTCATACAGAAAAAAAAAACCCATTTATTGCTCGACTAAAGTCATTCTAAGACATTTAAAGCAGCTGTGAGGCAGAAGTACGAGCAGTCAATTAAGCAGCAGCGCAACAGACTGAGAGATCTGTCATAATATTAATTAGAAGATCATGTACGAGTTGATATATGAGTGAAGCTATAAAATCAAAAGACATCAGTGTTGTGGAATTCAAACCAAGACAATAAAAACTGAACTCCGACTCTCCAGTCTGTTTCGGGAAAATGACCTCGACATTGCATTTAACACACAGCTCTCGTGCATAGCTCACACTGAAACAGAGAAGTCCCAGAGAGCACAGACCCGACTCCAACTCGTCGTCAACACGTGTTGATCTATGTAGACAGCTGCGTCGAGATCCAATAACAAGCGTGAAAAACATTTTAACCAGGATGCACAACATCTAAAAAGGATGTCAAGGAGGAGAGTCAGTCCTAATAATGCAGCAAGGGGGTTGAGTGCTCTTTCTTATAAAATATAATGTTTAAGTCTTTGGGATTTCAAGTAAGGCCAGTTTGTGTCACGGTGCATTTGTGCACGTTAAATCTGCCAATAACACGGAGGCTTTTAATTTATTTTTCAAAGCTTGACAGCAAACAGTAAATGAGAGATTGTTGTCGATACTGCTTTGACAAAACTGAACCTAATAGACCTCAGAGTTAACAGCATTGAGATCACACAACCGGCACATGTGTGGCTACTGTACTTCTCTAAACCTTCCAGATGTCTTAAGGTTAAGTTCAGATTTTTCAGAAAAGGAAGTGGAGCTAAGACTTCAGCACATGTCAAAAAAAGCAATTTATTTCATAAAGCAATCATGGCTGACCTTCATACAGAACATGTACCATACTAGATCAACTTAAACCCTAAAATCTGATCTGCTGTAAGGAATTTTGAGTAAAAGGTCACTGTCTGAGACCTATATGTCTTTCTCTTCCTCCTGCTGGGGCTTTAATCAGGACAAGTGTGTCCTAAAAAAAAATCTGAGGGCAGTCTTTGGTAACTGTAGCCGCCCCCTCTGCTCCGGCCTCTTTGTCCGAACAATTAACGTGGCCTCGTTCTCCTCATTCCAGCCCTCACACTGGCCTCTGATAGACAAAGAGAGGGACAGCGAGACGCTGTGCCAAATTGACTTGTTCCTAATTTTTATGCTAATCCTCGATTTTGCATCAGACCTCACGTTTGATATAAAAGATATTAAATAAATAAATGAAGAGGGACCCAGATAATCTGTTCATAAAGACGTCTTATCCTTTTGACAAGTACAGATGTCTGCAGATGGCTTTGTACATTTGCATGTTCAAAATGCTGTCAACAAGCAATCATCACTGTCATTATCCGACGTTTAATGTTGGAGCACCCAAGTCGAAATGTTTATCACATGAAACTCAACAAAAGATGCTGCGTTCTGCAGGAAATCACATATAAACAATAAGAGGATGTGTAACACTGTCATAGTATTTACTCCATAATTACTCAATAAATCAGGAGTATAATAGACACACATTTAACATTATTACTCTCAGAGCAAATGTGAACGGGTTAGGGGAAAAAATAGAAATAGTGGGATTGATTTTTTTTTTCCTCAGGTCACAGAGGTCACGCGATATTAACAACGTGGTCCAGATATTACTGAATTCATAAAAGTATGTAAAGTACAAACGTACCCACACACCTTTACAATGTTGTATTAATCCACACATTAATTGTTGAGAATAAAACGGTGCAACGGGTCAAGATTAAATGTTAAATAGCAGTAACACAGTGAGTGACATTTTGGCACAACAAGGTTAAAATTATCAACTGGGAATAAAACTTAAGGTTTAATGATTCATTTCAGACATCTGTGGCCAGGGGTAAAACTTTAAGATCGCGTTTTTATTGATATCTTTAGATGTGACGTGTGTGTACTGGTCCTGTCCTGAGTTGATCTTAACTGTTATTGACTGATCCATCAGATTTTTAGGTTTGTCCGTCCACTAGTCTGAACCACAAATCTCAAAAAACACTGAGGGAATATCTTCACATTTGGTACAAGTGTTCATTTGGAGACAAGGACCAACTTCTTATTAGATTTTGGAGATTGGAGATCAAAGGTCAAAGGTCAAGGTCTTGGTAACCTCACATTGTTCTAAACGCATTAAACCAGGAAAGCCCCAAAGGGAATGTCTTTACATTTTAAGCAAACATTCACTTGAATGTTGGTCAAAAGTCAAAGGTCAAGGTTAATAGTTTAGCTGTTTTTAGCCGTAACTTAAGAATTCACATGCTAATTAACTGCAACTAGCTGGTGAATATGTACCAATGTGAAGCAAAAAGTCTAGTTAACACTGTTATACTATTGTCAAGTTGATATCCAACGTGTTCACAGACAGTAACACTTGACTGTGTAGTAGTTTTCTTTGTTAGCCTGTCACTTCTGTCCTGAATTATAATAATTTATAATTATTTTAAAATTGTTATAATCATAAATAATTTTATAATTAATTTCCTGTTGATACTAATCTACAATGTAAGTTTGTTGAGCTGCACTGTAAACACATACACTACTTACTGTTGTTGCTTGTAACAAAAGACCACATTTAAAATGAAAACTTGTTGTTACCACCAGTAACCACGGGTGACGCCAAATCTACTAAGAAAGAATAACCCTAACAACACTGGCTAGACATGTTTTCAAGACTTTTTAAAACTGTCTGTTTTGAATAATATTTTTTGTTTGAGGTGTATTTTCCGTGAAAAAAGAAAGTTCAATCGCCTCATTAAAAGTGTAAAAATGACATCTTCACCTTCCCTCTGAAAAGTATTATTCACACTATTAAAGCTTCTTGTGTCGAGGTTAAACATCAAAGTGAAGTGACAATAATCGAAAGAGTTTTTTTTTTTTTTTTTTTTGAACGAAGGGGGACTTTGAGGCCAAAACGAACAGTGTGGGAGTCTTGAAAACACATTTCATGTTGTCAACTGACAACTCGGCAGTGTTTGTTTGTTTTTTCCGTTCTTCACGGTGGGCAGAGCTCAAAAAGCAGCCATCTAAGAACAAGTTTTTACAAAACTAACATCTGGAGTACCAGACAGGTCCACAACTCAAACCACAAACCCCCACAGACTGCAGTGTTTTGAGCCTCACACTGCATTCACTGCTCTCTGAATTTCATAACCGTTTCCCCTGTTTTGGAAATCTAGGGCTCTCAGGGGGGTTGGAGGGTAGAAGTTTGATAATGTTCACATTACAACACTTTTAACAGATGTGGAGGTGTGCTGATGTGTGTGTGTGTGTGTGTGTGTGATAATTAAGATTATTTTTAATAAAAGCAAAGCAGCACTGATCATACAGTGTTGGGAACATCTTGTGTTGAGTAGTTGTGGTTATGGTATGATACAGTTTTGTACATATGCAAATCAGAAGCATCATTATTCTTAGTGTGATTTCTTGCCAATGACTCCAAAGTCACTTCCTGTGTTCTTTCAAATTACAGTTACAGCGTTATTATAATGGAGAGGAGTTTGTTTTGGGGTTTTTAAATGAATTTGAATAATTCTTCCCTGGGTCGAACACTTGAATATGATCATATTAACTAAAAAAACAAGAAACACACATTATACTTTTCTCACAGTATGAGTGTTCATTTAGAGAGTGTTGTCTAAGGAGTTCTATCTGTCTCATGTTAAATAGACAGTTATGCTCTATAGAGCACAACGTCTGTGTTTGCTGGGTGTAATTAATCTTGAAAATGAAAATGTAAATCTTAATGTCAGACTACAACCCTGACATGATGGAACAAAGACTAACTAAATGAAGCCTGAACCTCAATTAGTAAAAGTGTTTATCGCATATTAACATGTAGCACTAACACCTTTCTTAAAAAAACAACAACCATCAGCTCACAGGAGACCTAAAACAGCAGACAACACAAGGCTTCCTGAACTCACACACGACTGCAACCCACACTACTTACACTACATGTTGATTAGAAGTTAGGTATGTGGAATGGCAGAGGAGTAACTTAAACATGCTGTGGCGAGCTAAGGCCTCAGGGACAGTTTGTGTCTTTTCACTCGAACACGTCCAGATTTTTAGGTTCTGAATCAAATCACAAAAAAATTCCTGTAGATATTCCATCCTTTGTTCCCAGATCTCAGCATTTAAGTACAATTTCATCATAACATCATCAATCTTTTTTTTTCTATTAGTTTTTCAAGCTCTACATGGCGTAGTGCCACGAGTCCATCCCCAAATCCCCTCAGATCCTCCGACCAGCTGTTCCCTCCATCCCTCGGTCGAGGCTGAGGGGTAAGAGAGAGATAGGACATTCACAGTTGCCCCCTACCCCTGGAGACAAACCCACTTCTTCTCTGAGGCTTTTAACTGTCCTCAGAGGTTTCTACTCCTATTTCTAATTCTTCTATGTTATTTTAATTCACTTCATGTTATTGTATATTACAGCACATTGCTAAACTGTTGTTATTTTAAACGGTCTTTACGAAACATAACTGGAAAAAGAAAAACATTTAAACGTTTTGTTTTGTTTTGGTTTGATTTGATTTGAAATCAGTCACCTGTAGAGACTGGAATCCCTCACAAACAGTATAACTACAGTACAAATACCACTCATGTTCAAAGGTTACTGCTGGTATAAAGAAGTAACAGTTTAATAACAATAATAATTTCAGAAGGAGAAGTGGAATATAAAATACAAAATATAATCATGAACACAGTATAAAATGTAAAAACTGTAGAGATGTTGGCTTTAAGATACAAATTACGCGTTAAAAATAAACTGGAAAGTAAAGCGAAAGAAGCACTAATAGCACACTGAGATAAAGACTACGTTGAGACTGTTATTCTATTGTGTCCTGTGACTGTTACCTGCAGGGTCTGAATGGGAGGCCTCTCCCATCTGTTTGTAAGGGTTGAACTTGGGCTTGGGTGCAACCATCGGGGCAAATTTCTTGGGCGCCTGCTGCTGGGAGATGGAGATGCTCGCACTACCCAGAGATGGCGTGGTCTCCATCCTGGCTGACACTTGTCCCGTCTGGTTGTTACTGTTCACTGGGTTCCACATGGTTCTGATGAGGAAATAGCAAAAAAAAAAAAAAAAATTATTATTAATGTTACAGTTCTGACCGGTGAGTTTAATGTCAGTCAAAACAGGTGACGGAGACTGACGGAGAGACCACAAAAAGCTTTTAGAGCCGAGGCCTAAAATGAGAACACGTCACTGTAGATCACAGAAAAATGAAGCGATGTTCAAGTGAAGTCATTAAAAAATATAACCTCAAACAATTAAAATTTAATAACACAACACATTTATCTTACAGTATTTCAAAAATGAATTACTGGAATGAAACGTTATCTATTTCTTCAAGAGGTCTGGACCTAAGCCAAAAAAGCTCTTCTCAGGAAAATTACACAGTCTTTGGTAGATAAGAATTTACCATCAAATTACTGATAATGACCACTCTTATTAAAATAATGCACTTCATTGAAATACTTTTTATATTACAACTAATTTAGCCAAGCTACTACAGGCAGTTAGCACAATATTAAAGTAATGTAACGACATTAACACGCTAGGAGCTGATGATGTGGGTAGTGGTTGTGCAACTGACAGAATATCAACACAGTGATACATGTTCAATGTCCCATAGCAACACTGAAGATGGGATAGTTACTAATGATTCATGGAGACTGATGCAGCAGCGTGATCCTACCAGAAGACAGCCCCAAAATACACAACACACCACTCACTGTAGTCATGAGAGCAGTATGGTGGGTAGAAGACTTGAAGTGTGCTTCAGTCTACACATCAAGCTGAGGTGAAACCACAGCCTGTGCAGACAGCTGTATTATTTAAAATAGAAGCGTTTGTGCTTGGTCACATGTTCAGATGTGGCAGGACAACACGTTTTAAGATGTAGTCTGTTTGATGCCTGCTGAGACCCTGCGGTGGTTAAAGAAACATGATTCATAGTTGACATTACAGGGCCTCATGTCATGCTAGCAACACTTTGAGGCTATGTTTAGGTATATAAGTACTTTGAGGTAACAAGCACGCTAACATGCTCTGCTGAGATCAGGTTGCTAGGTAGTCCAGGTGACGTTCTCTTTAGCAACACTTTCCAGCACTTCCTCAAGGATGCTGAGGCGTTCCCTGGCTACATGAGATATACAGTCTCCACTATGTTCTGGGTCTAGCCTGAGGTCTCCTAGCAGCCAGATGTGCCCAGAAAACCTCAAGTGTGAGGCCCCAAGCTGGTTCTTTTCAACTTTTTCTTTTTTGCCCAAACTCCCAATAATATCAGAGGCTGACAGTGTTTTCTAAACCCCAGTACGATCTCCCATGTTGTTTCCGGGGGAGAGGCCAAACTAAAGAGCAGTTCACTAAAATCCAACATTGGCCACTGTGGCATTAGGCATAACGTGCCAGGCTGGAGAGCCAGGGTGGGTTGTTTCCTGGCATCGAGCGACTGCCATCCATACGTCATATGGCTAAAAAAACAGCATCTCAATGGAGAAGGTCACTGTTAATTCTTATAAGATCAAAACCAGTATAAATGGATCATCTTTCCTTTAATATTAAAACTATTAAACCTGAATCCCAACTATTGAGTCTCGAATCAGGTCTTCTTTCTTCTTTTTTTCTTCCTATTAAAGGAGTAGTACTACTGAGGTAATATTCTGTGTTTTGATGTATTAATGTGTTAGAACAAAATCGGAGCCTTTTTTTTTGTTTTCGTTTTTGTTTTGTTTTTTAACTCGCATCCTTCCTCACCATGGCGAAAAAAAAAAAAACAAGTCAAAACAAAGAGACGAAAACAACAAAGTTTTCTTTTAAAAACAAAAAAGCCTTTATGAAAGAAAAAGTATTGAAAAATGTCGTAATTCTGATGTAACCATCAATGATTTGTAAGTGTTGATGTAGCTGTCAAAACTGAGATCAGATCAGAGTTCAGGAAAGACAGGGCGCCGATCTACGAGACATGTAGATAGAGAATTATTTAATTGTCAATTTTTGTTTATTCATTATTTTGTTGTTATATTTGGGAGGGGAGCGGGTGCTAAAACCATAAGACAGAAATGTAAAATATTTAGAAAAGGATGCAGCGAATCAATATCATGCGTGTCATGTATTTTACATGTCGACCTACGTGTCCTTAATACAGTTACAGTGAAGAAAACAGTGCGTGGAGTAAAAGATGTTGCTGTAGCTGAGGACACAAACATCCAGTATTTCACCATCACATTCTGAAATCACTTGAAATATCTGAACTATTTATACGCCGCTCCCCCCCACCGCCATCCTTCTTTTGGTTTGTGTTTGTTGCTTGTGTTCTGATGTTTTTGCTGTTTATTATCCTCACTCCGACTGATACGGGGGGTTTTACATTCTTTCTCCAGAGCACAGCAGAAAAGCCCACGCACAATCATCTTTTAATATCTGCTCAAATCCCTGCTCCTCCTGCCGTCTGAATGGTTTGTACTTTTGATATTCTTCTTTTGCGCTTAATGCCGCGATTCAGACGCCACGCTGGTGTCTCACACCCACCTGTCCTTTCAGCGCAAACAGCTTTCATTTCTCGACGCTCAAATGGCTAACAGAATAAAAAAGATGAATCAGAAACAAGGGTGGGGAAAAGAATAAATGATCCTAGCATGCGTAAGTGAGACTCAATACATGACACATTGAAGGGGAAATTTCTGTTCCGGTTTCTGATTTCATTTTGGTTTTTTTTTCTTTTTTCTTTTTTTTTTTTTTTTGATGATGGCAAATAATTCACAGCGTGTTGTCACTTTATGTATTCAGAGCGCTAAAGTGCACATTTAATTCCCTTAAATGACTTTTCCTATCATTTCAAATAAACTTCTCTTCTTTACTTTGGAGACACAAACCTGAACCCAACACAACGACGACCTCAGCGACAACAGTAATCACTTCAGTGTTGAGTAGAAAAAAAAAAAAAAAACAACTTTTAATTGTTTTTTTTTCTACATTTTAACTATAAAATCTAAACCACATAACGATGATAATCCCTGAGAACTGATGGTTTTCACTTTAAATTCAAATGAAATCTACTTTTTACTGGAGAAATGGTCTCTGAAAACTCTCTAAAAACAGTCGAGAGTGTTCTGCGGTTTACAAAGACGAACAAGGACACCGACGTGAAAAGAAAGGTTCCTGCTGAATTTTGAATACTTTCTCTCTGTGTTGAGTTCCACAATCACCTCCATTATACTGAAGTGGAGGCACAAATCTCAATGACAGAAATTTCTATTCCAGTATTCTCTTATTATCAACAAATTTAGTGGTAAGACCACAACCAACTAGTCCATCGGTGAATGCTTTCTGAATTTATGACACAGCTGGGCATTGAAGGTTTTAGTAAACGCTACTCAAAAAGAAGAAACTAGCTGGTAGCAGAACAAAATAGAGTGTCTGTTTTTTTTTTTTTTGTTTTTTTTTTTCTTTGGCATGAACACATTCACTGAATGTGTCTAAAACGATGCTGCTAAAACCAGATCGTATGAATGTGGGAAGGACTTTTTTTGAACTGAAGAAATCAGCGCAGATTCCTAATGAAAACTATTGTCATGCAAATTGTGTTCACAGAGTCCAAAACACACACACACAAACAAACACAAACATCAACAACAAATTTGAAATAAATTCGAAAAAAAAATAATTTTATTCCGTGTGATTGGAATCTTGAGGTATCTTTCATGAAGTGTGAACTTTTGTTCTTGGAAAAGAATGAAACAATTGTGAGAAATAAGTGAGAGAAGTAAGATGTGTCAAGCTTTGAATACACAGACAATACATGTTGGAAGGATCAATTCATTGTTGGGTCTGGTCTATTCACGGTAAAATGTCACTAGAATTAATAGGAGGAAAAAAACAGATACAAAAAGAGAAGTAAAAAAAAAAAACAGCAGAGGACACCATCAGTATCTGGATGTGACAGTGTCTTTATTTCTCTCCTGAGGCGAGAAGAAGCCATACACTGTCAACTACTTCCACAATATCAGATGGAGTATTTACTGGATCTGAAAGCAGCAGGTTAAATCACAATACAGCATCACCTTTTGATAAGATAGGACTTGTGCCAAAATAAAGTACCCAGCATGGTCTGAGTTTCAGACTGAGCAGAGGGTTTGTTTGAGTCTGACATAGAAAACTTCAAGAGATAAACTTCAGCATATTAATGAGTCGACTGTGACCAGTATCGCTCAAGGACTCAGTGACCCAACGGTGGTCTCTGGGCTCCACGTGTCAGCTCTACCTTATTTTGTCTTTTCACATTTCAAAATGAGTTTTCCCAGTGACGGAACACAAAGACATGCAGGTTTGTTTTCCTTTGATCCCATGTGGAACAGTAAAAAAAAAAAAAAAAATCTGGGTTGCAGGTGAAGGGCAAACACACCACAATTACTGTGGTGGTGCCTCACTTTTAAACCCAATAACAGCATAACCAATGAAAAGGTTTTTTTTTTTTTTTACTTTTTATTCGCTTTTGCCAAGATATGTGACCAGGAACTCTGGCATAACCTGTTAAAACGCACTTTACCTGAAAGAGTTTCCCTTAAGACTTTCATACATCTATTACTAATAATATTAATTTATCCTTTCGCATTATAGTTAAACACAAAAGTTGACAGTTATTTGACAGAATTTTTTAGATTATTATATTTTATTCTCACATTGAAATAGACGTCCTGCTGTGACTAAGTGTTACAAGTGATCACATGGTCAACTAAAACAAAAAGTTAAAGTACACGCAATCATGTGATCTGTACATTAGTGAAAGCGGGACTTCTCAATGTTGTTTTTCATTTATGAACGTCTGAAGGTGTCTCAACCATATTTGGGTCTGATCAGATAAAAAAGACACTATGGAGAAATCCAGAGCAACTCCCAAACATTGATATTTACAAGTAAACATCAATTTTTCTACTAGTAATATTCCTCTGTGGTGTGACTATTTTTTTTCCCGCCACACCAAAAAAAAAAAAAAAGAAGAGGAAAAAAAGTGAATCAAACCAATCAATCATCGTAAAGTTGAGCTCAGACCGCAGGAGTTTTAAAATCCTAACCGATTTTGAAATCAGGTTGCATCAGACACTCGGTGCACGGAGATTTCAAAATAATGGCACATCGCGCTCTTGACGATATGAGTGAAGGGAGCAACCAGGGAGCAATGAACCACCTCATGAGATCTCACATCACATCAGCAGATGTGAACAAAATGGAGACTGTGGTGCAATAACAAAACAAAAGCAGAAAAGTGAAATAAGTCTGATTGGTAACCCGGTCAGGGGTTGTTTATGAACTGCAGGTGAGATTCTAACAGTATTCTGACAAACCTTAGCCCCTAGAGCAAAGAGGTTTACTGTTGTAATCATCAGCTGATCCATATTTGAACCCTTTTAACTCAATCAAACATGGTTGACCAAACACGGTCACAGTCTCTGTGAGTCGGTGAGCCGTTCAGGATGTTTCAGACTGGATCTGTAAACCAACACTTGATAATCTGGACCAAATGACATCTGCACAGACCAAGCTCTACGGGCTAAATGATGCATTTGCTCACTTCTCTTCAGCAGGTGCATTTGTGATAAAAAAAAAAAAAAAAAAAAAAGGGAGCGGGCAAGTCTGTGTCTCGTTCAAACACAGAAAAAAAGAGTTATCACACCACAACAAAACCTGTACAAATGCACACGCGCATATACACAACACATCGCTGTAAGTGAGGCAGACGGCGCAGGTCACAAGTACACATGCACCAACAAAACAGCCCGTCTCCATATTGAGGCCTCATGAAAGGAAAGTCGATTCTGATTGCCGGGGCAGTTATAAGATGACTCACCAAGCTGTGAAACGATGTTTTAACAGTTTGCTTTACGGGGGCACAGCAGTCAGGCTGTCTTCTCACAGCTGTTCCGCTGCACTTTTACAGCTGTCATTGAGGAACTGCTGCAGGTGTTTCTGCTGCATTAATCTTTCATGTCCACTAAGGAAACTATCAAACAAAACCATCCAAAAGAGGACCACAGAGAGAACTGAATTCTGAAGTAAAACAGCAGGGTTCACAGATTTCTTCTGCTTTTTATTTTTTGGTAAAGCATGACAAGCTTTCTAGCAACATTTCTATCTTCTCTGTGGCTGGAGGACTGGAAGAGTAATTGAACTGGAAGAGTACATTGAAAACATATACAAAACTGCTGAACTTGACCTAACAGTGTGCAAGATCTGATGACTTTCAAACTCTCCACTAGCATCTATACATCTTTTATTTTGCCTTCTTCTTTACAGACTCGCAAATATCAATGTGTCATTGGCTGTTTTTAAAGGAGGGTTTCAGCTTTTTTTTCAATCAAGGGCTTTAGGGTCAGTTAGAGCAGAAGTTCTGCAAATGCTAGTATATAGGTGGGTCATGTATGTTCAAAGAATGAAGGTTATTAGCACATTTATGACATGTTTCATTCTGCCTTGTGTCATCGTTTCACCCTCACTCCGTCCTCACATACACAGTGTTTCAAACTGAACGAAATCTCAGTGAAGCTGCTCTCATTTACATGTTTTTTTCTGTTTCTGATTGTCAGAAAACGAAAGAAAAATATTAAGACGACATGTTAATGTGAACTCACTTCCAAACATTTCTAAGCTCTCACTAAGATACAGATTTAATAAGTGGGATGTTGTAGATGTTGTAGGCGCCGTGCTGTGATTTCAGTTCTATTTACAAAACGATCAAACTCAGAGAAAGTTAACATCTCGTTCATGTCTCAGCTGCCATGTAACTTGATCTGTCTAACTGAAATCTAACTGAACGATGTATGGGACGGGTTCGGGCCTTGCTGCTTGCTTTCCAATACTATTTGCAAATCTGTAGCCAACAAACAAACAAATAAAAAAATAAATAAAATACACATTAATCCATCAGCCTCTACGTTTTCATAAAATATTGCTTTGGTTTTACTTAAGATCTGAACATAAACTCGTGTTTCAGAGCATTTTTTGGTGCCTGAAAACCAGTGTGACATGCTGAGGGTGATACTCATATTCTTAAACAAAATTTCACAAATGAGCCGTGCAGTTTTTACACAATGACGTGTGAACAAGTGCTGCTGTGACACAGATGTACTGAGCTCAGTCATGCTCTACTCAGTCAAGTAGACGGTGACTGTCCCACTTGACTGCAGTCTTTTTATACTCTACCCCTGCAGCCTCCAGCATTTCACACACTGACCATCAAGTCAGAATCAAGAAAGAACGGCTACTGTCGCTTGGGTCACTCTGTTCCACAGAAAGTGGCTACACTTTGTCTAAAAAGTGGCACCAAGTTGGCGACACTGCTTGTAAACACTGCACTGTAGATGCTGCTTGCTACTGAGACATTTTGATTCATTTGAATTTGATTCCTCACTCAACCCGATCATTGAATCACAGGATATTAAAGTGATGGTCCAGAATAATTTGAACCCCGGGTCTATTTCACCACACATACAATTTTGCTGATCTGTAACATCCTTCATCGCCACTTGTTATGAAAAAACAAGACGCTGGTCCCTTGTACAACAGTCTTTTTAATAAACTCTTGGTACACTTCTTACAGTAGTTTTCAGTACTTCGGTTTATGTGTGGGGATTCATGCTACTGCCAGAGTGTAGTCCTATTGTATTAGTGTTCAAAAAATGGCGATTTAGATACGTTTGGCTAGTGGCCCCACTTACATTCATTGTTAGCTATTTAGCTGCGAAAACTGTCAAACTCAAGAATGTTTCAACCAACATAACATAGGATGATGGACATGGTGAAATAGACCCTGGGTTGAAAGGTCACTTTAAAGTCTGTGTTAATGTTTTTTGTGACATTACAATGTCATGTTATTTGTACAGTCTATTTAACCCTGTAAAACATAAGATTAAAACTGCAAACTGATCTTTTTTTTTATTTATTTATTTACATATTATCACTTTTCAGTCAATACAGTGAACATGCTAATAAGAAGCAGCTTTGTCTCTGGCCCATTGATCATTATTTGCTCCATTTTGGTCACCGCCAACTCAATCTAATTGCAACAATCATAAACAGGAAGTTCTTCAAGCCGCCTGCATTTTACATTTTAAGACATTAAGTTTTATAAATTTAAACTATAGTTTTATAGACATATGGTTTTATTTTACACTGATGAACGGCTTTACACAGCAGCAGATGACAGCAAATAAAAATGAAAACCATGTTATGCACACACACACTATATATCTATAGCAGTTCGCTGCTCCCATATGTGCCATAACACTGTGTGTACTTTCAACACATCTTCAAATTGTTTGGAAAAAGTTGACTAAGATTTAAGCAGCAATTATGCTGTTTTTCTGCCACCTCGTCCTTCCTCCCTTGAGTAGAGTTCAGTTAAAGCTACACGGCTCTTGGTTCACTAGGCAGCGATCAAAACATCACTTCAAAAAGACACTGCAGAGATGAAGATGGAGATACTCTTTGGTTGGCAGATTGCTTTTTTTTTCTTTTTTTTTTTCCAAAACAGATAGAGGGGTGGTAAGTGACTGGGATTAGCACTCGTGGTTCGTGACGCAACGTGCGGAGGATCAGCCATGCGGACGAAACTGCTTTAAAAATTAAAGGTTTCCATCTGCAAGAGGTTGCTGCTGAGTCTTCCCAGCGTTCGGACTTGCTCTGCTTCAGAGAGATGGTTGAATGGCTGAACAGGTTAATGCGACATTACACAAACAAGCGCGCGCTCCCCGCGTCCCGCTGTTTGGATACAGGGAAGAGCAGAGAGTTCAAGTGGTCATTATGGATCTGGAAGTGTTTCATGCAGGAGGGTAAATATTTGAAAGTGCCAGAAGTCTGACACTACGCCGTGTGTTGACATATTAATAATAGCAAAAAGCTGTTTTGGACCTCTTTCAAGTGTTAAAAATTTTATAGTGGAAGTGTAAGAGCAGTGTCAGGGCATTGGAGGACTGGGCAAGTTAAACATCATGTTCTGAAACATAGCCACTGCAAACAGTACAATTACATGACAACATTATCTTAACTGCAACTCCAGAGGAATCTATATGATTTCATTACAGTGGATGCTGTTAATTTACATTTAATTTCTCTTAATTTTAAGAAAAAGATTCTGATTAACAACCATTTATTAAATATTACATTAATATTTTTTAATTGGCTATTAAATAAAGCCATATATATATATATATATATATATATATATATATGTGTGTGTGTGTGTGTGTGTGTGTGTGTGTGTGTGTGTGTGTGTGTGTGTATGTATGTATGTGTGTGTGACAGCTGTTACTTATTTTTTATTTTATTTTACATACCTACAAGATATCAGATATTATCTCTAGTATTTATTAAGTGTGTGTCACATTAAGACGTGTGGGCTGTATTCAAAGAAAAAGAAATGTGATGACAAAAACAAGCCAACAGCGACTGCTGCCTCTTCTTCAGCAGCTGGAAAACAATTCTGTAATATGTGTTAGTGAAGCACAAATCTGTTATGGTTCAATACCGCTGAAGAAATTAAAACTTTGAATCACAGAGATGGAGTTTTGTATGGAGCTGCAACCAACAATTATTTTCATTACTGATCGATCTGTCCAATTTTTTTTTTTTTCCAATTAAAGACACTGTTTGGAGTGTTTGAGTTTGTATGCTATGGAGCAATGTTTTCATGACATTGTCCCCATTTTGTTTTTAAGATGCTGCAGTTTCATGTTTATATTCAAATATATGTTTATACAGGTTATGGATAATTCAGGATGTGTGTCAAATCTGTGGGAAACTGTCATTCTATAAGAATGTACAATGTTTTAATTGAATAAAAGAGTTTTTAGTTTGTCTTTTTTTTTTTTTGCATGTGGTATATGGATTCATACAAGACCCTGAATCTGTGGTTATATTTATGGTTTTAGTTGTTGTGTTGTATGGATGGAAGCTGCAGAACAAACCACAAACAAAAGCAGAGTTCTGACTTTATTCTAAACATTTAGACATTAAAGCTAAATGTTCCTCTATTGTCTTGCCTCATGACTCTCTACATGATCCAACTTGATGATTCTCATTTAAATGTCTATTAGCTTTAAATTTATAGTTTGTCTTTATATCTACATTAGTTTTTAAGAAAATATTTACAATGCTTTGTACTGTATGGCCGAAAAATTGTTATATTAAAGGATTTTATAATGGAGAATATGATTTCTGTGGAGGTGCAGCTTTGGCCCACAGCCACCTGTTTGCTGAACCAAGTTGAACCAGTTACAAAAAGCTCTGACTTAACTGTGTGAACAAAGGTCTTCTGAGGTCTTGATATATGCGAAGCAATTTCACCTCTAATACCAACAACAATCCATTGTGTTTCAACACCTCTATCTCAGTCACCTGCTGTAAGTCAGTCTCCAACACCAACACCAGCCACTTCACACAAACCTGCCCTGACAACAAGGAGTGTGAAAGCCAGCGGGCAAAAACCACCTTTTTTGTTGTGTCAAAGCAGGTGTGCTTAGGGCTCGGTGAAGAAGAGGGTCTCGATCACAACTCATCCCGTCTACAACAGGCGGCTGATTCCTGTTTGACAGAGGCATCCGGGCAGAGCGAGCCCCCCAGACAGGCGAGAACAAACTCGTTGGGCTGGTTGCAGCAACGGACATCAACGGATGCTTGTGTGCTTCTATATCAGTGATGCAACAGTGTGTTCTTTGTTTGATATCTACCAACAAAACTGATCTACGTGAGGCAGTTTGATTACCACATTATCACATGATTCAATTATTTCCAGAAAGAGGCAGCGCTTCAGAGTTTTAAATTGCAAATTATTCTTTCATAACTGTTGAAAACAACAAACAGAACATGTTTCACAGCTTCACCCTACCTGACTCCAAGTCAGTGTATTAACATGAGGAGTACTCCATTTGTTAAAGGCCAGAAAAACCTCAGACCTCTTTGTACAGGAAGCTATCAGACTGCCAGCATAAAGCCTCTCATAATTAGCCTCATTACACAGATGGATAATATGAAGGTTAATCAAATGATAAACACGGCAAATACCAATTTGTTTTCCCCATTAGCTATTGTGAAGATCCCAACCGGTTGATAACCATTACAAATGAGATTTGGAGCTGTGACTACTACAAAGAGTAACAAGCCCAACCCCCACCAGCGTCGCACACAACCTCCCTGAGCAAAAGCAGAAGAAAAACACCCCATAATAATGAGTGAAAAATGAAAAGGTAGCTTTTATTTAACTGTTAGATATCGTGTGAAATGTATTCTCATGTTGGGGATGTCTTCAAGGTGTGAAATAACTCCATAGACCCGGGCGAGGTTCGGCTTTCTCGGTTTGCTTGTGATTGGATTTAAAACTGTACGAGACCTTTGAGAGTCGCTGTGTTTCTCTCAGTTTTAGCGTGTTTGATTAAGGCTAGGCATGTGTTTGCATAGATGGATGGAAAGATTACCACAAAGAGACACAAAATAAGAATCTGTATCAAGCAGTTGTAGTCAAGTCACTGTCATGGCGTCATTAAGGTTTTCAGCTGAACGTGTTCCAACGTTCATGCAACAAAGAGAGAAAATCTGCTGTTTGAATGAGCTCTCTGTGCTTCTTTTGTGCTCAAAAGTGTCATCATTCACTTGCAGAGTTTCACAATTAAAGCAAAAAAAGAAAAAAATAAAGAAAAAAAGAATTATATTTCACATAATTTTGGCTATAAAAATACCACTATTCCACTAGATAACAGATAATGTTTGTTAAAGTAACACCTCAAGACTTCCTAACAAGACATGCAGGGTTTTTTTTTTTCTGAACAGCTGTTGAGTAGTTTACTTGAGTTGTTGGCCTTTGCTCCCTAATGACAGCAGCACAACTTTTTCTGTAAATATGAGAATCTGACTTTAATGCTGACTGACAGCTTGTATATTGGCTTGGGATATATCAAATAGAATTGGATGGCTTGCATGACTGGAGTATGTGCTCCTTGATACTGCAAGTGGTAAGATGCGACATCTCAGGAGTTTATCTTATCTGAGTCTCAGGAGGTTACTGACTGACAGCTGTAAATATATCACAACACAACCTTAACCATCTCCCACATACCTCTGTGGTAGATAGCGCACTTAAAAACTATATTTGCATCAGCGATAAACAAAGAAAAAAAAAACATCTGTACATTTCACATTTTCAGCAAATCAATAGCAAATGACAAAAGATCATCTGTCTTCACTTGATTGTAATGTTGAGCTACAGAGGGATAAAGGGACGGATGGCACAAATGTCACACCTATTGCAGAAAACCTGACACTAATGCGATTTCACAATACATGGGCAACATTAACTAAGTTATATATAAGAGAGAAGACAAAGAACAGAGGAACAGAGGCGGACAGATTTGCCTTAAACTGCCACATTTACATTTTAAATGAGGCTTTTAGACATTGTGACACTTTCTCCACTTTGTGCCTAATTTGCATGATGCAACTGCAATTATGACGGTAAATATATTGTGTAACGTGAGACCTTGCAGACTTGACGTGAGAACAAAAATCTGAACTGGTATGTTTAAATTTTCACTAATCTAAAATATTCACATGTGTGAGAGCTGAATTTCAAGTCATAGAAGGAAAAAAAACACACACACACACACACACAACAGAAAAAAAAGTTGAACTTGTTGAAATCACTAATCGTAAAATATCCCCTTAGCTGTGTTCTCAATGTAAAGTTGCAGAAAATAAATATTCACAGTTACATAGATTGCTATTTACATAAATATAGTGACAGCTGCAATCGTGTAATCCAACATATACTGGTGTTTTATTTAATTTTACAGCTTCTCTAATCAGAAAACTGCAACTTCTCATGTTTTCTCGCATCAGATAGTCACAAATGTATGCATTTTGACTGACTTGTGCAACGATTCTTCGCAATAAACGTGTTGAAAAACTTGCAGTTATAGCTGTGGTAATCAGACATTAGTGTGGACTGATGAGGTGAGAGGTGAAGGCTCAGTTAACCAATGGCCCTCTGAACCTACGGTGACCCTTCCTATATGACGAACGGCCATGAAATCATGATGTATTTGGCCTGTAAAGTTAGCATGAAGCTGCAAAGACACATTTATGGAAAAAACATATAATTGGTTTATAATCACAGGAAGTATGAAACATGCTGCTTGTGTCGGTTATTAATTAAAGCAAATGTCAAGTAAACACTTAACTTATTTTATCCTTTGATAGGAAAAACATTAGATACGTACATTGAGTTTGTGTAACTGATGAAAACCAAGCATGTTATTGCTGCAATTTAGAAAAATTCCGGTGTAAAAGTCCTCATTAAATCACACAGACAGACTGTAACAGTACATGTCTATTGATAGTTTAAGTTGTGCTCAGTGGAAATCTATGGTAAATAGACTATTTAAAGATTTTTTTTTAAAAATCAGCCTACATCTCTTTTCCCCCCCAAACCTCTTCTTAGCATTTTGTGCTTCCCATTTTGGCCTTATGCACTTCTGTATATATGATGACTGCTTTAAAATCCAAACTGTGTGTTTGAGAAGCTCAAGGGAGGATTCATTGGTTCTTGCCTCAAAAACTGCCAAACAGTTGCATGTGACAGCTCAAAATTAAATCAAACTGTTAATCCATAAACTACAGAGGTGACAATAAAGGACTATTATCCAACCGTGGCCCATAGCAACACATGTCACTCTCGGATAGGTAGCTAATAAGTGCCTTTGGTTTTGGAAAGTGGATTTGGGCAAAGTCAACAAAGTAAAGCTTATCTGGAAGGGAACAACAGTGAGAGAGACAAACTGTGGACTTGCCTTGAACACTTAAAACATCACATCAAGCCATCATTAATTGGCCTCATCTGACAGGCATTATCCTGGGGCTTCTTATCACAGAGGAGGAAAGGCTTATCATACAACAGGGGGACTTTTTTTTTAAGCTGTAGCTACCTGCAAGGGCTGGAGGGAAAAATTAGCGTGGTACCATCTTCAGCCTTGATGTGTTAATTGCTGCCTTTCATTTTGGAAATGAGCACTTGATGTTAAGAAGTGACTCTCAGTGGGATCCAGTTGACTTCTCTATTTTAAATATATGTCGAGTGTGGCAAAGGCAGTCTCTCTAAAGATCTTTGATCAAGTAAATGCTGAAAAGTGAGACGACTCGGGTTTGTAGCAAATGTACAGCTGGGCATTTCAAGGACAGTCTACAATACAGTGTCAGGCTAGGTGACAATTAAGTTGACTGGGGTTTCACTAGAAAAAAACATGGAGACTCTCTAAAAACTTTCAGAAATGTAATTTACTAAGACACGGACAGACTGGAATCTTCATCTCTTGAGAAAAGTATGAATTGCAAGAGAACACATTTTACTGTTGGACAGAGTTAATTATGATCCTGAAGTCACAAACAAGTCAAGTGTCTGGCCGTGAGACTCAAACTGCTCGTGCTGGCGAAAGCTGAAGCGATGAAATATGACAAAAGGGAGGTAAGCGTGTAATTTGAGGGATCAAACTGTCAACTGTGTGTGTCTTTGTAATTGTACATGTGTGGTGTAGGAGCTGTAAATCAGCTTTGAATACATGTTTATTTAAAACTTGGGGTGATTGGGATGATATGGTTACCTCGTTGCACTTATAATTAGCCTTCAAAATGCATCTGGTTCTGGATTTATAACACCACTGTGATCTGATGTCCGTTTACAGTACATCTTCGACAACAATTAAATCACAGAATGAATGAAAAAAAAAAAACTAAAATGAATAACAGTTGTATCCTATAGAACAGATGGCACTCAAAGGATTTTGGATCTTATATCTGTTTTAATCTATGAGTCATCAAGTCGATCAATTTGTGCTTTGAAGTTGAATGTATCATCTCCTGCAGATGGATTAGAACAGTAATAATAAAATGTAAGACTGTTCTCACACCTAACTCGTTTCATTCAACTAAACTTTGCAATTGTCCATTTGACTCTGTTCATTTAAATTAAAAAGTCAAACTACTAATAGCTTCCTCTGTTGATTATGAACTGTTAACAATGTGATGAGTGTACACTGAGACACATCTGCACCAACACATCTCTTCTGCTGTAACTGCTATAATACCTACTATTATGAGAATGTTAAATGTCTTTTTTATGTAGTAATAAAGGTGTTAATTAAATTAGATGTTTTAGCTCTAATGCCAAAGTTTGTTATGGTGTTACACAGAACTAAATTAGATTAAAAGATGTTTTTAAAGAACATTAGAAACACCTCTACTATTCCAGTTTAACACCACCATTAACTATGACTTCACTAAGTAATCATGACCCCTGGGTTTTTCTAGGAAACATAATTGAGACCATATTACATTTTCTGTTGAAGTAATGAGGATGTGTTGTGAATTTACTTGTATTGCAAGGTGTGAATGTTTCGATACTGAACTCACCAGTAAAATATTCACAGACAAGCATGACTTGTTTTCTACCAAAGTATTTAGTCTTACAGTGCAATCTTTATTCACTTCTGTGTCCTTATATTTAGACACTCACAGGTCTCAGTTAAATTAGACTAGACCACTAGACTGTGGTCTGGTTTAATGTATAAAAAGTTAACTGCGACTTCAGCAGTTTAACTTACATTTAACAAAAACCACAATCCTTCCCTAACTTTAACCAAACCGTATCTGTTTCCTTAACCTGACCACAGACAGGACTGTGGATGAGACTCCCCGTCTCTGGTGTCTCAGTGCTACCGTCGCCATCCACCCCAACCACGTCATGGTGGCCCAAAAAAAAAAAAAAAACAATTTTACAAGACATAGCTGATGCAGTTCCAACTTCACTAAAGATATTACAGGGGTCAGAAAAGTCTGTTGTACAGCAGAACAGCTGCATCAATTACCACAAAATGTACAGGTGTTTCTAATAAAGTGGAGTTTTAAGTGTATAAACACTCAAATTGGAATATTTATCTCCTCATCAATTAGACAGAGAACAGAAGGTAACAGAGGTGTGTAACAGTACTTGTCCCAGTATCAGTGCAGGAGGTTTGGTCCATGTAACAATGGTAATAAATGGTAACATGAGTTCAACTTCATGTTTACAACAAGAAAACGTGATGTCATTCATTTATCCGCCCGTTTAGTTGCTGCAGTCTTCAGCTGAAATGAATGGCATGTATTAAGATTGTATTACTAAAGGTTAAGACAAGACACTAACACCAAAAAATGTCCTGATATTTAATTTCTCTGCAAAATAAAAAAATATTTCAATTAACTGGAAACACATTTTGCCTCCATCGCCTGATTGGTGGTTTAAAGAGATAATAAAATCATTCTCTCTTTAAGGTTCCCTGAAAATATTAGGCCAAATTTGGAACACGCTATTGTCCCTTATAGACTCTAAGACTAAGATGTTTTTTTCTGTACCTTTTTTCCTTCTATTTTTCATGTTATGTTATTAATTTTATTTTATTTTATTTATTTTAAGTCTCTCTTATTCTCTTATTATTCTATTTCTTTCCACTTTTCTTTTTGTGGTTAATCTCTCTGGGATAAGATGAGCTTTTAGGGATATTTGTGGATAGGATCTGGGTAAAGGGAATGTAATGTAAAAAGTGATACTTAATGATTTTTTTGTCTTCTTAATACTGCTGTATGCGACCCGTATCAGTGTTGCTCAAACATATATTGTAAAAAAAAAAAAAAAAGAAACATTTCAGTGGCTTTATATAACACATTTCTTTGCGAAACACCTGCTGATATGCAACATTAAACACTGAGTAACTCTCATAGCTGCAACCAAACTGTGGACATACGAATGAAGAGCGAAATGTAAAAACAGAAACAAAGTGACTGAAGATATAATCCCTATACAGTGAGAGTGGTGGATTATGGGATTTCTGCATTCCTCACAGTCTCTGCTACATGCCAGTTACACCTTTTACTGCCTCAATCACTGTTGATGTTTAAATCCTTCAGTAAATGAAATGTGAACTGAGGCCTCTCCAAAACAGCTCCTTCAGATGAGGAACCATCATCATCATCATCATCACCAGAGCTACAGAGTCAAACTTGTTTCATCACGGACATTTCTGCTGCCTTTTGCACCCGCTTCAAAAAACTTTTGTCCATTTATTATTCTGTGACAGTAAACAGATATTTTCTGAGTCTGAGATTTCCGAACCTTTTCATATCACAGGTATTGAGTTGTTATTTTAATGTTGAACACAGCTTATCCTCTGCTTCCACACTAAGCACTTGCACATCTATCCCCTTATTCAAACTTGTATTGGGTTTTGGCTTGGGGACATAATCCCTTTCCCGGCTCGCTCACTGGCAAAGCCACATAGAATCAACTCATCAATACCACTTTGTTTACTGAATACAGATGACTTTGCTCAAGAATCCCCTTAGCACAGCGAAGGATATAAAGACGTGAATGAGTGTAAAGCTCATGACGATTTCATCTGAGCTTTTTTAAATACTTGAGCTGCCATTTAGGCAATTGCAGCAGACAGCGATTCCGCTATGCAATTATATCCAAATCATTTGGGCTTGGCCCTGATGAAAGAGGCTGACAAGGAGCCAGGGTGTCTTAGCCCTTTGTCTTGACTCACAGGTACTGCTTCAATAGCAAACTCTTCTCAGGAGCAGGGGAAAAGGCCCAGTGAGTTGGCAACCACCGCCGTCGTTTCCCTCACCCTCACATTATTCTGCAGTGCTGAAATGCACGACCACAGATATTGTCCATAACAATGAGCTGCTTTAGGCCAATGGCTTCACCATGTCACACTCAGCCTGGGTTTCCTCATACTCTCTGTATGACACACACATACACACAACACCAGTAGCTAAGCTCTATATAAAGTTCTCTACCATTTTGGGAGACTGCTGCTGTAAAACTTATCTGCAACATAAAGTTGGATTAAGTAAGAAGATGAAGATGAAAAGAAACAGCATATGCACTTGTATTAATCTTAAGCAGCCCATTCATTACCTTGTTTGTTAATATGTAAACAGGCCTAAGAAAAAAAGTACTGAGCCAATTTGTACCAGACTTGGTGGAGGGGTGAGGTATGGGCCAAAGAAGAACCCATCACATTTTGGCCCTGATCCACCTTTTATTTTATCAATTTTCTTAACAATGCAGCATAGTATGTTTATTGACATTTTTATCAGTGTTTCAGGGAACAGTGTCTAGATCTTCAAGTGAAAAAAAAATCAAGACATATTTATGGTTTTAAGACCTACTGGTGCAGATCCAGGTAATAATTCAGGTCTGACAGATATGACAGATATATACATATTGGCAGATGTATGCGCTGCTCTGAATGCCAGTCTAATCTTGTCTTTTCTTTTTCATCGTTTCATTTGTTGCCTATTGCTGGTCATAGTCACTGTTGTCAGCTGAAGTAAGACAGATCAATGTTTGGTCTTTTTCCTTTCTTTTTTTCTTCTGTAGTTTGTTTGTGCTAAAGCCCTGTTAACCTTAACAACAATTCACGTGAGTTAATCTACAGCTATAGGTTCAGATACATAATGAAACCATATTTAGGTAAAACACTGAGGCTCATTTTAAGCAGATAGCTGATGACTCAGACCTGATAAGTGACTCAGATTGGAACTAAACCCAAAAACATGCACAAGAACATATAATAATTTTAATGGTGATAAAATTTTGAATAATTACCTTGTTCCAGTGTAATAAGCCCATGTGAAGGAAAACTGGACTAATATTGTATTTCTCTTGACCTACAGTACTTAATACATAAATACGATAAATTCTAATAGGTCACCATGATTACTGTAATTGTAATACCACTGACTGCATTGATCTGATTAGCTAATTAGATACTTGTCCTGCTGTTGTAACAGAAATGTTCTTATTTCTTCCAGCTGTTTCAATCTTTAACTATGTTATGTTGTGAAACTGGACGAATCGTGGCTCAAATGCAGGTGTAAGGTGATCACCAGCAGCAACAAACTGCAATTCCCACAGTAAACAGACAGTCAAAGAGTAAAGTCAAAGAGTCAGAGCCCTGATCTTGTTTTGAGATGCATGAGGTCAATAAGACCTGCTTCATTTGCAAAGTCAACGGTGTTACTTGATTATTTAGACCCAAGCCGGAGAACATCGCAGGAGAGATTTTCTCCCACAGCAGATGAGTTTACTTTAATTCAGGGATTTCTTACCCATCCCTTTGACTAACATGTTACAGCGTTTTTTTTTTTGTTTTTTTTTTTTTTTTTTTTGGGGTGGGAGGTGGGGGGGTGTTTACACATTCTTGAAAATCCATGTTAGAACAGAGAAATTCAGGCGATGTGTCAGTCTTACAATCAGATACATTTGCACTTCCGTGATTCATCCAAGGGTCAAAATAAACCAGATCTTTATCTTAACTCCTGAAGAAAAACAAATTGTTGAAATCCTGCTCGGCCAGAAGCATCTGTGCACCATCAGTTGGGCTGAGCTAAATGTTTTGGGCCTTTGTGCTCATGCCTAGTTGTTTGGACTCTTATTTAATCTTTCCCTTCTCTACTGCTCACTCTGCAGCACCATGACCCTCAGTGATACCCGAAGCAGATTAATTGAAAGGCAAAGTTAAACTAGTTGTTTTTTTGGAAGGTTTTATCCTTAATTGACTGATGGTTGCTGCTGTTTATCTGCTGCTTAAAACTAAATCCAAACCAGCTCACTGCTGCAGCTAAAAATCCATCCAGGGTGTCTATGTCAGCCTTCTTAATCACCCCGAGGTCGTCTTTATCTAATCTGTCATAATGCACATGTCTTATTTACTTGTTTATTTCTCTTCACTTTCCTTGTGGAAGGTGATTGCAGCTTTAAATGTTTATCATACGCTGCTCCAGTTTCACATAGAAAGCTGGAGAAATTGTTTAAGAACAGAACCTTGGGCCTTGATGTGTACACATGCAGCTTGTTACAGTCAACATATCTGCGGAGCTGTGAACAAAGGGCTGTAATTGCTCTATCTTATGCCAGTTCAATACGCCATTATTTTCCATTGCATTGTTAAGGCATGTAGCCCCTCCCAGCAGAGCAGCATTGATTTAGTGCAATAGATTAATGCTCACTGTGTCTGCATTTTAAGTACGCACACGGCTAGTATGGGTGTCCTTGTATCAGACATAAAGTTAACCAACTGAACTAAAGTGCCAAAAAAAAAGTGCCATCAGTATAAGAATTAGACTGCAACACATACCTTAAAACATCAGTGGAATTCTAATAATTTCTCTTCATCTATACTTTTCCAAGAGTCCAGATCAAAGTAGTTGATTTTTTTTTTTTTTAAAGAAGCTCAGAAATTCTTTAAACCAAAATATTGGAATTTGGCTTCTTTTATGTTACAATGTTACAGTAAAAAAGAAAAAAAAATCAAAACTCTAACAGAAAAATACTTCACCTGAAATATTTTTCATTTTCCCAAACTGCAACTGTTAAAAGTTAGTAGTTTCATCCTTCAAAATAAGAGCAAATACAAACTACGAAGAACTGTAATGTACTGTACTAAATGTACTACTGACTACAAGAGGAAAATTACACAATTTATTAGTTAATCATTAAAAAATTACCCCATCATTGATACATCATCATTGTGTAAAAACTAAATTATGAAATTATGAATGTCTTAATGTGACGTAAACTGAATATTATCCCTGTAAGAAATAATATGACATTTAAGGATCACTGAATCACTGTGGTCAAACTGGGGTGATTATTTTTACTGATTTACTTCAACTGAGCAAGAAAATATGATCAGAATTAGGCCAGAAAGCAAATTTGTAATCGCTTAGTTTAATTTTATTGGCTTATTATATATTCCCCTCTTCAGTTATACCTTCTATCGATTAAGTCTTTCACAAGAAATAAGATTCTGTAGGAATTCTGTGCTGTTGCCTTCATTTGGTCAATATTTCTGCTGACCTTAAAGCCACCCACACACACAAACACACACAAACACACACAGACACATACACACACACACAAAATTGTGATAGTTAACTAACTATTGTGTAATGAGCAAAAGAGAGAGCATCTTGGATGATATTTTTGCAATCTAAACTAACAAAAATCAAACATGTTTTTGATTGTGTGGATTCTTCATTCAGTCCAAAAAGCTACTTTAACACCAGATGCACGAATATGGTGCTGCTGAGATTATCATGCTGAGGTAAATGTGAAAGAAACATCTCAAAGATGTTTACCTTACATAGAGTAGGCTGGTATTAGTTAAAATGAAATGAAAGGCCATTGAATGGGAGAGAAGACTACACAGTTTCTTAAAACAAAAAAGAAAGATATTATATAATTTTCCTGATGCATCATCTGAGAGTCCAGCAAGAAAAAAAAAATCAGAGGGATTTGTCCATTCACGTTAAGTCTCTACTGTTTGGCTGAAGCTCTCAGTCGAGTCCAACAAAGAGTTAAGCATTTTAAATTCTACAGTGACGCTAAACTGTTCTTGAAATTCAGCTGGCAGCCAGCCTCGCTAGTCATCTGTCGATTTGATGTGTGCTTCAAGAATCTGGCCCGTACAGTCAAACTGTGAGCCAGGACATCCAAACAAACACAGACACTGAGAGCCATGCTTGGCAAGTTAAGTTCACAGCATCAGCGAGGCACAGTCATGTAAGGTGGTCCACATCAGTCCACTTCTGTGCTACTGCGCTGCTTTGATGCTGACTGAGAAATGAAAGTGAACCCCCGCGTGAGGGTGTTATTCTATGATTTGACTGGTGATTTAGCGCCTTCAGCATTACTGATGCAACAAATGTGTCAGTGAGCTGAAGGAGTTACCACACGTACGTACAACATCGGGGTATATGGCGTTAGTGAGGGAAAAATACATGTGGTTGTAAGTGCTCTTGAAAGTTTTCTCGACACAAGTGTTGAACCTGATTGAATGAGCAGCGTTTTTTACATGTTCTTAAGTTCTCACTTTGAACAACCCCTCGAATGTTGAGCACTCTGGAGTTATTGATAATTTTGTTTTCGAAAGGATGACAGAAAGGTCAAACGGAGTTTATATAAATATTGCTCCTTGTGCAAAATGACTTTGTGTACTAAATCAAGACTTCAAGACTTTTTTATTGTCATTGTACAGTTGCCTGGACAACTAGCTAGCAAGGCCACAAAGGCGCAAGAAAAATGTTCAAGTACAAAATATAAAAATATAGAATATAAAAACAATATATACACAATGTATAAGGTACAAGAGACATGGGGGGATATTATTATTATATAAGCGACACTATTGGTTAGGTTGGTGATTGCACATTTGCCAAGATATTGTACAGGGCCAAAGTCAATAGCAGTAGTGGGATTACTGTTTGAAAGGAGTCTACACACACATATATACACACACACACACACACACACACACACACACACACACACACACACACACACACACACACACACACACACACACACACACACACACACACACACACACACACACACACACACACACACACACACACACACACACACACACACAAAGCAGTGACGATGCTGTGTGAACGCTCTGCTGTGAGAATAAACCTAGAAATTCTTGTGTGACTTTAAATTGAAATGTTGCAGTTGTATTTTAATAAACCAGGTTTCACTCATTCCACTACTCGTTAACACCAGTGCTTCTCTGCGCTGCAAATGTAAAATAAGCAAACAAGAAAAATCAAAGTAAATTTGTAAAAACCTTGAAAGGATCACTTGGCTCTTTCAGCGTGTAAAAACACAGAGTGATTTTAGCGTCAGTGTCGACCCTGACACAGCTTCTATCTGGGAAATGTAAGCCCATGGCGTCTGTGGAATACTTCTACAAAGCAATGGAGGGGAAAAAAATGCCATTGACTTTTGAAAAAATACATAAATGTAAACGTTAAAAGATGTTAAAGAACCGCTCCTGACATTGCTACAGAAAACAAACAGAGATTTGAAGCCGCTGTTTACGATGCACCTATGAGCTGACGCTGAGGTTAATACGGGGAAATGTAACATCTGTGGCAGGTTTTAATGTGTTAACATGGTGATAAAACACTCAGCGCTCAGCTACACACAAAGGGCAACATGAGCAATACTGCACACCTGTTATCATACCAGACATGTTATATTAAACGTTTAGAATTCTATGAAAGCAATTTGAATTTGTCAGGAAATTATGAAATTATATGAATGAAAAATACGGTGATCTGGGTTAATAATAAAAAAAATAACCCTGTTTGTTGTCTTCAAAAAAAAGGAGCATGTTAACATGGAGGTTGTGTGTGAAGGAGACATGACAATAAAAATATCTGAAACAAAGATGCATGAGATCTGAAGCTCATCTGCAACAGAAGTTCCTGTTTAGTGGTTTTTGTACAGGCTCTGCTGTATGTCTTCTCTCTCTATTTTCATTCAGATTAATACTTGAAACAAATGTTGTTGATGTAATTTCAACTGGCTTTTTTTGAGGCTTCACTGTGAGTTCTCCTGCATTTAGTAGTAACATCAGACTGGGAACACCTGATAGCTGCACAATGGCAGTGGATGGGGCCCAAAAATGTATGTTAAATTTGGGTTAAAACCTGACTGTTCTTTCTGCTTTTTATCCCATGAAGACAAGAGAGAGGAAGCCTGGAACAGTTGTTATGAACGTGGTTGATAGCGCTTCAGTATCTGCACCGTGAGGTCGTATTGGGCCCTGAGTAAGTAAACACTGGTCTAATAAACACCACATTTCTGACACATATGATATCAGATGATAAAATATGCTCACACTGTGGGAGTGTGTGTGTGTGTGTGTCTTCTGTGATTTTTGGTGATGTTGGTGGAGAAGGTTGCGTCTAATAACACATAGCAAGGACACAGCTTTGCCACTTTTTTTTTTTTTGCCAGCACAAAAAGAAGCAGCTCTTTTGTCTGCCCCGTGTCTCAGAGGGCACGAATAAGCTTATTATTACTCAAAGAATAAAAGTGTGTTAATGAAAGCCATGGCAGGAAGGAAGCTTTTTGCACCACCTGTTCAACATTTTCATATTCAGTGAAGAAGAGCTCAGGTTCCCACATGAGCACCTTACCATCTGCTTCAAAAATCAAATTTCGGTATTCAACAACGGTGCATGCTTTGCTAAGCACAGACACCTCAGAGCTTTCTAATTTCAGCGTGGCTATTTTGCACAAACTGTAAGTACAGTCTTACAGGTCTGTTGTCTCCATATGAGTACACGTACATGTGCTGTTCATCTGATGGCAAACGTTCAAGTGACAACACCGAAAAACAAACACAAGTCTCCATTAACGTTATACACATAACACACACACATGACTAAAACACTGATGAAATTATTATATCTTACATCAATTATAACACGGACCATTAGTGTTATCGGGACATGCAAACACGAGTGTGTGGCTGTTAGGGGAGTTCTCAGCAGCTTATCACTATCGACACAGACAAGGAGTCAGCTAATTAGCAGATAAAGACAAAGCATCATCGCAGGCTAAACTAATGTGCCACGTTCAAACTGAATGTGCAACCAATGAGTGGATTTCATTATTAACAGGCATTTTTATTTTCAAACCCATAAATATTTACCCATTATTCCACTGCAGGTGATATTACATGCAACCTTTGAATAAGGCTGAAGGCAAACTGTTGTTTTCTGACCATAAGGTTACATCTTCGTGGTCTATCAATGTTTAGGAATAAATTCAAGTCCTAATTCATTCGTCTACAGGTTACTTTTGAGCCAAATCATAATCTTTGTGGTACACAAAGAGTTTTCAGCTTCAAGTCCCCAAACAGGGTCAAGTTTTGAAGGGGTGTTAGAATAATCATTTGGTTAAAAACCACATTAAAATATAAATCACTTCCTGCACTGAAGGCATCTCCAGCCAGACGGTGGGAACACGGAGGAGCAGTTAATATCTGACTTATGTCTTTAAAAAAGCAAAGTGGACAAAGATTCATTTGAGCATTAGTGTTTTTCTACATTTTCTACCCAAAACACATGACTTGTTTTTCTTATAACCAAAGCTAATTGAATAAATGGAGAATGTATCATGTGAACATCTCGCTGTACGTCATTAAGACAACCTCCGGCTCTTGAGCCAACTCTGTGTGACGCAAATGACGCGACTTGGCAGAGGAATTTTAACTGGAGTCACATATATGAATGCAAACTGTACAATAATGTGTGTGTGTATTTAAAAAAAAAAAGAAAGAAAGAAAGAAATGTAACAAACATAAATGTTTGTCTTGCCTTAAATGTAATAAAAGAAAAAAAATTAACAATGCATCACCAATTTGAAGTAATGCAAGCACAAGTCTAGTACAAATTTAAAGCTCGACAATATTTCTACATTTTACTGATGAAAAGGTTTCGCAACACAATCTTTAAAATCAGATAGTTTAGACTCATTAACATCTACGCTTTCACAAAAGAAAATCTGGAGTCAAAATATTGTTTTTATGCACTGACTACATGTCTGTGTAATGCTGCAGAACAGCCAGTGCTCTTTATGGCCACCGCTGACATTAATTACACCCACTGATGTGTTTACACAGTGTTTTTTTTTTTTTTTTTTTTTGCTGTGCACGAACAACACTCGCATAAGAAGTTGCACATTTCTGATTTTCCTCCTTGTTAAAAATAAAGCAAACGAGGAGAAAAAATATGACTGTGGCTGCAAATTTGATACAAAACAAAATAGTGTTGTTTCGTCAAAAAAAAAAAAAATGAAGGGAAAAAATGATGGAAATGGAAAGAAAAAGGAAATGAAAATAAAGAGATAATGCTGTCTATGTAGGGGAAATAATGAAAGTAGATGAAATGAAAAAAAAATACAGGCTTCTGTGATCTTAGAACATTTATTGTACCGTTAAAGAGAAGAGGAAAAATTAGGTCAAGTACTTACCCAAAGTTTTAACACAAAGTGATGATGGAGACAACAGGATCAGATGCCTGAAAAAGTAAAAAAGAAAAAAAAAAAACAATATTAGTCAATAGCGCGCACATAATAATCATTCAGGTTCATTTAAACTGTCCGATTTTGGACTGCAGCCTCCGTATGTGTGTGCGTGTTTGATTAATTTCAGCTTCTTTCATTCACTTGTTTACTTTAAGAAAGTTAGTATTACAGTGCAGCTCTAACTCCTAAAGCGAAACACTAACTTTTTACTGCAGGGGATAAATTCAAGAAAGATAATTGTGACTGAAATTTCTATTTCTGGTGTTGTGAATGTCCTACATTCTGTTTAGATACAGGTGAGGGTGGGGGTGGAATGATTTTTGTCTCCAGGGCCCAAAGATGTGTATTCCTCTTGCTGAGGAATGCTTTTGTTCTGGTAAATTGACATTGTCAGTTTCCCACATTGCCACAGAGCTGCATATACTATAGGGAGCAGTAGTGGGAACACAGATGCTACATACGATTGGCGTCAGTCAATGTGACAGTTCTTGTTTTTTCTTCTCTTTTGAGGGAGGGGGGGTGGGTCTATTTTTCTAAATCTGAACTTCCAAGTCGAGGAAGCAGGAAGGAATAAGAATTAATACACCTACACTTCCCTTCTCCCTTCAGAATGGCAAAAATCTCTTTGTACTCGCATCATAATTACTGGTGGGCGCCAGTTTGGAATTGTTATCCATCCAGGCCTCCTTCACACTTTTTCTTTTTCTTTTTTTTTTTTTACAAGTATAATAAAAATGTTTTGAGAAGATGCAACTGACATCTAAGTAGTTTCTCAACTTCCCTTCACTTTCCTTACGCCAAACAAACGTAAAAGGAAAGACATTGTTCTTAAGTGGCGATCCTTCTGCAAGCGCATGCTCCCTATTTTCAGCCACATATAGCGATGAGTCGCTGGGTACGAAAAGAAAGTTCCTCCACGGAAATGAGTTTTAATATATTCATCAGAAAAACTGTTTGAATTTCCACTTTTAATTTATTGTGTATTGTTTTTAAGCTGTTGAGCACTGAACTGTCCCTTTGTGTTGCCATGTAAAATAAGAACATCTCCATTATAACTATCATTTCCTTTCATTTCCTTTCACCATCACTATCATTTAAATGCAGACATGTAAGTTTTCACTTGATTTCTATTAAAAACTGACAAAATATTTCCTTTAACCAACTGACAAAACATTTTTCACCATGATAAAGCAATTAAATGACAAAAATAATTCATAGATTACTCAGTTGCTTAAAAAAACATGTTTTAGTTGTAGCCTTGGTGAGTATATGTCTCAGGAATAGTTCTGAAATAAATAAACCATGTTGAATATTAAAATATTAAAAACATATTTAATTCAACAGTGATCAATTATTTATCAAGAGGACAGAAGACAATAACTTGGAAAATAAAGCTGGTAATTAACTACATGTAGGTGAAGCTGCAGCTGTTGGAGCAAAACTAAATATGATCATCGAGTCTCTGCAGACGACGCTGCTGAAAAAGGTCAGTTTACCCAAAATCCACACCAAAAAAGGCAAGATACCCAAGTTCTGTCAAGCCTTGCAAACACCTTGAGTTTTATTCACTGAGGTGAAATGTTTGCAAATTAGACTTTGACTGTCAAAGAAAAGTAATTCAAAGAAAGTAAAGGGAATTTCATCCATTGTTCACAAAGTATCGAACAGGAGCAGAGACACATTCCTTTTTAGAAACAATGTCCTGTTTGAGAATATGTCATCCAGCTCTTTGTCAGCGTTTCTTTTCTATCAAAGGTACAAAACAGTGAAAACCGTCTGTTCTCTTGTAAACACAGACGTCAGCTTTCTCTCGCCAAGTATCACCATCAAGGTCAAACTGCTGCCGTTTACTTTAAAACAACTATTGAGCCATCGTCACATACACAGCTGGGAGAGTTAACAGCTAACTGGGGACCTTATTACACTAAGTGTTTGCCTCACTTCCTGTTTGCTTGTCTTGCCGTCAACTTAAATTGTGCACCAACGCTATGTGGGTCAGATTTTTATTTATACTTGTAATTACCCAGGTTAGATTTACTGGGTGCTAATCTTATTTTTTAGCAACACACACACACAATTACATATTTTCACACCTCAAGGCCTCTGTCTTTTAGCACTGTTGACAGATTTCTTACAACTGCAAAATAGCCATATATAGCCAATACATAATATCAGGGTTTTTGTGATTTTCAGTGATTTTGTCTTCAGCTAGGAAACCCTGAACGAAAGAAAGTTACCGAAACAAAAACCTCTAACAAAAGGAAAAATAAATTGACATACAGTGGCACCTATATCTGAAAAATGTCTGAGAAGTGGATGGATTTGAACCCCGTGCACTAAATTTGATTGATCTCGCAGTCTCTGAGTTACAGACCCAAACAAAAACAAAAGGGTTTCAGCACGTTCTGTGCTAAGACATCTGGGGATGAATCCAGCAGAGAAGCAGAGAAGGAGCCGTGTTGGTGATCTGGCCAGAAATCGTGGAAAACACGTCAGATGAGCTTATGGCTCTCTCTCTCTCTCTCTCTCTCTGTGTGTGTGTGTGTGTGTGTGTGTGTGTGTGTGTGTGTGTGTGTGGGGCTGTCGGCTGCCAACACAATAAATTAAAAACACAAGTGTGGCGCTGCCACTGCTGATGCTGGGGCTCTACCTGTGAGGCAGCGGTAAGAAAACAGCTGTTCCTGCAGCAGAGAATGTTTTCATAGTTTATCTGCGGGTGGGTTGCACCATCGCCTCACTGAGAGAAGGTTCTGGGTTTAAACCCAAGTTCAGATGAGGTGGTGTCTTCTCCTCTGCTGCCTGTGTGGGTTTCCTCTGGGTACACCAGCTTCCCCCTCACAGACCAAAGACATACAGCTTTGGTTAAATAGTGACTCAATTTGCAATGTGACAATAAATACCAATAAACACAGAGTTAACATGATGTGAGGGAAAGTTAAACATTCAAACCCTGGTTAACAAGCCTCAGTCTACAACTGTCTGCTGTTTGAACTGAACCTGCTGCTACGATGACGTCTGAACACAAACGTGTCACATAATAATCCACTTAGTTCAGTGGCTTCAGCGTACTTAACTATAAACCAAAACAACTGCCCTGCTCATTCAACCATGACTGAAAAAAGTCACTATATTGATGGATGATCTATCAATCACATTACTAATCACGTAATGTAACAGAGAATAAACATTAATGTATGTGAGTAAGTTTTACTATACGTAGCTGCAAGTTTTGTCTATTCTTTACTGAATTAAAAGAAATAAACTCATCATTTGTAAACCTCACTTGCCAATGACAGCTGAAAAAAAAAACACAGGTTCATGGTCAAACTTAATTCCTGACCACTGGTGTGAGCAAAACCTTCCTGAATGTTTCACTGTTCAAAAAGTCTGCTGTGGCGAATCAAGTCCAAAAAAGGCCAAATCGTTCACAGTGAAGTTGCTGTTTTAGAGGGAACATTTAAGTTTCCTCTCATGCCTGACAGTCAATAGAGAAACTGACATGTTGGTAATTCTCTTCAACCGACACCAGATAGTTTTTAAAATACATAAATATATATATCAATGCCAATATTTATCAGGTATTTTTTTGTTTGTTTTTTGTTTTTAACAAGTGAAGACACAGTGAAGGGAAAAGCCGCTCACACCAAAGACTGTTTAACACTCTGGGCCTCCGTCGACCTGCTCTGCTGTTACTGCGTGACGTTACACAACTGTGTCTTACTGACCGTGTATTTCCTTCAGACAAGACATGTATTAACATAGAAATAAATTTGGGTTTAAAAAGGACGTTCATAAAGTACTGCCATCACTTTGAAATGTTCAGGCCTGTTTTTTCTTTTTCTTTTTTTTATTTGATAGTCAAATAAAATGAGTCAATTTCATTCAATGCCAAATCCATTTTGATAACTTAGGTTTAACTATTTTCAGTTTCGCAGTCAAAAAAAACCACAAAGAACTAAACACTCAAATTATTAAAGCCATTAGACATTCACATGGAGTAATTTGCTATCTAACACAAGATCATCCAAGTACATTAGACCATTAAGGCATTTCTAAAGAGCCACATTCTAAAAAAAATCTAATTTAGGCCCTGAAAAGGTCTTTATTCATCAGGTTATGATGGACGGGTTGGAAGGCGACTAAAAACAAGTGTTCGTGCATCACAACCTTTCTTCTAACCTTCATCTCTCCCTTCACGCTGCTATCAGGATCACTCTGTTTTTATAGACTACATAGGATGTGTTTCAACACTCATCATACGTTTTTTTTTTTATTTTATTTTATTTTACAGCCGCTGACCCAGTCATTCTTGTTATACAGATCTGACAAAGCTTAGGAGCAGCTAGTCCATTTTCTCTGCGAACACATGCTTTCTAAGTGCTCCTACAATGGACGGTTTGATTGGGCCTTAATGTTTACAGCCTGAAAAGGCAGACCAAACCAATGAAAAATACATATCCCTCAAAACACCTTGGCCTTTTCCCTGGGCTTTAAGGTGTATTTATAACCACCTCTTTACAGCATCGCAGCAAAGTGAAAGGCCTGTCCACATTAAATTAGTTACCTTTTACTGAACTGGGTACAGTACAGTACCAGTGGGTTTACAGGAATCTGCCTAAGGGCAGACTGGAGCACGGGGAATACCCATGACAGGAAACAAGTCACCCATCTGATTTATATCTGACCTGCTAACCATCCATGAAAGGTTCATCTGGACCAAGAATACAGCTGAATCTCACTCAGAGGTGAGCTGGCTGCCGGGATAAGTGCAGCACAGTGACTTTCAAAGCCCCACTTTGGAAATCCTGATTATACCTCTTGTAGATGTAAATACACCGTGTTTTATAAAGGCCTGAATTCTCTGAAGAATCACCATCCTGTAATTTTCATCTCCTGCCACTAGAATTCAAAATGCAGGTCTTTTGTTGTAAATAATACGGCTTACTTTGTGCTCTCATCTTAACTTTTCAGTCAGCGTTGCCTGGAAATATGAGGCAGAATGAACTCAAAACAAAATTTACTCGAACAATACTTTGATAACAAAATAAGCAATGAGGTCGAATAGTAGTAAGTAGTCACAAGTGATCACACAGACACACATACACACACGCACACACACGCACGCACACACACGCAGGTCAGTGTCAATTATATGAAAGCAACTTGTGAAGCAGTGAAATTACAACACAGACTGGTTGTTAGAAACATCCATCATGTCTTACAACTCTGCTTTCCATTTCAACTTTGATGAACCACACATGCTGTATCTGTGCAGGCTGACGGTTATTCTGTGAAATTAGGGATTATTAAAGCAAATTCTGAATTATGGATTTGACCTGAAGATTACAATTCACCCTGGTGACCATGGATTGTCTGCACCAAATTTTTTGATAGTTCATCCCACAGCTGTTGATAAATGTCACTCAAAACAACAAATGTAAGGCTAATGGTGGTACCAAGAACCACCAGAGTTGATATGATGTATCTTCTCGTGACGATGAGTTGCTGTGCATCTATTCTTTACAACAAAAAGTTGCTAATATATTTCAGGTTAGACCCACAGACCACTGCTGCCATGGGTAAAAAAGAAAAATAAAAAACTTTAAAAAATTGTTACTGACACTAGTATCCAAAGTGCAAAATCATATGCATAAGGAACAAAAGAAAGTCTCCTGGTGCCGCCACTCTCAACTGTTATTTTAGGTCACTGAAGGATAATTGATATTGGTTAGATAGTGTAACATGGATGAAAGCTAAATGCCAGCATTTGTGTCAGTAAAAAGGTCATTTTAAAAGTTCTGTTGCTGCTAACCAGTTCGTTGCTGTCAGCATGCTAGCAGCTAGCAACAGCAGGTTATCTTGTGTTTTGCAGATTCAGATGATAGTCAAAAAAATCTGTTATATGATTTTTTGACAGACTAATGGACTAACTCAACATATCACTATAGACATGCTTTTACTGCAGAAAAGGGTATGTGGTCAGTTTGTATGTGTTTGTCAAAAAAAACAATCCATTCTCCACCAACCAACAATATGAGCTCAGGGCTGACAGAGTCTCGTGAGTTCAATAAGGGGAACTCGGTAGAGAAAAACAAACACCAGTCTTTGCCTACCTAGAGAGAACAACTTACTATACAAGTTCTCATCCCACCCGTAAATGTGGAAGAACACATGATTCAGGTTTACTTTTATCACCTGGCAGAAAAAAATGTCAGTTTTGCACGGACTTGAGCTCTTAAGTTGAAATATAGTACAAACCCTGAAAGGTGGCAAAACACATCCAGGGCTCTGGTTTGTATGTTTCTTCTAATTCACAACAAATGAAAGTTGGGCCAGTGGAGGGATTTAAGAGATTAGGGGATGCATATAATGTACCGGATCTGTCTGATATTACCACAAGTGACCTCAAACCTGACACGTAAGGTCCCTTTTACCCTCAGCTTAAACCTCACAGCTTACAACCTAAAAAAGCAGGCAGGCAGCTCAAATATTAAGCAGGTCATGTATAGTGTTTAGGCTGTGTCAATGCTGGGGACGGCTGCACTATGGGACCTGATCCACAATGCACGCTACATCACATACAATTGGATAATCCATTAATGAAGCAGATACTGGAGCAATTTGCTAACCTCCTATGTATTATATTTGACATGAGAAAAGTGAGTGCAAGTAAATGCACATGTGGAGAGACAAAGAAGCTTTTCTCTTGATGCTCTGACAGTGTGTGGAAGTCCCCTCCACCTCTTCCTATACACTTGTGATAGCATTAGAAAAGCTTTAAAGTCTAGGTCTTACTGCATTAGTGCTCTTAACTGCAGCATAAATAAATGGTTTAGTTAAGCCTTTGTTTTTAATTTTTGTTGTTTCTATATCTCATTCAAAATCCAAAAAACAAGATGAAGCTCCCATAACTAGGTGAGTCTTCCACAACAATCTCTTATTTATTTATTTATTTTATTCATACTATCTCCTTTTATTTCTGTGAGAAAAGTCCATAATAAGTGAAAATGCGACAACTAATGCGACAACACTAATATATGACGATACTGAAAACACCAGCATATGCTCAGGGGTGTTTTTTAACATCAGGTGTAAAAGGTTTTGCAGATGACAACAACAGAATGGTTTGGGATCCTGGATATGGCAAATAAACTAGGGTTAAGGTATAGTTATGATAAGGCAACAGAAATACTTAAGACCACAGGAAGATGTTCCCTGCAGATCTATGATGATACATGATTTACAGTCTCAGGCTGAAAGTTGAATTCTCTCAGCCCTTCAGTTACAAAGGGCATACCAATTTCAACACTGGCTCTGGACATAAAATGCATTTGTTCAGTCTTGGACTGGAGGAGACCAAGATGACATGTTCAGTTTTGTTGATTTGTCCAACTAATGATTCAAACTTCAAGACAAAGACATCTTTCCTCACATTCGGGAGCTTTTGGCATTTTTGATATCATTTGAATCTGGAACATGTTGGGAACAACTAGCTAAACAACACAACACATTGTATTTTGAGTTTCTTCCAGCTGTTAGAGTCAACACATCACATCACACATTTTGACGTGGCATGCAACTAACATTCATCCTCAATATCACTTAATCTGCAGGTTATTTTCATTCAATCATTTGGTTTGTGGAATCTCAAAAAATTGAGTAAAGGTATACTCTGGTGATGCATTTATATAATTTGTTTTGTCCAACTAACAGTGCAAGACAGAGTGCAAAATATGTTCATTTACGTAATAAAGGGTGATTTTGTACATGCAAACTGATACAACCCAATGTCTAAAAAAATGTTTTTGTTCAGCTGATCAGTTAATCAACCAACTGTTTCAATTCCAGACAACCAGCGCAGCAGATGACATGATAATTAAGACTCTGGTCCAACACTCTGAACTATAAAAAAAAAAAAAAAACTAATTATCAAAAAAAGACACTTCACAGGTCTGGGGTTTGGTTGATTGAGTTGTCTTTGCACAGATTAGAATCAGGAAAAATCCCAAAGTTAAGGTACATTGATTCCTGAAAACCACAGTATCACAAAACAACAACAAGATGAATCAAGATCAAGACTGAAATCAAATCACTGGATCTGTTTGTTGAATTCCTGAACATCATGTTCAGATACCACTAAATGATGTCATGGGTGATAAATAACATGTCACACTTTTGTTTCTCTATTTTGCATGCACGCTCTCAATGTCACACAAACATATATATTAGACACAGCCTTGAATTACGGATGCATGTGGGGTTATGTGTGAAGACTTGGTCCCAGGTGTAACACTACCAGAGCACAGACAGTGACTTCCAGCCAACAGAATGATTTGGGTCAGTAGGTAATTGCACTCGGGGGCCACAGGGGACTTGTTGGCAATTAATCCTGCCAATGAGCCACGTGAAGTCTGCACTTGTATGGTGCGCGAGTAGCCTGATAAATTTAGCTGTGCTAACATGGCTTCATGAAAGAGTGATAGAGTAAATATTCTGCTGCTGACACCAGCAACTCACACTAACAATCACAGAATACGATTATGGCAGAAAAACTAAATAAATAGTGCCTAATGTAGCTGCAAATCAATGGAGCATAAACAACAACAAGGAGCTCTAAAAAGTTACACAATCAGCTTCTGATAACCTAAAACATCAGACTTTACTGAACAGTTCAACCCTTTTTTCTCCGTCCTGAGAGGACCTCTCCTTCGCTTTTCATAATCAAGATCAATGGAAACTTCTGCCAGGTTAAAAGATAAAATCAAAAAGGTGATAGAATTAGTGCAGAAGACAAATAGCAGCAGCTTTAAAGGCTCATTTACATTCTCCTTTTAACCCATAACACTTCCCTTCTAATAGCCGACGTGCCATTATAACTCTGTATTATAATTTAAAGCCTCACTCTTCTGTCGAAGGTGCTCAATAATGTGAATGTTTCCTATGAATTATGAAGACCTTTAAAGGCTTCAGGCTACTTCCAAGAGTTTTTCTTTTTAGTCAAGAGAGTAAAGATGAGTCTTAAAGTCAATGTACGAGTCCCCTTTGGAATTCCAATGACCTTTACATCATAAACACATGTTCGATGACTGGACTCACTACTTCTTGTTGATATTTAAAAGTAAAATTGTGTTTTAAGTTGTAACACTAATCATGTCCACTGACTTCCCTCATCCTTTTGTCATTCTAATCTGATTGATGTGGTTCGCAGTTTACATGTTTTGGCAAATTATTAATGGGCCTGTGTTTTGCCAACAACATGCTTCAGTAATTTGACCGTCTTTAGAGGCTGGCATCTGTCACTGCACGCCAGGCAAGTGTATCAGTCACATTGTGTAAAGTGTCCCATTAGCCTCAAGCTTCTGCGTAATCTGAGATTAATCATTTAGTGGCATCTGATCCTAAATGATAGGGGCGCAGAGAAAATGTCACTTCTGGCACACAATCAGTCCACTGTCTGGGACTGTTACCATCATGACAGTGTTAAAGATTACTGTTGTTTACTGGTAATGAAAGTGTTGACGAACACAAGAGAAATTTTCACTGAGCACAATGTGAAAAATGATGGGTGCTGGGTGCCAGGAATACCATAGGGTGTAATTGGACTCAGTTCAAAGCGAAATATATGGTTCTTTTCAAAAAAAGGAACATTCCTGAGAATCTAGCAACCTTTCTGTGAACACGGAGACTTTACCATGATTTCATCAGAAAATAATAAGTTATAGGCCACGGTTTCAGACTCCCCTAAAAAATAGCACAATCTAACAAAGCATGAACTATCAGAAATGAGAAACTATTCATAAGAACTAATATTATAATGAGACAGAGTATACTTGAGCATGAGAGAGAGATGAGGTGATGCAGACTGGAGAGAACATGCGAATGAGACAAAAAACAAACTTTAGTTGTTAATTGATTCAGTGCAGCTATGTTTTCCACTAAAACAGAATTAAAATGTTCATAAAAATACTCTATAAGTTTCAGCAGATCATCACTAGACAATGTGTCAAAGATGTTAGAGACTTGGCTTTTTCTTATTCGTCATTATCATTATTATTATTATTATTATCATTATTATTATTATTATTATGTGCAACATGTGATAAACTCCCTCCTCAGCATCTTCAGACAAACTAAACCTGCTTTGTGAATTGATAAATAATCTAGAAAAGGTTAAAATATTTTCAGGCAGTGAGTTCATCTTTGGTTATATTACGTGGATACTTATTTATCCATGAACAAACGCTGTTAATGTAGCAAAATTTAAATAAGGGGATTATTTACTATATCATACTATATTATTTAGAATATTTAACATGAGTCGAACTGATGAGAGAAATTTGAGGAAAAATCCTAAAATGAACTTGAGAAATTTTAACACAAAAAACAGCCACAGGCATGAGGAACTAACAGACAGAAGTGCAGAGTTTACTGGCAGTGACATGAGACCTTTCCAGAGGGAAATCTGGGCTCCACAACAAGAATGAAAACTTTCCTGAAACAAAAATGCAAAAGATACTTCACTCTTACGAAACAAAAAAAAAAAACCTGAATTCTTCAGTTATGATATAAACTGTCTGGTGTTGATATCTGATCACAAATCTGACAACATCCAACTATGAGGGATGGTCATGACATCATGCAAATGCTGTGGGTCTTTTTTTTTATAGCGGGACAGGGAACAATAAATGCAGACTAAGTCTTGAGAGGACGTACCTTCAAAATGCTGATGACCTTAAACTGCAGTGATGATTTATGTCCAAACATAATAATGGCCACTAGCACGTAGCCAAATCAACACTGAGATGAGGGACCCGGCCAAAGCTTTGAAACATATTGCAAAATAATGTGTCTGAGATTGTTGTTTATTGACTCATCCAGTCCAGGTGTACTGGGTAAGAGGAAAAAAAGATCAATTCAGACTGGGAGGAAATCCCAAAGATCCACATTTACCCAGCAGACACAGACACAGTTTCCAAATTCTTGAACGTGTCAGTTCTCTGTGTGTTTGTTGCCACTGTGGCAAACTTTGCCCTGAGAGGCAACAGAACCTGGACCGTTCATGTTTACATACAATCACAGTGTTCAGTCTGCACTTTAAAACTTTGAAGGGTAACAGAGATATAAAACATATAGCTGTTTAGAAGGGATCATTACTTAGAGAGTAATCAAGAGTTTAACACAAAAACAGAAAGTAATCAAACCCTTAAAGTGATTCTCCTTAATAAGAAAGATAATCTCCCCCACTTTAGCCTGATTCTCCTCAGCTCACTTGGCTCCTCAGTGTAATTGCTCTTGTTAATCATGCTTTAATTTGTTGACGAGATTCATTTGGAAGACTTGTCTCGAAAACATACAATCTCTCCCAATCTGGGCGATGTCAGCATCTTGAAATTAAGGATGCCAAAGCAGAGTGAGATGGGATTAAGTCATTTTAAGTGTTGGAGATGTCACCAGAGACTGATGTAACACAACAATCAGCATCTGTCACTGCTTATTAAACTGGTTTCGCCACTGAACTACCTTAAAATATTCTTTGTGATGGTATATTTGTTAACACTGCTCTCAATAACTGTGGTTGTGTAAAAAACTGGAAGTGAAAAGTAATGATGTGAATAAAATATCCAGGTCATAGGTAATTTTTTACTGAACATAATTCTAAACCATGTGAAGCTGATTTTGTTCAAGAAGTTTTTTGACAAAAATATTAAACTAATTAAAATAATTAGGTCATTTAAAGGGCTATAATTCTAAATATCTGCCAATAGTTTTTTTATTATTATCATTATTGTGAAAGTCTGACAAACTATGTCAAAACTGTTCCTCAGAACTTCTCAGTTTCCTCAAATTTAAAATTTACTCAAATGTAGAAAACAATTAGTTCAGTTGCATTATGGTCAAAAATATGTTGTGTACGGACACACTGATCCTGGATCTCTCAGATATAATTCAGTCAAATTTGAGCCCAAGTGAACATTTGTGCAAAATGTGAAGTGCCAAAGATATTGCAGTGAAGTTCACAAGAGCCTTGAACTAACACCAAAATGTGATCGGTCCATCTTTCAGTCCAAGTGAACATTCATGCAAAATTTTAACAAATTCTCTCAAGGCAGGTTTGAGATACTGCACTCAAGAAACGTGCTGTGTGAGGTCACAGTTAAATTGACCTTTGACCACAAAAATTGATTCAGTTCAACCTTGTGTCCGAGTGAATGTTTGTGCTAAATTTGTAAAGATTCCCTTGATACACTCCTGAGATATCACAGTGATAGGTCTGAAAAAATCACCGCACCAAAATGTCTTCCAAAGAAAATGCAACGTTACATCCAGAAACTGGTGTTTTCCTGTAGTACACTGAGGTAATGCTAGAGGTGGGCAGTACGACCAAAAATCTGTCACTGTTTTTTTTTTTCTTTTAATTATGCCTGTTTCACGGTATTTGACAGATATTTGTAGTAGGAACGGGACGAGTGGCAACACGAGCAAGTTGCTGCACCACCTTAGCCTATGGTTGCTAACTGTTGCTAACCACAAAGCTGACTGTGGCGGCCTGGTTCTCTCTCTCCTATCCCCTTCTGCCTAGTTCCGGTGCTGCGACCTGCAGGTCTACATGGCTCCCGTAGCCAATTATATCACATCCAGCAGTGATAAACGTCCCCCCAAAACAAGTTTCCCACTGCGCCACAATCTGAAAGTTGTTTAAGCCATTTAAACCATTTTTGCGGTATAATAAAAATTCATACCATAACAAAAATAAAAAAGGTTTTCGGTATGAACCAGTATACCACCCAGCTTTAGGTAATGTCATTTATAGGTAATGTCTATTTGCACCAATTTAGCATCAAGAGGAGAGGGTTTGAAGACACCTGCTCTTTGGCAGATAAAGCAAATCGGTTGCCCCCGTGATGATTATTTATATGGTAAAGATGGTTTGGATTCAAGTGCTGCTTTAAATCTGATTTGAAAAAAGCACATACTTTGTTATTATGTGGTTCAAGAATTGTTCAAAATATGTTCCATGCATCACATCAAAGACCACACAAATGTCTCAGTAAAACTATAGAAGGAAAAACAAAGAGCAACGGTTGCAGACATGCTAAACCAGCTCCAAGACTGAAAGCAGATACAGTCCCAGTATAATTTAAAGACAACAGTAATTAGAACAAAGTCAGCAGCATCGTCCCTTACAGCGAGGTAAAATCATTTACCTCTTCCCATGACTTGAGAAGGAAAAAAAGTTCCAGGCACCTGCCACTAGATTGTTTGAAGTGTGAAAGTAAGAGCCAGGAGGAAGGTCAGACCTGTTAAGGTGCAGCCATCAGTGAGTGGATCTTTGCAAAAAACTGAATTTTACCATGACCTGAGCTGCCTCCCCAGCACAACTACAAGACATCCACAGAAAAACATACATGACTATTTAACAAATTTATATCCAAAAATATCTATTCAGGTCAGTCAGACACAGAAGTTTTGCTGCTTTCACCTTCTCCTCACAGACAGCTGTATACAAGGTCAGTCTCGTGGTCAACAACAAGTTCTCCCTGCAGTGCCGAGTTAGTTCCAGAGTACCCAAACTTTCTGAAAAACTTTCCCGAAAATCTCTACCGAGCTGGTGAACACTCAGAATCGATTCCAGTATCTTTTCCCATACTCACAGAGATGCACAGGAACACTATGTGTCACTGTGTGTCTGATGCAAGGAAACAGCAATGACATCCCTCAAACACTCAGTCAAGCTGTGACAAATAGTGACATGAGTTCTCCACTAGCAGCCCACACATATACAGTTAGGACAATGAAAAAAAACACAGGCAAATCAATCACTCTATCTTATTATATTATATCATATTATATTATACTATACTATATTATATTATATTATCCATAGCTGAGGTGTAGTGACAATAACAAACTGCATTCCTTCACACCACAAACTACCCTAAAACTAAAATAACAGAATAAAAATCGAGCACAGAATGATACTCACAGTTTCTCTTTAGATCACTGAAGCACTGAAAACTGCGAGATTCACTAAATGGCAGTCACTTGGAAGGCTCCTCTCACCCCTAGAAAGCCTTATGCAGCTGAAATGACTCACATCCCCTCTTCCAACCTCTGTCAACCATCGTGAGGAGGTAAACATTTCCAAATATGGAGAAAATATGAAGACAGTATTGAGGGCAATATCAGTTTGGTTTGCTTTCAGCTTGGAATGCCATACTCTGTGAGCCAGAGTCGCTCAGCAGAGCCAGTTCTGTGGTGCATACCTTTCACTAGGAATAATAATGATGATGATTGTAGAGAACTTTTCACAATCACTTTGAGCTCAGTCTGACCTAAGATGGGTAATACTATGAGTCTATGAGTATTTTAAAGAGTAAATAGTACAAATTTTACAGAGGTGAACATTAAAAAAAAAACAACTTAAAACTATAAATGGGAATCTTGATAAACTACAAAAAAAAAATTAGGGGAAGTATGTTGTAGAAATTGTTTTTTTTCTGTTCTTCTGTGCAACCAGGGCAAGATTGGGAAGTGAAGTTATCACATTTGCCATGAGAAACTGTCTTGTCACATGGATTGTCTACGAGTGATTAAAAGGATATAATTAAAGTCTGATTGCTCCCCAGGAGGGCCGTAGGTCAGCGGAGATCACGGTAATGTAACAACCGCTGAAAGAGAACATTACTCTGCCCTGCGGAGCAACTTCGTGCGGAAGTGTTCGTTTCCTCAAACATCACAACCCACTTCATCCAGGTCCCAAAGGAACAGATGACATTCACTGGAGTAAATGGTCGACATGTTTTAATATGAATGAAATAAAGGTATTTCACCTGCATTGAAATTTTGCCTCATTGTAACATTTTTTTCATTACAGCCCTAATGTGGTGCAAATCTAGTCTGTGATAATGTCAAATATGCACATTAAAGCAGTGTTTGTCAACACTTTGCTCTGGCTCTTGAGAAAAGATGAGAACAGTCTGTAATGGAGGTGATCAGAGTGAGGAAAGTAAAGCGCTACAATTTCTTGGAATGCTGTTTTATTTGAAAGCCAAACTCTAAAATAAGTAACCACTGTATGTTTAGAAGCAGATTAGATGAGACCACTAAATATTACCACATGAAAATGTGGCTGCGATATCAATGCAAAGATAAGAGCCTTAAACAGAACATTAAAGACCTAAAATAAAAGAAGCTGTCAGTTTTTTTTTTTCACAAAGAGATGAACCATACCGTACGCACTGCGAGACGCTACAGACACACAATGACACCACGTGTGCCCACTTCAATGGATGCTCATGTGAACATCCAGGTGTTTATGTCTGTACCAAGTCAGTCCAATACTGTCTTAGCCTCATTACAAACTGTTAAAAACAAGATAACAAACAAATCCAGATCAAATCCAGAGCTTTAAAGGCCTTCAGTTGGAATATGGCTGAAAATAAAGGCGATATTACACCAACTGTGCAAATGCTCAGCAACATATTACAGCAATAAGAAGACAATAGGAATTCTCACTGAGAGATTCACTGTGCAACACATCCATTTACTAACAAGAGCTCACACTGAGGACAGGCAAACATATTTTGCTTTAGCTCCTGAGCTACTTTAAGTTTCCAAACCCATCCTCCAAAGAACATTTGTGATTGTTTCTTGCGAACAAATCATATTTGTGCCCTTTAATCCAATGTTAAAACACAACCTTTAAACCATCCGGCATAACACAAATACAACCAACTCACAAAAGACAAATAGGTGAAATATGAGAAAAGCACAGCACAAGTTATCTCACCTTTTCTCCTCTTTGGATGTACGGGGTTTCTCGAAAGCTGCTATCTGCAGTTCCCTTGGTGGCTCTGTGTTGAAATCTGCGGAGATTGAGAAATAAAGGGTGAGTAAACTCTTTATTACACAAATGGATCAAATAACTGTAATTGGGCCACACAGGGCAAACATCAGCTTGCTAAAAGTATGTGCCGTCAAATGTTTTTTTCTTTTCTCCGACCGTGTCGTTCATCAGTAGAAAGATGAACCAGGCACCGGTTCCTATAAATCCTGTATGAACCTGAGTGCAAGTTGTCCATTTAAATTTTATTCTGTCATTTTTTTTCCAGGCACCTGTCACACTGTTGGAGCAATACTTCACTGCGAAGACAGTGCAGGGAAAACAATGCTGACAATTGACTCTACAGAAAATATTTCACCAGAGTGTAACAATTATTTAGTGAAGAGAGCGAACTGAATAAAGTAACATTTGATGTGAAGGCATCTCTCAAAAACCAGACATATGGACCCAATATCACTGCGGAAGTCACGGCAACAATGTTGTTACACACGCACGACGATTATTTTGCCATTTTCCCTCCTTTAAAACCATTGTTCAATTATTGATATCAATATTGTTGTTATGTTAACAGGAGGTCAACGGGAGCAGATTATTTGTATAATTTGGGTATGTTGCTTATTTTACTATCTGACTAAATGTGCTGATAAATATGCCAAGCCCGACATAACCATCCAGCGAATACGCTGATGTTTTTTCCTCAATAAATTGACTAGTTAATTAATTGTTAGCTGTTTCAGTGTGGTTTATTTTACTGTTTGTAATTCAGTGTGGATTTTTATCATCTGTATTAAATATGGTGACTATATTGTCCAATCAAGTTTGTGTCTAATAACCATGCCATGTTGTTTGTTAATCTGTTTGTACAGTAACTAGATGATGATGCTTCCAATGATCTGGTAAAAGCACAGAAAAGTAGTGTGCTGTGCGAGACTGGCACTCTGATAGGTGGTTTCTGATGCAACAGCAAAGCCTGTTTTAACAAACATGATGCATAACAGCTATCTGGGGCAATGACCCTGCAAACAAATGGCCCTAACATAAGCCTATACTGCTTTTTATTTCCACATTTTTTTTTAACTGCCCCACTGAGAGAGCTAACGCAGCAGGCTAGTGGACAGAAACAAGCTGTGTATGTAGTAGTTAGTCCAAGTGTAGCAGTTAGTAAACTAGAAGAAGTGGCAGAGTCATGTTAATTCAGTGCATGTGCTCTTTTACCTTGAGCATCAAGTATCCAAACACATATCAGTCATTCAGTAGAAACTGCTTTTACAAAAAACAAAAACAAACAGTCCTTGGGGAATACGTTTCCATCATAACACCGCCTTGTAGGAATTATGCAGCTGCAGGACAATGAATTGTCTTTTAGGACTTTTTCATGGACAAGAAAAGTCAGCAGAATTATTGTGCAAAAGCAGCCTCCATGTCACACCCCTCCCTGAGTGCACAGCAGAAATTCGAAGCGGGCACTGACATGTCGATGCTAGGCCTTCTGTGTTTTGTCAAAGAGCTGGTTGGACTGATTGTGTTATTATCTGTTTAAAAGAACATTGAATTTTTTTTTGTCTGTCATTTTTCTTGATGTGGTAAAATCTTTACTTCTGTATAACATCAACAAATATTAGATTTTTTTTATATTTAGATTGTTGCATTCAAGAATCTTTGATCTGTTGCTGAAGTTTTGACCACATGTTAATTTTAAAGGCTACTACATTGCCAATGGAATGACAAAGTAATGATTTATTATGATTATCTGAAACATTCAGGTTCGACCAGCTCTTCTAAAAAGGTGCCTAGCACCAGTTTTGTGTTGTTCATGTATTACTATTGAGTCATACAACCATGCATCTCATTTTCTAAAAATACATACCCAGTGATCTTTGAAAAACCCACAAGGTCGTTTAACATTTAGCAAAGTTCTGGAGGTATTTCTGAATTCCTCAAAGACTCTTCGAACCACCTGGATGAAAAGCTATTCCATCTGCTGCGCAATAACAAACGATTTTTTAACCCATTTCACAAACGCTTGATTCTGTGACTCAAAAGTAACAGAAACGCATGGCAGGTAAAAACACACATGCCACGCTTTCCATATATTTTAGAGATCTACAGTGACTTACACACCACCTACTGCCCTTTACTCCAAACCCTGTGCATTTTAAGCCTGGGAATCTGCTGCTGTTTCTTTCAGAAAACTACATCCTCATTAAAACACACCAAGAAACACAAACAGGAGAATAACTTGACTAAACCTACCAGGGGGGCACAGGCTCAAAGGCAGTGATGGCACTCATCTTTTAACTTTAACATCATCGGGGCTGTCAAACGAGTCCTTTTTAACCAGAGATTTTAAAGACAGTTCTGTTTAATGTTGCCTGAGTCAAAATGTGTTGGAGCGACGCAGATGAATTCGGTTTGATGGCAGCCCTCTCGGGGGACCTTGGTGATATTGATTTGATATTCACATCTAAGTCAAAGTTTGAAATTAGTCTTTCAAAGAGGAAAGTGAAACTTATTTTTCATTATGTTTCATGGCAGATCAATATCTTTGGTTTCTGACAAAAGATATTTGTGACTCATAGAGAGGAAGGAGGCAGGGTTTTCAGTTAAATCATCCGTCACCATGTAAAGCTTTGGAGGAAAACTAGAAGTTAGAAGTGCATGCTTGAAGACTGAGTGTAATGTAATTTCTTCAAAACTGCATATATAAACAGATAAGGGGAAAATGACGGGGAAAAGTCCATACTCTCCATATATATATGACAAACATGATCAGTAATAACAGACATGTCTACAGTACACCTACGAAGTGGACAGGATTTATGTTCTTTATATTGGTAGGTCTTTAGAGGGACAGACTTTCAGCGAGGGTATATAATCTAACTCATTAACTCAAGGAGGAAGAAACTCAGTCTGGCAACTTCTTGTTGACTTGTTGACATGCAGGTAAACGAACATGACAGCATATAGGATGTTCTTTTTTTTTTTACCAGTTTCTAAGAAATGATTCAAGTGATCAGATGAAGAAGTGAAAATTGGGCTTTTAATGAGGTTTAAAACTTTCAGTTAAGCCTGTTTGGTGCTCTGATAGTTTCCTGCTTTGTCTTTTCATTCAAACCAGGGCTCAAAGTTTAATGTAGGCCTACACTGTAATGTTAGTCCACTGCTTTATAACTGATAGCAGGCCTAATGTTACAGCTCTTTACATTAATGCTGTCACTTCAAACACATACATGTTTGTACAATGAGTAACATTATCATTTAAATGTTTAAATCACAACCATATGCTATGAATACTACTTTTTGTAAAGTTAATAATACAGATGGTCAAAAAAATACTTAAACAACGTGGCGAATCTGTGCTGCCGTAAACAAGTGCGTTCACTCATAGTACAACACCAAACTAGCTAACAACACCTTAGCTGCCACTTAACAGCAGTAACGGGACACTAAGTGATAAATACTTTGTTATGAGACTGCTAAAGAAAAATTCAGACATTTTCCTGCAGACAGGGGGCTTCTCATGTTTCTCCGGTGACAGTCTGTCTTCCGCATTGCTCAGCAGCAGACCACTCGGCTAAAAACAGAAACACCAGAGACGCCCAGAGTCCCGTCTGACAAAAAAGAAAGGAAAAAACTTCAAGACGTTCAAAATGTCTTATATTTTCAACGCACGACTGAACCTAGCTAAGCGCTAGCTAGCGACAAAGTTAGCTTTGCCCTCATGTAACTTTAGCAACCAGTCGAAGCTATCGTGTCGAGTCCACGCCCTCATCGTGAACTCGTTCCTAGCTACAGTAAAAAATTCACATCACTGCTTAACAAGGCCGAACAAAGTGAAGACGAGCTGCTCCTCCGACTGCTCCCGGACTATCTGTCGTTGTTTTTGAATTTAAAAAATCACACCCGTTCAAATATAGCCGATAACACCAAGGACGTTTAAAACCTTTCTTTCTTTCTCTCTCTCTCTCTCTCTCTCTCTCGTTTTAAAGACGAAGCCGCTCGAGAAGTTTCGCTTACCTCGCTTTCTAGGAAACACAACAGAGGTTCAAATCCCACACATACACACACATACACACACACCAAAAAAAGTGAAACTTCTTGATCCAAATTCTGGGAGAGTTGTAGGGCGGTGACGTCACGCTCTGAAATTCCAGCCTGTCTCAGAGAGTTCGGAGGTTTGCCCATGTAAGGCAGCAGGCCAGCGGCGCGAGCCTCACTCTCACACACACACAGACACACATACATACACGTACACACCACCTCTGTTTGTTTACATTCTTATGTATGGAAAAGGAAATAAATGACTAATAAAAATGTATACTCGAGTATAGTTACTCTGTCAGACCAGAACACTTCCTCTTCGCGCCTTATATTCTAATTAGCAAACATATCCTTAAGTTACCTTGCTTTCTACTTGCCTACTATGGGAGTCAGATGTTGTCTGGAAATAGCAATACAACAGACACAGCTTGTAATATCAGATTATATGAACACATCATCACCAGTGCCTCTTTGACCCTGTCATTACTGAAATATCACAAGAGTCTTGCCACATATTCCACTGTCATATATTATAGGTGTTTATGTTGTGTGCACCAGTGTCCTAGAAATAAAATAAGGCACACTCTGAACTATTAAATGCCACCTAAGGACTTTTATTTTTAGGACTATTATTTTCAGGCAGGTCAGTTAACTTTTCTACTGTGTAGCGCTGTATTTGTTTGGTCTGTATTACAAGCTTCATGATTATTTTATAGAAATGCATGGGTATAGGAGGGGGATTGGGGGATGTGGGTGGGGGTGGGGTGGGGGTGGGGGGCAAGCACCAATTACGATAACTGAACAAAGGGTTTTAAAATAGCAAAGCACTGACCAAAAAGCAGGAAGCAGTCTATCAGTGCTAACCCAAAGCAATGATCCATTGAAGTGTGAAACAGCACATGCTGTAACTTAATGAGATTCAAATTGTTGCACTGTCATGCACTGTCTATCTTCTGGAACCATGAGAAAGGATGAGGATCATCACTGTCTGTCACTTTTCTCATCTGCATTTCTGAGCTAATTACGCTACTGAATTTATTTAAATCACTCTATATGGATCCAAGTGTGAGATTTGATCACAGGCAAAAGGAGTGAAAGTGTACACTAGTGCCACTGGGATGTAAACAAGAGTTTAGTCACTTTCGTATGTGAACTGCCTGTGTACCTTTTGAATAACACTGGGACAAACATTAACTGAGGCGAAATGGCCGGATATGATTCATTTAATCGTTGGTTTGTTTGTTTTGTTTTTTTGTTTCAGTCACAGCTTTTTTGCTTTTAGTCTTTGTTTTTTTTTTTTTGTTTTTTTGCAACTTGCGCTCTGCATGCATATATGAACAAGGCCTTAGTGCGTGGTTTGTTATCATTGTATAGTCAACAATTTGTGCATGATTTTCCATTCTTCATGGTTTCTGTGGCGTCAGGAGACATGTGACTTGTTTTTCTATTGGACTGAACAATATGAAGTGAAAGATTCAGACACAGATATTTGAACCAGAACACATCCTGTGCATTATTTGTGTTTTTTTTTTTTCTTTTTCTTTGCAGCAGCAGTGACTCAACATGTAATACCAAAACTTAAAACTGATGAAGCTGATGAACACTTGTAACGGTTAACTTGCTATTTGCCACCATGAAGGTAGATAGTTGGTTTTTTGCAGGTGTGATTGAACTAAAGCAGTAGAGCTACAGGCCATAAAACCAAAACAATGAACCAAAGGTTGCTAAAATGCTACACATAGCTGAGTGAAACTACCAGGAAAGCCCTTTTCTAATTACTAAGAGTTATTTGACCTTTTATCGATCCATAAAGCTTTTTTATTTTTGGAAGTTGTTAGAAAATCCTTCCTTCCCTACATTAATTGAATTAAAAAAAAATAAAAAAATAAGACCTTTTCTACTTATACTTAATTTTGACACTTCCAGCATGAGTACATTACATTCCTGCTCAGATTTATTATGCAGCGTGGAAATGGTACACAGGGTGTTAATTTATCATAGCAGGAAAAGCACAAGTGTAACTTGCTACATTAATGATAGCTCTGTATCAGAGCACATATAAGCCACACACATAGGCCATGCCATGGCCTATGTGATCATGTCTGCTGTGAGTGACATCTGTCTTTACCACCTCCAATCACTATTGGTTACTAAAAGCATGTCACATTTTTCGCTGAGTTTATTAAATATTATTTATATGACCAATACACTGTAGTTTATGGAGAGTGAGTACTCATTATCGTCACCATCGCCTGAATCTTGAGCTGCTCCGCCGCTTCTCGTTTCTCAGAGCTAAACTGTTTTCTGATGCTTGATAAGCAAGCCTCTATCAGATGTCCAACAAAGCTGTCGCTTCATGTGGGCTAGGCCTAACCTCAGTGATCTCTGCCATGCAAACTACACAATTACTTTACATGCTCGTGATTGCATGCAAATGCAATAACTGCTTTTCACCTCTGATTCCGTTCTCATGGCTGTATCGCATTGTTACCCATCATAATACTGACATTGTGTGTGTGTGTACGTGCTGATACAGGCAAGATATGGTTGATCCTGTTTTCTTTTTTCCTTTTTTTTTTTTGAAAAAAAAAAAAAAAAAGAGTCTAATGACATGATTGGTATAATTAATAATATGTTTCCATGAGTTGGTGTAATGAAAAAAAAAAATAAAGCTGTTTTAGAGTTCCTATCATTCTCTCTGAGACTTCTTCTCTTTTTTCTTACTATACTGCGACAGATTACCTTGTGCTCCAAGCTGTGAATATCCTTTTTTTTTCTTTTTTTTACACCGTGCAAGAAGAGAACATAAACAGTACTTGCAGATCAAGCATGCTGATAAAAAACAAACGATTTGAGCTATTTTAGTGTCTTACCCATGCGTCCCCTCATCTCCAAGTTCCAGGGCACACTGAAAAAGGTAATCTCATTTGTAATGTGTGACAGCTTATTTGCAAGTGTGTACACTGGCAATTTTTTTTAATGGGCCCGCCAGTGATTCTTCTTCTTCCACTCTTAAAGCTGATTTCAAAAAGACACCCTGGAACAGTTTAGACGACACATGCCATCGCCTATGAACTCAAGTTATCAATCAAGGCCCAATTAACATGCTCAGTTAGAGGAAATCAAGGGCCCTTTGATGTTTGGCAGTTAGGGAACGTAGTAACACATGTCACTGATATGATGGGTTTCAATTTTATTCTCACTGTACCACAACATGTGAAAAGAAATACGCTCACAGGGGTCTACGATGTGCCGAGATATGTTTGAAGTTTAATCTGACTTTGCCTTTTTAAGCACAGATAATAAATATAGCACAGTCGGGGAAAACAACCTCGTTTGTCATATTTTAGTGTTTCAATTGTTCCAGTGTCGGATATCCTGTTTTATTTGCTGGTTGTAACACTGTCTTCTCCCCCACACCACTTCCTCTGAAGTAGGTAAACCTCAAACTCGATACAGAACACAGCAGCTGCACAGTTCATGTGTACTTCCTCACAAGCGTGTGAGTGAAAGCGTGTGTTTCGCATCTATGATCTGAACAAGAAAACGGGAAACCGATTGTCCTCTGAACGCAGCTCTCTCGGTTTCAAAAAAGGTCCAGTTTTCAGGAATCGATGGCTGGTGATGACAGTATCGATATCACGCTGTCTGCGTCCTGAAGTGCAGCTAAATTTCATTTGATGATGTTTTTTGTTCATTTGGCAGTAATACCGTTACAATCTTTGTCAGTGGGCAGCCAGGTCCAGGTGCTTTGCACAAAAACAACACAGGAAACAACAAATGTGTCTGAGAACTATGTATGTTCTGTTAATTAGAGCTGAGATAGCAGAGATTAGTCTTCAAGCACAGCCATATCACAGAGAGTCATGCTAAATAAGGAAAAACAAAAGTAGGAGACAGGCAGACTCACTACAAAAACAATGTCCCAAAGCTACTAATCAAACAACTCCTGATCTAGATCTAGACTTCAGATTACACTAATGAATTCTAATTCTTATGTTTTAGCATGTAAATGTGTATTAAAATGGTAGACAGAGAAAATCCCTGCCTACAGCAAAGGTTTTAGCATAAATGATCCATGCTTGTGAGCTTCATGCTGCACCTCTGAGGCTTTTTTTTTAAGCGGCAAGATTTTTTGTTGTTGTTGTTGTATCCTAAAATCAGTTCTGAGTTTGCCATTAAATATAGCTTCTTCTTTTTTCAATGAACATTATCAACTTTCTTATACCTCTGAGGAAAATTGATTCATCTGACTCTGCTCCTCAGCGACAACAGAACAGTTAAGCATTTTGTCTGTTTGATATTATCGACCAAAAACCTGGACAACACGTGCAGAACATCAGGACCTATTTTACACCGTGTGTTGTCAGTAACAAAATAAATACAAAAAAAATCACTGAACTAAAATCGTAACACATAAACTCGACACCCCATATATCTCTGATGAAAAGAGGTACTTACTGTGGAGGCCCGCAGGCTGAACAGGCACCTTATTTCCCTCTTTGTTGGATGGAAGGAGGTCAGTGTTTCTTGAAATAAAAATCGATTACCAATGCTGTCGTGTCCAATTTGTTTTCACTATGTAACATGTGACCGTTTGGAGATTTAAAGCTGTGACAAATTCAGGGTAGGGGTAAATGTTAAAACATGTTGTGACAGTGGCAGGTGGGAAGCAGTGATGGAGTCAGCAAACAGGCTTGGTAATGTACACCCATCAGCCACAACATCACAACCACTGACATGTGAAGTGAATTACATTGATTATCTCCTCACAAAGGCCCCTGTCAGTGGGTGGGATATATCAGGCACCAAGTGAACATTTTGTTCTTGAAGTTAATGTTGGGAGCAGGAAAAATGGGCAGAGTGAGGATGTGAGCAACTTTGATAAAGGGCAAATTGTGTTCAAGTGGCTGAACAACTCAGCCAGAGCTTCTCCTGGTCTGTAGTGGTCAGCACCAGAAGTGATCCAATGAGGAACACTGGTGAACCAGCAACAAGAAGTAGTGTGTTGAGAGTGAAGGTTGACCTGTGTGGGCTGATCCAACAGAAGAACTATTGTATCTCAAACTACTGAAACATTCATGCTGGTTGTGACAGACAGGCGGCTGTGTCAGAATGTGGATGTGTAGCTGCAGACTGGTGAGGTTGTCTACGATGACCCCTGTCCACTGACAAAATGTCTACAGTGTACACATGAGCATCAGAACTGAACAGTGGAGGAAGGAGGATGGTCGGATGGTGTGTTCATCACTCCCCTCTTGAAGACATGGCACCATATTGACATTGTACCACCTACCACCTACCTAATGTTAAAGACTTTGTCTTTAAGACTTTAAGACTCTGTCTTTAACATTGTTAAAGACAAAGTCCACCTCTTCATGGAAATAGTATTTCCCAATGACAGTGGCCTCTTTCAGAAGGATTAATGATGATTTTCAATGGTTTGAGGAACACAATGATAAGTTCAAGGTGTTGACTTGGCTCCAAATTCTCCAGATCTCAGTCCAATCAAACATCTGTGGGATGTTCTGGACAATCAAGTCTGATCTTGGAGGCTCCACCTCACAACTTACAGGATTTTAAGGATCCTAACGTCTTGGTGCTAGACACCACAGCACCTTCAGAGATTTGGTGGAGTCCATGTCTTTATGACTCAGACATGATTTGGTGTCATTTAACACATTATTAGACAGGTTGTCATAATGTTATAAATAAATCAGCGGCTATAGCCATAACTGGTCCAACCAGACCAAATAACGCTGCTGCTACTGCAACATATTCAACTTTTCATTTCTAATAGAAAGGACATGATAATTCTTTTAACAAAAGTAAAATATTCTCAGTTAATTCAGTTCAGCTCAGTTGCTTCCCACATACATTTTACTTCACAATGATTTGATTAGAAGAGGTTGATATGAATGACTGAGCGATTGAGTCACAACTTTCTTGCTTCCAGTGTCCAAAAAGGTTTGATTATGAGATCTACTTTTCAAGGACTTGCAACCATGTTGAATGTGTCCGTAAAGTCTGTTTTGTTATATTACAAGTGCAACATTTCAAACTTGACTTGGCTCTTTGTTTGCACTGAGGTATCATCTGCACATAACATATACTTAAAGTTGCACAGTCGGAATGAGTCACACAAAGCAACAACTTTCTCCAGCCCAAACTAAGGTTTTGAATTTCAGTGAATCTGTTCCTGAAGGTTTTCTGCTTGTGATGCAAAGATCCTATATGTTTTCTTCTATGGGGTCCTGTATTGAGTAAAGATAGGCGATTCTTAGACATGCTGATTCCTGTGCTGTAAAATTACAAACATATAAGGGAAACATTCCTAAAATCCCAGGGCATGATGTTCAACTGCACTCAACTTGCAAAGGCAGAGGTGAGGAATTTCTGCACGGCAGTTTGTAACAATAAATTAAAAAAAAAAAAAAAAAAAAACTGAAACTGATTGTCATCGCTGACTTTAAAAAGCAGGACAAAGAAAAGTTAATTGACTCAAGTATTCTAAGAAGATGCCACGGTTTGTTTATCAGAAAAGCCTGCAAAATTTGATAGTTTCCTCCCAGCAACAAAACATCATTAATTATTCATACACTGTTTGTCTTCAGAAAAAGAATAGCAAAGCTGCAAGTATACAAGATCAAGTAAGTTGCCAATAATTGATAAGGTTGATGATAAAAATCAAAGACACAAAAGCTTTGAGTGTTAAGTATCATTTCCTGAGAGACAAATGTTGGATACACAACACAGCACGTGATGGAGGCAGGTACAGTTCGTCAACAGAGACATTGACATGTGATATGGGTGTTTTTGAAATAAGCACCTATAATAATCTAATGTATGGCCATATAGCTTTTACAATGAGAGAACAACACTACACTGACTTCTTGCTGCAGCTGTGTGCACATGCAATCACACCTGAATGCCTGAGACAGATTTTAATCTGAACGCACAGATCACGGCTTTATGACAATCGGAGAATATTTATGTCAAAGCTGTCACTTTGAATCATCTGTTATATGTAACCCATGTCTCTCACAGAAGTATATTTTCTCTCCACTATATAAATGCCACCCAATGCAAAGCACAAGATTAGACACTTGTGACCTTTATTAGAGCTGATAGAAGCCACCATGTACACCAGGGAGCTCTGTGTTGGCACAACAAAGGCAAGTAGTGGAGCTAGATTACAGATCTACGTGATAGCAGGTACAGTGAAAATGACAAGCAGGCATTATCCTTCTCTGATGTGATAATTACCTGCAGTTGACTGGCTCACAAAGGTTATCAAACACACAAATGACCTGGAGATGTTCCAACAAACTGCACTGGAGCTGCAACATTTTTGTTTAAGGGAGTCCTAGGACTTCAAATCCATAAGAGGTAAAAAAAAAAAAAAAAAAAAAAAAGAAGAATTTATGTGATATATTGATTGATTCAGAATTTATTAAAAAACCTTCACAAAATGCTTCACGAGCTCTGTGAGGGCTATATATTAATTAAAACATTTTTCTTGGAAATGAACTACTAGGTGTTAAATTCTTCTGCAGACAGTGCAGGGTCACTGTGTTTTCGACTTCCAGGCTGTTTTTTGAACCCGGCTGAAATGAATTACTGCAAGGCATGCTGCAGAAAGCGAGGTTGTCGTGAGTCGTCGATCTTTTATTTCCGAGGGAAAGGCCAAGCTAGAAATATGAAGTCTGTCTGGGCCATAAAGAGACAAAAATAAACACTTCACAAAATCAAATCAAGCTTGCATCTAGGAGGTTGCAATGAAGGCAAGAAGAAGAAAAAAGGTCCCTTTAAAAGAATTTTTTGATCCCTCTTTTGTTAATTTGATGCAGGCCGAAATTACATCAGATGACAGTATAATCCGACATCATTATCAACATCAAAATGTGTTTGACTGTGTTTGGCCTGAGGCCGACGGCAGCGCAGCCTCTGTAACGGGATGATATGGATTACACTTTGCAAACCGACCGTGCCCCCCTCTGATTTTTTATGCCTGCCAGTCGAACACAGTGATGACCGCATGCATCGCATCGCTGCCGAATAAAACCCAAATATCCCTCTGATGATTAAGGTCACTCATACACAGCTGTACTGAAGCCATCCTCTATAAGCCTCACAGAGTGGGAAACAAGAGAGGAAAGGGGGGGTGGATGGGTGGGGTTGATGACTTGGAGCTGCAGTCAGTCTTGATGTCTTTATTGATATTTCTATTTAGCAGTGGTTCAGGTTCTTCCTGCTGCTGGTGACAGTAAGAAGACATGGCTGTAATCAAAGTTTTACTCTTCGGTGGTGCATGCGTGCGCGCGTGTGTGTGTGTGTGTGTGTGTGTGTGTGTGTGTGTGTGTGCGCACACATGTGTGTATGTGTGTGTGTGACCTGTTGTTGGCTTCTCTTTGTGTGTCAGTTGAGAGATTTAAGCTGCCTCATGAGAAGTTTATCCCTGGATCACAGGGATCTGAGGACTCACCGGTCATTTGCCGTCAGTATCCCGAGAGCTCAGATTGTTTTGGCTGCTTTATTCTGAAATATGATGGAAATGTGTTGGACTAATTTGGCTTTAGCAGGATTGGCTGAATATTAGTCCACTCATCCAATGGATTATCCCATGACTGCAGTGAACGTAGTGTACACGGACAGCTCTTTCAAACACTCACATTTATCTCATCTCTATTTCCTCTCACATTTAGCTTTCCTTGTCTCGGCGCACATTCTGATGCTTTCAGATTTTATTTTTCACCACTGATTACAACACTTGTAACAGACAGTGTCCCTGTGACACAGTGATGCTTGTGTAGCATGTAATGCCGTAAAAGCTAAGGGAGCTCTTAGGTGAATTTATCTGCACAGACTGCATGTGTATTCATTCAATCTGAGTTCAACATCAGGTGTCAAGCACGATAATACGCCAAACAAACCAACTGCTTTTATACTGACCCTATGAATTCATGCGCAGAAAAGTGCGTGGATGTGTTTGGCTTCAAACAAAAAATTAAAATGACTATATTTAATGACACAGAGCTGCATCTAATCAGATGATCTTCTTGCTGAGATAATTTAACACTCATGTTAAATACCGCTTTTTGCAGTTTTCAGGATTTCCTCCCTAATTTCCTCTCCGGCAGCCACATCACTGACCTTCCTATTGGCTGTGGCAGGTTGAAGTGACAGCTGGTGTGATGTAATAACACCCCCTCCACTAGACAAGTTATAAAGAGCAATATCTAGTTCCAAGGATTGAGATAATCTTAGGTAGATTAATGCTCCAGGACACTGAAATGTTTGTTGTATAAAAGCTCTGTTTATAAAACAATGTGTCATTGGCGTATATGAAAGACTGATCTGGCAGATGGCCTGAGCTCCATGAGGTTCTCCATGTTAAAGGCACTGCTAGTCTGTGGTTTGTGCTCTTGTGGCTTAATGGGATTTTAGACTCTTCATTCAAATGAATTATATATAGAAAAAAAAAGTGGGATTATTTCACAGGCCGTTTAATCTCATTTTTCTCATTTTTTTCCCCAAAACTCAGCCTCACGGTTTTAGCATTCATGGAAAAGTGGAGCGACTGAGTGCTACAATCAATGAATGCTAGAGTGCAGGCGGCCTATCAGCTCCGAGTACCACAGATGCCCTGTGGACCGTTTCACTGACATGAAGCGTGCTCAGTCGACTTGACTCACTTCAGCCCTCGCTGCCGTGCCCGCCTTTCCACAAGCTTTCCCGTGCTGCTGAATGCCGACAGACACGAGGCTTTACCAGAGCTGCTCCACCGCCACGACACGCAGATTCAGCACCTTATTTTAAGCTTCGTCCCTCTGAGGTTTTGAAGTTTGGGCACAGGTCACACTCTGCATCCTGGATCATCTAGCTACTTGCCACACAAACAAAAAGACTTGTGTGTTTTTTTTTTTTTTTTTTTGTTTTTTTTTTGTTTTTTGTATGTATGTATGTATTAATATCTGGATCTTACGTGTCAAGTAGAAAAAGTTGATTTGATCCCAGTGACTCTTGGAGCTGCAGAAAAGGCCCTTTCACCCCCAGAACTGGGCTCACAGCTTTGAATTCCAAGGTTCAGCGCTGCCACCTGACTCTTACTACAGATCCCAGCATGCCTCACTCCTTCCAGCAGAAAAAAGGTGAGACTTTCTTAATTTTGTTTCTGAATCTCATGAAATTCTGGCAAGATAAATCCTATGCAAACTATATTTATATATTTTTAAAAAACTATATGAAAAAATAAGTTTAGTGGGGTCAGGAAATTGTTCTCAGGTAATAAAATTAAAGTGAATTAAGAAGAAAAAGTGTTTGTTTTTTATAAATGTGTCATTTAAATTTTGTATAGAGGCATGTACATGTTATTTCACTGCTGAAATATGACAAAAAAGCCTAAATAACATCGATTTAATTTATCATAGTGATGTCAACCATAAACCTGTGTAACATCCCCGCTACACACGTCCAGCCTCATACAAAGTCCAGTGAATTAACTTTCCCTTACACCTGCCTTGTGATGAGATTTCCATACAGTATTTTATGATAATTAGCTAATCTCTGGGATCATTGTCATACTCTACTGAATCACCTGCCGAGCCACATCATCAACAAACATGCAAAGCAACATCAGAGGATATACAGACATACAGGGGTCGTGATAAGACCAACTGACATCTGATAAGCAAATGGGAGAACCGGATTCAATAAATAATGTTCTCATAGGTTTATCTACTGTATGTAAAAACATGTCAAAAAGACATTCAACACAAGGAAAGATACGATCTGGACAATTTGTGAAACCTTTTTCATCCACTTAGGATTTTCATATAAGTTTGTTTTGTTTAAGTTACCTTTCAAGAATAAATCCACACGAGTATGAAAGACACTGAAATACAGGTCAGTGGTTTAGGTAAAACTGGTGATACAATTGTATAATTGTAGCACCAATGCACAGGGCAGTCTGTGCTTTATCTGCTTGTTTTTCTGTTAAATTTACCTGATGCGATCAAGAAATGCCTGTGGTGCGACACAAAATTTGCAAAACACAAAATTTTTCAAGGTGCAGAAGATATGAAGAGTGTTTGTGTGATGTGGAGCAGATAACAATTATGTGAATGTGTTGAGTGCAGGAGGTGTCGCTCTGCTCTCTTGCATCAGCACTTCCACCTGGCATTTCCTGGGCTGTACAGATACTTCTAATGAAAGCACTGAGGAGCACAGTACACAGCTGAGTATGACATATTTGTGAGAATAAATTGTAATCAAATCCCCATTAATTGCCTCATTTTGAATCTCACAGAAATGCAGATTAATGAGGTCTGACGTCTGACTCGTGAGTAGATTTGTTTCAAGTATCTACCATTCAAGCATGAAGAGTGGGAGTTTATCCAGAGTTTAGAAAAATAAAAATCTGTCAGAAGCGTGGACGTAAAATTACAGTGGAATTACGTATGTTTTAAGAAGAAAAAACATTAAGGCTATTCAGAAATGACTGAAAAAGGCAAATTTTCTTTGTTTGCAAATGTAGATGTGCATTTAATACATTATGCAGTATGCAATATTCCTTGATGTGCAGGTATTAACTGCTTTATTTATTTATTTATTCGAGCGTTTGACTTCTGGGGCTTGGTGGGATTGCTTTCATCCTCGCCAATCCCACATTTCCATGTTGGATTTAAATCCATTTACTGCTTTGGCTGGAGGACACCGAAATAAATAAATAATAACTACGTTTTAAAAATCTGACATCAAAATACACCTATACACTAATGGAAGCTGTGAACATTTGATGCAGGTCCAATCGTCAGTGAAAAATGAGGGCTAACATCAAATGTTTCTCGTTAAATGAAATTAGAAACTGTCATATTCAAAAGAAAGAAAGAAATCATATGTCTTTAATGAGAAACTGGATATCGCTTATATCCATATTTTCCTAACACACAAACAATAGAGACATGTGTTGACGAGAAGTGAAGTGGAGGCTGTACTGTGTGTGCCGTTGAGTTGTTGCTGCTGTCTTTGCTGCGTGGTTCTTGTTGAACTATGGCCTGGAGCTAGGTGTATGTAGTTCCTGTGTAACCAGCCCTGTAGGCCAGTATCAGCAGTTGGCATTAAATGTAGGCAGCTATTTTGACCTGACAGCGGGAGAAATGCAACATGGGAGAATTTGATATAGTTTAAAGCAAAATTAGGCCACAGCATGATGGAGTGCAGGGGCAACAGAGAGAGAGAGAAGAAGCTGCAACAGTTGAACAGTTGAGGGAAAAAGATGAGTCCCCAGTAACAAAACACACTGCTATGGCTGTGTGGGGTCAATCTCTACAATCTCTGGTAATGTGAACATTTCTCTATATGTATACATACCTCCAAAACAAAGAATCCCAACTGGTTTTGCAAGTTTAGCGTCAACACCGACTTGATGACAGTGGAAGATTACACTGGTCTGGTGGAAGATTCCAACAGTCACAGAAATGTTACCTCTATTGACTAAACAGTGCAAACAGCAACAGCTTGAAATGAAATCTGCATGCAATGTTGTCGCACGATGTTCTGTTTATATTTTTGTGCAGCGTACCAGTGGTAATCTGAGACTCTTAAAATCACTGGTGTCATTTCTAGAGCAAGTGTGTTTGTGTGTTTCTTGCTTTGTTACCAGAGAGCTGGACAATGTCCCAATTATGTCCAGTTGCACTGAGAAATGAATGACGCTGGAGGACACGTGTAACATCAAGGCGGGCGTTTTCACATGGACACTAGTGTGCAGCTGTGGTTTCCTCTCATTATTGTCTGTCCAACATGGAGTCCAACTTTCTCTTCATGCACTGATTTCACTTAATTTAAAAGTATAAGTGAACAGTAAATAAATAGTAACATTTTAATACAATATAAATTGTATTGCATTCTTGGTGCTATCTTATACCAGTATCTAATCTAATTAACTAATTCCTCCATTTACTTTAAAGCCACTTGTTTTGTGTTTATGCATTTCTTTTAGCTACTTAAACCACTTAAAGCTAACTTTAACCCAACATTATCAAGGCTCTTTTGGCTGTTTATCCATTACTCATACTTACCTTTATATGTGTGTGTACATTGATGTTACAATACTATTTGCAAATTATTTTAAATTTTTAATGCTAAAGTAATATGTTAAGCTAGCTATCATGATGCGCTTGCTGCTAGCTGCTAACTAGGCCCAAAGATAGTGTGCCTAGCTGAATTGTTATCGAGGTTGGTGCAAAGAAATTAGAGCCACTTGTTACTACTTGCTTGAATCCCGTCACTAAAGCTTTCTGACTGTCACACCGGATATCTTTGTCAAAATACTAAACCATGCCGCCGTAGTGACACATAACAAGGCTTTGAAACTAATCTGTGCAGAAATTACTCTAACAACTAATCAAACAACTCCTCCTCGTGTGCTCTCAGCCTTCTTGTATCTCTGGACGTGTGAGAGAAAAGATAAAGACAAAGTAAACACAGATATGTTGTTGAGGATTTGCTAAGTATGGGAGCCATCACTTATAAAATAGGCTTTGTGGAAGTAACTGAGCCGTTATCCAGCAGATGGCACACTGGCAAGGCTCTGTTTCTGGTATGCATGGAAAATTCCATCAAGTTGGACCCTGCAGATTTTGCACTGAGAATCATGAATCTACATGCTTTGATTTAACTAAATCGGAATTCTAGTCCACTAACACGCCGCCGCTCAGACTGTAACCTTTGTATATGGCTTGCACAAGCAAGCTGGTGAACTTAAAGTTAAGACATTTACTCCAAAGCTGGTTTTTTTTTTAAGATTTTTTATTCTTATTTTTTTAAATTAGAGTAAAACTTCAACACTTTGTGATATGTCCACAGAGTGCTGCTGCCCACTCAAGCTGAAACACTTTGTTGCAGCTCGGGAAAATATTAAGGAAGAGGAAAACACATTGCATAAATGATCATATCCACAATTAAACTAACAGCAGTCTATATAATCAAGAGATTCCTGTTAGATAAGTGTGAACTTATGCACACCTGTTTAGCTCTATTATTCCATAGTGCTCATAATCTTCCCATATGTGTGTGTGTGTTTTTACCCTTGTCAGGTAGAACCAAAGCCAACTTTTAACTCATTGCATAAGTGCAGAGACACACAGCAGCATTGTTGCATGATTTCGTGTCAGAATATGACTTGGCTTTGTGTGTGTTCATTTAAAAAAGCAGGAGGCAAGCTTCCAAGTGAAGTGCGCTCATCATTACCTGCATAGAAGAATCTTTTGAAGTATCATCAGTGAATTTTTCGCTGCATCTATTTATTACACGTCATGTTCTTTAACAGATGTTATGAATTATGTATGCACAAGTGTATGTTTTTCAGTGATGTCTTCAAACAGATGATCAAGGAAAAATATAATATAAATACATACGATAAGATGAGGAGAGTAAATCTTTTTATTAATACACTGTATAGTAGATGTGTCACAATCCAGACCTGCAGTTGTGACGGTGTTTGACAAAATAACTTTGTTGTGGACAAAAGCAGGGTTGAAAAAAATGCTTCTGGGATGCATGGAGTTAAAAAAGTGAAACTTAACAATATAAAAAGAAATTCTTTTAAAGAAAGGAACTAAAAAGACCTCTGTAGCTAACAGCATTATCTGTTTGGTGTTACAGCTTGGTTGCATCATGCCTCTCAGAACAAAACTCCACACTCACATCTTTGCTGACAATGAACACTGAAGTTGGCAGAAATTTGCTGTGAAACGAGACAAAAGTGTGCAGTTTATGAAAAAAAAAGTGAGGCAACCTCCGGGCCTCAGGCTTTTGTCAGTGGGCATTTCTATTCAATGACCTATCATGCACCAAGTGTAGGCAATGATACGGCTTAGAGATGTTTCACACTGTGTCAGAAGTGTACAAGATTTTTTTTTTTTGGTAATAATGTGCAGCTGTTTCTGGCCCGGGCGGACTTGAATGACTGTCACAAGCCGCTTCAGCTGCGATTGCTTCTGAATGGCTTGTCACTTAGACAAAGAGACCAAGACCTTTATGTTACGACCCGTTGTTTAATTATGCAGCCTGAATGATGGAGATCAAGGATTAACCGATACACTGTTCATAATGTGACAATGTTCCTCTATCAGTTTAGACGGGGGCATATTGATCAGCTACCCTGCACTCTTTCTCTGTCCTCTGTAACTGGGTCATTTATTTTTGTTAAGAATTGGTTGAGTAAAAAGTTTGCCAAGGATTTGCAGTAATTATCTCATCCTTCTATAGCTGGGCACAGCATGAGGCCTTGGTAAATTACACATCTCTCTCCTAACTCCTGGATGGTTTATGGCCGTGCATTATGCATAACTGTGCTGAAGCGCCTTAAACATCCCCCAAGTGGATTGAAATAAAGTTGACGCTGCTCTTTGTTTGGAACTCAAGATAGTCTTTATTTGGCAGTGCTGAATCGGAGATTGCTGTAAAAGTGTGTCTTAATTATTTTGGAGACTTTTTTCCCTCATGGTTTGTGAACACCTGGAGTGTTTTTAGTGGGATGCCGGATCCAGATGGGCGGATGCTGGAGCAATCCACAGGGAAATGTTGGTTACATTAGAGCCGAACGCGTTGTCACACAAAGGGTTAAATACACAGATAAGAAAAGAAAAGGGCTGGATCTGATTCATTTTGGATGAATCGTCTGTTGTTCGGTGGATAACAAATATAACCGGATACTTTCATATATTTTTTAAAGGTGTGTAATGATTAGTCTGTAATGACACTATGTCAAAAACATGTTTTAAATATCATGAAAATAAAAATGTATATTGTGAGAAATTACAGAGGCATCTTCATTTTGTCACTAAGAGAAAACTGACTCTCCGTGAAAAGTAAAAGCTTCTGCATTTTCCCCCTTCATCAAAACAAACATATGAGATCATAACAAATTTCATAAAGACCAGATAAAATACATATGAATCAGTAAACTGTTTGTGGAGAAAGAGCACAGGAAGGCTTTAGAAAAATAAAATACAGATCCACAAAGGAAATGTGTTCAAACATGTGATTTGCTTTTTATTTGTTATTAACATCAATAACATTTACTGAGATGAAGCTCATGCTTCAGCCATTGTTAGCCCATTGATCTTAACAACGATATGAATATCAACTTCATTATTCAGTCACTACGTTATCATTACTTACAATATGAGTAAATCCACACATAAAACCTCGAGGTTCTTTCTGTGTTGTTTCATAATATTCAAACCATAGTAAATAAAAGATTAATTTTGAAGGGAGAGTTTTCACCGTTTACAGTTCCCTAATAAATCTTAAAGAATTGTTTATATTTGTCATTCTCAGCGCAGCAAATGCTTCTCCTGTGCCAAGGAGCAAACGGGATGAGAAAAGACGGGGAAGCCACGATTTGGAATCACCACAAACAAAGTTTCCAAGGTGAGTCACTGACAGTAAACGTGTGCCCACAACTCGTGAAATTAATGGTCTTTAACTTTCAGATGCAGTCATACGTATCCCCTCTTAACCAAACATCAGACGCAGAGTATTAACTGGTAAAAAGGATATGTAAATTCAGACACCAGATCTCAGATGAAACTAACTACACAGCTTCAACTTCTCTGTTAAAATGCCACCCTGTCAAGCAAAAGCCCAGATCTTAGTAAGTTTCACACTTGAAGGGACATGAAGTAAAAACACAATACGAGCAGCCTGGGAAGTAGAAAGACTTTTTAGTTTATTCTTGCTCAACTCTGAGAAATGATGCAACAGGGAGTACACATGCCTTAAATTAAATGGGGGAAAAAAGAGGAGGAAAAAAAAAATCACAGCAATGCATTCAATTAATTTTCCAGGAATCTTTCACTTTGTGTAACAATGAGCCGTGTTTTTGTTCTAAATGTTCACATCAAACTGACACGGGACGGTTTCACTTGGCATCTTCCCCCTTTTCAATTAATCACACACAACCAATAAAATATCGTTCTGACAAAAGGAAAGACAGCCTTCCACATAACAAGAGGCTGAAGTCAGACTAAACTGTGTTTTGAGGAAGAGGATATAACCTGCGCAGGAGTCCAACAGAGTTACAAAGGAATATAATATTGAAGCACCAGTAATAGAAAACACCAAGGAAAAAAAAATGATCTTGACATAAAATTTCACAATGTATTTTAAACATTAATGCTCATCAGAAACATCAAACAGGGTGTGGATTAGAATCCAGACTGCGTTTCACATAACTTCTATTGCGGGATACTTCCACTGCTGATGGCTCGCTTTGTTTTCATGCAACAAGTTCTCAGTGTCACCATGGAGTTAATATAGATCACATCTACTATTGAAACCTATAATAATCCTCAGTGTCAGCAGCTGTTTGTCAAAATAAATAAATAAATAAATAAATTCAAAATTAAAAAAAAAACATCTATTTGCATCAACTACAACAGCTGTAACTATAAAGATGACAATAAAAATCAAAATCAAAACCATCACACTCAGTTAAGTACTAATTCAACTATCCACTAAAACCACTTAACAATCACAACGGCATGAAACGCGCTCAGCCGCCTGTCTATAGACCTGTGAATAATAATGATAATAATTATAGTAATAATAAATCTATTAAAGCTTTCCTTTTTCAACAAACCCCGGTGGTGATTCGCAGCACTCTCCCATCTATGAAGTCAGCATACGTGCAGGAAATCTGGCTAAAAGAAAAAATGAATACTGGATAAAGATTTAAGAAAAAAAAAAGCAAGAAAGAAACCCTGTCACATCAACCTGTCCGCATGGGCCTAATTAAGATGTCGGTCTGTGTGCTGTACATGTAGGGTCTGTGTGTTAAATGCGACGGAAGGCAACGAAACGATACATTGCCTCAGTCATGGAATATAAATTAGTTCTGAGAATCTCGGGGGCTGGGTTTAAGGAACTGGTGACGTAGCGGCTCGTCGTCCTGTGACTGTGGCTTAAACCAAAACGCAGGGGGGTTTAGGTCACTGTGAAACAATTTCCTGCGCTATTTAATAATATTACGTATCTTTTTTGACTCGTTTTAACACAGCATGTGTGCTTTACTTAATGTAAGAACCACACTGCGTAATTCGTGTTAAAAAATCTGCTTTGGAAATAAGTTGTTTTTACCACGGGAGAAAAAAACGTCTCTCCCCTGCCCTGACAAAGTGGTACGGTCTCGGGCTCAAATTCCGAGAATTGAGCTCGTCTGATTCTTAGAACTGGGGTTCTTAGAAGTGGTGATGCAAGAAGTTTCTAGGAAAGCGCTACCAGGTGATTTTTTAAATTCCCTTTTTCCTCTAATTTGGCGCGAAGTTGTTATCTACTGTGTGTTGCTGATGTTTAAGACAGGGCTATTTGTCCGTTTGTGTTATTATTTTGTTGTTGTGAAGTGTTTGTGACCCGGGCTTGTGTGTGACTGTGTCCGCTGGCAGTTGGAGACAGTGTAGAGTCGAAACTCTGGTAGTGACAGGCGGTGCGTTGCTCTGCTGACAGATCATCTGTCCTCGGCGCTGCGCTGTGACAGAGCTGGTCGGCTGAGAGCAGCGGGACAAGGCGGCAGCCTCCTCCTCGCTGATCGCTGACACCCTGTCAATGTTGTAAAGCTGTAATAACGTTGTAGTTCAGGTCGGTCTCGTAGAGACAAGAGAAGAGAGGGCAGAAAAAAAGGGATTTTTTTGTGCCCCGGTTTGTTGGGTGGTTGTAGTTAAAACATTGTCAGCAGCGGCAGCGGCGTCGGTTTAAATGGAACCTGATTTAACGTTCAAGTGTCAACACAGCGCGTGGCGGCTCGCGCGCGCTGTCAGATAAGTTTGTAAGGCAGCATGGCAGCCCTCAGGTTCAGGGATGTGTTTTTTTTTTCTTTACTTCGCGGTCGCTGCGACGGTAATTTGCTCTAATGGAGCAAAACGGCTACGCCGAACAAGCCCTTCTGTTACCGTAACATTGTAGCGGAAATATTAGTGTTGAGGCGTGAGCGCACGCGCGCGTGTATGCATATGTGTATATGCTTGCTCACGCGCGCGAGCGCGTGTGTGTTTTCCGCTGTAAAGGCTACAGGACACGTCGTCTCATCAAGTTGTCTCGGATGTTTCCACTGTGACAGTGTGATAGTCTGCCCAACTGCGCCGAGTTGAAAGCGTTTTTTTTTTTTTTTTTTTTTTTTTTCACATGAGATGCGCGCAGAGTTGGCTTCAGCTTTCTGTGAGGTGTTGCCTCGTATCTGCGGGAGCTGCTGCACCGACACTAGAAAATAACATGGAAGCAAAATAGGACATAATGTTATTATAATGATAATAATTATGTAGGATGCGCGCCGTTCTGAAATGTAGTTAATTTTACTTTACCACCTCCTGGTCGCAGCATATCAGTGTATTTAGGCTGCATTCTGTCCTGCTTCTATTTTCGGACGTGTCCAGTTACAGACTTAAGTCTTGACATTGAAGTTAAAAATACATATAGTCTGCTTTTGAGATCATGAAATATTAGTTTTCCTTCCCATAAAGTAATTGACCCAGAAATGCACTGTGACATTATTGGCAAAGAAAAGCGCACACAGAGCGCTGCTGGGCTCCACAACAAACACGTTGTCACACTGCTTTTATTACAGCAAACCAGGAAAAGTGTTTCTCATATAACTTTACCAGATGTACCGGGTTACTTATTTATTTTAAGTTGTGTTTTTTTCTTCTTCCCTTAATTCCACTTTCCTGTGCTGCCTGTGTAGTGTAATCGCACGGTTTTGCTTTGTTGTTTGAGTTTTTGTGATTGTTTATTGTTCTCAGGTTTCTCTTGGAAAACAGATGTTAATCTGACTGAGCATGGCTGATTTGGAAAAAATAAATAAATACATGTTTTTGTTTTTTTTGGGGGAAGGGGATCATCTTGATGTTGAAATTCAAAAAAAAAAATTCGGTTAAGTAATTTTTTTAATCAGTCCGTTTAGACTGAACTGAAACTGTGTTTCAGTTCAGGGAAAACAGGCGCAACTTATCTCTGCTACATTAAAGTCAACGAAAAGATCTGCTCTTTTTTTAATTATATGATCATATATCATAAACAGTAAGAAAACCCAGGTCATATAATTTATTTGACCAGGTATTTATCCATTAAATATGTGCTTCTCTTAATTAATAGGCCTGTTTTTTCCTCAAAAGAAAAACAATAATTAAAAAAAAAACCTTGATAGTCTTTTATTTTGCTTCAGTTAATTATAACGCTTTAAAAGTGCCCGCTCATCTAAATATACGAATCTAATGTTTTATAGTGACATCAAACTGGCAACTAGTGTTTGTGAGAGAAAGTGAAGAGAAAGAAATTATTTCAAAGGTAGAAATTTCCACGTCTAGACAAGTGTTTATTTAATAAATGGCGCCGCCTTCTGGTGAACGGGTTGTATCTGTCGCTCTGTCTGTTCCGGTGATAAAGACTCTTTGAAGATCATAAATATTTCAGCCCATTTAATTTACTTAACGATTATCTGCACTCCAGCCTTAAAACAAAGGGTTGATTTGTGGCAGAGCAGTGAAATAAACTCATCAAGTCACCAAGTTGTGTGTGTGTGTGTGTGTGTGTGTGTATGTGTAAATAATCTTCATGTCTTTTTTACATTTTTTTCTTCTTCTGTTCGCAGAATTTGACAAAATGGCTTGCGCAGCAGACAGCTGCATACAGTTCACACGCCATGCAAGTGATGTTCTGCTCAACTTGAACCGGCTGCGTAACAGAGATATCCTCACAGATGTCACCATTCTGGTGAACAGACAACAGTTCCGTGCACACAAGACCGTGCTCATGGCTTGCAGGTGCGTGTGTGTGTTACTTCAGCCAAGTTGTATGAGCCAGTTTTTTTTTGCCGCTACTTTGTTTGAAGAAGTGTCTGATCTCTGTTTGCTCTGTCTTTTTTTTTTTTTTTTTTTTTCCATTATTGCAGTGGGCTGTTTTACACCATCTTTACTGACTCCCACAAGTGCAACCTTAATGCTATCAGTCTGGACCCAAAGGTGGACCCAGAGGGCTTTGCCATCCTGCTGGACTTTATGTACACGTCCCGTCTCACACTAAACGAAAGTCTGATCATGGCTATCATGAACACAGCCATCTACCTGCAGATGGACCATGTTGTGACCACCTGTCACAGATTCATCAAATCCAGGTTTGTAGAAAGTGCAGCTGCAAATCAAATCAATATAAACCCACTATTTGCGTCTGTTTACATCCTCCTCGTTGTCTCCACAGTGATCCGACTGCCAAGCTGCCCAGAGATGAGTTTTTGGTCAGTCCCTTGGTTTTACCTCAGGATGTCCACGCGTACCGGTCCCATGATGTTGTTGACAGTTTGCACAGCCGCGTAGCTCCATTTAGAGACGGGAGGCCCTACAGCTCAAACATGTTCAGCGGGGTCAGCAACCCCAACAACTACCATCTGTACGGGCAGTTTCCCATGCCAGGATTCCCTTTCCCTCTCTGCAAGCTGAGTGATGCCAAAAACGCTTTTGCCGACCTCTCTAAGAGTGGTATCCACCACAAGCATTGTTCTCCGCATGAAAGCGCCAACAGCATCAGGGCAGACTACAGCAGGGCGATTGGAACTAGCTCCTCCAGCATTATTCACTCCACCACCTACGCTTCAAGGGAGGTAGGGAGAGACGATGAGATAAGGAAGGAAAGCCACGAGGGGATCAGCCAGTCTGTCGGTCTCGGCACAAGGAAGCGTACATTTCCCGTGTTAACCCTCGAGCACCAGAAAGACTCAAGCAAAGAGCACGCTCCTCAGGCAGAGGAAGACCTGCTCCATCAGCACTACCCGCTGGGAGTCTCCTCGACTGGACGCAAGAGCCTCATGAGCAGCCCTCAAAGCCCACTCAAATCAGACTGCCAGCCCAACTCCCCGACAGAGTCCAGCAGTAGCAAGAACGCCGGCCTCTCCCAAGCTGCCGGAGCACAGGCGACCCAAAACACGCAGGACCCCAAAGCTCGCAACTGGAAGAAGTACAAGTTCATCGTGTTAAACCAGAGCGCTAAGGAAGACGAGGTGGGGCTGCAGGATCCTGGACTTCGTTCCCCTCAGCGTCTCGGCCTCCAACCTTACCTCCACCCCAGTGACTCTGAGAACCTGGACCCACAAACCACAAGCAAGAGCAGCGACCACAGTGAGGATCTACCTGTGCCTCAGGCCAGTCGACTGAACAACATCATTAACAGGTGAGCGTTTACTTTCACATACACGACTTTCCTGATGTACCACAATTAAAGGAAAGTTTGAGTGAATTATTATAAGATGATATTCTTTATAATTTTATTTTCTATCATTCTATCATTTTGTCGTCTATAATCCAATAATTCTACATGTCTCTGTGAGCTGATCTTGCGTCTTGTTTCCTGAAACAAATCAATGTTGCGTTGAATTCTTTGTTCTAAATTTTGGAGTATGATTGCGGGACTTTATTTTTATTGAAGTATTTCTTATATCTTGACGAAACTTTTTTTTTCAACAGTGCGCTCGAGGGGTCTCTGAGGAACAGTGACAGCCACCCTCCACACTACCTGAGCCGCCTCAACTGCTCCTCCTGCGGCTCCCAGTCCCCTCAACACTCCGACGTCTGTCCCAACATGTCCAGGTCCCGTCTAACAGAAGACATGACGGAGCTACACTCGGAATACTCCGACTCCAGTTGCGGTGAGTTTTGTGACTGATATTAAAAGTCGACAACAGGCGCAAATGATTTAAAAAAAAAAAAAAAAAAAAAAAAAACAGAGAGGTTAATTTGTGTGATTTCTCCTCAACAGAGAACGGTACATTCTTCTGCAACGAATGTGACTCCAAGTTTGCTGAAGACGAAGCTCTGAAACAGCACATGCTTCAAGTACACAGCGATAAGCCATACAAGTGTGACCGCTGCCAGGCTGCTTTCCGCTACAAGGGCAACCTCGCCAGCCACAAGACTGTCCACACAGGTAATAAAAAAAAAAAAAAAGAAAAAACATAAAAAACATGCTTCATTCAAATACATTTTTCTTGATCTAAGAGATTCATTTATCAGCTTTCAAATCTGTGCCTCGTGGCTGTCTGATCTTTAAGCGTTTTCTTTGATTTTTTTTTTTTATTTCCAGGAGAGAAGCCGTATCGCTGTAATATCTGTGGTGCTCAGTTCAACAGACCAGCTAACCTCAAGACTCACACTCGCATCCACTCAGGAGAGAAGCCATACAAATGTGAGACATGTGGAGCTCGTTTTGTGCAGGTAATAACACCCTGATAGAAAAACTTCCATCTGCTCTTATACATATCTATTGTATAGAGACTAGTAGCACAGACCCAGTTGTAATTATGGCTGGGTATTGTCAGCATGACAGAACTATCTGTAATTACAGAGGGGAATGTCCTTAGGAGTGTTTTGGTTTTTATACAATAGATACAAATACATGTACCGTATGACAAAGTGTGTCAATGGATTTTCGAGAACATTCCTCAACAATATGTTTTTGTTTCAGGTCGCTCACCTCCGAGCCCATGTGTTGATCCACACGGGTGAGAAGCCATATCCATGTGAGATCTGTGGAACACGCTTTCGTCACCTGCAAACGTTGAAGAGCCACTTACGTATACACACAGGAGAAAAGCCCTACCATGTAGGTTGATTTTACCGTTTCACATTATTCAGTTAACTCAATAACATAACCCGAAATGAAAGATGTTAGAAGATAGTGAAACACTCTGCTTCCTTTTTTTTTTTTTGCAGTGTGAGAAATGCAACTTGCACTTCCGCCACAAGAGTCAGCTACGGCTGCATCTGCGACAGAAACACGGCGCCATCACTAACACCAAGATCCAGTACCGCATGTCCACGGCCGACATGCCTACTGATTTGACGAAGGCGTGCTGAACTAGAAGAAAGGGAAACTGTTTGAAATGAGGCAATCTTGACCTTGGCATTTAAAGACCCCAACTTGTACAATCATCCAAAATTGTAGTGCCACACTGTGTTCATTAGACAAACAAATTGGCTGCATATGCCATTCTAAACGGGTTTCCACTACATGTGAACGTAGAGCCACTTATGGCATCTTAGTCACTTTATTGTTTCTATATAGATATAAATATATATAAATGTATGTATGTTGGGAGACTTTCTAAGCTTTGACGGTACGTATATAAAGCTTTATTTTGTTGAGAAGGATGGAATGTAAACAATCTGTTTTTTGAAAAATACAGTATTTTATAACAGAGAACTTACTTTTCTGGAAGTATTGAAAAATTTTGATCGACGGGTGGTACATATATTTTACGATAATGGGACTTGCGGCTGAGTTGTCTATATACATTTTTATGTAGATGTATGTACATATTGCACCATGTCAAGTTGCCATATTCATGGAAAAAAAAGGGGAAGGAAAAAAAAAGTCAACGTGACGTCGTAATTGGATTTGTTCTAAAACATATCAGATGACTGCTGCTGTCTGATGAGGATATGCATGAGGTACTCTCTTACCGTTGCCAGTTGTCAGCATATATGAAGTAGGCAACTGCATAAATATTGTGACATATTGTGTAATTATATCTGTGGGATTGCTCTCTGCTGGCAGAGCCAATCTAAGTGTTGAAATGCATTTTAAGGTACTGCTTTGTTATGACCAAGAAAATATTTTGCTTCAGACGTATTTGTATAGATGTGACTGACTCTTTTTTTTTTCTCCTTTTTTGTTAATTTGTTTTTAATAAGTGAAGGTTTACAGTTTTGGTCATTGTTCTAGATCCTACAGTAAAGTTGTGTACGTGTCAAGGTTTTTTTGTTTGTACATACACTGTGTATTCAATGTGCCTTTTCTCTATGGTGACTGAATTCCTCTCCATTCAGCCCAGCTCAATTAAGGTACAACTCAAGGACACCACTTGTCCTAATTCCCTGTATGGATGTATGTATGTTTGTATGTATGTATGTAGGTGTGTGTGTGTGTGTGTGTACATATTTTGAAATGCTCATCACCAACTTTAAAACATGCAAATTCATCATTGTAAATCTTTCAGGACTTGTTTTTGGATTTGGCTTTTTTTTAAAAAATAAATAAATAAATAAATAAACTGCATTAAAATTGTTGTACTATGTTATAGATGTATGAATGTAAAATAAAGGTATTGGATTTCTATGTATTAACACCTGTTTCCTTGCTCCTCATTTGTTTTTTGTGTGACTAAATTTACAACACACATGGACATAACTTGTGAATCACATACAGAATAATACAGAACTATATCTTTACAGTATACATGTAAAACCTGGTCTAGCTGTTTGCTCTTCACTGGATTTTTATTATGATGTAAATTGCAACTAACCGAAGTGAACCCCAGAAACACAAACTCCTCTCCTCGATCATAAACACAGTACATGCTGCTGTAACACAAAGAAAAACTCCCCTGACACTTCTCAACTTTGCTGTTCACACTGTGGGCAGTTTTACAGTTCCTGCTTATTTTCTTATCATATATCACAAAACTGCTTAAAGAGGGAACTTAAAGCCCTTGGGGACCATCCACACCTTCAGTTTTATGCGAGATAAAAATGAAGGCAAACATATATAATTTGTGTCGGCTACAACAGTGATAATTGTTTAACAGTAAATGAGAAATACGGTGCTTCCTTATCTGTAGTTAGTGTTAGTAGCTTCACATTCAAGTGCCCTCAGTTAGGTAATGGTGTTTTGTTGTTAATGAATTGATCTTTTGAAATTAATCTGTAGTAAATAAATTAAAGTAGAGGGTGTTATTTCATCTTTAAAAAGTACAGTCTAACTTTAAATGATCTTATATGGAAACAACATAATAACATGAGGAGAAATGTTTTAAAAACAATTACAACTACACATGTACTGATGAGTTAAGTATTTAAAATCTATCATTAAAATGCATTACCAGGCCACTTCAATGCAGTCATACACTAAATAGATTGTTTTTTCCCCTAATTACCACTTATAGTAATGAAGCTTCTTTAGTTTCTCCCATAATTGTAACTACACACAATTAAAATCTTTAATGGGAAAACTACAAAAAAAACAACAACTGTGTCAAAATGTAAATAAAATAACTTTTTTATTTTGAGGTTGCAAAAAAAAAAAAAAAAAAAAAAAAAAAGAAAGAAATAAAAAACTTGCAAAGTCATAATTTTTCAAAGATAAATGACAGTGCTGGTATTGTGCAACAGAAATGTTACCGCAGATCTTTACCTCCGCTCGGTTCAAAAACACATTATTTTCTGTGTCTTTTTAACTAAACAAAATACATAATCAAATGAAAGCTCCTCTACAGCCTGTGAGGTAAAGAAAGTTTTCTTTTAAACAATTACGGTTTTGTAAATTATTGATCACGAATTTCAGGAATGCAATTAACTTCTTGGGAAAGAGCAGAGGCTAATGAGCAATACTGCATAATTACACCGGCTGCTCTTATCACCTTTAAAAGAAATTGACTCAAAAACATAAACTACTCATTTAATAACTGTCACAAAAATCTCACCCCACAACCCAAAACCCACCCTGAGCCGAACCCCACCCAGCAGGTAAATCACTGCTTCTGTTGCATCGCTTCTTTTCGTGCTGCGTCTTGCAGCAGCTGTGTGTCCACCTCATCTGCAGGGAGTTGAACGTATCGGACCACAGACCCACGAATGAAACAATTTTTCACAGACAGCTGGAGGAAAGTAAAACAAGACAAAATAAGAGTCTGGAGATGGACAAAATTTTTAAGTTTTAGAAAAGTTGTCAATCAACTGTGACTGACAGCGAATCTGCCCAAAATTATGTTAAGAAGAAAATGATAAATGAATAGAGAAACTTCTCTATTCCTCTCAAACAGGACAGCCCAGGAAAGGGGTCTCAACACTGGCTTTGCTTTGTCGTTTTCCCACATGACAATAACTGCAAATTCAACCTTTTTGTTTTTCCTCTGACTGTATTTAAATCCACAAGGTAAGAAAATATCACAGTAGTAACCTCTTTGCCACAAACATAAAACCTACAGAAATAACCCCAAAGGATTTAACACACGCATTTATAAAAACATATACACTTATTTTGTGTAAATGCATTTCCCATGGATCCTCAAATACACACGTGAAGACGTGTTTAAGTGCGTAATGTCGTGTAACATGTATTTGGGGGAAACTTTTCTTTAATTCGGTTTAACAGCCATACTGCAGAGTATAGAGCCACACATGTGGAAAACACATTTGAGTAAGTAAATTTTTTGTTTTAATGTATTATGTATTTCCAGAGTGAAGTCAGCGTTCGGTGTCATGGGTACGAAAAAATGAAATCAGAGGAAAGAGTTTTCCTCGCTTTTGGTTTTTTTTGGACTCAACAATAAAGTCAGAGGTCTGCTCTTACTTTTGGAGTTGTTGTGTTCTGTAGCTTCCGTTCACAAAACATAACAACTAAAACTATCAATACAACCATTGATGGCTGCGCTTCAGGTTATCATATGAATCCATAACCCACAGCTCGTCAGAAAACGTTGTGCAGTGATGCCTGTGTCTCAGTAGCTGTGCGTGGCTGATCAATTAACCTTATAGCCTCTCGTCATATGACATGTTCTCTGTGATTCTCACTGCGATATCCTTCGATAACCCTGTTCATTACCAGTTATTTTGGTATGCAAGAATGTAGCCACCTCCATGTTGATGGACAGACAAAAATCCAAACAATTATTACAACACTGTGTTTGTCTCTAAAAGGAAAATAACTTTCTTGTCAATAAAAGTGATACAGTTTGTAGAGGCAATCATATGCACCAGTGCCACTACTTTCATTTATTCTTGATTTTCATCATACGATGTCACATTTGTTCTCAACATTTCAAATTTATACTCTAAATACAACAACAAAAAAACCTAATATTTCCTCAATTTTCCTTCATCTCATCCTAATATTCCTTTCTACCACTGAAACTCTGTACAGATGCAATTACTTACTTTAACTCCAGCTCTGAATCATTTTGAGCTCAATAGAACAATAGGGATAAGATACTTGTAATAGGTTTAACCTACCATGTGTGGATATTTCTCTGGATCTGTGACGCTGATGTCTGTGAGCTTTATGTTCAAGTACTGAACACACACAAGAGAGAGAGATAAAAGTCACATCAGAAGATGAGAAGACGTAATTGGTCTGTCACAGAGAAAATGTAAAAAAGCAGATCAGATTTCAGAAATGTTAAAAGTAAGTCATTATTTCCAACCTGGTCGACAGAGTGAAGTGTGCCGCAGATGCTACAAGAGAAAGATTAGAGGTGTTAATGAGAATCTCATCCATTCATCAAAATAAATGAATCATAGTGAAGGAGAGGAAACCATTGAAGTGGACGAGCTAAATACAAAGACTATACAGCTACAAACTATTATCCACTCAACACATAATCCTCAGTGTTAATTCAATACTAAATACAGTCAACGCTACAACAGGAGCAGGCACTTTTGAGCCTCATTCGCTGCCATCGTTCAGTTCCATTCACCGCTTCAACAGCTAACGTTAGCACTCACGTTGCAACTAAAACAGTGGATGCTACAGCGACTAAATGTTAGTTACGTCGCTAATTGGAAAACCACACTGACCTCAGGTCATTTTTGAGCTCCACCACCACGTCCTTCCCCACCAGAGACTTGAAAAACGAGTAGAAAAGCTGAAAAACAGAACAACATGCTAACGTTAATGTTAGCGGCGGGATAAATGTCGAGCATGATTCTTTCAGCTAGCGAACTGAAGCACGTGAACCGACACAATAAACTCTGGGTAACTCAAGACTTCTCTGAATGTGAAGTTGAGACGTTTAAAATAGACATTTATAGACAAATTCACGTCCTCAATCTCATGTCTTACCATTATTGCTGTTGGTAATTTTTTAGTTGCGCGTCTGGTGTTGATGACGTAATTACGTTGTGTAAAATTTGTGCGTCGGCCCGATTGTAGTTACCGAAAAGCTCCACACGGGGGAGCCAAAGTCCAGTGTTTACATATGTGTGGATATCACATTAACCTTTATACCTGAGTCTGTTGCTCGTTGGGTAAATGATGTGACCATATATCATAATATTATCATTGTGAGGAAAAACCATTAAAGTGAACACGTCTTTAGTTCCCTTTATCTGCTGCTCTTGTGTAATATCCCGTACTCTAAAGTACAGTATTTCTGGGTTATTTATTTAGGTATTATGATTCACTAGACCAATAGTTTCCAATCCTTTTAGCTTGTGGACCCAAAATAAAGTTTAAAATAATGTTTCTACTGGTGACCATAAGTAGTTACATATATGCATAGTTTAGCGCCAGGTGCCAAAAATATACTTAATATACAATATACTATATATGATGTATGTAATAGTTTTTATTGAGGAGATTAAATTATCTGAGATGTCAGCTTTATCTTGTGACTTGTTGATCCCAGGTTGGGAAACATTGCACTGTAGTACATAACATTAATCTCTCATGGATAAAGATAATTGTTTAATATGTACTTAGTGTTTTTGTTTTCGTCATGAAGGCCTTCATGACTTTGTATTTCAGAAACCATTTGTTAAAGTGTGAAAATAATATGACATAAATCTACAGCTTAGGCCGGAGTGATATTTTCAGTCTGCATGCAGTTCCCTTACACAACAGCAGATGGAGACAAATTATAGCAGTGTCATAAGACCAGCGTATTAAAACATAGTACTCTAAGCAATGACTCTGAGAGACTCATGAAGCTTTTATTTTTAAGTTTATTTGAGCCTTCAATATACATCTTTAAGGCAAATATGTCAATGTCTGTGCAAGATAATACTGTGCGGTAAACATTCATCAGCCACTGTATAGTGTAAAACTTACTTGAAATGTGAAAGAATTATTTAGTTGCAGAGTTCATTTTAAACCTGTGTTGTAATGCATAGCTTAGCAGAAATTAAATATGAAAACTGATGTTAATATCACATGATAGGAACAGTTGCTCACTTTGGAAAGTAGACCTAGTCACCATCTTGCTAAGGCTTAGATGAGAAGATTGATACTACACACAGTACCTATCTGTCAAATATGTACAGCTACCAACTGTTTAGCGTAGCTTAGTCTAGTTTAGCAGCTTAATCTAGCTCTGCCTAAAGGTGTTTGTCTGATTATCTTCATGAATACTGGCTGTATCCATGCTTCATTCTGAAAGGACAGATATCTTCACATCTAACTCTTAGCAAGAAACAGGAGTATTTCCAGAAGTGTTGACAAATGACAAATAAATAGCCGTCATCAGTAAAGCACACAGTGGAGGGAGTGATCAGCTAAAAATTATGTTTCCAAAATTGCAGAGAAGCAGGAAGCTGTACAGTCAGTGAGGACCAGCGCTGTAGCCTGATCTCATTTCTCCAGGACGGCCCATCTTGGGAACTTCAGGATGCGCTAAAAGAAGACAGAGAGATTCCATCATTATTTGCATTAAATTTGTTTAGAAATCTAAGACAAAGCGTTTTCTTACTGTCTTTGTGAGACTGCGTCTGGCTGAGTCTTGCGGGCAGTCTGAGTTTGTTGGGGAGTTCAGAGCTTTCTCTGTAGTCTCTGGGTTTGAGTGTCTGGGGTTCCGGCACACCTGGTCGAGACTTGGCTGGTAACGGAGGTCGGTTGGGTGCCATCCCACCTTCTGAACGTGAGGGCACCACAGGCTTCTTGTGAGCTGAGGGATATGAGGTGTTGGGGGTCGGGGGCTGACTTTTATTCTCAGAGCAGGTGAAGGAACGGTTACGTGGAGTGGGCACCGGGGGACGGTCGGAGTCTGTATCTGCCGCTGCTGCTGCTGCTGCTGCTGCTGCTGCTGCTGCTGCTTTAGCGGCTGCAAAAATTGGGTCTGGGGGTGTGAAGTGGTCTTTCTGTGAGAGATCTTGGTCCTTAACCCAACCATGGGACTTTCCCATTGAACCGTAAAGTGGATTATCAAACATCTCTGAAATCTTTTCATCCTCACCCCTACAAAACAAAAGATTGTGTTAGTAGAGATTCAGTTTCACTCTTTGCAGAATCATGTCTGCTACTGGTTTTGTTATTTTTAGAGCGGTATTTTCCTCAGAAGTGAAACTCTGAAACTGCAACTGAAGTCAGTCACTGCATCAGAAACAGGCACTTACCCAGGGTTAGGTTTTCCTGTGGGGCTGCGTGTGTTCACATCAAAACCGCTCTTCTTGGGGTCTTTACTCCCTCCAGCACCAGGGAGATTTTTCGGTGGCATGCTGTAACTCCAGCCTTTATCTATCACATTTCCACTTTTGTAGGACACTCCCATGTAACTGGGGTTAGAAATATCATGCGCCTGGGTGACAGAAGACCTGTCAACAAGAATACAAAAATATTTAACAGGAAGTCATGTTCTGAATAGTAATATTCTGAAGTAACCATAAGTGAATGAAATGCCTCACTTGTTGAAATCACAGCCTTTGCCTTTTGCAGTAACAGGGTCATCCCTTTCAATTTTGATGAAATCTGAAACCAGAGTAAAATAGGAATTGATTGGTACAAGAACTGAAGAGGAGTATATTGAATGAGTAACTCCTGAGCTGATGTCCGGACTCACCATATAACTTCTCAGTGGGTTTGACATCCGAGGTTTGTAACTGGATGCCTCCTGTCAAGGTGCCTGTCTTCTCTCCGTGGTGAGTCAGTGTGACTTGAAACTCAGTGTAGGAGAACTGGGCAGCTCGCAGTGCAACACAGCCCTCACCTTTGCAAACAACACAACATTTAAGTGTAAGTACTTTCTAAGCTCAGTGCATTCTGAAGACAAATTGCATGTAAGTTCATTACCGTACGACTCGTCGCAGTCTGTCGACTTCACACAGATGAGGATGTGCTGGTCTAAGAGGTACTCGGGGTCAGATATGATGGGGGTGAGCTTGAAAAGACAGAACAGACAATGAATTAATGATGATTCCCCAACACTACATTACAGCAAATTGCAAATTACAAACACCAAAAAGCTCAATTATCACTTTACCACAACTTGGTTGCCGAACCAAACTTTTATGAATCCGTCCAAGTGCTCTGTGTTCTCTCCCTCTGAAGTCTTCACAGTCTCTGTTCACATTGAGAGAAATATTAGTTTCAATATTCTTAGCATTGTTGCAGAGCTAGTAGATAAGAGATAATCCAAAAAAATGAAACATACTCTCCAAGCAGCTGGAGTGATATTCGATGAAGAACTTTGTTTTTGATTTTGTCAACAACATGGCCACGCAGTTCATGATTTGTATTCCACCCTGTGGTGCACTATTTGGGTCTGAAAAATGTAAAAAAAAAATGACAAGAACAATTGCTTATATTGGATTACAATTGAACACCAAGGACTGTAATCTCCTCTGCAGTATCATGTAGTTTGTGACCGTACCTTGCTTAGAGACAAACTGTGAGGCAACACCGACCTCAAAAGAGGCAAACACTGGTGAATGGTCACTTGTCATGATGTCGTTGGTGCATCCTGCAAGTTGAAAAGTACATTCAAATGAGTTTGTCTCATCAAATTTCATTAACGCTGTTTTTAAGAACTGAGGTTTTGCAGTGTACAGAGAGGGGAACATTTTACAGCTGAACTCTAAGACTAACAACGCATAACTGCAATAAGCTGATATTTGCCTCAACTATAAGACAAACTGGCATCAGTTTCACAGAAAAGTGATATTTGAACATGATTTTCACTTTAATCACATTATAAAGACATTTTTACAGCCCTTCCCATGAAATCAGAAAGCAGTAAAATAAATAAATAAATAAAATGAAAATAAAAAAACTATGAGTGGGTGATAACTCACCATAAGCTTGGCAGACAACATGAACCAGAGGGTACGATTTCCGTAGAATGCGATCGCACCATGAGGGTAAATTGTATTTTGTCTGTAGAGGTGAGTTTGTACATAAATATAGATTCTACTATTATAACATTTCATACACAGTGCTGAGGTGTGATTTATCCACAGTTCTTGACATTATTTGTGTTTTAAATGGAAACTTGTTAAATTGATCTTGGCACCAGGTACAATATATCTTCACATGGACTAGACGGCTTAAAGCAAAAAACACGTTCTAAGCCAAAAGAGATTCATGTTCAATGATGTAGTTTCTGCTGTTTCTGTACCACAGGGTATGACAGGAACTGTGCAGGGAAAAGACATCTGACTAAGCAAAATCTTACCCCCGTGGCTTTGGCCTTTGTGTAGGCGTACTTCTCTCTGGTGTCTCTTTCAAAGCGATAGGTGGGTGCAAATGTGATATCCTCTTCCTCTAAATTCAAATACAAAATGCAATTTTTTTTTTTTAAATAAAATGTGTCTTTACAATCAATAAATGTCAGAAATGTCCATAGAAGAGCTGGTACATACAGTATAATACAGAATAAAACAATTTGCAATACAGTATGTCTACATCTTTATTTCACTGTAGAGTTATCTAATAGTGGTCATAGCTCACCGAAATGTAAGAAGACCTTTCCATCACTCCTCTCCATGCTGAGCTGGTCTTTACTGAGGAGTTCCTGGTACTGCTGCTGTTTGATCTTTGTCACAATGTTCTCAGCTTCCTGTGAGGGGAAACAGTGCAAAGAAATTACTTTTCCTGCCTTAAAGTTTTAGCAGCTGAGAGCTTAGACACCTGACAACCAGCTGTTTGCTCATGCACAAGTCAGCCAAGTATGCTACAGCACTGCTGCATCTCTAATTTCTGTGGTAAATGTAATGTGAAGTACATAAAAATAGACAGATCATGTATGTGTGACATTATTATGAATATTTACTTAACAATGGACATTCAAATGTTACAGAAACAATTTTAACACTGCATGCGTTACAACTTACGGTGGATGGGAATTCAACCCGGTAGTTTAAATCACCAAGCCAGAAGAGGTGGGTAAACCGATTTGTAATGTCAAACGGATTGAGCTTCTTATCTCCCAGATTCAGAAAACGCAGGATGTTGGTGTAGTTTTGATTGCGTCTGTAGATACAAAAGAAAAAAATCAGAAGGGCTTCATCAAAACAACAGACAAATTAATAAAAACACATTTTCCAGCATTTCTATGTATTTTAACAGTAACAGAAATAATACATGAATTATGTATGTAATTGGTCACACTTTCTAGAAAATAATAATGATAATAATAATTCTGACCTTGAATCCCATTTAATAGTTTACTGGTGGTTATATTACTTTGCATACTAATTATTAAGAGGGCATAAGCCTTTTTTTTCCAAAGAGGTTCTTCAGCAGAACTGAAGAAGCCTCTTGAACAAGAGGTGAAATGTCTTGAAGAAATTATAACAGTCCAGTTGCTTTAGATTCAACTAACTGGTAACAACGTTGGCTGGTTAATGCCAGCTGGAAGCTAACAGAGAGATCTTTTTTCCACTATCATTCTTTTTCAAGGAACAGATATGTGCGTATGCAAAAAGGAAACAGATACATTTACAAGTCTGTGCTCAGTGTGCAAAACTGCAGACAAAACTGAGACAAAACTGCAACAACAGAATTGAAAATAAAATTAGCTAGGCAAAGATGGATACAAGAGTAAAATAAATGAAACTTTTCTAACTTTTGTAACAACATTTAACAAAATGGCTGTATGTAGCCTGAGAGGTAAAATCGTGGGCCAAAAAGTCCACTCCTGTCAAAACCTGTCAGTTTTTGCAGCTGGACAGTCAGGAGATATAATGTTTATTTACAATTGTACAGTTAAATTAAGGAAGTTGCGGGCATCATTTATTGCACATATCACTGATGTTACAGTCACAGTGACAAAATTAGTATAATCTGCTGCTGACCTGAGTTTCTTCTCACTTCCCGAGGTCAGGTGACTGTTGACAAATCCAAAAGATGTCCCGTTGAACATGAGGGACACTCCTACAGCGCCCTTGTTCCCTACAAAGTAAACATCACAGTGAGTATTGGTGGGTAATAGATCAATGAACTTTTCCAACCCATCATTAGGTGGCCTGTGGAAAGGTGACCCTGCTTACCAAGAGTGTTGGCGATCCCCGTCTTAACACTGTCGGAGAAAATGTGGGAGATCCTGTTTTCGTGTTCAGGCTTGGCCAGGACCAAAATCCGAATGTTCCACAGAGTGTGAATCCCCACCTGGATGTTAAGAAATTGACATCAAGTGCTTAGTCTCTGTGTTCCTGAATTCTGCTCGTCTTTGTCACACGTACTCACTTGTTTAAAGCTGATGTTTGTAATATTCCTCAGGACTCCTTTCACTATGTCTGCCCACTCCCTCTCGCCTAAAGGATCCTCCTGAGTCCCAATGACATAAATGTCATGCGGGATGTGATCTGCGGTGTCGTCTCGTGTCTTTCCTTGGCCCTTACACTGAAACCAGGAGCTGATGTTGTGGGGAGGACCAGCGTTTCCTGCAAGTTTGGGTGGAAACCTTTTACTGGACTGTTACTTTGTCAGTCAGAAATTCCAATTCACTGAAACATTTAAGATGATAACATTCATACCCATGTTCCAAGTGCCAACAAACAATGTGATCATGTCTGGTTCAGGCTTTTCAGAGTGTTTGTTCTTCATTTGTTGAAGTAATTGGCAGAATCCTTCCCTTTTCTGGTGAAAAACATCAAAGGTGATGAAACATTTTTCTTTGGTTCAACCATAATAAAAATGTGGTGACTGTTACTGGCTTGATAATGATGAAAACTAATTTTCTCACAGACCTCTGCTGAGTGAATATTTAATGTTTGGGATAATATCTCGATTTCAAAAGCAAAAGTACCTTTGTGTCGTCAAACACAAACTCTTTGCGCAATATTTTCTCTTTCTCTGTCTCCACCACAATGACAAGTTTTGCATGCATTTTTTGAGACTTCACCAACTGCAGAACTGAAAGAGAAGCACAGTACTCTTATTAAAACAAGCAGTGTTTACAGCAGTTACAGCAGTTATTATGAGTTTAAGAGGATATAGCCATGCTAGCAGCTCTGTAAGAGCTAAATGCTGCACAAAAAACAATGAACATATTTAAAGTAATATCTCCCCTAATTGATAATAAACCAGCATTTCAAGTAAGTACTGAACAAACTGAAATATTGATCTATATCTATATATTGGAGTATCATCAACGTCAAGACCAACAGACCGACCATCTGAAAAACCAAGCTGCTAGCATAACAAATATCTAAAGGACTGAGGTTATAGAACTACTCCTTACTTTTATTGTGCACAAAGTATTTGTCTTCAGGCCCATCTTTTGACTTCTTGAAGAAGAGCTTCCCACTTTCTACATCCACTTTCAGGAACATCTTTGTGGAAATACCCAGAGATTCTTGTTTGACCTGAGAGTGAAAGAGGAATCTGATTAAATAAAACTGCAAAACTTCAGACATTTTACCTCATTTTAATTTCCTGCATAGTAAGACAATAACAAATATAGAGAAGCACCTCAAACACAACAATTGGTATGAGAGATTTCCTGTGACCCCCATCATATCCAACAGACTCAAACACAGAACTTTTAGCCTGAAAAAAAAAGAAATAGACAAGAGGTTAGCTGTCTTTAACATCATCTGGTGACATGCCAAAACCTAGATTGTTCACGGCCACAGTACTTTACCTTATCTTCTATTGAGTAGAGCAGTTTTGTCAGTTGCTCAAGCTTAAAGCACATAGATTGACCAGAATCTGCAGAAACCTGAAGAAAATTGAAAAATACATAATGATAGGGATTTTGTGCGTATTGAAACAAAAGCAAACAGTCAAGGTTGATACTCACTTGTCTTGGATACTGGCCAACCCCTGGGGAAAGTTGTTGGTCCAGTGTTTTGTGGAGGGTCTCCAGAGTTGGCAGAGCATTGGAAATCTCACTGCCTCACCAAAAAGATCAGAACATGGTTAAATCAGCTCCACACTTGCCAGTATGCAAGATATATTGTTTTGGCTGGTAACTCTACCTGTTTAGAGTCTTGCAGATTGTCAATAGTAGCTTTCTAAATGCAGGGAGGTTGGGGTTTCCAGTCTGCACTTGTTCAGCATCCAACTGGATTGAGGTCCTGAAGTATTCTTGGATGGCCAATTCATGCTCCTCTGGCAATCTACAAATATGTAACACATGAACACCTTTATCTCACATGTGACATGTCAGTCAATCACATCAGTGTGTCGAATCACTGTCCATAATGCCTGGGCATTATCAGAAACTTTGTATGACTAATCATGCAATTGTGGATAAGTTACAACTAATTACACAATTTATATAATTGTGACTATACCCAGAGAGATCAATGTGCTGCAGTCTCATCAGGTAAGTGTTTGATAAAGATTTGCAGTCAGATGACTTGGAGTCATTGTCTTTCACATCTGGGATGTTCCTGGGTGGAAGCTGCGGTGGAAGATTGTTGTGTTCTGTAGCATGAAGACATAAAGGAAGTTTAGAAATGTTTATATCTACATGACAAACTTGTGTTCTGTTTGAAAAAGACAAGAGGTACTACAGAGGTAACGTGAAGGTGTCTGACCTGGTTCCTCATCCACCTCCTCCTCCCTCTGGACGTTGTACTGCAGCTGTGTGACCAGACCCATGTTGGGACTGTAATATGCATCCACCAACTCAGGCAGCATGGTGAAGAACCTGATAGGAACTCCTTCAGATGCCTACAGAGCAGATCACAGCAGTGGCATAGTTTGTGTTGTTTGATGTGTCATTTGTTTGCTTTTTTAGTTCTGAAGAGCGTTTTTCTCCTTTTGTTGTCAAGTGTTATTTCCCATATGATGTCAGATGTGTCTACTTTTTTTGTGTGTCTGTGGCTTCTTCCAGCCTACAGCTGCATTTATATCATCAGACAAGTTCCTGAAGTGGTTGAGTAAGACTTTTTGTTGTTTACACCATTCACAAGGATATATAATTACCCATACATACATCTAATGTTCTCAGTAAAAACCTTAGTGACAACCATTATGGTTACATTTACAGGAGAGTCGCAGCTTTTCACTAAATAATGAGACTATAAAACCACTAATCAAGCTGTTCCATATATATATATATATATATGTGTGTGTGTGTGTGTGTGTGTGTGTGTGTGTGTGTGTGTGTGTGTGTGTGTGTGTGTGTGTGTGTTTTGTGCAGCAATGGCTAAAATCCTGTCTCTAGCGGATTTGCAATTGTCACTGTACTCTTTCTGTATCATGGTTGAAAGAAAGAAAAAAATAAAGAAATAGAAGTTTGATGGTCCAATCATATAAAATACTGAGATCAGTTTATGTGCATAAAACATGCAAACGAAAGATTTTGGAGGCTGAACTAAACTACTTACTGTTCATTACACAACTGCAGAATTTTGTACAGAATGGGGCCCATTATGCCAACACTACCAATAACTGTAATATGAGCACCTGCACCCTACCCCTAACCTGTACGCTGTACCTGTATCTGTACACCTATAGCGCTATTCAGGATTACACCCTGGGTTAGTTACCACAAAAAAACAAACAACCGGACACATGCACATAGACACCTAGCGTCACCAAATAACCTAACCTGCATGTCTCTGGACTGTGGGATGATTCGGAAGTAGTTAGAAAAAACCACATGGGGGAACATGAAAACTCCCCACAGAAAGGCTCCAACACTCCCAGCCCATTGTGCCACCCTGACAGAAATCCTGTAATTAAGATTATGTCCCAACCTTGTTGTTCTCACTTTGTATTAACTTAGTTTTAGTGTTTACACTTATATATCAAAGGAACTATCAGGCTGCTATCAAGCCAGTAAAACATTAAAACATTAAGTTGAATTACTGCAGTTTTTACCCTTTTAAGCCAAAAACTTTTTTTAAAATCATTTTGAAAAACATGGCCACTTCACTGCATTTGGGCTTCTCTGGCCTTTCATTCTATATTGAATTGTAAATATGAGTAGACATTTTTTATTTATGTTGCTTTTTTATATAAGACAGAATCAGTAGCTTATACAATTATAAAAGTCAGTTATCACAGACCAGCAGCTTAGGTCTGCTGGAGGTGTTTTTGGCAGCAAGTTGTTTGCCACCTGAAAGTAGGTCGGATGTGTGGCAGCCACCATACTGAGTGAAATATTATGCAGACTCTAAAACTAGGTTTGTTAGTAGTAACTGTTTCACTCAGTCATGCAAATAATTACATAGACTTGGACACAAGTTATGGTCAATGGTAAACCTAATAGTTAAAATCAGGCTGTTTCAACAGCAGAGTACAGAGTGTACAACCATGCCCGCAGCTCTGAGAGGCTATATTTAGGCAACGCTTGCAACTGCATGCTAGCATGCTGTTGTCTGGTAGAAGTAAAGTTTTGATCTGATGATAGCATTAGCTGAAAGGTCAAAAATCACCAGGCTGCAGTTCAAAACTGCGGGGGCATGAATGTATGTGCACTAATTTTCATGGCAGTTTTTTTTTTGTTTGTTTGTTTTTTGTTTTTGTTTTTTGAGGCCAGAAATGTAAACCTGCAAGTTTCGGGTTCACTAACATTGATGGAGTTCAGAGAACATAAGAACATAGAGAACATAAATGTACAAATGTTGTGATAGTCCATGTAACCTTTGTTACAGCCTGGACTAAAGCTGCTGTAGCTGTTACTAAAATGTTACAACAAGCCAGTGGTCGGATCTCATGGATATATGTCTACATGTAAACTGCAGATTAACAGGTGCAGCAGCATCACAAGTAACCATGGTGCTGCATTTATTTTAAAAAATAGAAGTGAAATAGCCCTTAATCTTCAACTCTGGTGTATGTGCATAACACCAATGCTGCTGTATGCGTCACAGTGGTTAATACACTGACGCCTCACACCACGACATTTCTGGGTTTGAACTTGGTTGACCAGCCGGGGCCTTTTTATGTAGAGTTTGCATATTCTCCCTGTGCCTGTGTGGGTTCCCTCAGCACGACAGCTTCCTCCAACAGTACAAACACATGCAGGCCTGTTGAATTTGCCCATAGGTGTCAATGGGAGCATGAATGTTTGTTTTGTTTCAGTATGTAAACTCTATGATATACTGATGCACAGAGTATAAACCACCTCTCATACTGTGTCAGTTGGGATTGGCTCCAACCCCCTCAAATCCTGTAAGGACAGCTAATGGATGGTTTGCATCAAAACATACATCATTTAATTAAAATTTTGAAATTTAATACAGGCAAATTCCAGTCCCAATTAACTTCATATTTTTAGTGTTTAAACCCTGATTACTATGCTCAATCAACACCAGCTGGGATTATATGTGGCCCCCACACCCACAGCCCTCTAGAGATAAGCAGTATGGCTAATGCATGAAATCAAAGAGGTTCATGGGAGTCTTTTCAAACTATAAACCCACCTGGACAGAGAGCTTCTTATCCTCATTTGGCAGGATCCTGTATGTATACACACAGTTCTGGTATCTGTGGTTGAAATAATAAAATGCAAATGTGTGTCACTGGAAAATTATATGACCGGGAAGTAAAGAAACACAGTAGCTGGTGTATTGAATCAATAGTCAACCTGCTATCAGAACAGTATATTTTGTTTTTGTAGCACTTTAAATGAATTTTGACCCGTGAAAAAATGAAATGAATTGCAAAGGGTGTTACACTGTGTCAGCTCATTATGCAAATAAAGGGGAACTAGACTTGTGTTGCAGTGCATGTGTGCAAAAAAATGTATGAAACGGCGCAATGCAGCAGAACTTGTAATCGTGTTATACTGACTATAAAGGTGATATCAAAAACATGAAGTATGTAGCCGTGTTCTGTCAGATTGTCTGTCATTATTAGGATCTCTCACCCTTCATTTTGCATGTTGTGAAGCTCTCATGACCAACGGACAAGGGTCACAGTCTTCATGAAAGTGTATCAAAATAAACTGTTAGTGCAATAGTTAGAGTGAAGTGATGTCTACTTACAGAACACAGAGGGCATACGCTCCCTGTATGGACTCACTGTCCCGGATAAGGAAGCTTCCATCTCTCGCTGCTTTGGATAAAAGATCCTCAGCTTTGGATCGAGTTATATTGCCATGGTACCAAGGTTGATAACTTTGCATCCTGTCTCTCACCCCAGAACCTGAAATCAAGAGTTTTGCATCTGTTCTGAAACGATATCCCAGAAAAACCAGACCGTCGACTCAGTTCTTCTCTCTGGCTGTTTTCATCTTTTCAGTGGTGCGTAAGTCCTTTCTTTCACTTGATCATCCACTGCCTCTAAAAGCTGTAAAAGGAAGCTGCTACAAGCTCAGCTCTGAACTTCCTCATTTGAGAGGTTAAGAAAGGAGGGCCCTGCTGCCTCTGCTCTGCCTGCATTATGACACATCCACACAGCTGTAAATGAAAATACAGACCTTTGCTTGCAGAGTAAAAAATCTTTATCTCATTACAAATTACTGATTAACCAACATTCCTTGCTCTTTAGTTGTGTTCTTGTTTGCCAATGACAGACATGCCAAAAACAGTTAAGTCATTGGTTAAAAAAAACTGAACAAAGTGAAAAAGGGAAGTTACAAAAAAGACAGATGCAACAATTCTTATTTGCTCCTGTCGAATAATTTACAAAGAACTTAGTTTGTAACATATCTACCAGATCTATTTTTAAAGCTTTACATCGTTTTTACCCTCAGGGCTAGAATAAAAACAAAATAAAAAAATGTCTATATTCACCTAGTATGTGTGTGTTGATAAACTGTTCATTAGTCGATTATGAATCAGGCGAGCACAGGGGTTTTCTTAAGTATATACATGCAGGAAATACAAGTTTAGAATGGTTTGCCATGTTCATGTGATGGACAGGAAGTCTTGCAGAAATATGAGGAGGAAAATAAGCTGCTCACAAACCACAACATGGTCACATGACACAAAAGAGAACTACACATTGACAAGTCACTGCAGCCTCAGAGGCTTCTGTCATGGCGCTTGAAATAGGTTCACTACTTTCACAGAGAGCACGTCAAAGCCATAGACGTGCAGTAAAGAAATCGACCCATGATCACATGCACAGAGGGTGTGAAACCATACTTTTCCTTTCAAGACATGACACCGAAATGTGGAGTTCCCATACTTTTTATATAAAAGCACTGAACAGGGGATCTTGTTACAAAAAAACACACAGAGAATGAAATTAATTTCAGTTATCGTTACATGAGAAAACTAATGTTTTTTGTAACAGTTGTATTCAGACTCAACATTTCCTCAGCAGAGTGATTTTGTAATTAATTTACAACTCTAATTGTTTTAGAACATTTGAACTCCTCCTCAATCCTCCTGACTCAAACATTACTTTTCTGTGGTTGATAGTTAACTACACTCAAAGGAATTAATAGTTTAATAGTCTTACAGTAGTGCAATATCACATCATAAACAAAGTAAAAAAAAACAATAAATGCATACAAAACGAGAGTTAGGAAGCTTGATGATAAAGAATATATGTCCAAGATTTGTCAAGCACAAGCCAAGTTAACATGATACTAATGTCTTCCAGCATCTTAAGTAATGGAAACATATAGATACATATGTGAGGGGGTAGAAAAATACACCTTATATGCACTGCATATAACACTGTCTCAATCGACTCAAGTTATTCTCTACTTACACTTGCTATTTTGAGTTCACCCTTGAGGTGTATTCAGACCAAACCAAGGCAAATTTTTCACATAGCGTAATTACAGAAAACTCAAGATAGATACATGAATAGCCACAGTCGCAAGTTGAAAAAGAAACTGTGAGAATAAAAAAAACGAGAACGATCTTTTCTTAGATATCTGTAGTCATCTGCAGTTTAACAATTAGATTTATTTAGCTTATAAAGAGAGAACAAAAAAGGAAAGGGCTTGGGGAAAGTCCAGAGAAGCAGAAGAGAGAATCTACGAATTAAGTATCATTAATCAATTCTGTTGTGGTTATGGTATGGTAGCACAGCCAGCTTTCTGGAAGGGATACTCCTATTGGGTGTTAAGGTCAAATATTTGTGGACAGTGAAGTACTCCAATACTTGCTTGCATGGACAAATTCACTTCTTGTATTGTCTGTACCCATTATTATAACATGTAGAACACCATGACTACCTGGATGGTGCACTCACAAAGGTCAAAAAGTTGAACGTGAAACTCTGGACACTTCCTCAGTGATCAGTCTTGGCTACCTAGTGGGAGCAGACCACCAATCTGTTTTGTCCAGACTTGTCATTGACTTTTCAATGACAATGTAATTTTCCATTTTGTGTGACACACGGTGCACATAAAAAAAGCAAATGCATCTGTGTCAAGCGAACAAAGTGGTCAACAGACATTTGGGGGAGTGACAGTTGTGGTCAAAATGTTGCAGTTGTCATTTCCAGGAAGTGCTCATGAGATGTGCACGATTTGACAACACTCAAATGAAATCAACATCTATACAAATAAGTTCATAGCTTACATAGTCTATTATATGAAAGTGTACCAACAGAAGTGTCCAAATAGAAAGACAGCTAGAACTAGTCTACCATGCAAGCAGCTCAGTAGGCACAGTGGTGCTTTGCGCTAAAAACATGTGTTAACAAACATGTGCTAACATGCTAAGGTTTAACAAGTACAATGTTTGCATTGTTCAGTATCTAACACACTGCAATATGCACAGTTAGCTGATATTTTGGTCACAAACCACAGTATTGATGGTCACACTACACAGTTCAATTGATCATTTTGGGAACATGGTTGTCATGGATGTCACACCATGACAACCCATAAAGTTGAGATTTTTTTTCGGACTGGACTAAAATGATAGACTGAAAATTAAAAAAAAAACACCTCCTGCATCCACACAGATAATTTTAGTCTAATTTCAGTCACATAGTTGCTGGACTTTAAATTTAGGTTAAAGAATCTGGGATATGTGGGACATCAGGTACATTGTGCAACAGCTCCCAGCCTTCAAATAAGGAAAGGCAACATTGAGTAAATAGTCAGTTTTGGTTGGTTGGTTGGAAAAGCATTGAGTCACCACAGAGTTCCAATTCCTCAGAACTCAGACTTTGCACTCACAGAACTTTCATGTGTTCCTTTTAACTCTCCGCTGGTGGCTGCCGACATTCCTGCTCTGTCTTTGCAAAACATTTGCATTAGTGTCCCACGAAACTTTTTGGCCCCGAACACGTAGACCAGTGGGTCCATGGCACCATTCAGACACGTGAGGGAAGATGTGAGGCGGTTGGCCAAGCTCAGGCCTCTGCGTGCCTCACAGGACATGCCAGGGTGGTTGTACCCCAGGATAAAGATGGCTCTGCTCACGTGATAAGGCAGGAAACAGACCACATAGATGAGTATTACCAGGCTGATGGTCCGCAGGGCCCTGAGCTTCATGGCTGGTTCTAACCTGGAGCCCCGATTCAGGCTGCGAATGATAAGCAGGTAACATGACAGGATAATGAGGAAAGGTGGGGTGAAGGCCACAGCCAGCGAGATCAATGCGTTACGAGAAGCCTTCTCTCTGTAGAGCTGCAGACACACTGTAACACCGTCCACCTCTGCAGTCTGGTGAGTGACTAGCAATGGAGCCATGGAGACGGTAACCAGGGCCCAGAGAGAGAAGCTGATGATGTGAGCATAGCGAGCACGACGAAACTTGAGTGATCTCACGGCGTGAACCACAGCCAAGTAGCGGTCTGCTGCCACACAGGCCAGGAAGTACAAGCTGGCGTACATGTTAACATAAAACAAGAAGCCAACCACTCGGCAGGGAACCTCGCCAAAGGGCCAGTGTCCTCCGGTGAGGTGGTAGGTGGCCCTCAGAGGGAGGATGATGACGTACGACAAGTCTGCCACAGCTAAGTGCATCAGGAAGACATTAGCTGGAGACGAAGCCCCACGCTGGTGACAGAAGATCCACAGAGCCAAGCTGTTGCCATTCAGCGCCAGGAAGAAAACCAGGACGTAAAAGCAGCCAAACAAAGTGTTCTCTGCTGTCGATGAAACTGCTGCACAGGTCTCTGATGACTGATTTGTTAGCAGCTCCATTGTAGCAGACTCCATTGTGGTGGCTGATGAGACAGAGAATGTGTTAAATGAATAACAGAGAAATTCATTAGGTCTGATTAGTACATTTCTAAAAAAAAAAAAAAGTGATTTTGGTGTTTAAAGTAGCTCATTCTTAGTATTCTGATAGCAAACTACCCCAGTGACAGAAAGGCATACCACCCTAACCCCTGACCACACACTCCCACATATACACACTCACACGCTCGGGTAGGGAAATGTTCGTCACAGATTCACAAGGTAACAATAGATGTCAGTGTCTGTTGCTGACATGGACATGCCCTGTGAGCAGATAACTAACTAATTCTGAGGACTTTTCCTACAAACCTTTAAAGTCCAGGAAGTTTAAATCATTATATCTTATACCTGCTGTTTTTACATGTTATCTGATATTGCAGTTTGATTTGAAAGTTAGAGTTTTTTTTTTTTTTTTTTTTTTTTTTTTTTTAACTCTAAATAGTGAAGTCTCCGGAGTGTATTAGAAAAGGTATTGTATGAAACTTTGGTGACTGAAGGTTAAGATGAAAAACTTCAGTAGCTAACATTATGGTGGTCAACAGCCATTAGCTGCTTTAGATCATGTATAAGCTAATACTAAGTTAAGCTAGTTTGAAATTACATCTCTATTGTTTCTGTTTAGACTAATTAAAAGGAACTAATGTGGCATTAGTGGATAGGTATTTACTGATATTTGCGTTCTTGGATTTAAATTTGTATTGGTATGCTCAATGTGGAGCCAGAACCAACAACCATTTAGCTTAGCAAGGAAACAAAATTTAAAAAAAAAAAAAAAAAAAAAACCAGCTAACTCTAGCTAAATAGCATATTACATCTCTTTGGTTAATCTAGCCAAACAGAATGTGAGGATCGTGTATAGACATAAAAACAACTTTCAACTTTCTTTTTTTTTTACTTTCTTTCTTTTTTCCAACTTTTTTGACACACCTAAAAACCAGCACCAACACCACCCACTTCTCTGTCTCCCAAAGTTCTAATTGTCCACTCCTCATATTTTGTCATGTTTTCTTTTTCTGCTGGGACATGACATCTACACAAACATGAGGGGTGTGAATGCAGTAAAGTCTCCAGTGATTAAATCTCATAAAAGGCTTCTCTCAACATTCACTTAAGTATTTGTGGTGGATCCAAGAACAATACCAAAACATCTGTAACATCTGTCAACCCTCATGTTCCTATGGCCAAAGGGAGGGTCCTGAATACACACTGTAGAAAGTTCAGCAAACACTGAAATGTGAGTGAAAAATACTGAACGATCACTGGGCTCCTTAATAAGAAGGGAAAGGGATTGTGTCTCCCTTTTTCCGCCTTGGTCTAAATCTGGGGTAAAGCTCCACCAGCTCACTGTCTGGACTTTTGGCCCATTAGGGACCAGCCAGATGTAGCAGCGTGGCTCTTTTCATTGAGTGTACATGCTGTGAATTCTGTGAGACCCACAACAGAGGGCATTTCCCAGCCAAGGCTCAGACTCAACACATTCAGGAGCACAAGTCTCCCTAAAAAAGAAAAGGGCTGCATTCCCAGTAAGGATAACAAACCAGGAGCGACACAGCTGAATGGAAAGGCTTCTATAAATTCAGATCCCTAGAGGGATAATCCCTGAAGAGAGACAATCCTGACATATGCCTTCATCTCAATGATCTGAGGAAGCAGATCTGTGCAGAATTAGCCAAGAGGAGACTCAGCATCCTGGCACTGGTCCTTTTCAGAGATGCGTATCAAAACTGCAGAGATGTGTATAATATTCTACTGTTAAAACTAGTAGTTAAACTAGTAGAATAAATTCAAGATAAATTGGATTAAACAAATATCCTTCTGAGATCAATCCATCTCTTCTTAATAAGCAGACTGCCATCACTCAATGCTGCTTTAAGATCTGCCAAAGTCCTGAGATGTTTAGGGATTTGCATAACAAAGGAGAGACATTTACTGAATAAATACTTTGAACAAATATATATTATTCTACTGCCACTCTTTGTACCACTTAATATGTATAATATGTATGAATATAATTCATACAATAGCAAGAGTAGAGGGATTTACTCTTTGAATTTTTAGTAAAGCCATTAAAACTGTAAAAAAAAAAACTCTACTGTTTTATGAAAATCAGTGGAAAGATTCAGACTTACCTAAACTTCAGGGATCTTCAGATAACCTTGTACTGAAGAAAAGGTTGGTTTCTTAAGGAAAAATAATTCAGAGTATGTGATAGCAAGAGGAGCAAGGAGCTGCACAGCAGTTGTATGCAAAACAAATTGAAGACTGAGTTTGTCCGCTGAGCTGTGGAGGGACTGAAGTCCTGCCACGAAGAATGTTGTCCTATAACCTCCTTTACTCTCCCTCGAGATGCTCTTTGGGAGTAAAACTGTAGCTCTTTTTGTGTCTCAACAAATTTGATAACAGAAAGGGAGTCCTGATGGGAGCCTTTCGTTTGAACCTTGACCCAACCCTTTCTTTCTCCATCCCCTTCTCCTCAGAGAGCCACTTGTGCACTCCACAATAGCCTGAGTCAGAATAAGCACCGCATTTTAGCAGCGGGGAAAAGAATGGCATGCCTCAGTCGCAATGAGACGTCTGGTATGACTCCATGGAAACCAGACTTAGTGCTTCACCAAGTGCCTCTACCATGAACTCCCACCATGCCACTGATAGATAGGAGATGGACTGTGTTGTCAATTGAGAAGTTTATGACTAAAGTCTCAGAGATGATCCTTTGTAGATCGTCTGTTAGGTTCTAAAGAGGGCCCCATGCCCCATAGGAGACCAAGTGAAAAACAAGAGAAGAAGGGGGGGGGCGCTTGAGGAAAACAGAGGCCCTTGTTGATCTCCTGCCTCCTGGGGGCATCTTGAATTGGAATGCCCAAAATAATCAGTCACACAGCCATCAGACAGATGTGGAGAGAATACCCGCTGGCGGAGGGGGGATAATATTTCTTTCATACAGGGACTTCACAGCTGTGTGTCAGATACATGGGCGCTTTTTCTTCTCTGTATCATCGATATGCAAATGGTATTCTGTAGACTTGAATGAAGCCACTATCTGTGCTGGGCTGTGGAGAGGCTTTTGACATCCCTACCCTGTTAATCTACTGCCAACTGCTAATTGGGACGGCCCCCCACTTTTGTTCGTCTCCTCGGCTCTGTCTGTTGTGCGTCTCGTAACCCTGAAGCAAAAACAAGCTCCCTATCATAAATATATCATTCTTCCTACTGCTGTGAAGGTTCAAGCAAAACAGAGAGTGTTTCTGCCAGCAGCTGAAGGGCAGAAAATAAGATGCTCACAACAGTTTAGACAGTTAAACTCACCAACACACTTTGACTGGAAAAGTCTTTTATTCGTCAGTGTTCATTTCTCAACAATAAATGTATCATTTAACATTTACTCGAGCAAATACGAAATCGTTTAAAGAAATTAAGCTGTTTTGGGAAGACAGGCGTATTTAAAGGCACCACGTGGAGTTTTTAATATAGAGTCCTATGGAGCAATGTGCGTTCCTATTTTGATTTATTATCTTTTTGAATTGCGTACACCCACAAAGATGCTCGTTTAGTGTTGTCAACACTTGATGGAAAAGCAGGGGAGCAACGTGGCAAACAAAGGCAACAAAGAAGTAAACTCCACACCAGCAAACATGGATGCAAACACTGCACAAAATATATAAAAATTTCCAGCGACTTCTTTATGAGAACAGGAATATGTTTAAGAGGTTTTTTCATTGTCAAGGAAGCAGAAATACTGAATGTGAACATAACTTTTGTTTACATGAAAACTCCACACGGCACCTTTAATGTTTTAAAGGCAGACGCAGATTAGTGCTGAAAGGAAACAGCGATGACTTTTCGCTTTTCATGATTTACAGTTAAAAGCGATATTTACAAATGTAAATGAATAGATGAACAGTTTGTGAATAAATTATGAACTTTAAACTTTTGAAGATTATAAGATTAAGTTGGAAATATACATATAGAATACTCACATATATTCGATCTGAGTTGTATTCATTTGTCAAAACTTTACTCATTTTTTTCTCTATAGCATAAAAGTGAACCAAACAACAGTGTGGCCTTCAACAAAACACCCTCACTTCATATGATTATGATGTCACTTGACAACAGGTCGAAAAAACATTAGTTTTTTAAATAAAATGCAAAGCATCAACAGACATTGTTTCATATAATAAACCATGCATTTTTTTTCCTCACAGCACAAATAAGGCTGATTGCATGTTCAAAAATGTCTGTTTCTGTGCTCTGCCTTTTTATGAGTGTGAATGAGCCACACGTTCAGTGTGTTGCTTTATATCTGCAGCTACAGAGTTGCATCACACTCGTGCCACTGACTGCGAGGCTCACATATCGAAGCGCTGGTTCCTGGTTTGCCCCGCCCTCCTCTCTCTGAGGAACATGTTGACATAGGAGGTTATAAGATCGTCCATCTTGTAACCCTTTAAAAAAAAAAAAAAAAAGAGGACACAGATGTGAAGAAAAGGAAATGAAAAGGTCACATTGGACCTTTCAGTTTACCACGTGTCTGATGACAGATCTTACCAGTGAAGTTTCACACAGGAATTTGCTCCCTTTCACCAAACTGCCAATAGTCATGTGGAAGTAGGTGCTTCCACTGCACCAGTTCGCGATGCGGTTGAATGGGTGATTGTCCAAAGTTTCCTATATAAGCAAAAAGAGTTGTTAGTGGTGAGAAATAATGATGAGGATGTTGAATGAGATAATGTTAATGACTGTGGATGATTGTGTTTAACCTTGGTTTTAGGGTGAAGGATAGTGAGTCCTTGCTTGCTGATGGCAATCCGCACAATGTCTGGGAAATCTGGATTTGATGTTTGCTGAAAAGAAAAAGGAATTCACCATGAATATTTGCTTTCTGTACATGCGTGGCACCACGGTGACATATGGTGAGCAATGAAGCATCAAATAAATGTCAAATGGATTGCAGATAACAAGATAAAACACAGTATAAGTTTGTACGTGATGTATTCACTGCAGCTCTTACCTTCACATCGAAGAATGCACAGCCGAAGGTTGGCCAGCGGCAAACAACCTTCAGGAACGCCACCTTGGCTTCATCGACATTCAGAGCACCTTGTTTGTTATAATAAGCGGTAATAGTCTGAAAATTTTTAAAAAAGAAGAGAAAGAAAGGTTTTGCACTGCTTTTAATGAGGTTAATGATTTTCTAACGCCCCCTCAGCCCTCAGGCAGTACTCTCAGTGAGGAGAGATACAGATCGCAGGAACGGCATAATGCTCATATTATTCAAGAGCAGAATTTGAAAGAAAAAAAGTTTGGCATCATTCTGTATTTTTCTAATCAGTAACAACTCTGGGCACTTGTCCGTAAGAAAAGTAACAAAATAGTTGTGATATTTTCAGAGCTGAAGGGGACAGACAGTATGATGAATCCAACAAATACTTTTTGGTTAAAGCATAATGTCATCTTTATTCTCACTGAATTTGTCACAGTTCGACACAGAATGGATGAGCCTGTAGCCGAGAGTCACAGACATGATGAGGAAGTGCTGCATTGTTGGCTCTGGTGTTTTCACAGGAGCTGCTGACTATCACAGCATTTTGAATAATAGCAGCCTTATGCTTTAAGATAAACTTGAAAATCTGGAGATTCTAAATTAGATTGGATATCACAAAAACACAGCCAAATTTATCTTCTACATTTCAGAATCACATCTAAAGTGATTATATACGACCTCATATATTTCTGATTTTAATACATTCCACAGTGAGATCCATCAGATCGTCGGACTAGCTGCTCTTAAATTTCATTTAAATTTCAATTATCATTATTATACAGCTAAAAAAAAACCCAATCATACCTTTTTCCACTCATTTTCAGACATGGCCTTCAGCTGGTCACTGGGCACAAGCTCCTTCAGCAACTTTGGTATCATGGGCAGCTGAGTCTTGTCGTTGCTGGTCTTTATCCTGAAGAGTAAAGCTGCAATGTTGACCATTTCATCTTTGGTGCAGACATGATAGCCTCTCAGGTATTTAGGTAACTCCTGGAAAATGGAAAGTAAATGGATTTTTTTACTATTATTATTCTTATTATTTTATAGTTGTTTGTATGGTTTGTTTGACAATTAAACCAACTTTTCTACTTTTTTTTTAATTTCAGAAAAATGACGACGTGCATAGATCTCAGTCTGCATCTAACATTCCTACGGGTCGTACAGGATGGTATTGATGCTATCTCAGCTATATGTAAGGGAGCATTATGTTCAGAATTTGACTGTCATATCATGTGGAAAATGTGATGGCGAATGAACTACATCATTCAAATGCACCTGAGGGAAATGGAAGATAAGATCAGCCTCTGTGTCTCTGCCCGGGATCACATTGAACCACAACTTCCTCATGAAGAACACAGAATAGGATATGTTGACCGGGCCACCTGCAGAACATACACCCACACACAAAGAGGTTTTTAACAGGTGAAAACAGAAAACAACCAAATGTTCAATTCACTGGAATCAGCCAATGTTTTGTTACCGTCTTTGAGCCTCTTTGCTTTTTTGGACCAATCGCTGATTTGTCTCAGACTATCAAAGAAATAATCAGTCTCGTTCAAACTGAGGATCTGGAACAAACACAGTTACAGACTAGTGAGCATGAAAGTCATAACAGAGTAATATCCATCCTTCTTTACCCCTTTATCCCGAACTCGCCTATCCCAGCTGCTTATGGGCGAAGGCAGGGTACACCCTGGACGGTCGCAGAACATATACAGACAAACATTCACACCTATTTAGAATGTTCAATTCTCCTATACCCAATGTATACACGTGTTTGGCTGTGGGAGGAAACTGGAGCTCCCAGAAACCCACGCAGACATAGGGAGAACATGCAAACTACACACAGAAAGACCCTGCGCCCGACCCCGGAGTCGAACCCAGGACCTTCTTGCTGTGAGGGAACAGTGCTGACACTGTGCTGCCGTGCTAACAGAGTAATATTTTATAACAAAAATATAATGATTAACATTAAAAAATGTTGAACAAACCTTGTCATGTGTTTTGACAAAAATGCTGAAGCCATCTGATGAGGCCAGACCGAGCTTTTTGGTAATATTTTGAATGAGATCCCTGATCCTGGTGCTGGTCCCAACTTCAAATGTCTGAGATGATGAGAAGAACAGGATGAGATGCAAAGTGAAGAGATGTCAAATTGATGTCTATTTTTTTATCCACAGTTTGCTTGTACCTCCTCTGTGTCATTGGGGAAGTGGATTTTGTGGCAGATCTGGGTGCTGTTCTGCTGGATGGCATCTAACTCCACCTGGTGTGGTGGGAGCTTCCTGGGATCCATCCTGCATGATGACAGCAACTTAAGAGTAAAGTAGTTTGCTTTTTCTTCATCATTTTGATCCAGATTCAAGTACAGAGCAGATGGTTCTTTGACAGAACGCTGACACCTGCAGCATCTGTGCTCAGATCCTGGTCTTACAATGTTTATTACACTGAAATAATATCTATTACATATAGAGGAGGCCATGCAAATATCAGAGTGTGGTCAACCTTGCTGTGATGGTGATGCAATATGTGAGAACCACTGCAAGCAAAACTGCAGAACCTTCCCTCAGAGAATATAGAATAAGTTCATACATCTGTTATGATGCTTTGGCTTTTAGGAAACCTTTACTTGAGAAAAACAAGAGGCACAACAGCTCAAAATTTCCTTTCCTCACCACGCCAGCCGTGGTGTCTTTTTGAGGTGGCTGAAACCAGAGCTGGAGTGTTGCAACCTCTTTGTGCTTCTCTACATGTGACAGAAGCTGCTATATAAATGACCGCACTGCTGTTTTCACACCCTCTCTTATTGCTCTTATGAAATAAGGGAGGAGCACAAGCTTTCATCACGTTTTTTTTTCTTTTCTCATCTTAGACACAAACTTCTTCTCAGACTTAGCTTTGTGTTTCCCCTGTGTCAGTAACACATAACACATCCGCGTTGGTCTAACCTCAGAGAGCTCTGCAGCCGCTGCAGACAGTCGGAGGCCAGGGGCTCCCTGCGACGTGACTCCAGGAAGCGCTGAGTGTGTTTCAGGAGAGACTGGCTGGGAGGAAACAGGCCGCAGCAGAGCCACAGCAGCTGCCAGCCCTGCTCAATGCTGAACCTGTGTGACGGACGAGGCAGCATGAAATAAACCAAGTTTAAATAAGATTAGGATTAACTGGGTGATATTTTGTATTCAAATCCACTTTGATGCCCCCAAAATAGGCTGTGTATATTTTGTTTATTTCACTTCCACTTTCTGAAAAAATGTAAAATCTTTTTTTTTTTTTACTGTTTGTACCTCTTAGTGTCTAAATAAAGAGAATCACAGAAGAGAAGTGAGGTCTAGTTTCTTAAATTCACAGGAAAGATTTTGATTAAGCTGGTAACTTTAAACCTGATTTCAAGCAGACATCTTCAACTGTCTTGTTTTGTCTGAACAGCAAATTGAAACCTGAGATCGGGGTCAATCATGAAGGAATTTAAGTGTGCAGTATATACAATGAACAGCTGTAAATCAGCTGAAATGTACCGGTTGTTATTGCTGGTCATCTGCTTCATAATCTGACAGTAGATCTCATCCCTGAGCATCTCGTTTTGAGTTGCGGGGCCGAAGATCTGGTCGGTGAGCTCCAGAGGGCTCTGCGTCTGCCTGGTGGGGTAATCTCCCATATATTTCAGGATCGGTGCGCAAACAGTCAAGGAAAATCAAGCATCCAGAGATCATAAACTTTCAAAATTAAAATACAACCTCAGGTTGGTGTTGTTAGCTGATGAGACTTGAGACAATATCAACTAGGTTGAGGGATCTGTAAAAGCTTGTTTAGTTAACTACTGTAGTAGATAACGTAGGTTCCCTTTTTCAGAAAAATATTTGCTCCACCTAGTGGGAAACTGATCCTTTAAATAAATAAATGATAAATATGTGGTTTTATTGCCAGACAAAAGCGAAAAAAAAATGGTGTTAATCTATTATGTAGAGGATATCAGTGAAAGCCAGACACGCTTTGTGGCTCAGCTCAGGGTTACCCGCCAATTTCTTGAGAAGGGGCTGTCTGATTGGCTCTCTGGAGTTCACCCACAGTTTCTCAGGAGCAGCATTCCTGGAAATCACCTGACGGTTGATGTCCTTAGTTGGCGTCCTGCAAGATAAAGAGACAAGATGCACATCACCACAGGCTGTATTGTGAAAATGGTTCAAAATTAAACATTTCTTGCTGGCATGTAGTAAAGTGGAGACTATTTCTAAGTTACCTGAAGTACTCGTAGGAGTATTCCTTGAGCGTGGCAGGAGCCATTCTCCCCACTGTTCCTGTCTCTTTTTTATTTGACTGTATGATGGTCTTCCTCTGGTTAGGAGGCAGATTAAGGAGGCTCTGAAATAAAATTGAAAAAAAAAAATTAAATAATAAAAAAAAAAACATACACCATGTTTAACACTCAACATTACAGGGACATGATCTGAGAAAGATGTGTCAGTGCCGTCTCCTTACCATGACCTCGTAGGTGGGTTTAGTGAGCGTTGGGAGGATGAGGATGGCCTCAGTGGGGACGGCTCCTGTTTGTTTTGAACTCTCAATTTGTCCCTTTATCCATCCATGCTGATGTGAAAACTCATCATCTTTGATGATTACAATGAGCTCTCCCTTCTTGAAACTGAGGAATGTGGGGTCATCTGTAGAGGAACATAAGAAATCACTTGGTTAGCTTCTTGTGAAAGTACTCAGTGGGGGCGGTGGGGTCCTGTGAGAAAGACACATTAGTCCGCCCAGGGCTCTCTGACCTTGTCTGTCCACATCCTTCAGTGCCACAGCATACTGAGATCGTTCTGTCAGTCCACTGAGGAACATGGTAACCAGGTCGGACATGTCTTCAGCCGTGGTTCCGCTCAGAGTGAAGTCTCCTTTCAGTGTCAGCAGAGACACCATCTGATCAGATGTTTTACCCTCCCTGCATGGACATCACAGCAGAGACAGAAATACAGAAAGAGACAGAAAGATTAAAGCATGTTAAAGCAAGTACTGAAGAGTCAAGTGAATTCCAGTAAATAACACAAAACTCGTTTTGTAAATGTCCTGCAGAAGGTGAGAGAGTGAAAAGGGCCAATGATTTACTTTAAGTCGCACAAACTCACGGTTCCTCATGTCTCTTCAGTGACTCAGTCACTGAGGAGACTGTGGGTAGATTTAAAACTTGATGTGTGAGCAAAACAGCATGAAAATATCTCTGAATCTCAGAGCTTAAAGTGATCTGCAAGGTTGAGTGGGTGAGACTTCCTGAGTCAAGAAAAGAAAAGGTCTCAGTTGCTACAGGACATGTTTGTTGCAGCGTCTAAGTTCATATACTAAAAATGTTAGGTAACATCAGAGGAAATGACCATTTTTTAATGTCTCTCTGCTTTTCACTTATATACAACATGTGCTATTTGCCCTTGAAAACAGGTCTCTACCTTGTGGTATTTACTCCTGTCACTTCAGGGAAGGACAGTTCCAGCAGTCTGTTCTCTCTTTCATCCAGGAATGTGATACCAGTCCAGTTTATGGCGACAATGATTTTGCTCTTTGGTAGTGGAGGACCTGGAAACAGCCATTGAGAAACAAATACGCCCAATAAATCATGACTCATGGGAGATATGACAGTAATCATGGGATATATGCCTGTCAGCAATTAGTAGCAGCCCTGTCATTTACCCACAGCCTTAACACTTTCATCACTACTTCACTTATTTTTCTTGATTGATTAAATGTCTTTAAAATGTCAGAAAATAGTGAGAAATGACTTTTACATTTTCTTTTAGATCACGAAAAAGAAGCACACTACATCTGAGAAGCTATAAACAGGGAAGGTTTGGTGTTTTTTTTACCAATCAATGATCAGATTTGCTGCTGATTGTAGCAGTTGCTTGCTGGGAAACTGTCTCTAATTACAGTAAAACACAGTAACAAAACAAATATCACGTATTGTTGTACATTGGTTGTTCACACGCAAACAGAGAAGGAAAATGCTGATCTCGGCCCACTTCCCTCCTGATCAAACACTTTGCCAGATACTTTACCCCATTGGGTTGGTGTTATAGTTATAAATAGGCCTGAATATCACAGTCTGGCACATATACAAAAAGCAGCAATAGCTTTACTGCAGACAAAGTGTTTGTCTCTGTCTTCCTGAGAAAAGTGTACTAATGTCAGTTTCATACACGTTTTGTTTTGTTGTGATAACAAAATAAAATACTGGTTTACAGAGATGATGTGCGAACAGACGCCCACCTGACACTTTAGTGACTTCAAAAAACCTGGAGAAGAACATGGGCCACTTGTTGCGGGCGTAGTCGACCATCTCCGCCTTCACAGAATCTGTCTTCTGTCTTGAACTCAGATACGGACCCTGGTGTGGATGAAGACATCACAGACTTCATCACTTATAGATTATGTTCAGTTAATTCCCTTCTTGCAGAACCTTCTATTACGTGACGTGACCAACCTCAGCGTGAGCAGTGCTGATCATCTGCGTCCACTTGGCCTCAGACTTGGCCTCCAGCAGAGAGCTGGTGATGCAGTCCTGTACAGCTTCCCTCACATTGTCTGGGTTGCTGTCTGAGCCATGTTGGATGTACAAATGTTTGGCAGCAAGCTGAACAAGATCATCCTCCTTTTTTTGGGGAAAAAAAAGGAAAGTACATTAATTAAATCTATGGCACAATTTTTGCAGGATCTAGTAGGAAGTGAACCATCGATGTAAACCCCTGACCTTTTCACTCTGGTACTCTCCATACTTTAGACCGTGGACGATCTGCTTGTAGATGAGGTCTGTGCTGATCATATCTTCCTTACAGTTGTGCCAGGGGGTGAAAACCTCCTTACGGAAGAGGAGACGCCAGGGAGCGTGTTGTTCCTGACCCCCTCTCCTCTTCACTTCCTGCTCACACTGAGAGATGGCGTCCATCACGTGCTCCCGGCCGCCACCGAGAGCCCACACCTTCAAGAAACATTTAACACTTACTGTGACTGAGGTTTAGATATAATGCGGAAAGTGTACACACCTTTTAAGATTGCACATTCTCACAACAATTACATAAGGAATCTAACAAAGTGTAACAGTGCAGTTTCTACCATCAAATTTTATTGGAGCTCTTAAAATAAAGCAAATGATTTGCTATATGTCTGTTGTAAAGTTTATCTGCATGTTGTAAAGTGGTTAGAGGCACAAAAAAATGCGAATGGCAGTAAACAGGGAGGAAGTGAGCGAGCCTGTCCTTGTTAAATAAAAACTTGAATATTTAAATGTGGGATCTTTTATAGCTACTTGGTCTGTGTGTCTGACAGAAGACTATTCTCTTCAGGATTCATGGCACAGCGCCTGCTGGTTTCCAAAAGATATTTTGAAGGAGTTTTTCCTGTGCCAAGGGGAAAGAATCTGGAGCTGATTCCTTCCGGAAGAAAAAGTACAAAAAGAAATGTGTGATAGAAAGTTCACTCACGGTCCTCTATAGAAACACGTACCTTTTCATACAGAGCCACATAGAGCGAAAAGCCAAAGGTGTCTTTGAGTTTGATTTTATTGGAGAGGAGCTGGCAGATCTCTTTAGACGTTGACGCTGAGTCAACAGGCAGGTTCACTGAGCGTCCATCCAGCAGCATTACTGACACAATCATTGGCTTTTTCGTCTTGGTTGCCTGTTACAGTACAGAGAAATAACCATGTTAATTATATCAAGCCTATATGAGACCATCTAAAGCCTAAAAAAAACAAACAAATATAACCCAACATCTTTCCAAGTGAGAAAATATGTTTTTCTTTTATCTGAGTGAACTGTTCCGTTAAAGAGGTTCACTGTACCTGCAGCTCCAGCCAAGTTGGCGGCTCCCCTCGCGCTCCGTTCATTTCTGTGCGCCGCAGCCTCTCAGCACAGTAGGAGGCATAGCCTCCTGGAGCGGAGCGGATGAAACTTTGCAGGTACTGCCAGGACAAGAGATTAAAGCGGATGAGCACAATATCCCAGCAATAACACACACTATTTACAAAAGACAAGGCGCAAATGCAACTGTTGCTCTTACCCTTATAAAGCGCTGACTTGGAGGGAAAACGCCCAGACAGAGGGACAACAGGATCCAACCACGGAAGTAGCTGTTGCGATTATTGTTATCCTGAAGCTGCTTGCAGATCTGACAGTAAATCTCATCCCTGGACAGCAAAAGAAAAATATTTTATTGTCAGAGAGTTAGATAAATACTTAAATTAAAACATGTTTTTAGGAGCTTCTTCAACCTGAGGTCCCGCCTGACGATAGCGTAGGACACAATAATATGGAGTTTTTCTAGTGAGGTCAGAGGCCGATCCAGAGTGGGTCCTTCTTCAGTGTCAACACTGTCCTCACTCACAGTCTGCAGCGTGGGAGGCTTGGACACTTCAGTCAGATCATCAGACTGTGAAAGGGTAATGACATGACATTGCGATCAGTGGGTTCAAAACATGGATGATATTGTGCCTATTTTAGAGGGACTTTAGCCCCCTTTAAAATGCTCCTAAGCCCCCTATAATTATAGGTGATTCATTTATTCTTGATATTTGAAATTAGTGCAGACATGCACTTAACACAAACCAGCAAGAAAACGAGTCAAAATAAACAATAATAGGCCTACAAGTTGTTATCACAAGTACTACTATGAAAATTTTTCATTATTCCTAAACACACTCCTGGGGCTAAGCCGCCCCTATCTCTCAATCCCAGTGATGTCCCTGGGCCTCAGCAACACCACGTTGATTTTTTTTTTTTTTTTTAAACCTCCTTCTCACCTCCTCCATGATGATCGAAGGTTTCCTTAAATTCACAGATCTTGGGACTGCATTTTCTGGAATAGCGGATGGTTTTCTGTTTCTGGACAACAGGTCAGTGAAAGTGGATCCCTTCCTTGCTCGTGGGGTTCCCTCTGGTACAGTATATACCCTGGGATTTAGAGCTGTCTCACTGGGCACAGTAGAAGTTTTTCTGTTTCTTGTCAGGAGGTCTGTGAAAATGGAGCCCTTTCTGTTTTGCGTCGGTTCCTCTGGGACTGTGGATGGCTTTCTCACTTGTTTATTTCTTAGCATCCTCTAACAGACAAAATGTGACATTTTTAAAATGAATTATAACTATCAATCTAGTAAATGAAGATATATTTCTTGGCTTTGTCAAGATATTTACCTGATCCAGGCCAACCATGTGGCTGAGACGTCTGTCCTGTCTAGACATCACATCCTGTGGCAGAAAGCGAGCCTGTGTGACGTTTCCCTGACCCCTGACCTGTTTCTTCGGCTCAGGAAGGTCTCCCATGAACCTCAGAATGATGGGCCACACTGTCAGTGAAGCCTAGTAATAACACAACACAAATACTGTTGTAATTTAACAATGTGACAAGAGAAAAACAACTCACAAGATAAAGTGATTTAAGAAAAAGCACCTGAACGTCTCCCTCATCCTCATGGTAAAGTAAAGGCTGCCGAAGCCTCTGGCAGATGTGGGTGTGGGAGGCTGCACCTTGAAAGTACATGGAGGCAAATTTGGAGAAGGTGAACTCATCCAGATCATCGTAGTCCTCTTTGGGAAGATCATCTTCCATGGGGATTTCGTCGATGTCTATCTCCTCAATAACCATCCTTTTCCCTTCTAAATTCTGAGAATAAATACAGACATGTAATGACTAACCATCTAAAAAACAAGAAAAAAACATGTCCATGCAAAACCTTTGGCTCACAAACCTCAAATGCCTCAGGTGCTTTCCCCTCCTGCCCTCCGATAATGGTGGGCAAGAAGCCAAAGATGTTGTCAACCATCTCCTGGTCTGTGATGGACTCTGACTGAGCCTGGGCCTCCATCTCTCTCTTCTGCCTCAGCACTTCCTCCAAGTGTCTTTGTCGCTCCAAAATGGCTCGCTGCTCTTCTTCTTTCTCTTTAGCAGAGAGGTACATCTGAATGGAACAATACACAGGAAGTCATCAAACAACAACAAAAAAATCCATCAACCTGACCTGTTTATGTTTAGAAGAAAATAAAGAATAATCACTGAAATACAGTTTGAAGGGCGTTGCAGGAGCACAGGTTAAACAAGGAGCAGAAAAGGCTTCAATTTGAACTTACATCTCTTTTCTTCTTTTTTAGGAGCTTTCTTGCCAGCATGCCTCTGGTTTGCGCCTGCAGCAGGATCACAGCGTCTCTCTTACGCTTGCACTCCTTCCTGACCAGGTATCCTCTGGCTTGTGCCTGCAGCTTGACGGTCACCTCACACTTCTTCTTGTATTGGAAATGGAGTTGGCGAGAGCGAACCTGCGCCTGCAGCCTAGCAAAGCCCAGCTGGACCTGGATGTCACAGATAAATGAAAGTTTTTTTTGCTGGCCAGGGCTAGATTGTCACATCGCTATAAAAACCAATACAAGTGACTCACCACTTTGTATAGTTTTCTGCCTTTGTGTCCTCTCCAGTATTTCTGGATGACAAGAGCAGCTGCCTTTTTCCTCAGGAACTGTTTCCTGTAAAAAAATAAAATAAAATAAAAATTATACACACACACACACACATATATATATATATATATATATATATATATATATATATATATATATATATATATATTATACACATGTAGTTAAAGATCACAACAAGAAACAACAGGTTTAAAATATTTTCGTCTCATACCTGAATTTGTAGCCTCTCAGGACTTTCTGGATCAAAAGTGCTTTCACATTTAGTGCTTTCATTCGCTCCACTTCAAGCATGGTGTCATGGATGTCCTAAAAGGTAACAAGTGTTATTTTAATTTTTTGTTAGACTAAATAACCAACATACCCTTACAAAGGATACATATCAAACAGAGAGGAGTGTGTAGAAAGTTAATAATCAAGAACATAAACATAATTTTTCGATTTAAATTTGTTTTGAGGTTATTCACTGAAGAGGAAAAGGACTAATTACAGTGGATACAATAAAATATTCAGTTATTTATAAAATCTAATCTTATTTTGGTGCCTCTATACAATCTTAACCAGGTTATATATAATAAAAAGGCAGCACCTTCAGGAATATCTTTGTCTTGCCAGTCTTCCAGTCGCCTTCTCCAGTCAGCACATTTTCACAAATGTTTTCACAACATTTTTCTTCACTTTCCTGTTAGGAAATAAAGAAAAAAAATCACATCATCTACAAACACAGCAAGAGAAGATGAGGTGAGAAGGTCAAAACCTCCAACTCACTGTTTTGGGATCACAGATGGATGTTTTCAGAAGGACACGGTAGCGATCGAGGAACTCTCTGAAGGTGTAGCGTACGGGATAACCGGCTTTCCGGATCTTGATTGTCTCCATCATACCAGAGTAACGGAGCTGACGGATGCACAGCTCCCTGTCAAACAGCTGAGACGACAATGCACAGAGGCTGATTTACTCACAATATACTGTTTTTTTTTTTTTTTCAAAATGTGAAAAAGTTTTCCTTTAGATGAGTGGCCGCAGCTGTCTCCTCACCATGGGCTTCTTGAAGTCATTGGGTTTAATGCAGCGTATGAAATATGGCTGACACGCGGTCAGTGTTTTCATCAGGGCGTCCAGAGATTGACGGAACTGGCCACTCAGAGTCGGCACAAGTTTCTTATCGCCTGCTTTCTGTCACACACAAAGAAGTGTCACAGAGAGTCAATGAATATAAATATAATATTTGTTTTTTAATTTGTGTGTTTGATGCAGAAACCAAGGCTGCACTGACCCGGCTGCTGCTCTTGTTCGTGTTGATGGTCATCTTTGGGTTTACGCTGCTTGTGGTCTTGGCAGTGGACAACTCGTTTTGAAAAAGCTGTTTGAGCAGTTTGTTGGATGAAGTTTCCACCAACTCAATCAGATCTGGACTGAGGGTGTCACGGTTTTTCTCAAGAAAACCTCAAAAACAAGACAGGCACAATTAGGACTTCAAACAACATGCGCAAAAATAGGTTGATGCTTTTAGAAAGCTTTAAAATGTACCTATTGAATCATAGTAGACCACTCCTGCAAAATGCTTTATTCCAAACTGTGTCTCGTAGTTGTTCTTGGGGGGGAGATAGACTTCCCCCTTCCCGTGGTACTGATTCAGTTTTTGGAGCAAGGTAGCATCTGTGCCCTAAAAAAAGAAAACAGAGAGTAAGCACCTGCTTTGTTTTGTAGTAACACAGTGATATAAGGTACATTGAGGATAGAGACCTTAGGGAAGTTGCTTTCTTCATCAACAAGAGACAACATGTTCATTGCTTTGTTGGCCAGTATGTCCAGAGTGTCTTGGTTGTCTTTGTAGTCGATGTGCGCCCAAACAATGTTTTCACGGGTGTACTCCTCCTGCTCCAGCTTGAAAACATGTCGCACGAAAAACTGCTGCAGCTGCTCGTTGGCAAAGTTGATGCAGAGCTGCTCGAAGCTGCAACAGGTGAACAAATCCAATGAACGGCGTAAAGAAACGAAGAAAGATTCATGGATTTATCTTAAAAATAAATAATTGGATACCATTAGAACTGTTGGGATCACCAACCTGTTTTTCGTGAAGTTCTCAAAGCCAAAGATATCCAGCAAGCCTATCGACTGTTTGACCTCTTTGGTGTCTTCAGGCGGTTTGTAAATGGCTGTGTTGATTTTGTTTACAATCCAAATGAAGAGTCTTCCATAAATGGCCTGGAAAAATAAATTACACACAGAAATAAATGATTATACATCACACACTGGAGCTGACATTTAGATGACATTCACTGTGTGATGTCTAAGTAAGACACTTCAGCCTCTATGTTTTAGTCATTGCTATAATCTCTTGTTTATATCAACTGATCATTACGTGGTTGTGAAAATATTTGGACAGATTTTTGTTTTTCATTATCTATTGTAGCTTGAACACCAACATTTTAACTCATCAACCAATCAGAGATATTGTAAAGAGGTTTCATATAGCACCACCAGCTGGTCAAACTGTTTAATTTTAATATGCCAACAACAGAGGACCAAATTCTTGTTAGCTGAAGGTGAAAAGCTATTCACTCTAACTCTAAATTTTCTTATCTCTCGTAGCTCACATCTTTTACTCTTCATGAACAATGTCCTCATGGAACATACAGAGGAGCATTTTTGCCATTTCACATTGTGCAACGACTTAACACATGTAGTTAAGTCTCCTAAAGCTTAATGTGATGAAATTTCAGTAAAGTGTCTTGTTTGCTGGGTACCTCAGTGATGCTCTCTCTGTATTAACATCTAACAATGACTCAGCATTTTCAAACTCAATATACGCAGACCTTTCTGACTTTCTGGTCACACAGACTGAAATCTCGACCTTTTCTTCAGAATTTACATTTTCTAGGTTATTTTATTGTTGAGTTGGCAAAATGTCTGACATACATATGTAGATCTGGGCCTAAAATGGCTGCTGTGCAGGTGTAGCAGGCCTCTTTTATACCTGATCATTGGTGGTAAGGAAATAACAACCTTTTCCATTTTTATGCATCCATCTCCCTTAAATGACATCTTTCTCAAAAACTTTAATGTATTAAATTTGGTTTTCTTTTTTTTTTTATTACGTAAATTTGCGCGCTGCATGTCAGTATCTGGTGTCAGTACCTTGACAAAAGCGTCCCTGCCATCCAGGGCCTGGGCAGAGTTCAGAGTTCTAGTCACATTCTCTCTGGCGGTCATGAAGGAGCGCTGAGTTAGACCTGTCTCCAGCGCCTTGGTGTCCACCTAAAGTCAGGACAAACACACACACGGAGGTCGTCTCTGCTTTCTTTAAAAATGTGTTTTTTAAAAAAAAAATATTCAAAAAGACACAAAAATACTCATACCTCCAAAAGTTGGCAGACCATGCTGAAATGTTTTGACTTGAGGACTGAACAGCCTTCCAGGTTTTTCACTATTGTGCCTGAAATGATTTTAAAGAAAAAAGTTTCATGCCTCAAAAGATGCTATTATATTATTTATTCTGTCCTATTGCAAAGATTTCAGTCTTCTTACTCTCAAAGTCCACATTGCCCAGGTGAAGAATAGCAGCAAGTATTTTGGAGATTTCCCAGGAGTTGTTGTCTGTGAAATTGAGGATCTTGAGCGCTGAGCGAAAGTGAGCGTACTCCTCCACATCGTCACGTCCTTCACAGCTGGTGCATTCACCCTGGTGACAGCATCACACACTGTCAACTTAAATACCAACTCTTTCTTGGTTTCTGTGAATTAATTTTTTATGAATTTATCCTCAAAACTGATCCACAAAAACAGTGTTTTATTTAAATATCCAGACTTATTCAGTACCATGGTGAGATACTTGTACTCAGCAGTGCTGCCGAGGGAAAGAATCTGCTTCTGCTCATCTGGCATACCCATCAGCATGTAGTAAAAGATATGGTAGTTTCTTTCCTTTGGTGCCTGCAAATAAAATAACATATAAATGATATAAATGACAAATGATTCAAGCAACCGCTCCTCTAAATATTCAGCTGACTGATTTCCCACCTGACGACAAACTCTGGATTTTTCCAGCAGGTACTGTTCGACTTGGGCCCCCTCGATGGCCCCGCTCTTGGTGAAGTTGATGTCGATGTACTTCCCGAAGCGACTGGAGTTATCATTACGAACAGTTTTGGCATTACCAAAAGCTGAAGAAAAAAAAGTATGTTTGATTTAATAAACTGATGGTCCTAGCTGGAGACTTTCCTCTAGTTTTTATGTTGGCATTTTTCTCATACCCTCCAAGATGGGATTTGCTTCAAGAATCTGCTGCTCAATCCAGGAGTGCTGACCACTCACTGTAGCCAGGAACTGCAACATTAACTTGGTGCTCTCAGTTTTCCCTGCTCCCGACTCTCCACTGATGGACAAAAACAAGAAATAATTCATTATCTAATGTTCACTGCCCGCCCTTTTTTTCCCCTTTGGTAGGTTCATTAATTACTTACATACCAAATATCACCTAAAGTTCTCAAAATAAACACAGAGATCAAATTTAAGTCCTGTGAAAGTCATTATTTCTATTACATTTCTATGCCTGTATATTCATAACTGTCTATTCCATGTGTATGCAGATGACACAACTTTATACACAGCAAATCCATTTAATATAATTAAGCACAGTTTTGATACTTTACATTTTGTAATAATCACTAAAATAAATTGTATTTCTATCTGTAAAACCCTAAATGTACTCATTTTCATTGTTGTTACTGTTATCATAAATGAATCATTATTGTTTTTTGTTCAGTTCTCAATCTGAATATCTTGCTAAAAACATTTTTGTTTTTTTGTTTGTCTCTTGTAACTTAAAGCTCTTTGTTTTTCTTTAAAGGAATGCTTTGACATTATGAAAACTAAAACCTTTTTTGTTGGGGGTTGGATGAGAAGATAATACACTGATGTCTGTACTATACATGTGAAACACTTTAACCACACTCTGGCTGTAGCTTCATATTTACAATTATAGTGATATTATAGTGAATGTAATAGTGAATCTTGTCATCGATTTCTCTGCAAGATAGCAGATAAGCTTATTTCCACAAAATGAAATATAAACTCTTGGTGGTTGTGTTGTACATGTATTTTCTACTTGCCTGTTTATAATTCTCAGTTAGTTCTCTCTAAAAATAAAGGTTTGTCTGAATGAGTCTCAGTAAAACTGTAGTCTGTTAGCAGATCAAATCAGACCTGATGACACAGCACTGGTTCTTCTGCTTGCGCCGCATGTTGAAAAAGCAACTGTCTGCAATGGCGAAGACGTGGGGCGGCAGTTCACCCAGTCGTTGGTTTGTGTACGCTTCCACTTGTTCGTTTGTGTAGATAGGCAGCAGCTGGTAGGGGTTGACGGCAACCAGAATGGAGCCTGTGTATGTCTTTAAACAGAGAAAGTCATTAACTATCACACAGTAGCATGTTTAACAAGTGTCTGTGTGTGTGTTTACATGAGGATAATGAAGTTATGGTTTAAGCAACAGTGACCTTTATGACCCCTTGTTTAGTCATGGCAGCAACACACGAGATCCATTTAGACTTTTCTAAATATATATCAGTAGATTCAAACTTTTCATGGATGAATTATAATCATAAAACACTTGCTGTGACTCATAACATGACAAAGGAATTTTAGTCTTAGTAAAATGTACACACACACAACTCAGCAGCAGTACTTTTACATAAAACAATATCTTGATTCATAATTAAACAGACACTGTCACTGTGGTGAAAGAGAAACACTGAGACACTATTTCAACAGGGGCTAATTCGTCTCTATGGAGACAAACGGCACTGTGATAATCTACAGGGCAAAGTCTAAGATAGAAATCCATTCAAAGCACAGGAAGACACAGACAAGTAAGCATTTCCACAGCAGGTTATGGTCATCATAAAACCAGGTGGTGCAGAGTGAATGTGTAAAATAGAAACCTACATAGATGTTGCCTTCTTTGTGTCGCACCAGGAGGTTCCTGAGGAGCCCCGCCTCATTGAGATCACCGAGTCTTATCATATCATCAACTCCCTTCACAGAGGTAGGGTGCATGGGTCGGATGGTACCCTGGATCTTCTTGTCTATCTTGTGCTCCTGTATATGTGTTGTGAAAGAGCTGACATTATATAGAGGGCTTACATTGTTTGGGTTTTTTTGGGAATCTGACACAAGAAAACTGTGACCGGGTTTGTACCTTTCCTTCATCATCGATCAGCTGAAGCTGCCCGGTGTCTGTCACCTTGACCTCTGCCCCAATCGGAACCCCAGAACTGGAGTCCAGCCACACGAAATCTCCCTGTTTTTAGAAAACAGAGTTGATAGTAAAAGAAAAAACATAACAGGCATAATGAATTATAAATATGTATGAGAGATGCCCATTCATACCTTACTCAAATGCAGCATGGTAGAAACATGGATCAAGTCTGTGAAGAAAAGACAAAATGAACACATTAAGTTCAATTAATTACTATTTTAGAAGACCACTATATATATATATTTAGTTTGGTCTATTCAGATTTGAATTATGTAACCTCAACTTGATAAGCTGACAACATTTGCACTACCCTCCATGAGACAAAAACTAATCTCAGTTGAAAATTAAAATAAAATATACATCAAACAAACCTGTTTCGAACAAACACATCTTACCTGACAGAACTGGTACCGGTTGAAGACCCTGCTGCTGCTGCTGAGTGAACCTCCTGAGTAACTGTGAAGCAGGAAGTGAGGAGCTTTCCCGTCACACATCTTTATGGTGCTTTGACTTTGCTCCTGAAAAGGTAAGAGCCACCCAGTGTCACCAAGACCACACCAGATTCAACGACGCATACTTCTCATCATCACAGCCACTAGCTGCTGATTATTTCCTGTTTAAGTCTTACAGGGCAAAGTTTAACAAATGATAATTACTTCACTTTAACTCACGACTGAATGGACAAGACTTTTATCCAAATATCACCGCGTGGATCAATAAATTATCTCTGATTCTGATTTTTTATTTTGCTATTTTTTTCTTTACTATATTGATTGAAAACAAACAATAATGTCTGTTCAAACTGACCCCCAGTCAGTAATTGTATCGATGAGGGAAAGTTGATAACCACATAAGTGTGAGTCACCTCTCCTGATCTCCAAACACAGACGTCACAGGTCAAGTAGTGCCGATGTGTTCTGCTGTACTTGGAGGTAATTATGTTGTAAAGTGCAGATGGTAAATAGAGATATCCGAGCTGATTCCATGTCATCAGGCTGGTTAAAACTTAGCCTATATACTCGTCAGCAGCTGTAGGGGTCACTGATTATAGACAGTATAAACTGCAAAAGTGTCATTCATTTCAATTCATTCAACCTGCAGGAAAAAAAAGATATTTTACACTGCTGCTTCCTCATATTGAGAGCTATTATCACATGTAAAGGTCAAGGTCTGAGTAGATTCCTAAAACTGATCCATGGTAATGTTATAAAGTAATAATCTTGTAGGATTCAGGTGTGGTCCGTTTACTCACTGTGCTAAACACCAGAGGGTGGTGTCAAACTGCCAAAAATGAGGAACAACAATATTAAAACCAACATTCAATTAAAAAAAAAAAAAAACAATGAAAATGAAAATAGTGTACCTCGTATTGTTTAAGTATCTTTACTATAATTACACAGACAAAAACAATGTACAATAGATGGATGTTTCAGGCTCACTTCATCTCTTAACGTCATTATCGTTACACTCAGCAACATGAAGCGGCACACATCACACACGGCACGAAATGTCTGAGTACAAAACTTGAAGGTCAATGGGGAGAAAAAAACAAAAAAAAAAACATTAATTTACAGTGATTTACATGAACTCAATCCAACATTCTGTTCACACAAGGATACGCGCTCTCTCTCTCTCTCTCTCTCTCTCGAGCTGAAACCAAATAAAAGTATGTTATTACCACCGTGACATCAATACATGTTTGATTAAGTGGATGATTTATGACGGTTTTAATTGGTAAGTTAACCTGGCGTAATGCAAATGCAGTATTTTTCCACTTTCAGGTAACCATTATGTCAGGTGACACTATTGAGTGTTTTTTGTTTTGTTTGTCAAATCAATGTTCTCTTTTGTGGTTCTCTTTTGGCACTTCTTCTGAAAAAAAAAAATCCCAGCATTTAACTGACCAGATGAACAAATGAAGGGACAGGATGTCTGAAAAAAAAAAAAAGGAAAAAAGAAAAAAGGTTGCCAGTGAAACTGGCCTCAGCCTTTTCTTTCAATCACATTTTAACAATATTTTAACAGCATGTGAAACCACTTTCACATGTCCCTGTTCATTTTCAATGTAATCTGACAAAATGAAGGCACAGATCAATGAAAAGAGCACAACTGAGATTAGTCTGTATACACACAGTTTACTAGAGGACAGATTTTGATTGAACGCCATCTGATTAACTCCTGGGTGGTTCTGAACTAAAAAATACTTTCATCACTTACAGGGATTTACTGCACCTGCATTCAGTGCCAAATATCACAAATACACAACGTGCCAGCTTTAAACATCGTCTTAGAAGAAGAGGCAGAAACTAAGTTAGTAAAAATGGTCTCTGGGGTCATCAAAAATAAACAAGTAGGAGGGAAACAGTGACAGGGCCAGATGGCCACTACAATGTAACCTACAATGCTCCACGCTCAATATGTGTGCTGTGTCTTTGATGAGAACCTATTCCTCATGGGCTTTTCTGCCTCTTGAAGTCCTCCTGTCACTTCTCTCTGTCTTCTCTCAGGCAGATAGGGAGGGTGCATGTGATTGTATGCGGCAAATCAATAGCACCAGATTCTGAGCAGCTCCTTCAGCCCCTTCAGAGAGGGGACGGCGGTGGTCGTCGACAGAAGCCAAGGTCCAGCTTTATGCCCGTTCTTTGCGCTTCAGTTTGGAGGACTTCTTGACAGCACCGTTCTTGTTGAGCAGCTTCAGCACTTTCTCCTTGTGGTCCAGAACTTTCATCATGGTGTCTCTGGCCTCGGTCACCTGGTCCATAACCAGCTTACAGCGCTGCATGTTACCCTGGAAACACAAACACTTTCACTTTGGAAATCAAAGTTGTTGTCTACAACAATGTCAAATTTGAGATTAGAGAGCAGAGACAATAGAGTTTTATAATAGGAGCAGAGCCACATCACATTCACAAAAAATATTGACAAAATAAAATTAAACAAACAAACAACAAACACAATAAAGTGAAGCAGATCTTTAGTGCTGGAAAGACTAAAATACAGTCCAGATAAATGTGTAGACGCAACTTCAGTGTCTTCTTATCTGAGAATATCATACATGTATTTATTCTTGTGTTTTGAGGGCAAACAACTGCTGCTCTGATGTATATTTAGGTGAGAGCTTTTTACTGCTGCGCTGCATGACGGTTCACATCTTCAGTGAGGGATTAGAGCTGCATCACTTTAAAAGAGAATTAACTGGTTGGGGCCAATGAAAGGTGTTTATGATATTAGTTAATTAAATGTACTTACCATTTCATTTCTATAGACAATTTTAATGAGTGACAACAACTGTACCTGTATAAGCTCGTTGATTCGGTGAAGATCATCGTCGGCGCCCGCTCGCTTCTTTGGAATCAGGCCCTCTTGAAGGGTGGACAGGCGACTGTACACATCATTCTCCAAACTCGACTGTGGACCAAGTAATAAACACATCATGTCTAATAAAGTCTAACAAAAAAATAAAAGTATATTGTCAGATTTACATTATGAAGTGATGTTGGTTTAGCCCAGTTGTGTTAATGTTACAAAAATAAACATCGGTTTCTGCACCTCCTTAAATAAACTCGCTGACTTTTCAAGGACTTCAAGAGCATCAACATTGTGTAGTCATAACCCTGAGAATTTTATATTTTTGAGTAACAAACTTTAGAGAAGCTCAACATACAGCAGTTAAAATAGATATGCTCCCGTGTGTGAACAGATCTCAACCATGCAGTCTCATAGCTGCCACATAAAAATATTATTTTGTTTGAGTTGTGCCATACACAACAACTTATTAACAAGTTGAAAAGGTAATTCCCATCAGCAAACGTTCAGTAAAATACTTTTAAAGGCTAAATTGTATTTTCAAGGATTTTAAGGCACTGTGGAAACCTTGTCCCAATGATTTATCTTTTTGCAGCACCAGCACTCACCAACTGCCTGAGCTGCGCCGCACACAGATGAATTTTCCAGCCTTGCGCTCTGCATGCCACTCCTCTCTGGTTGGCCATGTCCTGTAAGGTGCCCTTCTTCTCCTCTGTGAGATGAAGAGATGAATTGTTGTTAGAAGGAAAAAGACACTAACTGCAAATGTTGGTATTTTAATTTAAACAATCACATACTGACCTTTGACCCGGATATCGCTGTACCTCTGGAAGTGGTGGTAAGCTGCTTTCCAGGGGTTACGATAGTGACGTAAAAGGGTGACGGGAGGCCGAGGCCTAACTGGCACATAACGCACTCCTTCTTCATCTAAAAGACAAAAACAAGTGTTAAACAAGTGATGGTGCTGATGACACACACACTAACATTATCACTGTGATAAAAGATGACGTTACATACCGACATATTCCCTTGGTGGAGATTCACACCTCTCTGCCCTCCCGGTGATGGGCCTGCCTGGAGTCTTTTCTTCATCTGTGCTGTTGGTCTCCACCATTTCACTCTCTTCTGTAGAAATAACATGCTGCTGTTTACGGGGCTTCTTCCTCGGCGAGGCCCCAGGGATCAGTTCTCCAGCAGCGGGAGTGTTCAGGGTGGAGACTTGGGTGTTGAGTGCTGGGGCTGTTGACAGGTTCGGATTGGGATCTGTAGGGAAGATACACGCATGATTAACTTATAAGTTTGTTTACATTCATTCTTTTTTCCCCAGAACTCATCACTGATGACAAGACAGACATGTTTCTCACCAGACTGTGTGTCCATGGGCTCCACCTCCTGCTTAATTTTCACGTCTGGGCAGGTGGAGCTGGCAGCACAAGCTGCGGTGCTACTGGCTGCAGGCTGAGTGGGGGAGGCCACGGTGTTGGCCATTGAAGCAGGGACGGGGGGAGTTACAGCCATGGCTGCTGGCAGGGCGGAGAGGACAGTGGAGGGCTGGGAGGGAGGGACAGGTCCTGACGTAGCGAGCATGGTGGGGATGGCTTGGGCGAGGTGCTGAGTGTTGGAGGACACCACCTGCTGCTCTCCTCCCTGAGAAGGTAGTGCTTCTACTGTAGCCATGACAGGAGGAGCTACCGCCATATGCACCTCAGTTTTGGGTTTCACACTGAAAGGAGAATCAAAAGTGTTAATGTGTGTCTCTCAGACTAAACCTGATATTGATGGCAAGGTCGATATGGATGTGATCAATTCGACAGAAGCTCACCCAGCAGGTCGGGGAGATCCTGCAGCTCTGACACCTCCCTCGATTCTGCCACCACCAGGTTCACTGGGTTGGGCAGGGATCAAATTCTTACGAACACAACTGAAAACACACAGTCAGGACAGGTTCGTTTGGTGGAAGGAAATATTTAACTATTTGATTTTAACTTAAGGTTGTGCCATAGGAATCTGTTCAACTGCTATAAATAAGGCACTTTAAAAAAATGCTCTTTACTTTATGATGACTTCTCATGACATCTCATGAGGCAGATGTGTCATTGTTTTCATATTTTTACAAACAGAGCAGAAAAACAGCCGTTTGGTGTCATTTATTTTCTTCATAAGGTCCTCCTCCTCATAGCAAAATCAGCAGTTTACAACAAATTTGCACCATTCAGACTTTGCTATATCTGCCTTGGGGAACTTTTGAATGAGGTTAAAAAAATGGATTTTTGTGAGGCCGAACAGGAACTCATGCTAGTGTTACACTCACCCTTCGTTAGCGGGCTTCTTGCGGAGGATGCTGGGTCTAGGGGAGGAGACCAGGGTGGGAGTTCCTCCGACTCCTCCTTGCGCGTGCGCCTGCACCATAGTGGCTACTGGCTGTGTGGGGCCGAATGTGGTGCTGATGGGGCTGGCAACAAAGCCGTCAGCCAAAACAACACCTGAATAAAATAAAGCATTCATCACAATCAGCTCATAACTCAGTTAACTCCTCATTTACACCATGACACAATGTGAATTTAGTATTTACCAGGTTTAGCTTCAGACTGTGGTTGCGGTTGCTGCTGCTGCTGCTGAGTGACTATAGGTGTCTGTTGTATTCCCTGTGTGGTGACGGCAGACGTGTGCAGGCCCTGCACTCCGATCGGTGCAGGCTGGATGCCCTGCGCAGCGATTGGTGCTGGCTGGATCCCTTGAGTGCTGATTTGTGCAGAAGGCAGGCCAATCCGATCAACTGCCATCAGCTGCATGTGGTTTAGATGGACAGTGGTGGCCACGCCTACTCCGGGCTGTGTGGGCAGTGCAGAACTTGGAGCTTGGGGAGTGACTTAATTGAAAGTGCACATAAAGTTTGAGTGAGATCATGAGGTTGTAATGCTGTTAAATCAGACCTTAAATTTCATTTCACAAGTGCCAGGACACCAGACAAACATACATCATGTCATCAAATCAGCAAATCATGCATCAAATCAGGAAATGCAACATGCATTTCCTTTTTTTTTTTTTTTTTTTTTACAGCCTGCTCTGTCAGTTCACTTCAAGCTAATGTGCTCCTTGTGCACTACATTTAGAGATGCAACAATTATCATTCTGACATGTCTTATCACTGGGATACATTATTACACTACCAGACAACAAACTGCAGTGTGAAATGAGAGAATGGAGCTTACCAGGATACTGGCGGATGGTAGATACAGAGCTGCTGATGGGTGTGTAGGTGTGGGTCAGAGGGTATGATGAGGAGTAAGTCGGCAAGAAATACTGGAACTGTACTGGCACTGACGGCCTAAAAAAAAAAACCAAAAAACAAACAAGGTTAATCAAAAATTTATCATCAGAATGAAGATCTCAACTTCTAATATGGCTCAGTACTTTGGTTATATGACAGGAGATACTGTGTTAAAAGAAGATAGATATATACTAGAAAATCTGTTAGCAGCCTGTAAAATGCCGTCACAAGGAGATGGGACCAGGCAGATTCAACAATACACAAGGAAATTTTTGTGAAACTGCAAATGAAATAAATGCATATATGAAGCAGTCTACAGGATAAGAACTCAATAGGAACAATGTTGAGAGAAATGGCCTTTGTTTACATGTCAGTGATAGAAAATTAACTGAAACATTAAATACTAAAATAAAATATGTTACAGACACGATCCAGATCTGTTTTGCATTTTTTGCACCTGTATTATATTTTTACACAGGTAATTATTATTATCTGTGTAATACTTAATACATGGGTTATAATTACAAAATACTTTTTTCCCTCTGGTGAGTGCAATCTGAATTATTATATGGACAGATCAAACTGCATAGGTAAATAATAAGTATTTACCTATGTTTATACAGCTACATACAGAATATGTAGCCAGTTTGAGAGATCTATGCAGGAATATTTGCAGTAGATTTTTTTTAAGTGTAGCTTTTCCTGTCATGAGTGTCTCAGAGTCAGAATCAATTCACCAACATCAAGCGCTCACCTGTTGTCACTTCTTGCTTCCATAGTGACGGGGTTAGGAGACGACCGATGACCTGGGATAGGGATATAGTCGGGCTGCACACGGGATGAAGAGTGGGCTATAGGCTGAGGGACCACTTTAGCTGTGAACAACAAAAACATGCAACAGTTAAGACAGTTAAGCGTGAAGTGAATGAGGTTAAACCTCCCATTCACAAGGCACATAAGAAATGTTCCAACGAGATGACAATGGCAAAAGGTCAAACTTACCAACAGGGATGGCAGAGGTGGTCACAGCTGTAGCATGGGAGGAGTGTGATGCCATTGTCATGGTGACAATAGTGTTGCTGGTCATTTGCGTATGTGGTACAGTGCCTAGATGTGAATAAAGCAAAACCAGAAACATTCGTGTCAGAAGAAATTCTTTTGGTCTTTTGGTCAAACACAAGTTATTGTGACTGGTTGAACAATGCTTAGCGCCTTTAACTATCTATGACTACAACTGCTTTATTTTCAATTATTAATTATCATAGTCACGTAAAATGTAGTACCTATTGTGGTGGTCGATGGAACAGTGTTGGTGGCAACAATTGGTGCCACAGTTGCTGCAGCTACTGGTGTCACAGTGCTGAAGATGGGCTTCTGTGAGGGGAAACAATGAGAGAAAAGTATTTCAGTACTGTTTTTTTATGACATATTTGTGGGCCGCCATCAACCAGCAGTAACCTGTGTCATAGTGTGTGGAGGCTGAGGCTTTTGAGCTCCGATTGCAGGGTGTGACGGCAGTGTGATCCTTGTGGCAGTGTCACGTGATGTCTGAGGCCTCTGAATACTGACGGTGGCTGGAGGGGGGTGGATGGTCAACCCTGGACGCCTGAAAGAGTAAAACAAAGTTAAATAAATTACCTGTCAAATGCAAAAGTTAAGTGAACGACCCAGATGGAACAGTCAGTACAGAAAATATCTCTGTAGGACCAGTGTGATGAAATATAGAATTGCCATTTCCTTTTATAACTGTATCATTTTTAACATTAAATATTAATACAGTTTGGTCTACTTAAAAGATGTACGTAAATATTTAGTGTATCAAGTAAAATTGTTTATTCTGGTCTCTCACAAAGATGAAAGACCTTATAATCGGGGGGTGCTTACAAACAAAACATTTTATTTCTTCATACCAACAGGGTCTGTTTGTGATCTAACAGTGGTGACTGTGATCTTTTCAGGCCACTGAAATGAAAGAAAAGTGGAACAAACAACCACAATAACCACATCTGGCTAAACTGCTCAGTCTTATGTCACAACCTCTGACATAAAGCGAGGACGATGTACTAATACATATAAACACAAAGATATTAAACAAAACTTTCCAAATGATGACTGCTGATGACTCTTTGTAATGAAATTAGTGACAACTTTATAATCACTGCTAGTATTTCACACTAATCACCTCTGTTTTGTTCTAGTCAATACATTTCCACTGCTACCTACCCATGTGCCACCTCTGCAGAATGTGTAACAGTTGGACTGATGACAGGGGACTGGGTTCTGGTTGCTGAGATGGGCGCCACCACAGTTGGAAGCACAGCTGTAGAGGTTGTTACAGCAGGACGGGACTGTAAACGGAGTGAGATGACAGTATTACAGATGATGCTTTTATTGCCATCCAACACAAAAACTACACTTATCTACATAAAACTACATCAGGGTACCTGAATAGTCTGATGGATGATGTGCTGCACTGTGGGCTGGCCAGGGCCTGCACTTGCTCCGGTGGCTGGCCGTAAGACAGTTTTGGAGCTGGACATAACAGCTGCTGCTGCAGCCCCTACGGAGGGAAGAATGATAGATCAAGAGAAATGCAGTCATTTAAAGTGGATAGTGAACTTACTTCTATTTCAAGGACAAGCAAACATCAAGCCTGGCACACTACTGTTATTACATCATGCATACCTCGGGGTAAATGTGACGTGAAGGTCTGTGGAGGGACAGCAGGGGTCCCGATCTGCAATGCAGGGGCACTGCCCCTAATGATCTGAATATTAGCTGGCATCAGGTGGTGTAAGTTGCTGGAGTGACCCTGAAATACAATGACAGTGGCACAGGTCTTTAGTAATCAGCAAAAAAAAAAATAGACAATCAAATAGACTCGACAGTGGATACACTGCACACTCACCTGCTGACCACTGATGGTTGCCACAGGAATAGATGGGGTTGGAGCAATACTGCTCTCGATGGTGACAGTAATGTGACCAGGCACCTTTGGGGGTATGGGGATATGAGCCTGGTTGGAGGCTGGTGCTGGGGCAATAAGACGACTTGGCATAGGTGACTTCAGGACCGCCTGGAAAACAGGATGCAAAATAAACACAATTATGATTTTCTGGTCTAAATTATGTTATAATAACGAATATATTTCCCAAGACAAACAAATCCCAAAAAAGGAAACAACAGGTTGCAGGAGAACACTGCTGAATATTTATTGCTGAATTGTTAAGTTTTATACTTTGTGCATGGCCCAGACCCCAAGTAAACTTGACATTGGCATGCCAGTTATTGAGCAAAACTAATTAGCTGTCAAACTGCTTCCATATTCAGACATTCTGAGAGAAGTTGCTTTGGACTAAACACTAACTGAGCAGAGGACGTATCCACAACACAAGGAAGAAAAAATATACTCTCTACTTGTATTATATTCAGGATGAAATTAGAAATTTAATAACTTAACAAATGGACCTGAACAACTTTTCAATGCAGTTAAATTATTCAACCTGAAACATTTTAAAAATGTAAAACAGTCGCCTCAGCAGATATTTTGTATCAGTCTAATGCTTATCATTGAAATGATACAACAGTAGCGACATTAAGCTGGAACCTCTGTGCTCATTTAGACTGAGGACAGAGCCTCATCTTCCAGTTTTCCCACCATTAGTTCTGTTGTCTCCCTCTTGAGCCGTTCTGTCTCAGGCTCCAGCCTAGTTTCATCTCAGATTGCAGTGCTGGACGAGTTGACACTTAACAAGCCCAGACAGACTAAGCCTTGTGATATTCGGCATATTTTAAAATGAAACCTGTCAAACTTCATCTTGAGGGCTGATGATTCAACTATATGTCGACACTTTTGAGTGAATAAATTCAACATGAGCTGGCTATAGTTTATTGGCCTTGGACCACAAAGGCATTATATTATTGCTAATTTCAGTTTGATCAAACTGAATTAACGCCATTCTGACAATGGAATGGTGGTAACACTACACACACACACACAGTTTGATTAGTAATCTTCACCTTCATCTGTCCCTCAGTGAGGACTGCAGGCTGACCCTGTGACAGATGGACAGGAGGTGCAGGTACAGTCACTGGTGTGCCAGGCTGGATGGGCACAGTCTGGGGGGCAGCTTGCGGCTGGCCATGTGTCTGCACTTGTGGGTAAGGTCTGACCACCATGGTTTCCTGCTTGTCATCTCTAAACGCCAAGGTGCCCCCTCCCCCGGCTGGTGGATGATCCTGCTGCCCGTGGTCTGCATCACGACTGCTGTCTGCATCTCCACCAGCTATGGAAAATGTATTTGTTTAAACATTGATGTTTTAGAAACAATTGTCTTCCTTGCAAACTGTGGGACATTTCAGTGAGAGTAAGTTACCTGAAGCGTTTGACGGCTGATTGACAGACACCAGGTTTCCAGCAGCTGGGATCTGAGGTGCTCCCCCGCTGGACGGAGGCAGCCCGTGTCGGGGGAATTGCTGGGAGCTCATTTTAACTATCTATGACCTAAAACAGTGCGAGAATAGTATTTTACTTACAATCCCACACACACACACTAAATCACTACCACAAAGATTTAACACCGGTTAACATCCACATTTCTTGTATTAACCTTGTACGAGGACAACAACAATAAAGGCTACCGGTTTAACCCTTTACTGACGGCGCGGGTACACAGACAAGCTAATGGAGAGCTGCGGATTATTATTGTTAGCAGCTCACACAGGAGTCAGAAACAAGTCGATAACATTAACGAACAAGTCTTTATGAAAAAGGATATCAATTAATTTGAAAGTGGGAACCAAGACAAGAACATTTTGTGAACCTTTGTTTGACGTAAACGGTTTATGTTCAATAATAAATGACAACACTGACCGGCAACAACTGCACCATTACTTATCAAATATAAACTTAACACGAAAGTACGAAAAATGGCTCAATGACCACCGCTTATTCAGTCCGATAATGTCCACTCTGGTTTCTCGTAAGGATAAAACTAAACAGCTATCCTGTTAGCCAGCTATCGTAGCTAGCAGCGGGCTAACGTTAGTATCGCTAAACCTGCTGCCGCCTGCATTTCATGCTAATTCCTGGACTTTCTAATAGAAACAGAGTGGCGTAAACTTCACAGGGCTGAACAAAAAACACGTTTCTGTGTGTGCATAAACATTACCGTATCGTGGAGTTATTGGGCAATGGTCGTTTTGTGGATTATAGTTTTTTCCATTCGTCTTTTCTTTTTTCCAACATGTAAGCCGGAAGAACGCTGAGGGAAAAAAACGACCTCCCAGCGTAATTCAGCCAATCAGAGTAGAGACTCTCAGCTCACTGGCCAATCAGAGCCTCGGAAATGTTTTGACCAAACTAAACTTGCATGAGGGGAGGGGGAGCCATCTCGAGGGACCGCTACGACCTGCAAGACCATGGTCACGTGGTGTACGGTGGCAGCTAGGCTAGCAGTGGAGCTAATGTGTTAGCATGTTTACTACCTGTCGACCGAAACCGTCTCTAGAGTCATTTACAGTGTTGTGTCAATGTTTTCTTTATAGCGATATTCTCTGGTATCACGATGTTACCTAGACCTCAGACTTAAATCAAACCAGTAGTACTACATCGCATCAGTATGGTCATGCAAAAGGTGCATATATGTCGCTAGCGACGTTTCATAGCACTGTCATGTTTTGTAGGTGTTATTGTTTAGTATCATATATTTTCATCAGGCTTTCTTCAACATCTCACGAATGAGCTGAAGGGGAATTGTAAAGTAACTTTATGACACAGGTCTTTCACTACACTGAGTCGCTCACTGAAACTGGGTCTGAAAGTAGCCTGCTTATGCTGTCTGTATCAGTCACGTGACCATTGCTTTGCAGGTTGTCGAAACTCTCCCGCTCTACAAACTGAATGGAGGAGGCTGTGAGCTCAAATTTCAGCCCTCCCACTTATTCCGCTGCCGGCACAGTACTTTAAAATGACCACTAGGGGGCAGTGGTCAATTGCAGAAATATCACACAACCTTACTGGTTTTGATCTCTAGGTTAGGTGTTGGAAGGAAAGTAGTAGAGTGCAACAGAACATAATTTGTTCACAGGGCCTTCTGCACGTGTAAGGCCTTTCTACATGTCACAAGTGTAAATAATACAAGTAAATATGGCTGAATAGCATCCAGCTGCTTCTATTTTAGGGTCTTGTCACACTACAGTGGCCCTTCATGGGGACACTTGAACGAAACAGAGGCATCGTAACATTAGGAACTGTGATTTTCCTGTTGTAACAAGTCTTCATAAAGTGTTTGTTGTATAAATGAAAAGAAATTGCATCGTCATTTCTGGTTACGAAAGACAGGGACGTACACTGACACAGTGAAAGGTGATGGAAAGGATTATGTGTGACGGGATCGATGGTGAGAGGATCAGAGGAAGTGGAAAATTCACAGTGTTAGTAAGCATTAGCTGCTTAGATTGTCTCATATTTAGAACATCTACAATGCTAAATTGTACACCTGACTTAAAACTTTAAGATAATATAATATGCCCATGTTTAATATTTACCTTAATTTAACATTATTAAATAGATAAAGGTAAATTAGTTATCTAGTCTTAGCTAATTAGATTAGATTGTGTATTAGATTGAGTCTGATTGAGTCTAACTTTTTTGCAGAAATACATGGTAGGAATCACATGTTCTCTGAGGTTATACATCAGTGTGTATCAGTGGTAGCCTCAAATACTAATAGAATCTAACTATGTGGTTAATAATTCTTCATTGTGTGTGTGTGTGTGTTCAGGGTGCTCCTAAATTCATATCAAGTGTCCTGGATCAGATGAGGAGTCTGCCTCCACATCTCCAATATATGACATCCTTCATGGGAAAAAAAATAAAGCACAGAACAACGGGACAAAAGATAAAACCACACAGAGAAACATTGTAGACAAGAAATCCCCCCAACTATCCACAGTTTTATTCTGTTATAATGACATTTTTCATTTTTAAAGGGTCAGTTCATCCGGCATTGAGCTGTGTAAATAATTTTTATGTGATTCGATCTTGAGATTTTCAGATCTGAAACATCTGATACCACATCTGTGCTCTGAAAATAAAAGTATAATTTCATTTACGCTGCTTAAACCATTGAAAACGTAAAACAGAAATGTAATTCTTGAGGAATTAACTGACCACACTGTGAATATTTTCTTGGGGAAATTATGTTCGTTACAGTCATGCTTATAAACTGACCTGATATAGTGTCATGTTATGTTATATCACTTTACCAGGATATCACCAGCTTGTGAGCTTACTAGTTGCCAGTTAGTTAATGTTTTCATTCTGTCTAATGTGATGTCTTACAAAACAAACAGAAATCAAAACAGTCATTTCAACATTTGGTCAGATATTTTGTGACAGTCTGAATCTGTTCAGCATGTTGTCCCTGGAGGAGACAAGAGTATCATTATAAGTGTGTCAGAGGCACATTCAGACAGCAGTCCATCGAACACTGTGGTCCACTGACTCAGAGGGATCCTTTAGTAACACAATGATCTCCAAATCTGTTTGTGCTGCACCATTCCTGGATCCATCAGTCTATCAAGTTCACAATTATTCTTTTTCTTAATTTTTCCTGGTTTTCTTGTCCTTTTTTGGTATCTGTCTGGAAATTGGTGTGGAGATTTCAGTAAATTTGGACAGAAACTTCTACCTTTTATTTCACCTAGGTTACCTCCACTTAATGTTAAGACACCTGTTATGACTTTACATCGGCAACTGGTTTCACCCGGACAAAGACCTTCACCATAATGATGACTGGGTCACAGAGAAAACTGGTGACTCTGTGAGCAGCATGAAATGGTCTATTCAATTAAAGATGGATAAGAGGACAAGATATCCCACACTGAGTTTACATACATTGACTGCGTCTGTTCCTAAATGTGCAGCAATCGGCCATAATATTCCCCAGAGAGTTTCTTCCTGCGGAGGGTGATTACCCTACACAACTCCAATATAGTTACAGTCAAACTGTCTGTTTATGTACAGATTTCTCTTACAATACTGAAAACATTCAAACATTATGACAGTGCCACTTAAATTTAGTAGAACACACTCAAACATTTTGAGTTTGCTAATGATTAATGATCATCAGTCCACAGTTCAACAAACTGTCTATAAATGCAGATGATTCACTTCGTTGGCTTCTTACCCCATCTAGTGAGATGACTTCAGGGCACCACACAGATCGCTCAGTATGGAATAAAAGTAGCAGAGCGTAACAACTTAAGTAATTGGAGCTGGTTAACATTTCTGTTCATTTCAGTCTGCCACAAGCAAATCTTGGTGCGTGGTTTCATGTAGCATATCGTCTATGGTAGGACACCGTGGAGGAAGCAGCTGCTCTCTGAGGACACTCCACGGCACAAAATATTTAGTGGAATAATCAAGATTCATGGCTACTTTGCTGCCTCTGGGCCCAGATTGCTTGCCATCATCAATGGGGAAAAATTAAGTTTATGAAGGCATCTTATGGGACGTTATCAGAGTGGTTATTTGTCACCTGAAGCTCAGCAGAAGTTGGACAATGGTACAAGACAATGTCCCTCAACACTGAAGTAAATTCACTCCACAGTGGCTTCCAACAAAAGAAATCTCCTTTGGGAGTCAGCCAAAGCCCAACACAGATGCTGTGGAATGAGCTCAGAGACTTGTCACACCATCATCCTGACAATATGTCCAAAGCTGCTCTGTAAGGGGAAATGGTCCAAATTTCCAGCTGAATGTTGCAAATGTCGGGGCTCCTTCCTGTGACTGTAAATAAATAAGAACAACAAAAAGAATTTGAAAAAATCAAAAAGTAGATAAGTTACCTCTTCACTGGATTTTTTGCATCACTATATTTGTATTAATAATCATTATATTGCTGTGGTTCAAATGGTGTTTGGTACAAAAAATTTCCCCAGTGTTCATGTAAACTGATAATGAAACAAAACAACAAACAAAAAAACCTCTTCAGGTTTTCAGGACATTCCCAGTCTTTTAAAGGCCTTGACACTGTTGTTGACCTGGATACTGAACTTTCATTCGACACATCACCACTTCATCACCGGAAACAATGTCAAGAGTCAAAATGTTGGTGATCAAACAGTAACAATGTATATGACCCTGCATCTCTGTCCACCAGTTCTTCAATTATTCAAATGACAAATGATCTCGGACTATCTCCATATCTGCTGGACACAGCTACAGTTATTTCCCTAGGGTAATTTTGCTCCCTTACAGAAGGACATCTGAGCAGACCAAGACGAGTGAACTCCCTGAGGCTCTCCAGTTCTTGAACTGTAAACTGTAGTCATTTTGTTCAGAATTGACATAAAAGGCCCTTTAAGTATGTTTTCCCTCTGGAAAAATGGGTCAAAAGAAAATAATGAGTATATTGACCATCAAAGAAAAATCACATTTAGCCTCAGAGACAAAAGATTCACTCAAACAGAAAGTTACAGAACACATGTGTACACATAAAGTAGGATTTCTCATTCCATGTGACATCGACCACCTTGACTGACTACATTTTAAATGTCTGTGGTTTAGCACAATCTGTAGTTGTGTCACTCAATGTGAATCTTTAAGGAATTTAAATATCGCAGATATCAGTTACAGTCATTCGTGATTACGATTAATGAGTGCATACTGACATCACTGTTTCACAGGGGACAAGGACGTCATCATTTTACATACACCTGGGTCATATATATAACACATATGACATATATAAAACATTCCTGCACACTGACTCATGACCACTAGGTTTCCCAGCTGTGCTCACTCGCTCAGATACACCTGTAGATGTGTTGCTTTTAACTGGGAACTTGTGAAATCTCGATGACAAGCATCCTTTGGATATTATTGCCAATATTATTGCTTATCAAAATGATGTAGTTTGTCATAAAGTGTAAATTTATTTCCACTGAGAAGTAAGAAGATAGGGGGGGTGTTTTCATAAATTGCACAGAATGAGGCAAACTGAGACTAAACTAGTGTGACATCCAAGTGTTAACGTGTCTGCTGACAGGGGATTTTCAGGGAAAACACACTGCCAGTGGCTCCTTTAGTTACACTGATCTATCCACTTTAGCTCATTTTCTTCTTTAGCCTCTATTCTACTTTTTTAATCACATAGTAATTTGCCGCTTACTCATTTGTCTACATTGTTGATTACTCATTTAACACTATAGACTTTTAAAACGACTTCTTACAGGTAAGCAGCTTGCACCTGGCTTCACAGAGTCATAGAGGTTTACCACTGACTCAGGTGTCATCACGTTCATTTAGCTTGGGGATCAGATCCAGTTCTCTGCAGTGGAGTTTTGCCTCAGACGTAGTATATTTTGACTCATCCACCTTTTTCTACAGTGAATCAGTCTTTTTGGATTGAGCAGCTTGGTTGATTCATTGGAAACCACTGGTGGTCCTAGACTGTAGTCAGCCAAACAACCGTGGTGAACATGCTGCATCATGCACGCTGTCATGAAGGATGCTTCTCCTACGTGTGTTTTGTCACAGGGGATTTATCTGAGCTTTAAAAGACAGCTGCCTGCTCTAGCCAAAAATTGTGCTAATAAGTGCAGCGAGGGTGAACCCAAACAGTAAACTTGTGGGTACAAAAAACCAAAACAATGAGCTGAAAGACTCTACATCCATTTATAATGCTGTACAAAAACAATTAGCCATCCAGATTTGTCTGTTCTTGTCTGAACAACAGGGCACAAATTTGACTTTATTTATTTACAACATAAAGAGACACAAAAAGGATGGATGATAGTGGTAAAGCAATATCAGAGGAGGAGAACAGGTGTAGTATTCATATCTTTGGCTTCACAGCCACACAAAGCTGCAAGTGTCTCAGAAAGAAGTTTTGCTGCAAATGTCCTGCTATCTTGCTGAGTGTTGCTTCATCTCAGTTACAGCCCTAAAATAAGAGGACGGTGCCCTGATTTATGTGGAAAAGTTAAGGGGGGTGGGGGCACATTCCATGACTGCTGTAGGCAGGAAGTTTTGGAATCTCCATGGAAATTAAGGCAAAACACAGAGCACCACGGTTATTTTTCCAAGTATTTCACACAGGCTTTTAGTGCAAAATATGCTCAAAGGCCTCCAAAAGGAGACAGATGATTTGTTACCAATTGTCCCCTCTGTTGCTGCCAGACACATTGATTTACTCACATTAGGATACAAATAGCACATGACTTTAGAAGTGCAACAACCATAAAGGCAAGACGAATATAAGCAAATTAAAATGGCAGAAATGTCAAGCCAGAATGAAAAGAATGTGAATTAATGATTCTGCTGCAGCTCACGGACCATGTCATACAACAAAACTTGCCTTGTTGACATCTGTTCTTAATCCACTATGACTAAGGTTCTGGTTAAGTGCAAACCATTCACAGTTACTGGGAGTCAAAGTGGTGAAATCATGGTCATAAATGCAACAATCCTGACAACAATCAAATAATTCCTGTGAGAATCCACGTGTAAGGAATGCACTCACACACCGAAGAGTTTTCTTCATCCTCCCTGGACGATGACGACTTTAAGGAACTTGAGCGTCAACAGGAATGAATCTCCCTCTGTGAAGCTGTTCAAACTTGGCACTGCCTGGAGTTACATAATCATAACCTTTCACCCACAGAACCCCTCAGCACTGCTCATAGTTTAGTGGGGGGCTCTCGGCTTGTTATGTACTGTCAATAGAGGCAGGATGAAATATTTGAAATGTGATCTGTCTGAGCACAAACAGGACCAAAAGGGGTGATAATCACAGACATCAGTGAGCTACATGTGTCGCAACCTATTCTGCAGCTGGAGATTTACTATCATGGCTTCTCTGAGCTGAGAAAAGTGGCACTTGGCTACAACAAGTAAAGGCAGCAGAAGGAAAATGCGTGGCATCCATGGAATGCCATCTTTGGCTCACCAGGGGGAACGAGGAAGGCGAAAATATTTACATTAAAAGTCAAAGAGTACAGAAGAATGTTTTGCATGCAAGAGCTTTCTGGAAATTTACCAGAGGGAAAATACATGTAAAGAATGAACTTCCTTGAGAGTAAGAGTAATGTGTGCTGGGATAATCCAGACATAAGTTTATCAGGGTGATAGAGTGACACTACAGGTGCATATCACCTTATTCTCAGAACTCATCATCACAATCACCAAAACAAGTGACTATCCGTGGTCACTGCATATGTGAAACAAGATTATCTGATAATGTCGAGACTCAGCTCAAAGGCCAAGTTTTTCTTTATTTGCTTGGGATTTATGTTCTTTACATAATGTTCTGACGTACAGAACACAAAGTACAGCAGAACATACCAAGAGTAATGAAAACCTGATGATGGGAGCTACACTGCATCCGCCAGGGGAGGGTCAGTGTCCTGAAAAAATTGTCAAGTATTTAATTCAAAGGTCACCAAACACTTTCAGTAAAACAAAAAGACTGAATTAATGGAGTCCTTCCCCATGAAAAATTACCATCATTTATGATGTGATAAAACCTTAGTGTTCTCCACTGGCAACAGATTTTAAAGGTGCATATAAAGATAACAAGTTCCACACAAATATGTTCTCCACATTTCATTCATTCTATCAAAAGACTCAGTTATTAACCAGGAAATGTTTCATTATCTTCAAAACTGCTGCAGCCACTAGACCTGGAGTTCCGCATTCATATTGTGAGCAAAGATTAATTCAAGTAGAATGATCTACTTTTAGTTCAGCCAGCGGAGCAACATCAGGCATTAACAAACCCTACCTTTTGAGCCCCCGGTACTGGGGTCAGAGTATGTCACATGAGATCATCACCGTGATGTATGTCACACCACAGCTTGTATCGCTGTCTTGGCTTCATAAACATCGACATCATGTGTCATTGCCTTTGTTTTCTTTTTTACAAGATGTGACTCTACAGCGATAACGCTGCATTTCCTAGACAACTACATCTCCCAGGGTGCTTTGTTGGCAGTTTCCAGTCAAAAGTCGGCTTTTCCTGCGTTGAAACACACTGTGATGAAGGCTTGTATTCTCTACTGTGTGTCATGTGCACGTCCTGCCTTACAACTGGTGACTGGGTGAAGTTACGTAACATCACAGTGATTTTACTGGTTCAGACAAATAAAATAAGACATCGATCTTGTCTTGATCAGTCGAAAGAAGCTGGAGATATTGACCTTTATATTTGATGACTGTATTTACTGTAGACACATAAGACCCACTGTGAATGGAATGATACTAATAGTAGAATACTAATGATAGTCAGCAGCACCAATCATCAGTCTTTGCACAGACAATGTTGATATATTGATACATGAGTTTCTTTAGTTTTTCGTCTATTGTCAGCTCAGAAAAATATAGAAAAAAGAAAAAAATACACACACACACACACACACCAACAACAACAACAACAACAGCAGCAACAACAACAACAACAACAAATGCTATTTTTAGTGTATATACTATTAGCATGTAACAGTCCATTGTGATTGCATTGACTGAACTTAAACTAAAAGTTATACTTGCTTGCTTAAAAGATACATATATCACATACATGTAACTTCAGCAATAAGTGTGTTTAAACCTTCAAGTTGTTTTTCTGAAGGCAGACAATTTGACATGAAAAAGTGGGTATCGCAAAGGAGATGTTCATCAAACCTTGGATTGAGGAGGAGCACTGCAGGTTACTTGAAGAATGGTTGACTTACTCTCCTAAGACTTCTTGTTGGTTCATGGCAGCTAGTCCACATATTCCTTCTCCAAGAATCTCAACTGTGTTTCAAGACGCAGTGTTATTTTGGAGGCCTCACAATCGCCTAGTTGTTGTTTCAGATGATGTAGTTCAGTCGAACTGCTTTGTCAAACTATAACCTTCAACATGCTCTGAGTTGAAACTCAGCTGCTGAATATGAAGCAGCTGAGAGTCAGCACCTCCAAGTTGAAAGCCATGGTTGTCTTTCTTTGGTTTAGGGATGAATTGCCAACCCAAGCAAAGGAATTTGAGTACGTCAGGGTCCTGATCACAAATGGAAGCCGGAGAAGCAGGAATTGTACTGAACCGTTGTGTTGAAGACAAAGTTGAGATGTAAGGAGATGCTCTCATTTATGGGTTAATCCACGTTCCAGTACTCATCTGTAGACATAAGCTTTGGGTAGCCACTGAAATAATGACACTGCGCACCGTTCAGCCTTAGAGATAGGATGGGAACTTAGAATAGACCTAGACCTTCTAGTTCTTTGCATTGAAAAAAAAAACAGTTAAGGTGGTTTAAGCATCTGATTAGGATGTCCCCTGCCACTTATTAGATGTATTTCCGATACACCTGACTGATAGAGACCTCGGGGTAAACACAGAATATGCTGAGATTATATATCTGATCTAGCCTGGGAAAGCCTTGGGATTCCCCAACAGGAGTTGGAAAGTTTCACTGGGGAGAAAGACACCTGGACTACCTTGCTTGGCCTGCTGCCATCACAAACTGATCCCAGATAAACAGCTGAAGGTTGATGGATATATGGAAAGTGGATAAATACAGGTGTGGCTCATGACATTAATAAAGGTTGTGGCTGCGAACACTATGTTCTACCCAATGTACAGAATATCTAACTTTATGATACAAAGGCTTCACTGTGTATGTAGTTAGGACCATTTTCACATAATAGTCATGGAAAATATTATTAGACCACCCTTGTTTTCTTCAAGTTCTTGTTGTAATGCGTCATATAACTAAAGGTACATTTGTTTGGACAAATATAACAATAACAACAAAAATAGATCATGAGAGTTTAATTTAAGAGCTCTTATCTAGCCCTTTTCTATGTTTTTCTTGATAATAACCAAAACTACTTAAGTTCTTACATCAATAGCTATGGCATTGTACTGCCAAAACAGTGCTTTTAGGCATCCCAAGTTATTTTGTTGTGTTCATTGTATTTTTCAGGTAATATACCTTTAGTGGAACCAGACAAGAAACTGAAGAAAACCAGGAAAACAAGAGTGGTCTAATAATTTTTAACCGCTGCTCACGTGATAGATATTGATAAACACAACTTTAACTAATGCAATGTCCATGTTCGGTCAGATTTTTGTAATCAATCAAATGCATATATCACAACAATCAAGACAGAAAACCATTTATCAGACATATATTAAGAATTTTAATCTATTAATGTGAAATGTTAAGGCATACATACAAATGTTTCCTTTACAAAAGTTCACAGCAACATCATAATGGGTCAACCAGCAGAAGCAAGGCACCTGAACAGAACCTTTTGTATTTGTCATCGGTTATAACTTAAAAGTTGGGTACATCTTTGGCACCAAAAAAACAAAACAAATACAAGTATATAAATGACAACCACAAAAACTACAAAATATATTAACTTCTCTCACTTCAAATAGCCATTCATGTAAACACATTCCAAAAAAAGTGAAGGGCATTACATCAAACTAACACAATGCACTGACCAGCAAATGCACTGTGACAGAAAATATGATGAAAAAACTTGAAGGGGAACACCAGTTCCATATTCTTGTTATGTTGTAAATATGGAACTGGGGGTTGTGACTTCTATATGAAGATTCTGAAGTATCAAAATTTCATAACTGAATGACAACACATCTTCAAATGTTGTATTTAAGCGGTATTCCCCTCTGAAGAGTATAACATATGTGAATGGTGGTACATTCCAGTTAACTACAATACATGTTCCTGGAAACCAGGAGTCTACATTCAGCAGTGTTCAGTGATCCTACACTATGCAGGGAGAAATAAATAGAAGAGTCCATGTTAGGGATGTAGTTCACTCAGAAATGTGAGATACTTCAGCAATGGAGAAAACACAGCTGAATATAACACAGTGATGGGGACAACAAATAGAGTAGCAAATGCAGGCCAATTATAGTTGCCCATTTCTAAGCTTATGGTAGAACCAGCTACCATGGCTCAGAAGAAATAACCAGCCCCAGAAAAGGAATCATGTGGAGAATGCGTGCCATTTTAACAAGGGTGAGGGGTCAGACTTTAGATAGCCTTTTTCTTTAACAGGAGCATTCCCTCAGCGAGGAATGTGAGAAGATTAGCTCCAGCGTGTCAGCGAAGCAAAATGCTGGGCAGTCGTCCATCTGAGGCCCCAAACATTAACCCGCGATCTGGAAAATTAGACGTCCTACAAAACGCTGTCAATCCTCTCAGGCTTTTTAAAGAGAGAAATGAGCATGCTCCGCATTCAAAGGAAGTTTCCAAATCCTCTGCTGAGCAGGGCCCCGAATGTATTTTAAAGAGAGGAGCAACTGTTAACTTAAGTCTGAATGCTTCTGTTAACAGAATAATCTTCAAACATGGCATGAAGACATAAGATGATGCTTATACATTTTATAAATATTCCCACAGTAATAGGCATGCTACTGGAAACAAAATGTAGACAGGCTGCGCAAGTAATCCATGAAAGTGAGTCATATATATATATATATATATATATATATATATATATATATATATATTAAAAAAGTGGAACAGAGAAAGGCAAGTGATCCTTGTTCCTCTCACCTCTCAGACAGAAATATCACAACATGAGCAGCTTTTACAAATATAAATACAATACACAACTAAAAAAATAACATGCACAACCTATGTATATGCACAGTCAGCAGCCCGGTTCCTATCACAGTGCAGAATACTGTCCAGGTACCTAGAAGAATTCTGACTTGTGAGGCAATTGTCAGAGTTTGTGAATTGTGCAGAAACAGTAGGAGGAAAGCTCAGCTCAGCCTCCTGTGTCACATTCTGGACTCTGCATGTTGATTTAGGCCTTTCTTTATGGCAGTCAGATGTGTCTGAAAGCCGTTGGCCGAATGTGTCTGTCATCGTTGGCCGCCACCGTTCAGTTATTTGAGCTTCAATCAGGTGCTCAAATGAGGATTTCGACCACCTCTGCATCTGAGCCGTTGATGCTCTTGAATGTCTTGAGTGGTGCCTGTGGCTCCTCCGAGGTGTCTACGGTGGAGATATAATTAGCAGATTAGAAAAACAACTATGGCATGCTGAAGCAAATACAAGTGCAGCGCTGGCTATTTGCAAACGTGCACATGACCTTGTTTAGTCTAACCAACAATGTCGTAACTCATTAGAATCAACAGTGCATCCGTAGTCCTGATCCAGGGTCTAGTTACACTTCAAATAGTGCTCAAATTGAATAAAGTTCAAAGGAACCTCTTCAAATTAACAGAGCAGCAGTGGCTGCGTGTCAAGTGTTTAACACAACAATAAACCCACCGGCGGTAGCTGCTGTGGTCGCCTCACATGTCTTTAGCTTGCCAGGCTCTGCTGTGAGCTCAGGCTCCTGCAGGGCCTCGTCACTCTGGGTGCTGGAGTCTTTGCTCGGGCTCTTGTGCCCCATGCATGGTTGTGGTTGCAGCATAGCAGCACCTGTCAGGTCATCTGAGAGGCTTTTTCCTACACACACAGACAAAGAGAGCAAGCTGCTTAATTACCCGCATACATCCACATTTACTCCTCCTGAACATCTGCCTGGCTGAGTTCTTCCCATGACTATTCTGAATCAGGCTATTCTTGAGTGAGAGATGATATGCATTCCGGTTTAAAAACACGTTGCCTATTTGAGGAGACTCTAAAGGGTTGTCTCATGCTCCCAATTTTTTTTTAGGAAGTGTACATTCTGTCTGGCGACGAAGACCTGTCTGCCAGTTGTCGCTTGACTCAAAATTCCTCAGCGTCAAGCATCAAGTATGAAGGAAAAAAACTTACCTTTAGTCTCTGTGCCATTGGTCACAGTGTTGATGGAGGGGACAGACCTCGCCAGTCGGAGGCCCTGTCTCGCTAGCTTTCCCTGCTCCCATCTGGAGCGCTGCTGGAGAATTTTAATCACAGCATCCTTCTCCAAGAGCTGAGCATGAAGTGCCCGGATCCTAAACACATGGAACACACGATGAGTTCACAAACTATTTAACTGGTATTTAAGACGGATTTAACAATGAATATGTGGGAAGATATGTACCTGTTCTCCATCTCCTGGTGCCTATGACTCGACAAAGGCAGGTCTTCATTAAAACTGCTGTTGGGTGAGTGTCTGGGTGAGTGATTGATGATGGTTGTATCTCTGAAAGAAAAACAGTTGCCTGTTAAAATACAAAATCTCAATGACCTTTACATTTATAATGAAGCACTTTTTGTCTTTATTTGCTCATAAATCACCTTACCTCTGTGCTGCAGCAGTGGCAGCTGCATCCATGGCGAACTGCCTCATGGTGCTTTCCTCCAGGTACTTCTGCTCCCACTTGGTGATGTCGGCCTCCAGTGCCAAAATTCGCTCCTCCTTCTCTCTCAGCTGCTGCAACGTGGAGGAGCTCAGCTCTGAGGCTGTGGGGTCTGCTGCCTGGTTTTGGGACTAAGATGAAACATAATAGAGTGTTTAATATTATGCTTCCTTGAAAATAAACCTTTATTTCAAGCACTACATAGGAGAATTAACATCACCTGATCAATCTTCTCATCTACTTTTCAGTAAACACTACTATATGTCATGGCTTCTTCGCCTCACCTGTTGTGCTCTCAGGCTCTTCAGCTCCTGCTCAAGTCGTGTGCGGAGCCGCAACTCCAGCGCTTCCCTCTTCTCACATGCCGCCTGCAGTTGGCCCAGCGCACTCTGCAGCCGCTCTACTTTCTCTACGTACGCCCTCTTCCTCTGCAGGTCTTCCTCCAGCTGCCGATTGCGGGCCTGTGCCGAGCCCAGGGCCTGCTCCAGCAGTTCACGTCTCCGCTGGCATTCCTCCCCAGATGCTCGCAGCTGCTGAATCTGCCTCTCCAGCCGTTCACGTTCCCGTTGCTGCTCTTCATCTGAGATACACAATGAGAAATTAAGATTTAAGAGTGACATGGTGATGGAAGCTCTAGTAGATAAGAGCTAAACTGTGTGGTATGTGAAGACAAATCACACAGGGTCAGCCAGGCAGTTATGTACGTAGTCATACGTACAGAGGGATTACACTTTGAATGGAATGTGACCCAACAAGAGACATTTATATGCTGCTATAAAGGCATGTGGTTCAACAAGAGACCATTTGAGACTCTGTCATCATCACTAAAGATGAATAACAAAGTTACAACTTTACAGTAAATGGAAACATCATTTCAACAAAAATATTTGTCATACACCCACTAAAAGCTAGCACGGATTTATATAAAAACTTAAAAAGTAAAGCCAGTTTATCTGTTGTGCCACTTTAAAAGGAGGTTGATTACACAACATGAGTGCATGCCTGTGGAGGGAATGCAGACTTCCTCTTATCCACTTACGCACACAGGCATAGCTTTGTACTGGGAAAAGCTCTGGAATGCTTCTAAGGACATGAAGTAAACAAGCAGCTCAAAATATGATTCAAGTGGTCCTTTTCACAAAAAACACTCTGTAAACTACACATCCCACTATTGTACTGTATTTTACGTGGTTTTGCTCCTGCTGTGCCAAGATAACTATTTTCAGGAAACACAACCCAGCAATATTTCAGATTCAGATCTGGCGGCTCAAGGCAAACACAGGGTTGTTTTAAATGCCCAGAAAAGTGCCACTCTCAGGGCATGTCAAACAATGGTATTGGCTGATATACACAACCAACATACTCTACATTGAACATAAAACACAAAGCGTGAGGTAAAGCAATGCCCAAACAAGGAGAGTGAGCAAACCAGAGGTCGAGTTGGGCCCGGATGCCCTGAAGTCTGCTGTGATGAAAAACTGAATGGGTAAGAGGAAGGTGGGGGATGATGGGATGGGGGTGGCCAGAACAGCCGTACCTTTAAAAAAAAAATCCCTGGAATCCAGGTCATATTTACTGCAGCTATGAAACATGTCTGTTGTCTAAGTGCCAAGAGTAACTCTTTAACATTAGAGATAGAACCATGTGTCCTGACATGTGGTTCAACTTTTGTATTGCAGCTTTTCTATAGCACAACACTTTACTGAGAGAGGAAACCAATCCCTGCTCAACTATGTTCCTGCTATTGTTAAATGTTTCACATGGCAGCGTGATTTGTCAGATTAGATAAAAAAAAGAAAAGAATCACAAAGTCCTTCCTTCTTTCCTCTGTCAGTTTCTCTACTAATAAAAAACTAACAGAGACATGAACTCACTTTGCTCCAGTAGTTTAACAAAGACGTGCTGCTTCTGGTCTGTGCACTCTGCTTCCTTAACTGCTCGTTGTTTGGTGGCTGTGTCGAGTTGTTCTGTTCCAGAGAGAGCAAAAAAGCATGGCGGTTACACACGAAAGGCTACATTTAAAAGCAGGGCTGTTTTAGTTTCAACACATGAATGGATGCATACCTCTCAGGTCTCTGTTAAAGTCGTGCAGCCTCTTAATCTCAGCCTCTAGTTTATTCCTCATTGTTTTCTCCAGAGTTTCCCGCTTGGCCGAGCCTTTCATCAGAGTCTCATAAGCTTCAGATATCCTCTGAATCTCCAACTCCAGCTGAGAAAAAAATGTGAGAGGAACATCAATGGCTGAGAAAGACATCCCCATTAAGTCATTGTCTGCTGTTTTTAATACCAATGAGTCTAATTAGTTATCAATACAGATGCTGGTGTTTTTTGTTATTTATTGCCCGCAGGCAAATGGCTTTTTTACACTATGCGCAACTGAAAAGTGAGAATTAACATTCCTGTGTGGGGTCCAGGTGTCATTTATCTGCTTTCGTGGCAATATGCCAGCATGTTTTGACAGACAAAGGAGGGGTAGGATATATTGTAAGTATTCCTCAGGCTGGAATAGTGTGAAAACTCTCAACCTCTATCTGCCACAGGAAATTATATTTAGAAAACCCTGAAATAAATGTAAGAGGAAACAAAAACCACTGGAAGCTGCAGTAAACCATTGGCATCTCTTTCCCATACATATTTCGAAACTGCCAGACAGCTTATCACCCTGACATGTACTGACAAGAAAACGTTTGTTTTACAGTTTCCACACCCACTATGAGCCATCAGCTCCACTCATCGCACCGCCATCCTCCCTCACCTTCTGCAGCCTGGCGGCTTTTTCTGTGTACACCTCCAGCTCCTTCCTGAGTTGCTCGTTCTCCCGCATCAACATGTCCGTCTGACCCGAGTTATTGCTGGAGGCTGCAGAGGTGCTGTTGTGAGCCACCTGTGGCTGAGCAGACACAAACCTGCTGAGGAGACATAAGTGACTCATTGTAACTCTGCAGAAAACTCACAATGTCTTGGAAATTTGAATGAATAGATGAATGAATGATGTCGTCATATTTTTTCATACTCATACTAAATCATAATTCTGTGACGTTGTGATCTGCTGACATTACCTGTGATGCTGTGAATAGAAGGGGGGTGGAGGGTCTCTGTAGTACTGTCCATGCTCCTGTGAGTGACTGAGCATATATCCAGGAAGTCTGGCACAGAAAGGATAGTCCGGTGGTGGCCCGCGCTGGTCTAAGCACTGCTGGGCCCCTTGCCTGTCCGGTGCTGAAGCGTTCGTAGCATTATTGTTATTGTTGTACAGCTGTGGGTAGCTGTGAGAAAAGCTAACACCCAGGCTGTCTCTAGGTCCATTCCTCTCCAGAGAAAGCTGCATGAGCCTCTCACTGAGTGAACGAGCATGCTCCCTCTTCAGATCCCACTGTCCCTCACTGCGACTCCCCATTATGTCCATGGCAGGGCTTTCCTGTTCTATCTGTCCCTTCTGTGAGATCAGGTACTGAGAATGAGCCTTGGCCTCCTCATATGTAGGCAGCTCCTCACCATGGAGCTGGTACAGATGGCACAAGGGGCTCTCAGAGTGCAGATAATCCCCCTGGTGCTCCTGACCTTGAGGCTCCTGCCTTGTTGACATCTGTGTGTACTGCGTCTCCTCCTGAGTCAGGCTCTCCAAGGAGGAGCGTGGACTACCCGTGCCCCCGCCGCTGCTGCCTCCGCGCAGAGCCTGCTGCTGGATGGCCAACAGCGTGCGAGTGTCCGTCAGGTTACCGTAGCGAAGCTGCTCCTGGATGAGACGGTGCAGAACCGTTCCAGAGGAACCTTCAGCAGTTCTCATGTCAGTCAGTGAGGAAATCAGGGATAAAATAACAAAAAACAACAGTCTGGAGGTGGTGGATCACAAATCTGAGGGAAAAACAACAATCATGATTAGACTAACACAAGATATACACATGTTAAACTTTATCTAATCAGCTCAGTACTTCTGTCAGGGTTCCCAAACATCATCCATCTGTTATGGTTGTAATTCTGTAGTAAATTACCAGCTGTAGCCAACCCTGATAAAATTCCAGTCAATTATGAATGCAACAAACTCTTTTATTGCACAGTGATAGTGGTTTCCCCCTGTGAAGTGCATGAGCTGTTGCTGGAAATACCCCTGACAGTGTTGTCAGTGCAGATCCAGTTTTATTACCCTTCACACCAAAAAGCATAACGTTATTCAGTCAGACAGAAGCGTCATACTGAGCGGTTGCTATAAACATCACAACCTCCCCACACACTTTCATACAACAAATGAACTGATTTCACAACCTGATATTGCCCAACATGCTCTTAGAGGAAACATAACAAAAATATGCATTAAAAACATAACTCGGGTCTTGTTAATGAATAAAATGAAGTCTAAAAGTCCTCTCTTTATGAATGAGTTTTATTTAAAATTCATTCTGTGGATACGTGAGAATAAATAATATACAAATATATTTAACATCTAACAAAAGCTGGAAACTCAACAGTCAGTGCTGCGCCATGCGCAACAGAATGGGACGTCTGGTTATCAGGCATCCAAACACAATCCGGCCCGGACACAGAGACACACACACACAAAAAGATCAAACTTTGTAGGGGGAAAAACCGGAAAGCAAAACTTACCAGATTATAATCTCATCCCACACAAAATAGTTCAACAGTCGGTATATTCTCTCGTGTGTTTTTGGGTTCAATTCAACAGAGTCCGCGAGTTTCCCGAGCTCCTTTCCTCCATGTACATGTGTGTCTGTGTCGGGCAGCAGCAGCAGACTGAGCCCAGCGGAGCTGCGAGCTGCACTAATAAATAACTGAGGGCCGATTGTTCGCTACGGCTGGAATGACTGGAATGTAAAGGCTCCAAGTCCCTGTGGGATCAAAAGCAGAGCACAGGGGGAGGAGGAGGACGAGGAGGGGGGAGGTGTGCAGTGAGGGAGGAGAGAGGAAAAGGAGGAAAGAGAAGGGGTTGGGGGGTGGTTGGGGGGGAGGGGGTGTAGGGCGCAAAAATTGGATTCAGAACAGCAGCACCATCTCAGCTGGTCACTTGTGTCATGTAAAAGAGCTTGTTGTTTTTGTTGTGGTGTTGTTTAAACGATTTTAAGTCCCCACAGCGCCTCCGATTAAAGGAGAAGTCCTTAAACTTTTTTTTTATGAGCAACACAGGAATGTTACTGTGAGAGAGGATGAGATAACTTTCAATAAAACATCCCCATCCTAACCTCACTCTCATAAAATCTTTATTGAAACATTTCAGGGATATAATATTGAAAAAAATATGATTTAAAAGTCAATAAAATGCTACAGAAACACACAACGAATGGGAAAAAAATATATCGAGATTTAGACCATTAATGTTTGTGTTGTGACAACACATACAGTACACAAACACAGTCCTAATCTGCTGTCATAAAATGTGGTGAAATGGTTAGTGCTTATATCTTTTTTCCATTACTCTTTGAGTCATTTAGTCTATAAAATGTCAGAAATTCATGAAAAATGTTCAGCTCAACTTCCCAGAAGCACCAGGTGATATATTCAGGCTCTTGGTTTTTTCCAACAAATGGTCCAAACCCCAACAGATATTTAGATTTTAGTTTTCCTCAAATTATAACATTTGAGAAGCTGAAAACAGAATTTTTAAATAATATTTTTGCTGAAAAAAAGGGCTTTTATAATTAATTGATCATCAGAATTGATTTCATCAACTAATCAAATAATTCAAGACAAATGATTATAAAAAGTGTATTTTATGGGATTTGTGTGATAGAAATGCTGCACAAACTTGAAAACAAATACTGTCATATGACTGAGACATGGATTAATCATTATTTCTTGAGCAGCCCTTTTGATTGCATGTGCCTGGTAAATATTTAAGCCATGGCCCGTGCCAGTTAATTGCAGAGAGAGTGTGTGTGTGTGTTCGTGGACACAGAGGAAGAGGGGTGGGTATGAGGCACGATGCCTGCCAGCTGTCCATGGACTAAAATCCCCTTCCCCTCCTTTAATAAGAGCTCTGAGAGATGTATTGTTCTCTCCCCAAAAAGCAGACATGACGGGGGCAGCCCTGCCATCTGCTGTTCTCCCCTCTACCACTAGCACAAGCTATACGCTTCATTCATACACATACACACACACGCATGTAGATGAAGGGTGTGGGATCAGCTGGCAGTGGGGGGCTGGGCTGTAGTATTGGATGGTAATGGTATTGAGTGCACCCTTTTTTGTATGTAAAGCATCATCCTAATGTGTCGTGGAGGAAGGGGGTGCAAACAACAAGTCTCCTCTTGTTAACGTGGTGCAGTCAGTCAGTCAGTGGACAAACTGTAGGTTACTTTATCTCAACACACTCAAAGGCAAACACCACCTGCTGATTTGCATGGCAGTTGAAGTCCAGCAGTAAATGAAGAATGCTGATTGCTTTAACAAGTGATAAGAATTCACAGGTTGTGCTGTTTCATGAGTCTTCTGGGTCAACAAAGCAAGCGAAAGGTTTATAACAGCTCAGGTTGTGTTGTTGCCCTATGTGCCACTTTACATTGCTAATTTATTTACATTGCTTTTAAATCCTACGGTTTGTCATTTAAACTAAATCACTTTAGACAACAACATTATGATCACACTCATATCTATTGGTGCACATACGACGCTACAGACAGAGGACAGTTAGCTTTGCTTAGCATAAACCTGAAACAAAAATCAGTGAAGTTAAAATAATTATAGAACTTCACAATACATAATTACTCATATAACTATAAGTAATTATACACTAAAAGCCAGAAGTTGTGATTTGATTTCACCGATGTTGTTTTATTTATTTGCCAATACTTAATCCTCAGCTGTGAACCCGCAATTTGTCATTTTTATACCCTGATCTTTACACAGACATAATTTTACCCAGCTGTTTCCACATTCTCTTCGGTCTAAGCTAATCTAGTCTAGGTGCTAAGCTAAGCTAAGGTGAACTGCATGCAGCAACAGATGAGAGTGGTCTCATCTAAGAAAGAACATCAAGAACCTGAGTTAACATATTTTCCACCAAATAAAAAATCTTTGTGCCAAGATAAGTAAAGCTAAACTAAGCTAAGCAACTCTAAACTGCATGTAGCCTTATCTAACAACAAATGAGAGCAGTATTAATTGGCTCATCTAGTTCTTGGCAAGAACATTAATAACAAAACGTATTTCTCCCCCCAAAATATATTTATGCCAGGCTAAGTGTTTGTGTCTCTTCATATTTAACTATTTAATGAGAATGCTTTCAGTTTTCCCACCTAACACTCAGCAAGAACATAATTGAACATATTTATCAAATGACCAAACTATCAAAACACAACACAGCAGACACTTAAAAGATATACCAACAACAATGGGCCACATTCATCACAGAAGTTCGCTCCATAAACAGCAGCTTATGTGACAGTGTGACACAGTAAAGAATTATAGCAAATCAAAATAATTTGCTTATGCAGTATATGATCATATCATACCAGACCGGAGAAGTCAAATTTCCATGCCTAGTTGCACACACAGAGCATCACAAGTGTGAATCAGTGTTAAACGTGCTGGTAGAAGTCCACATTATTCTTTTATGATTCCAGTGAACGTCAATCGCACTGTTTATAGTCAAACCACAGCAGGTGTTGGACTGGGAGAGACTGCGTGCTTGTGTTCCCTGGATGTTAAAACTCATTCAATTAACTAAAAACCTGTGTATCATCATGCAGATGCCTGCTTACTATTGGTCCCTTCACAAAACTACAATATAAATGTTTGTCATTACCTGCTGTGTCATCAATGTCTTGTTTCAATGTGAAAACCACTAAATTACACCACATGAGATGAGTCACTTTCATTTACAAGAAAACAGAAATGAGCAAAGGGAAAATTAAAGGAATGATCTGACACGTTGAAGAATACATGTATACTTACCACTCTCATATCACAAGTGTTGTGTTGCGTTTAATACACACATTCAACAGCTTTTTTTAAAGAGCCTAGCTAAGTTAAGATGAAATGAAAATTCAGCAACATTGGTTATTAATGGCTAGAGAGAACAGAAAATATTTGAAATACATTCTTCATGTTCTAATCTTTCATCTTCACAGAAACGATAGGAATCTCAGGGGAGGCAGGTAAGATCACTGATGTGCAGTTGAACAGTTTGTTTGTATAGTTTGTGTTTTCCCATGGGAAATATGTCAGAAATGTAACTGAAGATTTAAGAAAAATGCATTTACACCATGTTTGTCACTGTGGTAGACCATTTTTTCAGCGTTATCACAAACAGCTTGACACAAACATATTCCAAGATTTTTAACAGTTGTTTTTTTTTTTTTTTTTCGCCCTCACATTTACCATCAGGAGTGACATTTAAGATCAGCCATTTGAACCTGTTAATGGTGTGGCCTAGGCTGACTGGGTTAACACAATGCAGACTGTGATCTGGGAGCACCAGCCTTGTTATGTGAGGTGGGACAAACCGGGCGCCTCGGCAGCTCCTTTTGTTTTCCTGCAAAGGAGGAAATGGCCGCATTCCTCACATTACCATGTCCATGGGGTCTGACCAAGCCTCCAGTCTGCTGTTTTATGGGGACGACAGGAGGGCAACCAACAACCACTGACGTTGTCTGTGTGATGGCAGGCTTATGAATAATCCTGGAGCTTGGCTGTCCCAATTCATAACCACAACTTTTCTTTGTAGACAATGGGTATGAATGATTTATGGGTCAGGAAACAAGGGGAGATGAATACATAAGCTCAACATTTTGATGTGTTTTAGATTGCGATATTCTTTTTGACATTTTGTCAATTTTCCATGAGTCATAACATTTCCTAGATGTGATATCTGAAAGCTGAGATAAGGGAGGTCCCACGTTTGCTTTCTCTCACAAACGTCAGCAGGCATATTTTAGGCCTGTGAACAACATTTACACAAGTCTTACTTGTTGCACATCTTCTGAGAAATGGTCCCTCGCACCCGGTGACACAAGAAATTCCTCGCTTCAGCATAAAAGTAAACAGGTCACACTGAACCAGTGAGGAAATCTAAACAGGACTGTGCCTGCGGGTGATGCTGTTTACAGATAAGACAAGGACAAATATTTTCATGATTGCCCTGCAGGCTCATCGCTTCAGTCTGTTCCACTTCAGCACAGTTCAGTTAAATTTAACTAGACTCAAGTTGTTACAGATTTATTTGTTTATCTATTTGTTAATAAGATGAGGGCACAATTTAATCTCACTTGGTTCTGTCTTGTTGTGTTAATGGTGCACATATTATAATAATAAAAAAAAAACAGCTGCAGTTTCATAAAATAACTTAAAATCTTAGGTTATTATACACAGTGATATTCAAAGTGACCTTTTACCACCATGATCTAAGCTTGGGTCCAGGTGAACATTTGTGCCAAACCTGAAGGGTATTTCTGAGATATTGTATTGACAAGAATGTGACAGATGGAGAGACAACACAAAAATATAATGCCTCAGGCCACAACTGTCAGCGATGTGGCGACACACAAAGTGTTACAAAAATGTAACAGCAAAGTTAGTTAAAGTCTCCATCAACATGCCACAACTTCTATATGTAAGTCTTGTAGAAGTATTAAAACAACAACATCAACAACAACCTGTGGTTATAAAGGAGTTGATCAGTTAGAAGATATTTCCTAACTGCTAACTTAGCTTAGCATTCGTTTGACAGGAATTCTATCCTAAACTGGATGTTTGGGTGGATAACATTATTAAATAAAGGTGGGGAATTAACAGTCATCAAAACACATGATGTGAATAAGAAAATTATAAATGTACAACTTTAAAGGATATTAATCTCCCTCTTTTGGTAAAGCTAACTAGCTAGCACCAATGCTAACTGCCAACCCACTACTCTTATTGTTTTCATCCCTGGGCCTAGCTAATGTGCTTAAAATCTGTTGTCTAAATCCAGAAGTTATTGAAGTTACCGGGATTAGTAACAGTTTCAAATTGCAAACATTTAAAATACATTGTCATTGTAATATTAAATAAGCATGGTTTATAAATCTGTTTGTCCACGTGTAATTTTTCATGCTACATTACACAGTGTTATCAAGCAAATATCACACTAACAAATGCTCCTGTAAACGCTATTTTACTGCTTTTAAATAATGTTTACAGTCTATCTAATGAGATCACTGTGGTGTATTTAGTGTTGACCAGAGGCTGCTGGCCATCTGCTTTTAGCCAGAGGTCAGAGAGCAGCTGCTGTGATGATAGTTATCTCTGCAGCTACACCAACATCCTGCTGTCACATTTGCCTGAACAAATCCGCTCTAGCTGCTTCAATATTGATTAAGATGTGACCACACCAGCGTACATGTAACTGCCACTTACTTATCAAAGGTTCCTCTTACTGTTGAGATAGTGAAACAGGACGACTTGGGGACAAATTCAGTGAGTGATACTGGTATTGATGTGACGCATGTTACAGGAACTACAGATAGTTTTACCATGGTAACAGACATTTTAGGATTGTATTCTTGTATTCATGCAGATTAAAAAAAGCAACATTGGTCATGATGACTAGTCTATATGTGAGTTCTTTGAAATATCCTGTTGTAGAAATCTCCAGACAGGTGAGCATTGTCTCCTCTGCTTTTGAGTCACCACATAAACACAATGAACAAAGACATATTAAAGACTTTGAAGAAGTAAGGAAAAACTGTAATTGACATTTACAGTTATTGATTCTAAAACCCAGCTTTTATTTAGAAGTAACTGGGACATCAAAATATTTAAAAAGTGAATAATTCAGTTATAAAACTAAAAGAAATAGATATTTATAAGTATTCAAAGTCTTTTAAGTCAACTTTATTTAGTTCAATTAGTTTAACTATTAAGTTTGGCCTGTGTGTTTTAATGAAACTGAAAACACCATGTGACTTCTGAGAGGCTTCCGAGAAGCAACTGATGCTCCGACATTCCTTGTTGTCACTGTTGCAGAAACCTCTGGAAGGTGTTAGGCTCAATTTAGCCATTTCAGGAAAACAAGCACCTTGTGATTGGCTCACAACGTAGGCTGTGTGTCAACAGAAAACATGAGCATTCTTCTGAATGCTTGAGTTGTCTGTTTGAATGCTGCCTAATGTTTGTTGAAAAAATAAGTTATCTCAGAGTGTTTAGGCAACAAGAAGTGGCATAAACAAGTTAGAACCAGTGATTATTTTGGGTTTATAGGTGTATATGTTGTATGAGGTTGCTGTGGAGGGAGAATAATCTTCTAAATAAAAGGTGAGTACAGCAAAGGACGTTATTTCATACAAAATTGTATGGCTTCAGGCTAAGGGGCAGATGTTTTTAGGAAACAAAGCCCACAGTAGACTATCTCCTGCCCTCCAGCTTAGAGGCAGATGCACCTGTCAGCCCCCTCCCCACCATATGGACTTCAAGACAACAAGAATGCGGTGTATGCAAAACAGAAAGAGAGAGAGAGCCACTTCAAATATGTAGTTACGTTCTGTAGAAAATACATCAACCACCTGTTCTTTACAAAGAGGACCCATTCAAGTGTAATCTTCCCTGGTGCAAATTCTTAAAGCCATTATGTTGAAAGCAGGTGGAAGAACCATGTAATGTCACATCAGCTGCAGTTAACTTACAGCTGTGAACAAATGCTCAGACCGTTTAACGGACCAGCAGGCGTTGCTCATCTCAAAAAGCATTTTAATCCACACCATCATTTATGGATCTAAAGTGACATTCACACAAGTCTAAACAATGACTCTCAGTTTATACAGAGGCTTGTATGAGCTTGTGCATATACGTTGGCCCCTCCCTTTCGGGCAGGCCTGGTGCAGTCCTGGTGGTAGAGGCAGATGGCCTGGGTAAAGGCCTCCAGGCCAGATAAAGATACGTCTTACAGGGCCATGCTGAGTGGAGCAGAGCCCCCAATCAGCCGGTGGGCTGAGATGGATTTCCTCAGCACTTGAAGCCAAGTAAACAGCCCCCTTGTCAGACAGAGAGCAGGTGGTGGACCTCTGTGACGCAGGCCAAACACATTATAGCCCTGATGCGGGGAGGCAAGGGTTAAACACTGGGATTATCATTTGAAAACAGGGAGAGAAAGGGTAAATGTTGGCCACAAGTACAAAAACTACAGGAAGAGAAAAAAATATATTTATCTGTTGTGTTTGTTTTGTTTAAATCAGATTTAAGATGAAGTGAAGTGACAATGAGCACTTAACAGTTCAACCAGTTTTACAACACATTTTATAGGTGTCGGTCAGTAATTGTGTACACTCGACTAATTGAGTTTTATTACTATTACAAATATAAACTTTTTACTGCACCTGAACACTAGAATATTCTAATAAAACATTGGAATAACTTAATTTAACTGTGTAAATTATGTTTTGGGGAATCTTTTGCTGTTGTTAAAATGACTCATTACAAACTAAGAATTGAGACACAAATATAATTCCATATATTTGTGGATTAAAAGACCTGTCAATCAATTTTGGACCTATGACATATTGTGTCTTTAGAGAAAAACAACATTTAATCTAAAATCTCCAGAGCTTTAGATGTCACACTAGGGGTCTGTTCCCTAAAATATTTGACTATTTCATTTATACTTGGTTATATTTATTGTTGAATATGCGTGTGGTATCAGAGGTTATTGTCTGAGAGCAGAGCCTGACACAGTTTCCTCTGTCTGCCCCCACCTCTGTCCCAAATGTCTGACTTTGTGTTTCTGGCAATTTGCTCCCATTGTGCAGCACTTCCTGATAGGAGGCACTCTGGAAGACTGGGCTCAGTCAACTGCAAAGGAATGTGACATTCCTTTCTAAAATTACGGATGTTTCTTTGGATTTCTGAGGCCGTTCTTGTGCCATTTTCCCTGTGGTGTCTGGAGAAAGTGTTTCCGGATAGACGCGCAAGTGAACACAAGAGCGTATATTCTAAACTTTATCCACAATTTACCACAACAGATGGATGAAAGCCAACAAAATATTTATTTTAACTGGTAACACATTGGAAATATTGTCATTATTTTGTCCTCATTTATCTAAATACCTTGGGGTAATATTGATCTTCTATTAATACAGTATATAAATGAAAGTCAGTTATGCAAAATATTAAATATAATATGAAATTCAAAATATGCTGCAGTGCTGATGAAGCTGCTAAGCTAAAACAGTTGTTCCCAACCTATTTGACTTCTGACCCAAGGTAATATCTACTTGTGACCCCTCCTGACAGGTAGTAGCTTTAATGTGGACCTAAGATGTGAGCAGTTAAAACATAAGCCTCTTTCATACTGAGATCCTGTTATAATGCCATTAAGAAGACCCCCGTGCACCAGACAAAGTCAGCATAATGCAGCCACAGTGTGTGATTTTAGATAGCATGCCGGCGCCCTAGAATCAGAGGCGTGACCTGTGACACAGCAATGATGGCGTTGGTCAGTGTCTGTCCCAGCTGTTCCTTTTACACAGACATCAGTTCAGCTCAGTGACTGTATATGTTGTTGACTTAAAGGCTGACTGGCTAACAGCTTGTAGAAAAGGGGCTTAGTCTTCTCACATGAAATGTCATCAGTAGACAGGAAAACATTTATGTCATGAAGTAAACCATTTCTTTTTAAAACCTAATCAAACAGAGAATATTGATATGTGTCATCTGATGGTTAAAGCTTTTTGTATCTATCTCAGTATTTAAATAAATACTATCATCAACCAGTCAGAGGTGACTATAATGCTGAAATCCATGGTTGTTATAATATGTGATGCACTGTCTTTGAAATGCTTTTATTTTATAGCTAATAAGAGATCATAATTTTGTGAATAATAAGAGAATCAGTTAGTATTTATTATCAGTGCTGTGTCAGAAAAGTGGTAAATGGATCTAACTGACAGAGAGGCCACGACTGTGATAACCTCTATCTCCATATGGTCGAGTGGAGTTAAAGAGAAAAAGGAGACAGGGGAGTGAAGGGGTCAGACGTCAGGAATGAGGAAATCCCACCCTGGCCTCAACAGATAGAGGACAGGAAGCACGGCCATTTGCATACAAATTTACCTTCAGCAGAAGCGACATGTGCAGCTCAGGCTGAGTGTGTTAAAACCGTGGGAGGAGACCTGCACAACACTGATAGTATGTTGTCAAGAGGTCATTACGTCCCTGACAACATCCACTGGCCACGGCTGTGGAGACAGAGGAGCATCGATAAAGAGGAAGTGTTGGTGTCAGTTCCAGAGGTGACCAGCTGAGGGACAGTCGCTTTGAGACAATGTCAAATCAGTTTGATCTCTTTTGACTGGAAAATTCTGCACTTAATCCTTGTATAAATAAATGGATACTCCCTCAAACCCCTCTGTGTAATATACTGACAGCAATATACACAAAATCAGGAAATAAATCACAGAAATAAATGTTTTATACTACATGACTTTAAACACCTCCAGCAATCACACATCACTACTCACAGCCTGTTTGTGTTATCAATGAATGCCACACATTCTTGGCCTCTGTTTGCAAATTTTAAAGTTTTATTGCGTCTTAACACGTCAAACTGACACAGTCTGACTAAATGGCCGCAGCTGCGCAACACCGCTGATGTGTATTTCAAATTAATTAAACTGACTTTCACATTTGTTGAATAAGTGCAACCGCGAGAAACCGCTGATTTATGACGCAGTCACCCCCGCGGAGTGATCACCACAGGTGACGACAATTTTCCCTGTGATCTCCAACAACAGTGACAAATTTATGACACGTGTTGTTAAAAGACTTAAACACACAGAAGGACAGAAGTTGACTCGGGCATGAAAGGAAATGAAACTATTTAGGGTCAATAATGATTTTAGTCTGACATTTAAATGAGCTGTGCAGAATCTAAGGTGAAGCAGAAATAAGCAGCGAATCCCAGTGCTTTGTTCAATCATCAAATCATCAAAGGTGGAGTTTTAACTGAGGAAAGGGAAGTAAGGGACCTTACATAAGAGGATTAGTGACATGTATATGGTTGGGTATAATGTGATGATTCGAATTTCCTGCTTCAGTGGGAACCAGGAGGAGGTGGGTGGGTTGTTGGAATGACCAGTTAAACAAAACAGTCCTTTCTGAGTGAGAATAATCTTGATAACAGTGTTGTTATCTGCCTCCACCTCCTTGTCAAGTGACAACAGCTGCCCGAGAGTAATGAAGCGTAAAAGCTTTCCCTCTCGAGAACCAAGAGGGCACAGTGCTTTACACCATCCACAGTACTCGGTCCGGTTTTTATTACATTTTATTTATATATTCTTCCTGCTACAGGAGACAACTGAAACAAGAGTTCATGTTTGTCAATCATCACTGACTAACTGAAAAAAAATCTGACAAATTGTTTATAATCCCAGTAAAAAAAAAACAGCAGCTCTTGGCGTAAAAGAAGAGGGAATTTAGACTCCAGGCAATGGGAAAAAAATGCTGACATTTTTTTTGACATGGACAAAAAAGCTTCCTATTTCTAAAGTAATTTCTGTGAAAACTACTGACCTTTCTCAGCTCATGAGTCTTTATATTTAGTCTTTATATTTATAGTTTTGGACTGAAAGTTTGTTTCTATCTACTTATTCTAACAAATGTTTCCACCTCATGTATTAAAAATAGTGAGTAAAGCAAAACAACATTGCACATTTAGAACCAAAAGAGTTTAAGGAAATACAAAATGTGCAAAAGTGCAAAGAGAAACTATAGAATAAGACAATAAATCACATGCATAAAGCATGTGACCCACGTGTCACTCAAACCTTCACTCCACTGAAGAAACAACAAATCAGCACCAGATGTTAACATGGAGCGATGAGGAAACTCTAATGTTCCTTGAATTAGAACAAGAAATAAACTACTGAGGTTTGGCTGGTAGTCTTTTGTTTACATCATCCTACTGTGCCCTCTCCTCGCAAAGGTTTAATGGCACCTCACAGGAGATTTTATTTATATATTTAACATTTAAGATATTGTGGTTATTAGTAGTTAATTTGCTTATTGTTTTGACAATTTTCTGGAAACTTGCTTGCAACACAATGCCAACACATTTATGTGTAGTATTTATAATGTTTCCAATGTTCAACAATTCAGTTTAGCCTGTTGGTAGACAAACTAGTGGCATTAGCACTGTAGGTATGTGGTCAAAAACTAAACTGAATGTTTGACCTGATGATAGCCATCCACCCGTCCATTTTCAACTACTTATCTAAGATCATGTCACAGTGGAAGCAGACCAAGCAAGGTAGCGCAGGTGTCCCTCTCCTCAGCGACACTTTCCAGCTCCTCCTGGGTGATTCTGAGGCCTTCCCAGGCTAGATGAGATATGTATCAAATCCCCTGTGTGTTCTCAGGGTCTACCCCGAGGTCTCCTACCAGCTGGACTGTAGCTCTACTCCGAGCTCATCTCCTTATCTCTAAGGCTAAGCTCAGCTACTAAAAACAAAAGTCAGCCTGGTAACTATGATCACATGTAGAAAGTGTTGCTGCATTACTAAAGTCTGGACCAAACCATTGGACTAACCAACGATTAGCACTGGCTAATAAAGCAATGGTTTGAGAACAAACCATTGCTTTATTAGCCAAACTTGTAATGCTGAAAATCCCTTCAAGAGGTTCCAATCATAGGGTTGAGAACCACTGATCAGATGACAACCAGGATAAACCAAAACTTAACTCAGTTGTAAATGAAATGAAAAGATGAGAAGGCCTGAGAAATGAGGAGAGGCGTCACTTCCTCAAGCACTTGACGCACAAATCAAAACATGTTCAGCTGTTTATGTCACTATGAGGGAAAGAATGTAAACTGACTCTTCCTCTCGCCAATTCATCAGAGTATCCCAGGATGCTTGTGAAGCATAGATTATAATCAGTTTCCCTGCTTTTTCTTCTTGTTGTTTCTTTTTCAGGCATAGCCATATCAAGCATATCACAGACTGAATGGCACCCAACATGTAATCTAAAATAATCTATTCATGGGATGCTACAGTTGTTTTCTAGAAACCTGGCAGGTACAGATGAAGTATTTTGTGGTTCCACCTCTGTTTCTAATCACATAATTTCAGCAGCAGTGATAAGCAAATAAAGGGAGATGCTATTCAAAATAATAATAATAATAATAAGTGTCAGGTTTCATTACAGCTTAGTCCTCTGTCCTGGAGCACAAATCACTGCATGAAGGTCACACTCAGTTAAACCTGTGCATGTCATTGCATAGGACAAAGGAAGAGAGAAACTAGGCTTGGTTGCAATGTTGTGGTTTCTGAAAGAAATCTGCAGACTAATTACTCGAGAGCATCCAAATGAACGCCCTCATTAGCTGCATAAGAGTGAGGAATGTTCTACGTAGTTTTTACATAACGGAGCCCGGCATCAAAGCATACATCAGAGAATTCCTGTTCCTGGACTGGGCAGAGTTTCAACAAGACATTCTGCCAAGTATTTATATTGTTTAGGACTGACTGAGCTATAGCTGCAGGGCTACATGAAACTGTAGTAGAGATTCAACTTGGTGTATAAAGGGTGCAGCGCAGGCTTATGAATGCTGAAGATTCTTTCAGTTCTCTCATCATCATGAACCGGGATTAACAAATCAAAACCTCAGGCTGATTGGCAAGAACAAGTTAGCTATACAAGTACTAACAGGAATATTTTAGCAGGCTATTGTCATAACAGCCTGGATTGAGGAAGTTCTGCTGCTCGGAAAAGAAAAAAATAACCACAGTGTTGCAACAATGCACAACTGAAATTTAGGAACTCAAGGAAATGCCATATGTCATTGTCTACTCTTCAATGTGTGATTACATCAGCAGCTGCATCATTAAAACCATCTGCATCATTTCTTATCATTTCAGAGCAAAGGTTGAATCTGCCAGAAAACAACCATCAGCTGGCTGTTCTTGAACTGTGCTGAGGAGGGTGGAGGTGAACACATTGTGAGTCCATCACCTCCAGGCAACAATCAGGTACAAGAAATCAACAAGGAGAATTAAAGCCTGACTGAGACCAGGACCTTGCATCAAAAATCAACGGAGGGACCACCGTCATCACCTCTTATGCAACTGGAGCCTGAAGTTTAAAGTCACAGGGACTCAACACATTCTGCAAACTATTTAACTGTTTGAAGTCTGTGCTGGTAGACGTTAAAGCAGCTTCCTTTCTTTTCCCATAGGCTAAAAATGACTGCTCTCGTCCTTTGCCAATTATCAGACCTGTTAAATTCTGTCTAAGATGTACATCGACTAAATTCAGAGCTCTGAATATTTTTCCAAATGTTTCCTTCCCAGTCATGTGCAGATCAACACAAACACTGCTGTACACAACTTATGTCGAGGCCATTACTTCTATATACCTCTATTACATTCTAGAAATGAACTAATAACATAGTCTATATTTTGTCTCTTGAAGGAGAAGTGGGTGCAGTGTGGGTAACAATTACACCTGCCCTTATACACTTCATGTCCACTTCTAGGATGTGAAAATTCAATTTTATTTTTGTCAAAATCATGTCCCAAGTTGTTTCTATGTTCGCTTTTTCTTGTGGGTCAAAGACCTCAAAGTCGTTAAGATTAGGATAAGAATTAATAACGATATGGCCTCTAATATGCATTATTTATATATCTAATATGTATATATTATTATTGTGTTCTCCTTCTTCTTATCATTACTATGTTATTATTACTATTAGTATTATTATTGTCATCATCTGATTAAATGTGCGACAATGAGACTGAGAGATTCCATGGTTGCTATGGATCGTCTCCACGTGCGTCATTTCAGCTTTTTTCATATTTGAAATTAAACAAAGTACAATAAATGTGAACACTTTTTTCATTTACACTACACTTTCATCCACGATTTCTCCAACAAGCCAAACTATCTAAGATTTCTACTGTTCAACGACTTGTTATAAGTTACCGCTTCACTTCAACTCACCGACGACTGAGATTGACTCCAACATCTGGCTCCAACATCTGACCATGGAGCGAGTAAGATTTCAATCAACTGACACTTTCACTGGCCTTTAATATGCTTCATACATTTCAAATAGAAACTTTTTTTTTCGTAAATCAAACGTGTCAGACAGAGTGCGTCTGACACGTTTGATTTATTTGACACAACATTTATGAAAACAATTATATATCGATAATCATCACAGTCTTCACAGTACACGGACGCCGCCACGCGCATCTTCACGCACACTCCAAGGTCACATGTAGTCTAGAAAAATATTTAAGGTCACATCCGGATGAATCCATTTTTAATTTGAGAGGAAATTAAGCAGGAAACTATTCAGACCCAGCATGAGTCCACGGCTGATCTCAGACCGTGACAACAATTGGTGGAACAAAGTATTTTAATGGATAATAATAGATCTAATCAGTATCATTTCAGGATGTAAAAAAAGATATGAGCATAGAATCAAAATAAATGCAATAAAATCAATGGTATGAAATATTAAATATGTAATAAACATTCACTCTCTGTTTGTGCTATGTCACTGATCATGAAAGTCTGAAGTTTAGTCTGAAGTAACTGAACCTCATTATTACCAGAAGATACAGCTCAAAGGGGATGTGAGAGTTTAACAAAGTATAAGGTAGATAAGAAATGTTTTAAAGGCAAATCTAAGTGGAAAAACAGGCATGTGTTGAACGAAGTAATAACAGAAAAAAGTCTAGTTATTTGAAGGTCATGGTAAAGCCAGAAATGAGGCCTCTGTGCTGTCATGTCAATGACGACGTCGATAAGCGCACATGTTCCTCTGCTTCTCCACAGTTTAAGGGATAATGCACATTTGTTTAACAGCTATTAGTTAAGATTGAGTGATGATTTTCTATGTAGCATATCTAAACATTCAACCTGTTAGTGGCCCATTTTAATAGAATCACAGAGTCACAGTGGTAAACTCCACTGAGCCAGTGCTTTAATTACCTAAGCACTGGGTCAAACGCCTCAAGGAAAAATAGATTTTGTGGAGAAACATTTAAGTGAAATAGTGAAATCAAATGATTTAATTCAACTAAACTTGTATTTATCTTAGAGGCTCTGTAGACTAACATCCATATCTGTGTTTGATAAGGGGCATTGTAGGAAGAGGAAGAGGAGCACTGAGCTTCAGGTGGAAGCTGACTTTTGTGGAACACAGGTTGGTTTTTATTGGTTATTGGTTTTAATAAAACAAGACCTCTGTAAACCTGCATCCAAAATCATGTACTTATTTAACATTAAGTAAAACACATCATAACATTTAAAGGCTTGTATTATAGGACACAGTAGTTGTCTGTGGTGCATTTGATTTTCTGTAGCTTGTGACTGGACACATCCCACCAACAACCATGTACTGTTGATTCTTCAGGTTCAGGATGTCATCCCTGAGTGCCAAACCTCCACATCTGCTGCTGCTGAAATACCCCAGTTCCTCAGTGTAAATTCCAGAACCAAACCTTCCTCACCTCCTCCTGACTTACAGCCTCAGGCCTTGAGACCAAGTCCCCAGTCCTCAGCAGCTATTTCCACTCCTCCTCTAAGCCTGAGCCCCAGACCTGAAACTTCTACCTCTGAGCTCAGTCCTGGTACCGAACAGGATGTTGCTGCTCCACACAGCAAGGAGCCACTGAAGATCCATGGTCACTCTGTTGAAGAATACCAGAAGATTTACCACTCAGTGGTGGATGAAATGTTAAAGTACGTTTGTAAAGCAGAAAATATCAACTTTAACACTGTGATTAGATTGGATACAAGCATTGTGAGACTAATAAATTATCAAGTGATTTCTAATATAGAATATATAATATCTTGTTGGCTGTAAAAAAAAACATTCATCCTAATAATGTTACCTTTGTGTCTTCGTCTCTTCATAGATATAAAAGTGGCAGACCTCGCCGCTACAGCCTTCAGCTTGGTCGAATAATTAAGCAGCGCCTCTGGGAGCGTCTGGGACAACCAAAGTTGATTGTGATAGAAAATACTGACAATCCTGATGAACCACTGAAGTTTCAGGAGACTGTGGAAAAAGGAGCTTATCCACCACTCATAAACATCGACCTCTTGGGCGAACCAGACCCTCACACTTCAAAAGTTAGCGATGACCATGGATACAAAGGTTTTCAGTTGTTTTCTGTTTGCCAACCTTTAATATTTGAGGGCACATCCAAAAAACCTTGAGAAGTGCTTAAACATGCTTTCTTCTAATTTTCTGACAATGTAAACTCATTTGCATATAACCAAATACTGTACTTAAGTTTATTACTGTGCTTCCTCTGCTTCACTACAGTTCAAGGGAAAATGCACATTTGTTAGATAAGTAATCTAATTAGATTAATAAAAATCAAGGGATGATTTTCTATGTATTGTATCCTATCTAAACATCCAACCTGTCAGGGTCCTGTTTTACTAAGTAAAAAGTCACAGGATGCTGCCTACCTTACGTGTTGCTAAGATTTTTTGCGGCACTAGGCCAAAGGGTTTAGTCTAATACAACATAATTTGTATTTATCTTAGAGGAAATGCAGACTAACATTCTTATGAGGAGGAGCATTGAACCTCAGGTGGAAGATGACATTTGTGGACAACAGGTTGGTTTTTATTTATTTTATTTATTTTTATTAAAACTAGACCTCTGTAAACATGCATCCCAAACCATGTTGCCATTCAGCATTAAGTATAACATTGTTATAACATTTAAAGGCTTGTATTATATGACAAAGTAGTTGTCTGCAGTGTATTTGATTTTCTGTAGCTTGTGACAGTTACACATCCCATCATGTACTGTTAACTCTATGCAGGTTCAGGATGTCATCCCTGAATGCCAACCCTCCACATCTCTCGCTGAAATACCTCAGTTCCTGGGTGTAAATTCCAGAACCAAATGATTCTCAACTCCTGACTTACAGCCCCAGGCCTTGAGACTAAGTCTTCAACTATCAGTATCTACTCCCACTTGTCCACAGGCAGACATCTTGGGTGAACCAGACCCATGGGAGCAATTAGGAAAAAAAGAAAAACTAAACTAATACTAAAATGCATTTTGTGGCACTATTGCAAGTTATAGATGAAAATTACATGAAATAATACTTGCAATTTTGTTCAGACTTTTCTAATGTGAATTTAAATGCCATGTAAATCAAATGGAGCACCTTTATCTTGGAGGCTCTGACTGTCAGCGCCATCCACCATCAGCTGTCAGAAATCCAGCTTCATCTCCAGTTCAATGCTCCACCTGCAGCCTTTACTGCCTTCGCACTCAACCTCCTTCAGCGAGCTACACACACCTACAGCCGCTCCAACCAGCGACAGGCACATCCTCCTCATAAACACAGCTAGATGCAGCACCACAGCATGCACCTGTTCCTTCCAGCCTGACAAACACCACACCATCTGACAATCAGCTGCCTCTTCGGCAACGACATCAGCCTTCATCTAAACGCACTGACAACTCACACAGTCTCAGCAACAGCTCGAACATCAGCTGAAACCTCCAGCTATCTCCAGCCAGCTATCTTCAGCCAGCCAACACCTAAAGCCTTCTCCACCAATCAAAAACCACAGCCTTCTCATGCAGCCTTCATCTATCTGCTCTTTCTAGCCCACTGTCAGCCATCATTCACACCCTCTGACAGCCAGCTGCATCAGACAGCCAGAAGCAGCTCCCTTCTCCAGCTGCAGACCGAGTCTTTGGTCAAATGCAATATCATTATTCAAAACTGCAGCTCCAATACAAGTGTCCTCCTGCAGCCTCCAACAAACCTGCTGCAACTCTGACCTCCCTCTACAAACTTTGAAAAGAAGCCACATTAGACACTGCTAACAGTTCTCAAACCTTCACGAATCATAACCTCTGCCAGACACCAGCAGCAAGAGCCATCAACTCCAACATTCAACACCATCAACTAAACATAGTAATAAAGGTGCGTGGATAACAGCTATCTTAAAGTAATGTTAATATATTTCAACTTGATTTGACGAGTGTTGTTTAACAATATGCTGACTGCTACTCACCTCAGCACCAGCCTCTAATTACAGCTTCATCATCCTGACTGTAATCACAGTCTTCACCCAGTCACTGTCCACAGCCTTGGACAGTTGGCATCAAGCCTCCACCTGCAATTACTGCCTGTAAGCTAGCATTCATTAACATTTATCTTAAAACAGACACATACAGTGTACCATCTCTTTTAGCATCTGGATCTTTAGTGACAACCTTAGCCTCTAGTTGTATACAGTGTATAAGAGCAGGGGTGTTACAGGACAGGCACCTCAAGAATTTAATGAAACACTACAAAGTTCCAAAAAAATAGATTCATTACTGCAAACACTCTGTTTCCCATCATCCTATTGTTTCCACTTTGTCATTTGATATACTGTTTTTCTAAAAGGACTGGTTATAGTTGGATCTTAAAATTAGATATTTAGAGAAATATACACAAACAAATATAGAATTCTATTCTGGCACCACTGGGCCTTCAGTACAAACAGGGATTATGATGAAAAAATTCTACGTTTAAACCAGAAGATATGAACACCTGCAACATCATCATGACAAGTAAACAAAGTCCATCCACAGAGGAAGAACGTGAGATGCAGCTGAAGGCTTAGGAAACAAAAGTAAATGGCTTCCTTTGAATGCTTTTATGTTACAGCATGTTGTTTAAGAAAAAGGTTTCCATACTCCTTCCACCATTGGTTTCAAACCACAGAATGCAAACAAACACAGACTTTTAAGTGGGACACTAGCGTGCATGTAAACGCGCTCATTGTGCTTTAGTTGAACGAGCCTCTTCCTCTTGGCCTCTCTGGCACAGTTCCCTTGGCACGGAGCGTTGAGCGGGCCGATAAGAACGCGCCCCTCTGTCTCTGCTGTATTCCAAGTATCCTGCAGCGAATGTCCGGAGTACGACTGCACGAGACGAGTCCGGCCACAAACCTGCACCCACTCCCTCAACAACACCCTCCCAGAACAATGAGACATTCCCATAACAATAAGGGACATGGCTACAGCTAGAAGTGGGACATGGACACACGCAAAGCACGACAGGCATGTTCTCTCTGAGGCCCCGCCATGGAATGTGCAACAAAGAACGTACGCAGGCTCTGACAATTCTGGGAAAAGTCGTCTTTTTTTTTTTGTCTCAAGGAAGTTAAGCAAACTTATTAATAAGTCGTGTTTATCATGTCTTTCAAGAAAACGTTGACAAGGGCAGTTCATCACTGAGGAGCAACATGAATCACACCTACGCCACTCCATTCTCAGGAATCTCCTGGCAGTTAAACTGCCTGCGTTAAGAAATCCCCAACAACCTGCATTGCCTTGGAGCAATTCTGCAGAGATAAGCCTACATTCTACACAAACAATCTGTCTTCATTCTTTATTTCCATGACAAGTTATGATCTTACAGATAAGGGAAATTCCTCAAACAAATACCACAGATATCTCTCCCACTCAAGATGACCTGATAATATGAAATACCTTTTCTGAAAATTTGCAACATTTACTCACATATTTGTTCATGTGGGAATTGGAGCTCAACAAATCATTTGGCTTGATGGAAAATGTCTGGTATGTGCTATAAGGTGCTCACTCACTGTAGCATTGACGCAGACGCAGTCGTCTGAATGACTGTGTGAGAAGAGTGTGTTTTGGAGGATTCATTACTATGTGACATCGGTGCCACAGGGGAGCATTTAAGTGCTCCCTCTGCTGCTTGTTTGTGGTAAAACAATTGAAGTGGTGAGAAACCTGATAGTCTGATCCAACTGTTAGAAGCAACAGAGCAACATTAACCAAGTCGATTTCATTCTGATTTTGGCTCCACATACCTGTGAAAAAAAAAAAACATCTGACTGCTACATGCTCCGCAGCTTGTCTCTAACCTCGTCTGTCTGCTGTTTGGCAAGAGCACGGTGGGATTATCAGAGCTTTTTATCTGAAAACAGCTCTCTGTGGCTGCAGTAATCAGCGCTGATGAGAGCAGTGAGAGTGAACCAGAACTGTTAAGTTGCAGGAAGTAAAACAAAATCAAAGAGCTGAAAGAAGCTATAAAGCTTTGGGAGGGAAAAAAACCCACAAGTGATGCTTTTTATCTTCCATATAGTGACTTGGTCGTTTGTTATCAGTGAGATTGAACGCAACAATGTTAAACAATGAGCATCCAATGAGGGAGACCATGACATGTGGCTGAACGTTTCTGAAAAAGTGCAGTAAGCGAAACCTACAGAAGAGCAAGAACTGAAAAAGGCTTTTCACAATTTTGTTGTGCAACTCATCAGCATCTTTCATCAGACCCTCCCTGCATATGTTTTTTTTTTTTAAATCCACACCCACCGTCTGTTATGCAGAATTTCTGATAAAAAACATGATAGGCCAATAAAATCATCCATTTGTCTGTGACCACCTGGCAAAAATAAGTCCATACCGGGATAACCCTGATGACTTCATCAGGGTTATATTACTTTAGAGGCCCCAGTGAAGCTACAGATGACATAATACGACTGTTTTCTGTTCTCAGGCTGAATGATTTTTGTGATAAGGAAACTGTTCTTGATGTGTGAAATTGGAGATTGATGTGTGGACTGTCCCCCCGTCAATAAACACATTAGGACTTGTGAAAGTGAATAGGCAAAAAACTGAAAGGACTTTAGGGGCTTTTATGGTGAACATTTTGGAACCAGTATTTTGAGATCAGTATTCTAGTGTCTCTAGTGAAAGTGCAACAGTAAACTGCTTGAATGTCTCTTTAAAAGCATAACGTGACTAGATTAGAGGCAAAAAGTAAAACAACGGTCTCATTAGACACAAAGGGTCCTCTGTTTACATTATACCACCAAACAACCTGATAGAGTTAAAGAGTCTAATGCAGCCAATTCAGTTCATTACACGAATCAATTTAGCAATTACTCAATCATCTTGTAGACTCAAGCTAATTTTTTTCCTGCACAGCATTATGTAAATAAGCCAGTCCGACGTCTCTCTGGACTTGAATCAGCCTCACTCCTCCTCCCTTTTACTAGGCCCCTTAAGGAATCTCCACATATAAAAACCTTTTCACCTCCCTCCACAGCGAGCCAGAGGAATGCCTGCCTTGCCAAATTCCTTAGTGCTGTTTGTTGGGGCTTACAGTGTAGTAACACAGGCTACCAAATACCAAAGTGAGAAGTCACCGGACTCATAGACAGCTGAACATCTGCAATGTTATTGTAATAGTATGACAGCAAGAATGAAAAACATATTTCTTGAGAGATGTTTTTCACTTTATTTTCATTCTATCACTCTATTCATTAGAGGAGCAGTAAAACAGAACCATTCCCCTCGTGGCCTTTCAGTGTCTCTGAGGTTCAGCGCCCCACATGGTTGATATTAACATTCCATACGCTGTATAATGATGAGGACAAAGCAGGCCGCAGGGGAAGGTTCATGACAGCATTGGCATGGTGCACACATTCCTGCATTAGACAAGCTGGAGGGCCTCTGGGTGGTGGGGTGGGCAGGGGTGTGTGGGGGTCTAGCAGACGAGTAAACAAGAAAATAAGGAGAGCTACAGTGTAAGCCGCCTGCGCTGCCTCCCTGCTGTCTGAAATGTCTGGACAGACATGTACATATGTGGTATTTTCCCAGTCATGACAGACGTGTAGGGAGGGTGGACACCCCTTTGGCACGCAGCAACATTCTTCTCTCTGGATGTAAATGGAGGGTGCACATTAATGCTGCAGTTCAGGCAACTTGAAAAAACTTGGAATGTGCCGCCTCCTATGAGAAGAAGCGCAAAGGAACGCTGTTTAATGTCAGACGTCCAACAAGAACCTCAGGTGGAATCCAGCAACCGAAAGTCAAGCTATGCGAGATCTCACAACTACGTCCGAACACACCATGAATGGTCAACGACTTCTGAATCTAATAGGAGCACAGACGGGACAAAACTTAGCTGTGAGCTGATAATGAAATGGACAAAGTGTTAACGTTCTCAGGAAGCATTTCTTGTCGGGAAATCAAAACAAAAATTTTTAAATAAAATGCTGGAACTGAACGCAGCAGCAGGTATAAAAAAAAACAAAGAAAAAAAAGCATCTTTAGCACAAATGGCCACACATCTGGCAAGTACTGCAATTATGTGCTGTTGAAATACTTGAAACTAAAAAAAAATTGTATGAATTCTCATGAAAATCTGGAGAAATCAGGAGCAGATGGTTTGTGTTTAAGTCCTGACGCATGGTCAACAGTTACCCATGCGTGAGTTCCTGATGTCGACCATCATGACTCACTAACTAATTCCTGCTTTCAGTGCAGTTTTCCTTTTGTTTTGTTCTTAGAAGAACATCTGAAACTTAATAAAGTATTTTTTTAATCATATTTATTATTATTGTCAATCATTAGTAGGAAAAGGTGCCAAACTTCAGATGGTTCAGTCATTTAAAATTATAAAATTTTTTACAAGACTTGACAAAGTTGTAACATTTCATCACACATGAAATCTTCAACAGTGTCACAGTGGTGTGAAATGTTATGTTATAAATGTTTGTCTTTTGGCAGTAGCTTTTTGGATTACCAATACAGAGATGGAGACACAGCATGTGTGCCTGTCAACAGTCGACTGCTGCCTCTGTGGTGTGTTCAAGTGCAAATTTTAGCACAAGACATGAGGCAAAGCGTTCAACCAGTCGGTCCGTTGGTGTTTGTTGATTTGGCTTAATGTGAACTGAAACACTTGAACTGAACTTGTGACTTCCCACAGATAACTACATAATCAAGAGGAGAATCTGAGCTAATGAGCTATGCTAAATCAATAACAACAATGGCAACATGGCCTTTACTACAGGAACGGACAGTGCTTGGTGAAGCTTTCATTTACACTATTAAAACCTGACAGGAATTTATACGTTCAAGTCTCCGTCTCACATTTCTTAATAAACACTTGAGTGAGCTCAAGGCTCTGAGCTGCCACACTGACATTAAAATGTGCAAATAATCAAAGGCACAATGCACAAATTTATTCCACCTTAACTGATCACTGACCACTCTGCACAGGCATGTGAGCAGACTCTGGCCCTGAGCCGGAGGATAGGTACTTAGAGACCGTCCTGGCATTCTTATCCTTCATTCCTTCGATGTGGGTGTCCAGTCTCTGGAACAGCTCCGTGGTGTGTAACATTTCCTCCTCCAGGAAGCGAGAAACCATGCCATTTGCAGGTGACAATGATGGTGGCTCCTGTGAAACAGAAAAACACTCAATTAGGATTCATTGTTTAAAAAAGGTGTTACCTACATTTCAACTGGACTAAGAGCCTTATCTGTCATTAGTCTCACCAGTGGAGCGGTGGAGGGGGTGTTTTTGTCTCTGAACACAAAATTCAGAGAATCCTCAGAGCTGGAGCTTTGTCCCTCTGCCACAGATTCTTTTGATTTTGAGGTTGGCACTGAGTTTCTCCTGGTGAGTCTTTGGCTGCAGGAGGAGGAAGAGGAGCAGGAGGATGCTGATGAATGAGGCCTGCATTCTTGGGCTTGGGTGGAGGGCTGGTCTGAGGGGGACTGGGACTCTGGCTGGGAACCTGAATGGGACATGGTGTGCAGCTCTTTAAAGAGCCTCTGGATTTCTCCTTCATAGCGAGTGCCGTTCTCCTGCAGCTTAACTTTTGGGGTCTGCACCTCTTCCTGCCATCTTTGATGTCTTCTATCTTCATTCCTACAAAACAACTAGGTGTATGAAGGCTTTTTGGGCCTTTTGATCTCGTGTGCTTGTGTGATCTTTTATGCCACTTACCTGGCCTGAGCAGACTGTGGTTGGTCAGCTAAGGCGCCGATGAGAAAGACTTGTTCATATTTATCCTGGCTGGATGCCCCAACCTGAGCATGTACCTGGCTGAGCGTCTGCCTTAGCTGTTGATTCTCTTGCTTCCAGGCGGCTCAGGGACAACATGTAACTTTCTCTCAGGGCTGCGAGTGAGGAATCCCCCCTCTGAGCAGAGAGCAGTGATGAAGAGGACATGAGTCAGATATAGACACAACCACTGAAGCCAAATTAAGAAAAGAATTCTGTCTGCTGCCGTCTCTGACACCATGTAATGACTACATTTACAACTATGTCAAAGCAGACAAACCTTGGGTGACTGAGACTCCAGTCTATGCAGCTGACCCTTCAGCTGATGGTTCTCAGTTCTCAGAGTCTCCAGCTGCGTCTGAGTCATCTGAGAAAGTCAGAACAAGACAAATGGAACCTATTTCAATGAGCTCAGGAATTACAGCTTCACCTTGCAGAGAAGATTATCTTTTCTAGAAAGAACAACAGCTGCTTTCAGGCATGCACATCAACACATCAACATGAAGGCAAAATTTACATGTCACACAGTGTTAACAGGTCTCGCTTTAAGAAGAGGAAAGCTTTAAGAAATTTGCGTATTCATGGTTTATAGATTTTTCCAACAAGAAGCAGCTGGCAGTCAATTTTTATGTGAAACCACAGCAGATACAAATCACTACTCATCACAGAGTATCTGTGTGTGTCAGGCTCCATATTTATGAACTATGGAACCTCAATGAAAGATAAAATTGAAAATCCCCCAAATGAAAATGTCAGACAGCTGCAGAGGTTTCCTCAGTGGGTTAAAAGTTTATCGTCAGTGATTCCAATGACATTTTCTGTCACATTAGCTGAAGCTATATAATTTCCCAAAACCTTGACAATGAATGACAAGAATGAATGTGGTCTGGATCTTTTGTTGCTGCCTTTTTGTCTAATTTTTCTCATCTACCAACAGCATTTTTTTTGCTTTCATTTACTCCAATTTCCTGTCATTTCAGAAGCATTTATATTATACATTATAAATATATGTTGTTGCAAATTTCCCATGTTAACTATTCCTGAAGATTTCACACAAATGAACTGAATTTTCAAACTAATATTTCTCCATGTTCTTGCAGTTTTTGCACTTGTGAGTTTACCACTTGGCTGTAAATGGGAGAACCTGTCACTTGATCAATGTATCTTATCACTCATAATTGACCAAGAACATTCTGGTACGTTGTGAAATTCTTATAGTTAAATTAAAAGCACTTCTGGGCCACATAGGCTGCTCAATAAAAACAAATGTTGAAAAACTAATAAATGACTAATAAATGATGTCAGTGATGCAGACCTGAGGACACTTCCTTTAATTCCTTTTCAACTCCCTAGTGCAGTGAGAACCAAATACTGCAGAAGAGTTATGGCTCTTTTTGTAAATTAAAACAAATTAAATGCTTATGTAATAGACCCTTAGAATCAGAATAACAAAATAGAGCTCCTTTATAAGGTTTTACATCATGTGATTTCTATTTGTGAGTGAAACTTGTTATAAAACTACCATAATCTCATTAAAGCTGAAAATGACATGACTAAACACTTGGATTTATGCCTGATGCTTGGAATGGAATTTCTTCATTTTAACAATTTACATGAAACTGTTCCACATATGATCATTTCATGGGACTACACATGTTCATTTGCTCACTTGAAGCTCAGCTGTCGCCTTCTGCTCAGATCGCTCCACCTCACCACGAAGCTGCTGCTTGACGCTGGACAAAGAGCCAGTGAGTGAGGTGATGGTGAGGTCCCGCTGGTGCAGCTCGCTGGTCAGCTTTGACACCTCCTTCTTCATCCCCTCCACCTCACAACCATGAGTCTGTTTATTTCTTTGAAGTTCTTCTTTGAGCTGCAGAGAGAATACATCCAGAGACAGAGGTGGGAAGTTCTGTTTGTTGCTTAAAACAATGCTAATGTTCATGGAACAATGGTTAAAGGGAAGTTTCCTGACCTTTTTCATTTCAGCGACAGAGGCGTCGTATTCTGCTTTTGTACTCTTCAGATCTTGTTCAGTCTTTGAGTGGTCAGATCTCTGTCGGCTCATCTTATCCAGTCTATGTATATCACCAAAACACAATGTGGTAAATTCAAGAGAAACAGACTTGCATATCCTGAACAATAATAATATGGACATATAAAGCAGCCACCTCTCTTTGAGACATGCCAGTTCAGCCTTGAGATGAGCTTCACATGCTTGGGCACATTGAAGTTTGGCTGCAGTCCTCTCCAGATTTTGTCTCAGAGGTTTAACACCAGCGCAGCCCTGAGCTGTGACACAGTCCTCCAGAGATCTGTGTACACAACACAAAAACATCTATGAATCACTCACAAGTCAACATTCATTCATTCAGCTTGTGTCCTCCTCGTAGTGACGGTGTGGAATGCCCTCTTGTGTTTCTGTTGCTGTACTACATCATGAGGTGATCCACTCACCGGATGACTTGATCTTTAGCCTGCAGTAGTTGGTTGAGTCTGGCAACTTCATTGTTAAGTCTTTGACGTTCAAAACTGGCTCGTCGCACAAATGCATCCTGAGAATCCAGCGTGGCGTGAAGTTCCCCCCGTTCCTCTGAGAACAGCTGAGGATCGTTCATGTGCCATCAGCTCAAAGAATTATATTTCAGCCTTATTGTTATTATGTCCAAAGCACAACGAAAACAATTTGTCCAATAGCCTTATAGAGCACTGTTACTTTTAACATGCTATCAGCTAATATCTCCTGCTTAATGATTAGTTGCGCATCACAATATACCTAAATGATTACGCAATTATTAATAATCTAGTGCTGCAACTAATAGCTGATTAGTCAGGCAATGGGCAACTACTTCAAGTTCTTTGCAATACAAAAAAGGGAAATAGGAATGTGTGATTTTAAAAACAGTTATTTCTTCCCACTACTTTCAGATATTTTGTGGATCAACAATTAATTGTTAGTTGCAAGTCTATAACATCAGATTACTTCTTTCAGCTCTAACTGTGATACAGGTTGGAAGATGGATGTTTAGAGCATTCTGCATAAAGTGGGTCACGATCACTGTGACTAATCCTGGGATGAACAGGGATGCAGGAGATGTTTGACTCCTTGTCACTGTCAGGAAAGATTCAGGCTTTACTCTGAAGGGTGCAACATTTACAGCCTGAATGACAGGGCATGCCATTTCAAACCTCAGTGATATTTTAGGAAGCATCGTGCTGTTTAAACCACCAGCTTGAAATTGACTGATTTTTTTTCAATGAGACACAGAGACAATACTTAAAGAACTGTTTTTCACATTAGTATACATTTGGGAACTATGTTCATTAGGCTACTGCTACTGGGATGGTAGCAGTCCCCACTAAAAGTGCAGCATCGGGGCTAATAATGATCACCATGATCTGCGACTGCTGGTATACAATCCTGTCATTCTACTGACCTGCTGCTCTCTCTGGTACTGTGAAAGCCACATCTCAAGTGGTCGCAGTCGCTCCAGCTCCAGCTCCTGTGTGTGCAGGCTGCCTTGAGTCTTCTCCAGCTGAGCGTGCAGATTCTGCACTTCTGAACAGCACTCCCTGTGCTCTCTCTCTGTTTGCCATGATGCCCTCTGGGACTGGAAATCAAACCACAGTGAATGTATGAAAAAAAATAAAACTGTCTCCATTTTGCTTCAGCATTAAAGTCTTTTCTGACTTGTCATCACATTATAAGGTTAACACTTTGCTTTTACTTTCATATGTGTGAGCTCATCCTTCAGGCTCTTATTCTGGGCCTCCAGTGCTGTCAGTTGTTTCTGGTACTGGATGTGTTGCTGCTCCCACTCTGCAGAGTGCCGACGGTAGTCCTGCAAAGATAATTATGCTCAACATAACCAATAGATGGCACTAAAGGGCAATATGTAGGTGAGTGAGACTGTCAAGAAAACCTGTAAGGATAAATGCAACTGTTGTACCTCATTTTTTTCATGCAGGTGGACCATCTCTGATGGATTTGTTTTTTTCACATCTCCACCAGTCTCCTTAAGATGTTTGCGCTGAAGCTTGTGGTAACTTCTTTTTAATTTATCTAACTGCAGGGACAAATATTCACAACACTTTTATCAACTATTGCATCTTTTTTTTTTTGAACATGGATTCTTATAATTAAGTATCCAAAATGCAAAATGTTTAGTGTGTACATCTGTAGATTTCCATGTGACAGACTTGACTGTGTTTAATCGTATAACGGACAAGTTGTCTCACCTCTTGACGGATTTTTTGCATTTGCTGTTCATACTTGGATATTAACTCTTGTCGATCAGTCTGAACATCTTCTAGCTGTTTGTGGAGTAATCCAATCTGTGATCATGGTGAAGACGATGATGGTATTGTTAAAATATGAACAAAACATTAATGTAATTGCAACTTGCATTAATGTAATGTAAAGTGCAATCCAACCATTCTGGTTACCATGCATTCTTAGTAGGATAACTGAGAAAGTTAGCTATTTAAATTCAAAATAAGAGTGTATAATTAATAAACTACCTTTTAACTTTTACTACTAATAAAAGAAACTTACCTCCAGGTCCCTCCGCTCAACGACATTTCTTGAAGCCAACATCTCCTCTTCTCCACTCTTCAGCCTGAGCTTCAGGGCCTGGATCTCAGCCTCCCATCCTCTCTTTTGGTGACTGATCATGATGTCAATCTGTCGCATCAGCTCCTGGAGCTCTGGCTCACATGACGACAGGACGGAGCTGGAACAAAGACGATAACGTTATCCGTCAAAGCAAGACATAACTTCTTAATATTAAGCTAAAGTTTATTTAGCCAGTTAGTAACTTTACACCCAGTTTCTGTTACCTTAGATCCGGGTTCTGCAGAGATCCCAGTGAAGCCTCCATCTGGTTGGGAGTCTTGTTATTAACCGGCCAACAGTGAAACTACCTCTGTAACAGTCTGTAACTCTTCTCAAGCTGGCTAGCAGCTAGCCTGACAAACCTAGCAACGTCCGTGACAGCATTAACGTTACTAGCTAACCACGGCAACACAATGAACTACTGGGACGCCAGTTAAACTGAAGTAAAACTAAATACTTGACGTTAGTTTGTTTTGTAGCCGAGTCCAACTGCAGTAAGACGATTATTTAAATTTCTAACACAGTTACCAAACGCTGGACACAACAATTTGCTACTTTGTGTGCCTCGAGTACTTTTGTTTACATCGTTAACTGCACCGCATCGATAGATTTCCTCATGTTCGGCGGCAACTCCACCTCCAACCTGTGACCTCATCACGTTGTACGTTACTCCCCAGTGCCATGGTTACAGAGGGGGGCCTTCTCCAGGTATATCACGTGATACACTGCTCAGGTCAACGAAATATTAATCATTAACCTCTGAAGTCAACACAACTGCTTGTCACAGGATGTCTTACATATGTTTTTGCAACCTTTATTTTTTTATCAACATTATTGCCTATATATATCGTCCAAATAGGTACAGAGATTGTTTTAATCGGGCTACAAATGCCCAATCCAGATAATTATCCGTTTACGATGAGTAGAATGACACGTAGATCAATTACATTACTCACAACTTCAGTACTAGTGGCAGTATGTTATACATTAATTTGTGTTGAATCGCCGTGTTTGGACACGTGGCTCGTTGGTCTAGGGGTATGATTCTCGCTTCGGGTGCGAGAGGTCCCGGGTTCAAATCCCGGACGAGCCCAATTTTTTCTGGTTCCTCTCCATGTCGTAACCGCAGTAACACCGCTGACCCCAGCCGTGTATGCTAACACTGACCAGCAACCGGCCAGAGCAAATAGTGTTACCGTCATGTAAAAAAAAATCTTCGCATAACAGGTAAAGTCTTATGACAGATATGACGTGGCGTTTGTAACGTAGCTGGGTCATTGGTTATTGGTATTTTTTACGTTTTCCAGGAGAAACATGTAAACCCTGACTACCTTAGTATAAACCCGTTTTTCTCCAACGACGCTAACCTTAACGTTAGCATTAGCTAACAAACAGTGGGTCTTTGTGTGCCAGAGATATTGCCTGACGGTCCTCTTAAAGGTGTAGAATTAGGGAACTATGTAGCGTACAGTGACATATCACAAAAACACACATAAAAAGCATAAAATACTAGTGGAAATATTAAAACGGTAGTGTTATCTATATAAAGCCATCAGTATTCTAGCTGTAGTGTGGCTCGTTGGTCTAGGGGTATGATTCTCGCTTTGGGTGCGAGAGGTCCCGGGTTCAAATCCCGGACGAGCCCAATTTTTTTTCTAGTACAGTGGTTCATTTCGTCACATCCATATTAATAATGACGAATGTATTATTATACATTCATAATTCATATATATGAAAAAATATGATCTATTGAGACAGGAACTGCCAACAATGCTCATCGTCACTGCGCATCCCCCTCCTCTTTCAACTTCCTACACCCGTTTCTCCACCTGCCTCCCGTCACACACTGAACAAAGAGCTCTGCTTCCCCAGCTGTTGCGTTGTGAGTTTTGGTTTTGGCTTATGAGAAGAGAGGGAGACGTTTGTGTTCCGCCCCCACAACACACATCAGACACTCCCAACAGGCGGCAGACGAGCCGGGTCTGACTCCATTCAACTCTGAGGCTCAGGGTGAAGAGACACCACTTCAGTGTCAGTCCACACGGAATAAAGATACAAACTGTAAGTAGACTTTTATTATTATCATGAATGCGTTTGGCTTCAACTATGATGTGTATTAGAGTATGATACTAATGTTTTTTTTTTTTTTTTTTTAAATATATTTGATGTTTTATTTAACTCTCAACTAACTTTCAAATAGTTTTCTGCTGTAAATTGTCCAATTTATATACTCAACGATTATTATTTTTTAAACCAAAATAAAACAAAATAAGTATATAAAAAACAAGATAATTAATATATTTTCATACAAATTACTTACGTGCAAAAAGATTAGTTAAATTTGATCCAGCAGCACTTCTTGTAACAATTTAAATCATAAACTTTAACATTAAAAGCAAACTGGGAACCTGGATCATCTTCATCTTTATTAAGCTCTGATCGTCATAGACAGTTAGACATCCAAGTAGACGTTTCATTCTTCACTTCTTCCATCAGCTAAGCCAAACCATGGTTCTCTGTGAGGATGGTGAGTGCAGCGTCTGCCTCCTGCCCTACTCAAGGATGGACAGGATCCCCCGTGTGCTCCACTGCAGACACACCTTCTGTGAGCCGTGCCTGGAGACCATGTCTCAGGTCCGAAGCGGGCTGCTGACGGTGGGCTGCCCTCTGTGTCGTCGGGTCACCTGCATAGGCAGCGGTCTTAGCTTGCAGGAGGCTCTGTGGGTCGACAGCAAACTATGGGAGCAGATACCTGAGGACGTGGAGGCTGAGGTCAGAGAGGAGGAGGAGGTCGCACGGAAACTGGAAGCTGAAGGGGAGAGAATAGAGGCTAAACAACAACCCTCACTACAAGCAGAGTGGTGCGTATGACAAGGCAAACACAAACACGAGGACGTTTCCATCGTGCAGAAGTTCCTCTTATTCCTCTATCCCTTCCTAGAATACTATTTACATGAGTAAACTGAAAACGTGGCCTTTGACTTATTGTTGTTCCCTGTTATTAACAGCTACAATGTTAAGAGTTTTTTGCCTACAAACACTTGGTATAGTGGCTGAGAATAGTAGCCTCTTAAATGCTGTGTTGAATTTGAAGAATTTTAACCCGATTCCAAAAACATTCCAGCCATGCTGAGCCTTTCACACTAAGACACTAATCACTTTCCTCTCATTAGCGCCTCAGAGCCATATTGTGTCGCAGGAGACTGACACAGAAACTTTAAACTTTTTTTTTTCCAGTGTTTCCTCCAGTAGTTCATCCAGAACAAAACTCAAATTACCTGCTTTCTTCAGAAAGTTCAGTTTGACCAAACAGCATCAGGAGAGGATCGTACCAGGCAGCAACGTGTAAGTCCTGACTCTGGTGGTAAATCTGGCTGCACAAGCAGAAGGATTTAATTCAAATGTGGGTTAATCTCTTTTTGTTTCTTTTGTTTCTTTTAAAGGGAAATGAAATCGTGGCGCAGGCTTTCAACTGAAGAGACATTTTAAATAAAAAAAGAGAAGAAGAAGAGAAAAGACAGATGCAGTTCGGTGCGACACACTGCAGATCTCAGGATATTAGATGCCTCAACTTCGTCAGTGGAAGTGAAGCTGAGGCCGTTAGGACCAAGAATCCATTTGTGTTCCTGTCAAGACACTGTTTTGTCCTCAGCCAAAGGTTCCCTCGTCTGCCCATTATTTATTCTAGGCTTAATTCTCCCAGCTGGTGCTGTGGGATTTGGTTCAGCTGTCCCAGTGGGGCCAACACCCCAAGACCCCTCTCATAACAGATGGTCTCCTGGGGACGTTCCCTTTCATACAACCATCAATGATAACTTATTGTTTTCTTTATTTATAATAGCAAGTAGATATTAAAAATATTTAATAAACCTATTTTTGAAAGAATTCCTCATCTGTGTTTTTATTTAATAATTAACTCTGATCAAACCATGTGGCTGAGGGAGATGACTGTTATTTAAAAGAATCATGAGTTTCTCCACTTCGCTCTGTTCCATCTTTTATGACACATTACGAATTTAAGCGACTAAAAATAAGTGAAGCCAGTAGGAGATTTAGCGACTGTGATACACAACAAAAACATGTCACAAAAGATTCATTCGAGCATGAAAGTGGATTATAATCTCTATTCAATGAGCATCTGGCAAGTATCACACGTTAGGAGATATTAGATACTGGATCATCACTTGTCATGGAAATGACCTTTAATCTTTTTTGTTACCTTATGTGCACATATCGATTCAAAAATACACAACATGCAGAGGAGGTTTGTTCGTGTGCGTTTTGACTGGAACTATATCTCAGTTACAGATCAGTACATTACCACTGTATTCTGCATCTCAATTCAGGTCAATGTAATTTGTTTGTGTGGAGACTTATAGAAAGGAGCAAGATATCCGTTAGTTGTCGTGCAGGTTTGGTGGCCAACTAGCTGTAACAGGCAGTTACAGGCTGTCTGATCTGTATTATCTGTGTGGCCCTGCCCTTCAGTCACATTTCTATATTCCCATGATTCAGTATTATCCCAGGGACTGATGACACGGAGCTGCATCCAGGTTCTAAATGATCTGGCATCAGCAGCGTCCGGCTGTCACAGCTGCAGTCTGGAGAGCAAACAAACAAAAACATGCTTGTGAAAATGGCACCAGACCAGTTTCAGTTTCGCAATATATTAACTGGCTCTGGTTGCGGTCCTGCTGCTGTTTCTCACTGAGATTTGGGTGGAGCGGGAAACAAGGCTGCCAGTGGTGCAGGAAGTTCTCATTTCAGTTACTCAAGAAAATGTAGCAATACTGCATCATAAAAATAATGTTTAAGTAGAAACACATATAATTTACAGCAACGTGTTTTTTGTGAGTCTTGTGTTTAGACTCTTATTTTGAAAAGTAACTAGCTGACTGACTCGTATACCACAATAAAGTGATGATTCTAAATATAAGTAAATAAGTAAATATACTTGGTTACATTCCATCTGTGGCAGGTCACTGTGGTCAGTCTGACTAATGAGGAAGTTATTCAAAGAGCCATAAACATATTACAGGATCTCAGGGGGTTAAAACCAATGGTGCAAGACGGTTTCATTGGTACATTCCTTCTTCAGTATGTGTACTACACAGACACAACACAACTTACTGATGATGTGTTTTTGCAAAACAGGAAATCTGGAGGTTAAAGTGCAACAAGCAGAACTCTGATACATTGTTGTTACTGAAACTGGATTAGTGATGTGGGAAAGCAACCAACTGCCCCGGGCGCCTGCAAGGTACTCAGGGTCACTGTGTGACTTATTGGATTGTGACATAAGTAAGAAAAATAAATGAGTGTCTTTATCGGACAGTTTAACAGTTTTTAATGGAAGTATTTGCTTTATGGGCAAAAGTTGGATGAGAAGATTAGATCACTGCTCCCTTATTTGACACTTGAACTAAACACAGGCCAGGACCAGTTTCCAGCAAGATAGCACCCCCCTCCTTATGATTAAACAGCAAACAGTCCATTTTACACTTCAGCTTTTACTCATACACAAAGGATATAATGTGTTAGTGAGCTGGTGGGCAGAGCGAGGCTGTTTGCTATCTTTTTGCTATGCTAAGCTTAGCTAAACTAGCTGTCTCTTCACTGAAATCAAATATCGTATTTCCAGTCTGCAGAGAGCTAATGTGTCATAATGTGTTTGAATATCTTTTAAACAATATTATTTCAGCGGACATTTATTTACATTTAGTCTATTCTTCATATTGTAGCTCATTTGTGCCTCAGGTTCCCCCTGTAGGTTAATCCAGACTACAAACCATTGCATGTCACAACGTGTGCAAACACTAGGCTGGTACAGCTATTGCTCCATTATCAGTAACCTTCACAATCACAGAGAGCTTATTACTTCAACTCATGATGCTGCGCAGATGAAAGAAACATATGAAGCGTTAAGCAGGACGTTGGTAATAAGACATCTTTATTAATCATTTGGAGAGACATGCTAGATCTCTGTACAGTGTGAATGGAGAGTCGGCTCTGGACTGATCAGGTCTGCTGCACAGAGCTGTGACAGAACATACACACCCCCAGGGAATGGCCATGGCCTCCGTCCTCAAATGCAGACCCCCCAACACAACACACAAAGACTTGTGTTGCATCACTTGGTCCATTTTCAAGGGAATGTTAAAATGGGCCTTTTATAAGTAAACACATGTGGGCTCTAAAATGTAAAGACTATTTTAAATACAAAGAAATATCTATAGCTACTGATCAGTCATCATGTCCACATTGAAAAATAAATTACCCACTGAGTCTGTTCTAAAAAAGCGCTCCCCTGACGAGGCTGTGTGGTCAGTAATGAGAGCAGTACATTCCTGTTTCAATAGAATAAATAGGCAGAAACACAGAGGGTTTTTACTTCAGGACAGATGTTTTTTCTTTTTAAGGGATTCTAGAAACTAGAAATGCAACCTGTCTTTCTCATTCCCAAACCCAGCAGAGAGTGTGTTCCAGTCAACATCTCCTGTGATATTTGATCCAACTCTGTCTCTTATTACTATTACAGTTATTATTATTATTTGGCTCATTATGTGGGTTAGAAAGGTTCACTAGTTTTCATAAGAGTGCTCCCCTTTTTTTGGACATGTGAACAATTCATAAACGTTTTCCTCTACACTAAGACACAGTACCCCAAAAAGTTCTGGAGATAAGGACTAATCTTTTTTTTTTTTTTTGACATTTTATGTATTTTTATTTTCAATTTTTTCTTTTTTTTTTTTTTTTTTTTTTACGTTTTACCATGTTTCTAAGACTTACATAGTCACTCTAATTCTAAAACATGTTCTTAAAAAGTGCAGTAAGATTTCACTTCAAAGACGAGTCAAATCAAAGTAGTGTTCTCAACACTGGCTGACTTCACCACCAGTACATTATGATACCAGGCTCTGGTAAACAAAATAAAAGAAAACAAAAGTAAAAGACAACATTGCATAATGCCAACATCAGTAGTCAGTTTAAACACAAGCAGCAAAGAAAACCTCATCTCAGTGGGGACATGTTGTGTGATAGTTTCCATGACAATCAGAACAGCTCTTAAATTAAGTGACTGTACATTTGTAATGAAGCTTTTCACAACTTCATATTAACCTGAAAGGTCTACATGTGCAAATTAGTCTTTTGACAGGAATGAAACTGGTTTATGATGTTAGCGGTTTGCCTTTGATCGCAGAACCGACATTAAAATCTACACATCACCACATGGGGAACTTTGTCTTGATGTTCCTCGGTGACACAAGGCAATAGCTTTATTTATCCACCGCTCACTGTCGTGTTCACAGCTACTAAGATATAGTGCCACTGTTGTGAGTGTGTGGAGGGGGGGGGGGTCTATGACATCTTGGGGAAATGACTGGTGACCCTACAGGGTGCTGTAATGTGGCGAGAGTGATGCGACTTGGCAGTGGCCCTCTAAACAGTATATCTGCATTCTAATGTTGCCTATACAGATAGTACACACGCGCGTGCGCGCACACACACACACACACACACACGCACGCACACGCATGACAAAAAAAAAAAAAGTTTCGCGTTTCCGAAGTCAAGTATACAAATCCAGTTCAACAGTTTTCATAAACAAAAAGACTTGGACTAGTCGTTATCAGAGTGCATTAAGTCACTGGTGTTATGTTACCATTTACATATTCAAACGTGTACACTGGTAGACAGTACCTATGCTCAAAAAACTAGGCATGCATTAGATACTCAAGATGTTACTGTTCACTTTGTCCTGTGATGTATTAGAACGTAAAATTATGGATGGCGATGGCGTTATGGACGCTGTGATTGGTCCACTAAACCACAAGGCTGGGCTTAGGCAGAACATTATAAATAGTTATGTTTAGTTAACAAGCCTTCAGGTGGTTTCGTGTCAGTGTTTAGTCATAAATGTCTTGTGTAAGGTTTTAGTAGAAGTTTGGTGCGTTTAACATTCAGGTACCGATGCAGGGAGGACCTCCATCTTTGTCTATAACATCAGTGACATCCATAAGAGTACGTCTGAACCCATCTGCTCTGTTCCTGCTCACAAACACAGAGCTTTGTTTACATCTTTAAAAAACAAACAAACAAACAAACAAAAACACCTCATCAGTGAGAATTTCCCAAATATACAAAAATACAAAAAGAAAATGGGGAAATTTGCTTTTCTACTTAAAAAATTTATACACATAATATGTAACTTGGGGATCTTTTGTCTTTTTTTTGTTGTAAGACTGTTTTGGCAGTGAACAAAGTAGACAACACTACCTTAGAACCAATTAAATTCACATATTGCTAGTTCCAACCAACGACCAATAGTCAGGTGAGGAGGCCAGATTCTCAACGTGCAAAGTTAACTGCAGGTAAAACCAATGGGAAGCGACATAACAAGCGTGTGGTGTAAATGATGTTTGTTTTTTCTTCTCTTCCAGGACACGTGCTGAGTATTAACAGGAGCAGCCGCCTTCGGTGGTCTGGGGCTCCTGCGGTTTGTCCAAATTGATGTTGATCACTGGAGAACATTAAGGAACCGCAAATACTTTCAAAGAGGAAATGACAAAAGACATTTTCTAAATCAACTATGCATCGTTAATACAGTGCATGTAATACCGCTTTACAGACACTAGATGGTGCTGTATCTTCATATGACTCGAATAAGACATCAGCAATTCTGCTAGTAAAAATGTCAGTCAACAGTAAACTACAAGAAAGTCTACGAGAAAAATCAGTGTGAAATATTATTCCTTAGATATTATCTTAGTAGTTTTTGGACGTGGTGTGGGGCTGCTGCTGCTGCTGCTGCTGCTGTAAGTAAATATCCTAAAGGTCGTCCTCTGACAACATGTACAAGTTCCTGAGCTCGACAGGGAATCTTTTCCTCTATTGTTTGAGGGGTAATGAACTGAGAATGGATGTTGGCTACAGTCGCTGCAGTTAAAGCTGTTGCACAGTGCTGTGCTAATGAGTTGTTTCTGTGCGTCAGAAATGATATTGTTTTGTTTTTCGCCACAATACAGATCACGTTTTGTTCCAAGTTTTCCATTCTAAATTTTCTACTCTGAACTAAGTGACAGACGTCTTGTTATGACTGAGGGACAGATGCTCCCATACACCACTGCTGGTGAAAGTAGCAGCAGCATCAGCAGCTCTTACTTACTTATTATTCATATTTCTGCTGAACATTATGCATGTGAAAGGGGTGCGTGTGTGTGAAAAAACTATGGCCTACATATTGTATGCTGCTAGTGTGGAAACAGTCCCAGTGTGGCTTTAAAATACCCATCCTGCACTGGGACTTGGGCGTCTGCTAGCTGTTAAACACAGCGACTGATGTGTGTGTGTTTTCATATTTTTATGCGAGCACATCATGGTGACATGGAGTCACATGAAGGACAGTCTTTAAATGCAACATATAGTTGAGTGTTCCCATTTGGATTGGTTCCCATCTGGAATCTGGAGGTCTCATCTCAGCAGCCGACATTACCAAACCAAATGAGCTGCAGAAGCCCTGAATATTTTACTACACACACACACACACACACACACACACACACACACACACACACACACACACACACACACACACACACACACACACACACATGGTCTGTGCATGGTCTCCAGCATCTCCTGAACAGTGAGTAATGACACCTGTTACTCTACCATCAGTAATGTTTCATACTCTAAGATTTGCCAACGTAGCAGCAGCTTTAACAGTTGTTTAACAACAGGTCGTTGTCTTAAAGCTACACTGAATCAAAATCAAAATGGCCGTCAAACGACACATATAAAGAAATGATGTTAAACCTGAGTTAACTTTTCTTTTAGGTCACTTAAAAGTAGCACAACCATCTTTAAACAACAACACTGACACACAATATGTATTATTGTATCACAAACATTCAGCAGACACAGAGCAACACCAGTGTTTATGTGGAGTCGTGTTTCTGGCCCGATGATGAAAATAATCAAATATTCTATTTCATTTAAGATCTGTTTTGTTTTTCACCAGCTCCTGAGGGAAACAGCTACTAAATGCTACATTATACTGTCTCAACTGGCCAGACGCTACATCTGTCTGCTATTTGTGGCTGGAGAATAAAGTCCAGGTTTAAAAGGGTGTGCATTTGTTCTACTGTTAATGCAAAGATATTGATTAGAGCAGCTTTAAAAATAAAATCTCAGCAACAACTAGTGAGTCCAGCTTGTTCCTCTTATTTGAGTGATTCTATTAGATGGTGCTATTGGGGAGGAAACTGCTGTGCTGCTTTCTGTTGTAACTATTTTTAGTTTAAAAAAAAAACTTAAAAACAATTCATTAACATCATAATGGAGTGCTGCCTTTTGCTGAGTCTGGTGTGATTTATTTTACTTTCTGACTCTCTCTTATGAACATGGATGACCTCAACTCCCTCTTCTCTCTCTCTTTCTCTGTCAATACACAATGAGAACAGAGACTGTTAGAGAGAGAAAGACTTGTGTCTCACAGGCCTTGACATCTACCATAAATCAACATGACCCGTCCATCCCTGGTTTTAAAGCGGCAACAGAGAACGTACTGTGAATGCTGTTTAAAAATCTAATCTGTTGAAATTCACAAAACAAGGTCTCACTATCTATATATAAGACACACAAATGGAAGCAGAGATTCAGTGTAAAGGCTGTTAAATATTTACTATATTATAGTTCCCTTCTTTAAATTTTGATGGTTATGTGTTTTTAATTTCTTCTGCTGGAACAGTTCTTTAATATAAAAAAGAATGTAGATATCCAGCACAGTTATTGGTGATAACACAGGCACTCTGAGGCTGTAAAACATGCACACACATATCCTGGACTAAGCTAATTTCTGTCCTTCTCCCACTGAGATCAATAGTGTTCACAGTGTAATAACAACAGAGGGGGTGCTCCATTAAGTGACAGTATTAGCAGACGCACAGAGAGCTGCTGAGGCACTGACATTACCTGCCATCCATCACCACACCTCCACCTCACACTGCTCACCCCCACATCCATCATGCCTCATTAAGATAGATAAAAACAGGATGAGAGATAAAGGCAATTGGCTCGATGGGAGCAAAGCATAATACTCATGAAATATGGCTCAGTGCACTAATAAAGAGGCAGAGCGGTCATCTGGGCAGCTCAGGGGGGTGCTAGGTTGCTGAGTTTATTATTGAGGCTAGAAGACTCCTGGTGTGGTGGGTGGGGTGGAATCAGTGATGCACAGGATTCCTTCACCACACCAAGGTCAGCATCTGATGGCTGTTAATGTTACGGCAGATAAACACTGCTGTGTTAATCAGAGCAGCCTGGGAGAAGAGATGACAGTGCAGTGCGCACACGGTTAAAATCAAAGGCAATTTCATAATTCACCCACTGTTACCATAGAGATGGCACCCTGCTTTGTGTATTGAGGAGGATATGAAGGACTGGTGCTGTCAGAGAAGACACAGTGACAGCATTAAATGCTGCTGATCTACTGTGTCTACACGGCAGAGGAAAAATGTTCACAGGCTCCTTGTTTTAGTTGCAAGTGGCGACATTTTCATTTGTGTTCGACAGCTCAGTGAAAAGCTGAGAGGAGAGGGTGATTCAAGGAAAAGGTGGCTCAGCACAGTGACACCAGAGTCTCCTCCACCCTCTGTTAGGTGACAGGTCTTGATTACATATGATTTCTCTATAATGGATTTTATCTTCAGCTGTCTCACTTCATATTTTCTCATGTATGTTTAACAGGAGCCTGTATAAATTTTAAACTAAAGATGTTTTAGTGACTGCCACTAGTCCCTCTATGCGTGCTGTCCATTAAGCTATTCCTTCCTAATGTGATTTCAGTTTAAACCTGTAGTCTATAGATTTGATCTTGTGCCAAAATACAATACAACGTTTAATTCAAGGTGAATATGAAGCTTACACAAGTAATCACACAAAACAAACTGATAAATAAATACATGCTCATTGAAATACAAACAGGAAATTTCAAACTAAATGATATTTACCTCATCATCTGAAACCTCAGATTAGTTTCTACACTGAAAGCAGACTGTAGATGTTGTCATGATTATAAGAGGGAAATGTGTACAAGTGGCTTCCAGCTTCCAGCTCATAACAGTAAAGAAACATATCTGAGTGGCTGCAATGATGTGATGGTCTGAATAGATATTAAACATGGCCCGTTAGGAATGCTTGTAAATCGTGACGGTCGTGTGGTGTAGGCGGCTTTAGAAAGCTGCGTTATTATTTATGTCATTACTGCATATTATTCTACTATATCATGATATATAATATATTATTGTACTGTGTTATATGTGGTCTTTGACTCAGTCAGTGATTTCACTGTGGAGTGGTGAAGTGATGGCGCTGTCATCTTTGTTAGATTCTTTTAATTATGCGTTTGATCTGTCTTTCATTTGTTCGTGTCTCTGAAAGAAAACAAAATCAATAAAAACTTCAATAACACAATAAAAATGAAGGATAATGTGTCAGACTTGACAGATGAACACTGTGTCGAAAGAGTCTTAAAGGAGCTGAATCATTTTCAGAACTTATATCACAGAAAATAAATACACAGCAGTAGCCTGGAGCTGGTAGACAGACATTAGACTGATCAGATGAGGATAATGGGCTTTGTTCCAGAGCTCGTCCTGTTTATACTTGGTAAATTTCACATCTAAGTCTAAAAAAGTCCGAATATAGAATATAGGCTGTCTTATTGTTACCCACACCGAATATATTAACAGATATAAAAATCAATATGGGAGCGTGAGAGGAGCCCAGACAGCCTGAGGCCGCTCTTTAGTTACAGATGAAAACTACAGTTAAAATGCGTCTCAGCTGCTGTATTTATCTCCTCTGATGCATATAAACATGTGCATATCTGCATTGCGAATTATTCCACAGAGAGAAAATGAATTCAGTTAATTTCTCAAATGTAATCAAAACAAATCAAGGCGGCACTGTGTAGTATTTCTGTTATTCTGCAGTAAGAGGATGACATGTTGGGATGTAGTTTTGTGAGGGTGAGACGGTGCTGCAGGACCTGACAAAAAACCTACAGGTGGAGCGGTTGACAGCAGCAGATATGAGGTGCCAGTTAGGAGAGTTGTGTTCAGCTGCACTACAGCCTGACTGATGGCTGGACGCTCACGCTGCTGTCACTGGTTTAAATGAGCAAATCTGCCTCCACCACCAACCACAGAGGAAGATGGAGGCACCTACTGTCTGACCCACCGACATCCCCTGCACTTGTCAGGCGCCGGTGTTGAAAAACATTTATCAAGTGTGTCACACTGAAATGCGTAATTGGACAGGTTGCTGACACCTATTTAAATAGGTGTCAGAAGACAGAGTTCAGTCTCTTAATTTGGAAGCGAGCAGTGAATGATGCTATCATGTCAGGATTAAAATGTTTCCTCAGAGCTCCAACTATTTGCATATTAATACCTTAATAGGCTTTCCACAACATTTTTTGCGATTTGTAAATTGCTCAAAGGATACTTCCTTGTTTGGTTGTTTCTTGTATACTTTCCATCCCTGGAAGGGCAGCCGCCACACGCCGGAACAGCTGCAACGACACACAAACAGAAGGATGATGCGTTGTCTTTAAGAATAAATCAGGAATACAAAACATGAACACCTCTTTTGTTTCATTTAACAAACAAACAAATGAACCGAGTTGTTGCTACACTGTCAGATTTTTCACTCTTCATTTAAAGTGAAAAATAATATCCACTGATTAAATACCCAAAACAAAGGTGGCGTTTAGAAAATTTTCAGCACAATCACACATTCAAATTTCTACAGACAGTGGGAGAAAATATTAGGATATTAACAAAGTTAAATTATTGTTAAGATATAATTAAGTTAAAACAGCAGACTGGTGAAAAAAATCAGCAATGCATTTACATAATACAACATAATAATGTGATTAAAATAAAGGAACATCTATATCACTGCGGCTGCTAACTGGACCAAGACTAGAGTCTCTGGTAAAAACGTAATCAGAAAAAATGAAGACATTTCAGCTTTTATAAAAGAAAAATGAGAACTGAAAATGAATATGATGATTTAGGAAACAAATATCTCAGCATGTGTGCCAGTAAGACATGTATAAACCATTCAAATCTATTCATGTTGTAATTATGTGCTTGCTTTGTTCCACATTATAACATTTGCCCTCTGTAACTACAGGAGGTGATGGTTCTGGAATATTTCACGTTTACCACCAGGCCCCGACACATTTTGGACCAAAGAGCAAACAGCAACAGTAAAACATATTTCATTAGTTTACATAGATAATTATTAATTTGAAATGTCATGATTAGTGCTGAACATGATTAACCAGTATCACCACTGCACATTTTTTAAAGCAGGACTGTGACCTTTGTTTTCACTATTCTCCGCTCTGACATTTTGTTCTCACTGTCCACACTGGTGTAGTAAGGTGAAGAATCGCCTCCTCTGTCTGTGACGGTTGTGGTGAGAGAAGGAGAGACGTCTGCCAGCAACACCATCCGCCGACAGACACAAAACAGTTTGCCCTCGACTCACTTCTTAACAGACAGTCGTTGTTTTTTGCTTTTTAACAACAAACATCTGTTTAGAGACAAATCCCTGTTACTGAACCAGGCATCTCTCCAAACCTCAACTCTCTGAGCATTAGTGTGATTGAATGACAGTAAAAGAATTGTTACATGTATAGTTAACTGTTGCTAATGTGCTGAGATTGTTAGTATGGACATTTTATTTACCTGCATTTTTAGTCATGATTGATATAAAAAAACAGGCCATTAAAGGGCCGTGGACCCGACTCGTGGTGATATATAGCGATGTCTCAATGAGTGAGTTTGTTTTAGTAGTACTCAGACATGGGACATAATACTACTGCCACCTTTATGATCAAAACTACAGCTGGTGGCGCTAATGTGCCAAAGGCAAAAGGCAAAAGAATTGCCAAGACACTCTCAGAAACAACTAGGCTAGTGTCTCAATGCCCCCCTGACTCAACCTCTGAACCATCACTCATTTAATTAACTGAGTGTGTGAAACTACTAGGGTATGGGTATGGTAGAAAGTGACTTTTTACTTAGTTTACTTTCCTCCTGGTCAAGGTGTTGGAGGAGTGGACACAGGTTCTTTCTTTGTTTTCTTTTTTGCTTTTGGCCTTTCGTTGGTAATCCCCAAGTTTCACATCACAAAACAATCAACTGTATGACGGGAACGTCCCTAACAGTCTCTGAGTCTGGATATTGAAATTGCTCCCTGGTTTGTATGAGGAAGGGAATGAGTTAAAGATGTTTGTCAGACCTCAAGGATACACGCCGTGTATTTTGGTCAAAAGCAGCGGGTGTAAACATAAAACTCCTCAGGGTGCCTTTAAGCTGCTTCATATCCTGCCATAAAAACTGTGATTTAATGATCGTTACTGGATGCTAAAGAGGTCAACGCACACACCTGTCTCATGATAAATTATGTTCTACTAGAGAGACCTCTGTAACATTAAACAGTGAGGTAATATAAAACCTCCTCATTAACATGCAGATATATACAGGAAGAGCTACAAACTAGGTCAAACTGTAATTTAACTGAGCACAGTCACACCTATAAGAAGAATCTGAGGCCTGTAATTCTTCATCAAGGACTTTTGAAGTTTGACTTTTCGATGAACTCGCTCACCTGTTTGACGTTGCAACCCGTCTTGGCGCTAGTCTCTATGAACATGACACTCAGCTCCTTAGCCCTCTGTTCACCTTCCTCAATTGTGATTTGCCTGTGAATAGAGAGGGAATTATCATCAAAAAACTGCAGATTGATGCATTAGAGACAATTAAACACTGTTTACATCACAAGGACACGACTGAGAGGCTGATTTTCTCATATTACCGTTCAACAACGATAAGTAGATACTAGACAGGAGTGTGTGAAAAGTGAGGGCCTCTATTTGCAGCTGAAGCTGTTATGTTAGGCCAACGCAGATACACCAGACTTAATTAGGTAATGGCTGAGAGAGATTAATTACATTGTCCTGTGAGAAATTAATAACAGCCAATTTGCATTACATTTTAATGAATCTGGCAGTGATTGCTTGGCTCTCGCTGTGATACTGAGACTGTGTCAGGTGTCCGTTAATACAAACAGAGAGATCAGTGCAGTCCTGCTGACTCCACAGCCCACACAGACAGCACGTTCGTTAAGACGACTGGCTTAAATCAACCTGCCACTGCTCTTCTGGGAAAACCATGATGTAACCAGTCTTTTGTCTTTGTTCCTCTCGACACAAAAGAAATCTTAGCTGTGAACTAAACTCAGAAATACCATTTCGTTGCCTCTTTTTTCTCTCAACTCAGCTTTAAGAAATTGTAGCACCTGACTAACACACACACACACACACACACCAACACAAGTTGACAAGTTAGACTGTTGTGCAAAGCACTAAACAACAGCGTCGTTACACTTGACTGATCCTTCTCTCCTCAAATAACTTCCCCTTTGTACCCCAGCACAGGAAAAAGAGAAATTTGGTCTCTGTGAGACAAGGAAAGAAGTTTCTGCAGCGGGAAACCAAAAACACTGCACTGGAGATGCATTTACATAATAACACCACCTGACAGAGGCTATTTCTGGATGCATGCATCCGAGTCCCAACTTAAACAACACCGAGGCTTATTCATCATCAGACAGTCAGTTGGCAAGAAAATTGCATAATGGATGTGCAATATGTGGCATCCCAGCAACATTCATGCACGCTAACAGAGCATTTGTGATGTCAGAGCAGCTCTGAGAGCAGAGCAGTGCTGAAATATAAATATATGACATTGACTTTCACTTATTAACCGTAACTGTACAAAATAAGAAACCTGAAACATTAATATCTAAAATTATTAAAAACTCAAGCTGAACTGATTTTCTCATTGGATCATATTTATTTCTTTGTTAAACCACTCACACCACACTCTAACTTATTTTATTTTCCTTTTTTTATTGTATCAATGTGTCAAATGACTGGAGGTCTATGGAGCATTTTAGTATCTTTCAGCTCATTCTTTTGGTTTTTACATATGAACCTTCACTGCTGCTCTAAGCAGCATCTGTTCCAGAAGCAGTGGCAGCTGTTAGCAGCATGACGCAGCTGATAAACTCACTGTACTCCACCTACCCCATCACCAAACAGCTGACAAACACAGTTAGCAACCTAGAGACGAAAGCCTAATGGAGCGTCTCAGAACTCAAGAGCTGGAAATTAGAGTAAATATCAGACTTACATTCACTACGAGTCTAAAACATAGTGTCAAATAAATGCTACAACTTTATAAATAATGATGTCATTGTTGTGCTTACAGCTGCAGCACTGCCCCCTGGTGGCCAAACACTGCTCACTGACTTGACATATACTTTGTAGAACAATGGTAATCAATAAATAGTATTTTGCTTGTCTACCTTACACATAAAATTATAATAAATTACTGTAAGATAAACCAAGTCTCTGCAAAGACTGGGGCTGATTTTATTTGAGTGAAACTACATTAAAGTATTGTTCTAGCAGTGTAGAAGAAAACAAGCCCTGAGGGATATTCTGTAAGTGCAGAGCACACCAGACTCCACTTGGTTCATACTGCCTGGTGGATGATGCACACTAGATTTTCTTTATTCACAATTCAAGGGGCCTTATAGAAGTTAAAGCACTGAGCATTGTGTGAGGTCCACCACATATGAATGAAAAAAACAAAACAAACACAACAAAAACCAAGATCTCCTAAAGGTATTCCTCAAATGCTCGTCATAATCAAATGTCAAAATGTCAAATGTTGGGTTACGTGTATCAGTGCATGACTGTCTTAGATGTTTTTAAAGTCACACATGGAAACAGAGACAAACAGAACAGCATCTTTGCTAGACTTTTACCTCTGCTGCAGAAAAACATCTCATCTCCCACACACTGAGATGTTTCAGTGCTTTAAATTCACTCCTTTTATTTATGGTAACGTCAGACTGATGTCATGTGCAAAGTCATTTCTCATTTGAATTCATCAGTTAAATTCATCCGTTACCTTTAGTCAATGAGTAGAGAAACAATAATGGCAGCGACATTTATTGTTTCTCGTGTGTGAAACATTCACTGCCGTGTCCACCCACATCCGCACAAAGAGTCATGATGATTAAAACCTATTATTTCCTTGTAACAAATGAAAAAAGGTCCAAATAGAAAAAAAAAAAAAAACAAAAGAGTCAGGAGTGACTGTTCAAGACAATGCAGCTGGAAACTGGTGCAGTGGCAAGTTGTAGCATAGAGTCATTTTAAAAAGGAGTAAAATGCTTATTTAATTTTTCTCCAACAATTTAGGAAAAAAAAAAACCTATAAGGCTCTTACACGCAGCAGTGAGGCTGATTTACCTCCATTAAAAAACAAATTAGGAGAGGATTCAGGTCATGTGAATACAGGAAATAGCCTTCACTGTGGCTTTAACTTCATGACCCACATTAAGACCTGACGACATGGCGGTTAAGATAAATTACATATAAATTAAAGGACAGGGTTCAATTATTTTGAGCATTTTTTTGATCGAGCTCCATACCGTCAGTGTAATATAACACCCCACCATTGTGCTGTATTAAAATGACGGTTTGGCTCAAAATATAGGCTATAATTTGCTTTCGGGTGTTTTACCTCTTAGCTTAAAGCATTTTGCTCAATCTTCATTCGGTAAATGCATATACCTATTTAACCATGGCCGGCTTTACTGTAGATATGCAATCTTTCTGTTGCCTGAAACTGAGCTTTTGTCTTCTGTCTGCTGTTATGGCATCATGAATTTTAATTGACGGATCCAGTGAGATGCAGCCTGGAAACTGCCACCACCAGCAGTTTTCTTGGTTTCTCTTCAGTCAGTTACACGTTGGATCTGAGACAGGAGTGTGCCGATGGGAATTCCTTTTTGTAGTTCGAAGTGTATCCTCACAACGGTAACGTTATTCCACGGCTGTATAATGCCGGCTGCAACAATGTGTGCATAATTCATGTATGATTACTCACCACGTGAATATTACGAAGGAACTTTGTGAAAACGCTCTCTCGAACAGCAGATTTTACAGTTGACAGAGTGAATGAAGATAACAGGAAGTCGTCTAACACTGAACACCATCTAACCACAAACTCACTGCTTTTCCTTAAAATCACATTGTGATCAGTCAACCAGACCAGAGAGTTGATGGTCGGCTTTTTTCAGCAGAGTGTTGACTTGAGTAATGTCTCCGGCACAGATGGACCACGAATGAAAACAGCATCTGCCCGAACTAAAATAAAGGATGTCCCAGAGACTTGTCATTACTTAGAGGCAGTGGACCAGAAATAAAAAAAAAAAGAAGATGAATTAATGGAGCAGTTGACTTGTTTGTCAGACTCCTTCAACTTCAGCTCAGAAATATGCAGCTAATAAGAAAATAAACTGTTTTCTTGATATATATTGAAAAAAATATTCTAAATCTAAATTGGCTTAACTGGAATTATTCTATGACTTTATATCTTCCTGACAAATATTCTGTGTAATTTCTCTGTTCTGACTCAAGAGAAGCTACAATGAAGACAACCATATGCACCTACGGTCATAAGAGCAGCTCAGTGAGGCTGTACTCAGGTAAGAGACAAAATATAAAATATATCATCAGAAATATCATCCAAACATGTTGGGAAAAATAATAACAGTCAAGTGGATTTGTTTAATTTTCTATGCTTCTTAAGAAGCATAGAAAAATGAGCCAATGTAAGGAAAAAGACCACCTGGGCTGTTGAAGGGGAAAATAAAGATTTTGTACATACAGTGTGCACCGTTCATACATTTTGGCACTAGAACACAAGAAATTTTATGGTTTAATTCTTCCTTTTTTTTGGAGCGACTGATTCACTTCTGTGTGTTTCTGCTTGATGTCATTTCATCATTACTCTGTTTCTCTCTCAGCATTTCCTTCTCAGACTCCTCATACCTTCACCGCTTTAATAAACATCCTGTCATCAGCATCTTTTCACCACACTGCACCTACACAATTATGTGCATGAATACAATATAGTGTATTTGTATGAGAAAGCTGAATTCTCTCGGGCAACACCGTTCATGATTTTTCCAATGTGACTAGGGACTAAATCCCTGAATAATTTTCCTGGGAAGCAATAATATTCTGATTTCATAGTCAGTGACCTGCTCCAGCTGAGTCGCCTCCTGCTCCACCGCAATCACTACAATAAGACTAACCACGAGTTACAGTTATACTAATGAGTGTACTCATTAAGATGTGTGACATATTAATAGTGAAAATTAAACAATGAATATTAGCTTCATGTGGTAAAGTGTGAATATATATCGTTCTCGAGTTAATTACTTCTGACACTGCAGCATCTTATCAAAGCATCTCGTCTTCAGGGACAGCCGGCGCAGTCAGTCTGATGTTTTTATCATGTTTTGTGCTCAGGGTATTGTTGCCAGCTGAATGCTCCTTCAGACACTTGGCACATCATGGTTGTCATGGTGTCAAAACACAGAAGGAAGTGCTGACTAAAAGACGTAATGTCGTATACACAGTCGGAAGTCTGGAAGCTGGTTCTGTGGTAACCACATACCTCTTATCTGCCAGGTCTGTCTTATTGCCCACGAGCATAATGATGACATCACTTCCTCTCTCTGTTCTCACGTCATCGATCCACTTTGACGTCTGCTGGAAAGAGTTAACATCTGTTGAAAAAGGGAAGAAACAAAGCAGAGTCGAATAAAAGATGTTCTTTGTTCAGCTGGGACATGCGATCTGCTGACACCTTTTCTGCTGCTGATGCTTTTAACAAAACAATTAACATTTCATCTTAATTTTCAAACAGTGGAGTGCCTGGTCATTTTATAACAGCTGGTGTGAAATAATGTAAACATCTACTGATAGAGATAAAAGACAATTAACATTTTGCAAAGAAAAACTAAATCCCTTCTGGATGATAATCTTCAGATAAATGCTCATGGATGGAAGTTACTGCACAATGCACACACAACATATCTTTGTGATGCTGTACTTTACCAGCTCTGTGTCATGTGCAAGTTTTTAATAAATCTCTTCGACCTTGCCACATTCATTGAGTATGCAGGCTTGGTAGCACGCACGGCGAGGATCGTATTGTATTCTTGGTCTGGGAATTTGACGAGACACACCCCACATTTCAAGGTGATAAGAGAAAATGTTTATGGTGAATGCTAACCCATGTCTTTTTTATTCAATTATGAATGACATTTATATCCTGAGGGCAGCGATGTTACAATAAAAGTCACCAGTCTTTGCTCTTTTAGCGTACTGAACAGAAGCTACTGACAGATTTGAGAATTATGTTACTTGCGGTCCTGTATGTGCCACTGTAAAGTAGAATATAATAGCTAAGTGATATATTCAGGATAAACAGGAAAAAAAAACCAGTTTGCTCTGAAACGGGGGCAGTGTAAGGAGAAACTAAATTACAGCTCACGAGCAAACTGCACCAAATAGAGACTTAAGATGGTTCTTTGAAGAGGAAGTTGCAGAGCAATGACCCTTCAAATCCCCTTGGTTCTTTTCCTCGGTTGATAGAGAGAAATTTAAAGGAAGATTTAACTAATGCAATTATATTCTCTTTCAGTCACGGTTACAGGAATTGGAGAAGGTGGGAGGTTAATGTGATACATTTCCAGTTTGGGAAATATTAAAATGATATGTGATATCTCACAGAAATCGATCTGCTGCACTGTTTAAACAATTAGTTTTAAGTTGTTTTAACTCTACAGTAAAACAGATATGAGCTCTAATATCACCTACGGAGTGGAAAAAAAATAAAGCAGACTTCTTAAGAGACACTGACTTGTTATGTCGTAGACCACCACGGCCACAGTGGAGTCCCGGATATAACTGGGAATGAGGCTCCTGAAGCGCTCTTGTCCTGCTGTGTCCCAGAGCTGCAACCTCACCTGGGGTTCAGAGAGAGAAAGCTGAGGAGGCTGAGATTATTCAGATAGTCAGAGAGCCTGGAAACAGTCGGCTCCCTCCAGACACATAGTGCTTATGCAACACACACACACACACACACACACACACACACACACACACACACACACAGATTCACTAACAGGCATTATTTATATGATTGGACTCATGATGAGACTTCCAAGGCCGTACTGCTGCGTGAAACATCCCCCCAGATAAACAGACATGCAGAAAGATTTGATTGTTTGCATATCACAAGCTAAAAAGATTTCATGCCGTTAATCAGTGAACTCCTGCTTCTTAGAGTCTGAATGCATTAAGACACTATTGTGACGATGCATACTGCACCGGCATGCAGGAGGAGTTGGGCACTGCTGACACAAACGTTACTTGTCATGACACTGCACAGCTGTGGCTGAGGTTCTTACCGTTCGATCTTCCAAGTACATGGTTTTCGATAGGAAGTCGATTCCAATTGTGGCCTAGTTTAAGGAAAGAAGACATATGTAGATCAACAACACTGTAAATAACACAGAAAGTAGTTCCTGAGGAAATGAAGAATGTAGGTTAAAGATGCAGGTGGTGAACAGGAATACAGATTTATGTAAAATCCCAGGCTCAAACCAAATCAACTCCACTGTAAGAGGACACCTTTATTTATTCAACTCATTTCTGAGGCCACTGTATTTTGATTTGTCATACATGCAGCCAGTTTCTGCGTAAATAATGCGTTTCAATTATCAGAGCCACTATATTGTTTCAATGTACAGTTTATGTATTTTAGGATGCTTAAAATCATGGCCCACACTATTCCACATTGTCTGTTTACAACAGCAATCTAATCATCCCCTTATTGTGTCATAAGGCAGATGGCACCGTGTTCCCTCTTCAAGGGTTGTTTACTCTCTGCAGCCAAGCCCACGGCTATCGGCTCCGCTGCCTGCCATGATATCATCAGGTGCTCTGGCTCGGACGAATAAAAAGCCAAAAAACATTACTGAACTGCAGATCTGGCTCTGCTCAGTTTTGGACATGCGACAATGAACTTTCAGATCTGAAAATAGACAATAGAGTGATTTTAAAACACGTACTAACAGTATCTGTTCTATTGGTGATGACCATCTGTTGTACATTCTCCTGACGTCCTGTGAGACATTTTGCATCTTTAAGAATAAATACTTGTCATGAATGAGACATCCTCTGTGACAGCTGACGTAAGCAGTTGTGGTTTGTGTGCATCCAGATGTTTGGTGTCACGGTGTATAAGAGGGTGATGGTGTAAAGGGCATGACGGCAGCTTGTGTAGGAATGACCTGGGATTATGGAGCAGTCCCCAGCTGTACGTCACACCCTGTGTGACCCTCAAATGCAAACTCCAGCGGTGACCAGCTGGAGCCCAGACTGTAGGTGTCAGATAGGTCTGACAGGCTGATGGGGAATTACCTGCCTGCCAGACTAGATACAACTTCCTACTAACACTTATTCTCAGACATTTCACAGTCTGTCTTGAACCCACGTTTCTACCCGTCTTTGATGTAATGTATGTGTTGTGTTTAGGCGGCCCAGCAGGGTGCCCCCAGCCCACTTTGACAGAGCTGGGCATCAGCAGCTTGATCACGCACTCGTTTCCTTGGCGATGCAAGCGACCACAGTGGACTAACTCAGTGAGTCTGGCATGAAGACAGGATGTCATTTATTCCCTTCTTTTACACTCGGTTAGATCAAGCACTATTGGGCTGAAAAAAAAATGCTCCATGAATTAAAATGAATAAGCAAATGAAATTATATATATATATATATATATATATATATATATATATATATATATATACACACACTTTCTGGTTTTATCAGCCCTTTAACAGACAGGTAGACTATATGAAATTCCAAAATAAATACCCTACTTAGTCTGGCAGAATTTGCCATGGAAGCGTTTTAACAACTTCATGTCTTCTAGTCACCGCAATCCTTTAAAAATAAATAAATAAATAAAATCAGGGTGCCAGAGATTAACAGCGTAAATTTGACTAAAATGACACACAACAACAGCCTATAAAAATAATACTGAAATTAAAGCAATTTGCTTTAGCTGAGGAAACAAACATTTGCTGCAGCACAGCTACATTAGTGACAGCAGCTGGTACGAAGTTAAAAGCATAGTGATGTTGCAGGAGTTTTTCTTGAGGGATGGTAGAGCTGCTGTCTCTCTCTCCCCCTCTTTCGGCTTCTGGCCCCAAGTTTAAAAATAGAATCCCACACAGGCAGCTATACATGAACAGATTAGATCACCAGAAATTATTAATATTTCTTTTACATTTTTAATGACCACATGTTGATAGAGGACAGACCATGACTGTCAGGCCCATTCTGCTGATGATGAGGGCAAAAAAAATCTATTAACATATGAGCAGTTTCTGCGCTTCTACAGTTTAAATGTATTTTTTCACTTGATTAAATAAATTGATTTTGACTTGAACTTGTAAAGGACATCTGAGTTTAATTATGAGTACAACAACTCTATTGCACTGTCTAAATTTGTGTACTTCCCCAGTCACTTACTATTTTGAGTGCACAAGTGCATTTATACTGACAGGTATAGTAACTAAGTAATAAGTATACTTAGTGTTATGACATTCTGTTCTCACTTGTGTATAGATACTGGGTTAGCAGTTGTACATTAATATGAGCCTATACACAGTAACTTCAGTTAGTAGCGGAAGTAGGACAACAGGAGTGGGATTAAAGAATCACCTGCATGTAAGTTAACACTGCAAATGTGAAACAGACTGCTGCTTATTTAAACATCCAGCAAACTTGCACTAATGTTTACGTTAATATGAACTACATCAACTCTTTAACTGTCAGAGCTTCATCTGTGTTCAGCAGCTAGACACTGAGTATGTCGGCCATTAGGTCTTGTCCGTGCAGCATACAGTGGCTCTATAAGGCCTTTTTTCAGAGACTCAATCAAAACAATAAATGGTCAGGACATAACACAATGAGCTAAAAACTGACTGGGTGGTGATTCTCTGTCCATAACAATACAACAGTATAATAAAGCTACCATTGATGAAGAAGAAATCTTCGAGAAAAGGTGCCTGAACTTGCCACAAGATTATCTGGTGCTCTAATCTGTATGTTTTGACATGTCTCCCTTAACTTTTCTTCTCTGTAACTTATGCCACAGTATGCCGTCTGTCAGTCCACACCAGACGGGATGGCCTTCACTGCCTTCATGCATTAATAATTTCTCCTTGGCTCACTGTTGGTTGGAACCCATCACTGCAGACTGGGTGCACCCCACAAGCTTCACCATGTCAGAGATGCTTTGAAGAGGCTAAATATCATTATGCCCATGGTGGTATTCAAATTTAATCACAGTTGTGGAGTTTGCACAGACAAGATGTTGGTCAGAAACCCCACGTTTTACTTTAATCGCTACATGTAACCAAGTTAATGAACAAAAGACTTTGTCTTGTTATTTTTGAGTATTTCTTCCTTTGTGGTATATCTGCAAAGAGAGAATGTGGATATTTCATCCACCACTGTTCCCATCAGGACCGTCAAGGTCCTCCATCTGGCAGGGACACTAAACCAACAGACCTTGAAGCAAAATGGGTGCATACTAGCATTTGCTCACAGCTCTGAATTTAACAGCAGTTTATGAACACACCAAATCTAATTAATTTGAGGACTACTGCCAGCACAAGAGGAAATGGATCTGTATATGATCACGCTTCCTTCATCAGACAGCAGGCAGTTCTAGCAGGCTGAATTTGTAACCACTGTGACGGGTAGTGCCACTGCATTTATAATCAGCCTATTTAATTCACATTACTTGAGTCACAAAGCAGCAGGGGTAAATTTCTACCAAATATGACAATAACTTCAGAATAAGGTTAAAGACAGTTGGAAATGGTAACAGAAGATCAAAAGTGCCACTAGGGATTATTTCAGTTACCAAGTAATTATTGATGTACTCAGTGTTTTTGTGACAATCATAATTTCCTATTTAAATGTTGTTTATATATTCATAGTTAGAATCACACAGCAGAAAGAAAAACAGGCAAATCCTAACAATCAATAAATATTTGATAGCTGTGCAAGAAAAAAATGGCTGAAACAATTAACTGCTAATCAAAATAGTTGCAGATTAATTTTCCAGTCTATTAATTGTCTTAGCAGTATCCTGTATACTCAAGAAAGGATATAAATATTTAAAACATCACCTAGATACTTCATTTAGTTATTCTCTGTTTATCACAAAGTGTGCTGTTTTAAATATTTCTGAAGTGTTCTAAAAATCAGATTCACCAGTTGCTTCTCTAAATATCCACGTTTGGGCAGAGCAGACAGATGCAGTCACAGCCTGGTGGCCAGGACTGACTGACAGCTCCACCACAGCTGACAAAGGCACTATGCCTCTGGAGGCCTCTGAGCCCTTTAGCATGTGCGGCCAGGCAGTGAGGATGCCTGCCCATGTCTCTTTTGGCTGAGTGGCTGCTTGATGGGAGTCTGCTGCTTTAGAGGGAGCAAATCTGGCTCACCTCGCTCACATCCTCCCGCTGACTAAAGCCGCTTCCACGCTCGGTTTCATCTTTCTGATGGTCCCTCGTTCTCTAAATATACTGCTACTCTTCCTTCAAAAGGACTCAACTGGATCTGCTCGATTCCTGAAAAGCTTGGCTCATGTGAAAACAAAAACACAGGGTGATGTGTAAGCCTGAATGACTTCATAAATCTTCTCATCAAGACACTTGTCTCCTGCAGACTAAAATTCATAGCATCTCTCAGCCCTTGCTGGGTAAATCTAGCCCCCACCCCCCCACTGAGCAGCAGCATAAACACTCAAACCGACGTAATGCATGCAGCATTTTAATTAATACTCAAAGGTCTTAGAAACTAGAGCTAGAAAAAGACTGCAAAATCATTTACGGCCCTACCTGTCACTGAGCCAGGGAGGAGAACAGCATGCGCGCGCACACACACACACACACACACACACACACAATAAAACACTCATATTAAGAAAAGACTGAGCATTGGCTTTGATCTATAGCTACAAAGCAGAGGTTATAGCGCCCACACCAAAGTCATTAATGCACTACCGGAAAAATAAATGAGCTGACTATAAGAAGGGAATGAAGAGGTCATTTTGTGGTATTGGGGTTAAAATTACGAGCAAATAAAATAATCATCTGATTTTCATATCCCTCCCCAGATGCTGTTATTATTTAAGGCATGGGCCATCACAATGGAGTGGGACTAACATTAAACAGCATATGGAGAAAATATTTTACCAAGCAGATGCTACCTGTCTGGGATATGTCTGCCTAGTGTGCTGCCTGCACACACCGAAAATGGACGTGGACGAAACATCGAGGGCAAGGGAAGCTCTGGTCCCTTCCAGTCTCCTCACTATGAGGCAGGTACAGACGGCCATTTGTCTTGAAAGCCATGTTCCCCGGTGCTCCTCAGAATGACTGCACTTAGTGCTGTCTTTGACGGCTATTGGATTTCAGAGACATAATTTATCCAGCTGCATTCAGGTTGGGACTTATAACAGTGGCCTCGGAGTGAGACAGACTGCAGGCAACAACAGACGCCCACATTCACCCCAGGTAATGGTTTTGAGACATGCTACTCTCAGAAAATGATGCAGGAAAATGATCGTGTCACATTTACTATCTGTACATTATCAGCCTTTTTTATAAAGTCATAACAAAGCACATACTATACAGTATTCATGTCTCGTGTCTCTCCTATATTCTACATTCAGCTCTACCCTACATCTCTGAAATGGAGTAATGGGGTATTTTTAAGGGAGAATTTATGCCCAGAGCTGGTGATAACTGACTTCAAAATACAGAAACACGATCTCTTCACTCTATCATCTGCTAACTATTCAGCTAAAATTCTCACTTCCAACAAGAATCAGTGAACTGATTAATTTCTATTCCCACCATCAGGATGCTGATAGGGTCAAACAGATGTTATAATAATTTTACTGTCCAAAACAAACTCTGCCCAAATATGAGCCTGTTCCAGAGTAATTTGAGAAAGTGACACCAATGCATCACAGAGATTCAGCAACAGGACAAAAGACGTGTGTCCTAACAGTCTGTCTCTGTGGTCTTTCATGATTAATGAACGGAGAAATACAAGACGATGCAGCAGCAACAGTGAAAGCTCAGCATCAGTGTTAACACACAGACAATTTAATCCACACACAATGAACCGTTCAAATCTCATTACAGCACAGCACAGTACTTGTGTGAACACTGAAGAATAAAGACTTTGGAGGAGATGGAAGCAGAGTGCAGTGACACTAATAACACAGTAAAAATTAACTGTGTACAAACTGAACAATATTATGAACGGCTTCATCTGGACTGAAGTCAATCCCAGTTGACACTGGGCAAAGCATGGGGTACACCCTGGACAGGCTCCACATATAACAAACAAACATTCATGCTAATGATCACACCTGCAGGCAATTCATTTAAATATGCTAATTAACCCAATTAATGCAGGTATGGACATGAACATGAACAACTCCACACAGTGATGCCCCAGCCTGCAGGTTCAAGCCCAGAGCCTCCTCACTATGTTGCAACACTGCTACCTACTGCACCAGTTTACATCTGCAATAAACACGTTATATCTTCTTTATTTAATCTGTGAAAAGACAATGGTGTAAAAACAGCAAAAGACTGGTTAACTGTGAACTACCCTCTATTTACATTTTTAATGCTGCACTGAGCTTTACACTGGATTTATGTTCTTTTCTGACTCTATACTAAAGAGCAAATAAGCATCCTAAGCGGACCCTAATAAACATCTCTACAGAGACTTAGTTTGAATTAGAAGTGATTATATAGTAAAGGACAAGAAAGTAAAGTTAGCTGGAGACTGTGAGGAAAGAAGGAAAGTTTAAATCTGGATCAAGCTGAGGTGGTCTAGAGACCACTTAGGATAATTTAAATATATATATATATATATATATATATATATATGATTGAGGCTCCAATCTTCAGACCAGGAGGAAGAACAATATTAACTTTACTGGCCTTTTGGAGGGCCTGGTGGATAATTTTATACCATTTGTTTCAACTCAGTTACAGTTCAAATTACAACAGAGATGCTGCTTTGTTGAGGTGAGGTTCAGGTTTTGGCCAAACAGATATCATTCTTTGCCAAAAAAAGGTCTCAGTGGACTCATCTGCCTCACTGTATACATTACATCCCTCATTACCCATGTGTCCTTGGTCACTGGTAGGATGGAACAGTTTGATTGACAGGTGGATTGGTGCAGTGTCAGCAGTACTGTGGACTTTGTACTGTACCATCGTGGTGAAGCGAGAACTGAGCCAGGAGGAAACGCTTTCCATTTACCAGTCGATGTGTGCTCCAGCCCTCACCTATGGTCATGAGCTTTGGGCAGTGACTGAAAGAATGAGATCGCAGATACAAGCGCTGGATATGAGTTTCCACCCGCAGGTCGTCTGGGCTCAATCTTACTACTCAGAGTCGAGTTGTGTTCTACTGGAGAGCAAAACTGCTCCTGAAATTTTAACTGTCGAGTGATGTGATATGCTAGAAGTCTTCTGGCAAGAACTGCAACAATCAATTAATTAATTGGTCTGTCTGCAGAAAATTAATTGGCAACTATTTTTATAACAGATTCATCGATTTATTAAAGTCATGTCCAGGATTACTGCCAAACATCTGATAGCTCCAGCTTCTGAACTAAGGTTTCTGCTGCTTGTCCTTCTCTTTCTCTACAGTAAACTGATTATCTTTAGGGTTTAGACCAATTTGATCACATTACCTTAAACTCTACAAAACGTATAGAGTAAGATTGATAAATCAGTAAGTAAAGTTAGTAAACTAACTGGCTGCAGCTTAACGTATGGAAAACATAACAACACTATTTTCAGTCGATAATAAATTATCTTCAGTGTTTAACAGAGCGATCGTCTTTTTCACTTTCAGTTTTCTAATATACTGATGGTGTTACATTGTTTTCTAAAGCTAATCAGCTTAAGGCTTTCCACAGGCTCATAACACTGTACAATAAAGAGCCTGAGTGAGCTAAAAGAAACACACACACACACACTCGATGCAATACAAGAAGGAGGGCAGAATAGCTTTGTGAGATTTATTTTTAATTCCTTTTTTATTACCATAGAAGTAGATACTTTTCGCTTATAAAGCAATAATACTGCAGGTTTTATTTAAGGGTCCTTTGCGTGCGTGCAGATGCTTGCAGGAGAGGAGCTGCAGCAGCAGCATAAGCAATATTCTGTTTTTAGGGATGACGAGTTAGTTTCGACGGCGAACAGGGGTAGAAACAGTGGTTGTCTTGACGTGGTTCAGTTCAAATGTGCCTGTTTTAACATCCATGTTGGCGGCAACTTACCTTGTTTTACACATACACAGGCGGTTATTTTTGTGAATTAATTTCCTTGCTTATTATGTCAGTGACAATTCTACTCTGGCCTTGTTCGTTCTGATCAAGTATGTTTCTTTATTTTCTGTGCAGCTCTACGTGTGTGTGTGTGTGTGTGTGTGTGTGTGTGTGTGTGTGTTAATAGCAAGAAAAGTCATTACACACAAGGTACTCACTCTGCAGCTGCAGTAGCACCTACCTGATATGTGTTGTCAAAGCTGTCATACATGAACCGTGTGATCAGAGATGTCTTTCCAACTGCAAGAAGAAGAAAAAGACAGAATGTAACAGGAGAATGAGAGACAGGAGTCTTGTTTTTTTTTTTTGTGTTCAGACGCTCAATAACCCTTGCAGCAGGATTGGTGGTTATAGTTTCTGCTATGGCTGTCGCTGCTGCCCAGGGAGCTCATTAGTGTGCATGGGGGTGGCCAGGAGGTCAACAGTGGCATCAGGTTCAGATGTAATTACAGAGCTGTTGCTGCAACCAGCGTTATGTGTTCCCAGAACATCTACATTTCCCATTTAATGCCTGAAATGGAGAGAATACAGAGATATCTTACAGAACCACAGGAAATGTGGAGGAAAAGTCAACCTCTCCAGCTGAGTGACTGTCGTCTGCAGGCTTTCAACAGGTTTTACTGACATTTAGAGTCATCTGTCTACTGGATGGCATCAAAACAGGACATTAAACCTTTTAAAGGCACCAAGTCGTCCTCTCACTAAAGGTCTTACATTAAAACACAAGAAATTCATTGTTTGTGTATCCATCCATGCTTTCATCACTGGTTTAGAGCAGACATAGCTCAGTTAGAAAAAAAACATGATGTCATATGTCCATAAATCAATTACAGCACAGCAACTTTTGAAAGAAAATGTGATGACCTGATATTTAAAGTTATGGAGTAGTTTAAAATCAACTTTTCAGTAAAACTGTATGCATCACAGGTCAAAACCTGGTACTGTAAATATAACACTGTAGTTTACCTTGAAACAAAATAATATCTTTATCACATTGTATTTTTTTTTCCCCATATTGATTGTTGTGATCAATAAGACACTGTAATCCCAGTTTGCACGTTTTTCATTTATGTTTGCACATAGCGACAAGGCGATTATTCACTGGAATAAGGGACAATGTTTTCTTGTGTTGGTACAAAACTTCAATAATCAATACTGAACTGTGGCTGATAAATATGAAGCTGAGTTAGCTAAAGAAAAAAAAATATTTGCAAATTCACAGTGACCATGACCTTTCGACCACCAACATGTTAATAGTTTAGCCTCGGTCTGACAGAAAACCTAAAAATAATGTCTCTGGCCATGGTTGTTACTGGCACAGAGGCTTTATGTAAAAAGCAGAGCCAAACTAACTAGTACCAGAAATACAGTCTCACTTTGGAGAAAAGGAAAATGACTCTTGGTTCTTGGTTCCTAAATTTTTAATTTGTTAATCTGGTATCTAAGTTGTCAGATCCGGTGTAGCTAAATGTATCCTGCCATTAGAGCTGACGCTTTCCTATGATACTTAGCTACCAACAATCATTATGGAGGCGTGTTACGATATGTGACTGACAAATGACTGGAAAACAGCCACTTTATTTCATCAATCCATCATCTTAGGAGCACAGGGCATATTATGGCAGAATTAATCACTTCAAGAAAAGGAGGCTGATCAGACATGGTTGACTTAGTGATAGATGGGATATATGGTTTTCAGGTTTTTTCCCTCTGATTTTATTAATCAGGACGACTAAAGCAAAGCAAAGCAAATGGACAAGCCAGCAGGAATCAATCACATCCTCTTCGTTTATCCATTTAGCAGCAGCTCAAATGGTTGTCTGAGAGCTGGTATCTTATATCTCTCTAACTCCAGAGGAGCAGTGTAGAGTGCTACAGTTAAGTCCAATCAGCCGGTCATCTCTGCAGACTCTGCATACTGCTGACTGCTGCATTTCATCTTATTGACTCTTTGACTAATAGACCTAAATTATCTACATACCCCCCAGTGGAACATGCAAACATTTCTTCTGCTGCTGCCAGTCCAGATTTGTTGTTTTTAAATATTTGTGATTTTTCGTTTTATTATTTATGTGACTCAAAATTTGCAGCCAGAGGCAGTAAACATAAACGGTCTTAAAATTCACAGTTCATCAAACGGGAATGCAGTTGCAATTGTTTACAGAAAGAGTTTTAATCAGGCAGCTAATTGCATGTATCTGTACCCTGACTTTGTTTCCATGTCTGCGAGGCACAATCTGATATGCAACCACTGATTATGCTAATGATCTCGTGCTAATTTATCAATACATCATGTAGCTTACTTCAGACAGACACCAGCTAATTTAAGATGTTTTATGGATTCACTCAAAACTCCATCACGACTGGTCTACTCGAGTCTAATTTTGTGTGCATGGAGCTGCAGTAAAAGCTGAACTAGCATAAGATGGGTTGAGTCATACGTTTAACCACATATTAAAATGATTCAGTGAATTAATTAAAACCTGTGTTTTAATTTAATTCAATAGTAAGTTGCTAAAATGATTAGCATCCCTACACACAAGGCAATCTCAATGTCTTCCAAAAACATCTTCCTCCCTAACTAGCACTTAGTGTTGCACTTTGGTTTATTGAACTGATCTAACCCTTGTTTACTTCCTTAATGAGAGGTTACAGGTCACATAAGATAAACTCCCATTCGGGACCAACACATCGGCTAGTTCAACCAAACACTTAATGAGATTTTAGGGTAGTAGCTCTAGTAGCTAGCTCCAGTAGCTCTACCCTGCTCAGTACTGAATGCTGGAGCGTTAATCTAACATGACCTGAATAGCTCAGCTAAAGTGTTATTTGAAAATACTTGCAATAAAGCATAAACCTAATCTTTGTGTTACATACGTGTCCAAATAACTGTATATACTGCAAACACTGCAATAACAATTTTATATTCTGACTTTCTTATTAAAATAACTATACTTCAACACAAGAACAATAGTTGTTTTGTCCAACTGAGGATGCGTTTTTGTATAAGAATATTTAACTCAGCCTCAGTGTTGGATGCAGTCTTGGAGGCCCATTGTTACAGAAATGATATTAGATTTTGAGTGGTTCATCTACTTGACCGAGGGTGGAAGGTTTTTGCAAGAGGTTAATTGTAATAATATACTTTAGAGCAACTTCTCAAATGTATCATATAAAGGCGTCAAATGTGCTCTGGTTCAAGCTTTCCAAATGTAAAGGTTTGTTACTTTTCTCTATATTTTGGACACGTTGGGCCAAACAAGTATTTCAAAGACACTGTCATGAAATATTATCAACTGTAATAGCCATTTTTCGCTACTTTTGGACACATTTTAGAGATTTATCAATGGAAATCATCAATAGTTGCAGCCCTACTGACTGTGACACGATATTGACTTTACAGTGTGTGGTTAAGTTACTATTTTTCACCTTGAATATTTGTTAGACACAGAATACCTTCACATGAGTGGTTATGAGAGAGCAGAACATTAAGATGGAGTGTCTGATCCATCATCCTCCCTGCTGATTCATCGTCCTCCACACTGAGCAACGTGACGCAGCACAAACTCTGGCCCTCAGTCACTGCTGACAGCACGTCCTCATTTCTTCCTCTAAGTCAGAACTTCTCAAACTTATTACTCAAATGTCTGCATCTGATTAACAATAACAAAATTATATCTAATGATATAATAATTTACGTCTGTCTCCCGAGTATAAGTTCATCCACCAAAACCTGTTCTGTATTCACTCCTTGGTGCTTTTTATTCTGCCTCAGGCTAACTTCTCTACCACACCAATTCCATTGGACTCAGACATATTCTTACACTACATTTAGGAAAGTTGTAGAAATTGTGTATAAACAAACCACAATCTCTAGGGGCTGAAAGCAAATTCTCTGTTTTAACGTTCACACGTGACGACTTGAACAAAAATGACACCAATAGGGTCATGAGCCACACTATTCAGTGTCTCTATGCTTCATAAAGTACTGAATTCACAACACAATATATGTACAAAGTCTGTAGTGACAAGAAGATTTCTGTGTCCAGACAGGATTGGTGAATCACAGCACATTTTGATGTTACTTGTATGTACAAAACAGTATAATGATGGACATTCAATTAGTGGACTGATACCTTAACCACCGAAGCAACATTTTTTTAGTTCATTTTTTTTTTTAATTACTTGGATGAAAGCAGGAAGCTCAGTTACGTGGCCACTATCATTTAGTAAAATCAGGCTACGATGAAGCGATTAACGGGGAAGATTTTTGATTATATTTCAGAATTAACTGCATTTCTGAGCATTTCCTCACTCCTAAGCTCCCTCTTTGCCATTAACACTCCACAATTTTGATGGGATTATGATGGGATTCAAATGATTAGTAGCTTTAGTCAAACACTGAAACAAAATCCGAAGCCTGCGGTAGAGATAACAGCAATTACCTCTTTTCATTTGGGTCATAACACAGGTATTTTCTCGCAGGGCATTGGGTTTACACAGAAAATTGTGGTTTATTAAATTTCACAAGGAAGAATAACATCCAACTATTAGAGGTTAAACTATTATTGAAACTGTATGGCTACAGGCCAGTAACAAACCTAATCATGTCAACCTGATCAAGTAACAAACAAAATGAACCTTATAAAGAGAAACAAAGGTTAGAATTAAATAAATCATTAACGCCATCATTTTAACAAGATTGTTTAGATAAATCCACGTGACATATTTGTCCTACAATGGACACAAGAGCCTCAGTCAGACTGAAAACTACTGTGAAAAAGGTGAGTTACATGGGATAGTCTCCTATTAAACTAAAACACCATACATGATGGTATTCCCTCCAGTGTAAAAGCAAAGACGTAACATTAAATGTTAGAGCTCAGGCTGTGTTTAACGGATCCTCCCACTGATTGCACAGAGTCTGCAAATGCTTCATCTTGACATTTAGGTTATGCAGTGTCTGCCACCTATTGATTAGTGTCACAATCTAATTAAAGTGGATTAAACGCACTGGTTCCTCTTGTGCAAAGTGCCACGTAAATCACACGAGAGAGCCGTCTGCCTTTGACGACGTGTCTTCTAACAACAGCGTACTGATTCAGCCAAAAAAATGCCTCCATGTGGCGTCAGCCAGCGAAGCTAACCTGTGTTAATATAGACCCAGCGGGCTTGATTTAGGAGCAGCTCATTCAAGTCTCAATCTGCTGCTGGTCTCAAACGGAGACCTCAGAATGAAGGCGCTAATGTGTCTCCTCTTGTTTTGCTTTAATTAGTGCCTGTCTGGTCTGTGGAGAGACGGGACGCTACATTGTTTGCTGTGATTTCTTGATTAGGAGGATTGACTTTAACAAGAAGATTGATGTTCACTTTTACTTGCTTTTTTTAAGAGTGATTCATGGTTACCGCTCCATTCAAACAGCTGTGATAAATTTAGAGGAGTTACTTCTCTATGCTACGTAGCTGCAGTGTTCTGTTCGGGGAGGACGAATTTATGAGGTTACGCAAGACATTTCAATCTTTAACGCCATTGCGCAGCATTGTGTGTGACTTTGATGACGTCCTCTGTCACTTAGCCTGGCAGCAAGTCGAAGCCCACATGCTGGTTTAGAAGTACAGCACCATCTGATGGGACCGTCTAATGTGAGCACACATCTGTTCAAAACTTGCACAACATGTTCTATTTGTGCTGTCAAAGGACCGAAAGTAAACTAAAAGGATTTTGGTATTGGACAGATTGTAGTATCCTCAGTTAGATTCATCAAACCTGATAAAAATCAACACAATAGAGGCAGAGGTTCTAGTCCTTCATGAATGAGGTCCAGAATCATTCCCTTGCAATTCAGTGGCACTTTTTCTTTTTGGTCTTTCCATTGGCATGAATGATTAGGGGAAAAACATCTAATTGTAACTTTTCTGTTAGATATTACTTACGATTTGTTTTTCATTGTTTTTAAAGTCAGACTAAAGTTCAATACTCGATTTGTAACAAATATAAAACATGTCATGGAGCACTGACCTTTGGCCTTTGACCTTTGGCCACCATCATCTAATCAGTTCATCACTGACTCAATGTCATTTATGCAAAAGAAACTCCCTCAAGGAAGTCCTGGATTATCAGTTTGACAGGAAAGGGATGGACAAACCAACACAAACATAATACCTCCACTCATGCCTGTCACTGGTGTGGAGATATAGTGAGCTGAGGCCAGTTTCCTCCAGAACCATGAGATAGTATGCTGCTGTTTTACATGTTGAGTAGTAGCTACTCTTTGATGAGTAAACTGACCTTTATGTGTAAAACTGACAATTGAAACACATTCCCGGTTACTGTACAAATACAGTGCCCTTAATTTATAAGACTGTTCAGTGAAAACTGTTCATTTCATTCAGATGTCTCTACATAATGAAACATAGAAAAACACTGTTTCTGTGAATGATATATTATGTCTGAGAAAGCTCTCAATTATGTAGCCAACTTATAGACACACTAATAAACGGTAACATGGGGGATTCCTGCCTTGTGGTTTTCCAATTACGGTCGCGGTTTTAATGAAGTCTCTACTCGAAGTGATGCTTCAAAGACTTGGCGGAGTGAGTTAACAACACGGGGGCCAATTAACGGTAAGAAATGAGCACCTGCTGCTGTACAACTTTCTCTTTCACCACCAGGACTCTGTCGAGCACAGTCAGCAGACGCCTCATCAGGGCATCTCTTAAGATCTCGAAATATCATTTTATAGCACATTATAAAGTCCTGTGCAGCTGAGTTCACATTAAGCTCTGCCTCCTCCTGCCATTTGTGAATTGTGCAACCATAAAACGAGTTAGCCACGGCGCCTCTCATCTCTGCGCCAACACCAAACAAATGTGAAACAAATACGCTAGAACAAATCAATAAATCCAGATGAGACCTATTGAATGGACTGATTGCATATTTGTGTGTGCAAATTTGTGTTTAACAATCATGCACGCAAGACTGAAATAAGTGTAAATTTTAAATAAAACTTTTTTTAAGGCAAGTTTAAGAAGGAGAAGTTTCCTTCTCTGGTTTTATCTTTGCAAGAACTTTAAAATTCAGTCTTCATAAATTAGATACGAAAATTTTTCATCTGTACATGGGACAGTGAACATACACGGGAAAATAAATGTACAACTCCCACTTCCTGCTGCGCTTCATGAAGCTGAATAATCCATCCAGCCCTGAAACTGTGTGCCAAGCAGTCAGGTGAAACCACTGCTGGTCACTTGGTGGCGAGCATCATGGAATACCCCTGAGGTCTTGGCAGCCAATGAGAGCATGGCAGTTGGAGATGGATAAAAATAAAACGGTGCGTGTCGTGCCTCGCCTTCACACGACACCAGGATGAGAGCTCAGCACGCTGGAGAGAGGCAGAAATCTAATATTTATCAATGAATGAAGGAGAAGAGGAAAATAGGTGGTTATTTATGATTGTCCTTGAGGAGGAAGGAGGGCAGAGATCTGGAGAAGATACGGACCAGTGGGAGAGATATTGACTCCTAAATCTGTGTACTTGCTTATTCATAGTCACAGCAGCTGGCATACAGAGCACAACAGGAGAATGCCAAACAGCAGATGGATCCTCAAATCAATTTCCATCAATCTAAGCTAACGAATTACACATGCGTTAACAAATCAAAAGAAACTGTCATTGAAAAGTCTGTCTGAAATTAAAATTTCTAGTTTCAATCTTACTTTTATCCAGATGTCACCCACAAATGTCAATCAGTTGTAGCTTGTTCTGTACTGGGGTTCGTATTTTTCATCCCACCAAATCCCAAAACAGCGCCACGAGGAGATGTGAGGCTGCTCGTTTTCAATCAGCCACAAGTCGTCATCAACTGACACTCGTTCTTAATAGTTTCATCAGTGGTCTCTATGAAGGTTGATCAAAAAACTCTGGTCATGAATTCATTAATCTTTCGCATCTATTAATTTTAAAAACCCTCCCAGGTTGAAGATTTCGTTCTGAATTCTGCATGCTGGAGACTTGCTTTTGTTTAGCCCAGGAGGTCTGCACTGTGTTGTTCAAATGAGGGCAACTGCATCTCCTTCAGAGGCTTGGTGGAATAGCCTTGAACTGTACTGTCTTCCTGAAGATTTTGTGAAACCAGCACTCAATGTTTCCTGTGATTATTTATCCATTTTTTATTGTTTTTATTGTTGTTATTAGCATGGTTAGTTAGTTAGCTCTCTACTAGCATTCTTGAGACGCTTTGGGTCATATTGGGTAATATTTGGACAGTGGCCCAAACTATTATGCAAATGAAATAAATACAAGCTCAGTGTGTAACACATAATGTTCTTAAAAAATAGTTAAACAAAATAATAATGTGACATAATAAAGGAACATTCCAAACAGAATTTGTGACCACTGGCTGGTACCAACCAATGTTCCCAATAACACATCAGACAAAAACCTAATCATTACACATCTACAGCAACGAAACAATAAGAAAACAGCTACATGATCACAATAAATAAATTGCAGGTGTTTGTTACGTTTACTGCTATATGTTTATGTGAAGTAAAAATTGCCAGTTTGCTCTTCCTGAATGTTATCTATTTAGAAGTAAACTATGCAACATATCCATTTTTAAATGAGATTACAGGCAGCTTGAATGATTAAAGATGATGAACATATTTTCTCTCACCTCAGTATAAATTATAAAATCATATCATTTAAAAATAGTCAATATTGTAAATTTAAAGGTTTATCTTTTGAGTTTCTTCATTATTCATTAACACTATTGTCAAAACACAAATCATAAAGGAACTAGAGTAGGCTGCTCATACATTTAAATGATTGTTAGTTGATGAGTCACAGCTTGACATCTGATATTCATATTATATTATATCATTTCCTGTTGGTGTTTTCACATTACATTACACCCATTACATTTTAACTATATTTACAACCATAAATGTCATCTTTAAAAAAAACGTGCTTTTACTCTATGTAGATGATAATCCCTGGTGTGCCCACACACATGTTTTCTCAGGACTGAGTGGGTATCTACCATAGGTCTGTATGTACTGTGAACTTATCTTTACCTCAACGTCAAGCTCATTCTGATGAGTCTATATAACTGTATAGACTCATCAGAATCAGGTAGAAACAATAGTCATTGTGACAAGAACTTAGTATCATGATTTGTTGTCTTGTGATGTGCCACATAAACTGTACCTGTGGAGAAATTGCAAAATGAACTCTTACCAGGACAGATCCATTTACCAATACCTCTGAATAATGGATGAACATGCTTTCAAAGTCGACAAAGGCTGAGCTTCCCTTGCACCCATAAAGCACTCAGAGAGCCATTTCTAGCCCTTATGCAGTCTAATGAGGCATTTGATGTTACTAAAAGCAAGAGCAATACACATATAAATATGCAGTGAGAACGCCGTCCCATGTCCACCGACGTGACACCATTTTTTAGATATATGATTCTTGTAGTCTTCCTGATTGCCTTGGGAAAAGAGATAGAAGTCATATATCTGCTGTTTGAAGCCAGAGGGCTTAAGAGAGACCAAGTCAATGTTTTAATATTTGAATTAGATTCCATCCTCACAAGGCAAAGGGACAGCTGGAGGCTGGAGAGACGAAAACAGCATCTTCTCAGAAAAACAGGACACTGCTTTCATTTCCATTCGTCCAGACATACGTTGTACTTCTAATATTATCACATCTCCTAATCTTCTCTGTTGCTGAATGCAGCAGAGAAAAAACATAATTACATTACAGACTTGCAGTTGTGCAGGTTAACAAAGCAAATTTAGCTAACTGCAAATACACAGGGTGAATCGCATTACAGAAATTACAAACAGGTGTTCAAAGTGTCCAGTGCTGACTGTTGAACATGTTGGATCAATCTCTCATCACTGGAAGCCTCAGGAAACGAGCTGTGGTGCTTTTTCACAGTGCATATAATACATACAAGTGCGATTATTGTTTATTATACAATTTACTAATTAAACTCATCACGAGACAAGATGAGTCAAGACCAGGGCAGCTTGAACAAACAATTTCCTGAGAGTTTCCACATCCACATGTATTTCTTCATCACTCGAACAAACTGTTTAGACGATCAGGTGAAATAATAACAAAGCCTCCACCTCATATCCTGACATCCCACAATACTTTCCACAATCTGAAGTTTAACACTGTTATTTGACTATGTGCCAACAAAACTCTACAGTTTCTAGTGTTCATCATGTATCCAAACTTTAAAAATTACATTATGATGTAAAAGTATCTTACAATATCTTACACAGCGTGTTCCTTCATTACAGGCCCAGTATCTGGCCTGGCCTCATTATATTTAGATTATCTATTGTCACGTTTCCCCTCTGAGTCTCAAGAGACCAGTGCCTTTTAATTAAACATTGATACAATAAATACAGCCAATTATACTCATTAATTCTAATTAAAAATGTGTAGAATTAATTTTATATTTCCAACCCACACTCTTTCTAACCCCACCCTCCTCCAGGACTGACACTGGGTACCCAGAGAGCTAAATAATGCATAAATCCATTTGGTTCACCAAATCATTACATCCGCCCTGCTAATTATGTACTGACTCATAATGGCTGCCACAACATGTTCTACAAGAGTATAGTCAAAATGACTCATAAAAAGACATGGATTAAAAAAACAACTTTATAGCTCCTGTGGAAGTAAAATGTCTAAAATATCTGGTTTGAGTGTTGAGAGGAAATAATTTCCATAAGAAATATTTCTAAATCAAGATTGTTTAAACCAATATTGACTGTGTCGGTGTCTAGTTGTAATTGGGGATGCACCAATCTGATACTGAGGACAGATACTGGTCTGATAGTGCCTTAAACGACTGGATCTGTTCACATTTGGTTTTGTTCTTCTTAATAAGGGCTTATATATTTCATTCAGTTCTATATTATTTTTAGTTAACGTCAGTGTGTGGGTATTCCTTTATCCATCAGCGGTGAGACAGTGAATCAAATCAAATCAAAAACTTTATTGTCTTTTTGTGGTCTCCTGGCACAGATAAATAGAATCTATCTATCTGTCTATTACACTTTCATTATTCACTTTGTAATAAATACATGCTAAAATATCCCATGGAGTTTTACCACATGAGATAACATTTGACTGGTCTATACTCAGTACACAGACATGAATAAACTGCTACAACAGTTTATTTCTATGAACTAGCATGGATCTTGGAACAAGTTCTTTCCTGACACTTTTTAGCCACAGCAAACCTCATACAGCCGCCCGTGGTTCAGCAAGTGTTGCTATTGATTTGTAGTGTTGCCCTGTGATGTGGGAAGTGCTGCTCAGGGGAACAGGGCAGTTTGGTCGTTCGCTAGTCACCCCCTCCATCACTTTGTACCCAACGCACAGTGCGTGGTGTGAGCATGTGTCGCAGCTCTTTGGAACTAGTTGTGACAGTTTGGCTGAGGCAATTTTTTCAGACATTGTTTTCATTTAGAAGATGTCTTACGCACAGCTGTAACAGAGGGTGTATGGCGTTTGTGATAGACAAGCAAGACTGTCCCATGAGGATGACGGCGGAATAATTTATTTGTAAAACACGGCTGTTTCAAATGGGTCAGGTGAGCTGTATATATAATCTACAGTTTGAATCGCACTATCCGCGATTTGATAACATGCTTGCTACCCACATGACATCAGTGGCATTAAGCCATTTTTTTCCACCAGGGGCAGAAAAAAACCCTTAGAGGGGTGGGCAAACTATTCGACAAACGGCTGTGAGGCTGCAGGTTTTTGTTCCAACCAAGCAGCGGCACACCAGACTTGACTTGAGTTATTTAATTAACTGATCTCAGTCTTCAGACAGCTGATTGGTCAAACTGTGTGCTCTTGGCTGATTGGAACAAAAACCTGCAGCCACACGGCCCTTTGTGGAATAGTTTGCCCAGCCCTGCCTTAGACTTTCAGGTTCTCTGGGTTGACAGAAACAGGGCAACATGGCCCTCAAAGTAGAGTCCCTGGCAAATGGCCAGACGCAATAACTACCTTTCTTTCAAGTGTACTGGAAAATTAGTGGGCCAGTAATTCAAAAGCAACTTCATCAAATTGAAAGAGCTTGAGCTAAACAGGATCTGGTTTTCCAGTACGCCAAGACCATGAGTTCTGTACAGCTGTGCTCCACAGTAACAAAAGGAACAATTGAAACACTACAGACCTGCACCTGCTCACCACACTCTCATACTGACACTTAAAAACCCTGCTAACAAATAAATATGATTAATGCTCTTCAAGGTTTGTTTACGCATGGGTTCAACAGCCTCTTGTGTTTTTAATTATCACTCGTCAAGAAATTACAAAATACAGACAGACAGGGACTTTAAGAATGTAGCGCAGCCTGATCTAGTTTTGAATAAAAGCTGCAACATATCTGTGTGTTGGCGTGGAACCAGTGATCTAAACTAAATATAGTTTTGAGCATTTGAGTTGAACAATGCTGATTTGCTCGGTAAAACCGTCTTGACGTTGATCTCACATTGTGAAACTCTGAGAGCTTGTTTACCTTTAGATCTTTGTTCCGTCGCAGAAACAAAACAAGCATTGTAACCATTGTATTTGGGATCAAGGCTTGCTTTTTTTCTCCAAGACTAAACTCTCCCATTGCTACATCAATGTGTGGGACAAAGGCTTGTCTGCTTCTAAAGATTCATTCAGGTTCGAGGGAGAAAATAGACAAAGGAGCAGGGGCCTGGAGATGACTTCCTGTCCATCTGAGGAAGCTGACAGGGCCAGCAGTATAAAAAGGGGGGACGAAAGATGGAAATATTTTGCATCTAATTAAAACAAAACTAATGTGACACTTCTAAGAATATCTCCCCCTGAATATATTCACCCCATGAGTAAGTATTATGACCATGGAAAAAGGCCTACATTGCTGTGGCCCCATAGCATCGCCGCTACCTGTTTCTCTGCAACTTGTCTGGTAGTGATTCATTTCTTTGTTCACAGAGTTAGATAAAACACTCCCTCTGCACCACAGCCTTCTGCATGCAGCTCACAGTGGCATCTCAATGAGACAATATAGTCCCACAGTCACTCCTACTCGTTGGTACAGTGCTGATGAAATGAGCATTAACTAATCTCATTTTAAAGAATGACAAATCCTGTCCATAAATAAAAAGCAAATGAGTGACTTGACAGCAGGTGAAGTGAAGGCTGTAACAGACTGCGCTCAGGCGAAAGCAGCCCCATGATGAGGGCTCATGTGGGGAGCTGGAGAAAGGGTAAACACTGATGGAGACCTGCTGAACTCAGTGAAGTGTCACATCTCATGCTGAGTAAATGACAGCCTTCCTCCACAGCGGGGATTTTATTCATAGAGCCGTTCTGTTTGAGCAACTCGGATTATGTTTAAATGGGCCTCTTGGCCTCTCTCCTTCCAAGGATCTCACATTAAGCAGGAGTCCAATATATTTCTGAGAGACACAATTTTAAGAGAATGGCCTGCAAATAGTCTCTCTAGCTGAATTATGTGAGCCACTCACTAAGTTCTTGCATCCACGTCAAACATTGTCCTTTAAAATAACAGCAGCGGCACCCACCCTTGCTATTTTATTTCAGCTCTTTGTTTAAACTGTGTCGTCAGATATTGCCTCCAAAATCCTCTCACTGGCACGCAGGTGGGCGGAACTGAATCAGACGGTTTCTCTATCACTGCATGGGCAGCAGACAGATTTGCAATCCTGCTTTATTCTGGGCAGAGTGTATAAGTGAGGCTGTGCTTTCCCACAGGCCTTTGGGAACACACCCACTCAGCTGTGCAGCATATGTATAGAGCTGCCGTGGCTCTGTTTGGTATTCCTTTACTGCAGACCACTCCTTCAGGACTGAAAGCATCTCTTAAGTCAGATGTGACATGAAGTCAGACACCAACAGTTTATGTAAATTTAGGCTCTCTTTTTTTTCCTTAACCATCTACAGGGTAGTTCCATGTACAGTATGCCCTGTGAAATGTGTCTCAGCAGGAACATGCATCCTGGCAGCTAAGTGCTACAGTGTGCAAAACCAAGTAAGGAAAGTGAATTTTTAGAGTATAAAAACACACAGTGTACCAGGTTAAGAAAAAAACATGCTTCAGGACATGTGTTCCTACCCAAAGACACAGACATAGAAACTAGCCTGGCACAACAAGATTGACGCCTTTTGATCAATTACGCCGGCTAATGGGCAGCAGAGCCGATCAATAGCAGATCAAAGCTGTCGGGGATTTGTTTTCCCAATCCATCACAGAAGAAGAACACTTGCCAGGAAAGATGCAATGAGATGTGAAATGAAAGAGTTGACCATTTATCTCTGGACGTCCCCAGATTGTCAAATGTTACAGCAAACAGAGATGCTGCGCAGGAATGTAGGCTGGACCCCCAGAGACTTTAATCTTACCGCTGGAGTATCAGGCCTGCTGTCAAGTCAGTGTTGACGGCCTATCTCCAATCCTCCATTCAATCTAAATCCTACAAGCTGAGGGTCCAGTAGCTCAGCACCCAGTCTAAGTGGAATGTGACAATATTAAGACATCCAGACCAAACACTATGAAGGTGTGAGTGAGATTTAAACCTCTATTTATTGGTAAAATCCTTTCATTCAATGACACATTAAGGAAAGAGCATATGAGAAAGAGTTCAGCACCACCGGGGAACAAACTAGACCAACCATGTGATTAGCTCTGCTCTGCTCTAACCTGCAGAGTTTGGCCCAATGAAATCATCCACTCCACCCATGTCATGCCTGGGGCTCTTTACCGAGCACCACATACTCTTACACAACAGGAAAAGACTGTTTATTGACTAATTTTCAAGACATTGTGGATTGATTGCATCTAAAATCTGTTGCTCTTTGGGTGTGGCTCCTTTTTATCTGGGGCATTCACCCCAGACTGGTAAAGCAATCTCACTTGGACCATTTGTTGCTCACACCCTAAACATAGGCTACAACATAAACTACCATAAAGATGAAGCTAAAGTGTTGGATCTCAACAAAAACACTGCTTTAGACTCAGGTTTACATTTAAATTTTTGATGGGTGACCAAGATGCTATATTCTCATATAGCAATAATATTTAGTCAGTAAGTTTTTATATCTGTCTGGTAATTAGGCTAAATGTAGTTTCTATGATCACACTGGATATTGTTGTGACATGTGACACTGACTGATCCTGTATATCAGCGAGAGATCAATATTCAATTCAAGATCTGTACAGCAGCAGTTCAAATAGGGAAAAGTGACTGACACATTCTTTCAATTCATTAGCACTTTGTGATTTCCTTGGTTGTCAGCTAGATTTATGAGTGGTGACTGACTTCTGATTGTCATGTGGGAGGTGTTTCACATAAACCCAGATGTCAGTATCAGAGCAGGAGTACAAAACTAGAGCAAACAACTAACCTTCCCACAATGAAACCACACCAGTGTTCTCAGAACACATCTCCACACACGATTTAAACCTGCAAGATACTCTCACCATTGCATGTTGTGTTGTGTCAGTTTCTGTGAGGAAATGGCTACATATACAGGCCTCACATACAGCGTTGACACATCAAGTCCCGGAAGGAGTTTCTGAAAGTCAGTATCAAATCAGACCTGACAGGTTCTTTTTTATACTGAGCTACAGTTTTGCATATTAATATAGAGATATCTGATATCCAGTATAAACTAAAGACTTCATTTCCCTGTACTATCTACATTATGCAAAAAGACAGAACAACACATTATATAGTCCTCAATGTTGTATTGTTACCAATCCACAACAATAGTGTGTGGGTTTTGATTGCATCAAGGTTTTTGCACTTCCTTCCATTTATCTTTGTACAGTTTCTTTACAGAAGCGTCTGTGTGTTATTCATGTGTGCATGTGTGAAGTATCTCTATGTAGCTACATCTGTACCTACTACTACACCGTGTCTGGGAAAGTCAAAACCCACAGTTTCATTTACCCAGAAAGCTGTTTCCTGGAAACACAGTGATTGATGCATTAGACAACCAAATGAACCCTACTTTGAAGCATATGGGCCCAGTGATTCAGCAGTATTTTTGAAGCCAGCACGACTTTGTGTGATGGCAATCTCTGTGCAGTCAGAGATGGAAGATGGCATTTTGATTCAGTGAGCAAAAATTTCATGGCAGCCATGTGGATGCATCCACCAAATGTATTCCCATCTGTTTGTCTGAGGTGAAATGAAGCATGCAGCAGGGGATTACCTCCAAACAATTGGCTTTTACAAAGTACCATGCAGTACTGCTCCTTTGAAAACTTCCCTATGGCAAAACATCTATGACCTAATAAATGCCAAGCAGTAATCTGAGGTGTACTCACAATGATCTTGTTGATAGCTCTGAGGCTGGAACTGGCAAAATACTGTTTCCAACAGGAGAGTGGGAGCACAGACTTGCAAACAGCTGATTGGCCTGCTCAGAGCCTTCAGCTTTGTCAAGAAAATCTTTAGCCAGCCTTCTTTGTATAGGCAGTGTAGAAAATACCAAAAGAAGTATGCAGGAGGAAAGACTTCCTGACAGCTCATTTAACATTCTGCCTGCTTCCACCCACTTAATCTGAAGCCCCCAACCGTCTGACGTTAGCTGATTCCTTTATGAAAAACAGAACATCATGCCATCTTTCACTTCACAAGGAAAGATTCAGAGACTTCCACCGTTGTAGGCTTTCACTGTATACGGGAACTATCAACCCAGAAAGAACAAGTGGTCTTTTCACTGCAGCCTGGGTACCAATGCCCCTGTTCTTGACATACTTGCGCCCAGTCATCTACATTAATAAATGATGGTGGCAGAGCTGACGGGATTTACGCCCGCCTGGGCTCCAGTTGCAATTATAGCAGACATGTCAGAGAGACAAAGCTCCACCAGAGACAGCCCAATCAAACACAAGACTGGAGCTGCCACTGTCTGGTTGAACAGTTGACAAATAAAGTCCACTCACACAGTTAACTGGTGCAGACTCCACACCTCCAGACTGGCTGCGACCCCTCACTACAGACCTGCAGAGTCTCCAGTGGCTTCGGAGTTCAACAACCCAGACCACTTTACCAAGGACACTACAGAATGAGGCCATTCTGAGACCGCGGCATCTCGCTCTTTAAAACATTTAAAACCTCCAGGCCAAAGGTCAGTTCTGCTCATAAAGTTTTACAGCGTTACCACAATTACCCTACTATGGTGAAATTATCATGGGAGCAATACGAGTCATAAAATATTCCTGTGCTTTTAGCAGCTATGTCTTATTCCAACATTAGTATTATCTATGATTATTAATCAGAGCTATAACACACCCCAAGAAAGAATCTTTTAAGACCAGATGTTTGTGAGCAAGTTGAGTTCAAGCTGAAACAAAAAATAAGATGAGTTGCACAATATAAGAAGAGATTCACTGATGAGAAATGTTCATTATCAATAATTCAGGCCTACTGTCAGTTCCAACTAGTTTATGTTCATATATGAAACACATCTGTAACATATCTAAATATTTAAGACTACAGAGTCCGCACATTTCCTGTGGTGTTGACAAACAGCACAAACACACAGTTTTACAGAGTAAAGGTGACTAAAATAACAGATGAAAAGACTTTTTACTGAGAGGAGGAAAAGAAAGGGAACTGCAGCAAACCTAAATAGCACCGCAGACGTTTGTCTACTTCCAAATGCTTGTGTTGTTGTATGCACATCCTATGTCAACACCTGCTGCCTCTTCCATCTGTGAATCTGTTGCTCATTCTGTATCAAAATCATAATAAAGAAAAGCAATGAATCTTGGTATCTAAAGAATAATTCAAAGAGGTTTGTACGAGCTTGAGATAAAGCAGTACACAGCAAACGACACCTTCAAAAACACAGCAACAATGAAATCAACATGTCCTCTGCTACAGAGTCTATTTGTGCCGTTTAAGCCTGAAACTTATACATTTGTTTTAATACTTCACCTCTCAGTAAGAAATAAGGGTTCTTTATCTCTCAGCTAGCTTTGAGGTCTGGTGAATACAACACACTTAATGATATTATGTTTACAAACCCAAATCCCTTTTGGCTTGTTACTTGGCACTTAATGTCATAAAATTTGCCTGAGAGTCATAAAGCCAATCAACAAGTCCTACAGCCTGTCTGAGGTTTGTATGTATGTACTGTATCTCATTTACTTTCATTTTGATTGTAAAAGGGTGAGACAAGAAGGGAAAATGTTGAGTTTTATAGGTTACAAAGGTTAATTTGAAAGATAAAATTAAGAAATGTTGTGATCAATTAACCGCCGATGATCTTATTCGAGCAAATGTGCTAAAAAGCCAATCAAATTTTAAACTGAATATCTTTAGGTTCTCGTCTGTTGTTCTGACAAAACAAGACACTTTGCCTGGGATTCGATGAAACTGTGTTTTGTTCCTATTATTTATTAATTTTTTTAAACTTAATGAAAATAATAACTATTGGAAGATTACATGTTGAAAAACGGGGAAAAGCATAAATTCCTCTTATTAGAAAGCTGGAACAAAATAGCTGGTGACTGATTTCTTGTCATTCAACCAATTGATTAATCAATACTGTGCGTCATACCAAATTTGTGGGCACTGTAGGAAGTCATCAGCTGGCAGCATTATTAGGACTCCTTTAGCACATGTGTTAATCCACCATTTGATAGCAAACACTTGGTTTTATGTCTAAAATATCAAATAGATTTACAATTTTTTAGATAATCAGGTATGACACGTTGTAAACTGAACAATATACGATGTAATGCATGACCCCACAATACTGTACGATCAATAGGACCCAGTGAAGGACTGAACCATGACTAATGTGGTTCATTTGGCTGCTCAAGACCTCTGCATTACACCATAAACAGACCTGCCCTGTTCAACAAAGTAAACCTAAATATTCAGATCAGATCTCAGCTGGCTTTTGTGTAATCTTGTGAAATGTTTGTTACCACATTGAAGGCTCAGAAGGAAAAAAAAGAGGAAGCTTTTGACAGTCTGAGGGTGTGGGCGAGTGAAGCTTTGCTTGTGGATAAAAACAGATAAATCAGAGATGAGCTTTTACAAGATGATGCATCAAAAATCTCTTATTTCATGACGTTTCATGAACCTTAACAATAATTCATAGGGCAAGTCATCAGGCAAAAACACAAACTTGGTCAGCTCTCAGTAGGCAGACTGGAACAATACCAGGGCAGAGACTGCAGCCACACAAGTTATCTCATCGCCACTGACAACCTGGGTGTGTCTCCACACAGGAATATTTACCAACTTGTATCATCCCCCATCAGACCAGAGGCTGCTCCAGTCATGTTCACATTCACCCTCATTTACCGACCATTACTCATCTGCAGCTGATGCTGTATAAAGGTATAAAGCTAATCGGGGATGTTTCAAACTAACAGGCGGGTTTAAACGCTTTTCTAAAGCGGACATTAGCGACATTAGAGCCTCAGTGATTTCACTGTTAAACTTATAGACTGCAGCTACAGTTCACACACTCCGCTCCATTGTGTGGAGCCTCGCAAAGCTGCTAATTTGATTTAATAAAAAAAAAAAAGCGTGCCCTCCCCTCCCCATCCTCACTCCCACGACCTCAAATTTCACATGTCACCGTTGAGGACATGTTTTATTTTCTTCTTCTTCACTTTAAAAACATTAAACTCAGACGAGAAGCAGCAGCTTCACGGAGCTACAGCTACACAACTTACTGACCGGCCGCGGCAGGTGCAACGGGTTCACTTGACTCCCCGCCAGAAGGAGAAAACACAAAAACAACTTCTCAAGAGAATTAAACATGTCTCACCACTTTGCTCCCCCAGAAAGACGAGTTTGAATTTTCTTAACGGGTTCCCAAAGTCACTGCCCACGGACATTTTGAAGAGGAGAAGGAGGAGGAAGAAGAGGGGGGTTTCTGGACACAGCAGAGGACAACCGGAGTGGACTTGTGTTTCCTTCCTTCGGTGTCGGTCGGTGAAGATGCTGGATGAAATAGGCGGTGATGCTGCTTCCAGTTCAGCCTCTCTCTCTCTCTCTCTCTCTCTCTCTCTCTCTCTGCTGCACCGGTCCGTGACGATTTTTTTAACCCGGGGACTTGTGCGCATGCGCGGCCTCTCCTCGTTCTCCTGTGAACTGACAGCCGTGCTATGACATGACGTCATACGTGTTGGAGGAGACAGGGCGGCAGACATGTAAAACACGCTGCCGGGCCTAAAAGTTTCATGCGTCTGGCCCAACTTGGTCTCAATTTTGTTCAACACAAATGATAAACAATAGTTGTCCAAACATACAACAAACTATACAGGTCACACTCTACCGTTCATTTTATATTTAAATGGTTGCTGGAAAGAGGAGCACACAGAGGAGGCTGAAATATCCAGATTGTTTTTAGTCTTTAGCCTGAGTTAACTTCAAAAATCACTGCATCCTACATTTCCCAAAATGCATCTGGACTGAGTTACTCCTTACATCTTACCTACCTGGTAAAATGTCATCATTTTACCAATGCCACACTCCCTATTTGCACCATAACCTGAGATTACCACGATGGCAGATTATATTGTGAGCTCATTTAAAATAACAGAAAACATTGCACATGTGTTTCTACAAGCTGAAATATATTTACCCATTATGATCCTCAGAAGCTTATATGTGAAAATGTACGTAATGTGCCTAGATCCAGTGTATAGTAATTCTCCACATCCATCTGTAAAATATGAACAAGAGATCTCAGCGTGTCAATATAAAAACACGTGAAACACATTAAATCCCTTCAGAAAGGGTGTCATATTTTCCACCTGACCGTGTCCAAGATGCCATTGTGTTGTGTAAGAGCCTGTAAGCTGCAAGTTTGTCTTTATCAATTAATCTTTAAGAGTGAAATGACAAATATATGTGAGGTATGCAGTGAGAACCACATTCATCCATTCATTGTCAGACTGGCGTCAGGTTACAGCAGCAGCAGGTCAACAAGGTCATCCAGGTGTGAAATAACAAATCTGTAATAATGAAGGTGTTAAAATAACATTTTTATCATCATTACTATGGTTTCCCGTGTCACTGAGTGTAGACTTTGACTTTACAGTGTTTAAAACATTAAAAACAAAAACAAGTAAAATACCTCACACTGACGTGTTAAATTGTACTGTATATTTATTATCAATCAATGACACTTATACATCTTTGCACTCCACTGTAAAAACAACCATACAAACACACCAGTAGATACCATAATGCATATGGTTAATGGCTAATTAATTTTTTTGAATAACAGTGTATGTATTTGATATCTGAAGATTTATTTAAATCAAGTGCTATACGTGTTATATATAAAACGAGTATTGCAGTTATCACAGATGTCTCTGTGAGACGAACATCTATAAAAAATAAACTTAAATATTAAGCTATACAGTTAATTAGTTACAGAGTATGTTCCCATTGCAAATCGAAACCTAAATGGATTCCAACCTCACAGGAACAAATAATATGCAAGGATAATTATCTCTTGTTTTATCATTGGTCAGACCCTTGTCCCTTGTCTTAGATCCATGTAAAATGCTGTGAGGTACCACACAAGGTGTCACACGAGAGGTCTCTGAGCTTGTACTGAGTAGACCATGTTGGCAAAGTAGTTCCAATCACTAGCTTTAAAGCTTCCAAAAACATCACAGATTTCCCCTTTGGAAAATGTATATATAAAGTCCAACCCATGAGGCACCACAGGTAAGTGGGTCTACAGAAATTGAGGTCAGTGTAGGCCCGTCTTGACCCGTGGATTTCTCCTCCCACTGACACAGCTCGTCTCAGTGCACTGTTCTTCAAAACGTTTCTCACCGCAGCAGATTTAAAAAAAAAAACAAAACAAAAATAAAAACAGAGGATCTGATCAACACAGATGCTCAGCGAGGTCACAGCAGTCCTTCGGTCCTCTTCTCCAGACTGTACTCCTGGGTCCGATTCACCTTCCACCCCAGTATCATCAGCAGAACGATGCCCATGACCTTATAACCCACCTGTAAGCCCAAGTACCTGCATGGGTCAAACAGAGAAAAATAAGAAACTGTTGGCAGCGATGTGGCTGAGTTGATTATGTGTACATGATACATATGTGATAAGTGAAAATGTATCTAACCGGTTCCTCAAGATGTTGTTGTCATAGTAACCACAGCTAAACTTCTTTTCACACACACGCCGCCACCAGATACATGATGTGTCAATGGCCTTTCCGAAAAGAGCAGGAGCAGGAAGCCAGGCTGAGGGGACAGAGGACAGATTTTATTACCTAATGTTGCTTTTGATAAAGTTATCTTTCTCTCTTTTTCTTACAACTTCCTTATAGTTTTTTCATTTTTCTGTTAATCTATTCTCATGATTTTATGCTGTCAGATAACTTTCTCCTTACAGGAAAAATATATTAAATATAATATATCCAAAGTGAAAATATATATATATATATAAAAACAGGAATAATAAAACAAGCAATTTTAGTCAAGTTATTACACAATTTATTGGCTATTTTTTTCTTTTTACATAATCTGATCTTTCTATTTCTTTTTACTGCTGACAATGAGTAACAGGAAATTTGGAAATTTGAGTGAAATGTTCTTAAACAAAAGAAAGTGCATCATTAATGTAATAATATGGTTTCATTTGAACTTTTGTGACCTGACTTACCTAGTAATCTCATGAGTAAAAACTGGATTCCTATAGCAAATGATTTCTCTTCAGAGGGAACAGATCTGCAGGAAGAAGATAAAATTATGACAGTGATGAATGGGCACATTTGTTTTCATATTTAAGTCCTGTATTAAAAACATGCAACTTAAACACTTAACTTGATTAACACCACTGGATAAATCTGTCAGCATATCTTTAAAAACCTTTGCAAGACTAATTTCTCAACAGATTTCCTAACTTCAGTGGGAGTCTTTCAGTTTTCTGATCATTCTTGGCTTGTGTGGCGCACTCATTTATTAACGGTTGTGTCAGACTTTTATAGACTTCAAGAAGAGCCTGGCCTGACTGTTAAAAACAAGAGCAGCTCAGTGTTTGACTGCAGCGGTTACTGGGAAGGAAATGCTCATAAAAATCCTCTTTTTAAGAATATGAGTATAAAAGATGACAGAGGCAGAGAGAGAGCTGTGGTCAGATTTGGAAATGTTTAACAGCAAGATAATAAGACACTGTAGAATGATACAGCGCTGCTTGTAACCAGACTGAAATATGAAGTTCATTAAGCAGAATGCATCACATCCTCCGTCCGTACTTATTTCTGAATAAGCACGGACGGTGTGATGTTTGAACATTTACTGTGTCCTGTAGTTTATTTTCATTCTTTCTCACCTGAGCACCATCATGTACATGGGGTTGTGAGTGAGGCAGGCGATCAGTGATGCCAGAGAGATGACGAGTATGACAGGGAGCAGTAAATGGGGGCAGCTGTTGGGGCAGGGAGCAGGGAGGGCATAACTCTGGCTGCCAGGTACACACTTACAGTTGGTGTATTGCTGTATACAAACAGAATGCAGGGAATATTATACAAGGGAATATTAATGTTGTTGCCTGTGTACAGAAATTAAAAACAACTTTTCATTTTTACCTCATACCTTATCTTATATACATGTTATACTGTAGTAAAAGTGTATCTGCTTAACTTTAAATACTTTAGGGAGAAAGGGAGGTAGTGTGAACTGGACTAATCAGTAAAAATGCGAACCGTACTTGCAACAGTAAGAACATTTGATTAATGAGGTTAATAATGACTTTGCAAAACATGTAAACATGTTTTCCCAACTGCAGGCAAAAAGGTCGACTTCCATGACGTGAGATTGTTTTTCTCTCTTTTTTTCCCCTTTAAATAGTAGCTTTTAATATTACTTCATATCAAAATACAGAAATCAAAAATGTGTCATATCATCTGCCCACTTGTGGACATGTGATTCCAAAAGAAAGGAAAGGAAATAATTATTCTGTGTTTTCTATAGATTAATCCACAGTCTGTGTTTGTGCCTCAGTATTACACAGTGGGTTTACATGTTGAGTCAGTCTGACTAAGACTCTATTAGCAGTCACACAATCCACCCACTAGACGACTGTGACGCTAAAAATCCCGATGCTCTGTTCCTTCTTAAAGCCACTCCAATATGCTCTGTAACTAATACGCATTCATCAGACATCGATTGTGAGTCACTCGACTCGAGTCGTGTTTGGAGCAGAAGCTACTGGTTGAAGAGACAAATTATCAAGGTCTCAGACTTCATGTCACTGCCCCTGCATAACATCTGCAATCAGTTTAAGGAGCATATGGCAGATATGCAGACTGGGACACTGAAACAAGATTTTTCTCAAACCCAAGCAGGCATTTAAGGGTCAAATTCACTTCCTGTTCCAAAGTAACGACTTGAGAAGTAAAACAAAAAGGTCTAAGAGAAAAGTCTTTGCCCTGAGGAGCAGATTATAGCATATGCTTGATGCTTTATGGCGTTTCATTTGTGGTATGTATTCCAGGGAGTACTGCGTCTATCCGTAAGTACACAGTCAAAAGCTAATCACAGCCTTACAGGCTAATCTACAGATCCTGGGCCTGAACACAAAATAAATGGCTATGCTGTCATCCCTACGCTGAGAAAATTATAGATGATTAAAAGAGAAAATTATCAAAGTTTTGAAAATCCTGCTGTAAAAACATAGTTTCCCAGCTTGAAAGTTTTTATATTAATTATTTTCTTTTGAAAAAATCTAATCTAGCATTCTTATCTTAAATAATTACGCAGTATAAGGAAATGTCATTAATTGCAGATGATAATCTGGCCTGTTGTACCATCTGATTCTAATGTGATGCATATTTTCCCTGGCAGAAAGGGGAGCTACAAGTGTAGCATTATTTACACAGCCCTGATGACACAACAATGCCATCAGGGAGGGAAATCGTGAACAGGTGTTTAAAGGAGGTGCTGACCTGAACTCTGTGGGTGTTATTGGGGTTTCTAGTAAAGTTGGTGCAGCCTGCATGACAAGGAGAAATGTACTCAATGCCGTTAGAGCCACACACGGGGTTGAAGGAGCCGGAGAGACAGGAGCAGTTGGCGTAACACAGCAATGCCGACCTGTGGATGATGGAGACACAGAGTCAAACAACAACTTCTAGTTAAGACTGAACATCAGAAATTATTGTCTGAGCAACTTGAGAATACTTCAGGTGAGTTTTAGAGGCACAAAAATACTGTTTACACTCACTCTTGCTGTCCGGTTTCAAAATAATTGACCTCTGAGACTTTCTGTGTGGGACAGCCCATGAAGAAGAGAGGGATACAGAGGAGAGTGGAGATGGTCAGCATAACCACAGAGAAACGTGGGATGGTCTTCAGAGAGAGACCTGTCCTCTTCATGATTACCCCACCAACCAGCATCCCCACAGCTACTGCGGGCAGATTCACAGCACCTGGGAACCATAAACAGCTTTGTTATCGCCACATGAAGACGACATTCATTGTCTTTTAAAGATGACCAAAGAGATGTCATGAGTCATGTCATATTACACACCCGTCTTTAACACAAAAAACAGATGTAGCCCAAAAACAAATAAAAAGGGTAAGCTTAAAGTACACACAAACAAATTTTCACTTAAGAAAAGATAGCCGCACAATGATAATTCACTTTTTGGAAAGTGGCCATAGTGTGAGTGGCCTGACACACTCCAAAGAATCCATTAAATGATTTTAACAGACTGTTTCATTTCACCTCTGGAGACTTCATAAAAATGGTTTAATATATACCACACCGTATATTATGACTTGCATTATTTAACAGCCAGCAGACTCCCAAGGTCAGTTCTCTTTAATATTTGCATTCCGACGGTACCTACCCACTAGCAGGCTGCTGTAGGCAAGTGAGGTGCTGTACTGCCTCGCCAAAAACTTGTTCAGGAATGTAGAGAGACCTGCAATCACCGAAGAGAAGCAGCACTGGGCCAGGACCAGTATCAGGAAGAGAGGGCTCAAGAGGAGGTGGACAAACATTCTGGGAAACACTGATTAGACACAGATACATACAGATGCACTGATTAATACTGGAAATTACATCAACAGAAAGTCTGTCAATCTGTTACACAACATGTTGAAAATATAAAACTATGTCAAGTTAATATATAGTTAATATTTGAATCTGTCTGTATATAATACACTTACTTTTCAGGAACTCTGGTAAAGAAATGGCTGGTTTCTTAAAGTCACGGCTCATGTCACTGTCACTTCCACTCACCTGGAAAATAATATGTAGTGCACAATGTTATTCATGGTTAGAGCCTTGAATCATCAAGACAATTAAGTTTAGAGCTCATCATTTATCAGACATGCAATGAACATGGAGACATTTATGATTCAATCCAAAATCACATCAGCCCTGAAGACTTGAGTTATCAGTTAAAACTTCAAAAGTTTCTTTCTTCCATCTTTTTCTTTTCTGTCATTTCACATTCTCCTACAAAAAGACCCCGTCTCCTCATGCAGTGCAAACATCAGATTGAGCTGACAGTTCTGTGTAATGGCTCCACAGTGCTCATACATTCAAGATCATCTAAAACTGTCACAGGCCAAAATGGAAGATTTCTTTGCAAGGTTTTGGTCTGTTGCGAGAATCTTTGTGTGGATTTTTCAAAGGGAAACTTAGTTTTAAAAGAATTGAAATGTGTATTTAACAGGAAAAAATATATTAAGTAACCTTATGTCTGTCTGTATTACTGCTACTGCTTGAACTGGCAGAAGCTCAATCTTTCAAAAAACATAATCATTATCTGTAGCTGATTTGATCATGGCTAAATATTTCATTTGATCAATTGTTTGTAGTTAACCAAACTATTTCCATTCATCCATCCCTTTTCTACCCCTTTATCCCATACTCAGGGTCAGCTTGCAAAGAAACACGCTAACTACCAGTTATTCAATCTCAATGGATGAAAAAAACAAATAAACAAACAAAAAAACACTCTCGTTCCAAATACCGCCTTGGAAATCCCTAGTTTCTACTGCTATAACACAAAAACTGATATGAAAACTTTATCATTTTCATATCATGTTATTCCTACAAAGTCCTGAACAAAAGCTGGAAAATCCCGCGTTTGAACAAACATAAAGAGGATAAAATCCATTTGGAGCAAGAGACTTTATCTCATCTGTGAATACTGTCTTTCGCAGATTGTTTAAATTGCCTGACACACAAAAAGAATTCATAACTCAAACAAAAAAAATATTTGGGGATTTGAATGTGCTCAGTAATGATAATGCAGGGTCATTGAAGCTGAGATATGAACTTGTAATTCTGATTTAAAACCAACAGGTGTCAGTAAAACACGAGAGAGGAGTATTACCACACTGAATCACATAATTTTACATTTTATAGCTGCAGAAAAGGATAATACCTTTACGAAACCATCACTAATCAATAATACATATCACTGTTTGGCCATGAAACATGACTGCATTGTACTCAAGATCTCTGTGAGAGAGACTTACATCATCTTCTGAAGGCATTTGTCGTGGGAAAAAGAAATACGGGATGGAGGTGACAACCAGGCAGCCGGCGGTTATGAGCAGGCCCAGCCACCAGGCCCCGACCCAGCGAGGGTCACCAGGTCTCAGCTCTTTTTGTTCAGCTCCTGCAAGAAATAGAGTGGGACATTAAAGCATCTATGCTGCTTTAACCTGCCTACAAATTAACTTGAAGATTAGTTTAAAGACCTAAACATTACCTGAAAGTCTGTCCACATCTACATAGATCTGCAGTGTGAATGAGCCCAGCAGAAAGCCAATGGCAGGTCCAAACACAGACACTGCAAACAGGATGGCTGTGAATGATAAGAGAGCGTGTGAGACACAGTTTCTGAAATGCTGTTGCTGCCAAATATTGACCTTAGAAATTCAAAATTGTTTTTCACATGGAACCAATTCTTGGATCAGTTAACATTCAGTGTAAGTTTATTTTGGCTTTTAGGCATTAATAGACCTCAATTCAAGTCATATAAAAAAGAAAAGCTGTGATCCTGATAAAGGAGCTGAAAAACTCATGAAAGTTGTTTTATCTTTTTCTGAAGGACACTGATTGAAATGGCAACTAATGTCTGAGTCATTTTGCTGTTCGCCTGTGGTTTGAATTTGACTGAACTGATTTTAACACGATTGACTGTGAGAGAAGAAAGCAATGAAGGCAACTATGGCAATGTGCTTAATCTATCACACTGCAAACTTATGATGTGTAATAACTAAGCAGAACCATATGACTTTAAGGTCAAAGTATATTAAAAATCTTCAAAGTTAAACTATATTAAAGAACTTTCCTATGTGCAAACTCACAGAACTACCTACTTACACGTCTTAACCCTCTGGTGTGTCTCTAAACTACAAGTCATTCACCTATGTAAAGAGGGGAGTTGCCAGGTCCAGCAAAATCATCTATGTAGGAAATCCCAAAGGGCTGGATGGGCACCGAGCCCACACCAAACAGCAGCTGAGCACTCGCCATGAGCAGCCACAGGTTGTTAGTATCTTTCAGACGACTGGACTCATTGCGGTCACAAGACTCGGACTGGCTCGAGTTCTGATGCAGGTTGCAAATGTCATGGAGATCTGGATCAGCAGATGGTCACACAAGGTCAGAGAGGAGAGGGGGAAGGGGAAAAAAAGTAAACACAGTGATGGTTAATGACAAGCCAGTGGATGCAGATGTTCAACTGCTTTAATTTCCTGAAACTTCTCTGACTCTTCACTGACACTCTGCTCGATGCCAGAGTACTACATCCGAGGGCAAAATGAGGAAAGGAAGAGGGAGATTGTTATTAAAAATGAAATGACCCGGGGTAATTTTAATCTCCTTAGTTTTAAGTGAGTTCATAGGGATTATTAATTTCCTCTGGATTTATGCAAAAGTTCAACTGGAGAGCAGCAGCACATTTTCTAAAAACACCAGCAAGCCAAATGCTATGTTCTTGTTTGACTCCCACTGACTGCTTCCCTTCCTAAAGAAACGCTTAAGTTAATTCCAATTAAATGCACAGACATATTTGTATATTCATGAGTTACTGTTCATGAGTCACATTAACTATCAAAGCAGTGCAAGCTGAGACAGAGAAGAAATGAGCTCTTGAGTTCAGTGTCTTACCATGAAAAACGGAGTCATATTTGTAAGACTGGGATATGAAATGAGGTAAGGTCAGTATCATGGCACTGACAGCCATCAGTAATCCACCCATTCCAATAATGCGTGGACGGTGAAGCCGGTTTCCAAAGTAGCTCACGAACACAATCAGCACACTGTTACTGATCTGAGAGACAAACACAGATATCCACACTTAAAAAAATATATATTAATTTCACATTTATGTTTATAGTAATCTAAAATTAACAGAGAAATGAGTAGTGTTTCACTATAACCGAAATAATAAATGAAGTTCATAAATTCAAAACTGTATCAACAGATCATTTGGCCACTTGAGGGCAGTGCAAACATGTTGTGAATGCCAACTTCTCATACTGGGCAATATGGCCAACTTGTTAGCAACAATAATTGATAAAGGTACGTTAATTATTCACTCTTCTTTTTGCACTGTTGTTCACCAACAACTCAAAATAAATATGTCTTTTAAGCAGTGGTCATATGCTGTTTGCTAACTTTCTCTGTGCACTACTTGCACAATCAGTTCTGCTCATATCAGAGCTGTTAACACTGATAACACTGAGAAAAACAGCTGACTGCTACGATGGGAAACACCGTTGAAAACAATTTAAGCGTGGGCCATGAAGTGCAAACAATGATAAGGACTGCTCTCTATTATCCATAGTGATAGTGAAAGCTTTAATTAGCCAACTAGCTTTAAGTAGAGCTAATACAAAACTCAACTGGACAGCACTCGTCTGTGTTTTGATAAATATCATCCAGTCAAATCAGATCAGATGTATCATAATGAAACTCTCAGAGCAGCAAAATCCTGACAGTTTCTCGGCTGCAAACAAACTAAAACCAGCAACGTGTGAACACAGTAACTTAATTAGTGATAACTGACCTGTGGACATGGAGACTTGGAACCTAAAAAACCTGGGAAACATCTCTCTGACGGATACAGCTATATCCTGCTTGAGCATAAAATCCAGGACTCTCCACAAAGATTGTGTAACAGAACATTGTCTCATTATTTCTGACCCTTGTATCTGTAATAAAAACTGTTCCAAAACACTTGAATCCTGTGTGAATCGTGAGGAAGTGTGATTTTGATATGTTGCTCATTCTCCAATTCCTCCTCTGTCATCGGTATCCTTGAAATAAAGCTATCAGGATCTCAAACTGTGTGAGGGTATGTTATTGTTGGCTCTTACCTCATTGAGAGAGGAAATGGTTCCCGAAGAGTAGCTGCTGAGGCCGTAGCGCCTCTCAATAGTGGTGATGGTGCTCTTAAAGTAAGAGCTGTACAGCAGCTGAGAGAACTGCAGGAGGCCGTGGCACAGGACGAACAGCTGAAGATGAAGAGACAGTAAAAAAAAGCATGAGAACAGAAAAACAGAAATACTGGCAGGTGAAAAGATACAGGACCCTTGGAAACACATTACCCTGTTGCCCGGGGCAATTTCACTGTTACATTTAATCTTAACAGACAGTAAAGAAGTTTAATAACCGTTTAAGAAACCGATGAAAAACTACTCCACAACAGAGTTGCTTATCGCAACTGTCCAGTTGTGCTCCGACAAAAGCTTGTAACAGTGATGGAAACGGGGCTTAAAATAGGTTATACTCGTAAATGTCAACACTGTGTTTTGTGCAATAAGTGCAAAAGACATTTGGCTGGTCTCACTTGGAAACAGATCAGTCTCAAAGTTTTAAACATATTCCTCCTGAGAGGCTTGAATTGTTTGTCTTAAATTGTTTCAAGGAGCAGAGATCGATTCAGAGGAACCACACAGTTATCCCATGTGTGGGACTTAAAAAACACAATCATTAATCCAACCAGTGGACAAATGGAATGAATACCTAAGAATCAGCCGGCCAATACTGTCCGCATAGTAACATGCTCTGTAAAGTAAAGAAACCAAACAGCTGCTCCAGTAATACAACTAACACAACATGAAAACGCCACATTCATCCACTTAACTATTGTTGACAGGAAGGCATCTTCCCTTGACAGAAACCCAACTGTTACAGTTGCCTCACACGTTGCTATTGTGACATCCTTTCCTAAGCGATTTCACACCAGTTCACACTCTAATTCATGAAATTTTGATAGTGCACATGACCTCAAGTTGTGAATGAGAAGATGACGTCATCTCTGTCCAGAGGGTAATTTCATTATAACATTATGATCTTTCCAAGTCCCACACAGATCATTTACGTTACTTGATAAAAAAAAAAAAGAACAATAACACAGTGGAAATGTACCCAATGACAAGGGAAAGTTCTGCATTAAAAGTTTTAATCAAATAAAAGTATCGATGTGTAGCAAAATCACAGGGACAGATTTTCCAGATTGGTCCTTTTTATTATCATCTTGATAACATCATTTAAAGGGATGTGTTAGCACATAAGAAACATTTTAATAATGTAGTTTGCTGGTTAATGTTGATTGGTACCAGCAGGAAGTCACTGGGAGTTTTTGAGGTGATGGTAAACAGATTTTGTCATCTTTGGACAGAGGCTGGCTGGCTGTTTTCCCCCGTTAATAAAGCCTTTAGCCTGTGCTAAGCTAGGCTAACTGTCTCTTGGCTGTAGCTTCATGTTTTGGTAATTTAAAGAGTAATGTCAGTTTTTTTCATCCAACTCCCAACAATAAAAAAAAAAAAAAAAAAAACATTTTCCAAAAATGTCAAACCACACCAAAGTCCAAATTGAGTGTTTGATTTTGTCAAATCCCTAGAGGTTTGAGGTTGACTGAAGTCGACAGATCAAAATACAATGTTTGTGTAGAAGTATTAGGTAATATAAGGTCAACGTTGATTGCTAGGTAAGATAAAAGTTTGTCCAAGTTGTATTAATCACTTGAGTAAACGTACAAACTGTGGTCTCAATCAAGATCAAGATCGAGATTTATTTTGGTGAAGTTGTAGTGATAACCCAGCCGTCCAACAGCAAAGCAGTAATACATCTGTTTCTCCTAGGAGTAAAATGTTGCAAAAGTAATGAAGTGTGTAATGCACTGATGAGGTTTTGGAATCAATCTCAGTCACTCATTTAGTTTCAGCTAATACGCTATGATGAGTTAACAAATAACGGACTCGCATGTCTTCCTCACACCCAGAGACGTGAAAAGATCCACTGGATGGATTCCTGCTTGTCTCTCGCTAAGTGTGTGTATGTGACAGGAGGCCACAAATCCAACACTGACGGTAAAGATACGTGTTGAGATTAAAGAGTGAATTTGCTATGAAAACAATAAGTCAAAGCTTTCAGTTTGCTCAGTGCCTGCCAGGTCAGCTGAGGGAGAGTAAACTATGCGTTCGGCTCAGAACAGTTAATGCTCCTATTAAAACTCGGCTTTATGGTTTGTTAGCAAACACAATAGATGCTTTTATACTGTTGTTAATATTTCATCCTCATTTTGTATCAAGTAGGCTTCCATTATCTAAATGATTGGACAGGACCTATTTGCTCAGACAGGCAAAAAAAAAACTGTTTTGTTTATATTTTAGATTAATACAAAAAGTTAGCGGTTCTTGACTGCTTCTTTGTTCGAAGCCTCAGGTCAACGTCAAATCCATTTTAGGTTTTAACAAAGTTGTATTAACATTTATAACGCCGATAGAGCCTGACACAAATATCATATTTTGGAGACATCTTGTTGGCTTTTAGACTAAAAAGTTGTTTTTGACAGCACATAATCCACTATAGTGAGAATTTTCACCTTTGGCTTTAAAAAAATGATAAAAAACAATTTTCTTACACCCTATTATAACTAATCTTATCAGTCTGTCTGAGGAAGGATTTCAGAATGTTGAAACCTCAATTAGATATTTACTGCTTCACAAGCTGCAGAAACAGAATTTACTATTAATCCACGCTGTTAATACAACTGATTTAAGCCTATTTGATGTTCGTGGGCAGGAAAGTGCATGTGCGGAGTTGGATTCTCGGTGGATTATGTTCACATTTATCCTTCTTGAACACTCGCAGCTCCGTCTGACTTCAGGTTATTGTCCCAGCCTTCAACCCTGCTGTGAAGGGAAGAATTGAGGGAAGTTCACAGTTGAATTTCAAACGCTTTTACCTCAGGGACACGTGTTGTAGCAATGGCATTAGACATCCATGGATTTCCAGGAGGAAATTATTATTAATTTGTTACAAAAAAAAAACATCTTGCTCAAAAAAAATAAAAAAATAAAAAAAATAAAATAAAGGGAAAGCAACGTGTACAAAGTCTCCCAGGATACTTGAAAGAAACGAAAACCACGGTATCACCTCCCATCATTGTGAAACAAACTCTAAACACATTTGCTTCACAATGGCATCATGAACAAAGGAGTGCTTTGGTACATATTTGTAAGAATAGTCAGCTGTTTTGGGGAAAAAAAAAAACATTACTTGCCCTCTTGCTGAGATTTTGATGGGAAGATCAAGAACTGATTGGCTTAGCTTAGCATTAAGACTGAACAATTAAATAGCCGGCCTTGCTGTGTCCAAGCAGCAGTACACCATCTATAAAACATGCTGCATTAAATCACATTTAAATGAAATAAATTCAATCCATAAAAACACCAAACTTAAAAGCATAAGCCATGGTTTTAGGTGTTGGACTTTTTCTCGTTTTATAGTGGTTGTGAAGCAGTAGAGTTTGTAAAAAAAAAAAAACAAAAAAAAAACATAAAATACAAACTATATGGTCTGTTTTAAATCAGTAAGATGTACTGTGCTAATTCTTAGATGATTTGTCTCTTTGAGAAGCTGGTTTAAGTCTAAGATCTGAGCGCTAAGCCAAGCTAACCACCACGCTGTAGGTTCATATTTAACGGACAGATGTGAGAGTTGCCTCAATCCTTTCGTCACATTCTCAGAAACAACATGAATCGATGTACTTTCCCTCTAAAGGCTAAACTGTCATTTCAATCTAGTGAAATAGCCACAAACGTGAGCCACGTGTTCAGGTGCACCGAGGTGGGGGACAGGAGCGAACAGGAGCCGAGAGCTTTCAAACATTTCTGTTCCACTGTTCAAGAAATAAACAACATGCAGCCGTGAGCAGAAACTTGGCTTGAATGTTGACAGAAATATTCTTCTAAGAGAGTTTGATGGTGCAACATGGGGGCAGACTAGGTGCAGTCCAAGAAGATAAGTCGTAAGTTGTGAAGAAAACAAACAGAATGTCCTGATGATCCTGGGCAAATAAAAAGCAAAGCCCTGTACAACATGTACTGGTGCCAAGAAAATGATGGATGGATATGATTTCTCCCTTTTGAAAGCGGTGTTGACCAGCTGGCCCTGCTGAGCGCAAAATGATCCAGTTTCATGTGAAAACCAACTCAGGCAGATATCTACTCTTTTGTTACAATTATTAACGGGAGATTGATAATGACCATCATATCTGATGTAACACAACTTGAACCACACTCTACTTTCTACTTCTAACCTCACTTTACTCTTTACCTGCTTCTCAGTGTGTTTATTCTGAACTACTCCCATTATCAAAATGTAACGTTACGTAACTTTGAACTTCAGGTGCTTCGGGCCTGAACACTCAAACACAGTGATGTGACGACGCCCTTAGAAAACCAATCTATATTTGTACATCTTGGTTTCATCGGCTGGGGGTGGGGTGGGGGGCTTTAAAATGATAAACAGGAGAGGATCTGCAGTAGTTAGACCCACCACAGTCTGTGTGAAAATACTTGAAGGTAAACATACTAAAGATATTTCAATAAACCTTCACCTTCTGGACATTTAGAAGTCACAGACTTACAAAATACAGACACATTAGTCACACTTCACATTCACACCAACACAAAGTTTTGAAAGCAACCAAGTGCAACATGGATTTTTTTTTTTCCACATTATTACTCACAACCCTGGAACAAACTGTTTCTTTATTCCCATTGTTGCCATACAGTGAATATTGTAGTAAAACTGCTCCTGTTGGCCCACAGCCTGGTCACAATACTTCACTGCTCGGTCACACTTCTCATGTTAGAGCCAGAGGAGCAGAGAATATATTGATCTGAACTGGACATACATAAAAACTCTCTGTCAACACTGACTGAACTGGAGGAAGATTTAGTCGACTCATTGATAATAATTTTAATCATTTTTCAATTTGTGACATTTATATTAAAAATTGTTTCTGGTTTTATACAATTTTCCTGACAAATCATTTTATAAATTTCTTCATTTCATCTTTCTTCAATACTGATGTGCCTTTTAATCAATTTCTATTGTTGTTACTGATCAAACCATGAACATCATCAGTATAGTAATTAGTCACAGCCCTGAAAATGTAGTTATTTAATCTTTCTATTTGCAGTTTAGCTTGATGACAAGTCTGTGACACATCTTGAAACTTTAGAGCAGTAAAATAACGGAGGAAAAAAACAAAAACAAACTAATAAAAGATTTTTTTTTTTTTTTTGGGTCACAGCAGTGGTCATGAAATTCCTCCCAAACACAGTTGTTGTTATGTCATGGCAGATTAAATTCATGTGCACTAACACTGCACAATTACATCTGATGTAAATGAGTTCTGACTGACCCTCTTGAAGCTATGAAGCTCAACAACTCGACATTATATCTGAGAACCTGTTTGTCTAAGGTGAAGTTGTGTTTGTTCTGTGCAACAACACAGAAGACAAATGCCCACAGTGTTTAGAAGTAGAAGAGAGAATATGAAATCACTTCAGTCCACTTGTGTTATTTGAGAAGGTAAATCTACCTCTTGTGGATACATAAACAGTGAGAACAAGTGCTCCAGGTGAAAACAGGACGTGTGACAGGAGTGAAGAGAGCAGTCTGGAGTCTTACCTTAATGCTGTAGCGCAACGAGCCCGGTTTCTGTTCTTTCATGTTCTTGGGGCAGTGAATGTCCATTAGCTCTCAGCTCGTGTGCGTGTGTGTCCTCGCGTGCTCCACTGAGCTCAGGGAGTAAAGAAGTCAGCCTCTCGAGGTTTGTCGGAGGTTGATGTCTTTATTGCCCTACACACACCCTCCTCCTGCCCCCTTATCTCCCCCCTCCCCGTCACCCTCCTCCTCTCCGGTGATGCACTGTGATGAAAGTGCACTGTCAAAAACCCACACTCACGTTCATGTTTTGAAAGTTGTAAATTTGAGAACAACCACTCCCGCAAGTGTTGGCGCTGAGTCACCCGCTGGTACGCGATTAGTGGCAAAACTACCTGCACCGTAGTCACCTGGAGGGCGAGACCGAACTTGCGCGACAGCTCAAGTAAAGGAGACTGACCACATGTGCACACACGGAAACCCACGGTCCGGCTGGTAAACAGCAGACATGTGCTGTCATCCCGCTGCCAGTGAAGCACCGCTTTGTTCTGCTGCTTCATTAATCGCGGTATGCGTCTTTCTGAGCCGTTTTCCAGCCTCGAGCTAATGAGCGGAGAGTCTACTGACAAATGAAGCCCGTTAAACTGAGCTGTGTCAGTGTGGTTATCGGACTGTTTACTTTACCTACAAGACGTGTTTAACTATGTGTTTAATTATTCCAGACGAGTGTTGTTTGTTTTAATCACTTCAGTGTGAGTGTAAGAGTTAAGACAGAACAAAGTCGTCGTGCTTTTGAAACAGATGCTTGGTTTACATTAGTCATTATTCCATATGAACACTGCTATTAATATATGAGCCGTATATGTCCATATATGGTAGTCGAACGCAGTGTGTGTGTGGTTGTAACACATACCATCACATGAAGATGAAGATTAAGTGTCCACAATGATGGCTGCCATCCTGATTTCAATATAAGTTAATATAATATAGTCAATATAAGTTGTTTTTTTTTTTTTTTTTTTGATCGGTGATCAAATTAATAAAATAACAAAGTCGAGGAGGTATACGAGATCAGACAGGCAGGAAGCAACAGGTTTTCTATCATTCACACTTTCTCTCGCTTCTCATTATTATTATTATTATTATTATTATTTTTATCATTATGTGTAACGATAAACAATCTGCTCAGGTTGAAGGAGTTTTTCACATTTCATTTCCTCTGAATGTCTGACATGGTTTCAAAAGGTTTGGACACCTGCGTTTATCTGAGGCCTTCAGTTCAAACCTACTGTAGTTAAAAAACAAGCTGCCGGGTTGATTTTAAGTATAATATAAGAATATATTCTATATTCTATATTCTTATATTATACTTGAAATCAACATGGCCTATTGTGTGTGTATACAATTGAAACAAACTGAATTCAAACAAATTGAAACAAACTTTCAGTCACCATTTATGGATGGCAGCTTAACATCTTCCTCTAAGTTTGTATGTATATTAAAGTAGATAAAATAGATAAAATATCACAAGGCTGTGAAGGTATACAAGATGAGCAGATAGACAGGAAGCAACAGGATTTCTATCACTCACACTTTCTCTCGCTTCTGATTATTTTCTGTCGTCACATACAAAATGATGTGGTTGACTGAGTGTTTCCTCTCACTTCATTCAATGTGGCATCCTGCCTCCGTTTCCACTCTGATATGGTTTTGAAAGGTTTGGACACTGGTCTTTGTCTGAGCCCTTCACTTAGTCTGAACACTGAGCACAGTCTGTTGTTCTCAACCTGTGATGAGGCCACAGAAAATCTCTGAGAAGAAAGTGAAGCAAATGGAGGATTTGTTAAACAGTTGTTAGATTTCCTGTGTCTTACGATGCTTTATGAAGGTTAACACCAGCTCTGGTGCTCTGACGTTTGACTGTGCCTCTTATCATAATGAATACTCGATTATGTTTTAATAGCACTTCACTATGATTAAATATTGACCACCAGTAAAAAAAAAAAAAAAAAAAAACGGTTCCTAGGCAACAGACACATCAGAGCTGACCTTTGGTAAATATTTATTATGTCAGGTGTTCAAGTATGTGTACGGGTGTTGTACAATCTCACAAAGGTGAGAACGAAAGGTTTTTCCAAACTATTAAATACAAAAGTAAAGAAAAAACTATCCAGGTTAGAACCTCAGTCCCAAAGAGCAGGATCACAGTGATCTCTGGGAAATAACCCAGAAATCCTCTCTAACCTCAAACACGGTGTCACTCTGGTTTTTATTTTGCAAACGTGTCCTGTTAACTGAGTAACTTGTACAGTATTTTGACACAGACGTCTGGTAATGGAATATCCACTTTCTCAACAAGTCTTGCAGCTGCATTGCTCTGTGGTCTATTATGGCTGCTGCCGGTGGGGAAATCGTACGTGGAGAACTGACTGACTGGTGATGATTGACGGCTGATCATTTTGAAACTATGTCATCTTCAAATACTGCTGCATATGTGGAAATACATCGACGCCACTTCTCATCACTGACGTGTGCTGCCTAGAAAATTAGACCACTGTAAACATCTGGAAGAAGCCACCAAGTAATTCAATGAAATCCTTTTACCTGAGCAATTCTAAGAGTTTATTTTATTTATTTTTTTTTTTTGCTAAACTAAATTTTCTCTCTGGGTCCCTGCAGCAGACTTGCTGGAAGGATTCTGCTCAAATTGGATTTTTACATAACTTTCCATTACAACATCATTGAGTATGTGCAGCATTCAAGGGACATCAGCTTCAGGCTACAGCTAAAGAGGCAAAACAAAAGCAACACAAGCAAAGAAGTGTTGTATTACACGAACACAGTAATCCGATCTGTGACTTAATTCCTTCACTCGTTTTTTTCTCTTCTATCAACACGAGGATGGTCGTCACGGCTGAACAGCAAAGGAATCGCTTTTGTTTCAGGCTTAACAATTTCAAATGCTATTGTCTGAAAATGCGCAGCAAGAGGGCGACATTGACACAGTGTGCTTTGGACGAGGAAAAACAAAATGAAGTAGGCGTACTATATTTAAAAATTCCCATTTAATTTGTGGATACGAACTCGGGAAGCAGTTTACAACCTTAATTCAACATGCAGTGACCATAAAGACACATCACAAAGATGTTAAAGGTGGGAGAATAAGATTAGACTAAGCTGGTAGGCAGTTGTGTGTTCACAGTGATTATTAGTGTTGTAGTTAAAAAAAAAAAAAAAAAAAAAAGTCAGTCGAAACGTCCTGTGAGGGTCTGTGTTCTGACGCAGAACAATTAAGCTTATAAAAAAAAAAAAAAAAAAAAAAAAGAAACATTAAGATAATTTTATTTGGCAGATGTGATAGTGGAAATAAAAATGTACAAAAGAGGAGATATGGTGGCATTCAAATAATAATAGTGTCCAAAATCCACTCTGGATGAGAAAAAAAAACAAAAAAAAAACAAGTTCATACACGCCGCTTTGTGGCGCTGATGTTGTAGGAGCTGTGGCGTCCACACGTCTGCTCCAGAGCTAAAAACAGCAATGTCATTTCCACTGAAGGTTGGCACATCAGTCAGGGAGACAGGAAAACTCATCTGCGGAACAATTATGTTAGTATCATCCAGAGAAAACAGTGTACCATTTGAAGAGGTCTCAGAAGTCAGCTCAACAAACACAACTGTGGTTTCCAAGAAGCCTCATGTACCAAGCTTGAGTGAAGCAGCATGCCTGACAATAGTTACATACAAATGAAGCTCTTACGTCTACGTTGGTACCTAAATCATTCTGCTGTAGTTACTCTCATCCAAACCACATCTACAACTCACACTGTCTTGCTAACAAAACTGTAGAGAATACTGTCTTTTAAAACCAGGTCGTCAGAATTATTATTATTATTATTATTATTTTTTTTAAAAAGGTCCATGGCACAAAAATGTCCATTAGTGCTGATGGTCTGTTCAGATGAGGTTTCCATAGTTTCGGTCCTCTTGGCAAAGGTCAAGCACTGTAATTGCCGCTTCTAGACGCTTTCAAAGCAAATGAAACAATTTTGACAAAGATTCTTTTTACGTTGCTATGCTGTAAAAAGGTAATTCAACTATATAAAAACTCCAAAAGACTGTACAATATAAAATCATGGGGTCGCCACATCTGCTGTCATCTGATAAGGCACAGTTTCCTCCATGTGTTCCTTATGAATAATGTCCATTAGTCTTTATTGTTGCTCCTTTTGAAGAAAAAAGTAAGCGTTCACACATAAGCCCCCAGCGCCGCGTGGAACTCTGTGAGACACTGAACGAGCTGCTGAAACTTAGGCCTCTCCTCTGGGTCCAGAGCCCAGCAACAAGCCATCACTGCAAACCTGCAAAACAGTGGCAAAAGGAAAAATAAATAAATAAACAAACAAACAGACAGACCAATTTAAATTCATTTCCAAAAGCAACTGAAGGATGATACATGGTGTGGAAAACACCATGTGCACTGGTATAAAAGAGGCACTTGTCATGCAACAAAAATCTGTAGCTGGCATCAGACTCAGGGCATTGTAATTACACGGTGCAAACTAAAAATGTTACACCTCCAGAACATGTATTGTCCTGAAACAGGAGCTGCCTGTGCAGCACAGATATAAATGAGTAAGACGTAATCATTTCTTAATCAATGCGGGCACACATACGTTTCATTTCGTAGACTGCAATATTTTGGAAAAGGAAGTCATTGCTTCAGCACCTATTGTATTTGGACGGAAAGCGTGCAATCGTTCCCTCACTGTTTGGGGGCGATTTCACACTTTAACACTAATGTTTTTTTTGTTTCAGACACATTTTTCTTCACTGTATGATGATGCCTTATCTTCTAACTGTACAGCTGTTAGAAGGCTAGAAGTAATGTAATGAACATTAAGGAGAAATGAATGTATTGTTTTTTTTCCTTTGCTTTTAGTACAATGAATATGAGTCATGAACAAAAACAAAAAAACACTGGGTGACCTTGCTCAGAGGTCACACTGGGAGATATAGTATGGCAATGAACAATGACCAAGCAAGGGCATGTACATATGAAAAGAAAAATATATAAATACAACTTAATTTTTTCTTGCTATGGTAGTTCTGTTTAAATTGGTATTGATAAAAAGACTGATAATTAACAGCAATAACCAAACATTTCTTTACGCAGTTTACACCTTTATTGATTCTGACACAAGCTCAAACTCTCACCGACTTCAGCCGATCAAGCACCATAGGTTAATCTGTCCCGGTGGATTGTGGGTATACACCTTGTTCTGCACTCTCCTCTCTCACTGCATGTTATTGTTTTAAAAGTCCCCTTTAGCTACAGGGAACAACAAAAACCACCTCTGTTCATGCAACCTACATGCTGAAAATGTCAGCCAGAGTTGATTTGCCACATATTTCACTGGAGGTGAAATATGTGGCAAAAATAACACTGACTTGCCCAATGCACTGAACCACTCCACTTCCCATGAGCTTCTGCGATATAAGTTTAATAACTTAGTGCAGGAGCCACATGTAGACAGATATTGTCTGTGGTTTTTAAAGAGTCACCTCGAGGGCAAAGATTATCAAAATTATGTTTGACATTTTTTAATCAGTGAAAATTTGATCGCACACTCCTTCACTGTTTTTGTGGCGTGAAGCAGCTTTAATTTCTTCTTATGCAAACGTTCGACCAAAACAAGCCCCTCCCCCCCGACACTGTTTTACAGCGACATAGTGGCTGCATCCCAGGCTCAGTGCCACCCGAGACAATTGTGTTTGGTTTAAAGAAAGCAAAAGTGTTTCTTTTTCCACTACAGCAGTATGAACGTGGGTTCAGCCAGACTATTCTCCAGTGCTGATAGAACGCAGTGGAGGTCTGGCTATGTAAGACTACAGCAGCCATGATCTGAGCCAGGAAACACCCTGTTATTATCCAGCAGCAAGAAGGTGAAAGACTCATTGCTCATTGATACTGAGGAAGTACTCTGTAAATAATAATACCATGGAGGGAAAATGACGCCCGAGGGCCAAGGCTGCTCCTTCTTGACAGTTGCAGGATGTTGATAAGCTTCACATTAAGCAATGCTGGTAATAGCTGAATATTTCGAGTTTGATTCAGCCTCATATTATATAAACAGTGTTTTACTAACACCATGACACAGTTGGTGTAGGTCTGCAATAACAATGGTGGCTGAAGATTAACACACGCAGACTTGCTTCATTAGACTGGTACAATCATTTGAATTTGTAATAAAAAGTAAGTGCGGTGTTGAAAATATCTGGAAATTACCAACACAAATCAATTATTTACAATCTTAAAATGTAGCTGTGTGTGTGTGTGTGTGTGTGTGAACGTACAGTTCATCTGGACAGTTGATAGGTTGTGCTATTCTGTACCCATCCTTCAGGTAGGCCGACATCTCAAAAGGGTCAATGTCAACATACGGCGTTTGGCCCAGAGTCATCAGCTCCCACAGCGTCACTCCAAAGGCCCACTGCGAGAACAACACAATTAATTATAATTAAAGAATAATTAACACTGAGCCAGTGGTCAACGCTCATTCATAGTATCTCCTAAATACAATCAACACAAGTGTTTGTCTTAAACGGATTATTATTATACAAGGACAAAGATAACAACGGCTCGCATTCAAGTACAAAATGTTCCACAGAAACAAAGCAAGGAAATTATGTTGAAAAATTCATACGAAATATAAATCATTGCAACCAGTTAGTGGGTTCAAGCTCCTGTATCAACGCCGGCCCACCCTGAATGTTTTGTTCCGACATTTCACACGTGGGAACAAGAGAAAGAGGTATTTCCCCATCAGAGATAACACGTTTTAGTTTCATTGTTAATATATATTTAAATTTAAATAAGTCATTTGTAGTAGCCGTGAGAGGTGGTGCTGACCTCGCTTTTTTTTTTTGATGCTTAATGTTATCTGGAGTACAAGTCGCTGTCACTGCTTCTTGACCTGACTGAACCAAATGATTCCTGAAAAGAGACTCTGTTGTTAGTGTGTCCTAATCTTTAATGGCGAGACACGGGACTTTGGAAGGAAATGAAGGGAGTAACTGAGGACAGAGGGCGCTGTGGTGAGAGAGCTGCTCAGAGGAAAGAGGTGTTGTACATTGACCCACCCTGTCCACTGTTTAGGTCACTGCCAACATTCTCAACGAGACCTAAACACGCTGATTGTCACTTTGTCACCCTTTCCGGCAGCAGGTAGTGTGAGTAATGCCGGTCGTATAATAAGTGTATGTGGTATTTATGTAGAAAGTGCCAGTGTGTGATGCACTGATGATGCTGTACAGATCCTGTTATGTGTCTGGACTTTTCCTACAGCTTAGTTTACGGTTAATGTTGGGCTTCCGTCAGCTGTAAATGCCAGGGGAGGTGGTGATTCGTATGAAATGATGTGACCATAAGAGGAATGTAGAGGGGTGGTGGCATGTCTGGCTGTTGCCGAGCGCTGTCTCTTAGGATCTGTTAAATTTCCTGTTTCCACCGCGCCTGCTCTGCTGTCCTGAAACAGAAAAGAGGGAAGAGCCACAGACACATACTACTCCCTTCCCTCTGACACCTTGACCAACTGTCTAAGACTGGCTTGAAGACAATGGCAAAGTTTCCTGCATCACCTTTACTGCATCTATCTAATAAAAACCCTTCAGAGACAGGATATGCTGCTCTTGTGGTGGCGAGTACATTGACAAAAAAAAGTATCGGGTCTCATCCTTAATCTGTATGCAGTAAATTGGTGCCATGTTTCTCACCACATCACTTGCGCTAGAAAAGTCATTGTTGAGCAAGCTCTCCAGGGCCATCCAGCGAACGGGCCGGTTCTCATTATCCCCTAGACAATGGTAATCCATGGGAAATAGGTCTCGAGCAAGGGCATTATCTGTAATCTTCACCTGCATGTTGTCGTCGATGCTGTCAGAGCAGGGGGTGAGAGAGAAAATATTTTTTTTAATAATTAAATTCCAAATCAAATCACCTGAGAGCCATGGCAAAGAATTCAGGTCAAATGATGACAGCTTGGGTCAGGGACACTTACACACAGTTCCTGGCAGCCAGGTCTTTGTGTATGACCTCCCTGCGAGCCAGGTAGCTCATTCCACATGCAATCTGGATGGCCATATAAACCAAGTCTTGTTGAGAGATTGCCTGAAAGGAAATGAGGGAAGAGATGCTGTGTAATTGGAAAAACAACATTGGACGAGGGTGGGGGGGGCTGACTTGACTGGGTCAAATTGGGTCAAAGATGAAAACCACATGCCCCAAGACTATTAAGACTAATTGACTGCAAACACCCTGTAAAAGGAGACAATTAGCAAATAATGAATAACATTGGAAAAAAAAATTCAAAGAAACAGCTACAAAACACTTGCAGTTGTATATTTGAACTAGAATAACATGGTTGCAGAGACTGTATTATCAGTCACTCACTCGGTCTCCACAGCCGTTTTGGCAGTCTAGTCTTGGCCTTTAGAGAAATTAATCATTTGAATTTAATTATTTGATAGACTGCTATGATGCTGGTACAAATTTCTATTGTGCAAAGACTGGGTTTGGTAGCTACTGTAGGATCTGTAGACAATGGATTATTCATCAGGTGTATCTGAGAAGAGACAACACTCAAAAAACAAAGAAAGACCTTGACTGCTGATAAAGAGGCAAGACTTTCTGCTAAACGATATACAAATATACATCCTGTTTTGCTTCAAAGACAGTGTCACATCTTAATGCATACACTCATATTTCTATACATCTAATCTACAGGAAGTCGACTAGTTGAACTCTGGCTCAGATACACACAAAAGAATTTTTTTTGTGATTATTATATCTAATCCGACCGATACCGTCACACACACAAAATTAATCAATTTGAACAACGCAGGAAAGACGTGTCTTGGCAGCCAATGAACCGAGATAAGAACAAATAAAGCCGAACTGAGATATGTGTTGTTGGTACCAGGCTGTCAAACGCCCTGCAACTAGTTGTCAGTGAAAAAAATGACAACTGTGGAAAAGGTCGACACTCAACACTTCCCCCCACTGCCAGCTCTGCGCTTCAAACCAGGTGTTTGTTTTCAGAATGAATGCCACGCTGTAGCGTTGTCCTCCCGCGCAGCTTGATCTCCTCCATGCTGATACATCTCAGATTTATAGCTCAATGTTTCTTGCACAACTTAATGACTATGTCTTTGTCTCCGACCACTGCCAAAAGTACATAATGAGATTGCTGAGAACGGAGGTGCTGATGTGTTAACTGAAACTTTACAAAGGGGTTTTGATTAATGCAAATGCACGGCAAGCTTCATCTTGTGATCATGAAGTGTTTGTTACATCTGTATTTTGGAGCTGATTGATTGGTTGGATTTACACTGTGCCTTTGCCAAGCACATCAAAGACTCCCTGAGGTTAACCTGTACAAAAGCCTGATTGTCTTTACATAGTGAATAAAAATCTCTGCCCTGAGCACTGACTTCATGACTATCAACAGTCCTTCTAATGACAGTGTAAACAGCAGTTACTGGTAGGTGTTATTTGGTGTTGATTGCTGCAAACACGTAAAACATTATTTTTGGCTTGACAGTGGGATAGAATGTGACTTTTCCTCCAATTTGAGGGATTTATTTAATAGCTTAATAAAAGTCTTAATGTGATGCTATACGTGGCTTGCACTGAGGCATTTATTTTAATGGTTTAATAAGTGACTTGAACCTCCAGCAGATATATACTGAGGTGAAGCCTCACCTGTGGATTATTAGCCTCGGCTAGCTTGCACTGCCGCAGGAACAGCTTGAGATTCCCCCAAGCCATGAAAGGCAACAGCACCATTGGCTTCTCTCCATCCTCTGTACACACGTGACTTATGGGCAATAGATTTCTGAAAGTAAAGAGAAACACGTATTGAGGAACAAGAGCACTATGCAACAGATTATACATTACGTTTTTGTACATGTGTAGAGGTTAGCTGCATATCAACAGATCACATCAACAGGATCATCCAAACTGAAACCAAGTTGCAGAAGAGGAAGTCAACAAAATCTGATTAACATGTTGAGGTCAAAACAATGAAAGAGGAAGGAGTGGGAAAACATGACGACAATTATTTTGACATTAAATGAGTACACTTGAAGTCCAATCTCGCTAATGACGTTAAAGGAATTTGCTCAAATGATCTTACCATAATTTACTTCATATATTTACTGCATGCATTTAGAGTGTAAGCAACAAAATATAACTGAAATTTGTCTAAAAGAAATTAAGACCATTAAGGAAATGACAGGAAATGAGACACAATCCAAACTATGGAAACCAGGGACGGTCAGAAACATGTTTACAGTCTATGTTACAGTCTCTGTTCTATGTGTAAAAATGTGGTCTTCTTTCATCAGCGCTTAAACCTTTTTGAAGACCACAGGAACTGCTGTGACGGAACAGTGTCGGGTTCGGAGCAAACCAGAATTTTTTACGGCTACTTTGAGAGCTGAAACTCTTACAAAAGCGGAAAACTGTGACAATGGAGACACCAGAAAGTGTCTCTCACCATGCAGGCTGCACCGTGTAGGCTTACATGTCATTTCTTCATTAAAGAAAAGCAAACTGTCTTAAACTACAAACAAACACAGTGATTTGTGTGTGATGTCACTTACCTATGGTGAAGCCCGCGAAGTTTGCAACTTTCAGTCAGCATCATGGTCACCTGCACCTCAGATGCATGATCTACAAGTTTTATCGGAGACAGAATTTGGTTTGAGTACCATTATAAATGGCAGTGGGAAAAGTCAAGTCACATTTACTCTGTGACCCCGTGTTTTTTTTTTATTCGTTTTATCTGAAAACATTCCTCCTGCAACCGTCTTCTGTAGGAAACTAACTTATGCCAATTTTTAATCTGTGTATGCACCTTTGCTGTGGTGTGGTACTTAAGGAAAGAAGTATTGTTCCCTTCCCAAAAGGCCCATGAGAAGGAAGTTAAGACCTTAACAAAGTCAAGACTGGCATGAGGATATTGTTCACAGACTAGTGTCCACCCCTCCCTGAGTAAACATGAGAGAATAGAGAGGTCAGAGGGCAACTGGCAGAGAAGGCTGATACATGCCACTAACAAACAACCTGACAGTCCCGCCTAAAAGGAAGCTTTTCACTAGCGTGCAAAATCTGCGAAGTGAGTAAGACTCATAGTTAATTTACTGTCAAATTTGTGTCTGTTTACTGGACTGAAACCATGGAGGCCCATCTGCTGAAGCCATTAGAGACACACTTATGTTTTTTGATGTTGATAAAATATTTAGTTAATAAGCTGCACTGCTCATTACCGGTCCAGCCTTAAACAAAGAGAAAAAAAAAGGGGTAAAACAGAGTGCAACAGCATGTCTCAGTTTACTAAAAGTCAGTCGCCATCTCTCTTACGTCTGTAACATTTCAATGATATTTCATTGCTGACGATGATGATTTTGTGTGGTTTCTAAGAAATGATGATGATCAACAGTGTGTTGCACATTAACACAGATGGGAATGCTTACGACACACAATTTGACATTGTTTTAATTCTTCTTCTTTTTAACAATTACAGCCAGAATATAGCACATACCTTTCACTGTCTTCACAAAGACCTGCTTTTCCTTACTGGGGTCCTTTTCATCCAGCAGTACACCATGGAAGATGCGGCCAAATGTGCCTGTCAAAGAAAAAAGACACTGTTTTTTTTTGTTTTCTGAGGAAAAGGGCATGAGAGAGAAAGCTAGAAAGACATTCAACAACACATTCAAAGATCGAAATGTCACCTCGCTCACTTAGCCATGCCTGACTGGTCTGTGGACAGAGAGGTGGACAGGCCTCTGCTTAAAATGCTTTGTTTCTTAATGGGATGAGGCAGTTTTGGCTCCTGTCTCATTGACGGGAGCCAAAACAAGAGCAATTCAGAGGAGCTCAGCGGATCTTTCATCACTTAGATGGATTCAGAAGTACATAGACGATGTGAAAAGCCCAAGCGAGCACGTTCATCTCCTTTGTCTAAACTGTCACCACATTGCTCCGAGGATTTACTGTGGTAAAATGCCTTTTCAGAACATAAACCATCAACATAAACTTAGAAAAACATCTGAGCCCCAAGGCTAACTATACCTTGTGTTTCAACAGGAGAGCAGACGAAACATAACAACAGGGTTAGTGTTTAACTGTCTCCCTCCTGCCTCTATCCTCACTATCGAGTCTGGACCTGCTGGTTCTCAAAAACAGAAGCTTACTAAGAGTTCAGCCACCTCTGAGACATGGCCTATATGTGTCCTATTTGTTGTTTCTTAGTTCTTATTGCCTGTATTTTTTTTTATCATTTTTATCTTAAATTTGCTGACACTTTGTTTGACATGAAAAATATTTAACACAGACTTAAGTAAAACAAAAAAAAGTAGAATGAAATCAAAGGTTTTCAAACAGCTGTCGTGTAAAAAGTAATAAAATATTTAAACAGAGTGACATGGTTAGGTCTCTGGTGTGGGGAAACATATGTTTAACTGGCACACACTAATTACATTTATTAAATAAGATAAAAATATTGATCTATTACAGCAGATTACAGTGGAAGCTACAATATAAAGCTGTTGTAGAGGTTGGTTAGATAATACATATTGTATATTTCTGGTGACAATGTTAAACATATTGATGTTTAGCTGGAAAATTTATACTTTTGGAACCATGAATGTCTGCACAAACATACATTTGAATAAATCTTTCACACTGCTTAGCTCAATTACAGCGTCTGTTCGAAATTATTTCAACAGACAATACTACCTATGTTCAGAAATAATGACGATTAACCACTGAAAGTGTTTAAGTGGCATTTAAAAGCAGAACACACACACACCCACACACACACCTTTCTCCTCTGTTGTGTAGTTTTCACCCTTGGGTAACTATTACATCATACATAAAGCCGCACTAAACCCCAGCGTGGGCAAAGCTCCAGAAAGTGAAGTCCCGTCTTGTTCTGTACCATCACACCATGATGATGCTCAATCACCTTGAAAACATCCTGTGTCTGAGTAAAAAAGACTTTTTGAGCCAAAGCGAAATTCCAATACCTGTGTAGATCTTTGATAAGAATCCAAAAAAATCACTTGGAAACTTCAGTGTATAAGCATTTCTGTTAGTATGTATTCTGCCCGGGGAGGAACGAGCTTTCGCTATTTTAGGCTTATGACAAGTCTTCACCAACACCGATCAGATGAGACATGCTCACACTTATTAAGACAAACACAGAATTCATGCTCAGGGGACAGTCTATTGTGTTTCTCACAGACATATACAACATATGTGGACACAGAGGTGCTCTTATATGGCTACCGAGATGAGTGCAGCACAGTGACGTGTCTCTACAGAAGCTTCATACCGAGGAGTGAAAACACATTTCAGTTTTGTGGCTCAAAGGCTTATGTGTACTGTTTGCCTCATCAGATTGGACTAAACAATGTTTATGTTCTGTACAAAAACTGTTTCCTTTTCAAATGTTTACAGTTGCGTGGAACTAATTTAACACTTAAGAGGAAAAACTTAATTTTGTTTTGAGGATAAAACAAGATGTGAAATTTATATTGACATTTAAAAAAAGCTTAGAAAAAGTTAAGATGAGGTTGGTAAGACTGTTACACTGTTATGACCATATATGGTGACATACTGGCTGAGTCAACACTAGAAAAAAAAAAGAAGAATTGATCATGATTTTCTAATATTCAGTATTCAGAACAGAATAGTTTCCGTCTCCACATATTTATTAAACAGAGATAATCTACTTTTTTTTTCCAAACTACTCAAGGAAACAAGCCAGAAGAGTTAAAACTCTTTTTTTTCTGCCTGTACTCGTCTGATGTCCGTCTGATGCACCTCCTCTAACAGCTGCAGGCTTTTCTCCGTTTCCCTTTGTTTCATATGTACTAATCAGTTGAAGGACAAACCAAATTACCAGTAACAGAGTTACCACTGACACAGACGCAGATTTAGGCCTTTTAGCTGCAGCATTAGTAGAAGTCATTCTTTATTTTGTGGCGACTTCACAGCAGATATTAAATGTTACGGTAGACAACATGGTGATTTTCTCAGACAGTCGGGGAAAATGTGTTCCTCTGCTCAGAATATGAATAATTTTTCATCCGAGGCATCAATAATCATCAGACATGTGTGTGTGCGTATTTACACAAGTTCCTGTTTCTTTTAATTTTTTAGATCAATCCTCAAATTTATGGTTGTTGGAACACTCTCAGCCTGTTAGCGATGAGCACATTGCTTTTTTGTTTGTAGCCAATTTCTAATAATTTATGTTTTCTTGTTTTGGGGGAGATGTGCTGTGGATTTTTGATCTTCCTGGTTATATGTTTTATCATTTTATCAGTTACTCAGGGTGCTTTCCCTTTTCTTACATAAAAATACCAGACTTTTTCAAGACTGATGTTTCGTTTTTTTTTTTTTTTTTATTCCCAAGATCTTGACATTATGTAGTTTTATACTTGTGTGGCTACTTTCTTGTTTACATTTGTTTGTACCTGTTGTGTTGAAAAATTAATTCAAAAACACGTAACACAAACTTTGATTGGATATCACTCCAATTTATATCACCGGGTATTTGTACACACTCTACAATTGTATGATCGTCCTCTTTCTCTTCCTTCTAGTCGTCCTCTAGTCCAGGTGACATCTGTGTCAAATTGAAAAGGATTCCCTCATGGCACTAACAACATAAAATGGAGAAGGTTTCTAATTCTAACTTTTATCAAAAAACACTACAAATTAGTTCTTCAGTAAGATTTTAATAACAAATCTCAAAAGTTGCCTCACAAATGTGACTAAAGAGGCAAAATATGTATCTATGTGGTCCACCACATATTATCCACATGACTTTACATACTCTGTGCTCCTGGCTCTCCAAAGGAATGCTCATCTTACTATCTGATTTTGTCTTTATCTTCTCTGGGGGTTGGGGTGGGGTCGTTGAGAAAATGATCAAACTCTTTAGAAGAAAATGAGTTTACATTTCAGGGCTTTCTTTATCATTTAGGGAGAAAAGGAGTAAAAACTGAGCAAGAGAAACAAATACCTTCATGCAGGACATCCCGTAGTGTGACCCGCTCTCTTGAAATGGCAATGTCTTTCACTTTAGCTTTGGCCTCCATTAGAGTAACACTCCTCAGGTCATTCTTCTCTATGCGGAGAGATGGGTAGCCTGTGAAGAAAGAAAAACACAGACTCATTTTTACAGACATGTGATCCAAATGTAAACTAAAACACTTTGAAACTAAACGACAGGTCTTTTAACTCAGATTAACACAAGAGAGCACCTCAAGGGCGTCTGTTTTGCATCATTTTGGCGCAGCTACCTTTCTTGAACTTTATTCCTCAAAAACACTTTTTCCACTTTTGTAAAATGGATGTGACCCATATAAATTCAAAGAAAACCAGCAATTACAAGAAAAATAGTCAGCAACATGTGTACAGTGGCATTCACATATTGTGTCACTGAAGTCCTGTTTTACAAGACTGGCATTACATAACTTTCCTAGAAAGAAATGGTTCTTCCTTCCAACCTCACCCAGTATTTGCTCACTGTGGAAAATGATGGTTTGTCTGTTCTCTGTTTTGTTGAAGCTGCTGGTTAATTGAGGTAGGATTGAGTTTTAATACAAACCACATAAACACGAACACAAATTCTTTAACCTTCAATCAAAATTGATTGTTTAATTCTTTAAAAAATGACCTAAAAACACAATCTTAATCCTCGAACAACCCTTTGAAATTTCTTCACAGCGATGGTATCAAACCATGATTTGTCCTCTTCAACAACCTCTTCACACACACACACACACACACACACACACACACACACACACACACACACAGGCACAGTGTTCTATGCAGAAATCTGTACCATAAATGGACAAACCACGTAAACCTGACCCCTTCTATCAGCACACACCATATGTACACAACATTTCAGTGATGAGTGATAACTCATTCTAACCTCCTGCGTGTGAGGACAGCACTGCCAGCCTGTGTACAGTTGCTTAGACAGACTGTAGATAAAATGGTGAATAAACAGACACAATGGAAAAACATCATGATAGACAACCTCCACATGAGAGGGCGATGACAAGTCAAGATATCTTTTGTGCTTATCCTTATGTATTAGAACAGATGAAGAGTTTAGTTTAGAAATAAATCTCTGCATCACAATGAAAGCCTAAAATTGCATCCATTCTAGATTCAGATATCAAGATTTTGCAATTAAAATAGGAACTACTTTTGTAAAACATTTAGAAACTCTGCTGATGCATGAAAATGTGATGCATAGAGTACCACAGTACATGGCGATACTGCCCCCTACAGGTTAAACTGAGGCCTTATTATTTCAAAAAGTGAGTGTAAAGAACACAGTAGTATAAACCCTTTTACGATGCAGCTAAAGATGCAATATGACAAAATCTGGTCATACAAGTTAACTGGGGAGTTAACACAGGGACGATACAAAAAGTATATGGCTCACATAGTTGTTCATATTTCCTAGAGAGCCTGATACGGTGCCTTAACAGTTTCTCAGTGGTCTAAACTTGACTAACGCTGTGCCCCAAATCACAACACATGTGACAATAAATGTCACAATAAATGCTGTTTTACTTTATGAAATGGTCAACAGTCAAGTTCATACTCCAAAACTATAGGGGGCAGAATATTACAAGACAGCTTGGGTGTCCAGAGACAGGGAGTGTGTAGTGATGGCAGGAGGAAAGGAAGACAGGAAATTAAACACAGAGATGCAGATACAGATGAGTTACCATAAGTATCACATTCAATTGTAGTGTTTTGTCTGACCAACTGTCCAAAAGTAAAATATCGCTTTATAAAGGAGTAAAACAGTTCAAAGGAGCAAATCCTGAAGTTTAAAAGGCCAGAAACAAAGAATGGTTTAACACTTTTTTCCCCTCAATAAACAATGTGATCATCAAAACTGCTGGTAAATGTTCTGTGGATCAACTATTTACATATTAACTATTATTTCCACATTACTTCATGGGACCTTTCTGTGATTGTTCTGTTAAATGTCTCAGTGACAATTCTAACTTACACCACATAATTCAACAAGCTGCTAAACCAAAGTGACAAAGCAGATCAGTATAAAGCAAGTGAGACTCATGAGGATCAAATCAGTCACCATGAGGGAGAGTAGACATCCAACTAAATTTCTGACACTTTTTCTTTTACCAAACAAGAACAACACGAGGGTACATAAGCTCAACCATTTACATTAATATTTAAGACATGTAAAGCCTTGAAAACTATGAAACAAACAATGTGACAAAGGTGTTAATGTTATGACGGTGCACATGACGATGTAGTGGTAACAAAGGGTTCAGAGTTGCAGAGCTTTATTGAAACTTACTTTTTGTTTCATGAGGGGGAGCACCAGGGTTTTGGAAGGAGGAGGACGCAAGCTGGAGAATGGGTGCAGAACCAGGGTGATTGTCTGATGGCAAGAGGAGAGGGGGAGGGAGTGGGGGTGGGAGAGGGTGAGAAAGAGGTGTTTTAACGGAGAGCTCACTCAAATTACGCATGACCTGAATTTATGAATGGATGCTATAACTGCAAATTTTCAGTTCTTATGGCAAACATCCATCAAACCAGGCATGCATGCAAGTTGAGTAAACTTGTCCAGGTTGGGTGTTGGGTGAATCACATTGAGCAAAGCATAAGACACAAGGAAAAGGCAAGTGGGTCAAACAAAAATGCACACAAGGTGAGATGCAGGTTGGATCCACAAGAGGGCAACGGTGGATCGCACACTGACAATAAAGCTCAAAAACAGCTGGTGTGCCTTTCCACTGCTTCCCACAGCTTCTCACCAAACTGAGAGAAAGTCATGATGAGATGATTACAGTCAAAGGTGTGATTGTTTCCACATAAATACCACCTCATACACTGAACTGCATGAGGAAGGGAAAAAAACCTCACTGATAAATTACTGTCTAAGTTAAGTCTGAGGATTATTTTGAATGGGATGTTGTGCTATGAAAAACCTGTTTGTTTATTTGAAAATAAAAAAAACTGGTCATAGTATTATGTAATGAGAAAACTCTGAAAGGGTCAGGGCAAACGTCTTATGAAAAAAGTCCTCTTCAAGGACGATAGAAATTACTTTCAGGTGAAAGTGTTTCCTTTTTAAAAGTGAAGTCTAGAGGTAAACTGAACACTAAGGGTGTTTTCACACTTGGTCCCTTTCAGCCACAGAAGTGAATTCAGATCGATAACTGAGCATTTTTGGCCCATATGTGAACACTCTAAGCGCACCCAGACCCCTTTAAAGCAAAGTGAAGCTTTAAAGCGAACCGAACTGAGACCACCTCACGAGGCTTAAAACGGTTCGTTTTAAGTCGGCAGTACTTAAAACTGTGCAGTGTGTACAGAAAGTGCTTGGATCCACTTCGCCTTTTTTTTTTTTTTTTTTTTTTAAACCACCCAGCAGGGACGTCACTAGGATTGAGAGATGGGCAGGCTTAGCCTTAGGGGTCTGTTTAGGAATAATGAAAAATTTTCATAATAGTAGTTGTGATAACAACTTGTAGGCTTATTATTGCTTATTATTGCTCGTTTTCTAGCTGGTTTGTACCAAGTGCATGTCTACACTAATTTCAAGTATCAAAAAAAAAAAAAAAAATCACCCATAACTACAGGGAGGCTTAGGAACATTTCAGAGGGGCCAAAGTCTCCCTAAAATGGACCTAATGACACCCATGCTACCTAGAATGCTCTAGAGAAGCTACAGTGTCAACGGAAACAGGACTGAAACTTAAGTGGACCAGAAAGAGAACCTAGTCCTCTTTCCTAATGTAACACAAACTGAACTAAGTTTGTATTCTGTTGGTCCACTTATAAGGAACTGAATTTGGTACGTCTAAAGGGGACCAAGTGTGAAAATACCCTAAATGTGAGTTTTGCAATCGGCAAGTCCCTCATGCTTCAGTTAAATACGTCAGCATTTAATCACGGTTTCAGATACTAAATTAGTTCTTCTGGTGATGATGAATGAGGAAGACACATAACAATTCAGTCCAGTAGCAGTTGTCCAACTTACAGCCTAGACTGCAAAATCTACAGTTCTCAGCCAAAATATTAGTCCAGCACAGAGCTTCCTGTTAAATGTGCTAAGATAAGCTGCACCTGCTGCTCACTGGTTGAACCCTTTCCTTAAAATGGAACAGACAGAAAATCTATTAATTGTGCTACATAACGAAGACAAACAGGGCACAAATGTAGTGACGTACAGAAAATGTTAAATCAGAGTTTGAACAAACATCTGCTCTATAGACCCACCTGGTAAAATGACTTGGTTTCAACTGATCACCTTATTCCGTTCTTTACAAATATAGTAAATTTTGGCTCTAGAAAATGAGGGCTGACTATTGAGGCTTCTCTGTTCACTGCCACTAGCCTGTGTCTAACTATAGCCCACATGTGAGGTGTTTTAAGGACATCTGTAAATTGTAGGTACAGAAAATAACCTGGGTTACACTCTACCCCCTCTAAGCTGCCTGATTCTCTGCATGCATGTTGGTCACGTGCCCTCAAACCACCACAAGTCATTTCTCAATCTGTGGGAGACAGTGGTTAAATAAACCACTGGATGAGAGCAGGCTAAGAACTTTCTGACTAATAAAAAAAACTGTCTGTCAAAAAGTCATATCTCATATGAAATGTAGAGCTGCAGCAGTAACCGTAGCGACCGGTTCATCGTGGCAACTCTAATTCTCATTTCATGACCTTATTGCTGCAGCTACTTGCACTGTAATTAAAAGGCCAAATCCCCATGATAAACAGAAATTGCTCTGTGTGTAATGTTTATATTGCAAAGAAATCCAGATTATTTCCACTTACCGCTAATACAGTGCAGACTTACCTCATAATTACAGTGGGTGCCAGCCAAGAGAACAAGGGTTGGGTGAGTAATCACACCACGCTACCTAACACCACCAACTAACAAAGGCCTATACTGGAGGCAGTGAGCTGAGATTTACTTACTGAGTCATAAACTCTCCTGCTGGTAATGAAATGCTGGTAAGATAAGTTCTAATAGACTTCTGAGGTAAACAAGTGTGTTATATAGACTTTGTATTTCCTATAACATTGTTACTGTTCAACCAGGTCTTAGTGGATCAGCTTCTTATAGTTGCAGTAAAAAAGGCTGCTTGTTGTGATGAACAAGTTGATTCAAACTGACCCAAACACACACAGTGATGACATTTACACGTTGCTCAGACAGTAATAGGTCACAAGGATAATAGCAACACAAAGAAAGAGAACATCACTGTAGGGACTCTTCATTATAATCTTATGATAGTGGTTAAGCTATTTAGGTAATCCACAGTTGATTATTGCATTTGGAAAAGTATGCACATTTTGGGATGCCAGTGTGAGAAAAAAAAAAAGCTCTGGCTGGCTGAATCAGACTGAATGTGTTGAAGGACTTCTAGGTGCAATTGCCTCCGACAAAAAAATGCTGATGTTTTTAGAATAAAATAGAAACTGATGCATGTAGTTATTGACTTTGTCTTTGGTTAGTGTGGTTAAGGCAGCCAGAGGAAGTCAAATGTCTTACTTGTGACTGGGGCTGCGTTGTTTGGAGTGTCAGCCCTCAGGTACTGTGTGGTCTGAGTAGATGGCTGAGACAGGCCCTGCGAGCTCCCACTGTCGCTCACACTGAAACAAACAGAGGAAGAACATGGGGGACTTATTCATTTGACACTGAGCTGCAGCAGCTTTTCATTAATATATTACCAAATCTGACTGTGAAGAGATTCATAACCTCTTAAAAAAAACAGATAGTTTCGATTCAAAGAAGGTTGGACCAATTGAGCTAAATGTCTCAGCTAATGATGATGTGTAAATCTGTTAAAAGTGTCTGTAGCACTGATGCATTAACTAGTAACTTAACAATAGTTGACAGAAGTATTTATGAATAAAAACATGAATAAGGGAATAAAACACTCAGTTGTGAGTCAATTGGGTAAATCTAGTTAAAAATCAATGTAGTCTAAATGTAGTCACTGAAGCACTGATTCAAACGCACGGTCAATTAGGAGGGTGTTGTTTATGGTGTTGTTGGGTTATAATGTGCGGTGCTTACAGGCTTTTCTCCACACCAATCATACTATTAAGCTTTACCTCAGTCTCAGTGGCTGGACTCTTCAATAATCAATAGCAATGCAACGATGTGCTGATCTAATTTCACGCTGATATCTGATAACCTGCATGGCTGCGTACAGACGTCTGAAGAGGAGATTACAGAACTAAACAACCTGCGAGCTGAACTGCAGGTTTCAACTTGATATAATCCTCTCTGTGGAGATGACCTATTTTTGTTGGTCCTTGAACAGAGGGAATCTGTAGAAAATATGAGTGTAACTTTCACAAGTGAAAGACACACGGCTTTAAATCTACTTTGCTGTGTGCTGGTTTTCATCAGGTTCAGTGTAATGATTGTTGGTTCCCTTTGCCGATATATAACAACTGTCACGACATCTTTGGAACTGGGACAAACAAAAGAAACAAACCTGTCCTCCATCTCCACTCTCTTCATGCTGTGCAGGTGCAGGATGGCCAGGACGATGGCCACGAGGAAGATCACAATGCAGCAGACGCTCACGCTTATATAGAACACCTGAGTGGAGCTGGTGGGGGTGATCACTGGTGAAGACAAACCAGACTTTTAAGCTCAAGATGAGGGGGATTAGGTAACTATAGTATGACTGCACAAAACACCACCACTATCATCATCATCATCATCATCATCATGAAAGCTTTGACAGTGTTTGCTATTATAAAAAGAAGCAGAGAATAAATATGAGGTAAGGCAATGGCATAAAGACATGAGAGAAAAGAAGCTATAAGTGCACTGAGGGTTCCACTCAGAGTTAATGGAGGTCTGGAATAGAGGCTGTACCCAGGATCCAGTGTCTAAGAGCTTTTCTCATCACCTCTCTAAAAGCCTCTGAGGGGCCCAGGTTCCTTGGGCCTACCCAAGCAGAAGGGAGACAACCCACTAATGGTGCTTTGTTACTAGGGCAGTGGGCTCACAAAGAGAATAAATCCCACTGGAAGAGGACAGCCACTCCAGTGAGTGGGGGCGGACACAGCGCGTTTCAGTAAGAAAGCACCTTTCTCCCTGGGCTCTGAAATCATCATGCCTCGGTTATGGAAAACTTGACTAAAGTGCACCACTATACAGACAGACCTCTCAGACCTAATCCAGCCTCTGTCTTATCAGGCTGATGCCACCTACAATAGACAAGAGATGGAGCTCGTAGAGAAGGAGAAGTAGAGCAGGAGGGGAAAGTAAGATGACGTACCTTCAGGCTTCTGAGTGTTGTTGATGGGAATGGGAATCTTTGGATCAGTATCTATTCCTGTTCAGTGAGAAAGAAATAAAGAAAGAAAGAAGGAAGGAAAGAGAACAAAGGGGATTAAAGTTACATTATATTTAATTCACAAGGCTATGATATTTAGTACAGTATGTAACGCTGAAAGTAAAACCACATCGGATGATACTAAAAATAACATTAACAAAGTTTGTGGACGAATTTCAAAAATAAAGTAAATTAGAAAACAAAAGATATAAACAACGCAAAACATGTTATTTTTGCATACAACATGACAACAATACAGTAAACATGGTGGACGGATGAAGTCAAGATGTTGTTCTGAGTCATTTCAATTTACATGAATGTGCCTGTGACTTTTAGAAAAGAAAAAGTACAGGAGCCCTAAAGGAAATTAAAAACATGATGAAGGAAAAATGCCTGTTGCCAACGTAGAGAGAACGTGCTGAGTATTTCTTCCTGCTTCTTCACTGAGTAAAAGCAATGAAATAAGTTCAAATCTGTGTCCCTGTCATTAGAGAATAAAGTTGGACTCTGTCATTAAAATGTCAATGACGTTAAGTAACTTCCCATCCTCAGTTATAACAGTGCTAATGTCGATAGGTCATAAAAACAGATCACAAGAAAGTGCAACATAAAAGGAATTGTGAGGCTGCTGTTATGAGCAACATCCACTATTTTCTGCTCCTAGTTGACACGAAAACGCTATCTCACAAACATGGACATTGTTTGAGCCCCAGAGGCAAAAACCTGACACTGTTTTTACAGTTTCACAGTTTGACAGAGACAGTAAGTCAGTAAGCTCAATGCATGATTATAAAACAACAAGTACACATCATTATTTGTTCTTCTGCCGCAGCATCAGAGGAACAAAGCTGACAGGTATGATGAGCGTTACATATTTTCAGGCATACAAAGAATCTATTATGACTGTTAATTTATGCTGAAAACGAGATGGAAATAAATTTGTTTCCCACGGGGCATATGGCAGAAAGCTCCTGGCCACATGTAATTATCTTCAGGCAGTTTGAAAATAACACACAACGGAATACGGAAATGTACATTTCCCACTGTAACTCCTGAAAGCAACCAACGCACAGTGTGGAGAAAGAAAAAAGAAAAGGAAAAAAAAAAAAAAAAAATCAGCAAAAAGGCACATAAAGGATTCTGGTAGATAAACCATGATACTGACTAGAAACTAAAGTCTCTTGTAAAAGTTGCACTACATTCTGCTTTCTAACTATACATTTGTTTGGATACTTACTCTTATAGCACATTTTCCTCCTCTTGAAGTTAAGCACTGTGTAGTTGTGGGCATGGATGGTCAGGTTGAGCTGCACCGTCACAACAGCCTCTCCGTCTACTTTACCGGAACAAAAGAGGTCCACCCTAAACACTGTGGAGCAAACACACACACGCATACAACAAACATCATTTAGAGAAACTCGGTCTCCTGCAGTGCAAAAATATCTGGTTAAATGTCGTGCACAACTTAATCTCATCACATCACACAGATGTGACGATTTATCATCTGCTTTTTTTTTTTACTAGTTATTGCTGGGAAATATTCTTGCTAGCAGAGGAATTTGTCCCGTGGTAATAAGATTCCCCTCCAAAGCTCATTTATTTTGTTGTTATGAGGCAACCATGGCTCAAGAGGTAGAGCAGGAGGTTAGTGGTTAAATGTGTCCCCAGGAGACGATAATGAGATGTCTCTGATGTCTGTTCAATCAGTGTACGCACAAGTGATAGTGATGCTCTGGGAATCAAAACGCCGTATGACTGTATCTGTGGGAATGGGTGAGTGTAACTAGCTATGAAGACTGATTGAAGCAGTCATGAAGACTAGAATAGCACAGAATTAGCCATTTACACATTGTTTAAGCCACACAAAATGTTTAAAATGACATTGAATGACTTGACAATGAATGACTTCTTAAAGTCCACAGACTAGAAACATGTAATAAATATGAGTGTATTTTACAAACCAGAAGGAGCGCGGGGCACCTCCCCCTGAGTGGAGATGTTGCTCCTTGGTTGGTTCATGGCAGCAGGGTTCTCCACATGGAAGCCAAGCCGATACTCAACCTGTAAACAAACAGTGATGAATGATGCTGTGTGCGCAGGTAAACAGGTATTCAAGCGATTCATCAATAACTCGTGACGCTGAGCTTTACCTTTGCCTTGGAATGCCATGTGAAGTGAAGGCTGTTGGTCTCGGTGGGCACAGGCAGCGTGAAGGAGAGCGCATAATGATTCACCACATCATCTCTTACGTAGTAAAGTTCTGCATCGAGGCCTGCGTGACGACAGAGGACATATGTTTGTAACTGAGTACATGTTGACATCGCTGGACATAACAGACTTTAATTTACAATGAATGTTCTGATCTAGAGAGAGATTCAGACACACAAAGAGCAAGTCTGAGAAAAATGGCAAAGTAACTACTCAAACTGCCAGCTTGGCTTAGGGGGGGTTTCCCCTCAATAACGAGAGATGAACTAACCACATCTGTTAGTACTTGAGAACTCTTAGTGCCCGAGTGAAAAACATCAAAACGTTCATGTGAGACAACATCCAAAATATGACTGCGATTTTCTATCCAGGAAACAGAATTGGGCAGGGGAAGGGTTAAGAGGAAGGGAGTGGAATGTCTTAGATAAAAAAAACGTGGCTTTGCAAACAACATCCACAATCTGTTCAACCATTCAGTCTGCAGCAAATGCATAGCTCTGGAAATACCATAGCATATGAACATCCGACCACTGGACAGACTAGTGCTCTGTGTAGTATTTCTTTATCATTCAACAAAACAAAATGGGGTCTTTTAAGTGTTTTCACCAGACTCCTACATCAAGAAGTCACAGGAGTGTAATGTGTGCTGGTGAAATCCCCCAACCCTGGCCTGGGGCAGCGCGATCAGTCCTTGAAAGCGTCTGTCTGGCAGAGTGGTGTCAGTCTATCAGTCTCTGGGTATCTAGTTTAAAGAGAGGGGAAGAATGTACCCAGGCTCCCCCAATACCCTCGGGCTGTCTCAGAGCTCCAGCTCATAGACCTTTCTCACATTGGCTCAATTAAAAACATTCTCAGTCGTTTGCCAACTCAGAAAAGGAAGGGGTGTTATGTAAACTAGTATTTAACTAAGCCCAAAGAGCAAGACTGCTGGCTTTCCTCTCCATTAATTAGGACTTTGCCCCTTGTACATTTTTCTCTAAACAGCTGTTCTGAATTAAATGTAGGTCTGTAAATGTAAAATTAAATAGTGATTCTCACATTTTAGAGATAGTAGTTCAAAACTTGAGTTAAATTACCCAGGATCTTACGCAACTTTTTAGTGGAACTAGCAGCTTTTTGCAGGTCACTCATTTGTTATGCAGATTTGAATGAAACTCTTGCAGCTTTTGCTCAAGATCCCATCCACTGATGAAGACCAGGAGATGTGACCCCGAGTTATGTACTTTTGTCAACACAAATTTGTTATAAGTCAGTAACATAAGTTAAATTAGGGATGAAGAAAGTTGTTATTTTAAAACAGTTATTTTTTTAATGAATTGAATAATTTATTGTTTATTAAAATCACATAAAATAACAAAAAAAATGTTTTTATAATACAAACCTCAAACCCCAAATATATTACTATGAGTTAACAAGTTACTACAAAATGATACAAAGACACAGTTTTTTTTTTAATGATGAACAAACTGATTAATCAACTATTCTCTTAAACTGACTGTAAAACATGAAGTAGAATATATTCATCAAGGAACACGAAAACATTTTTTTGAATCGTGTATAATCCTTTGATTTTTATTTGTGGCATTAACCACAGCTACATTTCCACTAAGTCTTGAAAATGAAATAAAGGACTTTGCTGCCATGAATTAGAGCACGTGTAGCTTTAAACACGTGAGATACATGTTAATAACCATAATACAATGTAAAATTTGTTCACACTGGCCAACTTTTTCCATTCACTGGTGCTTATGAGTATATTTGCAGGCTCTTTACAGGTATAGACACAGCCACACAGTTCAGTCCTATAATAATTGCCTTTCTCCCCCTTGTCTCAACACAAGGCCACACTGTTATGATACTAATTAAACTATGCAACCAGGCATACAGGCGCAAAGAGGACCAGTGTACTCAAGGCTGTCCTTCCCACAGCACCTTAGACATCCACCCAAACTCAAACACCCAAACAACTCTAAAACAGGAATGTGAGGGAAAGGCACAGGAGTCTGTCAGTGTACACAGACTGAGGACAGGGAACAAGTGGTTGCTGAGGTTAAGGAAGTTGAATCATGGACTGAGTTTAATCCCAACTCTCACACTCTCTGGCTCCCTGGAATGGGAAAACAGCATAACTGGAAGGTGTGTCTGTAAACAAGCCTTTTGGTTGGTTAGTGTTTGGTCACTTCACTGTCATGCTGTTTACCACTACATATGCACGTTTCTAATGATAACAAACATCTGAAATGCAAATGGAAAAATGTCGTTTGGAATTCCTAAATGATATCTTGGCAGCATTTTAACTTTGGAGGGACTATTTCCTGCTGGACTCTCTACTGGTGTCAAGTGATTAACAATAGCCAGGTCAGAGCACACGGTATCACCTGCACTGATCTGAAAACACCCTAATCTGGCTCACTCAAGAAAGATCATCAATCTTTAAACTGGGAAAACTGTTTATGATTCTGCATGAAATAAATTACAGCTGTTTAACACAAATCAATGTCAAATCATTAATGTACTACTGATCCTTTACTTGTTACATTTTGCAATATTATGCTGCCTTAAAAAGAAAAAAGTTGTTCATGAATTAGCTAAATAAGGTGTAGGTGAGTTACATAATAACTTGCACAACTAGAGTATTTTTAGATGGTTTGTCCTGCAGTCACAAGCAGTCATAAGAAACATCTCTGAAAATCAGTGCTACAGTTTATGGTTGTCATGCAAAGTTATGTGATATGACACGATATTCACTATCATATATCAGCAATTTGATTTGGTTGAAGGGTGAAATTGTAATTTGCAAAAACCAAATCAAAACAACTTGGCTGTAAAAGTGTCAGCAGCAACACAGGTGTTTGTTACTCAGGACATTGTTGGACTTTTCTTACACTTGATAAAAACTGTGACATTCAAATAGCTCAGTTTTTTAATATACAGCTTTTAAAAGCCTTACAAACAAGCGACTACCAACTGATCCACATGAGACTGGATGTTGTGCAAAACTGAGAGGAAGAGGGGTCCTTAAATAACTTTTGTCAAGGTTGAACTGCTTCTATTATTATGGTTAGAAGTGTAAAGAAAAAACAAACTCTGACAACACGTGATTTCCACCAGGGACTTAAACTATGACCTAAATTAATGATAGCAATGAGAGATGAAACTATAAATGGCCGAGAAAGTAGGAAAAAGGTCTCCACAATGTAATCAGTTTATAGCCGACTCACAGTCAAAACATCTGCATCCTCGACTGAGACCAGGACGGAAACTACACTTTCATCCTTTGAGGTATAAAGTGATACTGCGACACGGGAGGGGTTGAGGCTAGCTGGTTAGCATGCTAACTTCAGTAGATACATCTGCAACACTACACATGTCTTAGACATGATGTCAAAACATTCTTTTGACGTTTATATAAATAAATACTCATACATTTCCCCTTTAATTGACAGTTTTGGAGTTCTTCAACAATATTCATATTCATAGTCAAGTCAAATCAGTTACGTTACTCTGAGAGGCCCAGGTCTCCTAGTCCCTGGAATTATTCGTCCATTCGTGACCATCCTGGCTGTACATCATCCTTCATACTTATTTTTTTCCTAACATGGCTCCTAAACACTTTTTAAAAACAGAATTATTGGACAAAACAAACAGTCCATGTTCTGGGCAAAAATGCTTTCAAAGTTTAGCCAAAACTGATATTAGGCTTCAGCAGTCAGGGTGAGACAAATCATGTCAATGTTTTCTAAACTTTGCTGCCTGGACACCACCAATAAACCCAAATGGCAAGTGCCAGGACCAAGATACTCACTTGATTTGACTCACTCACACTGTTGAAGCCCTACAATAAAACTGGTTGAGCCTCAGAACAGATTTTCATTCCTCTTATCTTGTTAGAAAAAGATCGTTGTACGTTCAATATGGGTACTACATGGGTATTACAGTGATCAAGAACTCTTTGAATGTATTGTACACACACAGCAAATATACGCTGTTTTAATACGGGTTTTCTCAACGTTTTAGCACCACAACAGTGTCACTCAAAGACACTAAAATACCATTCATGTGTCTTTTATGCAAAAGCAAACAAATGTTTGTTTGGTAGAACAGCAAGAATTAATAAATGAATCAATCTGTCAATTGACATAAACATAAACAAATATTTAAATCATTTATTACTTGTTTTGTGATGTCAAGCAGCCATTTTCCCTATTTTCTGGTGTTTTATGACCGAAAGAAGAAAATATCTTATCAACCGATACATGCTACAAGCAGTGGGTGAAGAAATGTGCTCGAGACAAAAAGGACCAATAAGTAAGGAGTTTTTAAATAAATAGGTATCAACTAGAATACAATTATCTGCAGTGACATGAGCAAAAAAAACTAGTAGAGGACAGACAGATATGTTGTAGGTAAAGTCTCCAGATGTGTAACAACAACAACAACAGCCCTTTAAAAGTCTATCTGAGATGCTCTACAGACGTTAACGAGTACGATCAACTCCGTTAGAAATTTCTGAGATTCCTAAATGGAAAACCTTTGTTTGACTGAGATTTAACAAAGAACTAATCACATGCTCTTTTCCGCTCAACATCCTACTAACATTCCTCAAGTACCAACACATTACACCTCAGAGCTGGCCAGTACAATCAGTCCTCTGCTGCTGGCCACAGAGCAGCTCCACTGGAGTCGAATATAAATACCTTGCTCAAGGGCACATCAGCATTTCTTTCAACTGCAGCAGGGTAGAGACGATTACTCACTCATTTCTCCTTCCCATATTTCCGTCACCGTGACACTGATACTGTGCTGCCATAAACCTTTTACATAACACGTCAACACAAACACATAAATTACAGTAATACATCAGCAATAATAACCGTCTTGTTTGTTTTTACATTTTTGTTTGTACAAAGTTTTAAGGTGACACTCGGAGTTCTCCTACGAGCTGTGGATCGCGTTGCAGACTTTGAAAGAGGAGAACAAAAGGTGACAGCGGCCAGGTGGCGAGGTCCAGGACAAATGTAACAAAGACCCTCTTGTGTGAGCAGTCGTCACTTTACCTCCCAAAGCCTCCATCCCTGAGCGCTCAGGAGATAAACAGCCCCATCCAGCCTGTCATTGGGAAGATACTGGTCACATTAACCACGGAAGGAGAAAACGAGGGCCCGCGTGAAACTCTATCAACTGGAAACTCCACACAAATCCACAGGCATGAATAAGCCAGAGGAGGTTGGGAGGGCGGGGGGAGGAGGGAGGAGGAGGTGTATGAAGGATCTCGAGGTCTAAAATATCAAACACACTGGAAAAACCACAAACTAAAGACGCCCGCTTTTGGTCTGTGATTAAAAAAGAGATCTTGTAAAATAGCTCATTGCTGAAATCTCTATTGACTGATGAGGAGTTCAGTCTGTCAGCTGACAAGTAAAAACAAGCCACGGTGGAAAACGAACAATGTTTTTTCTGCTCCCGTTTTCACAAAGACAAGGCAGGCATGGCCGCCATCAGAAAAGTGTGCTGCTAAACAGAAACTGTAGAAAACTGCAGTTTTGACAACAAGCTACTCTAAAGTAGCCCAAAAGGCCATCTTCAATAACAGCCAGGCTTTCCCTAATGCAGAGCATGTGCTTTCACTTTTTTTTTTACCTCCACAAATAGCAGCTCAGGCTATTAGCAGCACAGTATTTAAAAAAAACTTTCAGGACCTTTTCAAAGTGACACACGCTCATGTTAAAAAGTCACAAAAATCAACAAACACGCTGTAATGAACAGAAAAGAAATCATGTTGTAACACAAAAACAAAAGTGATGTATGATGGTAATGTTCTAGAGAAATTACATTTTTGCTTTGAATCTTCAAATAGTCACTCGTCTCTAAAACAACACCCGCTCTAATTCAAGGCCTTGGGTCAACAATTTCAGCAGGAAATCACCTGACTTATGATCCAGCTCAGTTAGTTGGCAGTGATGTGGGCAACTTTCAGAGCTGCGCTGCTTCAGTTTTCTCTTTCACAGAAAATCTGCAGGGCTGGGGTCTCACCCTCATTAACAACACTGAGGTTTAATCAACATTCCTACCTCCCTAAAGTACAAAAAGTATCTATCTAACAAAATACGAAAAGGCTGTAAACGCTGTAATATCTATCTGGATTAATATTTTAGTTCAAGGTAAGGACCATGTGCCTCAGGTTATTAAGGTTCAACACTTCAGTAAGTTAGTCTTTGCCAAGTTTTGTCACAACACAAAAACCACAAAAAAGCCTGAGCATCAACGTGCAAAACAACATGTAAAGGACACTAATAATGCAGAACGTCCTCTGGAAACCTCAATCAGACTTATAGACCAAAGACTTGAGCTGAGCTTTTACATTTAGCTTTTAACAGCAGCACTAGTATAGTCACATTTGAAAGTATCTGGATGAAAAACACACATTATGTCACAATCTCTGTGGTTTTCTTTGACTCACATCAAAGCAACCATACGTCTCTTTTACTCCATGAAATACTTTGAGGGCAAACAGGGACGAAAGGCAGGGAACAGAATCTGTGCAAGACTGTCTGTCGCCATCCCATAATAGACACCTCATTGATGCTTATTTGTTGGTCAAAGAGGCTCCTTAGTTTACTCAAAAAATATCGGATGGTTTACAGAAAAAACGATTAGCTGTTTGTGGCAGAGTGATTTCATGTTAAGGTGACTGGAGGGTCATTTACAAGGTCTCACACTCGACTATATTTGGATGCTGCTTCACATCAGCAGTTCTAAGTAAAGCAGCAGTTCGTGTGCAATGTCAATTTTTTTTTTTTTTTAGTTTAGTGAGATTTATTTCCGAATATAATGAACCTATTTAAAAAAAATAGAAATAAAAAAAAAAATAGATGGAGTTTTTCTCTACCATTCTGATTTTAATACAAGGGCAAGAGCTAAAATAAAATGGCTTGTTGCTTGATAGATTTCCCCTGAGCACAGCAGCTCCCAGACAAAAGATGTGAGGGCAGGGGCTCCTCTATTCAACCACAGGATCCTTGGAGAGTGGCATGAAGGAAATGAATACTGCTGCCAATCACTCCTCACTGTTCACGGGCTCTTTTTCAAAGCTCCTGCTTTGCCTCTCAGCTCTTTTGAGAAGGATGGGAGGAGGCAGTGAGGGGGCTGCTTACCCAACATGCACTTGGCCTTTCACAATATGGGATCGGTTCTTACACACTCCGCTCACATTTTCATTTTTTTTCTAAAAGACCTGGTTATTTTTAAATCTTTGCATGCTCGGCTGAAGAAATTATGCCAAAATCTGCCCTGTTCACCCGCCTGGGGGAGTGGAAAAAGTGACCATAATGCCAGAGTTTTCCCACTTTGGAAGCCACAATAAAATAAAATATAAAATATCAGTTTGTCTTAAGATTTACCAGGTGGAGTGTCGTCTCGTTTAGCTGTGCACAAAACACGTCTCTTCTTCCCACACACAAAGTGTAGTACTGGAAAAACAGATTTTAATGGAAAACTGCTTATTTTGTCTACACAACAGCTTGGGGGATGGGAGAGTGATGGTTTTGCTTTGACAGAAAAAACCAGCACTTCTATTCTCACAGTAAGTATGCCATGCAAGGACCAGAAAAAAAAAGCTCTCTTAGTGCTGACTTTCCACCAAGAAAAATTCCTCGGAGTAATGTGTTAGGGAACAAGACTACTTCTGATTCTACCATGGAAAAGTGGGCTCAAAAAGGCCATTATTAAAAGAGACAGCAAATAAGCATCGAATGTACAGGAAAAAAAAACTTTTACTTCCTCACTCATCTTCCAAATTATCACACCAGTGAAACAGAGAGAGAAAGATGCAAACCCAGTGTCATGACTTGAGTCTAGTCGAGGTGTTTAGCATCTGCAGGAGCTCGTCAAGCAGGAGAAGCAGCCTAAAGCAACAATGAGGATCTATCTACTTCAAGTATAAAGCCTTTATTTGACTGAGTCCTTTGATAAGACAAAACACAAGTACCAGAACAAAGTGAAAATTTCCAAATGCCCACGGTGACATTGTTGTAACAACTGTTGCAAGCCAAGCTAAATGGTTACTAGTTAATCCTGTTAGGCTGCAAATCGACACTTGCTCAGTCTATTCTGTACATAGCTGTAATAGTTGCACAGTTTGCATTAATTACTCAGGTTGTGTGTCTAATTAAACAAACATTACAGTGGAGCAACAGGATTACGAGCGTCAGTAGAGAATACAAGAAAAAAAAAAACTGTGCAAACACTGGCAACCCAGCTGATCACAATATGAATTAAACTCAAAAACTCAAAGCATTTTTGACAAATTAAGTGTTCAAATTTTAGGTAAAGGTCTGTTTTGTCAGAAGCCCATTAACGCCCAGACAAGTCTCTCGTGTTTGTACATCTTTGGTGCACATTTGCGCAAGTAAAACAAACATCTGTGCTTCATTATGTCTCGAGTTATCACAATTCATTTATCTGATGTGTAATGCTTGTAACTTGAAAATGAATTCAATGTTTTTGCTTGTCAAAACAAAGCGCAAACAAATGAGTCAACACCTTGGATTTATTTGGAATGAAGCCCTTGAAGCCTAAAGGTACAAATGTAATGCTTAACTGATCAAAAATATGTGCTTGTTTTTTTAATATATTCATATTTAAATCATGATCATACAAGGCAGCGACTTCAGACACAGCTCGTATGAGAGCTCAGAGTAGGAATGCATGTGTGAGCATAGCATTTCTTAAGAGTATAAGTTCACTTGTCATTCGTCATATGCAAAAACAATCATGGATTCTGCCTGGAGTTCATCCATAGACAAACACACTGTATATCCAAAACCCTGCCTCAATTCAGGCAGAACGTTTTCCTGTTCCTCACCAACCCCATGAGAGTCACGTTGTTTGGTAAAGTTATCAAAAAGAACGACACACTTCATCTGTTCAACATTACTTATAGATGTGTTTTCCCTATCACAATAACATCTCAATGCTTTTGTCGCAAATACATTTTACTGCTGTATAGTTAAAATTTATTATTGAAAATCCTATTCTTAGGAATCCTGAACATGGCAGAGGACAGTAGAAGATGGATGAAGTTCATTTCAATAAACTTCAAAATGATCAGAAAAGAGCTCAGAGGGAATTTGAAAAAGTTTTGATAAGTTAAATGTGGTTATGAAATATGCTACTATATATGTTTCAATCAATACAACAACACCAGACAGAGTTTGGTGACTTTGGGAAGTAGCACAGGATCGTGGCTTTTCCCCGGCAAGGATTCCTCACAGGTTTTTACCTGGAACGAAATTATTCACTCGGTTCCAAAATAAACTGACCAGATGATTAAAACTAGTAAAAACATGAAATAAAGCATTTTCACATTAAATGTCATCCTGGAAAGCCTGCGTGTTCCTGCTAATGTTTGCTCAGCTTGTTTCTTTGATAACTTATGATGCAGACATTGAGGATGTTTTTACCAGGAGCTGAATTATCCACAGTGGTCTGCTCCTCTCCAGTATAAACAGTTGGTGATTAATTCCATTGAAAACACTGAATAAAACGGTTTCACATCGAAATTAAATACAAAATTAGTTTGTCTGACACTCTTTGGTGGACATGGGATGTGTTGGCAGGGCTATGATTCAAGTGTACAGACTAGGATCTTTCATCCAGTTTAAATATATGGTTAAAAACTACTAAGATGTAAAAAGTGCACTGTAAAAATGTGGTTTAAAACTGATATAAAATCAGTTTCGACTGCTTCTGGCAGACAATTACAATGCTAACATGTTCAAAGGGTAAAAAACACCACTGAAAGTCAACCAAATGCACTGAACCATTACTTTGATTAAAACTGACTGAGTTGATTTAACTGACTGATTTGAGGTTTGAGAAATAACTACTGGTATGGGTATTTTTAGACATTTCATGTAGAAAAGCTCCATTTACTACCTTCAATCTGAGGAACTTAAATTTAAAACAATGATGTGGCCTTTTTTATTTTGTACTTACCGTACTGTGGCACTAACATTAACGGCTCATTAGTGGCTCATAAAGCGTGACACTGTGACAATGAGCGAACAATCCAGTTTTGCACAGCTGACATTTTGACATGTCATACCAGCAAATTATGCGTGCGTGATCAAATTAAGACATGTTGTTCATGCCTGTTGAGTGACGCATCTAACTGGGACACCTAAAGTCATCCCTCTTTAATGTCATTAACTATTAAAACCTGTGCTTTGGATACGTCAACAAACCAGTGTGACAAACCTCTAAAACAGGCACCTGGAACTGAAACAGAATCAGCACTGATCTAATAATCTGCACCTTTGCTTTTCCTACTGTGTCAACAACAGCGTGACTTTCAGGTTTACGTATTTGGAACACAGTCTTCTTTTATGTTGTCATTTCTCCTGCAATGATGGTTCAAAACATCTGGGACTACACGAAGCTCTGCTAGCACATGTGATCATAACCATGACGTTATGAATGACGAATTGTGTACTGAAATATAAGCTTGAACGTAACTAAAAATATTTATATGCAGTTGCTAATGCTTTACAAATGAAAAAAAAACAGGTTGATCAGGCTCTAAATAAGCCCACATGTAGAATGTGGACATTAAACATTTTCTTATATCCCGGCACTAAAAATCACATCATCCAGCTCAAATCTCTAAGCTTACATATGTACAGCATGTCCAGTACAAGAGTCTCTAGAAAAGGGTTACCAGACATATGCCCAGTGTGGTTTGGAAAACAATTTCAGACGATTACATTCTTTTTTTGTCAACAGGAAGCTGTAGCCATACATGTTAGAGCATGTCTGCACATGCTGGGCTGGTACTGTGTACCAAAAATCTCTATATGAGGATAAACACTGAAATAAGAGAAACCTGGTGCAGACAGACTGAAATCATTATACAGGAAAACATATCTTGCTTTCAAAGGCCATATGTTGTTGTGATGTGTGTTGAATTGTATTGAGTTTTAACAATTAATTTGCTGTTTAGCATTTTCTTACTCAGAGTAAACAATTGCTTTTCTTACAGGAAACAACACAAATGGACTGTATATACATGTAACTGCTCTTTGTCTTTTCAAGCAAATGGTGAGTCTGTGGTTTGAAATCGTCATAAAGAGACCTGCCAACAGTTTTAAAAATACAAGCAAACCTTGGGTCACCTCATGAATCTGCGCTGAGACTCCCCAACAGCTTATCAGAGTATTTTATGAGTTTGATGCCAGTTTCACCTCCCTCCAACGTGTTTTTTCCTACCACAGCCTCATGGAAGTTTCTGTCCACACATACTTTGAGCTCAGCACACATAGTTGTCAAACATTAAGAGATTTCTCCATATGACCAAATGAGGTTTCCGGCAAACCACAAGAGAGGCCCCCGGTCTGGCAACAGAAGATTAACTATAGTTTGATGGAGAACAAGAGGAACCAAAAGGGACAGAGTCTGCTTACGGTCTAACACTCATCAGATTACAGAGAGGAGGAAAAGGAGCTCAGATGTTTTTTTAACAACACAATGGGCAATACTTTGATGCTCTTGTTAAAAATAAAGGGAGTAAATCCATTGATTTTGGCTGCATTTTAACAGGGCAGGCAGCATTTCACAACATCTGGTACAATTTACACATATTTCCATATATGATGCTCATGAGTTAAAACATCCAAATGTCCAGAAGAGTCACAACCAGCATACCTGTGTGATGACTGGCACTGAATAACTCAGCATATATACAGTGAGAGGAGGTTAGTCAGCTTCCTGTCCAGACCCTGGAACAGCTTTCTCTAAAACTCCAGTCTTCTTTCTGAATCACACCTAATGCAAACATGTCACTATGGCAGCAGATAAGTTCATGCAACATGAGATCCCACCCTTTATAAAGACGTTACGCATTTGCACTTCTACCCCTTCATTAGCCTGTGCTCTGGCTATCACATGTTAAATGACTAGTTTCAAACTGTACCATCAACATCTAGAGTAAACCCCACATTAACAACTTAGGACCAAACACTCAATCACTGACAGCTTAATATGGCCAGGACAGTTACATGTTGCCACTTTGCCCCTAACCCCAAATCATAGATGTGACTCTACAACTACATCACACAACCCAACATCACTGTCAACACACTGGACCAAACTCACCTCCTATAACTAAACAACAGCGATCCGCTGCACATATCTTTTTCTTTTTGTGGTTTTTCAAATGTATGCGCAAGTTCCTTCTTCCCTTCCAACATCCTTGACAACACATCAGCATAATTTTCTTGATGTAGCTCGAGGTTGAAACGTACCACAACTGTAAAGCTGCTTGGAGCTTCAAGTCTGTTTTCTTAATGACAGAACTGTTGGCTTCCTCTTGCTTGAGGGAATATTTAATAACATCCACTGCTTGGAAAAGCAACATTATACATTACAGTCACAATGATTTAACTTTCAGTTCCAGTTATGACATTTACAGATTTTGGATTATATCTTTATCTATATAATCCTGCTAATTATAACAGAAGAGGTCATAAACCTACCTGGTCAGCTGTCAACTATTTTTATGATGGCATGGGGACAATTCAGGGTAAATGTTTATCTGATATTTAGAGATTCAAAACAAGAGGTCTGTTAAATGAAAGCGTAAATGGGTAATTCCATCTGATATATTTCCATTACCATTTTCTAAAATTTAGACACAGTGTGGATGAGTTTTCTTCAGATTGAACAGTGTCATAATCCCCTCCTCTTTAATACCTCAAGGCAACTCCTTCATGTCATCAGCCAATTATCATGGGCTCACCACATAATTAACACAGTGAATACATCAGCAGTCAACTTAATATATTACTGTTAACTTTACAGTAACATTTATAGTAGAACTAATGGTCTTTGGCTCAAGGTTATATACTTTACTATGAGACTGGGAGCGTTTAAACCCAAATTACAAAATTCACTCACACTATATGTGGCACTTTATCTGCTCTATAGACACAGTAAAGGTTACAGTGATAACAAAGTTTGAGGACAGCTGACTTTACATGAAGGCCTTCTTACCTAAAAGCTTCTTCACCTCCTCCACACTCATATATATGTTGACACTAGGGTTGTTGTTGTTGTTGTTGTTGACGCCTGAAGTGCTGCTGGGGCTGGCGATGCAGCCGGCCCCTTCCAGCAGCAGGAGGAAGAAGAAGCCCCCAAGCCTCCACAGCACCGAGTGTGGCCAACCTCGGGACTCAGACGGGCTGCCAGAGCCGTGAATCAACCCCAACATAGCAGTGGTCCTCTGGCTCGCTGTTGTTCTCGGTGATCCCCAGTCGCCAATTTCTTTCTCATCCGTATCTGAAGTTAATCCCAGGAGGCAACATTACTAGTTACTTTACGCCGCAGCGCCACTTGTAGCATTAACTCCTTTCTCCTACCAGCCCCCGTTTTTGTCCTTTCTTGCTAGCCGAGACGGGCTAAGTTAGCCGGAGCAGGCTAACTTTAGTCGGGCTGTGCTAACCGCCGCGGTCAGACTGTCGTTGAATGTTTGAATGTTGAGGAAGATTTACGACGTTTTCCAAGCACATAAAATACACACCGGATATCGCCACATTGAGGCGCTTTGATTTGTGCAGGCAAACTTGAAAGAAGGAAAGAAGTTTCCTAAAGTAGCAAAGTAGCTAATACATCCAGCTTTCTCCCTCCATGGTCTTTCCTCCCGTTGCTTTTTCCTCACTATCTCAGTTTTCACTCGGAGCAGGAAGGGAGGGGGCGACGGGGGCGCTCACTGCTCCGAACAGGAGTGGAATGCTGCCTTTACGTGCTGTCGGAAATATTGAAACAATTCTGTCTCAATGAACCAACCACAAAAAACGACACAACCAAATCGATAATGTCAAATTGTACACCAGCAGCAGTGTCATATCCAAATCTACGCCTTTCAGTGTGAAATATGACTCAACTACAACTAAGTTCTGGAATGTTACCTGTTCATATGCTGTACCACAAGTACCTAAATGGACACCACGAAAGGCGCGTACGACGCGGAACATTCCGATGCTTCATGAAGGCAGCACAAAAAACCGCAAGTCAATCTGGAGACCAAGTAGGGATATAACATTTTAAATATGCCAAAATGCAAATATCACAGTCCAATTAAGGGGAGTCTGCTTTTTTAGATGTGGGGGGTGCGTTTCTTCAGTTAGGCCACCACAACCCCCAGGATGACATAGGTTATTAAATCAAAAGACAAAAAAATAAATTAAGTGAATTCTGTATTAAGTTTGAGATGGTTCAGGTCAGAGGTCTTCAATCACAGACCTCCAGTGGAGTAATAAGTGAAAGGTTCTGATCAAAAACTGCCCTGAACTTTTTCTCGCAGATGTAAATTTACACATTTCACATTTTAAATTATTTGTTTGTATCATCTGGCAAGAGAATAAATGAAACCAAAATAAACAACAGGCTCACTTTAATAATTTAGTAGAGCCTCCCACAGATTCAAAACACAATATATATAACTCATCACCATTAATGATGTTGGTTTTACAGTTATAGCTGCACTGTAAGTGTTGTTATAATTGCATACAAGCTTATCATAGTGACAATGAAGAGGTTTGGCACGATGAAAACATTATGTAGCACACACACAAGTGTGTTAGTAAGGTGTTGGGTGACCACAAGCCTGAAAAAATAGCTTCAGTGCTTCTTGGCATAGACTCAACTCAAGTCTGTGGAACTGCACTGGAGGGGTGAACGCCATTTTTCCAAAAATATTTTCCTAGCTTGGTGTTTTGAAGACGATTGTGGAAGAGTGCTTCAAAATTTCCCATCTGGTGAATGTGAAGACCACAGCTTATAATTCAAAGTGATTTTCATTCTCATCAAAGTCGAGTGACCCCTTCTGCCCTCTAGGAGCATCTGAATATCTTTGTTTCTCTATTCATTTGTCATCTGTATACACAAGGGTGTCAGGGCATCGATCAACTGATCTGATTTGCCCAGAGTGTCTATAGTTCATGTCTGTCTGCCTCATTTGAGTTAAAGAGAAAGCAACAGTTATACTTTTTTATTACTCTTTTCTCAGCACTGTGATACACCTATTAGTCTAAACTAGCAATAGACAAAAGAGTTAGTTTAAATCTTACGACTGAAGGATAGTGATTTTATTTTTAATTTTCCTGTTACTTGTGCACCATAACTAACATGCCTCCTATTGTTGAAATACTTAAAATCAGGTACAACTTTTGAGTTGACACTGAATAACTGAACAAAATGTGACACATAAAACTCATATCAGGAACCCAAAGATATTTAATCAAACTGTTGATTAGTTTAGAAGGTCCTTTAGTATATACATGAATGTAAATGAATATATCAACCCAAAAAGACAGCGGAAACACAAAACATTTTGACATTTTTATTATTAAAATATTCACCTACAAAATGGCCTATAAACACTATGTACAGAGTAGCAAGCAGTGATGACTGCTAAGACACAGAGAAAGATATTTATACACAGAAAGCACTGTGCACCATTGTCAGAGGAAGAGATGAATTTATGGGGTCGTGGAAAAAAAATATACATTTCCCATCGTCTTTATAAGGAGAGCACATGGTCTGGTATAAGCAAAAGACTGGGACTCTACAGTTATTTTCCCTGAGGGACAAACCTGCAGCAGAATCACAAAAAAAAAAAAAAAAAAAAAACCTCTCCTAATGTGTCAGCACGGACATGGAAATGAGGTATATAAGGTCTCTGATGCACTGCAGTGGACTGCTTACTATTAATATTTGCAAGGAAAACCAGTCATCAAACATCACAATCGATAAACATTTTGGGCCATTTTTTCCATTTGATTGATTGAGGCCTCTTCATGAAGCATAGAGCTCTCAAGTGCAACCGTATTTTCAGATGAATGATGGTCTGTGTCTGAAACATTACAGTGGGTTCTGACAGAGTTTTTCAGCACAAAAAAATGACCATAATCAGTTACTTCAAGTAGATTATAAACACCAAAATTGAAGTTAGGAGGTTTTTCACATGACAGTGATGACAGTCCTTTCATCAGTATTGAAGCGCTGTGGGAAAAAAAGAAAGATTTGTTGGGCATCTTGTGATCCTCTAAGAGAAGAGTCAATATAAATAGATGGAGGAAACATTTCAACACTAAAACTCCCATTATGGTGATTGTGTAAAAGATAACAAACCTTTATTGTTGTCTGTTTGTTCTTCTGTCTGTAAAAAAAAAAAAAAAGAGTTAATACTGGTGTGAGAGGAACATTGCAACAAATGATTTAATCAATGTTCAGACAGCTTATTGGACTCACTCTGACTTTTCTTGGGAAGCACTGGTTCACAAATCTCTCGATAACAGACATCCTGTTGTACTTTATATGTTCTTTTGTACCTGCGAAGAGGAAAACACACCATCAAATTACACATACTATCTGCATTTAATTATCTAATGTATATAAAGCCAGTACAGGAGATCGGTGACTTACAGGTAATGGCACACTCCTCCCTCCCAGACAGGCACACTCTTCGTTTCAGAGTACAGACGGGTACACGGGTGTGGTACTCGCTGGCACGCTGCAAACAGCAGACACACAGCATAAGGTATGAATGTTTCAAGTATTGTCAGCAAGGAGAAGTGTGCTGGATGGTTTAAGGCCTTCTCTGTGGCTGATGGATGGTTTTAGGAAAGGAATGTTTAAACAATCTGACGCTGGATGTTTAGGTGAAGAAAGGAACTGAAGAGGGGTGAGGGGATGTCCCTCAAACACAGCTTCATCAACATTGAATTATTAGTAAAACCAAGCTGACATTTTCTCAGAGTTTCACAGGGTTTTCCACCATTTCTCTGTTTTCTCTGCTCGGGAATTATTTAATTTCATTTATAGCTCTTACACCTTTTGGGAGCATTTAAAACAACAATGTAGACACACACTGTATCAGGGACAGCTCATTATATTTTTGAAGGTATCTAATCAATGACTGACAATGCAGACATATTTGCATTATCATTATATTCAGTAAGGCACTACATACTCTAGATGATGCCACTGCCACTGGCTGTCCTCCATCTACAGCTGCAGCAGCAGTGATGACGAGAGACTTTTACTCCAGGCAGTTGGCAGTTTCAGATACATTTAATCCCACCTAGAGGCTGAGTCACTGCTGTATTGTGTGTAACAGTGCACATGGGGAGTCCAGTCATTTAAAAGTTTATCTATAAGATAAATATGGTTTCTCTTTTAAAGATAAAATTCACTTTCTATATCAAAAAATACGACTATTCATTGAGAATCAATAACACGTTGCCACTTGTTAAGATGCAGAATATTTGGTTTTCCAAAATTAGATAAACCCTTAAACAGTGGGTGAAGAGTTTTCTGATTTTCATGTGACACAGAGAACATATGTCATAGAAAAAGTAGACTGGGAACAAAGCAGCACATTGTCAACAGATAATATACTGCTGCCTCATACAAAGTGCGGGATTCTGTTTTTAAACAACCCCCAACTATTTCAAAGACACACTGAGTTATAAGTGTAACACTAGGTCCTTGAAAAAAGGAAAGCGGTGCAGCACAAATAATATGGTGCTTTGTGCCTTAGTTGACACTGTATTCATGTTGTACATTCATGGCCCTGAGCCTTGAAGTTAACCAAGCCATTCATAGATGTTAGTGGGGTCAGTAGAGTCACTGTCAGTGGAGCGTGTTTCCTGCTTTCAGTAAACCAGGGGACTATACATAGCTCACAGCTCTCTGACCAGTTTACATGCAAATATAACATATATTATACTTCAGGTTCACACCCTGAGATGCTCCAGTTACATTGAGAGAAAGTGAAAATAGACCCCTTGCGAACACACAGGCAGGACAGTAAATCCTTCACCGACACTCACCGACATTCACACAGCTGGTGAGCGGCCATCTTTTACTAAAACCCCTTTGGAAAAGCAGGTATATGCTAGTTTATTTAATGCCTTCAGATGTGGTCCTGTTTTCTCTTGAAATAGCATTAAATTATCCACCAATTTTCTACATCATTTCTCCTGTGCAGGGTGACAGAGGACTTGGGCTGATTCTAGTATTCATTCACTTAAATGGAGTTTCCAATTCAGCTAAACCACACTGCCGTGGAGCGTGGAGAGAAAGCCACACAGGCACAGGGAGAACATTCAAACTCCACACAGAAACATAGGAACCTCCTGTGGGGACGTGACAGCAGTAACCACTGACATCAAACATCAAACATCAAAATGATTTCTTATCACTGGGCCATTAACAGAGACATTGATTGTGAAGTGTGGCTGTGGAGATGGCAACGTTCATACATTTGCTTTCATTTATTCCACGTCAGCCTCCTCTCAGTTCATCTAGTATCATCAGCAGGTCAAATTTTAAATTTGTTCAATATTTTTTTTTACAAATTATGGCAAAATTAAACATCGGCATGTCATAATTGTCACTGTGAGCGTGTCAGCACACTGATGGCAGCATGACAGTGCATTCTTAGTCTTGTTAAGATTTTATCATTTTGGAGGAAACATTTACATGTGTATAAACGTTTCCTGCCTCTCTCCCAAGGCCACATAGAAAAGGCTTGAGATGGACATAAAGGATGGATGAGAATACATTATGTTTTCTGACCTCACTAAACCACTTGTAGATCTGTTTTTTTTAAAGACAAATATCAGTTCAACTGAAGCAAATCCTTGTTCAGCAGAGTGAGTGAATATGTAACACATGTACTCATTTGCCTTAAAGCAGCATAGGTATGTGTGGAGAGGAAGGACATAAACTTACACAGTTCACACTGTCTGCCCTTGAACCCTGTGGCGCAGTCGCAAATGAAGGAGTCACCTCCGTTCACACACGTACCCCCGTTCTGGCAGGGCAGACTGCGGCAGTCCTGGGGCAACTCTAAAAGACAACAGCTGCCATTAAAACAGCACTAAGACACAGAATGAGTATGGGTCTCAAGTTTCAGGCCCACTACTTCACATTATCTACAGCTGGCACCATGTGTTGATAGCCTGAGACTCTACTTTCCTGAATGTTACATCTCTACTTTCTCTCTGTCTCAGGGTTATCCTCACTGCACTTACCAATCACAGTCCCTGAAAAAAACTCAAAACACAGAAGATAAAAAAAACAACATGTCTACAGATAACTAAATGGCCTCATTAAAAAAATATACTAAATTCGTAAAAGTGTGACACATCAGGTGGGATCAGTTACATGAGCAGATGTGACATCTATTGAAACTGTAAAGCACATACCAGCATTCGTTTTTAAACTCTCCTCCTGAATTTCCAGTGCGAGGCTGATTTTGTTTGTTGTTTCTTCCATCTTCTCTAATCTAATTGGGGGGTCAGGTTCTGTAAGGTAAAACATTTCCTGTTATGAATCAGTGTAAAGAAAAAAAGATAAGTTGAAGATTGTAGTTCAGGATTGACTCCAGCTCAACTGGAATGTCATATCAACTTTTACATTCCTCAGGCTGGAACAATGAAACATGACATTGATGATTTGAAAATGTGGCTTAAATCATATTATGACATCATGGATGTAACATTGTTAAAAGGGGCCGCAGTATGGCCATAGAAAGGAAGTTTACTCTCTAGAGGACAAGATAACATCTGTAAAACAGTTTTTCTATTTAGACCATAGGCTATAAACCTCTGCACTGGGATGCATTAAGCTAAAAAAAAGTTTAATAAAGTTACGAAAAGAAAAGAAGAACAGTTGTTCCTGAAAGTCACTGTTTTATAAATTCTCTCGCTTTATCACAAGCTGCAAAATGATGTGAAAACAAAGTGATAGATGAAGTGGCTGTGTTTGTGTGATAACAGAGTCCACGTTACATTAGAGGACTATATTTCACTCAGTGAAGCCTAAGTTAGGACCATATGGTTATAGGACCATAAGTTATTCCATCTGCATCAAGATAAGCAAATTAGATACGTTTTTCATTGTTTGGACACCCTGAGAAAATCAAAACAGTTACAGTGTTGTGGTGTAGATGTCAGGGGATGTAACAGTATCCCGATTAAAACCAGAACAAACTTATTTTTTGGTTTTATATCAAATATTAACATGTCTGTGTTCCATTGAATGTAAATTAACTCATTATATGTTTTTTTTTAACTGTGAAACAGTGATATTGCAGTGTGGCTACTAAATGTTTGTCACATGTTTGCTCTAAGTTGTACTCACTAGTACGATGTCGAATGGCTTTTCGAGGTGAGTGAGGGAACTTGGCTGTTATCTTCCTTCTTCTGTCGATGAGTTCTGTGTATCTGCAACACAGAGAGAAAACACTATCTGTTTAGCATCAGCTGAATTGATTACACGGTTGTTTTAATCATCATCAGAACGGTACCTGGGCAGTTCCTCTGAGTTCTCTGTTTCTGTGGTCCCTCCCACGTCCTGAGGCTGAGATGGGGGTGGTGTCCGTCCAATCTGGGTCCCCTGGCCTGTCGCTGTTGGCCTCTCTCTTCTTCTGGCCCCCATCGGCACTGAATTGCAGGAAATTAATACAGAATATGAATTAAAATCACTTATTTATAGGCACGTATGAAAGACTCAGTGGAGTTAGATTCTTGGTTGGTTACACAGACACTCACAGGTGGTGAAGGCTAAGTGCTGAGGTATGCTGTGGACCTGTTCCTGCCCTGCACTTTTGACGGATGTGAGAGCCACATAGTAGTGCTGTCCTGGCGTCAGTTCACGCAGGGTATACGATCCCAACTTCCCATTGGGCAGGAAGCGACTCCTGGTGTTCAACCCTCGGGTCACGTTGACCACAAAGCCATCTGGGACACTTCTCGGGTGGCGGCTCCAGGTGATCAGTGCTGAGTTAGTGGTCACATGTGACAGGGAGAGGTTCTGTGGGGGGAGAGGCCCTGAGGGAAATAAATGTAGATGGTCACATTATTGCTTCATCACACGAAAAAGTTGTTTCTGCTTTGTTTAGTTAATGTCCACTTGATTCTTGATGTGTTAACCAACACCAACCCACACACATAGCAATGACTGCTACCCTTTTACTGAAGAACTAATTAAAATATAATTCAGTCTTTTATTTAAGCGTCACACACTAAAAGACACTACTTACATAAAAAACAAAAGAGAGCAAAACATGGTATTGTTAAACAGATTATGATAATATAAATTTAAATTCAACATACATTGTTAACACAGTATTAATACAATAAGAACTTATTTGTGAACACCTTCACAGATTTATTAAAATCCACATGAATCTGCGTCCTTTGCTGAGAATGAACAGACTTCAAACTACTAATTTTTAGGAAATGTCCATAGTAAAATTACATGATTACAATTTAGGGTCATGTAATGTTCCTTTTATATTCATTATTAATAGGTTACAGTATTGACTAATTTCTTATACTTTAATTATATGATCTGAAGTGATTTACAGATGTTCATAAACTAGTAGGTAAAGACGTATCTTAACCTTAAATGAGATTATACAGCTATGTTTAATTGTGTTAGCGTTTAGCTTTCACTGATTAGGATTATTACATTATACTTGAGTCGCTTCAGTGCAAAACATACAGTTGCACAAGAAGCTTAATGTTGTGGTGACCTACTTGTCCAGAATTGCAGAGGTCCAGCTGAGTGGCTCATGGAGGGAAACTCATCCGGTCTAATTCCACTTTGAGTCAGCACATCTACTACGTACATCTGACCAGGACGTAATGAACTGAGCAACAAAAAGAGAACCAGACAAATCAGTCCAATGAGCAAAACATATTACTTTTGTAAGAGTGATTAAATAGTGCCCTCTGGTGGTTGAAAGGTATATTACCCAAAAACACTGATACTGCAGCAACACAACAGCACCATTCAGTGGACACATACAAAGCTTGAGGTCTGACAGAAGTTTAGAAATTATGTATTATCTGTGCGGTTTTTTAAAAGTAAAATTCATAAACCTGACCTGAAGGTGTACTCAGTGGTGCTTGTGTTGAGCACTGCAGTGCGAGCCTCACTCCCATCTGAAGGCAGTAGAGACACGTGAACCCTGCTGACTGCTGCATGACGAGCTGCCTGCACCAGCCAACTCAGCCAAACCTGAGATGAGGACACATTGACCAACTTCAGCTGCTCCACCCGACGAGGTCCTACAAAAACACATGTTCAGACATGTGCTCAAACTCCAGTGGATTCACAGAGAGGAAGTAAACTTAACTAGTGTTATCTTACTACTACTGCAGTAAAGACTGTGCTTACTGGTGCGTATTAATGCAGTGGCAGGCTGGCTGGAGTCTTTTCTGTTGGTGCTACGTTTGATGGAGAAGGTGGAGATGTTGTACAACAGGCCGGGCACCAGGCCTCGCATCACGTGGGTGGACTGCTGCCTGTCTAGGTAATCTGTTTTGGGATCGCCACCTCCCAAAGGAGCGTAGGTAACAGCGAACCCGCTGATCAGGCTTTGTGAAGGCTCCGGTTCATCCCAGCGCAGCTCCACCTCGTTCTCCTCCACACGCAGCACATGGAGACCAGAGGGAGGCAACAGGTCTGGGAACAGTGGCAACCTTACATGTCTAATCCATACGTTAAATAATTACAGAGTTGTCTTTGAAATACAGGGGATGAGCCACAGAGTACGGGCTGACAAATGACGAGCTAATTGAGCTGGACACTGCCGCAGTGTGGTCTGACTGTTAACTGACCTTTCTCACAGTCTTTCCCCGTGTGTCCTGTTTTGCAGATACAGTTGTAGTTTCCTCTTCTGTCAGTCCTGCACACACCACGGTTTCCACAAAGTTGCAGTACACAGGGATCTTCCACTAGAGGGTGACAAAGATAAACATTTGTTATGATATACACTGTAGTAAATGCAAGTTGCTTGTACTTTTGAAGCTTGTGTGAATTAACTCATAGCAATAAACAAAATAGACTTGTGATGCTGTCTGAAAGCACTTACACATCTGGCACTGGTCTCCAAAGAATCCCTCTTTGCACACACACAGATAATGTCTTCTGTAACCCCGACACACTCCTCCATTCAGACAAGGGTTGGAATCACATGCGTCCTGCTCTGCAAACAGATATAACAGAAGAATTTTATTCCTGTCCAGTATCACCTGTATGTTAAATGTGTAAACTTTTACAAATAATCTAACAGTTTAATTAAACACTGTACCTATTTCACAGTCCTGGCCCTTGAATCCAGATGGACACTGACACAAATAGGAGCCAGGCTGGTTCTCACATGTCCCCCCATATTTGCATGGTTCTGACAGGCATTCATTTATGTCTTAAATGAGATAAAACACACAGTTACAAGTACAAAACACAATATGTGTGCTGATGTACTGGATTTCAGGATTTAACATTAAAAGAGTTTGACGAGGTTGTACCTGTTTGACAGCGATTTCCACTAAAGCCGTTATTACATACACACTGGTAGGATCCAATCAGGTTTTTACATGTACCACCATTAAGGCAAGGCTGTGACAGGCACTCATTGATCTCTGCAATGACGAAAAAAACATCAGTTGATATTTTAGGGTATATACTATAGTAACTGATATGTTCCTTATGGGGATTTCTTTTACAATAAAAAGTAAGTGTCTGTCTATGTGTTGGTGTGTGTTACAGACCCTCACAAATGGGTGGCTGGCTCCAGTCTCCCTGAATACCACAGATGCTCTGGGTGGCTCTCGGCACAGACATGAAGCCTGAGTGGCATATATACACTGCCATGGAGCCTGGTGTTGTTGAGGAGAACTGGACTTCAGCGTGCTTCACTTGTGGGGGCGGCCCACAGCTCAGCTCTGAAATGAATACAAACACGCTGATAATGTCAGCACGGCTGCATAGTAACACAAGCTCACAAACACTGGGGCTTAAAGGAGCTCATCCAGGACATACTTAAGGCAACAGAGGTGCTTTCCATCCCAGTGCTCTGTTTTCATTCTCCTAAAATTACCTCCAGCGTGCTGTTAGGAGTGTGTAAACATGAATCATCAAGTCCAGTCCCGTCTTACTTTATATAGTTTATGTAGCAGTTCTATATCTGTGTATGTAGGGCCTCCAGTGCAGCAACACTTCTAAGATTATCTTCACATGGAGAGCCAGTATCTCTGAACTTTACAGCTGAGGATATCCAATGCTTGTGGCAGTCCTAAATCTTAAAGTCAACATCGGAGTGTGACTTAGGCATTACTGTGTGGTGACACACAGTCTTCTTACCTGCAGAAGTTAGGATCGAGCTCCTGTTTATTTCACAGTGTCTGCCACTGAACGAATCAGTACATTCACATTTGTATTTTCCAATGTAGTGAAAACACGTCCCCCCATTAAGACAGGGGCTAGAGGCACAGGGGTCTGGCTTTCCTGGAAGAAAACACACACACTGAGGATTAATATTAATAACAACAAACAAAAAAGTTAAATCAAATTAGAATAAAAAAAAAAAATACAACAATAAGTATGTAAAATGTTAAAAAAAAAAACAAAAAAAAAAACAGACAAAACAAAGGATATGAGTATAGATTGAAATTTAATAGGCGAAATTACTACAAATTAAAATCCAGATTAAAAAGATGTGTCTTTAATTGAATTTAATAAACAAACAGTGGACTGCGCAGTTACTGGGTTATTAAAGGCTATAAGCTGTGAAAGGAGAGTTGCAATAATATCAGTGACTTGTAATAAAAACAGATCTAATAGTTTCAGCATCATTCTGAGTATACAAATGGTATATAAATGAAAAAATTAAGCTTACGTGCCTCTGACTCTTTTGAAATGGAAAAGGACCATTTTTATTTCATCAGAATCTGAAACCACCTTCTCAACTTACTTTATTTAGAGACTTATCCAGCTGCACTTCTTTCATCAGTGACAGTGAGTAACTACATTACTTATTATTCTTCTGTAATCTAATGTTTCGACACAACAGATTTATGAGTAATTGGTGTTTGTTGGTGCTTAAGAGTACAAAACAATTTGAATATGATCCTTGGGTCTGGCACTCACCCACTTCGCAGTGTTTCCCAGTGAATCTGTAAGGACAAACGCATCTGTAGCTGCCTGCCTCGTCCTTACAGGAGCCTCCATTGCGACAGGGACTAGAAGCGCAGGTATTGAGTCTAACTGGAAAGAGACAAGAAGAAGAGAATCGTTTAAGGAGAGACAACTCTAGCTTTTAATAAACTGGTACTTATAAGTACAAAGTAAAAAACTGTCATAATCTTTTCAACATTTTAATATTTCAAGCAGCATTACAGGTATTGACATGTTTCCTGTTGCATTAAAGCTGAGTTTGAGTTTAAGTAACAACCCACAAGTCTGAGGGATGATTTAGCAATGATGCTTCATATATTCATGTGCAAATATCCTCCTGGTGTCAATTATGCTACCTTTCTCACAGTGCTTCCCCCAGTATCCATATTTGCATTCACAGGAGTAGCCTCCATCGCGCTCGTAGCAGTAGCCCCCGTTCAGACACGGAGAAGAGTCGCAGACCGATCGGGGCTGTACTGAAAAACACACACCGAGACTTGACTGTGTTCCATTGCACTGGCAGACCTCCTAAATTTTATTCAAGCACGTGGGCTTGGTCCAACCTTTAAAAAACACATTATTTGCCATTTTATATTTGGATCAAATACAAATCTCGCAAGAGCATTCAACATAAATCACTTAGAGAAATTTCTTCCCACATCATAAATGTAAGCTGCAAATGTGACCAATCCTTTTAAAGTAGAAAATGACACTTGTCAAGACCAGTGTGTTTAAAAAAGTGTTTGTCTCTATAGTAACCAGCTGCTCATGCAATGACACATAGCTGCAAAGTGTCCTGTTGTTGGGTTGGTGCCTGAGTCTCTTACCATAGGGGTAGAAGTCCTTATGATCTAGGTCTGCTGCACTTGTCTGACATGTGCACAGGTAGCTTCCTCCATACTCCAAACATGGACCTCCATCAGGACACGGTCTGCTGTTACTGCATGGCGTCTGGGTTACTTCTGGGTGGAAGGGAATGTGAGGCAGGTTCACAAATTTTTTGGAAAAATTGCCTCTGGTTGGAGACATTTGTGGTCTTACAGAGATCCAAAAAAAATGTTTTGTCATTCATCAAAGCTCTTGTAAGACAACTGATAGGATTACACATATCATACCCACCAAACTGACAGTAGAGTCCTGTGTAGCCTGAGGGGCATTCACAAGTCCCATTGATGTCCACACAGACACCCCCATTCTGGCAAAGACATTCCTCTGCAGACAGAGAGAGAGAGAGTGTGTGTGTGAATGAGAGAGAGACAGAGCTCAAAGCTGGAAAGTTTGCTCGGGCTACTTTAAAGAAAGTACTTAAATTGCGTTAGTTTTTGGGATTGGCCTAAGTGTAAACATAGACAGAAGGTATAAATGGTCAACATGTGTACCATATGCTGAGCGTCTTTCATCAGCTGTACTGTAAACTATATATTGATTTGCTGTCATTTCTCTTTCCCTGATCTTTTCCAAAAAAAGTTCACAGGACCAGAAGATTACCAGTCGGCACGCCGCACATCCGCTCCATACAAATTGTAAGAATGTTTTTATTTTCCTCTCCTTCCTAATTGCAGCAGAGGATCAAAGGAAGTGGCCATATCACAGCTAAATGGCTCCCCTTTGAAGTCCTGGGAGCTCAGTGTAGGGTATTATTTTTCTGATGATATGGAGCATATTTTGTGACCAAAATGTATGGCCCCGAGGGCAATTAATGGATTGTTAATTTGCAAGAGCCACTTTCATTGGCCACCTGTGCGGCCCGGGCCCTTTGATCTGAGAGCCTGATTAGGCACTTCTGAGTCCCACTACTTTCTCTTCCTTGGAGGATCATGCTCCTTTTTCCACTGTGCCTTCCAAGTGAGCCAGGCAGGAAAGTATTTGGGAGATTTAAGAGAGCCTATATAAGCACTGATAGTTATTTCAGCTCAAGGGTGAGAAGTAGCATGCATTTGCAATAGCTCAAATACTATTAAAGACCTTTTGATGGGAAAAAAGAAAAAAAACAGGCAGCAACTGTTATCAGTGAGTGTCAGTAAAAATAGCTTTGAAGAGCAAAACAAATAAATTGCAATACAGAGAGTAAACATAATGCCAAATGACTAAATATGCATTTATGAGAGGAAGGTATGAAGCATTAGCTGAGGATGATGATGTTTTACATATTTGTGTTCAAATTGCCCTATGATTATGTAAGAAGCAGCTGTGCTTGAAACTATACTGTGGTGCAATGGCCAACTTCCAGAGAAACAAGTAGCGGTGTGGAAGCATGCATATTTCAACAGCTCTGTCTGAAGAAATGACCTGAATACCAAAGACCAGCTTTGACTCATAAAGAAGCCTTTTTAAGTCTAGACAAAGCACTTCCTCTTGTTGGTAAACTAATAAAATGTGCTATAAAACAATTATTCCCAACATCAAGCGACTGGTTCCTGTAGTAAACTGGGCGAGGCCGTGTCAGTTTTGATAATTACAATAATCCATCATCACAGCAGCCTCTTCCAGGGCAGAGCTCCAAATTCCTGTGGGATAGCACAGCTCCTCTTCAAATACCCCAGTCTGCTCTCTACCTGCCCAGCTGCCTGCAGTAAGCATCAGCCAGGCCAAGTGTACAATACCTTCACACTTGTCGCCATAGAAGCCGGGAGCACATGTACAGTTGTAGACTCCGGAGCTTGTGTATTCACAAATTTGATTCTTCGTGCAATTGCTTTCTTCACACGTTGCTGCAGATAAAAAAGCATGGCAGGATGTGGTTTAAGAATCAAACTGTATGTGAAAAAACTTGGCAAAGCTTTCACTGTAGCTGTACTTGTATTTACCTGTTTGGTTTTCTACCTCAGTTGAATTGACCTGAAGCACCACCATCTCTGAGAAAAGAACACGTGAAGGTGGTTTGAGGGGTTTATTCACGCAAACAACATAACACATTTTTCTCTCTTACATCTGTTGGTATCCAGTGATGCAGATACTGTTGGATTCATTTACCCACATGTGAAGATAATGGTCTGAGAGATTTGTGCAGCCATCCCAATACAATGGAGGTAATTGGAGTTCACGGTACTGAAATCATTGTTTAATTCGAATATGGACTGACAGTCCACATTCATCACTGTCAATACTTTCCCTAAAAGAAATCTACTTTGTAAAAACTGTTCATCTAGAAGGGTTTGGGACTGTGACAACAGAAATCTTGATATCTGCATGGCTGGACATGGTTAACTAGAGATAAGTGAGAAAAATCTGAGATATTTTTTTTTCAACCATGTTGATTTATGTCATATTTACATAAATATATAAATTAAATCACATTATCAAAACATCATTATCAGATTTGTTTTGTAATTTGGGTGAACAGAAACAGCCAAACAGTGAAACAGGTTTCTCAGAAACAGGGAAACCAGCCCTTTCACTCTGGCAAAACCTCAGGTACCTGACTAGGAATTTAGGCTCCACTGCCTCGGCAAATGTTTTTATCATACATACTTTTCAATTTAATAGCATATTACACAAAACATGGTGCTTTCAGAGCATAAAGACAGGGTAGCATATTATGATAGCTATATATTTTGCTTGTCATACTCTTTGACTGGTCTTAAATACATAACAAAAAACAAAGAGTGAACCAGATATTGATAAGTGAGGTGGTGAAGTATGCTCTACAGATAAACCAATAACATTCCTGTATTCAGGAGCTTTTTTTTCTTGACAGTTGTCAAGAATTTGTACCTCTATTAAATACTATAAAGGCAGAACTTCTGGTAACAGCAAATAAAATATGTGGTAAAGTATGATGGAAATGTTTGCAGTGGCAAGCTGCGACAGAACTTCGACAAAGTTCGTAGCCATAAACTTTTGCTCTGGAAGAGGTATGATAGGATTCCCTTTGTGTTGGTTCCAGTTGGAAAAATACTACATCAAAGAAAGCCAAACTAAAAAAAGTGTTGAAGGTAGGGCTTACAGACCTTGAGCATTTTGTATATAGAACCTTTTTTTTTTTTTTTTTTTTTTTTTATAAAACATGCTCCTCTGGCAGAATTCAAATTGAATTTAAGTCACCTGTTTCACAGAGGAGTCCAGTGAAGGTAGGGGGACAAATGCAGGTGAAGTTGGCCACCTGATCGACACACTCTCCTCCGTTTAGACAGGGCTGTGACTCACATTCGTTGATGTCTAGAGGAAAGACAAAAATCATGTAACCAGAGGAGGGAACTTTATCTGCTGTTGATTCAGTTTCACATTGAAATTTTTTGGTCTTCACACGGAAATGCAAGATTTTGTTGTTGAAGACACTGAGCTGGATTAAGAGTACTGAGCTTCCCTTCTGAAAGCATAGAGTTTCATGGACCAGGTGTCTGGTATTAAGAGTAATCCGGTCTCATGTACTGTAGAAACAAGGATTCACAAACTGTGTGTGCAGGGTCTGATAATTTAATTCCCAACCGGGTTCAAGTTTCATCAACAATCAATCACAAGAGGAGAAAGATTAGCAAACGTCTTCATGGAAACCCACCTAACTTCAGTGAACTTTCTCACTGTGGTTCATTGCTACAGTGTGTGACCCAAGAAAAAAAAGAGGAGTTGTTTGCAAATCAACTCAACCATAACCTCAACTTGGACCCATTTGTCTACATAGACTGGGAAACTCTTTGGACAAAAACATCTGTCAAATGACTGAGTTTGATGTAGAAAGCAGCAGAAAATATTTCCTCTGGAGGGAGATGCCTACTTTCCTTAAGACTGTGAAAAACCCTGCTCACCTGTCTCACACAGGACACCAGTGTAGCCTGGTTCACACACACAGGTGAAACTGCCAGCTCCTTGTACACACAAGCCGTCGTTGAGGCACGGTCTGTCTTTGCACTCATCAATGTCTGAAACACACACACAAACACGCACATGCACACAGGCAGAGGGACACGCTCATGGAATATTTACTCAGCTGATTAATATATCCGCCACACTGCTCCCCTCACTCTGCAAGTATGTGCTGCTGGCTGTGAAAGGTATTAGAAGAGGTTTGATACATCTCCACAGGCTGGGCTGTGGGAATAGGCACAGAAGCTCCGGAGAGGCTGGACCAAGATATTCTAAATACTTTATTTGTGTGGAAACTGCTTAATGAAGCACAAAATACTCTGATTAATCTGAGTTTTTTCAGGTCTTCATCCGTTTTACTTTATGCAGATTGTAGGAGAAGCAGTGTGGACTTTGTAGTGTACAGTAAAAAAAAAAAACAAATTACATTGTGAGCTGTTTCTACATTTACACATAATCCTAAAGAGCATTTATTAATTAAAGAAAGCGAACTATCAGCTATACCTGTTTCACACAAAATCCCAGTGTATCCAGGAGGGCACTGACAGATGAAACTGTTAATCTGGTCTTTACAGGTCCCTCCATTCTGGCACGGATGTGAGGCACATTCATCAACATCTAAACAGTCGAGGGAGAAACACAAAAGAGATAGTATGACTTTTTTAATTAAAGGAAAACATCTGGCAAAGCTAAAAGGTTGGTGAGACAGATAATGTCCCAGGAGAACTGGACATGAAGTTGATACAGGTATTAAGGAAATATCCAGGTGTCTTTTTGGAAGTTCAGGTGGATTCTCGTATTGTTTTCTTTCAAGTTGACATTATTTTTCCTGGCTGATCTCACATAGATAGGTATTCATTCATAGGGTGCAGTGCGTGTCAAGCACAACAGAGCAGGAAGCAGTGTCAACCATAACTCACCGATCTGGCATCGTCGACCAGTGAAGCCAGCCAAGCAGGAGCAAGTGAAGGAAGGGTTGCCTGTAATACAGTCGTCAATGCACTGGCCTCCATTCAGACATGGTCGCAGGTGTGGGCACACTGATGCTGTAGAGAGAGGTCAATGTAACAGGAATACTTGATGAAGTATTAGGGCACCGGTAGTAACTGAGGAGCTAATCTCGTAGGAGCTGGTCTCACCAGAGTTATTGCAGCCACCGACTTCCACATGTGCATCGTCTATACGGAAGACCCATCTGCCTGGGTAGCCCACGTTGGTGGTTCCCTCAACATTCACAACATCAGCTGTACGAGAACCAGGGATGTTGAAGTAGCGCTTGCCGTCACCAGCATTGAAACCTGCCTGGGAAGAGAGTAACAGACAAAACAAAAGCCTGTTGAATTTAAGTGTCGACGTCTGAAAAGTTGAAAAACAGATCCTCATGCTGCACATTCTACATGTGACTGTCACCAAAAGCAAACAACAATGTGATTTTACCTGCGCTGCTATCCCTCCGAGCCCAGCCAGGTTTCCTCCACTGCTGGCATGCATGCCTGTGGTCCAAGTGATATTACTGTACTGGAATATTGTGAAGGAAAGCTCTCCATCTGTAATGAGCACCACTTGGAAAGTATTTACCTGCACAGAGAGGAACAGGCTTGGTTAAACCATTTCCTGATTTCTAGGAAATTCAGTAATAATGCATATATCTAACGTCTCTTCTTATTAATGCTACAGATTCCTAGATCTCAGTCAGGCTAGAGAAATAATACACTTTTCTGGGTCTGTTGTTGTTGGGGCAGATTACAGGAAATTCACAGGTGCCATTAGAATGAAACTCTATAGCTGTGCTTTTTAACCACATGTTGCATCCCACTTTTATTGGTTAACAACAAGTCTATTTTCTTATTTAATGCACATACTTTTTTCTATTTCTAACACAGGTGATCTGCAGGTGATGCTAATATATTACAGTGCAAAAAGTGGATATTGTTAAAATATTTTCAAGTGCTAATATAACAATATACACCTTTGACTTTTTTAATCTGCTTAAGATAACTAACTCAACTGTTTTATCTACTGGTTTTAACTAATAATGTCAACGATTCAACACTGACATTTAGCTAGCTTCACTTTATTTTCAGCTTTTTATTCATTACTTTTCATTACATTCATTACTCCTTTCTTAACTAACTTTTAAACCATTTGTCCTTTACTGTTAGTGACCTGTTTCTACTGTTTTCAGTTTTCACACTAAATAATTTTCTGCTCTCTCAGTAGCAGCATGTGGTGTTAATGTAACTCAGGTGGGTGGGAGGTGTGTACTGAGACTGTGCAGTCTGGTTATTGTAGTGGGTGGTTTACTGGCCATTGTGAAAACACAGTCTCAGATCTGTAGTTAAGTTAAGTATGAGTTCATACCGGCGTGACAGAGCTGCCTCCAAAGAAAGTAACTTGGTGCCATGTTGAGATGAGGACCCATGTTGCGTTGAAATTGGGGAACTCTGAAAAATATGTCTTGACATCACTCGAGGCTTGTCGCAGGATTGACGGCTCCTGGCTCTCTCTGTAGAAGACTCTTCCTGCCCGACGATTGTCCACATCAGCCCAGAATGGTGCTACAACCCTCCTGTCCCCAGCGATTGGAAAAGCTACGGGTGTGAACTGAGACACCTCCCTCAGGAAAGATACAAGGCCATTGTTGTTAACCTGAGGAGAGATAGTTTGGGTTAGAACATCTGAGTGTGGTTACTTATGATACATTTTCTTCAACATGTCAGATTTAACCAACTGTGACTTGTCTGTATTATGAGGTATGGTTTAAGTGAAACGGCTAAGGAGAGGCGAATGTGAACAAACAGAGAGTTTCTGACCTCACGGTGCAAACAGCAGTGTGGGGCTGTGCATGCTCCCACAACGGATGTTTACACTTCCCATGTAGCAAACAGATGCTACCTTTATTCCGTGAAATGACGGCAGCTGAGCTCATGCACCTGCAAACTCATCACACCAGGAAGGACATTCACGACTTTTAAATCCACAGATATCTGCTAACGGCCAAAGTAACCAAATACAAGAACTTATCCTCTTCTTGTCCACATATCTCCTGAGAGATGCACACTGTCAGCAATGCAGCTGTTATACTGAGCTATTATTTTCCTAAAGGACCGGCTTTAAAAGGTCAATGACTGGTGTTCTACTGACACAGTTACGTGGTTAATTGATTAGTCAGCATCACTTTGACTCTCACAGATGAGATTTACTCATTTTATCTGTTGATATCAGTGCAAATTACATTTTCTAACATGTTATAGGTAAAACACACATGAGTGGTTGGTCAATCAGAGCATTTTAAGCTAAAAAAAAATCAATGACAAATGGAATATAATAATTCATAATTGTGTTTTCATTGGACTATAATCACCTGAAACTAAGAATCATTGTGTTTTGTTCAGAGTGAGCTTCATCTGCTGTGGGAGCCACTGTGGGAACAGATGCTGCACCACCTCTTTTTTCTTGCTTGGTTGCAATCTGCAACCTCACCACTAGATGTCAGTAAAATGCACACACCAGTCCTTTAAAGACTCATTTCATCCTATAAGATGAAAACTTTTGAAAAAGACAAAGTTACTCAGTTAGTCAGTTACCAAATGTGAGGTTTATAGTAGTGTAGTCACAGATCCTAAGGTATTTAGCAGTCTGCATGTCTGCAGAAAGTCCTCATAGCATAGAAATGAAGTGGTGTCAGGCCAGCCACTGCACTTATATCCTAAGAAACAAGCTGCTAAACCTGAGTGTGAAGAGAAAACTTCTCCAGGCTAAATGTTTCAATCCCCATGAAAAGCCTTCATTCATGCACAGTTTCTGCATATTGTCAGCAAGAGGAGATTGTACCCACCATGGCACCTGTCCTGTTTCTCCTAAATGCTGGTGTGAACTTTGCAACTCTTTGCTTTCAAACCCGAGTGGCATGTGACAGTGACAAAGCAATGTCAGATGGTTTGACTCTGCTCCCTGCATGTATGAAAACCATAATTTGAAGGACTTTGCTGTAAAAACAGCAGAGGAAGTTTTGTTTGGCACGGCACGGGGGCTCAGTTAATTGCCCGACCACAGTCTTCCCCTCTGCATCAGCGTGATGTGGTGAGAATGTGGCCAGTGTAAGGGAAAAAGAAGACCAACTGCAGGGGCAGGGCCCAGAGGTCAGCCAGAGCGCCATCTGATACTGGGAGGAAAACAAGAGAGAGGGCACAGGGCTGGATGAATGGAAGGATGTACATGAATTACAAACCTCCCACACCCACACACCCACTAATGAGAGACCTGTGGTGGTAACGGTCTGGAAGTCACCCATCTTACAGCAAAATTAGTGTAGGAAATCATGCTGAACACTAAATAGAGTTTAAACTCCAATACTGGAATATGTTTAATCGCCTAATCCAATCTCTCGAGGCATCTGGAACTGTTTAAACAAGTGTATTTATTCCTTGTTAAGACTTTTTAGGGGACTAGTTTTACATGGAAATGGCCTTGGAGGAATTTAAGCTGAACTTGGGACCTTTTTCTTTGCATCACAAGAATTTCAACCAGGCTATAACTAGTACAGACGTCCAGTGAAGGGTGGTTCCGCATCACACTTATGTGAGAAAGTGAATGGGTTCAGAGCTGCCTTGTGTTATGCTGTAACATGACCAAGGTCAGAATCACATGGGAAAAAGGTGCGATCAGTCAACCTTGTAAGAAGCATCTCTCTCTCACCATATTTCTTTCTCTCACTCTCAATGGTGCCACTTCACTCTACAACTCCCTTGTTATTTTTTGGGAATTCTTTGCCGGATACATCCAGGATTTTGCTTGGGTGGTTTTCTTTAGAGCCAAGCAATTTATGGACTAAAATAAACTTTCATCTGGCTTAAGTCAAGCCAAAGCAAACTCCTAAATGAAAAAGGTGCCCATGGATCAACTCAGGAAAACATTAGTTTTCCTTGTCAAAAACAGAGGTTTCACAGTTACAAGCTTGTCCAATTATTTGACGAGACCGAAGGAAGTGACTACAGTCTGACAGTCTGTGCTCTTGGCTGTGACTCTGCAGCCCTGGCTCACCTTTATCTACAAGGAGTTTGACTGGAGCAATAAATCCTGTCTGCAACAAGTGACAGGGAGGGCTGCTAACAACATTTTAGCACACTATTTTGTATAATTAAGGAAAATTTATTCGACTGAAATTTTGAATGTGAAAATCACACAGGATATTGAAGGATTTCATATTGTTTCGTAAACCAATTTAAAGTCATTAAACTTAAACCACACGAGCAAGGCAGTTTCAACTGAATAGACTGTGTTTACTGATATTTGTTTTCTGAGCTTAGCATAGCGACTGAAACAGGAGGTAATTGCTGGCTCCATTCAAATTTAAATAAACTGACCTGCCAGCGCCACCAGAGCTCACTAATTACCATGTTACATCTTATTTGTTTAATTGGTACCAACAACAAAAACTGTACCATTGCAGTGTTTTTTTACACAACCTTTTTCTTGGCTGGGTGCACTGACCTCCCGGAGTCTTGTCATCCTTGAGTTTAACAGACGACTGGTGCAGAGTCCAAGAAGTCATTGCCCCCATCCAAGAAAAAGTCCTGTACACAAACCCCCCACAAACAAGCGTCTAGTCTTCATGCTCTTAGGCTCTACTAAAGCATCACCTGGCTGTAACAGCATGCAGATATATCTAGTTCAGGATGGTGGCGAAAATGATTGCTGACATCACTCATCTGAATCTCTCATCACAGACAAAAAAAAGTAACCCGTGCTCTGTGTAAAAAAGTACCCATGCAGAGTACAAAGAATTAAACTCGATTCTCACATCTTTGGGCCATACACGGTGGTGAGTGAAACAGGGTGAATGAAAGTGTACAAACTCCAAGTGTTGAAGCTCTTCAAAAAGCAGATGAGCAGTAGCAGATGTGGAGTCTGTTAAGACTGCACTTACACTGCAGCTCGTTGGCAGGACTCTTTCAAAATGTACTCTCATTTTGATTACCTGTAGTTTACTTCCAGTTGCAGACAAATCCTATGTTATCTTCTACAATTTTCATACAATAAACAACAGTACGTAAACACAGCTTGTATCTCTCTGCTGTCATGAGAGTTTATTATCTGCAATAAATGCCTTTGATCATAGCCGTCTATTCTCACATCTGCTTTTAAACTTGTGTTCTTTCCTCTCTGACCTTGGATGTCCTCCTTCATGTTTGTAACACTGACCATCCGTAAGAGTAGTTAATCCGTGAACTGCATTGTTTGGAAGCCCCTAAGACGCTTTGCAGATACATCTGTGTTCTGTTAAAGTGATTGGTCATTTCTCAGATAAAGCAGCTGGACAGTTCCAGGGGGAAGACCCCTGCCATGTTATCTGAGGCGTGGGAGGAGGGGAGGGGTGACCCAGAGGAGGAGGAGGAAGAGGAGGAGGAGGAGAGATCCCAGCAACTTGTGAAAACTTCCAGACACAAACCATAACAAGAGGGACAGACTGGTTACCAGGAGGCAAAAGCTAACCAAATCAGAGGAGGAACCATATTTGTAAAGGGACAGTAAAAGATCACTGTCACCACGTATCACGTGGCTGTTGTAGTCTTTAAATCTACTGCTGCAATAAGATGAAAAATAAAAATAACATGTCTTGCTTTAGGAAGGGACAAAGGTTTGATAGTTAAAGTGTTTTTAGGATCTCTGAGCTGTTTGAAGCAAGTGCACTGCTGAACAGAATCAGTTATGATAATAAAGTGCAACAGCAACCACAAACCACCTAATATCAGTTTGGTTCTACAGCTTCCATGTGGCGTTCGCCCAGAGGCTTGTATCAAACTGCACATACACCCTTCAGCCATACAGCCTACGAAATGTTACCTGTTCAAAGCACAGATCCGCATGTGGCTCGTGCACAGCACAACGCAGCACAACATTTAATGGATTCGGGTGAAGCAATTAACATGAGCGTGACTGTAATTTCAAGTGCCTGCCATAATTTGTTATGCCTTGCGTGACTACAGAGTGACACACTAGTTGGATGCAGAGTGAACTAAAGGATATCACATCGCAAATAACACACCGCATTTCAGAATGTGAAGTACCCAGATTTTTATCTCTATCAGATGATAATTCAATCTAAGTTCAGCAAGCCAAGCAACAAGTAACTTGTCTTATCTTGTCTAATGTGACTATTGTGTATCAGTGTTATTAGAAGAGGAGAGATGCGCTGGAATTTGTTGCAAAATTCAGAAGAAACACAATATGCCAGCAGTTGTGATACACAGCAGCTCCAGATTAGTGAGTTTATAAATCCTCAGAAAGACATAATACTCAAACATTGTTCTTATAAACACTGTCACTAAAAGTGCAGTGTGGGTAGATGCAATCTCAGTGCCATCCCAATCCAAGTGAAAGAAAAAAATTTCTTCATTGGGAGACTGACTTCACCCTCTTGGCTCAGATGCTTAGATTAGAAAGATGACCTTTGGCCTTGCCCATTGTTGCCATGCTTCTTCAGCCTCCCCTGCCCATGGTTTGATCAGGGAGGAGGCAGGCGGAGCTCAGTGTGAGGAGGGGGGAGATTCGGAGAGCAAACGCGGATGCATAACCACAACAGGTGGTGTTGATTTAAGGGAGTTCTGCATTTCCATGTGCTGGAACTGAACCCAATACATGACAAAGGCAGATCAAAGTGTGTTTCACTGTGGTGCGCGAAAATCCTTGTCAAACCATTCAGCTTCCTCCCATGAGCACTGTTTCTCTCTCTCTCCAGCGTGCATATTTTCCCTCTACTCTCTCTGAAAAAGAACTTCTCACAGATGCTCCGTGGCAACAGTAAGAACACAAACTGTCATTTCCTTTAACAGCTCTTTGTAGACTTAGTAGAACAGGGCTTACCACTGTTCTTCTAATAGTTCTCTCTCACTCTCCCTTGGTGCACTTGAGACCCCTTAGAGTGCAAGGAGGGCAGATGTAAAGTGAAGAGAATGTCATGGAGGATTATGATTCCACCCGTGGGGGGAAAACATGATATTCTACAAACGAGGTTACACACCAGAGCTTGTGAGCGCACACAAACATATACAAACTCTCAAAGGGCACTGCAATGTAGTGTTTGGCCGCATGCCAAATATCATCTCCCTGAGGCTCTTATACAATCCACACCATGTCAGTTTCAATTGCCAACTGCCAAGTGCATGCACACACATACGGCACATGCTGACATATAAAGACATAAACACACATCAGTAAAAACACCCTCCTATGTACTCACATAGAGTCCTGTGTGCCTGTCTCCAAAGAAGGGGAAAGCAACAGAGATCTCCACCAGCCCGGAGCCGCCGTCGTCCTGAGCGATGGTCTCGGAGTCCCCCTTGTCCTGGCCAAAGGGATAGAAGTCCTCGAGGGGGACGGCGCTTTCCACCCCAGGCAACAGGTCCAGGGAGAGCAGGGTGCAGAGGCAGGGCAGCAGGGCTTGCAGCACCAACACCATGGCCTCAGCCACCCAAGGATGGAGCTGACAGCAGGCACCACAGAGGGGAGGGAGGAGCACACACACCTGAGGCAACAAGAGCAGAGCAGAGCAAGACAAGACGGTGCGTTCCTCCTCTCAGCCACAGCAGTGTGAATCCTCCCCTGACTGCTCTCTGACTCTGCCTCTTTCTCTCCTCAGTTGTCCTTTAGCAGTGAACTGGGCTTCTTGTGTGAGACAGGGGAATACTGTAGATTCCTTGCATTCTGCTTGCTGCTGGGTACTGCATGAGCTACACTCCGTCTCACTGAAATGAAATGAGGGAAGGAATGAAAGAGGGGGAGCAGCGTGATTCAGCTGAGATGCTTTTTTTTTTTAAACAATCCAGTGATTTGGTCCCTGATGGTCAGCTTAGAAATATCCTCAATAAAAGCTCTATTCTGCCTGCCAAAGGAGTTCTTTCAGTTTAGGCCCCACCTCCCCCACAGGGATTCACTACCTTGCATAATTAGCTGCTTCCAGCCAATAGCTGAGAAGAGGCCGGTAACTGGATAACCACTGGGCGGATCTATGATAATCAAAGGGCTGTTTTAAAGAAACTCTGACAAGATTTTCCCCTTTCAGTGAAACTCCTACTATGTACAGTTACCAAGGTATGTGAGGTTAGACAGGGAGAGCACATGCATGTGCACTGCTGTGAAAGTTCAACAAGTAACAAGCAAGTAAGTAAAGATACTTACATGGCAGATGTGCATGTGGATGAAAACACAAAACATATTTGTGGTTTCTAATCAGCACAGTGAAGAGCACATATTAACTCAGGATTTTAGGGCTGTGAAGGATTACAGATGGATTGCAAGTTAAACTTTCAAGGAATGATGATCCACAGACTTAGAGTCTGCAGCAATCAGAAAATACTGAAGACAGTACTGGCAATAGAGAGCAAAGGTCATTCTCTCACCCACAACACTAAATCAACAAAGGCTTTTTAATGGTGCGAAACAAACGCAAGAACTGACATGCCATCCATGGGCAGTGCTGTCCTTCACAAAGTTCACACAAATAAAGTTCACAAAATTTTCCACAAATAAAGTTGAAGCAGAATAAACATCATTGATGATCACATCTCAACATCATTTGAAAACTAAGATTGCATAACTGTGCTCTTACACACCCAGCTCTACTTTAACTTTTCCACACATCGATTAAGAAACACAACACATAATAAAATCAGTGAGTTACATTATAGAATGTATGTGACAGCACTACACACTACTAAGCACAGCACCAGGAAACTCGTTTCAAATCTGCAAACAATTATTGTAAATATTTGGAAACATATTCTCATTAGGATACACAAACAGTGATTGTGACATAAAATTGGTACATAATAAGTATGACAAATGAGTATACGAACAATTATAACAGAAGAATAATGCACCAACCAAAAAAAGCTTTCATCACTTTGTTCCCTAAAAAAAAAATGACACGGCATAAACAGACTTAGAAACGCCAACTGTAGCGAGCCAGAGGAAATCCTTAAAACAATTTGGCACATCCAGTCCACTTACAAACAAAACACTCATTGTTTGTTGTTGTTGAGTTTTCCTGCAGATTAATGTAATCCGGAGTGCACATGTGCATGGGTGGGAGTAAATGCCTTGGGAGTGTGTTTGTGTGCATGCGCTTCCAAATGTGGACGTAGCTTATACCATAATGTTGTTGGAAAACTGCCAGAGGTGCAGTGAATGAGGAGGCCAGAGGTGCTACATACTTCACGGCAGGGTCTCTGTCTACACACCGGGCTGTAGCATCTGATTGAAATAGGCATGTCGTCTTCTTGTTTCCTGATCTAGCTGCTCTTTGAGAGTCATCACCTATGTGACACATGGAAAAAGAAAAATGAGAAGACAGGTAAAGAATAACAAAAAACATCTATGTAAAGCTATGGCACTGAAAACCTTCTAGGCATTAAAGAATGAAAATACCTGTTCCTCTAGACATTTGACCCTCTGGCGATGCGCCTTCTCCCTGGTCTCCAAGGCCCGCTCAGCCTGGAGCTGACTGTCTCTCAGACGATCTGTCTCCAAATCCAGCTCCTGGTGATGACGGGCTGTTACCTCCAGGAGGTGCTGTGCATGAGAGTGCTCCAGCTGAGAGATCTGGGCCTGAAAACAGTTCACATGAATCATTATTACAAAAAGACAATGAGAAAAATCAAGTTCAAGATTTCTTTTCACACTGTTGTCAACAGCTATAATAAGAGGCTGAGCTGATGGGGGCGCAGAGGTTCACTGACCCCGGGGTTGACAAGGTCATGACCCTAGGATGAAAATATACGTGTTATACATACATAACAATATACATGCTCTGCCTCCAAAGACCCATCCCTGGCTATAGTCCCACAGCCGCTCACCTGTATGGTCTGCACCTCATCCAGCTTTTCAGACAACTCCTGCTGCAGGTTGCGGACCATCTGTCCTAACTGCTCCTTCTCTCTGGCTGCTGCCTCTGCCTCCTCCTCCCTCCTCAGCCTCTCCATCTCAACCTGACAAGAGCACGAGGGTGACATTATGTGAACGACTTTACCATGATTGCTCTGAACACATGAGTCTTCCTGTAATGTGTGTAACAGAAGCCAAGCACAAAACCTCTTGGTTCTCACAGTCCACCTACATGTTTCCATAACTTTAGGATCTCTTTGTGCAATGTGCGACAAAGACGAATGTGCTGAAGATTGAGGAAATAAAACGACTAAACTACAGCATAATATAAAAAAAAGAAGTATTCGAATAATCTCCTCTGGATTAATGTTACTGCCCATTTATGTGCCTTAATGCTTCAGTAACTGCGTGTCTTCACTTGGTCCAAAATGTGGCTGCAAGACTTCTGACCAATACTAAACGCATTACTTCAGTCCTGGCCTCTTTATGTGCAAGGGCTTCCAAAAGTTGTAGAATTGACTTTAAGATGATTTTAATTGCATTTAAGGCCATTTGTGGTTTGGATCTCTCGTGTATTTTAGATCTTTTACCTCATATTCAGCACCAAGAATTGAACCGACCAAAAGTTTAATGTATGTCAAATGTATTGGGGTGCAGATTAAAAATAAAGGGGGAACGTGGTTTTACTGTTTAAACTGTAACATTATGAGACTGTTTCTCAGTATCAGGATAGGCTTCAACATTAACACAATGCAACATAACACCTTTTGCTCGTGGATAAGGATATTTTGCTGTTGTCTCTCTTGTAGTGAGTGTGCATCCAGTATTTTTAGAAGAAGAAGTCAGAATATTGTGACCTGTGCTGCTGCTTAACTATGCCTTCATTTTATGCAAGCACAATACTAGAATGCTGTAAATATGTTTTTGTAAAGTGCTAGTTTAACCAATTAGCTATTTTAATTACAAGTCAGTGTTAGTATGATGTAAAACCAGCATGAGGTACAAGGATGCAAAAAGATTATTTGGAGGTATTGAGATATAACGCAGCATAGAAGAGATGAATAAAAAAGTCACCTTCTCCAGCGTCTTTCTGAGTGTTGACTTGTCTTTACTGAGGCGAGTCACCACCTTCTCTGTCTCTGCTCTCTCGGTTTGCAGCTTTTGCAAAGAGCTCTGAAGTTTAGTGACCTTGTCTTGGAGTTCTTCCTTCTCTCTCTGCAGCTGCTGGGAGCTCCCCTGGGCCTGCTGTTCAGCCCTCTGCCGCTGCTTCAGGCTCTAGTAAACAAAGTCAATCATCCACACATCAAAACAATACGTCAATTTTTACACTTTTATATTCACCTTTACCTCACCGTAACTCACCTCCTTCAGTGTCCTGTTATGTTTGTCCAGGTCAGAGTATTTCAGCTCTGAGTCCTCTTGGGCTCTTTCTAGTTTCTGGGTCCTTTCTGTTAACATGTGATTCAGCCTCTTGGTCTCTGAAAGCGCATCTCGTGTTTTATCCAGTCGTTCCTATGGGCAGAAACATGTTGACATATACTATACAGTGAGCCGCACAGTTTCATCAAAACAGGATTTTGTACTTGGGCTGACCTTATATTTCTCACCTTCCTTTATATTCTGTCTCTTTTACAGATTTTGACATTCTGTTGAAAGCTGCAGGCAAGACTTGGATTTTTCTCTCGCTTTTTAGTGTAGCAAGCCAACAGCTTTTGAGCAAATCCAGAGATTTATAATAAGCATGTTATGTTTTTGTTTGTTCAATATCTTTAAAGTCCATTCCCAAACTAAGACCTGAGAGCTCTCCTGAGGAGCTCTTGGAGAATTAATGAGCTTGCCTGAGTATTTTATTGCTCAGTCTTTGAGGTCCTTCAGGAAAACCACAGCAGCAAATGTAAATAAAAAATGCTCGGTCTGAAGCTGTGAGAGTTGCATAGCTGCACTGTAAATCAAAGCACGGCATTGGAAGTATGGCTATTCATCTTATTTTGAAGTTTCAATCAAATGTCCTTATGTTAAGGAAGGGAAAAGTCTTAAAATCCTAAATCAAACATTGCATGTCATCTCTTTTATGTAATAGAAATGTCCTCAGATGAATCTGCCCAGTTCTGTCCCTGTATGGTCTCCCTACAGTATTGACTTTGTTGAGCAGTGAGTGCTGTTAAGTTGTAGACTGTACCTGCAGCAGCCTGCGGTCCTGCTCACTGGCAGCCAGAGCCCTCTGCAGCTGTGTTATCTGCTCCTGAAGTGCTCCACTGCTGCTCCTGTTATCACTGAGCGAGTTTGACAGTTTGTGGATCTGCTCTCTTAGCTGGCTCTCATGCTGCTCGGCTCGAGCCAGTGATGTGGACAGCTTCTCCTCGCTGACCCTCAGCGCTGCACACTGGTCCTCACTCTCACACAGCTTCCTCCTCAGCTCCGCCAACCTCTCCTGCAGTGCCCCCACCTCTGCATCCAGCTCTGCCGCCCTGAGCTGGGCCCGCTGTAGCTCACCCTCAAGGGTGCACTGAGACAACTCCAAGCGGTTAATCCTATTCTCTGCTGCTTCCAGACTCTCTTTCAGCTTTCGTTGTTCCACATTTGAACGAGATTCTGCGTCCTGCAAGAGCTCCAGCTTGTCCTGTAAAATTATTGTCAGAGGATTTTATCAGTTGCTACTTAAGATGCTGGACATTATGTTAATTGATATTCATGTCTTTGCTTTCCACATACTTGCAGTCCCCTGGACTCAGCCTCAGCAGTTTGCAGACAAGTCCTGAGTTTAGCTACATCCTCGTCAAGCACTCTCTTCTCTCTCTCAGTCCGACATGCTGCTTCCTCCTGCAAGGACAGGGATGTGTGCACTTCATGCAGTCGCTCGGCCATTTCCCTTTTTCCTATAAAACAGGTTAAATATGCTGTATGTGTCAACAGAATTAATAAGTGATGTTTATTGAATGTTTAAAGGGTCTCCTGCTTTTCTTACCCTGCTCTGATTCCTTCAAGGACTTCTGTAGTTGTTGCAGCTGGGCAGCTGATTTATCTTGGCTGCCTTCGAGTGCTGTCACCTGCTGATTCAGGCTGACTATCTGAGCCTGGGCTTCATCCTGAAGGAGAAGATATGTTTATGAGATTAATTACAAAACAAATATAAACACTGAACAATAAGCAAGTGAACAGTGATTGAGTTGACTGACTCATGCAGTTTCCTGAGAAGCAAAAACAACTTAAGGTCAACAAGCCCATCCAATCAGAGTTTGGTGTCTTTGAACCTCTTTTCAGTTATTAAGAAATTTAAACATACCCTCTCTCTTTGTGCTTCCCTGAGTTCTTGCTGGACTTCCTGTAAGGCTGCGTGTATCGTGTCAATGTCCAGCTCTTCATCTTCACCACGAGACAAGGACAACACTGATCCGTCTCTCACACTCTCACCCCCTAACCAGAGACCACAATAATTAATTCAAGTGCTAATAGCAAAAAATAGCATTGAGACAGTGTATTTAAAAAAAAATCATGACCATACCTCTTACTTGCAGGTGCCTTCTCCAAGGAGAGGGAGACCTTTTACGTGATCCAGGTGCATTTGAAAGCCTCGTATGGCCGATGCCAACAGTGCGGCGCAAAGCTGAGTACAAACCTGTAAGTCTGAGCTCTAGGTCTTTGCGTTTTGCGTTAGCTGAACCCAGCTGCTCTTCCAGGCTCTGAATCTTACTTTCAGCAAGGCCACACTGAACCGACAGTTCCTTGACCTGGTCCTTGGCGTCCTCTAGTGCTTGCTGCAGCTGGGCAGAGGTTTGTCTCTGCTGCTGGTCACTCTGCTGCTGATAAGCCTCTCTTTCCTGCAGCAGCTCTCGGCTCTGCTGCTCCACTGTCTCCATTTCCACTAAACGACGCTGCAGACCTGCAACCTGCACAACCACACAAGAACTGTGATGCCCAAAGCTAATTTTCTTTCTTGATTACATATTCATGTGTGATTAAAAACTTTTAGAGGATTCATAATCTACAAATTGAATGAACAAATGGACAAACTCAGATTATATCTTGACTTTTCTGACAGTTGTGTGCTTTTAATCATTTACTTTTCTTGGCAGCTTTTTGTTTGTGTAAAATATGTAACTAGACTACTACATACTACTAGGTATTTGATCCATGGTTTACATGAAAATTGACAGATTTGTTTCTGTTTGATTTCCAGTAAGTGATCTGAGTTAAAAAAAATATTGTATATTTGCAGAAAAATAGTTGAACATGATGTAGTGGCAGACACATAACTGTGTAAATAATAGACATATGGTTTCTGTAATAGGCTCATGTGTTTTGACATGACAACTAAGTCAAGTTCGGTAATAGGATTTCAAAACATATTTTGAGGTTGTGACCTTCAAGATTAAAATACTGTGAAGTTGTAACCTTGTTCTACTCTTTATAACAAAGCTGCTCAACATCAGGGCTCAGTGCTTGATATGCAGAAAAAGTCACAGGATATTTAAAAAAACTGGCATATTGATATTTGTTGTGTTTAGTTTAAACAGAGGATACATTGACCAGGCTTGAAATATATCATAGTAATGTGCAACCCATTTTAAGTTGCCCCAAATACTCGTGGAAACAGAACACAAAAATATGCCATACATTCATTTTGACAACTCAAGGACACACTAAGTGCTGGGGTCATGAGAATTTAGGGACCCTACAGATTGGGTGATAAAGGAAGAAGAATTTTAAACCCCTCACACACACACACACACACACACACACACACACACACACACACCCACACACACACACGTATATGTCATTTTATGTGTATTTAAGGGAGTTCATTTTTAGTTAACTATTAAATTTTATTCACAAAACACTAATGTAGATTATACATTGTGTATGTTAATATCCTCTGTCTCTGCATAAATACTGTATGAATTCTTCATGTATGTATGCAAAGGTGGAATGTTTGTTCTAGCTTGTTGTTAACAGATTAATTCCTAGTGGCTTTCTACCTCACTTAGCGCTGCTTCTCTGCCAGCCTCACACTCCAGCACTCTCTGCTTCAGAGTAAAAGCCTCGCGACGCGCCTCCTCCTCCTTCTGCTCCTCCTGACAAATTCGAGCCTGCAGCTCTCGCAGCTCCTTTCTCTGCTGGCCGTTCTCGCCTTCAAGGATCTTTACCTGCTCAGTTTAACATAGCACAAACTGTTTGAAAGTAACCCTGTATTTAAAATAAATCAAGCAGAAAGCCGTGACCTCAACAGTCTTTCACCTGTCTACGCAGCTCCTGCAGCTCTCTTCGTGCATGCAGCCGAGACTTCTCCAGCTCTCTCATACTGCTGCGTAAAGTGGTTGCCTCTTGGTCCATGGAGCTCCTGCATTCTTCTAAGATGGACACTTTCTGTTCCCGCTCCTCCACAGCTCGTCTCAGGCTGGATAAGATTTGTCTCACATTAACAAGACAGAAAATATCACAAAGCGATTGTTGCTAGAAGACAATAACAGCAGGATTAACAGTAAAATGTGACAGCTGTACCTGTTGTTGTCACTCTCTGTTCTCTTGATGAAATCTCTGAGCTCCTGGTTAGAGGCTTGGATGGCCTCTTTCTCTCTGGTCTCATCACCCAACAGCCTTCTCAAGTCCAGAACTTCTTTTCGTTGCTTGTCCCGCTCCTGTGCACACTCCTGAAGTTCTCTGTGAGCCTCAATCAGCTCCTTACATCCTTTTGCGAATCCTTCCTCTGCCTCCCGCAGCTGCCAACGAAGGCCTTTTAACTTCACACCCACATTAAGACGCAGAATAAAAAGCATGATATCATGTCAATGAGGGTAAATTAGAAAGTCTTTAAATGACAGTAAACCCATTAAAGCACTTTGTAACATAAGTTTTGAATGGTTTTGAGCACATAAATCTATTTATTTATTTATTACTTTCTTTCATTATTCATTAATGGATAAACTCCCATATGGAAATAGGAAGTTTTTTCTTTTTGATCCCAGTTTCTTGATTGGTTCTCAACCCAATTTGGAATTTATTTGAAGATATCAATTTCAAATGGATAGAAACATATTTTATAAGGATTTAATAAGCCTAACACTGCTTTTAAAACCTGTCTGTTTTCAATATAAAGTCAATAAAAACATCCAAAAGACACAAGATTCTTTTCTTCTTCTTCTTCAATCAGGCTGTTATGTACAATACATCAAAAGCTCAAACACATGTGTGTAATAATCCAGACTGAATCGGAAAAAATCCTTCAGTAACTGATTTTGGATCAGATAATGCATTAAGGCTTCTTTGTTTGAAAGCTGAGCCACAGCATCTCCTGTTCTAAGTGCTGTGTGCACAGTCTCAGGATACTGTATGCCCAATATTCTTTTTTATGGCAACATGTGTGTACTGGGAGAAATAGGGAGGACAGGGCTTATCTGGGCATGGATAAGAGCCAGTTGGGCCTACAGCCAGGTGCTGTCTCTTCCCATCTCCTCACTGTAGCTCGCAGTGTAAAGAATCCAAAGAGAGCAACATGATAAACAGCAGCCCCGCTGAGGTGGTGGGAAGGAGGGGGACAGGGGTTGAGGAGGGAGGATGAGGACCAGGATGAGGAGAAGGAGGAGTGTTATGTTCAGAGGCCACACAAGATGGTCCTTTCTCATAAACTCTAATGTGAGAAAAAACAAGCCAGTGCTGATCTGGACAATTATACTTTATTTTATCTGATTTTTTGGGGTGGAGAGTGGAGGAGAAGGGCCGAGAATATGAGGGCAGCAGTGTTGTGTTATATGGATGAGAGAGGGGGACTCGGAGTCCCAGTGGAGCCAGCTCTCGCTGCTGCAAGGGAGAAAATAAACACTCCCCCACTGGCTTATTTACACAAGGGGTTAACTCAAACTTTGATTTCATATTATGGTACCAGGGACCGTATCCTCCCCCTCTGGTTCTCCCTTTTCCTCTTGATTCCTTCCTCTCGCTTTTCTCCAACTCTGTCACACACTCTCGCTCCTGCTTTGTCACTGTCTGACATGAAAATCCTGAGATAGGATTAGTGAAAATAATCAAACAAGGAAATGAGCAGGGGGTGGCAGCCAAATATGACAGTGTCACTGAAGCCTGACTTAAAATATGGTACTAGGGAGGGCTGTCCAAACCTCAAAACTCTTCTGCTCTGGCTCCACACAACCTCATTCACTATACTTTGACAGGACTAAGGAGACAGAGTGAAGACATGATGCTGCCTTTTTATTGAAACCAAAAAGTCCCACACAGATAAACAACCCACTTTTCCAGGAAAACCAGGCTTTTAAATCAAGAAATGGTGAGGCCCTCACAACTCTGCAGTTACATCTTAATGAGGTGACTGTGAGCTTGTTATTTCACTAAAATGCCCAGCGACCCTGCGCCTGGAATCGTGACCTCAAGCAACCCCAAGACTTGAGATTTACAGCCCTCATTTGGCTTGGAGTGGTATGTCGCTGTGCCAAAATTATAGCCTAATTGCACTTTTATGTTTATATTAAGGTCAGTGGAACTAAATTTTCTTCCAGTAGACTTGACAGGAAAAAGACAGAAAAGGAGAGCTGAGCAAGAGTCTTGAGGGTGAACACCACTTCTCCTTGTAGGATTTGGCCCTGCAGACTCTGCACCTGATGGCACCCTGATGCTAGTAAAGCTCTGTGGCACCGGTCAGTATCAACAGAGAGCTTTAGTAAATGGCACTCCTTTACCATGGTGAAAATAGGTGGAAACTCCCCCTCACGCTACAGGCAGATTTCTCATCCTACGCCAGTCTAAACAAGCCTGTAATTTCCTATCCATTTCAGTGATCCTACTGTACAAACAAAATGTATTATGAGGTTTGTAAGTTCAACCTTATACGTATTATGATTTGTTTTTATTTGTCTGTTGAAATCAAGATCCTACTTTTCTTACATTAGTCTTGTGTGAGTCATAATTGCAAAATACACTATACTGTTCTACACTGGTGCCACTAAGAGCATGATGTTCTCACCTCCTGCTGAGCATCTTCTCGCTGTTGGTTCAACTCCCTGATCTGCTCAGTTAGACTCCTCTTAGTGTTCTCATGAGAGTTCAAAGACTCTTCAAACTGAGTGCGTAAATCTTGCAGCTCAGACTGACGGACAGCCATTGCATTCTGGAACACAGAGGTACGTGAATCAATTGGCTGCGATATATATGTAGAACAAGAAAAGTAATCAGAGGTAACATGAGCCTGCCATATATTACCTTATCCTGCTCCTGTTTGCTAAGTGCCTCCCTCTGCGTGCGCTCCAGCTCCATGTTTGCAGTGGCCAAGTCCTGCTGCAGGGCTGTGAGCTTCTCCATGAGGGCAGCCTTTTCTGCCTCTTTCTGGGACAAAGCCTGGTTACGATACAATGTCAAGTTCAGGGTCATTTATATATAGCTCACAAAAAGAGGTTAGTTTGACCAGGGGGACTTGGTCTCTGGCAGGACAGATGGCTTTTGATGGTTCAGCACTGGAAACTTTCATGACAGAACTTCAGATAATGGTGCTGAGAGTGCTTTAACTCTTGGGCTACCCTAATACCCTAATCTAAAAAACAATCACACACCAATAAAGATAAGTGCACACACCTGCTGTTTTTCACTCTCAGCCTGCAAGAGGCTTTGGTTGAAGTCCTGCTGCAGCCTGGCCAGCTCCTCTCGCACCTGCTGCAGCTCCTGCTGGCTGTGCACGCGCAGCTCCTCACACTGTCGGCGCAGCTGCTCCTCAGCCTGCTCCCGCTGAACTGTCAGCTCTGCATACTGCTGCTCCTATCAACCATCAAACATACACATATATACAGTAAATGAAAACCTTAAGCATCTAATGTGATTATGTCAGAGCCTTAAGTTGTATTGTACCTTTTGTCTGTGTTCAGATTGTAGCTCCTCTCTGTGAATTTGCTCTTTGTTTTTCAGGGTCAGCAGGGCACTCCTCTCCAACTCAGCCAGCTTTTCCACCAACTTACTCTGCTCTTGTGCAGCTTTTGAAAACTGATGTTCAGCATCCACACGCATGCGAGCGGCATCACCTGGACAGTCAAATGAATCCATATCCAATCCAGAATCTCACACTTTAATAAATGGAGACATTTATTACTCATGAAAGATGGCTCAAGATCAGCAACATTTTATTTGGAGTTTTATTTATAGGGGATACTCATCCATGCGTTTGTGTGGAGTATGCTAGCTTAACACCACTTATCTGATCCATATGTTTTGTACGGAGTGGTGGGACCCTGGTCAGCTGAGAAAGCAGCTCCAGTGATCCTGTAGCCCAGCTGCAGCAGAGCTCACAGCTGAAATATGGATCTCTAGTGGGCTGTTGGAAAGGCTTCATGGCCATGGGGTTTGGCATAGAGGACAGTGGGGTCTCTGAGGGAGGGGACTACTCACGCGTCAAGGCCTCGTTAGCCAGGATCAAACCACGCCTCTCCCCCTCCATCCTGGTGCACTCAGCCTCAAGAGACGAGGCAAGCTCCTGGCTCTCAAACAGAGCTGTCTCCAGGGACTCCTTCTCTGCTCTGGAACACAGCGGTAAAGTAGTTTGAGCTCTGAAAAAAGACCTTTGAACCACTAGGTGTAGAAGGTCATAAAATCCAATGATCCATCATGAGCATAGTTTCCAAATAAAACCATGTTACTTAAAGACTCTTGTTACATGAGACTGACTGTGCTTTAGAAAATAAAATATGCTTAAAAAGTCAAAATGACCTTAAATACACACTGGCAGTTGGTCTGACTTAAACAAACACACACACCGGATTGTTTATGATGTTTTTAAAGACACTGGACTGACTTACATTCATTCCATACACTCTTAACCTCACCATAACCATAGCTGGTACATGCCTAAGCCCAACCCTGACAATTGAAGTCAACAACAATTTCACTGTAGCTCGTGTTACCGTAGAAAACATACTGGGAAAACTGGTTTTAAAACTGAAATTGGTCCCAAAGATTTTAGAGGTCAGACCACACAAACAAATACACACACACATAGACAAAGTGCTGTCAGACCTAAATGCAACCAGCTCCTGCGTGAGACCACAAGCCTTTCGGTCAGCGGAGTTTAGCTTGACATCCAGAGCAGCCTTGTCCTTGGCCAGCTCCTCCCTGTCATGGGTAGCTCTCTTTAGGGCTGTGGTCTGTGTCTCAAGCTCCTTCCTGCACGCACACAGCTCCTCTGACAGCGTCTGCATCTGCCTGTTGACCTGGAGACGACACACACAAATAAGATTTTTTTTTTTTTTTTTTTTAAATCAAGCAATTAAATTATTCGTTTTCCTTCAATCTGAAAATAAAAAGGACTAAACAGTACATAATTATATGCATTAATATATAGCATAACATTTCACCACAAAATTATGGGAAACTAATCTTTCATTACAAGGAGCATAAGCAGCTAAAGGAACGGGGATATGTATGTGTTGGATTCAGAATGAACCACCCAGCCTCTACTTTTCATTCAGCCACATTTGGTGCACTAATATTGAACTCTATATAGCTCTTTCTGCTCTTATGAAGCATAAATTAAACAAACTTTACATGATTCATGACAGCGTATAAGAACTGCAGGCCCATAACAAATGCTCTGCCTAAAGCAAAACAAAAATGATTTGTGGGGTTATGATTGTTTTTCCAATTACCACTTAAATCACTATGACACACCAGAGGACCTATATCTAGCAACAAAAATAATGAACTCTGCAAGTGTGCAGCTCATGTGGAACTTGTTGAATTTTATTCAACACTTGGTAAACTCCAAGAACAGATTAATGTCTGAGAGTACTGAGGTGAGGATTCTCATGGGAATCTTTTCTATAAATTCACTGAATACAGTTTTCTATGGAAATTGCACTTAAATGAAAACATGAAAGATTTGCACATTAATGGCTAACAGCTATGACAGGTTTAAATGTGATTTAAAGGAACAGTTCAAAATGTTTATTTGCTTTCTTTCTGTGAGTTAAATGAGAAAATCAACACCATTTTCATTTGTGCGTGCTAAATATGGAGCTTGAACCAGTGGGTCCTTACTTAACATATGATAAAGACTGGAAGCACAGGCAGCCTGGTTTGACGGTAAGTCAGCCTACTGCATCTCTAAACCTCACAAATTAACACATTATATCTTGTTTGTTTATTCAAAAACACAAAAACCGAAGTGTAGAAACAACATGGTGTGGTTTTATGGGGGTTACATGCGCAAACTATTTCTTGGCTTGGCCAATGACATCCTGAAATCTCTGCTGCCTGCCTGGCAACCTCCCTGTGACAACAAGACTCCACTGGCTCAGCCAAGAAGTAGTTCCAGCTCCTAACACCCTGTAAAACCACAACTTGTAATTTTTACATAATGTGCAGATTAAACAAATGAGATACAATGTGTTACTTAGTGAGTTTTAAGGGTGCTGGAAGGTAGAGGTTTCCTCCTGCTTCCAATCTTAAGCCAAGTCTTTCCCTCAGAAAGAAAGGGTCAATCTTTTCTTTTATGGGTTACTCTTCTGGTGTAACACAACCTTAATGTTCCGCTTTGAAACAGGATAGATGTTTACTATCATACATGTCTAAATGACCTGTTGTTTCCCCTGATGTACTGAGTCTCTAAGGCCAGTTAGCGCCAGTTGGGCCCCTGCAACTTCTCATATTTCACTGCAACAGAATGTTTAAAAAGCAACAATCGCAGTTATTTAATTTTCAACCAAACTAAAATGAACTCACACTAACTAAATATTAGCACGTGATGTCTTTCAGCCGCTCCTTAGGTAAATATTAAAGTGGATGAATTACACCAATGTTATGGATGTGAGTAGCGCCCAATAAGGAGATGACACATGAGCTCAGTGCAACAGGGGCCAATCTAGGGCTTGTTTTATACTCAGCTGATTTATTTTTACAGATAAGCTATCTAAAAATGTTTGGATGGAATTTGTCAAATTGTTTAGGTTTGTTATATTCTAACTGAGATCAACACAAACATCCCAGTTTCCAAGTCAGAACAGATAATAAAACAGAAGAGGATTCTTTTCATTCTTTAGGGGACGAAACAGGGAAATCTGGAACTGCTGAGGAAAAAATGGGAATACTTTAAGTGTTAATTTATTGGCTCTCACTAAATCCCCACTGGATATTATATGCCTATCTATTTATCTTTTCCACTTCACATTTACTCATGAAGATCCCTTGCTTGTTATGTCCCAAGTTAATCATAAAACACAGAGACTGCTCTCCATATCCCATTTGAAAGAAAAAACCATGGCAGATGTCGATATCACCAATACATTTTAATGTGACAACAAGCTCCGTGAACCTGCTGAAAGCTATTAATAATATTAACTCTCTGAGGCAGTGGGAGCTGAGAGATTGGAGGCTGAAGTGTGTGAATGGCTGGGGGTCCCTGACCTGAGAGTGCTGCTCCTGGGCCTGAGCGTTCTCCTTTTGCAGCAGACTCAGCTCTGTTTCTAGCTTCTGGCAGAGATTCTGCAAGTGGCTGTGGGAGCTCTCCAGGGCTTGTTTCTCAGCAAGCAGATTCATCATTTGCTGCTGCAACCGTGTTGTTTCTTCCCTGGCTGCTGTCCGCTCCACCTCAACTTCCCGTCTACGCTCACCCAGCTCTGCCTTCTCACCTTCTGTCTAGAAAGGAAACAAAATATTTAGTTTATGTTCTGTTCAACTCTGCCTTTCATCAACATCACAGGGCAACTGCTCGCCTACTGACCTGCAGCAGAATACGATTGAGTTCAACCTTGTCTTTGGCTAAGCCTTCGTTGAGAGCAGCCATTTTGGCCAGAGAATCTTTAAGGGCAGCCTCTTGATTCTGCAGTTTGGTGAGAGCTAACTCCTGCGCAGCACTCTGAGACTCCATCTATGGAGTACATCATAAATATTAGAGGGATTTAAACCACAAAGGAAGAATACATTAATCCAGATAAGGCAGTCTACCTTGCTGAGAGCCAGAGCGAGGCTGGCCTTATCATCCTCCAACACCTCTTTCTGCAGTGTGATTTGACTCAGATTCTCCTTCAATGTCACAAGCTCCTTCCGTAGATTAGAGTGCTTTCCTTCAAGCTCCTCCAGACTCCTGTCGCTGAAGCACAAAATGTATCACATACACCCTCTCACATTGTTTCTCTGTCTCACACATGCAGATTATTTGTATAAACAGAATCCCTTAACAGTAATACATCCCCACTTTGAAAAGATGAAGAAATTTTGGTGCCAAAGGCCACAGCACTGAGGGAATTACTTTTCTGTTGTATCACATGTCCTGCTCCAATTCTCAGCTAATCAAATTTTTTAAGCAGGAGAAACCTCGCAAAAGCAGAAAAAATGTTCTCCTCTTGCATGAGTTCAGTAATGCAATGTAAATCATTTACATTTTCATCCAAATGTCATCTGGATAATGACATGTGTTAGCGATCTGAACTATAAACAAACAGAGCTTGAAAACAATCACGGGTGACGGGATGTGCGTTGTGTAACGGCAATTCTTCCCTGCTCATTCTGTACCCTCTTTGGGCCTCAGTGCGCTGGCGTGCCAGCTGCATCTCCAGATCCTCCTTCTGCTGCCTCAGGATGTCCCGCTGTCTCTGGAGCTCCAGCAACGAGCCCCGCTGTACCTCCAGCTCAGCGTGCTGGGAGTCCACCTCCCGCTGCAGCCCTGACAGCAGCTTCTCCAGGCTGTTCTTCTCACTGAGAGCGATGGAGGTAGAGAGAGGGTACATTGCACAATGATCATCAACATGAGCATTATCGTCACACTTGACTTTTCTTAAACCACTATCGACAAAACACAACAGAACAAATCTCCTCTACAACATTGTATAAATATTGTTTTTGGAGAAGTTTCAACATTTTTAAATATGTTGTGATGATTTTAGTGCTTACTTAAAATAACACAACACAACCACAATATTCAGCATCTACACTTAACATTTCTTTCTCAAAACGCCAATAATCAATAATTTCACAAATAACACAACATGAAGAAAATCCATGAAAGAAAGTAATGGGGTATCTACTTTTTGGCAAAGTTTTGAAGCCCACTGATCTAAGACAATGATGATAACTTCATGCTCATAATCTACCTAGAAACGTGCTCCAGTGAGCGGCAATATCTACTGTTGTCTCTGGTGCTTTGTTCCAATGCTTTTGTAGCCTCATGAATTTCCTTCGCCATTTCCTGTATCTTCTGCTCCAGCTCTCTTCTCTCAACATCCTTTTCCTGCAGGTGATTACGCAGCATGTCCACTTGCTCCAGAGCAGCATCAAGACACCCACGCAAGTCCTGTGGTTTATATGTGAGAGCAATGCTTTGGTTAAGCGGTTAAGACACTTGAGGGGAATGTTATTTCAAAGTGTTGAGATTATTGTTGCTGTATAATATCTAGAGCAAAGAAAAGAGGAAGTTTAGCCACCTGTGTTTGTTTCTGGTGCTTGGAGAGAACACTCTGCACAGCAATCACAGTAGTGTTTCTCAGAGGGGACCGGCCATGGAGAGGTGAGGATACACTTTCAGAAACACTGCTGTTGCCTTCTCCACCAAACAACTGAACATCAGAGTAAAAAAAGAGAATGTTTATGTTGTTATATTTTTACAAACTGGAGAGCCCAGCTTAGAGCTTAGTGCTTTGTTTAGTTCTGACCTGGTGAACATGGCCTAAAGTCTTTTGGAGGGCCTGGAGCTCTGTGTGGAGGACCTCCATCTCTGCTTTATCCTCTGTTCTTCTTGTCTCCTGAGCAGGAAACCATTGAAGTCAGATAAGCAGCACACATAGAGCAAGCCTGACATTCCCCAGACTGCAAGGAAGTCGTGGAGTTTATCAAACCTAGGGTCCAGACTATAGCCAATTTAGCCCCTTCAAACACCCATCTATCTGCCACCCCCACTTTTGATTCCCAGGGTCCCACCATCCTGTCCAGACTGATCTGCATAGTCTTGAGGCTGGCATCCTTCTCACTGTTTTGGCTGCGGAGGTGCTTCACTGTGTCAGATAGCTCCAAGATTCTTGATACACCAGCATGTAAGGAAATGGACAAAGAGTGAAATCACAAACACAGTTCTCTAAGACACTGAAAGGACAAGACTGGCATGTACTCCTCCTCTATAAGACCGTCAGCACTATCATGTTCTCGCCATAGAATCAAGGGATTAACACCGACTTCTGTTAAGATCAAAGGGCAGCTTGGATCCACAACACAAAGGCACTGACATTCCTACCATCTTTCAAATGAAGTGCACAGGAGATGGTGGAAACAATCTTCTGTATCAGCTCCTGTATCAACTGAAGAGCTGCACTCGCTGAAAATAGCTTGATGTGCAGGGTTTTACTGATCAAAGTCTACAGTATGATGGGTTTCATCTTGGCTTTCCATTCAGTCACATGAAGAACATGAATTTTGCAAATGTTCAAATGACTGCACTATACATGACCTGAAGCCCAGAATTTCTATTGATGTCTAACATGCTTTTTTCTCTCGTTCTAATGGTCCTGGTCAGTGTGTATAATCTAGAGACTGTAGAAAAATATGAATGTAGGATTTGTGCTGCCAATCCTCCTGTGTGTTTCTGATTATGTGAAAGCTTGAATTAGCTTAACCACAGTATATTATGAGACAATAGAAGGTTGTCAGTTATAGTGTGGTAGCTATCCCCCTAAATGATGTGTAACACTTCTAGGCCAAAGTGAGCAGTGTTACACATCATTAGCTTTGCAGTTATATGGTCATTTTGTATTTTCAAGATTTCATGTATCCATGAGACAAAGATTCTTTATTTGTCAGAATTCACTGCATTTGAAAAAACAGATAGAGATTTATCTGCAAGTAGCTCCTAAACTGATTTTCAACTCAACATTAGATCTTAATGTCCTGGGCAAAATTGCTAAAGATTTATTGAAATGTGATGATAATATTTTCACATATGAGAAATGAGTTGAGAGTTTTCCAGATTGGTCATAGTCATCTTTGGAAAAACAGTAATCTTTTGTGACAATGTCTAGAGAGATAAAGATCTGGAGATGACTTCACCTGGAGTTAAGTTCAACTTTCTCTGCATCCCAACGACCTTGAAGCTGCATAGCCTCTTTCAGCTTGTCCTTCAGCTGCTTCTCCAGCTCTGACGTCTCCACACCACTACAGGCGCTCTCCTGAGTTACACTGGCTTCTAGGTTCATGCAGGCAATGTGCAGTTGCCGGCTGGCAGCGACACACTCTCCACGCATATCAGACAGAGTCCTGTTGAAAAGATTCACATGCATTAAGGTTTATAGAATGTGTCACAACACATGAAAGGTCTGAAAGGGTAAAGAAACATGACATGCTGTTTTCAGTCATACAGTTGTGAGCTATTAGTCTCAAAAACAGCCTGTTTGTGTTTGAGAAGGATGAATGTCTGTAGTGATTAAGTTCTAGGATCAAGACTCACTTTGAAGTATTTCAGTTTGAGTTACAGTACAGTCTCTGACATGATCATAGCTGTCTATGAGCCGAGCAATCATTATTAAAGCAAATTACTCTTCATTATTGCTCACAGAGGTTTAACATGATGGAGGACATGTCTAATAGTGCTCAAGCTTTGTCCTGATGGACAATTTCAACAGTGAGCAAGGACACCTTAAGCCATCTGTCCCTCCAGTGAGAAAACAATGAACAGGAGGACTGACGACCCTGTTGACCTAGTCGACTTTGATCTTTGGCTGAGAGAACTGGATTATGGTTGCAGTCATGAGTGTGAGCCACAAAAGAGGTAGGGGTTCCTGTGGAATCCTGGGTTGCTGGAGGGATTCTGGCAGTGCGCCACGCTCACCTGTCAGTGAAAGTCCTTAGCTGGGTGAAAGTGCTCCGCAGGGAGGAGGCCTGGCGCCACAGTGCTCTGACACGAGCCTGTTCACGACTGAGCCGGGAGGCACATGTCTGCAGAGAGAAGCAGACAACAAGGGAACTAGAGACTAGTGGGTGGGTGGTAAAGGTTGCTTACAACAAACGATGGCACCTCTCATTTTATTGTGATACCAAACAGATGCAATCCTGGAACTCCAGGACTCACACTGGCACACATACAAATAATTGGATTTCCCTGAATCAACAGATGTAGCCCATTTACAGCACGAACACCAGATTGTTTGCACAAAATTTTCCTCCCCCTCAGCAGTTGGAATGTTTTCACAGGAAACAACAACTCAAAAATCATAGCAATGAAATGAACTGGGAATGAGAATGAATTGACGAAACTGGCTATGAATGGAATTCCTACCCCATGTGAACTCAACGGGAGTTTAATTGCACAATCTCTGTACAGAAAGGGATAAACTTGAGCTTCCCCTGTTGCTTTTCTGACACAAGCACTTCATTTTTGTGGTTTTTCTCACCTCTTGCTCTCTCCGCAAACGGGAATCACACAACTCCATGTCTTCACGAGCCTTCCACAAGCTTTCTGTTAGGCCCTGGTTGACGGTACCTACCTGTTCAAGTTGTTCCCGCAGCACAGAGTTTACTTGGCTGAGGTTGGCACACCTAGAAATAGCAAACATCATGACACTAAGACACCATCTGGCTCTCCCCATCTCCCATAACCCTATCACTGCACCACAGTTCTTATAGACAGTACATCACTCGTCTGTGGCCTTCAGATCCACGCTTGCCAACTGAACTTACAGGGTGAACATATGTGACAGTTTTATAACGTCTGTGTCAACTTAGATTTAATTTCAACCAGATCTTCTTGTAGAGTCGTTTACCAAAATGTTTACATCATTCTCACACTCAACACACGCTCTTACAGTAAAGCACGTCACTTTTCTGGGTTGGCTTATCTGTCTGAGATTGAGCCAAACCCATGTTTCCATGTACAGTATGATGTTGTGTTGACAGGGAAGTGAGACACAGGGAAAAGAGGTTCAGTAATCACAGTAATAAGCAAAAGCGTATAAGCATATGGTTGAAAATTTATCTCTGTGTTACACTTAAATTACAAAGTGCTTAAGTGGCTATAGCCTGATATTTTTAGGCAGTAAACACAATTATCGCCTGTCAGCTGTAAGCCTGCACCAACCAGTTCACTTACAGGAAATATGGAAACAATCTCCCCTTCTGTTCCTAGTTATGGTGTGAATAATGGTCATATTATGATGTAAAACTGACGTTGGCCTTTGGCTTTTTGTATGCATAATTATTCTTCATAATTTGACCCTATCAGGCATTTGTCTCATAATCATAATCGTTATCATTATCACTCTTTATGGCTAAAGATGTGTTTTATAAGGACATAGTGCACGTTGACCTTTAACCTTGACCACAATCTAATCAGGTCATCCTTGAATGTAGTGGTATTTCCACCAGTTGTTGATATATGAGGACATGAGGACACAGTGACTTTGATCTATGACCACCAAAATCTGATAAGTTCATCTTTGAGTCCAAGTGAATGTTTGTGTGAAATCTGAAGAAACTCCCTCAAGGTGTTCCTGAGATATCGTGTTCACGAGAACGGGATGGAGCCTGGAACCATAATTCCCTGAGGCCACAGCTGCCGCAGGAACACAGGCATAAAAATTATCAGACCCTGGTGAAGTTTCCACTACGGTCATCTCAAATAAAGTTCCATAACTGTATAAATCATTGGGCATTAAAATCTGGCCTCAGCTGCAGAGGTAGGCCCATACTTAATGTGAAGCATCGTTAAAATGCTTTGGAGAAGGGAGCCAACATAGCCCACTAATTTTCTCTGACAAATTGGATGCTGAGATTATCTGCCAAGGGCAGGTTATGCTTTCTCCCTGCAGCAGAAGCAGAGAAAACAGCAGGAAAGCTCAGGGAACTGCAGGGAATATCTCTGGTCCGCACATTTCTCAGATATATTCCGGCTTGATTTCTGCTTCTCGACAAGAAACAGAGAAAGAAAAACACAAGCAAATTTCTAACATGCTTAACCATGAATTTACTGCTCCAAGTCTGCATCCAAATAGCAACTCCCTGCTGTGGCCAGTTTTCTGATTTCTGGATTCCAAACTTAGTGCACTTTTTCAAAAACTCCTTAATATGTATTACTTATACAGAAGCAGCACAGGTTTGTTTATTGGCTGTGTAACCTGGCTACCTGCTCTGCATGGTGCCCATCACTCACCTCTGCTGCTCCTCCTCCAGCTGAGCTGACTTATTCTGGATGGTCATGTTGAGATCCTGCTCTGTCCGCTGCTGACGCTGGGCCGAGTCCAGGTGAGCCTGCAGCTGAACACACACACACACACACACACACACACACACACGCACGCGCACACACGCACACACACACACACACACACACACACACACACACACACACACACACACACACACACACACAGCCTCTACTGGCACCCTGGTAACACTTCAGAGTATGGTAGCAGTAGTACATTAGCAGTTGCCTAATATTTATAAAGCAACATAATTACAGTGGAAATCTGCTAAGCCAAACTCTCTTTGGGGACCACTTAGCCAAAAATAATATTTGGGTGAATTAAATATATTCAAATAAAAGCAAAAATCATAAAAGTCCTGTTTCCTTTTCAGTTATGCATGGTTCCTTTACTGGTTGTTAAAATTGTGTTTGTTGTACTGATATTTTTATGCTAATGGGAATAAAGGATAGAAGTATACTGTAATAACAGTGTTAAATGGTTATGCGTATACCGATTCACAGTTCACACATCTATGGGCAATTTAGAGCTGCTAATTAACCTAAACTGCATGTTTTGCGGGAGAAAGTCAGAGTACACAGAGGAAACCCATGCAGCCAAATATGCAAACTCCAAACAGAAAGGCCCCAGCCAGTCGGACCGGCTCCAGCCTCCTGCGACCCTCAAATTTTATAGTTAATGGATGGGGGGGTTCACAGTTCACATAACATTTTAATATTGTTTAGAATAATTTTCACCCAGCCTTATATTACGATCAGGACTAGACTTCAATTTGTAAAAGGCAATACAGAAATAATGGAAGACTGATCAATAACACTCTTTAACCACACTAGCAATGCAATATTAGCTAATCAGTCAGTTCAAAACATATAACTTTGGTGTATGAAATGGCCTCTAGACGACCATAGAGGTCTTGATTGTTTACATATCAACAATACTGATTCTTGAAGATCGTGCTGCAATCAAGACGTACCAGCAATCTCATCTTTTCAGACTCTTTAGTCCTATCCAGCACTTGTTCTTCTAGGTCTCCACACCTCCTCTTGTACTGAAGAACCTCATATAAAACAAACATAAAATGTACAGTTATACCCAAGGAACATTATCTCTAACATTGTGAATTGTAAACTCCATTTCAAGTCACCTTGGTTTGCAGTTTCTGAACAAGTTGGGCCTGTCTCTGCTGGGCCTCCTGGTAGACCTGCAGTTTTTGTCTGTAAGCTCTCTCCTTGCTCTGCAGTTGCAGGGAGCTCGGTGATACACTCTCCTGGTCCGAGTCCCCGGCTGAATGCAGCATCAGCATCTGATCGAGCTGGATGGAGCAGTAGCAAATAAATGTCAGCAAGTTGGACGATGGGACAGCATATTGCACATTACAATAGATGGTACATGTTCAATCTTAGTTATTGGACACTTTTATAGTTTAATGTAATCCTTTGCATCAGCTTTCATCCACTTCACAGAATTTATAATATTCAGTTTTACAGAAGGAGACTCAGAGAAGTGTTGATTGTACTGCTGCATTATATTGAATTGTTTGTCCATCCCACCATTCACAGGGATTAAAGGTACATCAAATATGTCTGACTGCTTAAAAAGTATGAGTATACTTAACAAACTCAGTCCAACTAACTCAGTCCATCTAATCCATCTTATTACATGTACCAATCACCAGGTTTCACCAATCCACTGTTGGTTGAGAAACAAATAAGTTAACGCATAGATGTTTTTACTCAGTGTATTCTTTAACATCATGTCCATGCCAAGAAGAACATCTTACAATACAGAACTATTATGATTTCCATAAAACCAAAAGCCTGTGATGGTAAACATTTTGATTGACTAGACAAATATATAGCTACAGTTTAAATTTAGTATGAGGATTGGACAAACAGTGGCTACACTTGAAGATGGGGGCGAGGTGTTGCAATATTATTGTTAGACCACAAGCTGTCCAAGTACACTATGTTTGTATATTAGTGTTAAAGCATGTGTTGCTGTGTGTGTGCAATGTATCTGTCAAATGCATCTAAAAACAAAGATATACAAATGTACTGGTCTTTCTCATTGTGGAATCTCATATCCTCTCCCATATCTGAAATCCAAATGTCCTGTAACCTCTCAACCTCACACAACCTAAACTCCCTCTGCACCACCCACTCTCTATCCTGGTGCCAGACACCCTGTCCTCATTAATACAAACCACATGGCCCTAGAGCACTACAACACACTGCGTGCCTCTAGCTGCCCTTGCCGACTTCTCATTTAAAAAGAGAGGAAGAGAGCCCCCTCCCCTGCAACATACTCCAAACCACCATCCAAGCCCTTCAAATCAACCCTGCGACCCACTCCCTCCCTCCTCTCTTCTGTACCTCATCTCTTCTCTGGGTGTTTAATCTCTCCAGCAGGCTCCAAGAGAGCCAAGACAATAGTCTCACTGTTCAACACTGGACCCAGCCACTTTGCCACCATTATTAACACATTTCCAAATGCCCTTTTCAGAATTTTATACTACAAACTACACTAACGGCCATCATGCACTTGGCTGTGTGCATTTGGTGTTTTCCTCTGAGGACCTGGAGAGCACAAAAGCTTCTTTTACTGCCCGTTGTTGAGGTGACAGCTTTAGAGACTGAGAAGGGAGGAACAACATGGGCGGAGTGTTTGAAACACACAGAACTGCAGCAGCTGTGTTTAAAGGGACTCCTGGAAACAGCTGTGTGTGGAGCATTAGTGATTATGCATCTTTTCAAGTATTTTGGCACAACTATGGCAATAACACTGACTTACTAACAAGCATGCACTTTATAAATACATCTTGAATACATGGCCGCAGATAGCACACAGGGGTTATTACAGTAAATGAAAGCAGTCTACATTTGTAGAATTACAGATGAATATAATTTTGGTATAATTCTGGGGAAATGTACCACATCACAATGTGACTCATAAAAACATATCAAAACTACAGTGAACTTACCTTCACAATAAGTGTAGATTGTCAGTGATTTAAACATATTTATACAGTGATAAGATTCATTCCCACAGGAAGCAATAGGTGTCTAAAATGTATCCATATGGGACAACTAGTGCAAAAATTAGTCATAGACCACAACTAATAACCCACTCCACCATAAAGGTACCAAATGCAATAGAAACTGTAATAATAAGGTGTTAAAGTGTTTTGACCAATAGCAGCAGTATGTAGTAACATTTTCATGGGTGGTTCCTGGTTTGATTGTACATTGCACATTCATGCATGAGCACTCTGCCAACGTGACACACAGTCATGACGCTGGTCCTACACTGCTATTGTGATCAACAGTTACTAGCATCAACACACAGCATAGCAACATGCCATTAAGAGCAATGTAGAAGACTGCTCGCTAACGAGTATGTAAACAAGGCAGGATTCAAAACATTTAAAAAAAATTGCTTTGAGAATGGTTCATGAAGAAAGGAAATGCAATCAATGTGTTTGTCAGGCCTCAAGGATACACACAATGCAGTTAAGTTAGTAACACTGGATGTAAACAAAACTTTGTTTGTTTGCAAGAAAACTCCGGAAGGCACCTTTAATGGCACATGTCCTCAGACAAATTTGCAACTGATTAAATTAACACAAATGATACACACAGTGAAACTTGGGTGGTTGGAGCAACAAACTGCAAACCCTCACAAAGACCAATGTCATATCACAGCCTTTACTCTGTAACAGCTTTATTCTTCTTCTCATTTTTAACTTGTATTTTCTGGACTGTGTGGTTTTTCTAAAATGATGAAAATCATCAGAAAACACACACTGCATGGACACTACAACTCTCCAAGAGCTGGAGGCCAATACAGATTTCTTTCTATCCGGGCAAACTTTAATATCAATTGCAGCCTGTTGCAGCATCTGTAAGTCAGCTCCATCAACAACTATCACTGTGGACTACACTTTCACTACCTTGCTGTGCACTCGGTGACCAGGTGTCCCTGGCAACTCCTAAAGGTCCCTGTTCTGCCCTGATGAGGAGGGTTGTTTGCACGTTTTCATACATAGCTGTAGTGTGTGGGCTTTTTGCCAATGCCTCGCCCCTGTTCCACTCACTACAGAGAGGACGCTTTTTTATGGTTTCTCCCCAGTCAGCTGTAAAGCAGGAGGCCGGGGGCTGCTCTAGATTAGCCATGCTCCGTGCAGGAAGCTCCCAAGAGGACGCCATAACAGTCTGCAGTGGAGACCCCCACCTTCACTAAACTCTCTACACTACCATCTATTCCCTTGCTCTGCTTGCATCATTAAATCTCATCACCCTCATCTCCAAGTGAGCTTGAACTCATTGTTCTTCACAACACACCCATCCAGTGGTAACTGTAAAAAGGCAAAAGAGAGAAGCAAGTAATCCCATTCCTCCATCTGCCTAACTCTGGGGCTTACGGGCCTTACTGGGGGCCCAGAAGTGTGCTCAATGAACACCCTTGCTATTTACGATCTGCCTCAAAGAACAATCACTCTGGAGCAACCTTTGTGGCCCTCTAAAGAGGGCTGAGCTCAAGACCAATGTAGCCTGACTCTTTGAGGTAATCTACTGCCATTTTGCAATAATCTTCAAGATGCAATTTATACCAAAACAGCCTTTTTGTCATGGTATGTTTTATGCCTCCATATGGTTGCTATGGTTCCTTTTATTTTTTTCAGTCCCAAATATCTGTTTCTCGGGCCCTGCTTGTGTTTCCAAAGTAAAAGACTTTTCTGCCTCTTAAAATGTGCTTTGAATTAGCTTTTTATATTTCTTGATATTTATGATTTGTGCCACTCCTTGTATTGTCTCTTTTGATAAATATTTCAAACAACATCAAGGGATAATCTCGCTTTGATTCATCTGCCAACAAGCAACAAGAGAATCATTTTCAAGGCTCTTGTGAAGGCTTTGGTGTTTGGGCCAAAAGTTGCTGCCTTGCTCATGTGGTAGATCAAAATCCAATCCCTTTCAGTTACCATATTAAGATTATGATATTCTCTTACCGACCAAATGTCACAACATTTAGAGATCCGATGACACCAGTTTGTCTAATCTTTCAACTGAGATTTTAATTTCTCTTGTCCTTATATATAATAACATTTTTTAATCCATACCTGTTTATCATATAGAAATAAAATTCCAGGCATATCCAGCGACTAATCCACATCCTCGGCCCTCTTTCTTTCTTTTCTGACTCACCCAGGGTGACATCTGGCCGTGAGTGCGCAGTCCAGCCAGCATGTGAAGGGTTACAGCTGCAATCGTTTTCCCTGGCTTGGCCTGGGCCCAGAGGCTTAATAAAGGGAATTAATGGAGTGCACTATCTGTCAGATTCCTAAACACAGCTGGAGCGGATGTCCATCGCCCCCAAGCTGCCCAAAAAACTTACTATCCTACTTCAACAACATACCCACTCCCCCTTCCCCTCACATTACCCCCTGAGTGCTGACTCCGTGAAAGAGCCCCAGCTGATTGTGAAAGCTGTTTATGTATCATCACTGACTGTAATTACACAATGTGGGATAACAAACACGGAGAATGGAAGTGAGGACGGGGAGCTGCTGTGCGTGTGTTACCATGGAGTGAACGCATTAGTTATAGGGATAGCAGCTGTGATGGCATACGGGGATACAAGTGATCTGTGTAAATAGAGCCAAACTAATAATACTTGCTGTGTACTCACAAGCATGTGCCTGGCCTTGCACCACTTAACACAAATGCCTCCAGCAAGGACAATGCTGTACAAGACCTACTCACACCCACTCGGTTCAGCTCAAGACTTCACAATTGATTAGACACTTTTGACATGCGAAAAAAAACTGAAGAGTGTGCTTAAAGTTTGACTTTAAAGTCAGGTAATATGAGTAGCCTAATGCCAAATGTTGAAAAGGATTTAATGGAATACTTTCATTAAAAATTCTGCACTGGGATGGGCTTTTAAGCATATTCTCTCCCGGGTAGGCAATTAATTTTTACAATTTCATGATAGCTGAAGGAGTCAGACTTTTTGGACGGATTCCATTCAAACTGCAGCCTAAATGAATGGGTTTGTGCCAGCAGGAAAAACAAACTTGAAACAGAGGGGGGTAGAAGGGTAAAAGGGGATAGTAACACAATCCCTAAAAACAGACTTTATCTGCTTCGCCTATGTTTGACAGGGTTCTTATGCAGAGACCCATGGGATTCAAGATTTCAGAGGGCACTGGCAAATGGCAGTTGGTGTCAGAAATCATTCAGCAAGAGTTTATCTTTATCCAACTCACTGCCACACTGCAGCATTGTGCAGGCAGTGGCTAAATGTGCAGGCAGTGGGGTAGGGATGTCTATGTCTGAGAAAATGCACACTGGCGGGGCTCCAAAAGCAACACAGAGGGTTCAGAATTCAACCCAACACGTTCTCCAACCTCCTGAGGCCATCCAACTCACAAACTGGGTCAAGGTTTATCCAGGTTCAGGTGCAATTTTGTGGGGTCACCAGAGATCACATTGAGTGACTTAACAGAGACACAGAAGAAGGCTTTCAGAGTCCAGGTGTGACTTCACCAGCGTTGCGTTAATGGTCTTCTGTCAGGTCAAAGAGACCCAAGTAAAGCTGGGGAAATGGGAATTTAGGATAACTATGTATGCTTCTCAACTGTCACACATTCTGTGGTGGAACAACTTCAGTTGACATACTGACACTATGAGCATCAGATGGATTTCAGAAAGAGACCTTTGTTAGTTATCATACGTGGTGTCAGTTACCCAGAATACATGTCAAAAATGGAAACCTTACTTCAAACTGAAAAATGTGTTTTAAAGTAACAGTTTGACATTTTGAGAAATGCTCTTATTCACTTTTTGCCAAGCGACTATATATTAAACAAGCTGAAGCTATCACTAGCATGCAGTTAATTATAAATCCAAAGGTGAAAAACTCAGCTAACCATGTTTAATGTTTAATCCATACAAAAAGTAGAAAACAACAAAAATGGAAGTGTAGAAATGGATAAATAACACAGGAGTTATGTGTGGTAACATCTCTTGACATGAGGGAATGACTGAAGTCTTGTTGTCACCATGAAGTCGCCTAGCAACCATCAAAAACTAGATTGGCACTGAATCTATTGGAAAATTACCAACTACCAAATATATAGTAATGTGGAAATAGAGATGACAAACTGGAAAGAAAAATACCTGGTCATACTGCATCAACCTCATCACAAAAGGTGTGGAGCGTGGTGGCCTGAAAGTAGTTATGAAGGGTGAGTAATGTGAACCCTGGAGCTGACAGGAGGGCATACTCCAGCTGTGAACTGAGAATGTAAGACCACTGTTACTGTATGAGCAGAGTGATACCTGGACCCCACCATGCTGAGAGCTTTTCAGCAACACATGCGACTAAAAACTTCTTAAAGGGCTTTACACTGCAGCTGGCCCTTTACTCATATCCCTGAGCAATGTGCAAACTATCAAGACAAATTTCAATAACAGTATTCTGTGTAAATCATCCAGGGAAGTAAGTTCATGCTCAGGGCAGTGGGGACAAACGTTGACTTGAAAAGGTTTCTCACATTAATCACGAACCAGCAACACTTCCCAAATGTTGCTTTTCAACAAAATATACTGTAAAAATATATTATTATTTCAGGGCTGAAAACTCAAATGGATGTAAATAGATCATGGCTGGACAATGTGACTGATATGAATATTATTAAGAATATTATCTTTATTTCTATGTTTTAATGTTCTTATTTATGATTTGTAATTTGTGAACAAACTATGCATTCCATCAGATAAATGTCTGGTGTTGGCTTTGTTGCTTGGAATAATTACTTTCAATGACAGGATTTCATATCATTATTATAGGATTCTACCAAAAGCCAGTGAACAATTATACTTAATTATTGCCCAACCCCACTGTGGAGATTTGATGTTGAATGTGTCCAGACTAGCTGCTTTCTCAGGAGCAGTTGAGACAAAGTGATAGACGTCAAAATATACAATGATCATTATGTAAATGATATATTCAGTGCTATGATACCTTCAGCAGGAAATAGTGAGACAGAAAGTTCAATACACATAACACTGCCGACCTAAATGTTAGGTTCATCCGAGTGCCACAGCCATTTGTCTCTAAGGCATTGCTTAGCACATCACATTAACGTCACATAACAGAAAAGCTGCCAAGCAATCATGCTGTTCTGCAGGGAAAAATTAGCGAGGAGAAGACAGAAGTTTTCACTGGAATAGACGAGTCAGAACAGGCGTCTCATAATGAACCTCTTGACTTTGAGACCAGATAAAATATGCAGCTGTCAACAGTTATAATTTCTCTGGTCAATGTGGAAATAAATAAATAAATAAATAGCTCTTGCTACTTAGCGGTTTGAACATCACATACCAGCAACACTTCCTTATGTTTTTCTGTTTCATGACTTTTCACACATCTAAAAATATCAACAAAATAAATACTCTATATATATCTGCCAAGCTAATTAAGTTATATTTATAGTCTTGGTTTTAAAATAAGTTCCAAAAGTAAGACAAACAGTGGGAGTTCATTAGATTTAAGCTGCAGAATGAGTGCAGTGTTATCTCAAATGGCTGCTTTGTGCACCATGTAAAATGAGCTTTTTCTTCGACAGTCTCGAGGGAGGAGGTCGGTGACCTTCACAATTTTCCCCCAAAACAGCAGCCACTGCACGGAGGGGGCAACCATGGGGGGGCTATGAAGGGAGACGCCGGTTCTCGTGAGCACAGGGGGTCTGAGTCTACCTGAACAGACCACAAGGAAACCCTTCATGAAACCACCCTCCCCTCTCCTATTTACACTTACAAACACATACACACCAGCATGTGCATGTGTGGATGCACCCGCACACATGTACACACACACACACACACACACACACAATGGATGCCTATACAGTACTTACTGTAATGTGTAAACCATAGCTTCGTAGCCACTAATTAAAGAAAAATGTATGACATAAAATATGTGCTTGTGCCAAGTTACACTAATTCAATCAGGAGTCTGTAAATTCTGCCCTTTCGTTCCGTAGTTTTCACTGCAGCATATGCAATGCTGTTTCAGCCTTCCCACAATGTTTGTTTGTTCAGCTCCGCAAGGCTTTCCCTGCTGGAAAAGAGCAGTGCTGCACTGATGTTTACTGTAACCATATTCCATTTCAAACACATGTAGCTTTTTGCAGTCAATGCTCTAGTGTGGCTGACCTTCTTGATCTCATTTCCAAACAAAACTGCACAAATTTACCATCTACAGTATTACATACTCTAACTCCTGTAAGAGCTGCATAACCATCTGACATAAAAATGATGTTTGCCGGTGCGGTCTCAGTGAGATCTAGCGTGGGAAACAATTTTTCTCAAAAATGTATTTAGGAATACCATTCAATGAGGTGCAAGTCATCATTGTGACACTGGCTGCCAACAGCTTAACTGTAATTTTCATGAAAAGACTTCATGTATTTCCCCTGTGTTGCTGCTCAAATTAAGAATAGATAATGAATTAATGAATAGATAATGATATGAGCTTAAGCTTGACCTGAGTATGTGCTGCCCTGTGTCACTCCTACCCTGTCTGTGAGACTGGTCTGTTTGACTAGCTGATGGTCACGGTCCATCTGGCTCGGAGACAGCTGCTCCCTCAGGGCCCTGCTCTCCTCCAGCTCACTGACCTCAGAGCTCTCACCTGAGATTAGGAAGCAGATCATGCATAGAGAAGTGTCAGTCTTACCACATGAGGTAAAATGATAACAGATATCTAGCAAGGCAAATTTATTGTTTGTACTGGATGTGTTCAAAGCTTTTGTCTGTGTGTTTCAATTAAAGTTCTCTTCCCTACCAGCTGGCTGCTCCGACAGGTTGCGAGTGATGATCTGGCGGATACGGGTGGAGACGGGCATAGGCGTGACACCAGATTCCTGTCCATCACCGCAAAGTGTCAGGGTCGCCTCTCCTGAGCTGCCATCAGAGCGAAGCAGGGACTCCTCCAACTTCTAGAATCACATCAATTACCGTGACATGTCACTAGCTGAATATAAAAGGCCCAACTCATTAATGACTTTAATGACTATGAGGACAGAGGTGGATGGAGAAGTGTTTTTATTTTTAGGTTAGTAAAAATAGCTATACCACCAAACTCAAGTAAATAATATATATATATATATATATATATATACATATATACACACTATTATTTAAATTAGATTAAAATAGCTCCACCTTTACCAGCTGCAACATTAGAGTCATACATACATTACTGCACAATTAATAATGATTATTATGGAGTCAAATATTGCATATTATTTTTAGCGCGAACAGTCTGAATAAGGAGTATCATCACTTACCTGGAGAATATTTAAATGCTTATACCACTCATTACTTCACTTTTACTCTGACCTCTGACATTCAACAGGCCTTTTTCACAGCAGACATGAGTTAAGTATGAGCTGTCATCCTTTACTAATATCATCAACAATGTCTCAATCATCTGACAGTATCTCATACAAGAAGCAGCACGGACAATAGTAACTTCTATGAAATGTGGCCATTTTCTTTTCATTGTGCAGCACGTAGATAAGACACGCTAACACTACACGGAGGATACCAAGGATAACAAGTACCAACCTGAATCACAGCCTCCAGTCTGGGTGAGTGTGCACCTTGCTCCCGTTGAGAACTCATTGCGAAACCGTCCCAGGTTTAACAATAAAATGTTAGCTGTTAGTATTAAACCCTTAATGACCTCGTTTAACAAGACACCAGCGCTGCCCTAACTTTAGCCTGCTGTGTGCTACTATTTTTTTCTTTTACAAAGACAACTGTCGAATGAATGTGAAAAAAATATGTAATGTGAAGTAAAAGATATGGCACCTGCACAAAGAAAATGCACAAGAGAATAAACCACAGACAGAAATTTAAAAGCAGAAGAAACTTCAGGAGTGACTCCAAACAAATGGCACCGTTCTAGTCCTGGTATTCGTTGGCATAGTAACCACACACTTCCGGTTCTTTGCCATAGAAATAAGAATGCTGGCTTGGGTGTTTCCATGGCAGCACAGACGCCGCGAGGCAAGCCCAGGATTCCGATGGGTTAATGATCAAGACACTCGAGGCAATGTCAAACAGCAGAAAACTGATCTTAATTTACTGTTTTCAGCATTTCCTGTTCAAACTTACTAATAATACTAATAATAATAAAAATAAACAGAAGCCCACAAACTGTTTCTAGAAAGATTTAATGATTCACAAGGACCATTCAATAACACAAAAGGGAATTCAGATTGCTAACACATGTTACAAAGTATAAATAAATACCAGCTGAGCAGCCAAACCGGCCTTAAAAACCACCAAGAAGAATCCAAGATGAATACCTGAGGATCACATTACACACTATTCTAAGGCACAGTGACATCCCCTGATAAACATTCCAAAGGCACTGCTAACATGAATATGATAGGAAGATGTGTCTGTGAACTCTTTGACTATAAGTTTAGTCCTGTCAGGACAACGGGTCGTTATGTTGAATCAATGGGGAAAAGCTCCAACCACTGCGATGGGTCTAAGAAGATGGTGCAGACCCCGCTGTAGAACCAAAGTCTTGGCAGGTAGCACTCCACCTCCCAGGTGTTGGACGCTCTGTTGTAAACCTCCACTTCAACTCCGTAATCGCCCTCCATGCCTTTCCAGTGGCCTCCGGTAACAAACAACTTGCCATCCAGACTCACAAGGCCGCCATTCTCATGAAGCATGTGGAGCAGCTGGACCTGGCAAGATGGAGAGGTCATTTAATCACCATGAGGGATGACGAAAGTTTCAAAAAGATCCTGTGTGATATATTCCAGTTAACATTCATACAAGAAAGTACATTCGTTTGATTGGTCAGCAGCCCACCTTCTGCCACATGTTGGCCTCTGGATCATAGGAGTAGACTTTCTTGGTGTTGTCAGCCACCAGATATATAATTCCATCCACACAGACAGAACAGGGAGAGGACAAGTATTTAGGGATGAAGGGCGAACAAACGCTGAACCAGCTATCTGTAAGAAAAAATATGTCAAAACATACATGATGTATATTATTTACCAGAACAAAGACAATAAATGAATATCCTTATTGAATTTTAGCTCATGTTTGTGTCCTTAAATAGAAAGAAACTAAACATAATGAACAATATATTAGATGACATTTCTAAGTGAATGTTTAAGTTCTTCAGTTTGGTAGAATAAGGCAAATAAACCATGAAATAGAAAATTCCAGATACAATAGACAGATATTTTGCTTAAATGCTGTAATAAATAGTAAATATAACAATTACAAAGCACTGAAAACACATATTCTATAACCCTCAAACAATTATTAAATGAATCTTATTAATATTATGCCTTATAACTATTCAAAGCACAACTGGAAGGCTACCACACAAGATACTTTGCTTTGAGCATCCTACCTTGAACATCCTACCATCTTACCTATAACTGGATTGTAGCACTGCATGGTCAAAGCGTTGTACTTCACAGCACATGAACCAATCACAAAGAGCTTCCCCTGACAGGCCGTGGCCGTGAAGTTAGTCACATATTTTACAGCCGGACACGTTAAAGCCCACGTATTATTGTAAGGGTCATAATGCTCAACCTCAACTTGGTCTGATGTTGTACCTGAAAAAATGGGAATGAAAGTAGAATTAGTGATAAATCTAAATCGTGGTTTTATAAGTCAACAAATACTTCAACTTAAAGGAAGTGGCAGTGAAAAAAAAACATGTAAAATGCCCTGCGGTTTTCAGGACCAGGTCATATATGAAGCTATTCACCCACAGAAAATAAATTCTTATAAACTATCACCACAGAGGTGATCCATTAAGAACAGATGAGCTACTGGTGTTTATCAGAGCTTTCCAGCACACTGCAGGTTCAAGGCACCACATGCAGGACTGTATTTATTTTCTTACCTCCAATGACGTAAATCTCTCCATTGAGCATTGCTGATGTGTGGTTAGTCCGAGGCCGGAGCATGGGTGCCACAGTTACCCACCTCCCTTCTCTTGTGATGTACTTCCAGGTCTCTGTGGTCGACCAGGTGTTGGTATTCGAACCTCGCGAGCCCCCTGTCAGACAGACAAGAGCCCTTTGTCAAAAGTCTGACAATGTTGTGCATTCCTCGTGAAGAAAGTGAGTGAGTTCTGCTCCAAATCATTTATCATTACTCCAGTTGTTTTTGTTTTCAGAGGTTGTTCACACTTGACGCACCTGTGACGTACACGTCATTGTTCAAGGACACCATGGAGTAACCCCACTTGTTAGGATTGGGGAAATTAGGGAGCTTATGCCACTGTTCTGCAGAGAAAAAGACACTGGAGTTTATGTTTGAGCATCATTCAGAGAGAGAGAGAGAGAGAAAGTTTTCACAAATTTAGCATGTGAATGACAAATGTACACCAGGGAAATTAAACACTAATGTCCTCAAGGACCATTCAAGTAAAAGTAAGTCAAAGTTAGGTTATTGCTTTCTGGCCTGAGACAGTCAAGAAACACAACATGTCTTTCACAGCCTTCAGCAACATGTCCAGAGATGTAGTGCCTCAACATAATACCAGAAATCTCAGAACGAGATGCAGCAGTGTTTTCTTTAACGTCTAGTGTAATAAACACAGACAAGGATGCCTTCTTCCAGCTCTGCACGATAAAACGCTCATTGAGGAACTGAGAAGATGATCCAGTTTTGTCACATCCAAACCACATTCCTGCAGAGCCATTTTTCTGTCAGCACTAAATTTAATGGCCTCCTACACATCTGCCAAACTTTTTCGAGGAATCAGACAGGCGTTCCCCAACAAATTTCTGCTGTAAATTGGATTGTGAACTTAAACTAGCTTGAAATTTTGATAGAAAGAGAATAATGTTACTTGTCTTTGTGTTGTAGAAGGCACAGTTCCTGGCCTGTGGTCTTTGCAGTCGCGGGTCTCTGTCCTCATCTTCATCTGAGTCGTCATCATCATCTGAGTCGTCCAGTGAACGACCTCCCATTACAAACAGCACCTCTTGCAGATTTGGTTGTGGACTCTCAGAGTTGATTCGGTCCAAATATTCTGGTGCCAAATCTATTTTCTGGAAAATAAAATGATTGTTTTTGGAAATCTCCTGACACTGAGCAAACAAAGATAAGAGCGAAAAGAAGAAGAAACTCACTAACCTCTCTGTGAACTTTTTCCACAGCCTCTCTGCAGCTGGGAGAGGCTTGAACCAAATTGTCCTTGAGCAGGGTGTTAGCCAGGTAGTCCAGGCTGAGTAGAGAGAGACGACACAAGGAGAGGAGTTCTGGAAGGTGGGAGAGCCGAGAGTCTTTGTGGTGACTGACCCATTTCAAGATGGCGTCCACACGGGTGCATTCTGACCGGATTTGTAGTCCTTCATTGGACAGGCAGCCAACCAGCCTGTCTTTTCCTAACAGCAGAAACTCTTCACTTTGTTGTACAGCCTCAAAGTTCTCCAAAAGGAAACCCCATGCCTTTGCCACAACCTCAGGGCAGCCATGGATCTCCCCAAACTCAAGAATTCCCAAGCAGTTGGTTGCATCGATCTGGTGCTGGAGGTATCGGCTGCAAACGGCTCTCACTGTCTGGAACTGCAGCTGGCTGGAGGTGCAGATCAGCCCCTCCACGTTGCTCTGATTGATGGTAAGTTTGCCCGTGTAGGCAAAGTCCAGCAAGTAGCTGAGGATGTCAGGATCAACATCTTGAAGCTCCACACGCGCAGCTATGCTCTCCACAAAATCACCCGAGAACATGCAGCGAAAGTACTTGCTGCAGAGAGCCAGCACGCCACGGTGACAGGGGAAGTCACGACCGCCCGCACTCAGCGTCACATCAACAAGTTTGGGTTCAGAGCAGAGGGAACGCAAGCCTTCCAGGATACTCTGAGGGTGGGAGGACAGGCAGAACTCCAGGTCATCCACATTACGCACCATTGTCAACACTAGTTCAAAATGCAGGTCAGTTCTTCTTCCAGCAGGGGTGGCCAAAAATCAGGTTTAATGTTTACCTGCAAGAGTAAAAAAAACAAAAACAAAACACATTAATATGTAGGAGGGATCCTTAAAAACCTTTTGAAAACAATATTGATTCTCAGGGAAACATTGATAACTTCAAAAGTCCTGACGACAGGATATTTTATTTGAAAAAACATTATTGATTTACCTGTATTATACAGAGATTCTGGAACTCAGGAAAAAAAAACATAGTAAGAAGTAGGAGAGTAGTTTTGTAGTAATGTTAGTTATAACTCGGAAAAAAGGAGTTTACAATATGTTATTTTCCTCTGAAAGCACAAGTAATTGTACAAAATGGATTATCTACTATGCTGCTAAAAAACATTGGTAAAAAAGTGAACTGGAAAGAATAGAGTAAAAAAAACAGTTTCCTCTCAGTGACCTTTCTCATTTGATTTACCTTATTAAACAGCAAGACCATAAAATCTGTCTTGTAAAAAAAAGTCCCTTGTCCTTTAGGTGTGGCATCACCATGTTGTTACAAAGACTGTAAAGTAGTTTTGGCTCACAATAAGTGCGATATGCTGTAATAGCATGACTCGAATCTCTTCCAAAGCCAACAATAAATTACATTTCCTGTCATCAAATGCTGTGAAATTAAGAAAAGAAAGAAAAACTCACCGCAGAAGAAGAAGCGTATGGAAATAATGGCTCATCCTTCCAGTAAAAAAGCTGTTTGTAGCTGAGCAGCTGGTGAGATCAACATGGAGAGGGCAGCATGGCGAAAGGCTTTTGCCAAGTCATTGGGACGGCCTGCCTGTCTTTCACTCGGTTATTTTTAGGTCTGACAGTGACGCTGTGCTGAAGTCAGATTCCAAACAACATGCATGAGACTCACAGCTGCTGTTACGGGCACATATTCTACATTTTGTAGAAGCTCCTGGAGGCTAGCAAAGGAGGTAAAAGACAACCAGTGATTCTGTCTTGTTAAATTTAACCAACAACATAGCAATGACAGACTTATAGTATGTGGCGCTGTTAGCCAACGAGGAGTAAAGACATGTATGTGAAGTTTGATGTAAAGTGGCCTAAATTAAAATAAATAAAATTAAAAGAGATGTTAGAAATTTAACTAGAGTCTGCAGAATGTGGTAATAATCAAATATTCAAGGTATCTGTGGAAGGTTTTATTTTGTAGTATTGTTAAAATTGTGCGCTTCCTGTCTAATCATGGATCCTTTCTTAAGAATATTTACTAGTTATTACTTAATAGTACTTATCACTTACTTATGGAAAAAAAAGCATTAACCTCAAAACACACTAGTTTACTTTAAGCACTCTTTTGTAATAGGGCTGGGTATGGTTGGAAATTTGTTGATGCCATTGCCAGTTTAATACCTGAGTTTCAAAACCAGTACTATATTTTAGTACTAAAGTCTAAATGTGTCTTCTTCTTTTTTTTCTTTTACAAACTATTTCAAAGTCCAAACTTCTTAAATCCATTGTTGTTTAATATTTAACACAATAAATACAGTATAAAATTAACAAAATCATAATTCAAATTAGGCAATGTCTGATCAAAGAATAAGTAAACAAGGTCTGGCGAAGCATTCGATGCCGACTTTCACTATTTGACATTTGTTAAGAGACAATTCAATTTACAATTCAAAACAAAAGTATTTCGGTTTGATACCCAGCCCTAATGTCCTCTACCTACAAAGCATACAAAAATGTAAAAAAAAAAATGACACAAGTAACTACTCAAAATCAAAAATCTCTGCCTCTTTCTCCTTCCAAAAAGCAAAACTGCGGTCAATGTATTTACAGATCTCTTCATTGCTAAAACTGGAGATGTCAGTACCCCTGCAGAGCACCCCCTCATCAGGCGTAGGTGTCTGTACAATGACTTTAGGGACCTGTCTAACCTCTGGGAGGCTATGTTTCACCACCTCTGCAGTGCTTTCAGTCTGGCTCACAGCGTTTCCAAAGAACTTTACTTTAATGTCCTCAAAGCCATCTTTCCACTCACGGTTTCCAGCCTCAATGTCCTGTATGACAGCCTTATGAAAGTCCCTGACCATCTCCCAAGGGAAGCTCCCGACATGGTCGAACACCTCAAAACACAGCAGGTGCCTCATTTTGCGTTCATCAACAGGCAGGTCCAACTCCAGGATGTGAAAGTAGCCAAGCATGAAGAGATCCAAGGTCAGGTTGTCATACTCCACGGGCACGCCATCCAGGCGAGGTAGGAACTGCTCTGGGGAGTAGAGGGCTTGCTGCCTGTGGAGCCTGTGGATGACATTGCATGGTTATTGAATTTAAAATGAGATAAAAGAAAAGAGCTGCAAATCCTCACATTTGAGAAGCCAAATATTTGGAATTTTTAGCCACGCCAGCAGTGAGTCTCTGGAGATAGCAATGTTTTTCTGTGTGTTGCTTAACCGCCTTTTCCAGAATGAAATATATAAACAACTTCTAAATGGATTGCCATGAAATTTAGTACAGAGGTTCATGATTCCCACAAGATGTATCCTTATGACTTTGGTGAGCCCCTGACTTTTAAGATAGCTCCACCATGAGGTTCACATTTGTGGTTTTGAGTGAAATGTCTTGACGTTGGATAGAGTGCTGTGAAATGTTTGGTGATCCCAGTACTTTTCCTCTAATGCCACCATCAAGACTACATTTCATTTTGTTTTGTACTTTGATTCAAAAAAATAATGTCAACCTCAGCTGGGATTAGTACCAATTTACAAATACGAACATGCTAAAATAAGATGAAAGAAATGTAAATTTCATACCAACTAATCATCAGAGTCTATTATTACACACACACACACACACAAAGTAAAAAGACTGAGTACACACAGACTGAGTAAAAACAATACAAGCCATGCTGTTGTGGCTTCATGATCACATTTACATTTACATTGAGTCATTTGGCACACACTTTTATCTAAAGTGACATACAAGTGAGGGACAACATTAAAGATTCAGTGCAATGGGAGACATTTAAGGAAGTAAACAGGCGCTGGATCACTTCAATAAGGTAAAGTGCAAAGGAGCTCAAGTAAAAAGTGGTCTAGTGCAGACTACCCTAACACCTAGTTAGGGATGTTAGGGTGTCAGGTGAGTTGGGAAAGAAGATGTTCTCAGAAGAGGTGAGTCTTTAAGAGATTCTTGAAGATAAAGAGAGACTCCTGTGCTCTGATAGCATTTTGGAAATTGTCCCACCATCAGAAAACCACTAATGAGTCTGGGCTGAGATTGCCTTGCGTGCAGGGACGGCAGTGCCAGACGACATTCCTTGAAGGAACGCAGTACTCAAGAAGGAGTCGAAACCTGTGTGGACAGGTAGACTGAAGTAGATAGGTACAGACCCATTAAGTGACAAAGACCAGACACCACCAGAACGGCAATGCAGCAGTCAAGTCAGGAGCTAACCATAGCCTGCACCAAGAGTTGGATGGCGTCAGATTGGGCCTGATTTCTTTCTTGTTGTAGAGTGTAAAGTGGCACAGCCAGGAAGCAGATGCAACGTGATTAAAGACGAATAGATGATCATCAAACATGACATCCAGGTTTCTTGCAAAAATCAAGGTATTTAGCTGGCTAAAAACTTTTATCAGCTCCTTTATCAGCTAATTACATGCCAACTTTGTCTGCTGTTTGTTGCTAAGCATGTAGCACATGATCAGTTGATCAGAGCTCATTGGCTAAAGAAACTAACAGTACCAAAACAATAAGCTAGAAGAGGCTTAAAGCTCCATAAGGCTGAGTGATATGCAAGTTGGAGTAAAATTTACTGTGGATTGTTTCACTTTGAGTCTCTTATTTTACATTGTACAAAGTTAGTTGATCCATTATTAACATTAAAATGTCATTTTATGGAGTTTCAACATGTGTTTTTTGATTAAAAAATGGGTTTTCAAACGTATAAAAAGATTGGTTGTTGCTGAAAGTAAAAAGTGTGTCAATTCCCATCAGAAGATTTGTGTTACTGAATAAACTTCATGTAATTTGTCAAAATAACAGATCACATTTTGGAGAACATTTGACATATGACACTGTCGTAGCTTGTGTAGTGCAGCTTGAGTAGTTTAACAGACACCGCCTAGTGTGGAGCATTTCTGTTTCAGAAGCAGGGATGATAGTAAATTATAAACAGTCATACAGCCCTACCTGCGGATCTGTCTGGATGGGACACTGGAGATCATGTTCCTCCAGTTTCCCAGCATCTTGTTGACAGCGCTCCTCTGTTTAAAGAAATGTCCCAGAGAACTGTTCATCATCTTTGACTGTGCACTCTCCATGCTGCCTCTACGGTCGGAACCAGATTTGTCACCAATCCCTGTGTTGCCGCCGCTCATCTTCCTCTCAGCTGCATCTTTGCTCTTCAGCGTCACAGCGTAGGCAGATTTTTTCCAGTGGCCTAAGAACAACACAACTATACGCTCTTTTCTAAGGCTGGTGGTCTCTAGAACATCTGCAACGTTTTCATCATAGTCAATGCCGGAGTCACTGTTCTGATCAATTTCCTGGGTTGGAGTCAAGACTTTGGGTGGTTTTTCTGACTCTGTTGCCTCCAGCTGCGTGGAGGAACTTAACACAACAGCCTCCCGTGGCTCATCTGACAAAGGTGAGTTCTGTGTCTCAAAGTTAGACTTTAGAGTCCTAACAGACACACCAAACTGATGGATTTCATCTTCTATCATCTCCCTGCGTCCTCTGGTGGAGTTTTGCCTGTCTGGGGTCTGAGAGAACACCGTGATCAGGTCGGTGTTGGGCATCTTGCAGTAGGGCTGGTCGGTCAGATTAGTCATGAGCAGAGACATGCTTTTTACGATGCCTGAGATGCGGCCGCACCACACGGGCAGAGGAACTTGACTTGTGAAGTTTCTGAACTGTGTGTTGACCGTGATGTTGACTATGGGCGCTGGCAGGATGTGCCTCAGCTCCTCAGCCAGACGAGCCAGCTCCAGCTCGTAGCCCTCACAGTTCCTCTGCATGGAGACGTTGGCAATCTGCTGCTCCAGATAGATGAGGTCATCCTCAGTCAGCAGCTCACCAGAGGGCCCCAGGATGGCATTGTGGGCTTGGGAGTACCTCCAGCTGACTTTGGCATATCTGTTCCCATTTTCCTGTAAGAGAGGCAGATAAAAACGCAGCATGTCATATTTAAAGTCATTTTTAACATTTTAAATGACTCAGGCGTGAGAAGAAAAAGAGTAAGGATACAGTAAAACTGTGATCCAAACCTCAGAAATATGACTTGACTAGCAATGTGTTATGTGTTCAGTGATTTGTTACATGCAATTAAAAGTAAATGATGGTGAAAGTGTTTTTCAATTTTTTTTTAGTGATGCAAATTTAGAACAGCATTGCAAACTCAGACCACAATTTTCAGTTTGCTCATTGTGGTCTGCTGGGGCTCAATGCGCATTTGTTTAGAGGATGATTTAATTTACAGTAAGTTGTACAACACTTTACCAGGGCTACGGCTTCAAATTAGCTTTATTACAAATTAATCTGCCAACTATTTTCTCAATCAATTGTTCTCTCATCACAATTTCCTCCAGTCAAAGGGTCATACTCAAATTATTTTGTCCTACCAACAGTCAAAGACTTAAAAACATGTATTAATATTATTATTATTGTTAAACCCTAGAAAACCATAGTAGCAGAAAAATGTGACCATACTATAACTCAACAATACAAGCTTTGCAGGCATCTGCATTTGTATCACAACAGATTAGTTAGATTTAGATAAAAATCAAATGTGAAGTACATGAATCATCAAACCATCTGTTGAAAGACGTTACCTTCCTCCTCTGATCCTCCTCGTCCAGCAGCCTGGCCTGCAGCTGTCTCACCATGACCTGCCTCTTCCACTCAGCGATGGGGCGGCCTCTCTCGTCATGGGTGGGCACCAGGTAGTCGATGTCAGACAGGTTGGCTTCCTCAGTGGGCAGGACGACCATTTTATTCTGCAGAGATAACAGAAAACTGCATTCAAAACTAAACTTACAAAAGAAAAATGCACAAAATTCAATATTTATTTCTTACTGCTTGTCCCGTGAAGGTTCCTGAAATCCCTGATTGCTTCAAAGCTTTAATTGACTTCATGTTCCCAAGAAGATTTCTTTCAGCCAGGAGGTTTGTATCAGGCAACGTGGTCTTATCAGCCGAGACAGTAATTTTACTCCCTGCTGCCACAGGTTGATGAAAACCTTTAATAACTGCAATACAAATCACAGCCGCTCTTTAAATTACTCATTTCAATGTAATTTAATAATACACATTTTTTCATTAAGCAATGACTTACAGTAACCACTAAATACTTACATAGAGTTTTTTTTACTTAAATGATTAAAGGGAGAGTAAAGGTCCCACACTTTACACTTTTTTAGAGTTTTATTTGACGTCTTTGTATCTATAAGAAGATATATTTATGGTGTTACGCGCCAAAATATGTCTAAATATAGTTTTATATATTCGTTCTCCTCTCTCTGGAGCTGTAGCTGGACCTGGGCTAGTGAAAACTTGATGGCTCATTTTAAGGCAATGTACATTTATCTGGGGATAGAGTGTACATTCAAAGTATTGACAGCACCTAGACCTGCTTTATGATCCAAAAAGACATAGAGTTTTCACTTCACTTCAACAATTTGTGATAATCAGAAATATTGCTCTCACCAGATGCTGCAATTTGAACCTGCTCTATCATCTTGACGGTGTTTTTCTCCGGTTCAGCAGGTGTGGATGAGGCTGAAGGTAAGGGAGGAGCAGGAGGCGGCTGCGGGTATCTGGCCTGTGGGGAGTCCTCACTCTCAGGTTGCTGGTGTAGGAAACAAAGAGAATCAGCACATTTGCTTTATGAAACAGGAAGAGACTAGAAAATATGGTTTAAAAAAAACGCTCAACGCAAGGTTTACCTTTAAACTATCCATGAGTGTGTTAGCACTGTGACTGTCACTGCATGTGTCACTCAGGCTGCCGTAGTAATCCTCCCTGTTGCGCTGCAACAACACTGTCGGCTTCACCTTCTCTTCTTCCTCCGCTGGAAAGATGACCTCGATGGGCTTATCTGCACAGAGGGTCTGCAAATGTCACACGGACATAATTAAGACCTCAGAATTACAAATATAACAACATTTATAACTACAGTAAAAGCGTGAAGTTTTAACTTTGTAACTCTTTTACTGCTCTATATCCATCCTAGCACTGACAGTCACGTCACACATTCTGTTACATTCTCATTTATCAGACACCTCAGATGAAATAGATTATTTTTAGATTACTTTCTTATTTATTACTTTATTTATTTAGATTTATTTATTTATTTATGTTTTAGATCTTAGATTCATTAATTTTTTTATCAAGATGAAAGTTTTTCACATTCTAACCACCAGTTTAAAAATACAAATTTGACAATAATACAGAAAAAAAATTTAACCAAGATAACTTATTTTCTTTTTACACAATATTTTATATTAAGATTAACATTAATCTTAAAAATGTTTTATTTACAATACCTGGGGCAGTAGGTTAAGAGATAGATTTTGCTTTTCAAAGGCTAAAATGTAGATTATGCTAATAAAACAATTGTTTAATTCAAACAAAACTTAATTTATGTCAACAAATAACATAAGTAATTTCAGTTAAAACTAAATGGAAACAAGTCACCAAGTAAATGCAAAAAAAAAGTCTGAGACCAGCGGTGTGAGGCACAAAAGAGCAAAACAAGTATACGGGATAGTGAGCAACCTTGAATAATTGGCAGCATTTCACACCACTCCAGGGAGGATGTAGGATGTATGGAAACATTTACATCCCCTTTAATGAATCTGCATTGTCCTAATGCACGCCATGCAGAATGCATATCAAATTCAAGCTCTCCAAGGACATTATTAGTAACCTAAACATCAAAGGCAGCCTTAATATACTGCTGCATGCTGTTGTGCTTTTGTGTCCATGAGGTGGTCTTTGCCATTTCCTCTCCCACTTTGATGTCGAACAGCACGGAATATGCTGTGACACTGCTCAGGCGGAGGAATAAACTTCCCGAAGTTGTGCAATCCATAAATAGATAAACAAGAGGGGGATGGGGTAAAAGGGGGGGTGGGGGAGCGTGATTCCTTTGTGACCCTTCTCGTAACAGTTCAATGTCCTAAAAGCTACAGTGAACTAGTCCTTGTGTGCATGTGTTTAATTAGACCCAGTGGCCAGAGAGCATTTGGTTTTCATCAGCACCCCATCACAATTGCCACGCAGATATAGATAGCCTAACCCTGTTTTTGGCCTGGATCCACTCTCCCTCTATCAAAGACCACAAAGACCTCGATCACTACAGATTAGGAGCCAAGAGTTAAGAAACAGCTACTCGGTGCTGTCTCATTGTCAGACATGCAGCACCAGTAATCTGTGGTCTCCGTGGGTCAAGCCGTGAGAGAGTTTAAGTATTTCGGAACACCATGTGTATTTAAGAAACATGTCTTGTAATTCTGCGCTCTGGAATCAATCATGAAAACAACCTGCTTCCACGTGAAATATTCATGTTCTTGGTGATAAATTGCAACATGGAATGTATACAGCCAGTGTACATTATACAAAGAACACTACAGTGTAAATACATGTCCTCTCACATGCTAAAATACTTTCAGGTTTCCTGCATGGAGGTAAGAGCTTGTGAGAGTAATAACTGACAAATACGGTCTTTTTGCCAACATATACAGCTTTTTTGCACTGGCTGTAACTAAACACAACATGACAATATTTAACTGCTTCATACTAGAATATTGTTATAACAATTGGAGCTGATATATTTAGAAAGAGTGCAAAAGAAAAAAAAAGGAATTTAAAAAAAATCATGTCCAATTTGCAAAAATCAACAAAGGCCGACTGTAGTAAGGGTCATGAGGCTGATGTATTAGTCATAGCTAACCGTAAGAGGCCAGAACTGATCAGAAAATAGGTAAAACACTGCCAAAACATCTGCCAGCAAGGGCCTCTTGAATAGAAATGACAAAGCTTAAATTTTCAGAAATAGTTAGTCAGTCTATCCAGTAACTTACATATAAACAAATATTCAAAGAAAATTATGGTAATAAGGCACAAAAATACTAAAATAAATACACAAAAGTGGAGTATTGAATACAAAAGGCAGTGAAAGTGATAAATAAACCAACCTAATAATCACTAACCTTTTCAATTCTCCAAACCAAACAATTCTCCGAGCGCACACTGCTGCGACTTCACTCCAGAGGCACCGACTCGTGCAGGTGCAGCCAGGTCCAGGGCAGCCGCTCTGCACTGAAGATGTGACGCTATCTTAAGATCACCGACCACTCTTTTGACACCATCATCAGCATCCCTGCTAGTGTGGCTAAGGGCCACCAGGCAATAAACAATAAACCCCGATCGGAGAATGCTGTTAATAATTAAGGGAAAGGATAGGGTGGCCGGTAATGTCACTAATGCATGGACAATCCAACGGCCATGTTTTTGCACGAACGGAGGATAGCGGAAGAGCTGTCAAAGCAGCTGGAAAAGAGACATTTTATCCATGTGCATCCAGGAGATTTTTCCACTGGAGACAATTGAATAGGTGAAGGTGAGCTATTTCATCAAACCTGTTTTTTTTTTTCCTTTTGGAGAAAGGGGGGTGGCCGGAAGAAACACAGTGGAAACACAGTGTGACAGTGTAAGCCTAACTGTAAATGTGGAAAAAGTGACAACAACAAACAGTGAACCGTGGTAAAGTGTTGCCACTTCTTTCAGGACATTGTTGCTTGACAACAATGAACATGAGAGGTTCATCATTTTTGAATGAGCCTTAAAACAAAAGGCGAGTGCTTATATAAACTTATAAACCAGGATTTCTTTCTCCAATCTCTAATCTTTCCTCCCTGTTTATACTGATAATTAAGAGATTTCTTCATAATGCACTTTCTATGTTAACACACTATTATTACACAGTGACCAATACATACTATTTACATTGGTTTATCTACAATAAAATATATATATATATATATATATATATATATATATATTATATACTTTATCTTATATATTTTATCTTAAAAAAACTTTAAATATTACATTATCAAAATAGTTTCAAATTAATTTTATGATGATCATCTTTTCAATTACTGGACTAATTGTTGCAACTCTACAGATATACAGTACATAAATAGATTTTTTTTTTCTCTCAGCATCACATAGTTGTGACATCGTGGACAAAGATCTGATATAGATTTTATGGTAAAGCTGTGAAACATCTCCCAGCCTGTGTGATTAATATGAAACTCTGGTGTGGTTGGACTTTGCAATTGAGAAAATCCAGCCAATGCAAAAAGCTATAAGAGCATATGTATTGTATCTCTTTTCAAAAAACAATACAGAAATTTTGAGTACATCCCAAAAAAACACATTGATGGATGGGAATGACAGTGTGACTCCTCCGTCCAAGTGTTCTAAAAATACAGTTCTCAAACAACAGTATCTTTGGCCCGATTGCTGTGAATGGAGAGCAAAAGCCACAAATGTGTGTGAAGTAAACCTCACGCCACACACTGTTTATTTGATTGCAGCTGTTCCTGAGATGCGAGATGAGGAAGAGAGGTTGACAGCGCTGAATAAGTCTGACCTCGTTGTGAGCGATCCAAACGTGTTCACAAGCCAAATACGCAGCTCTCTCCGGTCAACGTCCCAGTCCATTTAGGTCGTTGCTCGGAAATGAGATTATCTGACTGATACTTTAGAACCAAAGGAACTCGTGAGCTACGCTGCACTTTACAAATGTGAAACACCATCAGAAATGTAATTAAAGCACGTCTACTTGTACAGCTCATCTATGGCACATACACACACAAGAATCATACATAACAATGTGTAATATTCTGAGGATTTAGATCAATTAACTTCTATTTTGGCTTCACTATCACTATCGGATGACCGCTTTGTTCACATCAGGCCTCACTTTGTGTCCAACTCATACATTGCCAAGAAACATAATACACTGTTCTGTCTGCTACCAACTGTACACAGAATCCAGAGGTGACAATCATAGCACTTCCAAGTCCCTGGAAAAAACTTGACACACAATCAAACGTGTGTTTGAAGCCAATGACATCCTGCTCTCCAAGTCCACAGAGGGATAGAGTTGCCGGTTCCAGGCATCAGAATGGTGAAAACGGTGAAACTTAAGCTCGTGGATCTCATAACGGGCTCAGCCCCTGGGCCCTCCACCTGAGCCGCTGGAGAGGGGTAACTGATAGGCCCTTAGCTGGCGGCGGCTCCGGCTGTGTTCGATGCCACAGCGGCCCCTGCGCTAATTAGCTCTCCATTGTTGGTGGGTGGATTATTTCTGAAGGGGAGCTCAGCAGCCACGCCTCACTAGCTCCCTGTCATCATCCTCTTCATGTATGAGTGCTGCTCTTCTCTGCTTACTTATTCATGGCGTCTACTGACTGACACCTTTCGTTACTCTGTGTAAATCGATGTGAAGCCTGTGGCACAAGCAGCGAGTGAAGTGCGATAGAGAGAAACAATAAAAGGCTGCTGGAGGACAGCTGCAAGGACGTAAGGTTAAACATGTGTTCTCAGAGAGAGGTCCCCATAGGCTATTTCACTTAACAGTATTCAGAATTTTCTACTTAAAATCAGCTCCCAAAGCTCAAATTTCAGTATTAGCATCAACTGTAATCCATTAAGCCTACTTATTATGTAGCTTTTTGAAAGAAAAACAAATAAATCACAGAATAATACATCTAAGCAGGCTTTACTCACCAAAATGACTTCATTAATTTGAGTTAAGCACTGGCCATTTTTACTGCTGCCGTTCAAGCCTGACTTGAACAGCAGGGAACACCAGCACAAACAAGGTGTTAACACTAAAATATTCATCAGTCACATTAAAGAGCGTCGTGCTTTCCACACAAAACAAAAGAGCCAATCTTAGAGAGCCCTCTCTGGCAAACTGAGAAGGAAGGACCTCCAGGGCTCACGGCATCATGGCTTGTAATGCCCTGTTAAACACAAAAGCCATCATCCTCCACTTCCTTAAACCTCTTAAACTGAGAGCGAAGCAATCAAGTTGAGTGGAGGAGAGAAAAGGACAAGCCTGACCTGAATGAAATACGTGTCACAAATTAAGAAAATGATTCACTGAGGTTTCAAGATCTTCCAGATGTTTGCTGTTGACCGTATTCCCCGAACTGCATGTAGCTTTGATTTGCCTGCCAAATTAAACAGCAAGGCAACGCTGACACTGACACAAAGCAAGAAAATAAGAAAACGTGCAAAACAAAACATAGTGTCAATAAGAGAGATGGAGCGTGCTTACGTTTTTCTCCATGGCACGGAGATATCTGGCACATCCATAGTGTCCGTTGTACTCTGCCAAATCTGCTGCTGTGAACCCATCAATATCTTGCTCTGAGGGGTTTGCATCATTGGCTAACAGGATTTTACAGCACTGAAAAATGAAAGTGATGATGTGAGTGATTATAGTACAGTTTGTATTTTTTTTTGTTTTCTTAAATTTACACCAGAGAGAGGTCAGCTGAAAAGATTTGATCAACCTCCAGTTCTCCATTCTCTGCAGCATCATGCAGTGGTGTCCCTCCCCAGTAGTCCTTGATGACCTTTGAACCCATGTGAAGCAGCCTCTCCAAGATGCAATAGTGCCCCCTGCTGGCAGCAAAGTGCAGAGCAGTCGCTCCATCCCGGTCCTGGCAGGACAGGCTGACATCAGTACAAGTCACCTGTTTGGAGTTGATGAAAGAAAAAAAAGATAAAACAAAAGAAACAGCAGACATAGGAAACACATGCAACATAAAGAAGTATTATAATTTTTCCACTGACCAGCCACACCACCACGGCTTGGTGGCCCATGTGAGAAGCAGCATGTAGGCAGGTCATGCCATCGTGAGCCCTCAGGTGGACGTCGGCCCCGCAGTCCTTCACAAGGTACTCTACAACGTGCAGGTGTCCTTCCTGGCAGGCCAAGTACAGCGGGGTAGCACCCATACCTGTCTGGTGGTTCACACACCTGTACTCCAACACACAACAACACATGTTGACAAGGTTAGATTATCAGCTCCATCCATTAACTCTCAATAAACGTCATTAGTTTTGGGACAAATACCAGAATTCTACCTGACATGTCACACTTTAATATGAAGATGACTCATTTGTCAAAAAAACAGCGCTATAAGAAAATGTCCTCTGTCTATACTTATCTATCTTTAATATCTTTAATTGGTATCTTTAATTGATTATTTTACTAGAAAGTAAAATATAAAAGTGTATTAAAACAAGGTTTTAAAATGTTATAGCTGTGAAGTGGCATGGTAGTAAAGATCAAATCATTATCATCGTAATTATTTTCAGGCCTGGTTTTAGATGTGGACTCTATGTGGTAAAACCAATCCATGATCAATCTTTGATTTTGAACTGATAATCTTATAAATGGAATTCATACTGTTATTTGCACAGCAACTCACTCTGCAGCAACAAGAGATCCACAACAAAGGCATCAGAAATCACCTGGAGACCATTGAAAAATAAAATAATCAATTAATGCTCATGAGCTGTGGCACGTCGCTGTCACATTCTTTGATGCTAACTGAGAAGAATATGGATCTAAAAGCATTTTAATATGGTCGTCTGAAACGCCTGTCTGACACAGCAGGGCTACATTTACATTGACGTACATACTATACTTCAACAACAACCGCATGGCTGACATGATCGGCAGCGGCTAGACATGTTTTATTTACAGGTTAGCGATGGTCACATGTGATTGTCTGACCTCGCCATGCGTCATGCAAATTACAGTCAGTGCTGTGCTACAAGAACATGAAGCAGGAAGACCAACATATCTGTATCTACTCTTGACGAGGGGCCTCGGTCTCAGGTTTAGAAGATGAGAATGACTTGAGGGGGGTTTAACATTTCACATGCTACTTTCCCCTGTAAGAGGATGTAAGTTTCCAGGATATAGGCGTATATAGGTTTCTACAAGGAAACTACATATTGATAGATGAGTCATTACTTTACGACTATACTGTACAATATTGATCACTATAATGTTAACATAAATTCTAGGAAGAGACAGTTCCCAGTGTCCTTAATTCTAATGGTTACCAAAGGTTTCACTTCACTCATTTCACCAGGTTTTTTTTAATATTAATTTTTAGTTAAATGTTCAGGTTAACTTTGCACAATTTTGTTTTGTTTCTCTGAATCTCTTAAAGCCACTTTTATTGTAGTAAGATATGACTGCTGTGCTCGTGATGACATGCAGACCATCTGTTTAATCAGTTAGAGTGAAAAAGGGTTCGTATGACAAAGTTGTTGACCGTTGTTTCTGAGTCTGGAGTGCTTGTTACGTGGGGGTTGGGGGGATTTGGGGTAATAAAAGGAAAATAAATGGTATGACAAACTGGTGTGATGCTGATCTTCAGCGTACTGATAATAACAGCTGCTAAACATCAGCTAATTTCCATTCAACCAATATAAATGAATTATGATACACTGGCTGTGACAGGGACTAAATTAGATACTAAGTGAGTAAGTATAGGTAAGATAGATAGTAAGTATAGGTAGTTAAGTGAGCAGAGAAGTTGCTATAGTTAGCTAAAAGTGATTGATAATCAGACCAAATGGTTGCTAACAGAAACACAGCTCAAATAAATGGCTAAATTTAAATGATATGGAGCTGACATAGTTTGTCAAAAGTGACAAAAATAAGAATTTTATATGGTGGGCTGAAAGTTATACACAGTTGATATAACTAAAAGTTATGTTATGATTGCTGGAAAGTTAGCTAAAAGAATCCTAAATATTTTAACCAAAGTGATGGATAAACTGTAAAAACAGTTCACTTTTAACAGATCTGCTACTTCAACATCCTAATTTAAAGTTATTCAGATCCTTTAAATGGGTCAATCAATGTCAACATAACAAAACAATAGAATACTTTTCTCCTTCAGTGTGTGAAAGTGAAAACTCATCATAAAATCTACAGTTATTTCTTCACCAGTCCAAGAACAAGGTCTAAAGTCAACACCCACAAAATGAAATTTGACCAAGTGATGGTACTAGATGAAGAGTGAGTGATGAAGAGTGTCAGATTACCTACGCTATTGCAATTTATCAAGAGGGGACAATGGACGTGTGTATATAATTTCCATAGTACTCCATCTGATAGTTTTTAAGCTGCTTAAACAATTAAAAAGTGAAATACTAAGGCCAAAGTCAACAGAAAACATTTTCTGGGTGTAGTGAAGAGTTGATGTCGGGATATTTGACAGGATAAGTGAAACTTTGACCTGCTGATGTTGTTCATTTGATCACCACAGCTGCTAGAATTTAACCTCCAGGGACCTTTAATATCTGTTGTAAATTTCATGGCAGTGCGTGTGATAGATGTCAGGATATTTCACTCAGATCCACAAATGTCAACCTCATGGCGGTGTTACTAAAGTCAGTTGGGTTCATCGTCTGAGGAACACCTGTCTTACATTTTTTCAAAGCAAACCATCTGACAGTTATCACCGGTTAAAGAAGGTGCTGAGAACTCACCCAGATGCCTGCTGAACGAGCAGCTTCAAACAGGTGAGGTCTCCTTTGGCAGCAGCGTAGTGAGCAGGAACGGCTCCGCAGCTTGTCTCCACCTCGGCTGCTCCTCCAACGGAGAGGAGCCACTTGATCACGTCCACACAACCGAACCGAGCTGCGAGGTGAAGCGCTGTGGCACCGGCAGCGTCTCTGTCCTGCAGTTAGATAAGACTTAAATGTAAACAAACTGAACTCGATCACACTTTATTATTAGGACACTTTGTTTTGGTGCTTTATTATTTACAAAAAAATATTAAGCAATTTTCTTCTCAAAAGCTACTGCAGAGATTCAACTTCACATTAAGTATGAGGACCACCAGATGTTAGTTCTCCATTAATGAAGACACCAATTTAACACATCTTCCACTTTAGGCAGGATTCTGCAAATTCAATCTTAATGTGAATGTCCAATTATGAGAAACAAGAGATCAGTTAGACTTGACTCCATTTAACTAATAGCTAAGTTTAGTGGGAGCTCCACTCAAGCATCTGGACATAATTACACTTACTACATAACACTAATGGACACCCAGTAAGTCAAGACCATATGATGTAATCTGCTGGTAATACATCTGAAAAGGTAGTGCACGCTACCTTTTTACAAACACAGATGATGTAAGTGCTCACTGGGATCAGTTAGATGAACATCTGAGGCTGTCCCCTGAATTTTAACTGACACACAACTGAGTGGGTAGAAATTACCAGGAAAGTTGGACATGTGGCATCTCTCCAAGGCATCTGAGCTATCGGGGCAGGTTTCGTTATCTCTGTGTAGAGATTGGTCTCAGTGGATAGACTTACCTCGATGTTACAGCCTCCCTGGTCCACCAGCCATTGCAGCTCCCGGATGTGGCCAGTAGCTGCTGCATCGTGAGCTGGCGTAGCTCTGTTTAAGGCTCGCGGATCAGCTGCCAGACCCAGTTCGCTCACCAGGAACTGTAGGCACTCCAAGCGTCCACACCTGGCTGCGTGGTGCACTGGGCTGGCGCCTTGAACATCAGTAATGGCTGAAGAGAGGTGACCAGAAGACGCCAGATCCCTCAGGGCTGTGAGATCTCCCGCTCGAGCCGCTTGGATGGCCCAGTGTAGCACCATTCCTGGCTGCTATGAAAATATTATGGCACACAAAACAAGCTCGCTGGAGCTCTTTAGATCCCAGCAGGTTACCATCACGATTTCACATGCACAAACTCCCATACACAAACAAAAAACTCATGCCTCCTCCCCGAGCCAGGAAAGTGACACCCAGGCAGCAGCCAGCTGGCCAGCACGGCCATCGTGGAGAGAGGAGGGGGGTCAGAGCCAGTGAGATAGAAAGGTAATGAAAGACGGGTGGAGGTGCAGCACTCGTGGCCCCCTGCTCTCCTTTGTGTGGCAGTGACCATATGCTGGCACATGCACCCACGCTTCACTGGAGATGGGGGAGCTGAGGCAGCACGGAAACTTAAGTAATGGGAGAAGCCAGAGCCAAGCCATGGTGGATTACAATGAGTGTTATATTTTTTTCTAAGTATTTTAAAAATTCATCTGAGGAGGAGTGGGAAGGAGGGAGGAGTGAAGGTTGACACATTTGTTAGATTATAATCTAAATAGAATATTTCATGGTTAATTTGATCAGTGAAAAAAAAATGTCAGTGTGTATGTTAATATTTAATTTCAATAACACTCATACATGTCGCCCTGACTCCTATTAGCTGATTAACTCCTCACATGACGTGATGGAAGCATCTCTCCATAACATCACACTTCAGGTCACTTCAAGTTCGCCCCCCTTTATTATTTATATTAAATATTTCATCCGTTTTACATCATTCATTTAATGTAACAATGAACACACAACAATTGTGCATCTTTCACTCCGTACACCTGTATTTGACCTGCAGGATAACTTCAGCGTGTCTAGGTGAATCCATCAGTTCATTTCTTCCAGCAGCTGTACAGTTTCCCTCAGATCCTCCACGACCGTGTCCACATCTTCTCTGGTCGTCCCTCTGCCCACGCTCAACCTCAAAGCGTTGGCTGCCACCTCAGAAGGGACGCCACAACTCAGAAGGATGTGAGAAGGCCTGATGGAAAGATAAATTGCAGCGCGGGGGTTGTTACATAACTACAATCAATATGGTGTCTGAACAAAGATGTAACAGGCGGGAGAGGGACTCTTTTACCTGTTTCCACTGTCTGAGTGGCAGGCAGCTCCCACACTGGCCAGTAGCCTCCTACAGTTGGACAATACCCTCCAGCCTACAGCAGGAGAGAGAGAGAGATTAATCATTCAAAGCCTTTGTAGTTTACAAATAGCCCCATGCAGGTCATGAACTGCCTCTGACAAACATCGGTGTAGGGTTAGTGGACACTGTTTGAACTGGCAGGCCACAGCGCACATAGGACAGAGACGGAAGAGTCATGACATCACCTTGTAATGTCGGTCCCAGGATAGACACGTTACATGTGTTCGGGAGGATATCAGAGCCGGGGTAATGGCTGTTGAATCGGATCCTGTCTTTAAAGACGGCCTGAAAAGAACAACATGATCTGTTACTAAATAATGTTAATAGACGTCATCGGTTCATCCACTTAACTTTTCATTGAGTTTTGTTTTCGTTCTATTATTAAGACAACCACAGCTTCTCCACAGGTAGTGCTCTTAGCTCCTCGTACCCTTCTTTCATTCAAGGGGCGTCTTTGAAAATCCAAAATTTAAAAGATAGTCTTTCTTGTTTAATATGAGATATGATATTTTTACACTGTGCATGTTACACTGAAGATATGACACATAACACGAGTCAAGGTGACCACTAACCTAGCCTGAGTAACATGTGTTAAACCTTATGTACACTTGTTAAACTTGTGTTGCACCTTAAACTGTATTCTCAGTGCTGTCCTGTATCAGCTGCCATTTGACAAATCAAAAGATTTTGTAAATATCAGAAATAATTTCTGGATCCACAAACTCTACTATTTCTGTTTCCAATATTTTATTGAGCAATATAAAATATAGCATAACATACAGCAATATAGTTTTGTTCCAGTCTCCAATATTTTGAGAGAATGAAGGGTAGAGAAATAAGGGAAAGATAGAGGGAGAGATAAAGATATTACATGTTTTTTTATTCTTTATTTATTTTTGTCTAATTTCCTTCAGTCAAACTCACCCGCAGTCGTTCTTCCAGGTAAAGTCTGGTACTTCTCATGTGATTCTCATAATCTGACAGATTACAGGTCACCAGCTCTGCAGCCTGACAGACACATAATAAATCAGTAGCTATAAAAGCAGCTACGAAAATAACAGCGTTGGACTCGTAATTTACTGCTTCACAGGTAAAATACAATTTTCTGTGTTTTTAAACACTTTATAAATTCCCTTTAATGAGACTCTATTTTACATGTTCTGTTGCAAGACATTAAGATGTAACATATCAACTAGTTCTATGGTTACCTGCATGAACAGAAACGAGTTATTAAGAATTCATTGGTATGTAGTAAAATAAATAGAAAAGACAAACACCAGGACAATGGATTTTTAGAACCTAGAAACACAACATGTGTTTTTATAATTGGCATACAACTGATCTATAATCGATACATTTATTTGATATTACACAGATATTGATTGTAACTGACACTACACAGGAAGTTGGTAAAATTCCACTGTCTTCTAATACTGAATATGAACATTACCTTTCCCAGACCAGCAATCATCGGTGTGTTTTCAGTGCTGTAGGAAGAAAGAAATTGGATTTTAATAATATTTGGATGTGTAATTCTGACAATGACCAATGCTTAGGGATGTATTTGGTACTTTATTACAACTCAAGACATCATGATATGTTACCCAGGTCTGAAGTTTCTCTCCTGTCCTCCTCCAAACAGCATTGGATACAACGGTGTTCTTGTCCCGGGGCCGTTCACATACAAAGCACCGATCCGAGGAGCATAGAACTAGAAATGTAACAAACCCCGCCAGTTAAATCTTTTCCTGTTTTCTTTGTGATGCAATATCAAGATTATTTATAACAGTTTCCTGACCTTGTGTCCCACTATGGTGAGGTAATCCACACCCAGTTCACAGGCATCTACTCGGATTTTCCCAAGAGCCTGTGCAGCATCAGTGTGGAGCAGGATCCTGAGCCGCTCACACTGCTTGTTGAGGGATTTTATTCTTTGGCAGATTTCCTGGATTGGCTGACAAGAGGAAGGCATTTCATTTTTACATAGAAATTGAATTTATGAATTCAACATTTGAAATACCACAAAACAAATGGATAAGTAGGACACATTGTTCTATTCTCTATCTTTTCCGAATGATCTGTTTTGTAAAAGTATTTATAGGTGAAGGCAGCGGAGACTGCCAGGTTTACGAGCCTCTGTCTCCTCTTACCATGATGACTCCTGTCTCGTTGTTGGCCAGCATGATGGAGATGAGACAAGTGTTGGGACGCACCGCAGCAATAATATCCTCAACTTCCACACGGGCTGTAGTCTTTGACACAGGCACCAGTGTAACATCTGCGATAAAAACACAGTCACACAAACACGCCAAGAAAAGGAGTGAATGAAAGGCAGCTATGATTATTTAGCTGTTAACATAAAATCAAACCTAAACTTCTCTTCTCACCTGCTTTGCCTTGTCTCTGCAGATGCTCAACTACTAGTTTGACTGAGTCATGTTCCACATTAGAGATGATAATGTGAGGAAGGCCGGTGCATCCGTTGTGGTGTCCTTCACCTTGCTCTGCAGCCACACAGTTCTTCTTGAAGTGCTCTACAGCAGTGTGCAGCACCAAGTTATTGGCCTGGAAGAAAATGAGTCTGATGAGCCACAGGTGAATACATATACTGTTATTACAAAACCTGTTTTTTAAGGCACAGATGTGTCATATAATTCACCTCTGTTCCACCTGAGGTAAAAATAATGTCCTCTGCTTTCCCTCCAACCATTCTTGCCACATTCTGTCTGGACTGATTGATGATTGCTTTGGCTTTGGCTCCTACAGATTACAAAATGTTTTACGTAAAAGTATCATTTGCACATGTAAGTTTCAATTTAATGTAATTTTGTACATTTTGTACCGGACTCAAGTTGTTCACCTGCTATGTAGTTGCTACTGGGGTTTCCCCAGGCTTCCTGCAGGGCCTCGGTAATGGTCTGGATCACTTCTGGTTCCAGTGGAGTAGTAGCATTGTAGTCCATGTAGATCCTAAGTTACATTAACAATAGAGAAAAGCTTCCTCATCTCAGCCCAAGTGTCGGTTTTACTACAACATATTAACAAAAACAGACCTAAATCAAACATACCTGTCTACGTTCATCTCTGAATAATGATGTAAGTTATGGTCAGTGAAGGTGTGACCCTTCACCAACAGGACGTCATCTGTTTGTTTTGCCATAATCCTAAAAAGTAATGAGTTAAGATAGTAGGATGTCTGTACAGTTAATCCAGTCATGAACTACATTTACTGTAAACAGACATGTTTACAGTAAATATTAAAAACACTGTTAGCTGTCACAAAAACATTTAATTATATCACTTTTTAAATCATTTATTATACCAATAGTATATAACATATATTATATCCAGAACAGTGAATGACAGCAGGTGTGAGTGAAGGGTGAGTCACATCTGTCGCCTGCTCGGGTTCAGATTAAGGTTTTATCAGGTTTTATAGTACGTGATGACTGTGATGACTTCTCTACAGAGACAACAGAGGTCTGATTCACACTTCAAGTCAGTTTACATCTTCATATGTGTCCGCAGTCTCCTCTCAAACCAGTGTGTCAGCTAACGTTACATTCACGTCAACAGTGTGTGACACGTAGTTACCTCTGGTGCCACCGACTATGCTTATGTTTAATTCAACGCGCAGGGAAACGTATGACCGGAACATTAAAAAAGAAAACAACCCGTCTCGGCTTTGGCACCGTCTGACAGACCCGGCTCATATTAAACCAGCGCACGCTGAGCTAACTCTCTGTCGCTCACATCTGTTTGCTTTAGCTAAAGCTAGCTAGTCCTGCTAATCCATACTAGCAATATAATGTTTGAGTGATTATTACTCTCGTTTTAAGGCCTGAGGATAAATAAAGGACGTTTCTCTTCCAATGACATGGCAGCCTAAACCTCTTGGCTTTGTATCTGACCTTGTGAGGTGATGTGACGGTGTCCTGAGTAGATTTACTACAGACTGTGTCAATCATCAGCTAGTTAGCCAGTTTGTATGACTGGATGATGACATGGCAACCCGGTTCTGCCGGGTTGCCATGTCTTAAAGGGAAAGCGGCAATTTAATATTTCAGGAAGTAATAAACACTCCAAAAAATTATATGCAGAGTATAATTTATATATAATTAAGATATATATCATATAATTTATACAATTTCATTAATTTATTTATTTCAAAAAATCTCCTTCTCACCCTCCTGGGTGGTATCTGTGTGTGTTATTCTCAAGCTCGGGTCCTCTACCAGAGGCCTGGAGTTTGACGGTTCTGCGCAGTATCTCAGCTGTTCCTCGGACTGCGCTCTTCTGGACTGAGGCTTCAGATGTTGTTCCTGGGATCTGTTAGAGCTACTCTTCCAGTTTGGGGGTCACTGCCCTGAGTGCTCCTACTACCACAGGGACCACACTCGCCTTGACCTTCATATCTGTTCCAGCTGTTCTATCAGCCCTTGGTACTTTTCAACCCTTTCGTGTTCCTTCTTTCTGATGTTGGCGTCAGCTGGTATCGCCACATCTGTCACCACTGCCTTCTTTTGCACTTTGTCCACCACCATGTCCGGTTGGTTAACCAGGAGCTGTTTGTCAGTCTGGAAGCTGAAGTCCCACAGAACCTTGGCACTGCTGTTCTCCGCCACCTTCGGTGACATTGGGCCCATGGGGATTTGGGTACTTCTATTTCATACTGGGTACAGATGTTCCTGTACACTATTCCAGCTACCTGGTCGTGCCTCTCAATGTACGCTTCTTACACATCTTACACACTGCCACTACTATATATATTTGCTATTTGTTAACTGAAGCACGCATGAAATATTGTCACAACCCAACTTATATTTGATTTATTCAATATTATATATGTATATATTATAAAGTATGATGATGATTATTATTCAGGTGGTCAGGTGGAACTGGCCAATCATATAGTGCTATTAAATTGCATGGGGACTCATGCAAAGTTGTTATTATTATTATTGCACAATATTATTAATGTACAATATGCACATAATTTATATTTCTACTGTTTACATTTCTTTTGCATTGCACAGACTAGAACTATTCTATTGTGCTGTATATCACCAGAATTGTTTATATTGCTATTGTATGTCTTTATTCATATGATGCATGATGATTATTACTTTTTATTTATTATTATTTATCTATTGCTTTCTTCTATTTAATTTTTCATTGTACAGGGAAACATGTTTTCTTCAGTGCAAATGACAATAAACACTTTGAATCCTTGAATTTTATAGTATAAAATATGAACACACACACACACAGATATAGTTGATAATGATAACCAGCCTATAAAAAAACAAATCCAGTACATTCTAGAAAAAAGAAGAGCCCATTACTTTGTGTTGCATAATTTCCATGTTTATTTAATATATGACAATGTGTTTAGTGTACACAAACATTTGACGCTTAACTCCAACACTCAGAGACACTGAATGATCTACTGTCTGTTTAAGGTTTTGTAAATGGATGCAACTTTATAATACAATGTTCACAGCAATCATGTTTATGTACAATGCAAAATAATTTGATAGTGAGAGAAAAAAAAAACAAAACAAAAACAAAAAAATACTAAAAGATTAAATGTGGAAGCACAAAAAAGAAAAATGATGTTCCTTCAAAGGGATGGATTAGAAAAAGTAGATTTTTATGATGTCGGTGAAGGTAGATATTGAAATAGGAGTAGAAGTGTGATAAAGTGTAAGGTAACCTACAGAATTACCCTGTACAAGATAGAATGCCTAATAGGGCCGTAGTAAACCAATTGCACCCTGCCACGCATCAGTGGACAGATTATTACAGGTGTGTCCCAGATGGTTCCTGGATAAAAACCTACCTACAATCAATAAGGAACCAGACTGAATCCAGAACACAAGTCAACACAACCACTCCAGCAGAATAAGTACTTTTTCTTTTAAATATTAATGTACATTCATTGTGATTTGTTTTTTGTGACTGCATCAACGAAACTTTAGTTGGCTCAAATGTGATGGAAAAAGGCCTAATGAAAACCAGAGGAATGATGTTGACATTGAAATCAGGCTGGAGGTGACATTTTAAAATGGAGATTTAATGAAAATGATGTCATGTACAATACAGCAGGTATTTCCTCAATGATGATGCTATAACTGGATAAAATACTACTGCAATCTCAGATTGACAGCTGTACACAGGTTGTGGGGTTGATGAGTGTTTAGACTGAATAGCTTCAAAATATGTCCACAACACACAGAATACTTTCCGATCTCAGGAAATATGTTTTCCATTATAGTAAGGTAATGTATGGATTACATTAAGAAAAAAAAAAAAACACAAAACAGTTTAAACCCACACTAAAACTTACAGTGCCTTTAGATACAGAAAATAATTTTTTTTTGTGATGATAAAATGGATTGAGATGCTGCCGAGATTGTACACAAGCGACATCTAACTACTGTCGTGGGACCTGCTCTCGAGGCTGGCTGACCTGAGGCAAGCTCATCCATCAAACTGAGATGTTAATGAAAACACTGAGCAGCCTTTTCATCATTTTTCAGCTGAAGGAGTTCAACAGTCGATGCACAGTGACACCATCTGCAGCGCCGATTCCATTTCTCATTCAAATCATGATCCTTTCATAAATAAGCTTCATGTGATTCACAATCCATACAAAGTTATTGTATGTATAAAAATGAAGTATACTGTGTGTTACAGAGATATCCGTATAATATGATATCTGACAGGCATATTAGAAATGCAACATTAAAATACAGATGATGTTTTGTGTGAATATGTAAGTGATGATGATGATGATGAAAAGCAGGAAAGTGATATGAATATTATCTGCAGACACATCCAGAACAGCATTATAGCAGCATGAAGGATGTATCTTCAAAGCAACTGGTACAGAGGCACACTTGTACAGTATGCCCATACAGTATGACTGAAAAGAGAGGCACTACATTTAATCGATATACATTTCATTCAGACAACCAGTTTCTTATTCTGTACTGTGAGGAACAGGTTTTAGTTTTGATAAAGTAGTGGACTGACCACCCAAATATTCTCTACTGACAGTATTGATCTTCATATGTATGTTAGTTGGTCAGGTGTGGGAATCCTAATCATGAGGGGGGATATTATCATTATTATTATTGTTGTTATCATTATTATTATTATTATTATTATTATTATTGTTATTATTATTATTATTATTATTAATCAGGTGGTCAGTTAAAGAAACCAGCCAATCATTGTGTTATTAAATTGCATGGGGACAAGGTTGTTATTATTCAAACATTTAAGGAACTTATATTAAAAAGTGCAGTGTGCAGAAATTGCACGGTACTACTACTTTAGAAATATAAATGTCTTTGTAAATAAATACATGCAGAAATAAATAATAAAGCTGTTAAATATCTAAATATATCACATTTTAAAACAAATAAAATTCAGGTAGAGAATGAGATTAATTTGGGAGGATTAATGGGATGATATTTGATTACTTAACATGTGAATGTAGATACCCACAGTGCTCCTACAAGTAGCTATTACAACATGGATTCATCAAAATGCCACAAGAACATGAAGTTAATGATGATATGCCATTCCCTTTGCCAGGCTGTGTGTGTGTGCTAAAGTTTCTAAGTAGTTTTTAGGGACAGGAGGCAGATTGCTCGATGTCAGGATTCATGAACCAGAAAGAAGAGAGAAATATTCTGAAGAGTTACACTCAACTGTCTTTTTTTGGTTTGTTTTTGTTTTTTGTTATTTTACTTTTTTAGCATGTTTTTTTTTTTTGCTGTATGCAAACCAGTTTAGACACTGTACATATAGCTGCAGTAGTAGAGTAGAGAAGAACCTGCATGTTTGCCTATTTACTGATGCAAATGTAGCAATGTGATCCTCACTGACATGGCAGCTTTAGGTTAAGATAAATGTCACTGCTTTTTTTTTTCCCAAGGAGTAAATGTATAAGGCTCGATGTGTCACTGACAACAACTACAGTACATTACCATACATATGTAATCGGAGATAAGAAACTTGTTGCTACTTCCTTCCATTTTCTTCATTCGTCCAAACTATGAATACACTCCAGTACAGTACAGTGACAGCTTGTTGAAGATGTTCTTCAGACTACGAGACTCACACCGCAGCAAAGGCCTGACACGAAAAGGGAGGGAGGGGGAAGGGAAGGCTTTAGATGCAGAGGACACTAGTGATAAACTCAGGCGATGGGGGGGAGAGATGGTTGGTGATGGTGGGGACGGGGCTCAGAACAAGGAGGGAAGGGGTAAGGACAAGGATCTATGTACATATTAGTCTTTGCGTTCATCCTTCTCTCATGACATTTGATCAGTGTTGTCATTGTTTCACATCCTCATCGGTCCAGCTCGTCTTCTCGACAGCTTTGACCTGACGGGCAGATGAGAGGACATTTGTCAAATATACAGTTGTTTACTTTCATCGACCAAAAACATATCTGATGTTAGATTTTTTTTTTCTTACCTGATAGTTCCAGCAAGAAGAGGATTAAACGCATACAGCCAGTCGTGCATCTCTTTGTCGTTAGTGGCTTGAAGCAATATTCCACGGTGTTTTGTACAAACAGCAAATGTGTTAGGGGTCTGAGAAAGAGTAAAAGAGAAAAAGAAAAGGATTATTACAGCACAAGACAATGTTAAGAAGAAAATTTTGGGGGATTTATGTAAACCATTTACCTTCAGCATGGCCTGCTGGTCCTCGCTATACTCCACCTGAGCAGAGGAGAGATTGAGAATCGCCCGCTCCACAGCGTCTCTCTCTGTGTTGTAGATGTAGACGTACGGCCGCCGCACCACAACGTAGCGCTTCACCCAACCATTGGTGTGCGGCTCCAAGAAATGTATGTAACCCTTCTTTGACACAATGGGGCTGAAATGACAGAGGTCAGATATTACCACGTGTGAAACCCAGAGGTTGTGTTCAAACTTCTACACAAGTGACGTCATGTTTTGGAGTCGTAGCAGCAGACTCACCTGACTCTAATCTCCTGGATATCAGGAACAAATTTGTGGACGCGAGGCTTGGCTTCAGCACATCCATTAGCAGACTTCTTAGCCTCTGCGTCCTGCTGTGTGTCAGGACTGGGGCTGACGGCACGAGAGCGAGGCATAGGTGGTCTGGAGGACAAAAAGAAAAGGTTTTTGAGCCCTCGCAGCAATCCAGCACCCTAGCACCCTACCCCTCAGTTAATTAACACAAAACAAAATCCACACAACTGTGTCTCGGGACTACAAGTTTTCAAGCCACATGTAAGAAAGAAAAATGAGTTAGACTTTTATTTTCATATAGTTTATAGTATATTAGTAGTATATTTTATATATTATATAGTAGTTATGTAGATGTCAACTTAATTCTTGACAGGGAAATGCGTGGCTCTAATATTATAGTCCTATAGGACTGACCTGAGTTCAGTGTTTCCATAGCAACCTTCAACCAGTGAAGGGCATGTGGAGGAGGGTGTGATTGTGTTGAGAGCAGAGATTGAAGGGGAGTCTCTTAGAGTTGTGACAGACATCTCTGAGATCTGAGACAAACATAAACACACAGATACAGGATGGATCAGCTAATCAACAGACACTGACACATTATTGCATAATTCATATCATTATATATAAAAATTTAAATAAGAGTCTTAAAGCTCTACCTTGCTTTCACTGGCGCTGATACAAACATGTCCATACTCTCTGTTGAAGGAGTGAGTAAGCAGCCGCAAACACTGTGTAAAAAGGACAGAGAGCAACATATGTATGTACAGTATATATGAGGTCAAACCTGAAATGACGTATTCATCAAATAAATGTCTAACCTTGGCAGCAAGCTCCCTCTGCCTCTCAGTGGTGATTTCTGAGCTGACGCTGACCTCCTGGTCGACCTCGGGGGGCTGAGGAGACTCACTCAGCTCCTCGGCGACACAGGACTGCAACGAGTCTTGGCCCATTAGCAGAGCAGACTCCAGTTTCTCCCTCAACAAGAGGTAATGTTTGGTCTTCTCCACCTGAGAGAATGGAGGAAAAACATCACAGGCATTGACAGCGCACAGTTTCCGTCACTTAAACTTGGAGGAAACCTCCAGTAAGAAAGTTTTTGGAAATAACAGAGGAAAACTGTTTACTTGACAAATTCCAGTCCTGTTTCCATCAGACACAGACATCTTCTGCATTCAATACTATAAATCATCATATTTTATGAGATAGTCTGAGGATGTGTGTTGGGATTACTGCTCATGTAAAGCTCTTTAACTTGAGCTTTTCCCTGTTATATCTTTCAGACCCTTATCAGATTTGAAGAGCATCTCTTATTATTGCTGCACTTGTGACTATCATTATGTCCAGTAGTTGTGAACCTGGAGAGGTGGTGGGGTCAGGGGGCTACTTTACGTAATTGTTTTTGAAAATCAGTGCCTGGTTGTCTGATGGTTTTTCTGCAGCTAAATCCCAAACAAAAAAGCTCTTGTCTTTAAATCAATTCAGACCTTTGAAATTTTACATCAGCACTTAAGTTCCCTGGCTCCCATATCCAGTTGAGGTCACATTGCATTTTGAGTAGGTAATCCTAGTAAGTGCTTTGTTAATGGATTCATTATGAATCATTTCATCAAATGAATCATTCATTTTTTTAACATAAAATTTTAGAAAGGCAAAGGTTTTCATAATACTATGCGTCGACATATTTATGGCGTATTCTGGTGAACACAGAATAACCATAGGTACTGCAGAGGTCTTCTGTCAACACCATATCTACGTAAAAGACTATATTTCATATATTCAGTAAATTATGTGTAAATTAGGGGCTAAATCTAATTTAAAAATATTGACCCGTGACACAGTCTCCATTCATTGAGATGTTTTAAGAGATTTATCATTAAATGCAACATTTACAGACCCATATTTTGGAACTTAAACATATAATATCATAAGAAATGAAGGTTAATGTGGTGTGTTTTCAATATATGGATGCTAATGAAATTAACTGCAATAAAATGATAGAACCTATGCCCTCACATCTTGAAGGAGGCTGAGTTTCTCCAGCTCCCACTGGTGGTCCAGAATGAGGCTGTCGCTGCGGGGCCTCCACCCGGCCAGGTTCTCCTCCCCACGGACGTAGGCCACTGAGGTGTCCAGCACCCGCCTGCGTCTCCTCTGCATACCTGGGGAGGAGGTGTGTGTGTGTGGGGGGGAGGTACAAGATTAGAAATGTTGTAGAACTGAGCTTCATGCAGAAGAGAAACTGTGTCTTGCCTCTTACCTGGGCTTCCTGCATCTGCCAGGTTACATAAGCTGACCTCATAAACTCCAGTTACACGATTTCTAGAAGGAAGGAGTCACAGTCAGTTGGATGAAGACAGCCATCAGGATGTTTTTCATAGCTTGAACTTTTAAACTCACCCATCTGCCGCTCTCAAACTTCCAGTACCAAAAAGGTTGCGAATCGAACGTGAGGCTGAGAGTTTTGTGTCGCGAGAGTAAAACACCATGCAGATATCTTTGGTTATGACTGCGGGCTGGGTGCAGTTTTCCATCTGCAAATGATAAAAGTGGAGTATTTGAAATTCTTCCTCTAGAGCAACATACACACGATCTCTGATCCAGTAAAAGCTATTTCTGCCTTTTATGAATGCAGGCGGGGGCACTGTACCTCCAGATAAGCTGAGAGAGTCATGAAGATCTTCTCCCCATATGGAGTGACTCGATTTAATAGCAGAGAGTTGTGCATGGAGCTGTCCCAGGCCGCTTCAAAGCGATAGAAGGTCCTGGGGTGGTTTGTTGGACAAGAGGCCAAAAAAATAAGACAGCAATCAAAACTGAAGCAATAAATTATCAGAGATAAAATCTAAACCTACACACGTCTGTTTAACCTAACGACAGAGATGTTAACATAAAAAACAAACATCACTTCAATAATTAAAAATGCTTCACATACAAAACGATGTGATCAAAAAATTGTATTAGATACACTGAGCACACAATCGTATGATTTAAAAAAAAAATTACATTACTATTGGTATTGCATAGTTTTTACACATTATAACAAATATCTCTCAAAATTTAAGCACAATGAAGAGTTAATGAAATCTTATTGCATGCAGCAGACTAACTGAGCTGATGTTCTGCTTTGTACAAAACACCATAGAAAAGTAAAGAGAGCTGAGATGACTATTAATACAGAAAGAAGGGGAGGGGAGGGGATGAGAGACAGCCAGAAGAAATGAGGGACAGGGCAGTGAAATACCTATGGTCAACTCCCAAGGAAATGCTGTGAGAAAGAAGAAATCAGCAAAAGAATAGAAAGTGAGAGTCAGGAAGTATGTTGTGGTTATGCGCTTGTGTGGCTGGGATGGTGTTTGTCTTTTTTCATACTGTTATCTCATTATGTAAACACTGCCATGGATGGTACATGGCAGTGTTTACATACATAAATTGTACATCGTTGAGAAATCCTGTGGAAGGTGCTGATCGACTTTATGCAATCCCTCATCCTGCTCTACCGCTGGAAAGGTCAAATAACAGCACACGACCATTCTTCAAGCTAAAACAGTGCTGCTTTCTGTTACGCCTCTGATTTACTCCAAACGTTAATGTACATGATTTTTCTCATTTCCCCCGAGGGGAAACAATCACACACTGAAACCAGTTATTCCTCTGGCCTGCAGCCCGGTACGGCCTTAAATCTAAAAAAGATAATCCAAGCAAGAATTGTAAAAGGAAACTAATGTTTCTGTAAGTCATAAAAACAGGCTGAATGGACTCTTCATGGGGTTCAGATGTTGGGTCCAACTGGCTTTGGATTGAGGTGACCTTGTGGGAAAGTGGACATTGTGTCACCCAGAAGAAAGCAACAGCCGTTAATAAAGAGAACCAACTCCTTCTATGTGAGTTTAGGGGATTCAGCGCCGAAGTGGCCTGTTTTTTAGGTAATTAACAACTATATTAACACACACACACACACACACACACACACACACACACACACACACACACACACACACACACACGCACACGCACACACGCACTTGCACTGCTCTTCCAGTAGTAGAAACCTGTTCGCTAACACTAAAAGGAAGCAATTTCCTCTTTGCACTACACCAACATGTGCTTCTCTACATTTTACTACCTCCTAAAAATGCAGGAGCCAGGATTGAAGTCATGCTGCTGGCGTAATATGTGAGGAACCGTTTGTTTCTGGTGTTTGGCAGCGTTTCACTGAGGTACAAGCAGGATTTAAAAATATTCACAACATTGCAGTAATTTTGGACAAAGTGCTACTGGTGAGGTAATGGTTCACTAGATTAGATTTTAATAGCTGCATTTGAATATTGTGCCAGAGCGTGTACTGTAAATGATGTGATCCATATTATAGCACTTGAGTAATAGTGGATGACTAGTGTTCCTGTTACTATTCTGTAGCTGTGATGGGAAGCACTCTGTGCCCCCTTGGTATTAGAAGTAACTAAGAAAATCATATCCATGGATTCAAAATATTGCTTCACTGCAAAGGTCAACAATAGGAAAATAATAAACATGGTGGACAGAGGTAAGGGGAAGTTGGCCTGTTGTATTGAATTTTGTGAATGTTGCTCAGTACAGTATGTATCACTTTGCCTTTGTTGTTATGGCTGTCATGATAGCTCACTACCACCTTCTACTGGCTGGTAAGACTAATACATCTTACTCACACTGAAATATTTAAGTCTTACCACCATTTTTTATATATGACAATCATGTCGGACGTGACTTTTCTGTGATTTGTATATAAGCTCTAAGTGATGAAAACTCTATATAAGCATCTGTAAACAATCAGGAGAAGAACAGAGTAAAATAAAGCTAATGTGAATTACATTTTTTGAAAAAACGTATGTTTTTGTTGTTTCTGTTCTAAACAAAAATAAATAAATAAATAAAAAATAAAAGAGCAAGCAGATATTGACTGTTCACTTTCTGAAATTAGCTTCACGATAAAAATTCCTGCAACAGCTGAAGTGGAAACAGAGAGAGTGATACTGGCCCCACGACACCTCCAGCAGAGACACAGCCAAGGACACTCTTACTTGAAGCACAGCGAGCCATGCAGACCCTGTCCATCATAAACCGCAGCCTGATAACAGCTCAAACACACACCCAGCGCAGCAAGAGAACCAGGGACATGCAGGAAAGTTTCCCTCACTCTCATCAGAGAGGGGAAAACAAAGAGGCACAGATGAATTGCTGACAGTAATGGCAGAGGAGAAGGAAACAAAATCACTGGAGGCTAACTTGGAATGACAGTGTGTAGAGGACGTTAGAAAGATGAGGTGTTTGTGTAACTTAAGAGGACGAGAGGAGAGGCAAAATAATATACCTAGGCATGTCCGAATCAAGAAACTGTCTGCAAAAGCAAAAAAAAACAACATTCCGTTAGTGGACTGGAGGAAAAAAATGTTAGCATCCATTTATACCTTGATGTTAGTATTAGCATGACCGAGTAGAGACCACATTGGACCACAGTCTGGTGCTGAGCCCTGCTGAGTGCTGGCTATTGAGGCCATAACCGCATAAATATTTAGTTATGATGCTGAGGCTTGAAATCACCAGGGGTGCAGCACCACGGTCAAAGAAAGGTTGGTCGAGCTGGGCCACTGGTCAGAGCCGCTTGGAGCATTTGATTGTTTTTAACGGACTGAAACTTCTGGGTGTTCGGTTGTTTGGTGTTGTTAGGTTTTGGGAGAGTGGTCGGCAAAGCAAAGGGATTAAGCAATGAGCCAAAAACATGGGGTCAGAAAAATCATAATGTTAAATAGCAAAGTCCCTTTAAAAATAGCAGTTTTCATATATTTAACTTGGGTGGGTCAAAGAATATTGACAGAAAATCACAGGTTTTCATCCATATCACAACCTATATGGATATAGTAACTATATAACTACACACTATAACACAATATACTATGAACATATATATATGATACATAATACAACTTAACGTGTATTGTGTTACTGTTTGCTGGTGATGATATTCAATTTTAGATTTTTGGATGTTATGAGTGAAAACCAATAGTCTTAACATCAGTAACTAAATTTCTTAAATAAACATGCACAAGTTCATATTAAGGGGCCACAAGCCTTAAAAGAAACCTACTGCCCTCTACTGGCTAACTGCAGAAAAACATTATCTATAGAGTGTCACACTCCTGAAAAGCAACAGAATAACATTTCTAATAACCTTTGAGTTGTGGTGAATTTTATGAAATTAGTAGAATGTCATGGGCCCGTTGGGCTGTTGTTTTTGTAGTTGTTAGTCATTCAGGCTACACCATCTTCAATGCTTTTAGTCTTCTCTATAAGCTATGTGGTGATCAAACAAAACGCCCACAACCTCCATTTCCAGTGCTTCATATTAGACATTATACAGGTCAGTGCACAAGTAACATAAAATGTGTTCATTGTTTTCTACAGTCAGTTATATTTCAATATCAAGAGTTAATAAATGGATTCAATAAAGTGATGATGAAATGTTATGTGTCCATTAGACTGTATTGAGTCCAACTATGAATAGTTTAAGGCGTGTTAGTGAGTTTACACTACTTTTACTGACACATCCTACTGCAGTTGGAAAGGCATGCATTTTTTATTTGTACCAAGGTGCTACAGACTTAATCAATGAAGGTCTGTTTTTACAGATGATGTGTAGTAAAATGAAGGTGTTTTTGTAGGATTAAAGGCGCCTTAAGTAAATAAGCAGGTCAGTATCTGTGTCAGTAGTTGTAAACATGGTTGAGAGATGAGAAGAGTTAGAGGTGAGGTGATTAACAAGGTGAGATGCAACATATAGGTGCAATGATGACAATCAAACAATGACAGCACAGCTTTAACACCAAGGAGGGTCGCACAGCCAGCATGGACGAGTGAATCATAACTACTGATGCGGCAGATTTGGTTTCAATAAATCAGAGGAAATGTGTTTCAAATTGCTCATGGTCATTGGATTTTTTTTTGTGTGACCTCCTGCAGTCAGAGATGAGAAAAAAACAGTAGATTCATGCAGACACTCTATTTAGATAACAGCACAAAGAACTTGCTGATGTTCACTACAACATTAGAGTTGAGCTTCCTCTGCCAAGCTTGTTTTGGGACGAGTACAGTTGGTTCATATTGTCACGCATTTGCCCATGTGTCATGTTCCAGAGAGTGAACTGCCACAGTAGTAATGAAGCGAGGTCGTCAGATAAGGCTGCTGTTGAACCATACAGCGGTTTCCAAATTCAGCCAAGCTGCCACAGCTGTAGAATTAAATGTATCTGTGGCCACTAGACATTTATAATTGTGAATTCACTGAGATAATAAAACATGCAAAAGGTATGCTGGCGCAGTAATATATTGTAATATATTTGCAAATTGTAATGTGTTTCCATCAGATGTCTTGAACAATACGTACCTGTCATCTTGCAGGGGTCTGACATACCCAGCAGACAAAATATTGAGTGAGAGGATATTGGGGTCGATGATGGTCTCATCAGCTTCAGGGGTGTTGCGGAGACGTCCTGGGAAAGGACACGTGTCTCAGCAAGAACAGCTCATACACATTGTTGGTGACATGTTAGGTTTCCAGGGTGAGAGAGAACATGGAGACCAAACTTACCCACAACAAGCTCACGGACTTCTTTCCAGTCCATGTCAACTCCTGATTCGTGTACAATAGTGACAGTGATTCTCCTCTGGAGGCCCTGCAGAGGCACGGGCAGCACAAAAATGAGAAGTGGTTATATTCAGTTCATTGAAAATATCCTAAATATATTCACTCATAGTGTGACTGAGATACCTGGTGCAGTAGGAATGTGCCGTGGCAAGGCATTCCTCCTCTGTGGTCCACCACTGCAGGGATGTAGCTGAGCACAGATGAAAATAAGCATCACTCGATTTATAGTACAAGAGAGATTTCTGTGGTCCTCAGTTTCCAATAATTATGTCTTCAACACTAAATTTCATTGAGAGCTCTGCAAAATTATTCCAAGAGTGAAAACGAACTTCAGCACTGGATATTTCGTGCGTTGTGTGTTTTGTGTGAGTGACACGAGCGACTCACTCTCCGTTGGCCTCCAGCTCACAGATCTCAAAGAACACCATGAGATCATATTTACAGTGGCAGGGTCCTGCCTGCGGGCGGGTCATGGCTGTCAGCTTGGTGGCAGGTACTGCGTGGGAAAAGGAGAAAGCAGAAGGTCATAAAGTGAAACAGCTGGAAGGTAAACAGAGCAGACTAGTGTCTATGACCAGCTCAGGACAGTTCTAACCCTACACAGGAAAGAGAGAGGGAAGAAAAAAAGGAAATCAGTGATGCGGGAAAAGACAGGAACCACTCAGTCCTGCAGAAGGACGTCCTTTTTCAGCAGCTTTATTAGCGACTCTGCAGTCTTCTCTTTAAGGAGAATGCAACTAAATTAATTTAGCAAAATACTTTGTTTCCTTATGCAGTTCAAGAGTTCACTTATGTATTGGTAAACTTTTCATAGCTCTCTCTCTGGGTTCTCACTGTACCATTTTTGTACATAAATGCAGATTAAATGATTCTGTACATGAGAAAAAGCAGATGCACAAACTCCTTAAACTGTAGTCTCCTTTAAAGACTACTTGTATGTTTTTAACTTTTGATTTTTATTGTTTAGCTAGGTCTCCAAAAGGAGTTCACATTTAAGAGAGTGTGCATGAAAAAATTCACATGCATCCCAGAAGTTGGGCCAAAGCTCAAGCAGAAATATAATACATAGAATATTATAAATATAATATGTACTATATTATGTGTTTGTCCTCTGCTTCTATATATTGTTTGCACACATTGCACATACACAGGTTATGTATATGTATACACTGTGGCACAATGGCATTCAAATGATTTTATTTCGTTGTATTTAATATTTCAAACAGTTTCTTATCTGTTCGGGCTCTTCGGATTGCATTTTTATTGCTTTGACATGAATATTTCCTTCTGAGGATCGATGAAGTTTTTTTTCATGTGTAATATATAAATGTACAACACAAGTTAATATTCACATTTCGGGGAGTATTACTCATAACTAATGTAGCAGAAAGGCACCATGATCCAGTTCAAGAGGAGCTCAAAGAGGGAACTGCAAGGAGAATCCACCACACAGGCCAAGAATAAACACACAGTACACTAGAGAGCCAATCCAAATGAATGCTGACCCAAGAAACATCCTTTTTTATATCAATGCATGTCATTTGTTAAAACTATTAGAGTTACGACTATAACAGCAGTAAATTAGAGCAACTAGAGTACCATATTGTGTTCTTTGAAAAAGTAGTTAATTAGTTAATGTAATTGTGACATGGCAGTCACATGGTGTCAGAGTAAAGATAAATAAACCAATATAAAAAAGGTTTTTGGTCACAGGATTCTCTTGGATTTGACATCAGTAACCAACCCGGCTTCTGAGCTTTAATAACTGAACAGATAGAGATGGGTGGGGCTGGCAACTGAGCTCGCTCGTTTGCTTCCAGTAGGAAGGAAGCAGCCATGCCAGCGGCAGACAGAGCATGGCCTGACAGCGAGTCCACCAGCGCCCCATTGAACACATCTGGGACCAGGTATCGGATCAGCTCCAGCGATTTCTCTCGGTCCGGCGAGGCGTCAGAGTCCACTGCTCACACCCAACAACATGAAGCTAAGATGACATGACTTCCAGGCATACCAGTACAACGACTGTGCAACACACATAAATAGTGGAATTAACAAAAAACAACTGAGCTTAGAGTTTATATACCTGGTTTAGACAGAGGCATCACTCGTGGGAACTGTCTTCTGCAGGGACGTAATGGACTGGTTGTGGAAATAACAACACAATTATTCATCGTTATGAAAATACAATAATATGTCATTGTTTTTAATTTACTTAATAAGCAGTGATCATTGTACCTGATGACATCTTTACAGAGAGGAAGGAAAGGCTGTTTCTGGTAATGTCCAAACACTTCAAACACAATTGGCTGAGTTTTGATGTAATCCACAAAGGATTTAGTGACTTCAACGGCAATCTGCAAAAACAATATAGTGTTATTTAACTATCTGACTATATATGATATCTAATAAAACTAACAACACTGTGTCATTACGCAAATGCTCCTTACATTCTGCACGTGATAGAAGCCCAGCGGAGGACCACGGCCTGTGTTTTTTAGGGGTTCAGTGGAGAAGGCCTCATCATGACGGTGGATAAAACTGCAATCAAAATATTGAAACAGATTTGACTGATTTGAAACAGTTTACATATGAAATTAAAGACAAAATAAATATTGAAAACCACAAGAGTAATTATGATAGCATTTAGATGAGTGCTTACTTGAACTGGCAGAAGATATCAGCATATTCAGCAGAGATGCTTGAAGCCTGCAGGACGGTTACCCTGAAGGTGAAGACGTTTCCGATCCTGAGGTGCTCCAGAGCGTCCAGCTGACCGTCCAGACCGGCTTTCAGTGGGTTCTCCACCTCATCTGAGCCCGCTGTGAGTAATGCAAAACAAAAAATAGAGACAGGTTGAAGCTTGCTCTACAGGCAGGCAGCCACATTGTATTGAATGTCATTACACGTGGTTGTGCTCCGATTAGGGCACCAACGTGGACCAATCTGAGTCACGAATCAGCTCCTTCTCTCTTCCTGTCGTAACTCATTTATAGCTAGGTGTGCCATATTTAGTGTACACACACATCCACACACACAATACTTGCCCATTCACTCATAAGATAAGATTACCCGCACATGTGTTGTTGTTGACCTCATCAGCTGAAGGTCCCATTTCTGCATTCTGCCCCTCCCCCTCCACGATACGGAGCTCCTCCTGAGAAATCCCGGTACGGGACAGTCCTACGGAGCAGGTCTCAGACTGGAACTGCAAAGGCAAAGTGCAAAATAGATTGGTAAGTAACTATGTGCAAGACATTACATATATGGTGCATATGTTGTGATTTCATTTACCTTTTCATATTGCTGATCCTCAAATGAGATTTTGGCAGTGCCTGACTGCCTGACTCCTGAGCCATAGTCGGGAGCTTCCTCATCCGCTGGAGGGAAACACAAAGCACCTTCACTTCACTCCCTCAAGAAGTCACACCAAGCCTGTCCTTTCAACCCCTTTATGTCTCAACAGTGGTGAAACCGAGGATCCGAGACTTACCTGATATGGCCTGCACTGCCACCCGGAGGAAGCCCTTCACTTCTCCCTTCTCACTCACAATGGCCACACGGTGAACGAGAGGAACTGGGTACAGTAGGTTGCTCAGATAAACAAAAGCCCTGTTTAAAGGGCAAACAGAAAGAAAGGCATAACAATTGGTTAAAAACAAGAAAAAATAAGGAGATGTGTAACACTTGATTAGTTTCACTGGACTGGACAACAGAACACATAGCTGCAAAGCAACCAAACAGAAGCTGGGACTGCTCTTGCGATGGCCATGGCTGCCCTTTACTATCGCTTCTTGGGGGCTTTTCCTCACCATCTAGAAATGATGATATTTACAGGGTTGCATGCAGTATTAATTAACTTTTGTACTGCACTAATGAAAGCTTGGTGAGGCTAGGGAGCATGTGTGTGAGGGTCAACTTAGAATTTCTTTATGTGATTTCAAAATAATAGAAACCAGCTCAGTACTAAGCTGGAGAACAGATATTTTCCTCATCCTGTAGTAATGTTTCTTTGTGTTGCTTAATAACTCTACTGAATTCTACTGAACTAACATATACATTGTGTGTGTGACTATAGTAAATATCATGTACAGAGCCAAACTTAACTTTTCCGGCAAATTGGATTTACAGTATTAAATCTGAATAAGGCTAGTCGTGACAAAGGCTATATAAATGTTGGAACAACTGCATTACAAATGTTTCTCACTCTTGGTTATCCAGTCTCTAGTTTTCAGCTACAATACATGATCTTGCAGTCAAAGACCACATTTTCCACGGGCCAATAGGGGTAGACATTTAAGGGTGGAGTGTAAAAAGGGAGAGGCTTATGACAAGATTGGTGAGGTGCAAAGAAGGCATGCTCAGGACAAAAAAGGTGAACAAAAATGCTTTCAACGTCTCGACTCAAAAGAATTAAAAGCAAATGGAACAGAAATCATCATACCGAACATGGCTCAGCTTGAATAAAAACTGCCAACAGCTTGATATATTGTATGCTACACCAAAACCAATGAATGACATCAGAAATCAAAGCGCACCTCTTGAGTGAAGTGCTAATTTGTGCAAAATAGGGCCACTAGTCAGATGTATTAAAAATTGACAAAAAAGGTCAAAATGAAAAGACTTGTGCGCTGGCATGCCTAAAAGAGACAGCTGCAGTAGAAACCAGCTCTTTCATCTTGAGATTTTGAGTCTTCCTTGAACTCCACGTTGCTATTTCATATGAATAATTCCTTCGTCATACTTATTCAGGTTTCACAGCATGGTGAGAACATTTCGCTGTGGGTTCCTGCGTTATGTAAATCAGACGTCAGTATTACTCTATGAGACATGTCAGTGCTTTGGCTAGTGAATGGTCCTCTTTAAAAAGTCACTATGTTCTATTTAGTCACATATTAGTGAGACACACACCTCAAGCATGCACATCAACAATGCTTGAATTTTCATGGAAACAAATGGTATGTACTGACCCACTCCTGGCTGAATTAAAGCTCATGTTTGTTACATAGAGCTATTGTATGTGTGAGATGCATTTAATATGTAAAAACCAATCAGCAAAGAAAGAAAAAACAAGCATCTAATTTGATGATATCAAAGAAAGGAAGCAAAGGATAAATCTTGAAGCCCAGAAATGTCTACTCCAGTGTCCATATTCATGATTAAAAAAAAAAAAAAAAAATCATATTTCAGTGGTTTGTCATTTGAGAACATTTGTGTCTCAAACATTTGAGACTCAGTGGTAATGACAACCGAGACAAGGGACAGAAAATGAAGTGGATAGTTAGTCGGAATACTACGCAAGCATGAAGTTTTTAAGATGATGAAATAAATGAAAATCTCACAATCAAACAAACATAAGTAAAGTTGGTTTTAAACTACACTGAAGCGTTTAAAGTTAAACTCCATATTGGCATCTATAGTCTCAAACAGACAATACATTAAATGTCTGTTTGTAAGAAAAATCTAATTTAGTTGAACATCTGTGACTGCCACACAAGAAACCAAAAGACACTCACGTGTTACAGAAACTTTGATTTCAATCATCTATACTCATGCACACACAATCCAGAAAAGAGTGACAACCTTGTGAAATTATACTACTACTGTACTGTATCTGTGCTGTGTGTCAAAAGTGTTATTTGTTATCTGTGCTGATGCCTGTTGAGGGAAACAGACCCTGCCTCTCAGCGTGAAAGAGCTAGTTTCCTCCACCAGCATGCTCCCGAAACCTCACCAACCTTCCCACTACACTGAATAATGGTGAGCGGTCGTAAAAGGGATCCTGGCCTTCGCTGGAGCCTCGGCAGAGCTCTCCCTCATCATCATCATCATCATCATCATCATCATCATCATCCTCATCCTCTCCCCCAAGCTCCGAGGACGGGTCGTCCAAAAAGATATCATCTTCCAGGTCCTCCAACTCCTCCAAATCCTCCTCCCCTTGACCCTCCCGCTGCGAGTCAGCCAGCTCAGTAATTTCAGAGGTGGAGAGGGTCGGGGATGGGGTAGGGTCACTCATGCGTTCGCTCATGCATGTGTTGAAAATGGGGTTTCTGGTGCAGCCAGAGACATGGGAACTAGGTTAGTACAGTTAGATAGAAAGCACACGTGTTTAAACAAGAGCGGTGGTAGAGCACCATGTGGAATGACCTACTGGAAAAAAATAAAAACCTTCATCGTTTTGAACCAGAAGCGGCTTTTACTGTCTGTTTTAATAAACAGCGGTCAAAGAGAGTACAGATGGAAGAGTGCAAACAGGCTAAAATGGCTGTGAAAAAAAATTTAAGCACCTATGGTAGGAGAGCAGGGACGTGCCCGTACATGAGCATGATGGATGACCATGTATAGAGGCTCCCTGTGGCACAGGTTCATTTGCAGAGAGGAACAGGTATTTGCATCAGGTATTTCCAGGTATCACGAGCCAGATAAACTTAGCCTCAAGTTTGGTCATTTATCAAAACCCACAGAGATTTTTCCATTTGTCACAGCTAGTGAGTGGATATAGACTTACCTCACTGGACTACTTGGTTTGTTTACAATTACTTATAAACCATCAAATATAACCAGACTGCTGAAATCAAGAAATAGTTTACGAGAAGCAGCAATGAAATGTAAGAACAACCAGGTAAATTTTTACCAACAGGGATTCCTGGTGTTCAGTCTACAGTCAAATCAGCAGCCACCCATCACCACTGTACTGCAGTGGTGAGCTTAAAGACAGTCTTTCACTTTGGAAAGTACAAATCAAACTGCCACATCACATTTCAACTTAATTTGTCTGGGTAGCTTCATTTCATTATCATGTGGTGCATTTGGCTACATATGCCAGCATTACTCACCTGTTGAATAACAGATCTCATGAATGAGCTGACAAACAACATACGTCAAGGATACATTTTTCAGATTGCTGCTCATGATCATTTGTGCTTGCCTGACAGGAGCTGAATTAAAAGCTTGATATGGTGAATATTATGTAACAGAAGCATGTGACAGAGAGAGAGAGAGCAAGAGAGACCTTGGCAGAGAGGTGAAGAGGCTGCATGCCAAAGTGGGAGAGAAAGAAACAGCAGCCTTTGAGTAGGAGGGCTGAAAAAAAATGTTGTTCTCAAATGTGTCACAGCTGATTTTTCTCCATAAAAAATGCGGGACGGGCATCCACAAGCACCACTGATCATCAGTCCATCCTGTGCGTTAAAACTGCAAAGCTTATATTCAGCAGAAACACAGTGAATTCACAGTGACATCAGAGAAAAGAAACTTGATTCACACGTAAAAACACAGAATTAAAAAAAAAAAACAATTTACAGAGGAAAAATCTATGAGTTAAGAAAAGATGCGTTCTATACATTCAGATTTGTGATCCCTGTATTGTACAATTACTGCTCAATGATGCCTAGTAGGTCCTTCATTGTTATATGTCAAAGTTGTTATATCAGTTGAAATGGTGGGATATGATGACAGCGGTGCAGTCAGAGCGTAAACTGGCAACACCACACTTCAATATGTAATGACACCACAATGAAGAGGGCTGTGGATCATTACGGTCCATCAGTTGACCACATGAACAATATGTGGCAGTTACTGACAACAGCCTGCCATTATCCCGAATGCAATGACAAACACTGGGCTTCTGTTTGCTGGCAGCTGCTGTCCTTTGTATGAGCTCAGAGTGAATGTCTGCCCGTCTCACTCACACACTGTGTGAGTGAGACCAGCGGTGTCGAGCATTTACCTGCCGACCAGACGGAACCAGGGGAAGCGATCGTAAAACGGGTCTCCTCCGGTCATCACATTCTCACAGTCCTCCGTGGTGTTGTTGGGCACATCGGCGGCTCGGTCATACATCTCTCTCATTAAATCGAGCCTCTGCCTGCGAGGATCAGCAACAGTTACTATATTAAGTCATTTATGAATTTATGCTCCACACCAGGGAATTAATGAGAAATATTCTTGCAGTGAATTGTGTGCTTCATGTGAAATTTATCTCTCAATTAATACATTCCTCTTTTTGTTACTGCTGTATATCAGAGGCTTGCAGACATTTTTATTTGGTAGAGTAATTATAGTATTTACAAGGCTGTTTCTAGTGAAATAATTTGACTTAATGAGCCAACAAGAATTATAGAGTCTTAACATATAACTGTGCTGCATTGAAAGAATATGGAAACACTATGTTTATGGCAATATATCAGCAATATGTCAGAGTGGAGAAAATATGTTATTTGAAGGCTTAAAGTGAGTTCATGTACTGTGGCTTTAATGTTCAGACTGCTTCACTTTTTGCTCTGTAGCAAACACTGAGTTATAGATGTAATTTTAAATTAATAAAATTGCCCATCAAAATATTTTCCCATCAATCTACACTCATGACAAAATTAGTTCCTAATTTATTGTGCACTATGTTTTCCTGCCGGTTTGGCTATATATATTTTTTTTTTTAAATAATGTAATGGTGGCAAAAATTGACATGTATGAGCGCACATTACCTTAGTTTTTCTAATGTCCAGTAGTGAGTGGCTCCATTTTTCTGGTCCTGAACCTCCACAGCCACAATGGTGCGTGGGAAGTGTCGCTTCTCTCTATCTTTAGTTGCTTCTGGTGGTAACAGGTCAGGAGGCAGGGGGGAGTAGAGAGTGTCTGTCAGCAGCACAAACTGGAACTGAACCTGCAAGAACAAACAAAACATCCGTACCATCAAGTATTTATTTCTGCTTTTTCTTTTTTTTCTTTTTTTTAACCAGCAGTGAAATTTGCTGATAAGAAACAATCTTTAATTTATTTCTGTTTGCAAATATGCAGACAAATGACCAAGTGAATCCTGAATCTAGCATGATGTTATAATAACATTATGAGCACAATGTAAAGAGTATAAGTCACAGTAACATGTTGGACCTTCTTCTTGAGTTCCACACTGATGGCGTTGGCCTCCTTGAGGAAGATGGCATTTCCCCATAACAGGTCACGGAGCGAGGTGAACTGGTAGCACCTCCACTTACGGAAGCTCCACACAGCCAGCTCTCGCTCCCTCTCTGTCCATTGCACTGTGGGCCACAAGGATAAAAAAAACACCAATCAACTGAGGATTTTCATTAAATATACAAATGTGTATGTGCCCGATTATATGTGCACTACCTTCTTCTTCTGGCTCCTCCTCTTCCTCAGTGGCTTCTGGGTAATAACGGTCCACTTGCTTCTGAAGAGCTTCCAGTTTACTTTCATAATCCTAAACAAGTGATCAATGAAGATCCATGTAAAAAACCTCTGGTTGCACCACATTAACATGGCATTTAGAGAACAGAGGTCTGAGTGATGATGACACTATCCGGTCCATTAGCAAAACCAGATCAAAGGACTGAAGCTTATTCTAAAAATGTTTATCTATTCCATGTAAAACCTAGATAAAACATTGTGTTTGTTGCTTATTTTCATTTAAGATGTTATATCCTTGACATTATTGACACCATTGTGTGGATCTTGTCTTTGTGTCTTTACTTTCTCGCTGCCTTTCTAAAATCTGTCTGGTCGATTCAATTTACCACAGGAAGTCTGCAAAACTGTTCTAGATGCACTGCACATAGTGGTAAGGTACTAGGTTCTGAATATTTGTATCAGCTAGAATGACAAGTAGAGTGTATACCTCCACCAAACCCATCAATCCCACACATCTGTTAGATCTGAATTAATGTCTGTACAAACTCTTAGATCTCATAAGTATGTCTGACTTTTTTTACACAAAGATCTAAAGAACAACTATTATTTTCGTGGGACATTAATGAAAATGTCAAAAATATTAATCTGGTAATACTGAGTTAATTTAAATGTTGATGTTAAAGTAATAAAAAATCCTGGATCTCCTTAAATTAAAGCTCCATATAAACATAATGGCCTCCTCCCAGCTCTTGTTCCATTCCTCCACCAAGTTTAGCACAAAGTCGTTCAGTACTTTTTTAGTAATCTTGTTGACAAACCACCTTGGTCGAGGTAATAACATGACTTTATTAATATCTAGTGTCCTGTAGATTTAGTGGCAGCATGTCTGCTCCACATGCTCAGAGGTGATAATACTTGTAAAGAGTATTGTACCAGTCTTTGTTGCTCCAGAAGATTGTTGGCCTCCTCTCTTTCTTTGCGATACTGGTCCTCCAGCTCCTGCAGCCTGTAAACATATAAACAAGTGAACAAAGGGGGCCTGAGAGAGGTGATACATCACCTCAAAGGAAACACTACTCTTGATTTTTGTGCCAGGGTTGTAAAAGTTACCAGAGCAGCATTTTACTACTATTTACTGCACACTGTGCCACAGGGCTTGTATAACGTGGCAGCTATTAAGATTTCAATTAACACAAGCATTACACTTCTTTCCCTTAAAGCTTATTCATGGAAATGTTCATACCTATACACCTGCTCCTGCAAAAATAAAGTTGAATGGCTCAGCATTTCTCCTAAGTACCTCTGTTCCATTTCCTGCTTCATGTCAATGCCCTGTTTCTCCAGCAGCTCTCTCTGGGCGAAGGCCCAGTCCACAGGCTCAGCAGGTGTCTCAGCACAGGGGGTCCTCTCCCTCTCAGCTCTGGCCTGCACAGGGTGGTTGAAGCGGAACACGTGGCTCTTCCCCAGGATGATGCGATTTCCTGTGAGGGGATCAAAATATGAGAATGCACTGAACACATACATAAACACTGTATAACATCTATGTTGGTATTGGGTACTATGCGGCTGGAACAAGAGAGCTCACTGACCTGATCTTAGGACAGTCGCCTCCATCACTCTCTTTCCGTTGACATAAGTTTCAGCTCCTTCACAGGGCTCTAGGACGACCACCGCTTCAGGACAGAGTGGACAATGTTAGACTTCACTTCATGTCTGTCAGTATAATACGCTGATACTTTGATCTATCCAGTTTCGGCATTGTAGAGCAAGATCAAGACCACTTACTTTCTCCCTCTGGTCCAGAAGAACTAGTGAAGGTGCAGTGTTCATCCTTGATGAAGTGGCCACTGAGGACGATATCCTGACGACTGCTGGCATCTAAACGACCAACCCTGGAGAAAAAAAAATAAGATATGAGGGAAAGTAATTACTACACCTCTTCTTCCTACTACACTCTTCCTTCTTTCGTTATCATCCTAATATCATCTTACCTGGTGATCCCGTCTTTAATGTAGTACAGCAGGCACTCAGACATCAGAGGATCCTCATTGAGGTTCACCAAATGAGGGGTCTGACATAGAATAAGGAATAATTTATGCACTCTAGAGATGGTGAGAAATATATTTAAAGCTGTTCATTGCCATATGTTATTTATGATATAACATATGTGTGATGTGCATATCAGAAGGCTGAAGAAGAAGTCTCTCCCAATAAGACACAATGTGTAAAAAGAGAGAAAACAGTAAACACCATGCAGACAGATTGACTCCCTACAGCTTCACAGCTTGAGTGTTTAATGTACACAGCCAGATGTTATGGGGCTACAGGCAAACACCCATAAATCACTAAATAGAGACTCTACCCTTATCTCCCCGCACCATGTTTACACCCTTTGCTGCCTTTAGTGAGGGAGTGCTTGAAATCAGTAATGAAGTAGATAAAACGTAATGAAAAAGAGAAACCGTTGTCTGATCTGCATAAAGCACGCCTCTTGTTGAAGTGAGACTAAGAGCACTCAGAGAAGACGACAGCTTTAAACACTTCACAGCTACAAACCTCGTTTGGGGAAAACAGCCCGACTGTGTCAATAAATACAGGCTGGGGCTTTCTAGGGCTTTCAGGGGGCTTTGAGGTAAATAAACAAGCATTTAGTCAATAATTTAAATGGTAAGTATTAGATTACAGGGGAGCTTAGAGGGCGACTTGTACCTTCTTAGGGGAGAACACACCGACTGTGCCACCATCCTCTCGCATCGCTACACCCATTTCTGCCAGCAAGGCCTCTCTGTGGACAGTTCATAATATGATGACAAGATTATTGATGATATTATAAAATGCATCATATTCTGCAAAATTCTTAAGGAATACTCTTAATCTGGATCGGACCTGATATCATTTGACTGTTTTCTGTATTTTCTGTTGTAAGCATGTTATTTCTCTGTGTTCATGAATATTTTCACTTGTGTAACTGTGTAGAATAAAAACTGAATAATGAACATCTAACCTTTCCATTCTGATGGCTTCTGTTCGGCGAAGTTTCTCTTCCCAGGTTTCATTGAGTTCAGCAATAATTTTCTCGGTTTCCTGACATTTAAAAAAAAACAGCGGTGGTTAAAGTGAGCAATTGTTCCAAAGACAAAGAAGTGGTGTGTTGATGTTTTTGTATTTATTTTTGGTCAACAAATCCTGTGAAAAGCAAAAAAACAATGATCAGACCTGAAGATAAAGCTGAATATACAGGGACTATTTCCACTATGTTGCCTCAATAATGTCCTAAAACTAGGAATAAAACGGGTTCAGAAAACCTTGTCACAAAATTCATTTTTACCTTTTTACCTTTTTTGGTAACTGAGCAAGACTGAAGGGGTCAGAACTTATTAACACATGGGCTATGGTGCTATTATGGGGTTTGCAGAATGTATGAAAGTAGAATACGTTTAAAAGTAAAATGTTTTCACCTTCAGCCTCTCGATGGCCTCCTCGCTGCCTGGGCTGAACATAATGCGGTCGTGCAGACTGGTGATGGATCCAGCACGGCTGGACAAGGCTGAGAGAGACGGAGAAGGACTCATCCCCGTCATGGCATTGGTCACTGTGGAGAGATCATCTCTTTGATTCACAGCTTGGCCTTTATTGTTATTGTTCTTGTAATCGGATAGGTCTGTTGGGCGGGTGGGGGGGCACAGGGAGTGTACGGGAAGTGGGTTTGGGATCAACAATAACAGGGAATAAAGAAATGGAGAAATGCGGACAGATAAGGAAGAGAAAAGAAGGGAGAATAGAAAAGAAAGAAAGAAAAGAAAGAAGATATGTAGCTTGAAACAAATCTAACTCACAGAGAGAAATTTTAACTGCTAGCATACAAGCAAGAGCAGCACCGGGGGAAAGCCACACGCAACCAAGACCAACTTAAAAGATGCAACATGGGGGCTCCCAGCCATGACCATATATGAAAACATCAAGCAGAGCATCATTCGCAGGATCATTCAAAAACAAATACATGTAAAATAGACATATATATATATATATATATATATATATATATATATATATATATATAAAGACTGTTCATCTGCCATTTGAGTTAGAAAATCTAGTATGAGAGGGGTTCATTTCCAAGCACCTAAAGAGCAAAAATAATAAAATTAGTCATCATGTATGGAATATGTCAGCCTCTGTGCAGGGACATAATGACTCAGTTGCAATGGAGCTGTATTACCTACAGAGAACACTGGGAAGCCAGTATTCCCAATTAAGATTATTATCTTATGATTATATTAAGCAGCAAGATTCATTTAATGCTCAGTGCGCTTCTCTAGAATTGTGATAGCAGCCAATCAGATACAATGGTGAGTTTACTTGAATATCTTAGAAATGTATGTCGTTGTTGCACCTTTTCTTTGATTAGTTTTGAAATTAGTTTGCTTTGTATTTCTCAATAGTCTACTGAGAAACCTGATTTTACATCATGTTTCTGACAAATTCTGCGAAATAAAAAATATCGACCCGGCAGCTGCTGCTATGGCAACACGGAGCAGTAAATTGGGAAACTGTATCACACCCATCCATCTGGACAGGCTGCTGCCCACCAAGATGGATCACATAATATTGCCTTTGCAGTGCAGTTAATGAAGTCATGTATTATGAAAAGACAGTAAAAAATGTATAGTATAAAAGGAGATGACTAGTTCAAAGATCCAATATTATGTAAGTGATGATCTCCATCTGAGACTGAAGACTGCGTTATCGTTGTGTGTCTAGTGCGGCCCCCATTTATGGCAGCTGAGGGAGATGACAGTCAGACAGACTCTGCCAGGAGGGAAGAGGAGGCTACAATTTCTACATCAGAGATAAAACGTAACTCATTATACCGTGGTTCATAATCTTCCACATTGAATCACTGTTTTGTTGTTTCATGAACAGTTACGTTACATCCAACCAATGCCACAGCTACAAAGCCATACACAGATCTCTTCAGCACCATGACATGGTACACACTGTAGAGCCCATAAGGACCTGATTAGAGCTTAAATGACAAAGCCTGAAAATCAAACTTAGACCTGGACTAGATGATATATACTGTATGTATATGATTATATATAGGGTATATAAACATTGCACTTGTGTGTCATTGCAACTCGCCTAAACTATTCAGCTCAATTCCTCATGGTATTGTGGTGCTGCAGAGAACAAAGAAAAGCTACTATTTAATGTCACAGTAAGCGCCGGCGATGCTAAGCTGCCGCAAGAGCAAAAGCAAGAGCCAGTAAACACACATTTCAAACCCTCTATATCAGCACTGGACGCTCGATATGCTGGGAGAAGAGAAAAAGAGTGAGAGAGAGAGAAACGAAAGGTAGAGACAGAGAGAGTGTGACACCTTTAGATAAAATTGTTCACAGATTTAAACATTCGTTATATATTTCTAGTACAGTACGTGAACTATGCAGTCATTGGGAAAAATATTCATTTGGCTCCCTGTTTCTCAGTGCATGACATGACACATAACTCAAATATTTTTATTTTTGATCATATCTCTTATCTTGTTGTTGGACTGTTTTATTTGGCCAGTGTAATAATGTGACCTAAAAGCAAGTAGGTTGTTCCATATGGAAGAGACGGTTTGCTTACTGCCAGTATGAACAACGGAAGGACAGAGTTGGAGACTGAAGATAGCTTTTGATAAAACTATGTATCATTTTTCAGCAAGCTAACTCCAGAGATGCTGCCCACACTATTTCATGTCTGTTTTTAGCTACAGTTTGGGAATTAATTGTACGTTGCCAATCTGGGTCTGACTGCGATCTGAAAATACTGTGTATTTTTTCATTTTTATACTTTACTTATGTCATCCCATTGATTTTTCTCCACTGGTTCTCCTTTTTTTTCCTTTGTGTTTTATCATAAGCACAGCTCAACGCACACAATGTTTGTGATGGTAGTGAGAATAAAAGTACAGGGCTCATGAGGGAACCATAGGCTGAGCTGTGGCTGACAGTTTATCATTGAAGAATAACTTGGTTTAAGATGTGATGTCATAAATCCAATATATAATTCCTTACTCTCGATGATGTCACCCAGTCCCTGGGCGTAGAGGAGATCTTTCAGGCGCGACACCTCCTCTTTCAGCTCACGCACCAATCTGTTGTTGGGATCCTCATTGATGACAGCGTTACAGCGAATTTGTTTGGCGCGGTCTGCGTACCTGTGGGTATAAGGGACAGATCGCTGAACATGCTGACACAGATAAAGAGGGGAAACGAAATGGTGCACATACACACACATTCGCACAGCACATCCACATGACTCTGCAGCCTGGCACTGCAGCTGCAATTCATCAAGGGTGTTTGAAGTGTGAATGTGATGCAAGGCGCTGAAGAAAAAAAAACACATATTGCGTAACACTCCGGTCTCAATGGCATCGGTGTCCTTCAAAATCTCATTCATCAGCTGTGTGTGAGAGAAAGCCATGCAGCAGGAAAAATGTGTTGTGTGCTCTCTACCTGAGCGTGCTGAGGGTCTCGTCGTAGTTGATATCAGCTGGACTCAGGGCAGCGACCATCGCGGTGCGAGAGTTCCCCCCTGGTGCAACATAGTGATGTAGAGACTGTTTAGAATGTGATGAGTTAAAGCATCGTCAAAATACAATATTAGTTTTGCGTTCATACCCAAATTTTCTCTCAGCAGCCAGGTCAAAACTGAATCTCTGTAGGGGATGAAGCTTTCTGCTTTTTTCTTCTTTTTATTCTGTGTATTAAATGGAAGCACATTAAAATCTATATATTCATTGGCATTTGATTAAGAAATGTAACTAATTAATTAATTAGTAAAAGCAAATTACCTTATTTGGTCCAGAGTCCTAAAATAAAGTGAACAATAAAAAGAGCTTGTTTATTGAAACATTAAATCAGCAGCATCTTAAACATGTTGATAAAATACGTACCACTTCTGCCAAAGCAGAGATGACTTTCCCCAGTGTAGTTAAAGATTTGTTGATATTTGCTCCTTCCTGTGATGCAGCAAAAAATAAGAAGATATGATATTTATATGAAAATAAACAATTAACTGTCTAACTATGAATTATAATTGTTTCTCATACAAGTAGTTGAATGTTTTTATGCGTAAAGGTGGTGGAGGAAAACGTTTTCACCTTCAGTCTTGTTCCTTTGGCTCCAGTAGAATCTGCTCTCTCGCTGCCGGCCAGATCCACCAAGCTGATTTTGCTGACCTGCAACAGAAAACGTTGAAAATGTATTTCAGAAAAGAAATAACACGTCAGACATTATCTGACAACTTAAAAAAAAATACAAATAAAAACTCATCCATCTTCATTCCAGAGACAGGTTTGTTTAAAAACAACATCTTCGTGAAGGTCATGAAACAATGACCTATTAGTAATCATTGATTTCCAATTTACGACAAAGGTTTAAATCTCTGTTATCAATCAGCTTACAGATAAGCAGTGGTAATGGATCAATGTAAAACAGGTTCACTCAGGATGTGATAAAACCTTGTTACCTTCTCTGAGGTGTTGTCAGTCTCAGCATCATGGCGTTTCTGTGTGAATATGATGTTGAACACAGCATGAGAACGACTGCTGGTCTCGTTCATGTTGGTAGCAGCCACAGTCCTGCAGACACAGAAAATATGGTTTTATCAGGCTGTTTGTTCATCTTGTGTTTATTCAACAAGCTATTGATGTGTATAATGACTAGTCTTGCCAATAACACAGTATTGTAACAGACAGAAATATCATGAATCTTGATGAATTAGTGACATTTACTTCCTTAAATTCTTGTCAGTTTTTTGTTAAACAAGAGGGAAATGGTTGAATAAATGGACTCTGTCCAGCTCCATCACCTGGCCTTGTTCCCAGAGTCCATCAGGTCCTGGATGTCATTGTAGGAGGTGACCGCCAGCTTGGACAGATCCTCGACATACGGCCCCATCAGAGGATGTTCTCTCACACGCAGGTGTCCTTTGTTTTTGGGGTTCAGCAAATCTCGCACACGCTCACAGTAGATCTCCATGTAGCTTACCTGTTCAGTTTCATAATATTAGCTGAAGCACAAAACAGGTGGTTCAGGTGTTCAATGTACATTACAGCTGCTGACTTGTACTTACCTCCACGGAATAGGACATGCTGTTGTCTGTATTATCATTGATTTTAGTGAAAAGATCTTCACACAACTGGAAGGAGGAAAATAACAACATTAATTACAAAGCTGGTGCATCTGAGATACACAAACTTATCTTTCAGTCTTTTCAATCAATGCTGCTCATGTAATTGTGAGTCTGTACCAGGGGAATAATTCCTTGTTGATCCTTAACATCCTGCTTCCCCATCATGGTGTAAGATTTGCCAGCGCCTGTCTGACCATAAGCAAAGATGCAAACATTGTAGCCCTCAAAGGCGTGGAGCAGCATTTCTTCTCCAATGTCTTTGTACACTCTCATCTGAGAGGCATAATTGATGTCCTCGGGCTGTGGACACAGATCAATAATCAGCCATGTAAATCTTGAAATACCTTGTAAACTACATCACACGCATTACAAAGCAATCAACAATAAACCAGACGTGTGTATGTGTGTTTTTGTTGAGGTAACATTACTGCTGTAAGGCAGAAATACTTACCGAGGTGTGGGACCAGTAGGAGTAATCAAAGTTGAAGCTCTTGTTGTCTTTGGCCTGCTTGGGGTTGATGATGGCTGAAAGATGGGACAAGGAACACAGGTCAGCGTGACGGTGAGAACCACACATGTGGTAACTGTATCTGAGCTGCGCTGGTGTCGTGTCAAACTGAAAGAGCTCAAAAAGTCTTTGTCACATCTTTCTAAAATGTCTTTAGCTTTTTTGCCTCTTCACCAAAGCAGAACACAAGCACAATAATCTCATTTAATTTTATGGAAAATAAATTCTGACTATTTATTTTTATTTTCACTTTAAAAAAAGGTAGAATGGGATGTTAAAACATACTGAGTTATCTTGACAAATTTTTATAAATTACTGAGAAAATATACTTTACAATAACCAAGGGAATGACTGCTGACTACTGATAAATGTGATGTCATTTTGCTTCTCGTGCAAAAGAGTTTAAGTCTGATTTCAACCTTTGAGCTGACTTTATGAATGAAATTCCAAACATCCAAAATTGCATATAAAAGTAAACAGCAGAGATTAGGAAACATTATATACATCAGTGTCTTACAGCCCAATAGATGATTCTGTGAGACTCACTCAGAGTAGACTAGATAAATCACTAGAAACACATCTGGTTTCAAAAGGAAACAACTTTGCCATCCTTCCTTCCTATTTCCAGTTGTACACTTCGGCCTGATGGTGGTGCCACGTGAAAAGGCCATGTTGTTACCTTCCACGTTTCTCTAGTACAGTGGCCATTTCAGGACAGCTCAGCTCGGACTCAGCTTGTCAGGCTCAGCTCATCTTTCAACAGCCTCAGCATGAAAACTAGCAGCAGCTTCAAGCTGCACCTTGTTAGGCCCAATTATCCTTTGTCAGCTCTGACAAATCTGTAACAAATCCTATATTTAAAAATCTTTCAGTCATTTTCATATCTTTTTTAATTCAATCTAAGAGCTTCCTGTCTTCATCAGCTGTAAATCTTAGGTGTCTGTTTAACACTGATGAGAAAATATCTTTTCTTATTATACATAACATACTGTGAATGAACATTTCACCAACGTAGTACGGCTGTCTTCTTTATTCAGGACGTCACAGAGACCCAGACTGGACAATAACAGCATGTTCTTGTAGATTCATATTTCCAGAATGAGCTTGATGACTCAAGCAAATCTCTGTAGTTGAATTACATTGTCTAATCAAATCATTTCCTACTGATATCTGACCTAACCTGGCTTTTATATACGTCTCCTCTCTGACCCTTTACAAATGAAATTTGTAAACTCAGTTTGCTGCATAATGATGATGGTTCACTTCACCCGTTACCAATGTTACTGCCATTGTATTTGGGCTTTGTGTGTAAAGTGCACTTGATGCAGCAGCGCTTGCTGGAGGTCAATAAGGCTGCATAAATACTTAATTTGTTTCTGGAACAAATGCCTTTCTTGATGAAATAATTATTTTATTATTTATTTTCTTGAATAGAACAGAAAACAGAAAATTTCTCCAATCAAATGCTAATTCTTCTTGTTTTCATCGTCACACTGAGATACTTAAATCAAGAGGTTTGTCTGTGAATACCCATCCAAGACCAACATATCTGGTGTGGTCAGATGATGCCAACGATAAAAATGCTTCCTCCCAGAGCACCAGACACCATTTTCTCTGCTAATGCAGATATGGTCGATAATAGTGGAAAACGCCCAGAGCTAAGTACACTCTCAAGTAAGTGTACACATGATTATTTCCTCTCTCTACTGCTATTGTGTTTCCAGCAATGAAATATAGGCCAGCGTGGCTGACTGAGGTCTCAGGTTTCAGACCCATAACTCACCAGACAAAGAGATGTGAGGCCTTGTTTACTGGGCAAGACGTGTCCAGGTACTCTGGAGTGAGGCCAAATATGAACTTAGATACACTATAGTTTACACACAGCGCTCTCCTCTTTGATCTACATCCAAGAAGTCTATTCAGCACTTCAAATACATGAGGTTTGCTGCTAACCACAGCTCCACAATCAATGTTATTAATCAGACAGAAATGTTTTCCATTCTGTCCATTTCCCTCACTGTGCACTGTCTACTGCCACAAATTGTCTTCTACAGTAATGCGTTATGACATCAGACATAATTAGAAATGCCAGAATAGGAGGCGAAAGAGCAATCAAGAAATGACTATTAATCCCTCCACTCATCACATTTATGCATCAGTGATGGCGTTGTCGTTAACCCCTTTTTGTTCCAGTAGATTCTGGTGTTGTTGGATATGACAAAGTCAGGCTGCTCACATATACTGGACGTTGCAACACCCTTTCAAAGCAGTACCTAAAAAAACTGGTTGAATAAAACATTTTTACAGCATTGACGCTTGACTTTTCCTTTTGTAATCGACCACTTTCTGAACAAAAGACTGTTTTTGTGTATAGGTGAAAGACCTAATGTGCTGTAGGAATTGTTTCTATCATCACAACAGTGTTACTGATGAGCAGCATTAACATATGTAGATTATTGAAGACAAAAGGCATGTAAACTTATTCTGTGAAAAAAACAAAAAACAAATTATCTAAAACAGTCTGAGAACACATGAATTCTCAAGCTGAAAATGCAGTAAGAAGAACACAGACGTCGACTCGCTCGTGATCTGGTTTAATAAAATCTGATGACAAATTTGATAAAGAAGAACTGGACATTTAAATATATATCTAATCGAACTACCCATCTGTTTAGCCAGAAGAAAAACGTCAGCAGCCCAGTACGACATCCCGTCATTGCTTACTCATCTTTGATTGTGCTGTGATTCATACAAGGTGAGCAACCCTCTGCTTTGCTCTCAGATTAGTCAATTACTTCAGAGGGGCAGTGATTAGCAGCGTATGTGAGGGTTACTGTGGTACGGCTGTCGATTTAATTCTTGGTGACAATCTCTGAGGTCACTGCTTGCGTGTCACAGTCATCTCCACCTGAGGTCAGCTTCAGCATCGTTTTGAACACACACAGCACGTCTCTAATCTTCATCTTGCTCCCCTGTAAACCTGCCTCCTCTTTTTATGGTGGGAACACTTTAATTGCAGCATGTTGAGTTTATAGATGATGCCAGGTCTGGAAGTCATGTCACAGAGGGCAAACATAATTAGACAGGATACAGCAGCATCTCATTTCTCTTCTGGCACTGTGCCACATCACCAAAGATGATCACGAGTACATGCACGTATCTGCCACACTATCAATCCACACCATCTATCAGCATGATACTGGATATACTACTAGCACAATAAAGTGTATAGCCCAGAGTGAGCAACTTATTTTTACAGCATACAAATCCGATCTTAGAGAGAGGAGAAGAGTAATTATATTGTTTTCAACCGTTTGTAATCAATGATGTGATGATAAGAAGAATGTAATGAATGAGTCTTCAGATTTTGAATAGCTAATTTTGGAAAATCTCATTCTAAATATATGGACGCACAAAACTACGATCCTGCCAACGGACATTTAACAGAACTCGTGTTGTAACAAATGTCTTGTTTTGTTCAAAACTCCAAAACATTTTTGTCTGAACCGAGGGTCTAGGGCCAGTGGGTGTTGTAAGAATGTAGAAAATGTTAAACGTTCGGAGGAGAATTTATGATTTGTGATACCATTTATATAGTTGAATTTACAGTAGATATTTTCAATATGATAAAATTTTGTTTCAACATTAACTACTTAACTAATTACTTATCAATTATTATTTGCACATTATTTTCACTTTGTCATAGATGAGTCAAATAAATCTTAAACATCTTAAAAATTAACATTTTCACATCATTTGACAGTAGACTTACTCATATTGTTCATATTAGAGAGCAATATTTTATTAATATACTGCGCTTTTAAAAATCTAAAACCTTTAATGCATTAACACATTTAAAAATGCACTAATGCATCACTGATGGAAAACAGCATGTTTCTTATGAATGGCACAGATTTTTAGTACAGACTCAAGAACCTCTCTTCTCTCTCTGAATCTCTCTTCATAATTGTTGTCGTATCATTCTGATATGTCACATCATGTATCCTAATTACGAGACTGATTATCTGCTCCAATGTTGTAATTCCATTATCTATCCAGTATGTTGTTATGACACCTTTTTATGGTGACCTAGAGGATCAAAAAACAACATTTCATGGCCACTTTTTTAACTTTTATCACTTTGTGACTTACCACTTTTTAGTGATATCAACGGGTCATCTGATCAAAACTGTATAGATTATATATTTTCTATACAGAACTATGTGATGCCACAGCAGTGCACAGTTTAAAGACCGTCCAGCTAATTCAACACATCATCCTACCTGAACCTGGGCTCTAACCAATCACAAAAAAAGAGATGATATCTGTGCTTTTCCAAAACCTGACATGTTGTCTTTTGACCCTCGGGGCCACCGTACACATTCCATGGTTGTCGCTGTCAAAGATGCTGGGTCTTCTTAACTGTGACTGAGTGATGCTAGTCAGACTGTCACGGGTGACCTGCCCCAGTCAATAGGAGAAGAAATGTGGCTGCATCAGCAGGTCTGGCTGGTGGAGGTGAAGGGGGGACATGAACCCACTGACAGAGGCTGGAGGAGAGTATAGAAATGCTATATTCAGCTGCAGTGGCAGCACTGGGTTCAGGTGGGATGTTGTCTGCTGCTTTAGGTTGGTTTAAGTAAATCTCAGTGGAGCTGCAGCTGTGAATGTCATGCCAGAATCTAATGTGATAGAGCAGTTAAAAATGTGCTTAAGAATCTTGAAATATAAAGAAGCAGCATGAATCCACTCATTTCCCCTATTATAAGTTGCATTACCGGCATTTATGCACATATTATATGAATTTATATGTTTTGTTCTGCAGCAGAATAAGTTAAATCCTTCCACTAAGTATTTGCACCTACTATTCTCTAAAGGAAGGCACATTATTCCTTCAGGTCTGCTCCCTGCATCTTAATTAAGGTCGCTGTGGGGGGGTTAGATCTCCCAAACAACAAGATTACTGCCATTCCCCTGCTTTGTGGGAATCAGGCTGTGGGAACACATGAGTGTCAGAGAGCACAAAGCAAAGATTGAGACTCACACAAAAAACCCAGAACTCTTTCTTCTTCCTCCTTTCCTCAGCCCAGACCACAGAAAGACAAAGGGCCATTTATACCCAGCTTCTGTACCCCCTTCAGACACCGCAGCCAATGGGCTTTTTTGTGACATCAGGCTGCTCACATCCTCCAGCTCACATCCAGAGCCATTGACTCAGTTATTCTGCTCTGCTGAAAGACCTGTAGTCTCGCTCAAAGCGGCTTAGTGCATCGGACCAACAGTTTTCTAGTGCTGCAGACATCATAATAATAAACTTCTGGAGTAGGTGCACTGATGAAACAGAACTGTGACATAAGCCTGAATAAAAACGGATCATACAGCACAGCTACTTTGGTTTGTCATGTGATAACTATGAGAGCTCCTTTTAGTACATTTCAAAAGCTTTACTTGTTTACTAGTGAGTAGAAAACATTTATTTTTAAGTGAATTTAAGTGAAGGCAAAAAAGATTATCCAAATGTAATTCATAAATAAAAAATACACAAATTCATCTGTCATCTTTTGATCATATTTCTATGAAAGAGTAATCCGTGGTATATCTCATACATCTGCTACAATACTTTAGAAGCCTAAAAACTGTGTGTTGGGTTCGTCGAGGCATCTGAACAAGCACCATTTTAAAAATTAAGAAGCAACCATTGTTGTGAATACACAGTAACAACCCACATTACTGTGATCATCATGTTACAGCGACACAGAAATTCAACAGTATTTGGTCAGTTTTATGTACCTGAATAATTTCATTAATAAAAAAAACATCAAATATGATTTGTGAGACTAGAAATTAAATCACAGATTAATTAAAAAAAAGGGTCTGAATATCTGAGCATGTACACATGAGGAACATATTCCCAGAGGAGAACAGAGCCTCTGGTTTAAATTGCCAAATGAGACAAAATTAATTGTCTACTGCTGAAAAGGGTCTGTGCCAAAGCAGCTCCGTGATCATCAAAAGAACAATTTGTGACAATTTAAGATTGTAACTGCTTGGTCTGGTGGGGAACTAGATCCCAAAATGTAACAAATCACACAGCTAAAATATGACAGCCCCCCCCCCCCTACAAAAAGCCATCCAGCTTGTTGTCTAGTCACCCATGACATAAGGAAGGAGGGGTGAGGTGGCTAAATTAGGCCAAACGGTAAATATTTCAGGAAGCCTCATCCATTATTGACGAACGGCTTTACCTTCCTAAGCAGACTACATATCGAGTATCTTTCCAGTCGCCTCTCAACCAGAGTCTGCGCTCTCTGCATCATATGACTCAAGAAATGTTGGGGGGCTCTGAACTAAGAGATTAAAAACTGTCCAAAGTATGAGGTACAAAAACAATTACAGTAGATTTTGTAAAATTGTCAAATGTCATTTAACATGAATTATTTTATTTTTAGAGGACACAAAAATTATGTTTCCTCCTCCAACAGATCTCTGTTATAGAAAACTTTATTATAAAATGTTGCATAAGAGATATTTTTAAAACCGGATTTGTTTTCCACATAAATAAATAAAAGTTATTGACCTACACAAATATCAGATCAAATTTGCAAGGAGGAAGAGCAATTAGATGGTTAAGTTGTGCTGATGAGCTCAAAGAGATGACATTTTCTCACAAACTGAGCTCTAAATTAGCTCAATAACCTTTTTTTGACATTAAAGCAGATTCTAAATAGATGTTCTGTTCGTATCACGTTTCTTGAACAGGCCCCGCTTGTTAAATAGAGATTCGCACAGTCATCCCAGGCCCTACACAGAAGAAATGCACCTTTTCAGTACAGAGATGTCAGAAGAAAAGCTTGAACTGGTGCCTTCTGGTTGGAGGAGTCCCCTCCCAGTTCTGACTGAGCACCTGCTGCCAACTTGTTTCTACATGTTGGCACTACATGCAGTGTGCAGCTATTTTTTTTCCTGTGATCTATATTTAGTTCTGTTCTTGATATAAACAATAAAACATGCATTGTTTCTCAAGTACAATGACATAAATCCAGTAGTACAGATAACACATGGAAGGGTGGATCAATACAAACTACAGGTGGATCTCTCATTGAAGAACTGCTACTTACTGGTCGTGTTTCCAGACATCTGAATGATGCATTTGCTTTCTTTTCCGATCTCCCTTGAATTGAAGGGGCGGACACGCACCGCCACCTTCACAGAGGCCCCTGCCATGGTGCTGTCTTCCTAGCACCCTGGGGTGCTTTCTTTAGTGCCCAAGAGAAGGGCCTGCAGCTCTGCAGAAGAGAGCACATAGTGAATCGTTATTAATACAACTGTTTAATCAGCATGTGTCAGTTCATATGCAAATGCCAGAATGGTGCTGCAGTGAATTACACTGGAATTGTTTATTGTCTTTATGCAGTTGCACAAGAAATATAGTTTGTGGCTCTGTCATCTTCCATCATGTACCAGTGCTCATCCTGCGCACAACCAACAAAAGCCCTTGGGAAGAAGCTGTGAGGCGTAGGTCCCCTGTCTCACAACAAGAAGGTGACAACCTGGGGTCTTTCTGTGTGAAGTTTGCATGTGTCTGCTTGCGGTTTTCTCCAAGCGCCGTCTAGTTGTTTGTCTATATATGAGATAAACTGGTGACCTGTAGAAGATGAACCCCGCCCTCGCCCAACATCAGCTGTGATTAGCTCCAGCCCTCCATAATCTTCAACAGGATAAACAGTATAGGTAATGGATGGATGATGATCTGTTATGTTTTAAAACTTTTTTTTCATGCAGTATTTTTTTCAATGCAAAAGTTAAACATTACACCTCACAGTTGACGTGATCAGAACAATAGAGGAGGGCAGGGCTGCATGGCTACAACATGAAAAGACCATGCATGGTCAGCTACAGCCAAGGGATATGGATCACGACGCTAGCGGCAACAAAAGAAGTGCAGCAGCAGCTAAATGTCAGGTTATTTCCCTGGATGACAATGGTACTGAAAGCAGCCACAAATCCAGGATCTGGCTCCAGTCAGCAGCTCGGTTTCATCAACACCACGTAACTTGTCACTGTCTCCTAAAAGACTGAATACGGACATTAAATCACTGTGTGATTTTACTGTGTGTGGCAGCGCTGTGGTTCTGTCGAGAACTGCCGTGACTCATCATCTACGGTGATCAAATTTCAATCATTTAATGTGTTTATCAATAAGCTTTAGAGTGAGCAACATGATAGAATTAGCTTTCACTGCTGCTCTGCCTCAGGTCCAGCTAGAGAATAAAGCTATAGTCATTTATAGCTTATCGATAAAGTGTCATTTCTTAAACTTAATTTATTCACCATTTTGGAATAATGTTGGATTTCATATCGATATTCAGAATATGCCCGGATGGTTTGTGACTCAGATGTCTGTCATCAATACCATCATCATCCTCATCATCATCCTGAGTGGGTGTTGTAAATATGCTGTGTCACCCTGCTTCCTGGTACGAACTCCAGAAGCTGGCACCTGCACAGACTCATTTGTAAAATGTATGCAGGTAAAACTGAGACAATAGAAATAAACAGCAAGCGGGTTTTAAAGGTGGAAATGCAATCGAAACCAACACTGAGTACAAATCATGACGCAAAAATACAAGACAGTAAAATCAAAAAATCAAATGCAGTGTATGATTTAATATGTTGCATTGGATTAACATGCTTATCTTATGTTGCAAGTCCACCCATATGATATATTGTGCTAAAACAAGTATTCAACAAGGTTCTGACATTTTTAATCTGTCATTTATTTATTCATTTAGTCGTCAAGAGCCATGTCTATAATCTGCACATACAGACGCTCAGACCAATCAGCTGATGATGCAGCTCAGATGGGCGGCCACCATTTTCCCGGTGACAAAGGCTGGTGTGACGACAGGTTGATACAATTTCACCTAATTACTAAATAAAATACGTCTATATATTTAACTGCCGTTTCTTTTAACGTGACAACAACGCCACAACCCTCACGTCAACACTTTAAGGTCTACATTGTATTTATTTCAGGGTGAAACTGATCATTGACAGCTGTATTTACTTCAGGCAAATAACTTATTGCGTCATTTTCAGGACTTAAGACACAATGTTTCTTTTCAATTAACGCCAGCTAGCTCCTTCCCGACCAGTGACAGGGCATTTACTGCTGTCATTCTGCTTACATAACAAAATATGCATTTCATATGAATAAATGAGCAATAAAACAACAAAACAGTGCGTCAGTGTGTGTATTATGTTACAGAGCATTCATGTTTGCATGTTATTTATTTTTTTTATAAAATCTTTCCGACGTTGACAGCCTCCTCAATGGCCGCACCCTATGCACATCTCCTCCCAGGAGGTTTAACACTAAGTAAATAAAGACTCTCTCATTAAAACTGCATCACCGACGGGGTAATGGAGAAATAAAAGAAAAAGGTAAACCTACCTCTGCAGTGGCAACAATGTTTTAGAGGCTGAGTTAGTCGTGCTCGTCTGTTTTATTATCCAGCTCCGTAGCTACATCCACCTCCTCTGGTCTCCTCCAGGTCTGGCACTGCCCTTGCTAGCAGCCTCTCCTCTCCATGAAAACGAGAAGGGCTCAAAAACGCCGACGGTGTCTTGTACCCACCCCACCCTCCTCTGCCCAGGCCTTATCAGCGAAGGTGGAGGAGAGAGAGACCCAGGGAAGGAAGGAAGGAGGGTTGTTTAGGTTGGTCGGCCGCTTTTTTCACACTCCGGAGCGGTCAAAATGGCTCTGTTGTCTCCCTGTCTTTGGCAAAGGATGCTCGAGCTCCACTGAGCCGGTGACGTCATCACCGAGGGAGGTAACAGCATCAATGCAGTAGTGGGACGAGAGAGGAGGAGGGGGGTCGAGACAGGGAGCAGGACCAGCACCCGCTGAAATACCTCATCTAAGAGCTGCTGTAGTGCAATATAGTTTGTGTTTAAAAGTGAAAAGAGCAGCAGATGAGGACGTGTACAGAATAAATGATCTAATGCAGAAAGCGGACCAGTTTATTAAAACGCCTTTGCACAATAGGGGTGTAAAAACGCAGTTGGTATGAATAAGGTTTAGTAGGTCAAACTGGGGACATCAAGCTGAGTCGAGACAAGACAAACTGGCACAAAGCAGGTCCCTGCACCATGGAAACTGCCTGCTCAGTCAAGTGCACAACACACAGCACACACACACACACACACACACACACACACACACACACACACACACACACACACACACACATACACAGGCACAGGGTCTTTTACTGTAGCAGAGATGGTATCATACCTCTTCTATTGCAAATGTAGTGGAGGGATGTGAGGTGTCTGCATTGCAGTTTGAAGATTTTCCAGTCAGTTCTGTCCCTTACACGCTCTCTTAAATGCTAAAAATGATACATATAAATCGGAAGGGATAAGTATAAGTGTTATTTCCATTATAATGACAGTGTGGGCTGAAGTGACAATGTTTATTTCTCAGTGTCGGCATTGTGGTTTGACATAGGCCTCATCTTTGTAATGGAAATAATGATGCGTTTGAGAAATAGGACAGATAAATCCTAATCTATATAATGTGGTTGGTATGAAGATGGAAAGGAATATACTGTATAAGTACATAAAGGATGAAGCATTAAAACTAGTAAATCACTAAACATGAATTAAGCACAGGCCCAGTGTGAATTATATTTAGATTTAAGTTCAGATATTGTCCTGGTACAGGTACTTTTTGCCTTTTTGTCCATGATAGTTACATCCTGTCAGTAGCCTGAGGTGTAACTGGAGACAGTAACATGATAAACAAGGAGCTTGACTGTAGCAATTTAAGGTTGTATATTTTCACTCAACAGAAATCTCAAAGAAAATGTAGTGGTGGATAGGACAAGGTGGACATGTCACAGAAATGAAATCAATGAATCATAAAGTGGCTTAGATTGTCTACTATACACACACACACACACACACACACACATATATATATATATATATATATATATATATATATATATATGTCTGATCAATAAGTTTATAAGTATAGTACTGGTTACCTCCAATTTAACTTAAGTTCTCCCACCACACATTTACTGAACAGATCAAGCAGGGTGACAAGCAAAAATTGGGAAGTGAGCGAGTGAGCGAGAGAGAGAGAGAGAGAGAGAGAGAGAGAGAGAGAGAGAGAGCACTTCAGTCAGGCTCAATTGTATGTCGAACCCCTTCTGATGATTGGTCAGTTTGACAATCAGGAATCCTATAAGCTGTCCTTCCTGACCGGCTCAGGTACATCTCAGTCAGTCAAGAAGTAAAAATACTGGAAAAAGACAAATACTTTACTCCTGCCTGGGACATCACAATTATGTATTTCATTTGTATTTGTATTTGTAATAGAGTTTTGTTGTAATCATTTTGTTTACATGAAAATCAAAATGCTAGATTTGAAAGAAGGGAAATCATGTCACAAAGCTTAAAATAGATGATCTGTTGTTTCTACATTTACAATGCGTGGGTCTGCCATGGTGAAACTACAACGGTGTGTCCCTTTAAATGTTGCTGCTCCAATGAATTGTGGGCCAGCATCATCACCTTTTCTCTTTCATAAAGGATGGTCCAGTGTATTTTTATGCCATAAGAGATAAGAAAACAAACACTGAAGCGCCTTTCATCAGCACTTAGACAATAAAACCAGCTCTTATCACAGCTGCCGTTTAGATAGTTAATGGTCAAGACATGATCATGACTATTTGATCACAGCCTGAGACGATGTCCTCAGCGTAGACTTGTTTTTCACAGCAGACATTTTGACTTAAAGCTGGAAAAGTACAAGTGAAACGTGTGAGCCAGCTCACCCAACACCACACCTGTGCTTTGCCAAAAATGTCTGATGTGACATGCACTGCAGGAAAGCCACAGGTGTAAATGATAAAAATCAGTGATGGCTCATTTCCAAGTCAAAATTTCTGCTTCTAGAAACACCTGTTTTATGAGAATTGGGGGATTTTAGCCACTTTTACGTCCAAAACAATATGAATTGGTAACACAGAGTTTGGTATTTATAGGAAGATTGCAGTATTTTCAGGCTACATATGATTAAAATGGTCTTCAATAATAAAACATCAATAGATAAAACATGACAAATTATTACAATAATTATTACAAATTACAACACAAAAATACAATTCAAGACTTTATTTGTGAGTGCCTAAATAAAATGTAGGGTCTAGTAGCTTGGTTCTATTTAGTAGGAACAGATAAAAATAATGCAGCAATGCACAATGCCTGTGGTCCTCAGTGAGTGGCTCTCAGACAGTCATTGAGCTGATTGGAGAGATGAGAGTACCAGGCCTGATAATGTCAATGTGTCCTTGTGCAAGTGACCTGACCTCCACTACAAGATTATAATGGTTTAATGGCTGAGAAGGTTGTTGCTTGCAGGTCAATGAATTTTGTCATCTCTGTCATCCATCTTAAAATAAAGAATAAAGCAGTGTAATAATAAAACATAAAAAACTGAATAGGGCTCCTGATAATATTTTGCCAAGCTTGAACTGAGACACAACACAGAGTCCGTTGCATGTGAGTTTTTGCAGCAATAAAAGGTAGAGCACAGGAACTGTCTATGTGCTGGTTGGATACTTTGGCTGCTCAGGTTTCAGGATGAGCGAAACACAATGCAATTGTGTTTTGTGACCTTGCTCTTTGCACAGTCCAACTATTCCTACTGCTTGCACCCTCCCTCTCTCCCTCTCCCTCTCTCTCTCTCTCTCTCTCTTGGACTCATTTAGTTGTAACAACTCTCTTGGGGCCATCCCTGTCTCCCCCACTTCTGTCTGATGCAACCTCTTTATTTAATTCATCAGCATTAAGATTTCAAAGTCTAATCCACAAACACTGAAAGAATATGCTGCTTGAAATGTAGATACAGTCCACCAATGCTACACGGAAAAAAAATCAAAGAAGTGAGTGTGAATCACAACAGATAAAAACAGATGATGTCACCCCCATGAATCACCACAGACCATATCCCAGATGAGCTTCCTCCTCGAATGCACATTTTAAAGTGAAGTAGGTCGAAATAAAAGCCCAAGTTTATAGGTGAGAGTGCAAAGAAACATCTTGTTTTGTAGTAGCATCATTTAATAGCACCAGCGTCCACTACACAAAGATGGAGGAGGAGCAGCCCGTGGCATTGTTTCTGCCCAGCCTTCCAGCTCTGCTCTGCCATGTCTAAATTCAGTCGCACTGAAGCCTGAATAATTTATTGGATGAGTGAGCTGCTGCCTTTAGCCTAGTGTGACAGACATGTTTTCTTAAATAGGAGCTCCTGGTGTGTCTCTATCAGAGCACAGAGGTCACTCTACCCCTACTACAGTCACATTCAACATGGAGACAACAATATCATGAAGTGAATTATACATGTAAAGCTAATTTACTGAATGGGAGATCACTGCCCATCACATGGTCTGTAAAAAAGTTGATGAGAATATGAATATACTAACTAACTATATAAGTTTACATACATACTATTATAAGAATGCAATAAATATTTTTATAGCAGATTTCTAATTAATGTAAAAATACAATAAAATAAAATTTAAAAAAATGTTTTGCACAAGTAAAACTGAGCTCATATTCAGTGGACAGATGACCACATAAATCTGAAATAACCTAAAATTATGTTTTATCCACTTTTCATAGATCGTGGGGGTAACTGCACCCACCTAAAATACTGCAGGGTCACTTAATTTAAAGTAATCTATCACTACTTTTTGTTGAGTTTGTTATTTGCATTAAGAAAGTAAATCTACAAGCAACTAATCGCTGAAACTGTAAAATGAAATCCAGTAGTAAGAAGTGATAGTAAGAGTAATGGAGTAAAAAAGTACAACATTCCCTGGAATAATTAAGTAAATTGTCTCTGTTACCTTCCACTGCTGGATCTTTTCATTGGAAAGATCGATAAATCTCACATTTCTGTGTTGTTGGCCCCTGGAACAACTAAATTATAGTTAACAGGCATGTCCAAAATATACAAAATATAATCTCAGTCAAGATCACAGTTTGACCAATCAACTGTCTAAAGACCGAGACAGTTAATTAAATGAGTTAAGTCTGGTGTGCTGCCCTGGTTGGAACAACAATAAATGGATACTGTAGATCAATGGTGTCAAACGAAAAAAGAAAAAAAGTTGAGGACAGAACATATTCAACAATTACTGTGTAAAAATTATGTATTATTTCTTCATATGTAAACATGAGTTTAATTTTAAAATATTGAATCTAGAACAAGTATCCTAAGGCTTAGGCCCATTGCTTACTGCCTATAAACACAAAATTTCAAAATAAAAGAAACATCAGTGGAAGTCATTTCTTATGTCGTTCTGTCAAGTAATTTCCACTGTAAACGTTTTTTTTTTTTTTTCCACAGAACATCAACGGCAAAAAACCAACATCATTCAATGAAAATCCAAATCCAAACATCAAACTATTAACGGTCCATTGCATTGCTTTGTGGGACTTGCAGGATTAGCAGCGTATGCCTAATTTTCTTTAGTTATTAGCTTAAATCTGTAGTGTCTTAGCGACCTGCAGTAACCTCCTCCACTGCATCCCACTGGTCATAAGCATATCAATGAGAATTTTCCTCATTTCCTGAGGATCACAGCAGTGCTCAGCAAGCCCAGAGCTATGAACCATAAAGTTATTAATGCTACTAAGAGTGCAGTTTCATCAAAAAATAACTAATAAGAAGAGGAAAAACCCCTGACTGGATTAATGGAGAACAGTTTATTGTAGAGTTCAGTGACACATTGGAAACACCATCATTTTGACATGTAACCTCACTTTCAACAAGATCTCGTGACAAAAGGAAAAAAATCTCTCGATGAGAGAAAGTATCTGATAGAGCAGGTCAGGGACATGACTTACACTTTCACCGTTCACCACATCCACTTTGCACTTTGCACGGTGGTCACCATAAACATTTACCACAATTTACATCCACCACAGCCACAGGGCTGACTTGCTTCATCTGACCAGCTTAGTGTAAGCGAAACAAATCAGTTCTGCTTCCATTCTGCTTTCTTGAACATGGGTTGAAAAAACAATAGATAGTCATAGTTGAAAATCTCTGTAAATGAAGCTGTTCTCCTCTTGCTTATATTGCTCAGATGACAAAAAGGCAATACCCTGTACAGAATAATTCATATGTACAGTTAAACTGTGTTGAGAAAGGTTGTTAAAATCACTTGTTACAGAAATAATTATTCTTTCCAATTCAAGATCACATTTTTTTGAACCGGCTTGATCACTTACACCGCAGTCGGTTGCAGGATTGGCAGGTTCAAGACTCAAAACTAAAACAGCACTGTAAAAGTACAACTTCTGTCGTGTAATAAATAAACTTGTCACTAGTATGGACTAATTCAAAAGCTCAAATCACTAAAACACTATTAAAATAACTACTAATATATGTTTATTAGGCTGACATTTAGCAGCACCGTTCAGTAGTAACATTACAGTACTGAATGCACTGTATTAGAATACCTTGGATGTATTTGCACAGATGGACGAGTACGTTTGACTTCAGTAGAGTCTAACGTCATTGTTACCCTGCCATACAATGCATAGCGCACAATGCCAACGATCAATGCCTGGAGTTTATATCACTGGGGCACTGAAAGTGATTTAATTTCTCAGTTACTATTCATGTTATATCATGTTTAACTATGTGACTACCTCAGAGCAGCCTAGTTATGTGTGATTTTAGGTGACTAGTTACTAATTAACTAATTAGACTAGTTTTCCATATAAAATTCACTGTGATTATGTAAGTGGCCCCCATGTGATATGTGTCAATGTCCTCTTGTAATTTTGATCAGCAAATATTTGGAAAAATGTATTTGGAGAAGCATTAATGTTATATAACTGCTGAAAAATGTAACCAACTTTATAAGAACATATAAAATCAGATATTAAATTTGATTAATCTTTCCATTGTTTTTCTTTTTTCTTTTTTCATGATATGTGATATTAATTCTAATTAATTGTTTGTGTAACATGTTCAAAATTTGTGTTTTTAATTGTGTGGAAAACAAAATGATATATATGATTAAGGGACGTATTGAAAGTTTCTTTGACGTGCTGAGTTGTTCACTGAAGAGGAGGGGGAACAGGGGGGCATGACTGAAATCCTCCAAATACACAAGTTAATCAGGAAAACTGTTACAAGCTAGCTAACACGTAGAGTGCAAGAAAACACTAAAAAGGAACAGTTTGAGATTCAAGGAGACAAACTTGTTTGTTGTATTTCTCTGTCACATGTTGATATCAGTTTCATCTCCATGCATCTGGCTCAGAAATATTCTCCAGAAGATTTTAGAGTAGCTTAGCATACAGACAGAAAATAAAGGGGAAAGAGTTAGTTTAACTTTAAAATTAAAAAAAGGTCACCAGGCTGGGATCATTTCTTAACCAATAACCACTGAGTGTCCCGTGTTTGGACGGTAACAAAACTAATAGACAGGTGTTTTGGTGACTAGCTTGCTAGCAAACGTGACAAGCCTTAGATAAGATTATCCAAGACTTATCAATTGTTTACTAGCCATAGCCACACTAGACAATCTATCTTTCTTTCTAAACTCCTCCAGTCAACTACTATGATCACTCAAAGACGGGAAGCAAGGGAAAAGGTGAGCGTGAAAAATATTACCTCGTTAGGGCCATAATTTGTCCAATATTTGGATTCCTAATAACAAAGTTGGCTGTTTTTTGACTGGCTTGCTGGTCAACAATATGGAAAGTTTTAATCAAGAGAATGAATATAGGTAGTGTGATTTTTGATTTATTCATCAGAGTTACTATTCCCATCTGCTTCCAGTCTCTGTGCTAAGCTGATAAATACCCTTAACCTCTGTAGTGAACACACAGACATGACGTCTCATATCAACCTGAGCCTGAGTTAGATGACAAGCAGGCGCATGTTTCTAAATTCTTACAGAATGAAAAACACGGGAGCCTGTTCACCGGGATGTAAAACAGTTAAATTGAATGGCTTAAAACTAGTCGTAAAAAGCCATGAGCATAGCTTGAGCCGTTGTCACTTCTCCCAGGAGTCACTGAGGCACTACTTCCTTCAATGAGGCCAGGGCTGAATGGATGCGGACATGGAGCCTGTTCTCAAAGTCATATCCTGTAAAATCCTCCTGAAGAGATCAGAGATAGACACTTGTAACACATGTTAAATTTTATGTGGAAAAAAATGAAGCTAACATTAATTAAGATAATTATGAAATGAATATTTTACCTTTGCTTGAAGTAGCAATGACCTTCCCTTTCCCACAGTCTGAATTGTAAAAAGAAAAAGAAGCATGGATTATAAGTGAGCATGTGGTGTTAATCACATAATTTGCTATTAATTTGCTTTTAAAATTAAATAATATGAATTCTATTTGTACAGACTAACCTCTGGTTGTGCAAGGAGTATACATCCCAATTCATAGACGGCATATGGTTGAACATATGAGTTGATCTGCCGCCCATACTCATCTCTAGCAGCCAGCTGGAATGACTAGATGGATTCACAGAACAAAATGAGATTAACATTGCTAGAGTAGATTATGTGAATCATTCAGTAATCAGAGTAGACAGATACCTGAACAGCATCTCTCATATTTCCATGACATTTGTGAATGGCACCGAGAAGGAGATGTTTCAGACCTCTGCATGAAGCGTCATCTAAACTCTGTAACACTGACCAGACACAAAAGGACATCACATCATCACACTGGAGTAAATTTAATTCTTAGAAACCTGATTGCAGCCATCATTTGGTTATGTCTGTCTGTATCATGCAGCTTTTCATACTAACCCTGATTCATTATCTGCAGTTTAGATGAGGAGCAGTTTGGTAGTGCTTTCCAAAGATACAGCACTTCTATTACACCGAGGATGCATAGCTCTCTGGTGGGAGACATCTTTCTCAATCTCTCAGCCTGTGGATAAAAATCAGATTTGTTACATACAATTATGATTTTCAAAAGAGAAAAAAAAAATGTGGCAAAGTTTGCAGTTGTATTCACCCTTTTAACAGCAAACTGCTCTATCTGGTTGTTTTTTCTCTTAAACAGCTTCTGCACATCTTTGAAAACTCCACTTGCTCCATCCAGGTCACCAGAGGCTCCCTGACACACTGCGAAAGAAACATAAAGAAACATACAGAAAACAGAGTGGAGGCACCCCAGCAGTGAAAGAATTTGTTAGTCTGCGTCAAACTCACCTCCGGTTAAGTAAGCATAGTAGCACTGAGACCAGCGTGACTCATTCTTCAGTCTCTCAAACGACCTGTACGCATCTTCAAAATTCATCTCTATCATGCTACACCAACCTGACAACGACAAGCAGACAGAACAAACTGAATCCCTCTTGCTCGCTTATGCCTTGTGCTGCTATATCGCAACTAACCTGATGAGAAAACACGTACCAATCTCATAGAGACACACATGCTGGATCTCTCTTTGGTCTGACGCAAGCTCTAATGCATCATGGAAACAGGCCAAAGCACTGTTGATATGGCACTGGGGACAGAGGAGAGAACACATACACTGACAGGTAAAGTAATTATGTTAGACACACACACGTCATGCATGTGTTGAATGAGAGTTAGATAAGTGGATGGTTGATCAGACGTTGGTGAGTTAATGAACTGTCAAACATGCATATTAATTATATATGCTTGAACAAAGGTTATAAATTGGCTTATGGAGGATTTGTTTCATATTCTTCTGTAAAAAACAAACAAACAAAAAAAAAACATTTGTCTGTTTTGTGATCTATGTCTTCTCTCAGAACAAAGACAAACAAACAGACTACAGACTTCATTCTTGTTAAAGTTAATGGATCGTGAGTGGGTCTGACTCTGTGGTACGTACCTCTAGCCTCTGAACACGTCCTTTAAAGAACATGAAAAGCGATGAGTTGGGGTAAACCACAGACTTTCTCTGCAGAATAGCTTTGGCTTCCATTAGCCCTGCGTGGGTATCAGAGCCATCCAGAGCAAAGAAAGGCAGTACTACTGTGTGGTACCACAGGAGGGCCAACCTGCACAACATGACAACACATTCATCTCAGACTCATCTGTTTAAATCAGTCAGAATGACTATTAACACGGACAAATGTGAAAGGCAAATGAACTCCCACGCTGCTGCTTTGCCATTAAATTAAATGTTCTCAAAGCTCATGTGCTATTGCTCATGTGCTCATGTGCTATTCACAAAATAGGCTTATTATCACCTTATATTTATAAAAAAAAGACGTGTGCTGGAAAGCTGTTGCCTCTACTTTTCTCTTTGTTGCTAATTGCTCCACAATGTTTGCTTTCATATCACACGTGGCTATTTGATCCATTGTTACAATTAACGTATTGATTGGATTAAGTTTAAATATTTAAATCAGTTGAGCTCACTCACGTAGCCAGTGGTGCCTTCATGTCCTTGCTCTCACTCGCGTACATGAGGGAGGACAGGCCTTGAAGTCGGTCGCCGGGAAAACCCAACAGGTTGATGATCTTGAGCAGGTGCGGCGGTACCATGGAGATGCACAGGTGGAAGAGACCGTAACCGAAGCTGACGGAGCCCTTGAGTCGGTCCAGGGCTTCGGCCGTCACGGTGTTCTCCACAGGTGCGTTGTGGTTAGCGTTGTCTGCAGAGAGGGAGTCCTGGTTGACGGAGGACCTGCGCTGACAGGCCTCCTGCAGCTGGCTGATGTCACTATGGCACTTATTGTACATTTTCCATGCCTTACGAAGAATCCATCCTCCTTTGATATATGCTGTTATGGGAAACAATATACACTCTTATCAATTAAGTAATTAATTACTGTATTCTGCCATATGCGATTTACAATTCAATGAAATGCGTTTACCAGAAAGCTCCTGTTTGACAAAAGAGAGCACAGCGAGGTACACCTGACAGTCAGCGACAATAATCTGTCTCTGAAGGCGGTCGATGACAACAACACCTGACCTCTGGGAGTCCATCTGTAGCACACACAGACACACACATTCAATAAGTGGTATCCACATGTAACCATGGAAGCTGTTTTGGCTGATCACCAGAGGAGCAAGAAGTTTCCTGACAGCCACCACAGACATCCCTCAGGTCACTGATTACATTTAAAGTACTAATTGAATCTACGAGTGGGTTTGGCATGATGTCACTGCCGCCTGCATCATTAGGCACAACGTTAAGGATATAAACATTGTTATCTGTGCTGTAACCTGCTCTGGCTCTTTGCAGAGATAACTAAATGAAGTGAAAAATGTAAATCTATCTAGTGCCATTATCAGGGTTTAGTTTAGAGGTTTCTTGTTGCTTTTTTAAACTTCTTTGATCCAGAGTTTTGCACTTACACTCTTCTTTATCTTGTTTCTGATTGTCTCTATCACTCCAGCACTGTCATTCTCACACAGTTTCTCAGTGGTCCTCAGGTCATCACAGGCAGTCTGCATCTTCTCCTCCTCGAATGTCATCATGGCGTTCTGTAATGAAGCGCAGCAACAAGTCTTTAAAGCCGCTTTGCTGATATATGCTGGTGGATTTAAAACAATAAATAAACAAACAAAAAACATATTGTGTCTGATATGAAATTGTCATGCTTTACAGAGCGGATTCATGCTTGAGCTGGCTTACGATCTCGTAATAATAGAAAATGAATGTTATGTAATACTCTTAAAAATGCAGGCAAGGACAAAGGGTGCTTTCTGCATGACAATGAATGGAGGAACACGGTGATATCTGTGCAGCTGCGCATGTTTGAGGCAGCTTCAACCAGCAGAGAGGATCAGAAAAATCACACTTTGAACCAGGGAGAAAATAATCACACATACAGCAAAAGGAAACAGGAATTGTTCATATGCATAAATATATTTCTGGTTCTGCATTTAATTATCACTCTGAACGATGGTCAGACATTACTACCCCCAATGCCTTTAGGGGGTATTTAGTCTCTTGAGATGACAGAGGATGACATCATCTCTTGCTCCATGGTGTACGAATGTCGACATAAGAGGCAGCGAGTGTGAGTGGGTGCGTGTTTGCGTGCGTGCGTGTGTGACCACCACACTGTGCAAAATCTCCCTCCCTCATCAGTGATGGATGCAGGGTTATAGTAATGTGCTTCTCTGCAAGAGCAATGCTGTTCTTGAGAGGATGATGCATCCATTATGTTAATGGATGGAAAAGCATGAAGGAGAGGACCCTATGGTGACAGTAATGCAACCAGTTTGACAGACTGGGTCATCTCAGGCTTTGATACTGTGAGGTTTCTTTAAAAAAAAAAAAAAAGTAAACTGTGACTGTATGGGTGTGAATCTAACTCTGCTGCTATACCAATTATAATAATAGCTGTTTAGACCATCTCTGAAAACAAAGTTATGTTTCCTGCGGTATTTTTGTTTTTGATCATTTTTATCACCAGCTGAGAAGAAACTCACCAAGAAACTGACAAAACTGGCGCCAAAGCTCATCAGTGGACTCTGGGTCCTGGAGAGACAGAACAGGAGACATTGAAATATAACAGATGGAGACAAAACTGAAAACGTTTGGCAGAAAATTACAATAACAACACAAAAATCCATCCTGCTCATTATGCACAGTAATTTTAGATTCGTTTAATTTTAGATTTTTGTTTTCCTGCTATTGACAGCTGATGTTGAGAACTATCTGTTTCTGTTCGACATACAATTGAGTAATTCCTTCAAAAATGCATAATCTATATTCCATTAACTTGGTGCATCCTGTAGATCTAACAGTGCTATGACCTGATTATATGCTGACAATGCCTCCTCTCTTGTCTGTCTGTCTGCTCCAGAGACTCTCAGGTGAGACTGATACCTGATAAAGTACTGAGGCATCTGTAACCTCCCATAGCAGTCAACATATGTGAATTCATGTGTGTTTAGTGGTGCAGTTTCACCTTCCCGTTTCAATTACATGTCACCTGATCTTGTATGTCTCTGTCACAGATGATAATAACGTGATAGCAGAGACATAATTACCTGTATCTCCTGAAAAGCTCGTCGCTCTCCTTGAATCCGTTGTTGAGCAGCATGTTGATACCTTGCAGAGCCATCTCAGCATCATCTATGTGCTCTGCCTTCTCCTCTACCTGCTGCTGCTGCTTGGATTGCTCGGGACCCGCCATTGTTTATACAACAGCTCGGAGGCTGCTGGATAAAACCAATGCGATGGAGAATTAAATGTGATCTTGATTCTTCTCTGAACCAAACCCGCATTGGTTTATTTGCACTCTGATTTGCAAAGAGGATACGGGTTTAAACAGAGATGCGCCTCTGGTCGGCTTAAAAAAAGAAAGAAAAAAGAAAAAAAAAGAGCGCTGTGCAGCAGCTTCCGCAGGCTCCAGACGTCTGTGCGCCTCAGGGAGAGGCCACTGATGCTCCGTCACACCGCACTCCGACCATTTACAGTCAGCATCGTAGACGGCGACAGCAGACGTCTGTGCGCTCAGTTACAAGCTGTTGATTAGTAAACCGGCAGCCATTCTTCAGTTTTCATCTATTGCTACGTGCAACTGCATCAGATGCGTTACATAACGAGGATCCGGGGTTTGCCGTGCTGCTCCGCCACGACCCACGTAGCGCATCAGTCAGAAACGGCCTGGCGTCATAACGCACAGCTACAGCGCATCGCCGGGAGGAGGATGGAGGGATGAAGGGAGGAAGAGGTGGACGCCAAGCTGCATCATGTCACTCAGCCTTCTCCTCCACCAGGCAGCCAATAGAGGAGCAGCAGCAGCAGCAGCAGCAGTATGCAGGCACACTGACTCACTCACTTAAACAGCAAGGTAATTCAGGATCATTGTTTGTGTTTTAGATTAAAGCAGCACAAAATTAGGATTTAACGGTTTTGGATCATATATACTTGTAAAATTGTATAATAATTTATTTAATGTACTTTAATGATTCCATTATTAAATTGTTTTAATTCCCACTCTGGCATTTTATCTTTTGAACTCTTAATTGTTTTTGTTGCAAAAAATATTATCTTTAAGCCAATCTGCATATCACAATGTGGTAAAGCTCACTGATCAGTGGTGGATGAAGACTCGACTAACATCCTTTCCTAGACAAAGCCTGCAGTGAATGGAAATTAAATAGAAAGAAAAATAAGCAAATAAGTCGAATTTAGATAATTAGGATAAATGGCCTGTGGCTAACCCTAACCATTAAAAGATTCCTGGATAGCATTTTACAAAGTTAAGCTGAAGCAGTTTAAGCTGGAATTCTACAAATTGTGTCTTCTTTCTACTGGTGTGTGTTTGAATCTCTCCCATAAGATCAGCATAGAAACACAAAAAGTTAATTTCTTGTTAAAAAAGACTATAACACTTATAACACTATAACACTTGGATTCAGACTAAAAAGCAGAAAGAAGCACTGATCCACCTGTTTAACCGGTTCTAGTCAATACATTTGTTTTGTCTTTATTTGCCCACATAATTATTCTTATTGTAGTCCTTAAGTAAACTGAACAAATTCGGCAAGTGACAGACAAGAAGAGTCACTGAACTTTTCAGTATGGGTGGGGCTGCCTTGTTTGCCAGTCTGTCAGGTCCGTTTCCTGTTTTATTTTGTTGTCACTTAATGTTCTCAGCTTTTCTTCATCCCTCTTTCCCACCTCTGGGATTACTTGTCATTTCTCTTTGCGTGTTCGTCTCATTCCTAGTGTCCATTTGTCCAAGCCTAGTTTTTGTTCTTGATTTCACGTTACTGATCCAGCCTGCCTGTTATTTTGAATCTGCCCTTTTGCCTGTCGTTTTTGTACCTTTGCCTGGTTCTGACTGCCTTTTTGTGTACCGACCCCCTGTCTCTGATTAAATGGACTTTGACTGTTTGGAATTGCCTGACCCTGAGTCGTGCTTTTGAGTCCCGGTATTCTGGTCCTGATAGGTGCCTCAGCATTAGGCCACTGAACTGCAAAGAGGAATGCATCTGAAGTACAGAGGCTGTAGTGTATTCATTACCACTCAATAAAAACAGACATGGAAGTCGGTTCAAGTGTCAGCGCCGTGCGGAGTAACAGGGTGCTGATTGGCAACGAAGTCCGTCCTGCTGTGGTCGTAATAAAGGACGGGAAGATCCATCAGATCCTTGCTGACAGCAGCTTTTCTCGAGATGTTGGCTGTGAGGTAAGTTGTTTCTCACTGATCTCAGGTCAGCATGTCCCACAAATGTGGAATTAAAATGGATGAGAGATATTAAACGGTCAGGTTATAAGGGCAAATGCATTAATCGAACACTATTGTTACACCATTTGCACACAGATGTTTGTTTGGTCGTGTTATTCTGAGAGATGTGAGCCATCTGTGATTGCAGGTGTTGGACGTGGGGGACAGTGTGGTGATGCCAGGCATTGTAGACTGTCATGTTCATGTGAATGAGCCTGGGCGTACCACCTGGGAGGGTTTTTGGACCGCGACCAGGGCTGCTGCAGCTGGAGGGGTGACGACCATTGTAGACATGCCGCTGTAAGTTGTTGACGTCCGTTTCCTAAAACCAGTCAGTGACCACTGTGTGACAGAGGGTGAAGGAAAAACAAATAAATGTTTTCAAGTTTCTTTGGACAAAGATCAATAATGCACAACACTATTACAGGCTGTGAATCTGAAATTATATTTATACTGTTGTCAGCAAACTTATTTATGTGTTTGTTTTGTCAAAGGTAAAAAAGATATTAACATGTTAGAGATTAAGATTTGAAGCTGTCAGCAAAATTTTTCCTTTTGTTCTTTACATCTCCATCAGGAACAGTATCCCTCCAACCACCACACTTGATAATCTTCACGAAAAGCTCCAGGAGGCGACAGGGAAGTGTTTTGTGGACACAGCTTTCTGGGGAGGCGTGATTCCTGGAAATCAGGTAGGCCTGCAGCGGACCAGAGAGACTACTGAATCAGGACGAAAGTGAAGACTAACAGCAGACTGCCTCCTCACAGCTGGAGCTATGGCCCATGATCCACGCTGGAGTGGCCGGCTTCAAATGTTTCCTCATCCACAGTGGGGTGGATGAGTTTCCTCATGTTACTGACTGTGATTTACACGCAGCCATGAAGCAGCTGCGAGGCACAGGAAGTGTCCTGCTGGTAACTCAACACAATGTCCACAACATCCACAACATGGTCACGGTTAAATAAAGAACAGGAATGTAACTTTTTCTTTGTGTCCTCCAGTTTCATGCAGAGTTAGATGTTCAGCAGACAACAGAGGAGGCCGGAGGTAAGAGTTATTTCACACTATGCAATAGATAATCTGCCAGAGGCACATCAGAGTAGTCATGTGTAAGTATTTATTACTTTTACACTAAGGTTCTTTATGTTATGACTCTCCAGTATATCACTACCAATACTGTGATGGTAAATCATCAAACTTGGGAATTAATCAACTGATACTGGCCTTCAGTTAGAGGTCATCAGGCTTATATATTTACTGATATGTATTAATATTCACTTTTTTACATAATGCAGAAAAAGATGCTGATAACAACACTTAGAAATAGTACCATCTTTGTTTGTCATGCAGGTACCACAAAGGTGTGTATATAATATTAGTATTCCCTGGGCTGTCTGACAGAAACAATAATACAAGCAAACAAAGACAATGATCTCAACCAGAGAACAGCCTGTAAAGATCCATATAAAATGAGAATATCAACTGATAATGTACATGTTCATAGGTTCAAAATACCACAGTTCTGATAATATATTAGCTTGTATAGATATACTACTATATAAATAACTTGTTTTCATCAACAAATATTGATATGTTCTAATTTTTTTTCCACATCAGACCCTTGTCAGTACACCACCTTCCTGCAGTCCAGGCCAGATGTCATGGAGATGGAGGCCATCCGCACCGTCACAGAGCTCTGCCTGCAGTATCGGTAAGAACATCAATATGATAATAATTAAATATAGCATCATCGTGAGTAATTCTGCATACGATTTGTTTGTATGTGTTGTAACTACTTTTCTCTGCTCCAGGGTGCGATGCCATATAGTTCACCTGTCGTCTGCACAGCCACTGGAGCTGATACAGAAGGCGCGACAGGCCGGAGCCCCCCTGACGGTGGAGACGACTCACCACTACCTGAGCCTGTGTGCTGAGAACATACCTGCAGGGGCCACACAGTTCAAGTGCTGCCCCCCCATCAGAGGAGCTAATAACCGGGTAAATGCAGTAGGATGCAGAGTCAATGAAAAGCTATTTCCACTTTAAGCCTCATAAAAGTGCTTTATCATTCTTTGATGGCTAAGAGATGATTGATTGTGCTAATTCAGGAGCAGCTATGGTCAGCACTGAAAGCTGGGCACATTGACATGGTGGTGTCTGACCACTCTCCCTGCACCCCCGATCTGAAGAAACTGGACAGTGGAGACTTCACTCAGGCCTGGGGAGGAATTTCTTCACTGCAATTTGGTAACTAGAGATTGAATTTGTTTATAGCTCAACAATAAAAAATGAACTTCTAATATGATGACTAATGTTAATCACACCACAAGGTCAATGTAAAAATAAGTAAGAGGTGAAAAGGGCTGCTCAAATCTAATTCAAGCTCTTCTAACACAGTAACATCCAGAAGTAATATTTTGCCTCATCAAATTTACCAATAAACTAAAAATCTTTAATGTCTCCTACTACACATAAACATTACTGTTGCCCCTTATTTATATGTTGCTTTAGAGAAAAGTGTCTGCTAAATGCTTGTAATGTAGTAATAGTGCAGCTCCCCTCAGCTCTGTGGAGCATTTTAGTGCTTTTCAGTCCGTTGTTTTGGTTTTACTGCTCACAGCTTTACTGAATTTGATAAAACTTACTGCTCAAGCTCATTTCCAGCTACAGAAGAAATAATTTTTTTTTAAAAGTCACTGCACACGACCACCCCGGCAAACAGACAAAGGTAACACTGTGCTAGTTTAGCATTTAGCCGTTAGCAGTTGAATTCAGTGTAAACTACACCTGATCTAGTATTTGAGTTACAGTTGTCCAGAAACATGAACTCATTGAAGGAAGATGACAACTCCTGTCTGCTGGTACAAGTATAAAAAATGTCATTCACCAAATTAACTCAAAAAGGTGAAAAAATGTCAGTGTTGCGTTTGCAGCTTTTTCCGATGCCACCAAGCAGATTCAACTAATTAAAGTTTCCACAGTTGACAAGTTGTTATGCAATAATGAAAAATGGCTTCAGTTTTATTCCTATGGGGCCACAGACACACACACACACACACACACACACACACACACACACACACACACACACACACACACAGGTAAACTTCCTGGAAAAATGTTGCCATTCTGCTGAAACAGCATAGACTTAGATGCAGCTGTTAAAATTGATGATGCAGGTAAAGTGGCACATTTAGATCATATTTATCCACTAACAATATACTGTACATATAAATGCCAATAGTTGTATATCTATTGACATTTATATCAGCACTTAATCATTAGCTTATCTCACAGTAAAGTTTCATGCTAGTACAAAAAGCTGCCTTTGTTGTTACAGCTGCAAAGTATGTGTGAACTTTATTTTTTATAATTTTTCACCAATTTAGTTTACCTAACCTGATTAATTCTTAAACTGTTAAAGGTCATCACTGTCCTATTGTCATTGAATGGTGATCTGCACCTGATTGCATTCATTACATGATTCACTCTGCTGGAGATTGACATGAGCCACAGTAGTGAATTGATAAAGTCATGTGACACTATTCTGCTTACAATATTAGTTTTGTTTGGGGGATTTTAATGTATAACTTTATGCTGTGAGTCTCAACGCTGCTGTCACAGAGCGGTGACAGCTTTCACTGTGTGGGATGTGTCTTTATGTGACAGATCCTGTCAACTGAAGGAGACACTAAAATGACTAAAATTCACAAAATAAGTCAGGCCTGTGCAGTTTTACTTGAGTAATACATGCAAGGGGGGCGGATTATTTGTTGCCTCCCTCCTCCCGACGTTAATCCATCTGACAATCATCCACAATGGACAAAGTTCACTGGCAGATAAACAGGAGCTGTGTTCCAGTTTAGGGGACAGAACAATCATTTACTGACACAGTGAGAGAGTCACAGTAGAAGAAGACAAACACTGATGCACCAAGTTTAAATAGAATAATGATTGCCTCACATTGTTGTACTTATATGAAAGGATTAATACACAAAAATGCAAAAAGTCTTTGGTTTTTGGTTTATTTATGGATATTTGTTGCTCTCACCTGTTTTACAGGCTTGTCTCTGTTCTGGAGCTCAGCCAGTGAGAGAGGCTTCCAGTTGTCTGATGTTGTGCGGCTTCTCAGCCGGAAAACAGCCCAGCTGTGTAGCCTCGACGACCAGAAGGGCAGCCTTGTCCCCGGCTATGATGCCGACCTTGTTATATGGGACCCAGAAAGAGAATTTGAGGTTCGTATAGTGAGTAAACACACATTAACAATCACTACACCCTGAATTAACACTGTTTTATCTGCTGTTATAAATTCACAGATTCAAGAAGCAGGTATTCACCATAAAAACAAGGTTGGTAAAATCATTAAATAATGACCAAATGTTATAATTGCGCAAATCTAAGAGCACAGATCTCATATTTGTTTATATTTTTACAGATAACTCCTTATCTTGGCATCACACTGCGGGGGGCAGTGTGTGCCACCATCCTCAGAGGACAGCTGGTGTACAAAGATGGCTCCTTCTGCCCTGAGCCGCTCGGGAAACATCTCCTCATACCTCAGAAGAAGAATCAGGCGCAGCTGTGAAGCACTTCTTCATGTGATGACTGATTTCTCTCACACATAATGAAAGCTATAATTATGTTTTATTATTTGAGAGTTTTAATACTGCAGTTTTTATTAGTGGTAGATCTGTAATAGAACACCTGCTGCTTTAACAGATTGTTCAGCAGCAAAACAATACACAAAGTTCACAAACAGAAACATCAAGAACGTGTTTATGGATGTGATGAGCTAAAAAAAAAAAAAAAAGAATAAAAAACTGAAAAAAAAAAACAAAAAACAAAACGTGGATTTTATAATTGTGCTGTGCATCCAGCTGTTACCTCTTGCATGTGAGGAACACACTACAGGGAGCCTAAAAAGAATAAAAAATATAAAAAATAATGTCCTTAAATAATTCAACTTTTAGTAGGGATTAACAAATTTTCCAGCCATGTTTCATACATTATCCAAATATTAAAGTGAGATCTTCTGTATGAATACAAGAGTGTAGCAGTGTTGTAGTGAAGCCCACAGTCTGTAGTTAATAATTACCAACATGTTGGGTGACTACCTTCAGTCAAAATTGGAAAGCTTTGAGCTGCCCGAGCTCATGAAGCAGCGAGTGTTGACAGAAGAAGCAAAGAGATAAAATCAGAAAATGTTTGTGACAGACTCCTGACCTGAGGACCTCACTGGTCAGACAGAGGGGGTGTGCTCAGCTGAGGCTTTTACTTCACCTCTGTCTGCACAGCTGTTTGTGGATTTGTTGTAGTTGTCACACTGTTGGAAACATGTCGTCCATATCTGTGCCTCCACCAACATGCCTGCAGAAACCGCTGGTGGTCCCTCACCGTCACATGTTCGGACCAGGACCTTCCAATGTCCCTCCACGTATCCTGGATGCTGGGAGCAGTCCTGTGATCGGACACATGCATCCAGAGATATTCGAGGTAACTTAGTGTGATTAGCACTGCATTAAAAACAAGCAGAGCCATAATTTGTCTCTAATTTGTAACATTCTTGTATTGCACTTGAGAATACCTGTGTAATCCTCATCATAAAATAAATATTGTACATTTACATCAGAAGGTTAATTTTTAACGGATTTAATAGACTTTGACTGATCTCACATAATGAACAATTGTATTTTTGATACAATTTGAATGAAAGACTAAAACTTGGAACATGGACAATCTATACACTGTGGATTTGAGAACTTTCTGACACTAATTTGCAGAATAAGAACCAGTTAGTGCTATTTTTATTAAAAATCATTCACAGAAGTAGGGCTGTGTGTTTTTGAAATATTGATTCATTTTAAAAGGGTGTATGTAATGTCAGATACTAGTTAAAGTGTTCATCAGAATTACAGCCTGGTGGATATAGATGGACTGTACAACGAAGGCAGAATAGACCAGAATCTACCTACTGAGGAGACTCAGCAGTTGGAGTTTAAGTGGCGTTCCTGAGAAATTTTCTTTGACACTGATGTGGAATCAGCCATTTCCCATGTAGTGGTTTGCTAGGTTGAATAAAAAAGGGCCCACTATGTCCAAAATGTCTCCTCAGCTTGGTGAAGGTGGTGGAAAGCGTGAGTATTAGCCAAGTTGACACCTTGATGGAGAATGAATCCATTGCTATCATTTAAATTTCCCCATTGTGTGACTATTCTAAAGGATCATCTTATGTTAATCAGTGGCTTTGAGCTTCACTGTACAAATTTAAAGGTTGTAGCTAAACACAGTTAAGAGCACACTCTGATCTGTCTGCTGCTGATTGAAGGTAACAGAATAGTATAATAAAGGTAATATGTTTTTTTTCCATTTCACTTTACAGATAATGAGTGACATCAAAAATGGAATCCAGTACATGTTTCAGACTCAGAACAGAATGACTTTAGCTGTGAGCGGCACCGGTCACACTGCTATGGAGTGTGCCATCTTCAACACAGTGGAGTGTGGGGAGAGCGTACTGTCTGCAGTGAATGGGATATGGGGAGAGCGAGCAGCAGAGATGGCAGAGAGGATAGGTACTTTAACATCACTATGACATGATGGTAGTAAAAAAATGTGGAAAAATCATGTTGAAATAGCTTGTATGTCAATCCACCAGGTGCAAAAGTAAATACCATTGTGGCGCCCCCTGGAGGCTACATCTCTAATGCAGAAATTGAGCAGGTATTGTGACCTAACATCTCAGTTGTTAATTACTCATTTCTGTGAAGGCTGCAGTCTGAGTGATCACACTGTTATCTCACCTCAGGCCTTATTAAAATACAGACCGGTCGTGTTCTTCCTCGCACATGGGGAATCTTCTACTGGAGTCTTGCATCCATTAGATGGCATTGGAGAGCTGTGTCATAAGTAAGACACACCGCTCACACCTGTCACATCACATCTTTAACAAAAGATAAGTAGGTGACAGGTGATGTGTTGTGATTTGTGCCTACAGGTACGACTGCCTGTTTCTTGTTGACTCTGTGGCTTCGATAGGAGGAGCCCCTCTACACATGGACAAGCAAGGTTTAGTGTGAAATCCTTCTGAATATTTCTATCTGATGAAAACTATCCTTGATACTGTTTTGATGCAGTGACTGTTTTGATGACACAAATATATACTTATTTTATTATAAATGTCTGTATTGACAGGGATAGACATCCTATACACAGGCTCTCAAAAGGTTCTGAATGCTCCACCGGGTACAGCACCCATCTCCTTCAGTGAGAGAGCCTGGTGAGATCTGCATATACTTCACATTCCTGCCGGTAATGGATTAATATTCAAGATGAAATGTGAGTTAAAGTCTCTGTTTGTCCACAGCCAGAAAATATTCAACCGCAAGACTAAACCTGTGTCATTCTTTTTGGATTTGAGTTGGCTTGCAAACTACTGGGGATGTGATGGCAAGCCGTCAAGAGTGTAAGACATGTGCTTTGTTTCACGCATAAAGGAACTGATCACATTTCACATAGTGGTGTCATTTTAAGCTGTGCTAGTTGCTCTCATCTTCATTGTTTGCTCTCTACAGATATCACCACACAGGTCCAGTCACTGCTTTTTACTCTCTGAGGGAGAGTCTGGCTGTCCTTGCTGAAGAGGTACGACGTGTGGGAAAATATTTGTCTGTATTTTACCTGCACATGGAGTTAGAACAAAATATACAATTACAACCACAAGGCAAACATATGAATTAACCTTTAGCTAGTTGTAATGTCATTAGTAATATCATTGTCTCCATTGATATGACTTCTTTTTCTAAGGGTCTGGAGGAGTCATGGGAAAGACATCAGAAAGTGGCAGAATATTTCCACAATGGTCTGGAAAGCATGGGCCTCAAACTTTTTGTCAAAGTAAAGGTGAGTTTAAAGTTTGAATACACATCAATACATTTATTTACATTTATTCACACAATCAGTGCTAAACCGTATTGAAATGGTTGTTACAGAAAGCGAGACTGCCTACTGTCACAACTATCGTTGCTCCTCATGGATACGACTGGAAAGAGATCACAACCTACATCATGAAAACACATAATTTAGAAATTTCTGGAGGACTTGGACCATCGGTTGGCTTGGTAAAAAAAAAAAAAAAGATTATGTGTCCATATACCTTGACTAGTGTTCACCAAAGAAGTTGCTTGAGTCCTGCAGAGCCTAAATCCCAGATGTGTTTGGTCTTTCCAGGTGTTGCGTGTGGGGCTGATGGGATGTAACAGCAGCAAAGCCAATGTTGACATGGTTCTGGCAGCACTGAAAGATGCTCTGAAACACTGCCACAAGAGCAAAGTGTGACATGTCACTGCTGGATGGTACATACATATTCCTGAATCAATGGTACTATTATACAAAAGATTCTATTTGTAGAAATAAATGATTTTTTCTCAATCTGATTAAATGTCTCAAATGTTTCCTATTCTCATAGTGCTGTGTATGACATCTTTACTGTCTACTAGTGGACAGTAATTTATTTACTGTTTTATATAAACACATGATATAAAACATGTGTTTCTATCTAAATGGTATGTTTGTTGCACTTTACATGTACAATAGAGATACTGTATCCTGCTCCCTTTCCTGGTTAACAGTGGACTTTCTTTTTACCCCATTCATATTGAAACTTTATTTAACTAAGAGATATTTAATTCAACAACAACTACAAATACTTATGCTAACAAATAAAGATAGATATTACACAAGAATTACACAAGAATTGAAATACTGTAAATTAAAATAATCTAAATACTACTCAGACATGTTTCCGTTTAACTTCAAATAGATCATCAATAACAGTGGCAAAGTATGTATTATGTAAATACTTGAATTTTTCATGAGTTAAACAGTGTGAAATCAAGATAAAGACATTATATAACACAATGAGTGAAAATTAGATAATATTTAATATTACATCTCCAGTGATAAACCTACAAAATAAATGTATTTTCCTATATACTTGTTCATGAAAATCAAAGTTTTAACATAACAGCTGAGGATTAGATTTTGCAAAGAACATTTTTTCCATCAGAAACTTATGATCATAACCTTCATGAGTGCAGGTTGTTGCAGAAGAATTTAACTTGACAACATTAGTTTTAACTGGATGTACCTAATAAACTGGATGAATATGCAGTAGGATGTTCAATCCATGTTTTGTTGTTCACTTTTCTGGATTATTTCAATAAAGATGTGTCAAATATACTGGTAGAGGTGTGTATCTGTGACATGGATGTTTTTTTAAACTACAGCTGTTCTCCAGTCCAGTAGGTGACAGTGTAACAAGATTTGTCAACCGGAAATAGGAGGAAGTGGAAAAGGAAAGTGCGTCATCAAAACTGTCAGTGAGATTCAGGAAAAGGCGGGTAAATACCAGCGGACCGTCTACTGTCTGTTAAACTGTCGACGGTCCTGATAAAACAGTCACCATCATGGCGTGTAAACGAGGGGCGCTCATTGTGCTGGAGGGGGTGGACAAAGCTGGAAAGACAACGCAGTGCAACAAACTGGTGCAGGCGCTGCAACAAAGCGGTCGCCCCGCAGAGATGATGAGGTTCCCCGGTGAGGACGGATACTTGTTATTGTTTGTCTTCTCTGGGGAGTTTAACGTCAAACGTATAACTCTGTATCGTGAATATAACGTGTCGTGGTGTTGTTTGTCGGTCCAGACAGGACCACAACAATCGGAAAGTTAATCAGCTCCTACCTGGAGAAGAAGAGCGACCTGGAGGACCACACCGTCCACCTGCTGTTCTCCGCAAACCGCTGGGAACTGGTGTAAGACTCTTGTTTTTATTGTGGGAAAAATACTTTAACGGTTTATTTCACAGGAAATGCCAACAACACACTGAGTTTAGATATTATAGAAAGTAATATTTTAATTGAAAACAGTATGTTGAGACTGAGTGGGATTTATCTACATTGTAAATTAGTCGCCGTCTTTAATGTTATTAATTCCGCCTCCTTGGATAATTGAAAACGTCTCGTATGAAAAATTTATCTGTACGACCAAATAACTAAAAGACGTGTTTCCATAAATTAGTTTGCAGGAAGTGTTAGACAAACACTGTTTTATAAAATGTGCAGACACAGCTGTGATTTCTTGCTTTTCCCACGATGACGCTGATGAGCTGAGAATCAAAGCGCATTGTTCACTCACCTGCAAAGGCTCAAGGGAAATGACTGGTTTCTTCATGTGGCTATATGTTATTATCAAGAAACTCTGGGCATTTCCTGTTTAGTGTATAATACTTTCTTAAAAATAAGAGTATGGAAATATACTGCACCGTTTAGTTTGTTACACGCAGTTTGACAGGTTATAGTATGTGTATGCATTTGCAAACTGGAGCAGTGTTTGTGTCATTATCTCACTTCATATATTCTATGTAAATGCATGTAAGTAAATGAACACTAGCGTAAAAGTGTCACCAATTTCTGCTGGTTTTAGGCAAATTTCATGTTAATACCAAAACCCTGTGATGAATTGATGATGCCATATCAAGAAACATCAGTTTTAGTCAAGTCCTGATATATTTGTGTTCCTTAAAACCATATTGTTGGTTAAAACCATGTGCCATAGTATTACACAGTGTGATGTTTACCTTAATTTTTTTAATGTAAATCCTGTTTAACTAACTACAGTTATAAACTTGTGTTCAACTTTTTATAGAAACGTTTTTTATAAACTCGCCAACTATATATTGGTGCAAGCACCTGGAGCTAAGAGGCTGACGAGGTGAAGAAACCAGGACATAACAAACTCAAGAACACATTGGTGGTTTTGGTGTTTTTATGGGATTCATGGATAGTAACAAAAATATAGAATGTCAGGCATGTTGTGTAGAAATGTACACAGCGGTACTCCTCCTTTCTGCAGCTGAATGGGTTATAAATGAAGCAACTGTCAGCGTCAATGGCAGGTGCCTATTATATTATAGCATTAAATTTCTTATGCAGCGTAATAAAATAATTCTGACCTACAGACCTTTAATGAAGAAGAAGCTGCAGCAAGGGACGACTCTGGTTGTTGACAGATACGCCTTCTCTGGAGTAGCTTTCACCAGTGCGAAGCCGGTGAGTGTTTTACTAGCTGTTCAAACTCTGCATCCATCAGATAGTATCATTACGTGTGTTATGAAAGTGTTGTCTCTCCTCCAGGGATTCTGTCTGGACTGGTGCATGAAGCCTGACGTGGGGCTGCCAAAACCGGACCTCGTAATGTTTCTGCAGCTCAGCCCTGCTGACGCTGCTCTAAGAGGTCAGTATGGAGAGGAGAGATATGAGACCAGCGCTTTCCAAAAAACAGTCCAACAGAAATTTGAACATCTGATGAAAGATACTTCAGTCAACTGGCAGGTACGACTCGGGCCTTGATTGCCAATTTATTCTCAGTTCAAACATTCAATAATTAAACTGACCACACACTGATGAGCCACGACAATTGCAGCTTATTTGTGTATTTAATTTATGTTTTGATCCAAATTGTCTCCTGTAGGTAATTGATGCTTCCCAGAGTGTTGAGGAAGTGCACGAGGATATCACCAACCACAGCCTTAATGCCATCAACACAGCTCAGAATCTGCCACTTGGAGAACTATGGAAGTGAATTTAAACCAGCTTGGTTTAACGAATTAAGAATTCCAGTAATTTTTGTATGTAATGTTTTACTACCATCACATTTGCACATCGTATTTTTTTCTTTTCATTTTTTGCTTGGGACTACTTGATTGACAGCGCAAGAGGAAAGCTTTAGCTTATTCTTAAATCGAAGAGAGATACAGGTGTGAAATATCAGATTTGGATTTTATTTTTAGTTTTTAATCCTCTTACATCTCTATTATTCTCGCACCTGTCTATATATTGTTGATTGAATAAATAATCCTCAAATTAACTAGTGTATATGTCCCGTCTTGGCAAGGATACTTTGCATGAATAATTAATACAACTTGTCTGCAGGTTTGACTAAATTTGGTTTCATTACAGGCTGTTACAGACTTCAGTTATTAGTGACAAACCGCGTAAGCCATGGGCATTATGAACCATTGTGTTCTATACAACATAAAACTGTTATGGCAATTTTACTTATGGAGTCAGGGAAAGGCACCATATCACTTCAGAATAAACATTTAAAGTGTTAAGACTCAAATGGAAACAAGTGTATGTGAAGATGTGCATACAGATTTTTATCCTGAGCTCCTGCTACGGCTTCCACCAGGCAGTCTCAATGTCGGATACAGAGAGCAATTAGAGGTTGAAGAACACTGTGTGACACACACTGACTACACCATTGGAGCTGGACTGGCTCAAGAGGTCTCCAAATAATGTTCATCCCCTCAGGCTTCCCTTCTGATACAGAGAAGAGACCGAGAATCTCTCGCCTTCTGTCGAGAACAGTAAATCATTGTTCATGTTTCTCACAGGGAAAGGATCTCAAACTCTTCGTCCTCTGAATCAAAGAACCGTTCCAATCGATCCGAGTCTGAGAAATCTGCAAAGGGAGTATGGATACATTGGAAAAAAGTTCAATTAAATATCATGACATTTCTTTCTTTTCTTTTTGAATATGTTCAAAAAACTAAGCAGTTTATTCACCAGGAGTAAGGTTAAGGGCGTCCACGCTGACCATGTGAGATGGCTGACTGTCTACTAGTTCAAACATGGGCAGGCCTCCTCTTTTGCAAGACAGCTAGAAAAAGAGAACATGTCATTGTGTCATCATCACTTCTGCTTCATCATGATGCTTTTAATCATCAGCGAGCTTTCTATAACAGCAGTAGACGAGTTCAGGGAGCAACAAAAAGAGCAGTGTTCGTACAGACAGACGTACCCTTCTTATGCGCATACACCAGTCGTCAAACTCGTCCTCTGTTCTGCAGAAGAAACCCTGGCAGACACCAGAAGAAAAAAAAACAAACAACAACAACAATCAGCTATGGAACATCTTAGTTGCTGTAAAAAGTTTTCTGACTGCTCACACTCACAATTAACAATGGGCTTTAGTTTGAGATACAAAAGCTCTGTGCTATAAATTCCTGCCTGCCATTCCTACCGCTGCGATGGATGGGTCCAGTTCACAGATGTGCATACGACAGGGTGGGTGCTGACAATGGTACGTCTCATCAGGGACCTGGATGTCTTCACATGGCTCCACTGCAGGCTGTGTGGTGTGTGGGTCTAAATAGATGAGTTCCTCTCCTGGAGAAAAAAAAAAAAAAACATTTTCTTTTTCAGAGAACAGATTTGACTGCTCAGTGAAGAATGAATGAGGTGAGTATGAGTTTGTTTGCAGTGTAGAGTTAGGGATTTTTATCCACAAAACACAAAGACAAGACGTACCCACATAACCAATGAAGTAATGGGCACTGTTGGGTTTCCCCCCAATAACACCCAGGGACTGAGGCAGCATGAAGCATTGCTGTGAAAAGAGACAAGAGGGTTTATCTCACCCCAGCTGTAGCTGAATTTGCCTCACTGTTACTTTAAGCACCAGTAATTTGACATTTCTATTAAATTTATTACAAACAATCCTAAGAAATCATCCAAGGCCTCTTGGGGTTTTGGTGAGAACGAGCTGTGAACACAACCCTGTCATCAGCTTATGAAGCTGTTAGTATACACTCGCTTATTTATGAATCCTACAGATGCAAAACATAACATAATATTCATCAGCAGTGGTGTTTAAGTCATGTATTCACTAGTTTACTGAAAACACCTGCCTTCAGCTAAAAAAAAAAAACAATGCTATGAGAGCTATTAGTTGTAGTTTGGTCAATCAAGAAAATCAGTAAAGTTTCATTTAAAAGCCGTGGAGCTCTGTAGAGCTGAGAGGAACAGCATTGTACAAGTAGTCATGTCCAGTATTGATTATAGCTGCTTTTAGGAACTTGGCAGATCGTTCGAACGTTTGCAGTTTACACCGGAGACAAATCATATTAAGAAGTCACATGGAAGGTTGATGTAAAACCAAGTCAATACAATGTACGCTGGTGTACAAACCTGATGATTTAGTGTTACTTAAACACACTCTACAATGTCTTTAATTGTATAGTGCACATATCCTGACTGAACTTCATTACCACAATTTATCCAGTGTATGTTTTGATCTTTGTTTTACGTGTTACTCACACTAGAAGTTGACTTCCATTATCATCCCTCGAGGAGCAGCTGAAACTACATCAACGATGTGTTGCACAAACAAACTAGTATTTGGCGCCAACCAACCATGTTTTGCCAAAGAGTTTGAGAGCATCCAGATCGTTTTTATTTGTCTGATATATGTTATTGTTATGTGCTAATGCACACAGACTACAGTTTGAAGTCTGTATTGCATCGATTCCTATGAATAATGTAACTGACAGCAATCAATATTGATTTTAACACCGATAAAAATGCACTTTCACCATTTTGTCAATAACAACGTTTAACAGGTTTAATCGCGCAAGATTTCTAGTCTCCAATAGTAAACTCATATGACTGGATGAATAAGTATTTTAAGACAGAAACACACAAGAGTGAAGTGTCTCACCTTGAGGGTTTCAATGTAGGCCTCATTTATATCACTAAGGCCCAGCCTGAGGGGGATGAGCAGCACCAGTGGTTTCCAGAGAGCTGTCTCCTCCTCAGCCAGGGCACATGCACCCTCCAGGCAGCCGTTGAGCTCCCCCACCCCCTCAGCTTCTGCGGCAACATCCAGCCAGGGCATACAGAGACGCTCTGCGGTAAAAAAAAAAAAAAATCATTAACTACTGAAAAATTGTGACTGTGTTCTACAAAACAAGATAAATGTTTCAGGTTCAGTTTGACGTCTACTGTATGTTAGGCAAACCACTGAACTGGGTCATGCAGTCGACTCTAGAAACATGCTCTTTGTGGAGTAAAAATACTGACACTGAACATTCAGCTACTTTGTGTTTTTTACCAAACAGCGATCAGGCGGCAATCAATCTGACGGAGGCTTTTCTAAAGAATCTTTCCATCTCTGCACAGTCCACAGTTTAAGCTGGTGTAGAAATACTGCAGTGACGTTTGACCTGCTTATTCTGATGAATGATAACAGTAAAAAAAAAAAAAAAAAAGTTGCGACACAGCTGCACTCACTGATCTCCTCGATGACCACAGTGTTGTCCATCGCCACGTGTACAACTAATCTGCTCCATGTATCAAACACTGCCAGCTTCCTAAAAGTGAGACAGCACATTGAGACACTTTGACATTGACTTTTATTCATTTGGCAGACATGTCCGTCCATAGCTCTCACTCATGCATCCAACAGATTTGTTGACCTTGAGAAAAACAATGAATAGATAATAACTAAGGATGCACCAAGTCAGAAATTCTGGGATGATAACAGTTTTTGAAAATAAGAATATGGCAAATACCTGATTTTTTTGTTGCTATTACTATGTTTTGTTATTATTGATTCTGATAAAAAAATAAGTGAATTATCTTGAGGTCATCCAGGTCATTATTACACACCTTACAGTGAACTTACATCCTGCTGTACAAATTCATGAAAACAGTCTCTAATAACTTGATTTGTCCCTGAGACGATGTAATAGTCCCACAATTGTATTTTTGCAAGTTGTCTCACCTCTTTCTAACTGTCTATACAGTAAGTTGACATTTTTCTCTCACTTCTCTCTCACAAGCCACATTTGTGTACCTTTCTACATCATACTACAGCCGTGTGCAGCCAGTTGCATCTGTGTATGTACCTTAAATAACCAGAACAACGGCCACTGACATGGATTCAGTCTCATTTACTGACAGGCTGAGTGTAGTCAACAAGGATAATATTGGCCGATACTGATATCTGACTAATGCATTGGTGCATCCCTTAACAAATAAGTTGTTTGTTTACAGTTCAGACACCTTGATCTTTAGGCTAAACTGTAAAAATACCAATAATTCTTGGACTCCAGCTTTTCAAATGTGAGAATTTGCTACTTTTGTATTTCTTATGACTGTAAATCAAATGTGAAGACTTGTGTTTGGTATTTTAAAGATTTTACAATAACACATTTAATAAAAACACTTCTAGCTTTAAAATAGAGAATCTAGAACCACCTTTCATCTTCTTCACAGTACTTACTTTAGAACCTGGGCGACTGTGTTTGGTCCATACCACTGGCCTATGGGCTTTCCCTCTCCAACTCCCATTTGAGCTGCAAGATTCAGGAACATGAGAGCAAGTCTAACAAACTGTTTCAGGACTGGTTGAGTGAGCTCTTCATATAATTGGAAGGGTTTGAAGGTCACTACTTACCGATTTGATGGATGGAATAATAGCTGTCTTTTTTGTCAATGAAGGCGTTGAGAATACTGATGTACTCTTCTCTTTGTTTCTGGCCTCTGGCCCATCTCCAGTCTGAGAACAAAAAAGCAGTTATCATGTCTGTGTGAAGCAACCTCTGTTTTGCTGTCGTCTACTCACTGGTGAAGAGCTGTTAGTGTCACACAGTGATAATATGCTACAAAAAAGATGTATATATCCTTGTTTATGTATCTTTTAAAGTTGTCTTACCTCTGCCTAAATGTCTACACACCAAGGCCTCGCCCAGGATCATCTGGCCGCATCGTAACATGCATCCCCATCCTGTGTCTGATGTTGGTCCTGTCCCACCTGCAACACATTCAACAAACATCCAAGAAATCCGTTTTGAAACTGGAAGTGAAAACCCAGATGAGTCAAATCTCAAACCTCACCAGGTGCGGCCGAAGATCTCAACTGAAACACATCTGCTGACTTCACTTACCAATCGGTGGGAAGTTTTTTCTGTACGTGAACCACAATCGTGAAGTGACATCTGATAAAATTGCATCTTTTTCTGTGCGAGGAGAAAAAAAAATTCACAATACATCCAGAGAGTAAAGTGTATATTTGTGAAACTTATATGTAATACATACAAGGTAGATTTAAAAAAGCCCTACCTGTGAGCGCATTGTATTCTTTCCCTAAGATCCACACAGGATCTGAGGTCTCAGGAAAATCTTCAAACTCTCCAAAGCGAAGTGTGTCATACGTCAAAGTAGCTGCAAAAGAAGACATGTTAACTGTTAGCTGGTGGAAAATAAAAAAGGGACACAGTGATGTGATGTGTTGTTTATCAGTAACAGGTTGATATAAATGGAGTTATGTACCAGGGAGTAAAGCTGGAGTATCCATTAGCTGCTGGACAACAGTCCCAGGCACTTAGAGGAGGATGTTCTGTATAAATCTATCTATATAAAGTATCTGATGCTTCATTAGCTTAACATGGGTCTCACTTTATATGTAAGGGAGCAACTGTAGGAGGAATCCCTCTGTAGAATAAAATCATGTACTAAGTTTCAAATTCTTGCCACATGCATTTCATAGAAAAATATTAGGAAAATGATAGTTAGGGAAACCTTATACTCTACTCTAGGAATTTAGTGCTGTACTTTCATAATGTTGGACAACTTGCCAAAAACAGATGGAAACAGATACTGTAAGAAGGTCAAATGTGCTGTAGCAGAGCCAAAGATACCCTGATCTTTAATCCCTAGTAGGAGAAAAGCTAAAAATGCATGAGGTCTAACTTTGAAATGTCTTTCACACCGTAAGAAGACATTTGTAAAGCAGATTTGTACAGGCTGCAGTCATGACACATGTACACTGAACTTTATGTGTAACATTAGTGGAAGAATCTGAAAAATCCCTCTTGTGTAAGTAGCTGGTAATGAGTAGGATAATAAATAAACCAGTAGGTCCTTTTAATAAAGTGTCATTGCAAAATGCAATCTCAGTAAGAGTAAGTATCTCTCCGGACTTGTCACTGGAAACATCAGGCGCTCAGCCAAGTAAAAGACTGGGAACAACAGTAACGGACACCGTTTAAGGGGACACTTCCTCCTCAGAAAATAAAAACATGTTTTGCACAAGTGGTGCCTGTTTATCATATTCATCCAAACAAGTTGTTTGGAAAAAATATTTCTGAAAAATGTTTGTATTAATAAATATAAAAAGACCACCGTGACTGACGACAGATGGGGAAAGTTGAGTTGCTAGCTCCCTACCTGTCACTTACTTGGCTCAGACGCAGAGAGCTGTGACTTACAGGTTTTATGGCTACAGTTAAAAGAAAGAGAAAACGAAAAGCAACAGGAAGTCTACTCGCTTTCTCCAAGTCCTGTTTACTTTTTTTCGTTTTTTACTTTATACCCTCTCAGGAAACTAATAGCATTCCCGGGGCTAAAAGTAACGTAGCATTACTGATGTGATGGTGACAGTGCAACGACTGGGATGTTCGTTTTGGGCGTAACGTAACGTTAGCATAAACAGTCAAACCAAGGACAGGAGGCAAATTAATGAGAGCGAAACTTCACAGAAATATATGTCATTAACACAGATTTTATAACGAAAACGTACAGAGAAGTTATGCGGCTGTACAACCAGCTGTCAACGCGGAGAAACCGCCACATTTACCAACAACAGCAGGCTAACGTCAGTTAGCAGTTAGCTTTAGTCATCACTTTAGCAGGCTAACGTCACCGAGGCTACAAAGCAATAAGGGTTTGTGTTGGACTGGCGCCTGGAAATGGCAATCCTGTTCGTGACAGAGCGGGGGTTTTGTTGCCAGGGACTATTTAGTGATATTATGATTATTTTGTAGTTAGATTAGCTGTCTAAGGGAGAGAAAAAATGTTATTTTGTTGTAAAAAATCTCGTTTACCTGCATCCATCCCGACGGTCTTCACCCTATCTTGTTTGTTGTTCTCTGCACTTCGACACGCTGGACCAATGGGAAGAGAGTCCTGCTTAGGAATTCCGAAGGAGGCGGGACTTTTCCTACGACGTCCAATAAGACGAGAGAGGCGGAGTTACAAAGGTCTAACCAATCAGCGACGACTGACGTATCCATCCCGTTGAAAACAGTCGACGGTGCGTTCAAGTTACAGTTCAATTTTTCCATTTACCAGTTTCCTAAACCTTAACAAACGTTGACAAAAAAGCTTGTAAAGGCAACAATATGATCTGTGGTGTCTGCCGCTATAAAAATATCTTAGATTCTGTGGTAATGATATGGCAAAATTATAAAAATTGGGTTGAAATAAATGTAGAAATAATTACTATTGCTGTGTGACTGTCAGAACAGGTTCAATAACATTTACATTCATAAGGTTCTTGACATTTTCTTTGACAATCCTGTCAGTGGAGCACATTTAAAAGATGCGTTAATATATATGCGACAATCAAACAAGTAACTGCATTCAAAAACAATTATAAGATATATAATATATGTATCATTAAATTCATCAGAAAGACACTTTGACTGTTTTGATCACTATTGGAAAACAAACGCAAACTCTTGCACAGTTTATGAAATAATTACAGCTGCAGACCTGTAGAGGGATAGTTGTAACAACCATTTATTAATGTTAATATATTTACAGTTGCAGATGACTCACAAACATTTGTTTATTTTCTACGTCACCTAGTGCTAATACCATATAAAAGTGAAATTATTCATGGAATAAAATCCTACTCATAAACTGAAATGTTGTCAAAGTGCTCAAAACGCAGAGGAAGCATTCCTGCTGTCACAGAACAATAAAAACAAATCAAACTGCCCCATGGTGAACAAGAAAGACACAACAACTGCATTGAATGCTGCAGTGCTGTCTGAAATACAGTTTGTAAAAGTCACAGGGTCAATTTATTAGACTCACCAGACACTGAGGAAGGGGGCAAAGGAGTTTTACTTACTTAAAAAAAAGAGAAAAAAAGCGAGACCGATTTGATAACAATTAATTACAACACTTTTAGTTAAGCATTAATAGAATGTCAAAGTGTGTTACTTCCACATTTGGTCATATGTTATACTGTGCTTATATTATATTACTGACACATTTATATGTGTCTGCTTTTCTGTTGTGATAGTGAATTAACAGTTGTTGACTGAGAAAATTCCTTCTGCTAAAGATTTGTGTTTCTCCAAACTGACTCGTCAGCCCTGCTAGATACTAGCTATTGTAATGAGAAAAATAAAACCCTCAAATAGAGATGGGATTGTTGTTCCCAAAAGTTACAACAAAATATAAATCTGTTGTGAGAAAAAAAAAAACCCATAACCCTCCTTCAGCAAAGAAAAAGGAAAAGCATAAACCCTTTCCATTTTCTGAACCACAGATTTTCCTACAGCCTTTTACTTAGAGGAAAATATGATGTATTTTTCCATTTATCTAGTTTTCACTCGTCTGTTGGTGAGCGTATGACATCCAGATGAGAAGTGGAGATGTTTGTAAGACCAAGTCTTCATGAGTGGCTTTGAGACATTCCCAGTTTGTGGCAAAATATAGTAGGTACCATTTTTAACCACTAGAGGCAGCCAGACTCCTGCCAAACAGGCATGGACATGTCAAATTGTGCAGTTTTTGGAAAACGAAAAGTGAAAAACATTAACAAGTGATTGTGTACATCCACTTCAAACGTGTGCCAATATACTTGAAAGACTTTTACTAATAAATTAAGTCCACCGCATGTGAAGAGATCGATGTTCCTCATTGAAGGCTCAGTGCAAATGAGTGTAAACATAATCCAGCGCGGTGGATGCTTCAGTGGAGCGATGTCGTTGGTCAGTCTGCTGCGAAACCAGCGCCTGACTTATGTCTTTCACTTCTCCCTGAGCAGGTACAACACGATGGCCTTCAGATAGTGTCCGAAGGCACAGGCGGCCGTCACCAGCCAGTGAGAGCGGAAGCTGGGATCAGTGTTCACCACGCATTTTGTTACATCCGCCTGTAAAAAGCAGAGAGGAAAGAAGGTCATACACAAACTCTGTTTCTGACATAAAACAATATAGAGAAAAGTCCAATTTGAAGCAAATGTTCTGAGAGTGTTTTACACAGCTGTATAAATCCAACACTGCAGCATCAACAACCAACCCACAAATATGTTATTCCAGAGCCGAGCCCCACATTATAGTCCCAGCTATGCTTACTCCAACAACCTACTTATATAACTAGAAAACCTTGATAGAGAATGAAATACCACAGACAGGACAGTTTAGTGTCAGCACTGACACTGAACACTCTGCAGATCCACCTGGTCCTTCATATTACAAAATGTCATTAAGGTTTCCTACATGTTGACGTGATCATCTCTCTGTGTGGAAATATTACAGCTTGTTTTCAGACTGCAGCTGTGATAAAAACATGCCCCTTATTTGTGCTTTGTGAGGTCAGTTATACAATGCGTTGCTCTTCATTTGGTCACACTCCACTTATTTTCTGAACACAGCCAAGTTGGGTGCTGTGTTTCTGAGTACCCCGACGATCACTGCTCTGTTTGGTTGTTGCTCTCGTTCCAGTGGAGCAGAACGCAGACACAGGCATGTTGCCAGGCCTCGTTGCTGCATGTGTGCTGAGTTTTATTTTATTGTTTCTGCAGGATTTTATCAGACAGGCTTTTCCCATTAACAGGAATCCACAAAAGACGCAATCTGAGGCAGAGGCTCAAGTTTATGCATTGCTGTTTGTGGATGTGCACTTCCTCCTTTATTATGATGTGGCTAAATCAATAAAATTTTAATTCTGGGTTCAATGCATTTCACTGCATTGCAAAACAAAACAAGTATAAACATGAAAAGTACGACATGAAAACAAGAAAATCCAGAGCAGTTAGCTGATTATTTCAGACACAGTGTGATAGTGCTATAATGTTCTAGTTGATTTTTAACAACACTACTAAATTGTCTACAGATAATGAAGTTAAAGTAACTTAAATGACAATGAATGAAATGAAATAATTTTGATCATCACTCAAGAAAAAAAAAAAAAACATTTTCTAGTAAAGTGCCAACCAACCAATTTAACAATTTAATTCTCACTTAGTATCTGTGATAAATTATCATGTACTAATTTTCATTTTATCAAGAAAATGACCATCATATTAACTGACTTGAAAGTAATGATATTTGCCATGCCATATTTTATTTTTTATCCTGTCTTTTCAATCCCTGCATGATATTGTTACATAATATTCCTATATTATCCATGTTGGGACTGTTATGATTTGCTATGACACTGAACTAAATAGTCTTGGCAGAAACAGGAGCACACACACACCGCGTCTCCTAAGCTGCTATATATGTTCAAGCAGCCACACAAACAAGTAATCAAGTAAAAAATAAAAAGATCCCCTTACCCAGCCTCCTCTCCTTTTTAACCAGGAGGTCAGACTCTTGCGGACAAACTCTCCCATGCAGTCAACAATGGTATGGACCATTGCTGGATGTCCGTGGCGTACGCAGTCCACAGCCAAGGCCCCGGCCACAGCGTACAAAGAAACCACCTTTCCCCATGTTACACCTGAAAAAAACACACAAGTAACAAAGCTTTTAGAACAAAACACATTACATCTAATCCTTATTCAAAGCTTTATCCACAACATCTGCATTCTGTTATCTGATGTATGAACACGCTGATTCTTTTTGACCAGTCGAAATAGGTTTATGGCAGAAAATGTCTCTGCATGTCAGCAGCTCTCTTCAAAGATGAATGAAGAAGTTATAAAAGTAGAGCAGCAGCCAGGCATTAGAGCCGCATGCCTGTCTGTCCCACAAAGAAGAAAACCCAAACACACGGCTCGGAGCAGCAGTCAGGCAGTACGCCTCGCTAGATTAGTAAGAAGATCATTTTTCCAACATTATTCGTGTGTTGAGCAAAAGTTTCTGCCATCAGACCATTTACAGTCAAAGCCTGAGACTATTTCTATAGTGTTTATACGTCCAACACACACAAAGGGAGCCTGGACTCAATTCATCTTCTGTAACTGTCATCTGATTCATTCCTAGAATCTCATAAACGGAGGTCATGTTTCTCTTTAACACTGAAATCTGGAATTTGCAGGACAGTTCTCTGCATGCACTGTTAATACCGCTGCTCTCTGTGAGTTAAGTGGAGATTAAGTCAAAGTTTATCTTTTAAAAAAACAAAAGACATAAAATGTTTAGATTAGGATCAACATTAATATTTAGGACAAATATCCTGTTTGGTGAAAAAAAATGAGACTGCCTGGTTTTAGATATCATCAGTGACAAAACACATTCCATGTAATCTCTAAAATCTTAAAGTAAAATATTGCAAAATGTCTTTATCATGTAAATTAGTTAGTAAGAACATCTGGGTACCCAAACACAATATATCTTTGTTTTTATAACGGAAAGTGAATCATATTTTCTGTATACACTTCCAGTTTGACAGAGATCAAGAACAAGCTGAATGGGCTGAAAAGAAAACAATAGTTGAATGATGACTGATTTCAGCAGAGGCTGCAGAGATATTCTGACTTTTAGTTTCCAGTATGGGTCAGACTTGAAGAATGCTAGCTCCTACACAACATTTCCCAAAATGCAACGGTGCCTTACCAAGCTTGGTACCCACACACCTCGAACTGTACACCCCCAGCCAGGGTGGGCACTCTGCATGACCTTTGTCTGTGTCAGCGTGGCTTTATATGAGATCCCATCTCTGGTGTTAAGTTAACTAGGATTATGTTGTGTATAGACTAATACAGTCCGCTTGTGCTTATGGTAAGAGCAAAAACAACACATGCTAGTGTACCAACAGGATGCCTCATCGGAGAGAAAAAGCAAGCCCTTGTGGCAGAAAAATAAAACTACACCAGTGGTTTATTACAGTACTTCCATTAACTGTGGGAGAGAAATTTAAACCTACATTAACTGCGTATTTATTTATTTAGTGCTGTTTTAGGTCCACACAAACTCTCTTGGGAAATATCGGCCTTTTCAGCAGCTGTGGAACATTTCAACTGTGGTCACTTGCTTCTTGATAACTTTCCATGCCATTAGGTGCTGGACATATAGTTAGTTATACATTAGGTTTATCTGAATTGTTTTCCCTGAAAACAGCTGCATTTGGTCGTAAAAACTTACAACAATGATAAGTTGTGAGACTATGTCAAAACAATGTTAAACTTGCTAAAAATCACAGTAAACCAGAGAGGAACTGAAAGTTTTCTGTGGGTTCAACACGAGTGACAACTTTCAAACTAAAAGCCAGTATTTTAATCTGTTGTTAACACATGAATGCTTTCACAATAAAAAAAGGCATCTCATCCTGTGCTGCTCCGTGGTGTCACATGTTGGATGTAAGAGGATATTTTAGTTGTAGTTTATCGGTGCATTGTGGAAAGCAACAGTGTATTTGTGGCACTTGTGGTTATAATCTACTGGTGCCCGTGACTTCCTCCTCACACGGTGACAGAAACTAACCAGCAGTTTTATGTATCACTAATTTTACACTGTCATCATAAGTGGTTACATTACACACACACACACACAAAAAAACTTTAAATATAACTCCAGTTCTTTAATTTTAATTGAGTTATTTTCCCCTGTGTAAATCCCTCTCTAAAATAGTGAACAATCAGTGATTCTGCTCCTAATAAAGACCAAACTAACCTGGTTTTCTGTTTGTAGTTGACTCTTAATTACTGCTGCTGCAGATCACTTTGTTACCATGCCTGGGGAATAAACTAGCTAAGATTTGTGACTGAACTCCTAGGGTGGGGTCCAAACTGTCTGTAGCAATTACTCACACTAGCAACATGTCAACTTAATATGACCCAAATGTTTTCCTTGGTTTTCTTACTGGAGGGGATATTGCAGCAACAAAATGTTTCTGTCCAACTGGAGAATCCTGTTTCTGCTTTAGAAGTCATTACACTTTAAAGTAGACTATGATTAGTTTTCACAGGAAAATCAGTGTTAATTCACCAAAAAGCATTAACAGGTAATGTGTCATAAGTACTTCAGACTAACAGTATCTTTATTGTATTTGCCCCAGGCTTGCTCTGCAGTTCCTCCCTCTAAATGACAAATATATGAAGAACTTCCCTAAAAAGATAGACTTCTTTATTTTCAAATGTATATTCAACTCTGATGACAAAGCACAGTTCCCACCATGTTCCCATATTAGTTCCCACCATGCAGACCTGCTCTCAAATAGCTTGATTATTGATTCATAACATGGCTACACATGCTCTGACATGGACCCACCTGTGGAGAAAATGTCCGCAGCCACAGCTAAGAAGGCATCGGACACCACGCTCTCCGACGCCACCGTGATGTTTAGCTGTCGTGCTACGTTGCGGTAAACGTTGGGTCGAAGGTATTCCAACTCATCACCTGATCAAGGCAAAAGAAATTAAACAAAGTCAGAACTTCCTCTATTGACTGTTTGTGGTGCTTTGCAGCAAAGCCTCACACAGTTTCAAAGAAACAATGTGAGTGAAGCAATATCTTATTGTTCCTGTTAAAAACAACAATAAAATGCATGGTTGCAGAATTATATACAATTGCTGCTACAACCTCCAACTTCATCTGGTACAACCACTAGTTTATAGTGGTAAATAATAGCTAACTAAAATATTATAGACTGTACGGGTTACTTAATTATTCTTCTTTATTTTGGTGTCTCTTACACTGGGTTATCAGGTCACTTAAATGCTACACAGCAGTCCAGAAGTGAACATGATCCAATTGTTTATTGTAGCCACAATCACTGCTGTGTAGTTTCAGCTACACAGTTAAGATTTAAATTTAGAGGTAACATTGTCAGAAGAATAAAACCATTATTTTATTATTTATTTATTATTTATATTATTTTTGTGATTTTTGCCATGCTAGCTTAGTTTGCTAGCTTGCTAACAGGTTCTATTTGAAGGAGCCACTTTTTAGAGACTAAACTAACAAGTTATCACTTAAATTAGAGACACTATCATTTGGAATAGTAATACTTTTGACAGTACATGTGAAGGGACCCTCAACATGTTGTTTGGTCTCAGTAGAGTAGAGTAGATAACTTGTAGATAACTTGATTGGACATCTTCCAGACCAGAAAGAGAAGTATCAAATATCTAACAATCTACTGATATGTTAGTGGATTATTGCCATCATTTACAAAGCCAATATCATCATTATCATCGAGACACTATGTTAAACTAAGTGGCTCCGGCTGCAGATTAACTGTACAGACATGAGGGTGATCATGTCTGATTATAATCATCTTGTCATCATGACACGGTGAATAATTGTTCAGTTTCACTTTCCATTTCACCTGAACTTTTAAAGTGAACAAAGTCTACAACTAACTAATTGGTTTGACATCTGTAATAGCTTTTAGGCACGGTGGTTCTGCCAGTGCTTTGTTTGGACAATATCTTTGTCACTAATATTGGAGATGCTCTGCCCAGATTGTGTTGGCGACTACTTAAAATATAGCTAAATGTAAAAGTAGGTGAACGCCTGTTTGAAAAGTAGTAAAATGTTACAAGAAGATGTCAGTTGGTATGTTAGTAATGTCATCCTGCCAGGTTTGTATTATGCATAGCATCAGATGACTTATCGGTTCTCCTTCTTGCATTTTAACACAATAGTTTAGGATACATAAACAAAGTAACAAGATTTCTCCCTGAGTGATATTTTTAAGGAATAAAAGTGCCCACGTGTTTCAAAATTTTTCCATTTGAGTTTTTTTTTTTTTTTTTTTGATAACCTCAGTCTTCCAGCTTCAACTGGATCTGGGTTTCCATTGGATTACGTAAGTAGCTAGACTAGAGAGGGGGTGATAACCTCAAATGGTAAAGTGAAATTTAATGGTCGATGGCATCATAGTGGGCAAACATCCAGACAGGGAAATACTACTTTGAGGAAACACCGGTCCCTTCGTTCTGTGGAATTCCTTGAATCGTTTTTGGTCTTCCAGTAAAAATGAATGGCAAACCCACAACACAACATCCTTCTGCGTAGCAAGAAATCATTACAGGATAATGGGCAAGATTATTTCTAAATCTGGATGATTTCCAAGGTTTAAATCTTACATCCTTGCCTTAAATGCACAGCTTATTCTCTTCACTAGGTTTAAACTCCACTTATTGTTAACATCTTCTTGTGTTGTGTGTCATTTTTCTTGGCATGTAACTGGTCAAATTAAAGCACAATGAGCCTGACAATTTTGGTAGCAGTTATTAATTTCATTTATGACGTGTCTGATTCACTTTAGGCCCCAAATCCCATGGAAAACAGCAAGGACATGACCTTTGCGCCTTCAGTTGTAGATACAGCAAAAACTCAGTGTAGCAGTCTGTGTGAATATTATGGAAATGCTACATGTCACTGGATGTTGTAAAAGTCAACGACCTGTTGTTAAGTGTTTTATGACTATGTAGCATGATGGTCCTTAGAGTTTATTATTAAAACTCACCCAGCCACAGCAGAACCGACGAGATCTCTCCCAGCGTCCCACCTGATGCCAGACCATGTTCGGGACTAGACCAACCTATCCCGGCTCGGTTCAGTCTGGAATGGATGTAGTCCCTGCACAAAGCTTTGGCCTGGGACACCAGCTCTTTGTCGGTGGGAGAGCGGTCAAACACTTCAGCCGCAAACACAGAGGAGCGGCGCAACATCTCCATGCCCGTGTCATCCGCCGCGGAGTGCGCTGCTCACCTTCCCCGCCTCCACCGCCTCACACTGCGGCCGCTCCTGCCCCAGGCACACGCTCCTCACAAGTTCCTCTTCTGGTTAAACTGGAGAGGAAGTCCTCTGGGGAGTCTCCTGCACAATAAAGACGCGGATTATAGCGTGGACATCTTTTGATAATCGTCTGGATAAAGCTTAGTCATTTGGAAAGCACAATCCAAGTGCGCTGGAGCTGCAGGTTATATAAACCCCAGACTGGAGGAGAGAGAGAGAGAGAGAGAGAGAGAGAGAGAGAGAGAGAGAGAGAGAGAGAGACAGAGAGAGAGAGAGAGTTTGACTCCAGACTTGAAAAGTTCTGTATGAATCCATGACGTCAGTATTAGTGCGCATGTACTCTCTTATTATGAAGGTACAATTACATCACACTTACCCGAGGATTAATAACAGCCTATAAACCACGACCGCACCATCATCCTACACCGACTCCATCTTCACTTGTCACTGAGCAGAAAAGTGGCTTTGATCGCTGACTTTACTGAGCAGGAGGATTTACTGCCACTCCACTCCAAAGAAAGACAGAGAGGAGAAAGAAAAAAAAACTCAAGTTCAGAGTCTGACAGGCTTTCCTTCTAAGGGCACTTATTGTGGAGTCCAAAGGCGGAGATAAGCGGACAGACACAAGCCCCGCCCACCCCTCGACTCTATCCCGGCTCACACCACCAACACACACTCAAACATCTGTTTTCATTAAAGGTGTGCATTCCTAATAAAACTCAGAGCATTATATTCATATATGTTCTAATTAAACAAGAAACACCGAGGGAGTTGTCAAAATAAAACACTATCTGTTCGTTTATATACATCATAAAGAATTGTCAAAATAAAAGCCCAAGAGACTGAGATATTCTCACTTTTAACCTCTAGTACAATCAAACTCTGCTATATTATCATCTTAAGGTTTGTAAGCTCAGCTCTAGTCGTCTTAGTTTGTTTTGTTATAGACCTTAACCTCTGAGGTTCCGTCAACCCTGGTGACATCACTATGACATCATCAGGGTGATTCTCAGACAGATAAGAAAGCGCTCAGACAGTGATGACTACATTAAACAAATTGTGAATCGTTTTATCTTGTCATGTCTGTAAACACTGGGCCAGTGAACACACATACAGCATATCTACATTTATAAGTAAAACATGTGGATGTGTGTGTTAACAAGTCCATCATTTAAAATTTGAAGACTTTTCATTTTATAAATGTAGTTGCTCAGTGTTGTATTTTAAAAAGTTATATCATGTCAAAAGTGAATTGTTGGGTATAGATGTTAGGAAATACAATATACTGTATATTCATGGGGAATTACGTCACTTCTGTTTTTGTTTGTTTTGAGTTAGCTTGCTGTTTCCTCCTTTTTCCTAGTCTTTGAGCTAAGCTAGGCTAATGGGATGTGGGGTCATCAGTGTGGTTTTATCTCTTCATTACATAGAAAACAGAATGAATAAAAATAAAAAAGATCTCATAGATTTACTGGGATGAAACCAAGTGTATGTGTGTGGTCCTGCTGGTGTTGTGTCTTTAACAGAGAGACATCAGATGAAAAGCACAGAGTCATGTGATCTTAGCCTGTTCCTCATATTGTATTTCAGTTGTGAAAGGTCAAAAATAAAGTATTTCCTGTAGGTGCTCACTAATCTAGTGGTGGTTGGAGGTCACTATGATAAGGATATGAAACCAACACAATGGATTCTCTCAGTGCTGAACGCTACATATGTTATGAGCCAATTGTGCTGTAGGTGTGAGATCATCTCATCATCAGATCGTGTAAACGTAATGGAGTAAATGTCGTGTGGAGCCAGATGATTTTGAGTGATGAGAAACACTTTCTCTGCTCCTCAACAGAAAACCATTTGAGTAGATTTCCTAAGAAGTCGAACAATTAGGCATCTCAGGGCACGTCACCCCACCCAGTGCTCACATTGTTTGGACATGCCTGAGGAATGCCCCGCTTTGTTTGTGATGGCTCAGCACTTCAGCACATCCCTGTTTATAGCGTAGATAAGGAAATAAAAGTGTAACTGACAACTGAGTCACTGGGGAGGCTCAGGGAGTTTTTTTAAGCTCTTACCAGGACAGTATTTTCCACTTTTCAGCACACAATCTTCTTTTATCAGTCCAACTCAAACAAAATTTGTTTTACATCAGCTGAAGTTATCAAAAAAATTGAGAATATGCAAATGAAATTAGAAAAAAAATATCACCTTTAACATGGAAGTAGTGGCTCCGTGGTTCAGCTGCAATTTGTTTGGTTTGTTTGTGGTTTAAGGACATTAAGTAAATTTCATTTGAGTGTTTAGACAGAATTTTGTTATGGCTTGGATGCAAAACAGTGGCCAACATTGCCTGATCTAATATGGGAAAGATTCAGTATTACATAATTACATCTACTTGGCAAACTAGACTGCTGGTAGACAGGAGAAGACATCCACTATACGTTATGCAAAACGACTTATAAATATGAGCAAAAAGATGTACGAGTTCTGACTGAAAAGATCTTTTATTTGTTAGATTTTCAAAGGAATAACATGAGGACTACACGAGGGCGTTCAGGAGCACGGCCCTGATGACATGCTAGACAATAAATAGGAGTAACATACTCGATGTTAACTGTGCAACAGAGTCAGTCTCATACACACAAAAACACATGATGTCAGAAGGTTCGGGGACCGACGACCTCCATCATCACCGCGTGTTACAGCTCCAGAGGCAGGAGAGGTGTAGTAGGATTCACTACACGGTTGGCTTCTCTGCACTCACACACACTCAAATACACACTATACACATGCCCACGCACTCATACATACACACACAGAGTAAAGGTTCCAGTCTTCATGAAAATAATATATACCAAATAATACCATGGTTGCATGTGGCGCACTATATAACAGACATAAAGTGTGACTGGCGTCTCCCATACATCAGCTTCGTCTCACAATATGTTCTTCTGGTTTTTGTTTATTTCCCAAGAGAGAAAATTCCAAAGTAAACACTAAAAGTAACCACTGCACAGTATTTCCTCGAGTTTGTTATGCGTATGCAAAAAAACCACAAACAATAACAGGACAAACGATTACATTTGACATTAAAGTAGCACCAAGCTGGTAATAATGCTGTCTAATTAATCAGGACTATTAAGCAGAACAGCTCCCTTCTGAGCATGTGAAACCTCAGTCGCATCCTTACATTAACACGCTGGACTGGCCTCAGAGTTTTAAGAAAATAAATACTACGTATCCTATAGCTCATACAGGTTGATGCTTAAAACCTCGTAAAAATATTCTCTCGTCAAATGCATAAAGCCACATTGCTTGTCTTTGTCTTTGTTTGAGCAGCAGCAGCACGAATCCTTCAGAACTTCTCATGCCTTTCCCAAAAATCAAAACGGCTCCTGGTTTCAAACTTGTTTCAACATTTCATCAACTTTCCGTCCGCCCTCCGTCTCACACGCACACACGTACGCACACACCTCTCAGGCTCTCTTCAAGTTTAATGACGAGAGCACATACTACTGTTCTGTTTGTTCCTTCATTGTTCCACATACTGTAGATCATCTGTTTCCCATAGCGCACCGTCGTACCTGACAACGCTTCAGTTGTCATGTGCTCAAAATTAAAAGTCATGCAAAAAGCCTGGATTTAAGCCCTTTGTCTTAGATTTGGTCCCGTTAAAAAAAACAAAAACAAAAAAATCCCGTTAGTACCAGTTTACTGTATTTAAACAGTCCTGATTTGAAAGCTACACATGCGGAAAAAAAAATTGATCATAATGTACATGTCTCCCTTTCATTATATCCTGTATACTGGAGCAAATGTTATCATTTACATCATTAATCAAAAAAAAAGACCATTAGAGAAGTAAGCTGAGAAATGTTAACACTTTAAAACTGGCAGCATCTTTCAGTCTCCACTTCACATCTGAATGTTCACGTCGCTGTAAACTGACAGCGAAGAGACTGAAGAAGTGAGTTTGTGCGACGTCCTCAGAGGCCCAGCCTCCACACGCCGCGATGTTTGAATCATTTTCCATTTATCTCCATGGGACCTCCTTTATGTATGAGCAGGCTCATCCGGCCCGTGGTGCTGGCTGCACTCTTGATCACCTCCATCCATCTGTAAAGAGATGACACACTGCGTCACGTCGGTCTAAAACTATTATCATCAAATTATCTTCGTGAAGTGTGCGACAGTAAATCATGAAATAAATCGTGCGCACTTACCTTTCGAAGGTGTACTCGCTTTCTGCTCGGAAAAAGTAAACGTGGGACTTGAACTGCAGTTTGAAGACGTACTCCTTGTGGATGCTGTCCGACTCCTCCGGGGTGCTGACCGTGTAGCCGAGCAGGGGGAGACTGGCCAGCGGGAAATCGTCCTGCAAAACAACAAATAGTCACTGACACGTTTTACATTGTGTTTGAATAGAAATAATAAATCCCAGGACGTGAAGCCAGGCTGACCTGGTGAGTCTTGTAGAAGAACAAGCAGAAGTTGGTGAAAACAACCCAGAGCTTCTGCCACCCGTTGCTGTTCTTGAACTTTCTCAGGAGGTATCCAGAGAGCTGGTTCTGCAGAGGAGGACGGAGCAGATGATGTACAGCTTAGTCTAGGATTATTAAATAACTGTATTAATGTTTATACTCTAAAATAAGTCGGTGGTTTGTGGTGTATGTGTATATGTGATTATATTTTACTGTGTCATTTCTTCTGTCAGTCATCCCCTCCTGTCATTTTCATACGTCACATGATTCACCCAGAAGTTTGCTGCACTAAAATCAGCAAACGTTTTATTTGTTGCTTCTGGATGTTTGTGCTCGTCTCACTGTTTACACTCATGAGCCAAAAACTACACTTAAATGCATTTTTTTTGTATCTCCCTCAATAAAGATAACATTGCACCCGCTCAAGTAATTACGTCTAAAAATAGGTCAAGCAGGGCAATAAAAAAAATAACAAGCGGCCTCACAATCATACACACTCATGTAATTGGAAAACAAAATAAAAGTCCAAGGAGAGTTACAAAACATCCAATGAAGTTTGCAGCCAAACTTGTTGATTCTTCTTGAACTGTTTAGTTTTTTGCTCTAAGCTCATTTTTCTGGCGCGTTTTCCGACATTCTGAGACCGAGCAATTTAACTTTATCGTAACCAATAAAACTATTACTGTGGGCTAGAAAAATAAAACACCATCATGGTAGTATAGTAATAAACAAATGTGATAAACTTTAAAGAATGTCAACACAAGAAAAAAAAAAACACTTTCTGAAAAATTGTCTTATATTTAAACATTTATAATATTAAATACATTTTGGTTATATTCTTGGATTATATATGGAGATCAGTAATGGAGAGTCTAATCTCATTTTATATTTCTCTCATATTTGGAATATTTTAAGTTCAAACAATGTTTTTTTTTTTCCTCTCTTATTTTCTTAGAATTTAGAAAATAATTTTACTTTGAAAGAAACTAAGTGCAGCCGGACTATAAGTGTTGTAAATGTCTTTTTTTTAGATCTGGAAGCTGAAATATGATGCATTATGACTATTATAAGTGTGCAAACTCATTAATCATGTTATCTTCTCTTCATCTACTGTGGTTTATGACTCTAGTACCTGATTCATGTGCAGGTAATCAGTGAGAGAGAGGTTCTGGTTTCGGTACCAGCAAACGTGTGTGATGGTGTTTGGTCTTTGGCCTTGACCGAGGAGATAGCGAGGAGGAAGTTCTGGTGAGATGGCTGGAGAGCCGAAAACTGAGAGGGTGAAGAGACACAGAGAAAGGGAGAAAGTGTGCAGAGAAAGTGTTAGCATGTTAGCATCCAGAGAAAGAAAAGAGGAAAAACCAGATAAACCGGTTAGGGAATCCTCCAGGAATCCTCTGTGGGGTGAAAATGAAAGTGTCAGAGAAACAAAAAAACAGATTTCATTTGCATGCACATTATTAAAAGCGACACAAATGACAACAAAGATTCTTCCAGACCTTACTTCATTAAACAGTAGCAAGAGAAAGTGTACAATATATTATTATAGATATTAACAGTCACAAGAAGGAAAAAAGAGGGAATGAGAGGAAACTGAAGGGTTAGAAAGACAAAGTGAAAGGTCAAGATAGACCACAGGGCGGCAATGGACAATTCACTTGAATGCTTTGATGGAGTGATGATGATGATGTGACTGACGTGAGTAAAACTATTTATCTGTGTTTTGTTTGGATCTGCAAATGTGTGAGTGTGTGTGTGCGTCTTAAAGTGGGCGGAGGAGGAGTACCTCCACAGCTAGGCTGTGATCGGACATAGACACACTGGTGTTGCGGTGCCAGCACACATGCATGGTTGTGTTGGCACGGTGGTGCGTCTGCTTATCCAGTGAAGTCCGGGAGGAGTTCATGTCATCCTCCGACTCCTGCTCCAGTGAAACCTCGTCAGACGATCCTGAGGGGAGGAGGAGGAGGGGGAGGAAGAGGAGGAGGTGGGACAGGAAGTTGTGTGGAGGAAAAGGGATTAACTGTACATTTGGACGGTTACTGTGACCCAAGAAAGAAAGCTTTTCAGCTACAAAAAAAAGAAAAAGACATAAAGAGACATAAAGCAGACTTTTCCACTTCCATAGGTGCTGCGGTTACTGGACATTTACTACAAGAAAACTAGATTTATCTTACGGTTTGAGTGATCGCTGAGTCCAGTGTCAAGAAAGATGCTGGATTTTTCTTGAGACTTCTTGGCCATGTCGATAGCCAGGTTCAGATCCTCAATCCACTTTCCCATTTCCACTTTAGAGCTGAAAACACAAGGAAACAAACAGACAAAAGCAGTGAATTATAAGTAAATGAGACGCTAAAAATAGTTAGATTTGAATTAGAAAATAACTCACCTGGCAGCCACTACAATAGTTCTCTGAGCAGAGTAAATGGTGAAGCAGTGGGGGACTGACCACTCGTTTTCACTTTCCTCAACCTACAGACGAGAGAGAAAAAGTCAGAGAAATAAAAGTCAGAAAGAGGAAGCAGTTGTTCTCCTAATGGTGATCTGAACAGGTAGTTTATGGTGGACTGAGATGAGGAACTGACAAAAGGGAAAGTGAGTCAGAAAGTCTCATGTCATAGAGACCTGTCAAAGAGCCTCTACTGGAGCATCTAGATATATGTACAGATTTTTATATATATATACCATGTCCTTGTTTTCATTCACCACCCTCTCAGTTTCCATATTCAAGTCCTCAGAGATGTTTTTAAGATGTTTCATTTTGTCCTGATACACAGCTACAAATATTTGCAGGCACTGAGATGATTGTGAGTTTTGTGTAAATCTGCTATGTTTGCTTTTTGTCTACACAAGCATGGGAGAAAGAAGGGTTTGGGTTTGGGCGTCCAAGCTGTGGCAGAGCTCGGAGGACTTACCGGTGCGTCCAACACTATGAGCTGCAGCCGCAGGGGTAAAGCAGAAACATGCAGAGTTAAGAGACCCAGGCCCTCCCTTCTCAACACACCGCCACACTCATCATGTTAACATCCTAACCTGAACATCTCATTATGAGGGTATTACTAATCATCTGACAGTGCCACCCCGCAGTCATACAGGGATGTTTACAGGACGAACGCAGGGGACACGTTCAGAGGAGGTGACGTAGATACTCACTATCATGCCGTGAAGGGGCAGCTGGCCGTGCACTTTGAACTGATTAGTTGCGGTGACGCCTTTACTTGTGTAGAGGAGCATATCTGAGAACTGGAAAGAACAACACAAACATTAAGATATTAAAAAGACATTGTTGTTGTTGAATCTTAGACTAGAATCACAGAGGCGTTATTTTTGTACTGACCAGGAAAAACATCCGTTGCTGCAGCCCTTTCTTGGTGAGTTTATACAGACACCCCTCTCGTATGAACTCCTTAACACAGAAAAGCTCATTAGATGTTGTATTGTAAAGTATGTGACACTTTTTTACTCAGCGTGACAGTGCCCCCTGTCCTCTGCTCCGTGTCACTGCACTCACCCTGCCTGGTGCGGTCAAGTTCTCGATGCCGATCAAGTCTCTCTGCAGCTCGGTGAGTTTCTGGAAATTCTCCAGCCGGATCAGACTGCTCTGCAGCTGAGTGGCTATGTCTGCCACTTCCTTCAGAGCCTCTGTACAGATACAAAAAAATATTTAATTAGAATCCATGATAGCTACTAGGATTAGTTAATATTTTTCTAAAACTTATTTTAATAATTGTGACATTTGTTGGGAATAATGTTAATAATAATAATAAAATTCACCTTTACAGTCGTCGTGGTCGCGGTGTGCAGGGGAATAATGCTTGCAGAGTCTCTCCAGGATGAGTTTGTAGTGCATGAGGCGCTGGATCGGCTTGAGCAGGAACGTGTTGAGGGGCAGGTAGCAGACCTTCTGCAGCTCAAACTCTTTATAGACCGTCTCCAGCTTTTTCAGTCTCTTAGTGGCTTTCTCCAGCTCTGTCAGAACCTCATCGTGCTTCTGCAAGTAGCTGGTGAATTCCTGCAGATGGACGACATGAAAAATATGACACAAAGTCAATCTAACAGAGAGAGAGGTGGTGATGTTAATTCAAGAGTTCGCAAATCACCTTCAGAGCACACATGTTCCTCAGCATCACGTCACCGATCCTCTGGTAGTCGCCTTTGACGTGAGCGTTAGAGCGCCCCTCCCTGAAGAAACAGAGACAGTTTTATATTCATTCATTGTCTCATCAGGCCTCGATACATCTTAGCAATAGTAAAACAACAACAGAAGGACGAGCTCATACCAGAGAGCCAGCCTCTGGTCCAACTCCTTCAGGAAACCACGGTGGAACTCGTAGATGGGGTCGATGTTTGAGAACAGGAGGGTCATCAGGCCGTCGGGCATGGCGTTCTCTTTGATCACAGCGCTACGAAACCACTGGGAACAGAGGGACAACACAACACAGACAATGTGAAGGTTACAGCTGCAACAATTGTTGATTAATGGAGCAGATCATCACTTAGTTTTGTCAGTGACAAACTGTTGTAAATATATTTTAGGTTTTCTGGCTTTTGATTGCACTGGTTTAAGTGATTTTTTTTTTATTATTATTTTCAGATTTTAAGAACAGTGTGTGAAAGCCAGAAATCCCTTCAGACAATGGCTGGATTGATAATGAAGTGACCACATTATTTTGATAAATCTGAATTAAAAAAGAAAGTCGGACTCACCACAGTGATGACCTCGAGGTCTTTGAGGTATGTTCGCTCTGTGGTCAGAATCTCTTTGGCAATGAAGTAGGCCTTGTCGGTGGGATAACGCTGAAGAAGAAGAGACAGAAGAGGAATAAATAAACTGGGCGATAGGTGAGAACGACAGAAAATATATTTCCATTATAAACGACAAAGCCGGTGATGTCTGATTTCTACTGTGTAAGGCTCGGGGTGGAAGGGTGGCATGTCAGCAGTGTACCTTCCTCCTGCCCTCCTCCTCCTCCTCTAGCCTGGCATTGCTCCCCACCTCGCTCAGGATGGGGCTTTGCAGGGGCGACGGGGTCTGGCCCGGCAGGCTGAGGGTCGACATCTGGAAAGACGGCGACAGGCAGAGAGGACCCTTGGAGGTGAAGGGTGAGAGCTGAGGACTGTCCACGACCGAATCTGTGAAGGAGGGAGATTAAAACAGATTTAAAAAAACTGCAGGAACTTAGCGTTTTAGTCAAGTACGCAGCCTTATGAAACGAGATTAATGAGTAAAAGGTCAGTGGACGGGAATCAATCCTAACATGGCACACTTAATCTGTTGAAACGGGTGGAGTTCGAGTCAACAATCGTACTCTCAACAAAAAGTAGAAGTTGGTACAATAGTATATTTGTAACATTGCTTCAAACGGAGGCAAATATACAGCAAGCTTCATCTTCACCTAACCTGTTTTTCCACAATTATCCTATTTCCTCTCAGTGAAAAGAAAACCCTCTGCCAATGCGCTGCACATTTTAACAAAAACAAGTGGAATGGTTCATCACACACGTTGGCCACAAATGAAAGGCGAGACGGCAGAGTAAACCAAGGCAAGTAATGGTTCCCACATTTCCCCCTCTCCTCACCATTGTTTTCAGAGCGCTCTACAAAAAGGACAAATGATTCATTATCAACTTATACGAGCACGATTCCATTTCAGAGAACTGGCTCTGCTAGCTTTTGTTCTGCCTGTGAGCTTTGCTACACATAAAAAAGGAGACAAAACAAGCAGATGAAACGCTAGGCTGTCCTCTTTCACAGTCACAGGTCACCACAGCTGTTTTTCTAATTCTATTAGAGAGAGAGGAAAAAAAGAGAGTGAAAAAAAAAGGAATGGGGAAGGCCAGGAAGGGAAAAAAAAATGAGTCCTCGACCCGGAAATAATTGCTCACGCAAAGAGTTATCAGGAATGCAGCTTGTCTGGAGGGCAAATACTTGTTTATAGTTTATCTGTAGTGTCCCACAGGGAATGACACGAGAGGAGAGAAGAGGTGGACTTCAGGCTACACAGCGGGAGGACGGGGGTTTTTGCTGTGGAATGACTTGGCACAAAGCCTGTTCAAACAGGGAGCACACACACACACTCAGCTGGAATTAGGTTGAGGAATCTTGTGTACGAATTCAACCCAACCCCCCAACAGCATATGAGGCTGCTGCCTCAAATATAAAAGAAAAAAAAAGTCTGTGTGTATTGACAATACAGGCTCCGTTTTCTATCTTTGTTACACTGAACAATACCACACTCCAACAGTAGAATTCATTTCTCTACGTGGACATGTTATATGAAAAAATGACTGGATAAAGTGTGGAGAGTTTCATCATTTCATTACATCATCATGAAGATAAAACAGCACATTTATAAACAATATTTTCAGTCTGGTGTTACGAGTACAACCACTCAAAATCTCTAGGGATTTAACTTCTCCAACACTGCTGTAAGAGTCTAATGACAGAGAAAGGAAAAGGTTTTTTTCCATTTTGGCCACTAAAACATCATGTGTTCGGCTTGTTTCTGTTAAAGACGTTGAGGATTACATCAGCATTTCTTATATGAGTTCAAGTCTGAATCTCAAAAAGAATTTTAAGTCTGACATTCATGGTACCCAAAAGTGATTACTTTATTCTTGAGAATAAAACATACAAACATTAAGTACAAGTTGTTTATAATTAGTAAAAAATATACAAGTTCAGGATTAAGTGATGATTACTTGATGCCTAAGTGCAGTTAGCTTTAGCTGGTTATAGACGTCAGCCTGTCATGAATTAATTCTTTAGTTGAGTGGTGAGAAGTATGACATGGCAGACAAGAATAAAAAAAAATAAAATAAAAAATGCAAAAAAAGAAAAAGCCATCAAGACAAAACCCTTCATCAGAACTTGATGTGATTTACTGGAACTGAAACTAAGTGATGTCCACACTCTCTGAGGTGACACAGAAACAACTGTCCACACTTGTGACTGTAGAGAGATTGCTAAAAAAAAAAAAAAAAAAACATTTTGGAAAATATGATTGGTTTTTGTTTTAATTAAGGAAAAAATAAAAAAAAAATGGCTGATTGCCATCCTTCAAAATGACAATGAGAACAGGTGAGTAATCGTTAACCATCTTATAAAATAGCCCCTTTTCCCACGTTAGGTGTTTGCCGGAAACATCCAAAAGCTATTATAAAGTAAACAGGAATGTACACCTGAGATCAAAGCATATGGCATGAAAAGAGTGAGAGTAAGTGCTTTAAGGCACTGCGGTGCAAGTGCTGTTAGAAAAAAAGACTGTAACATGTACAGAAAAAAGGCAAACAGTAAAAAGTCCAGTGAAATCTGCCTTCTGCCCAGATTAAAGTGAACTCAAATGAAAGGATACTAAAAATTTGAGATCATTTCGAGGAAATTACATCATTTGACCTAAAATCCGTAGCTTTCCCTCGTTTTTCACTTTCTAAGGCAAAGTGAAATGATTTCAATCTGATGTGACAAACCAGACACCGCAGACTTATCTCTAAAGTCGAGTGCAGAAAAAAAGTATTAAAAAAAGCTTTGTGCATGCAAGTGTATTAGACATAATCACATGACTGAAAACTATCATCCCTCTATAAATGCTTAGAAATAACATTAAAAAAACACAGCTACTATAAAAAAGTACTGAAAAATCCTTAGCTAATGTGCAAAAGACCCCCCTGTTTCCTTCCAACAAACAGAACACCATCCTGTTGGTATCCTGAAGATAGTTGATGCTAAAACCCTGAAACACGCTAAAGGCCACATGGCAGAAGAGACGAATCAACGTCAAGCTTTACCAGACACTGCAAGTACAATAAACCATACCTGCTGCTGTAAAAAAAAAAGGGTCTCCAGAAGAAACATAGATGGTTTCAGTTGAAAAATGCTACATCTAGATGCTCCACATTCTAACTTTTTTATTATTAGGAAGTATGTCTGTATCAAACACTATTATACACGGTTTACTAAGGCCTTACTTACATGTAAGATGATACATTCTTTTTTTGTAGAAAGTGGTGCTGACAGTGTACTTCATGGCTCGCTACTGCACCGTTTACATTCTTCAACTTAACTAAACAAATCAAAAATGTTAGTTAGTCGGTGAAATATTTGTTTTATCCTTCACCCACGATCCTGCTGTGGAGTAGACGCATGTAGAGATGCTGCGACTACTTCAGCCAGCAGATGTCAGTGAGGTGCAGGTGTGCAAATGGAAAGCAGGGCTCTGTGGCATGTAATGTTTTTTTTTTTTTTTTTTTTTTTTAAATACAGGAGTCCTGTAAGGATCACTGAACCTGGACAGCTAATGGTTTCATTTTTACCCTGAGATTAGACACATTAGATTAGAGATAGATTAATAATTACCACGGGGAAATACTACACTGCACAAGATGGACCACCTACCTAAAATAGGAGATTTAAAAGCCGGATGATGACTATTATGAGTAATAATAATAATAATACCAAGGGAAAAAAAGTTAAGTATTCCTTAAGTATTTTGTAAATGAAGCTTTAAAAAATGTGATATCCTGTTCCTTGGTCAAATTATAGTTAAAAATATCTTTAGAAATGAAGCATCCATTATATTAAATTTAACTAGCGGTGTGTGATTTTACCAAATTGAAAGCAAAATGCCAGGATAATCAAATTAAAAAGGTGGAGGCAGAATATTATCACTATATTCTTAAAGTGGAAGGCATATGTAAGAAGACATTCCTGTGCTAACTCATAAATTAGCATTTTTAAGAGAAGGTAAAGCTCGACATGTTTTGCATTTTGTAAAATGCTTATAGGACGATGGACCCCAAGACAGGGTGACTGCTGTAGCAAAGAAGTCAGAAAAAGACACCAAAAGGCTACAAAGAATCTGGTGAAGATAAGAAGCCACAATTCAGGAAGATGAGTTCCATAAGAAGACAGGAGTGACTAAAAGAACAAGCACCACAACCAAGCCCGAGGACACCAGGTCAAATCACGGATTCAAATAATATTAGTACTGCTTATTCTCAGTGTAGAGATTTTAGAATGAAAGCATGTTGCTGATGCTTATTATTATTATTATTGTCATTATTATTATTATCACAATGTGACAAGTGTTTTTCAATAGTTTGAGCAGCCCTGGACGCCTCAGTGTCTTAAGGGCATACTACATTTTAATATGAGGGGATCCAGAGTTGTCTGTGAGCGCCAGGGCCTGCAGGTTGTGGCAGTGAAGCAGGAAACCCTCGATACCGCTGCCGCCTGTCAGCGGATTACTGTAAAATAAGTTCTGCTCAGGGGGAAGGATGCTGTCAGAGCCCCAGTCAGAGTCGGAATCTGAGCTGCCGTTCCCAGAGCCCTCGGTGGCCGTGGGCGGGTAGCTGAGCTGCTCGAGCTGCTCCACCAGGTCACTGAACTGCACGGCAGAGCTGCTCTCAGAACGCACAGAGTACGCCGGGAAGTTGACCATGGAGCTGGCTTCTGATTGGATGTCAGAGCCAGGCAGGCGAAGTGAGGAAGAGTCGGGGCCTCCGTACCCCACTGACATGGACTCACCCGCAGAGCTGAGCCCCAGGTTGTCCAGGGAACTGCACTCAGAGCGGTTGTTAACCAAGGAGCTGGTCTCAGAGTGACCGACAATGCTATCAGGGAAGGGGTTGGTGTTACCATTCAGATCCTCAATGCCCAAACCAAAGATCCTAGTTTTACTAAGGTCGGATTCATCCACATCATGAAACTGATCTACTTTATCATCAAGCCCAAACGAGAAGGCCTCAGCCCCCCCACCGTAAAAGGAAATTTCAGCGGGGTCGTCATCTATGAACTCTTCAGAAACATGCAGCGGTGAGTTGGACATAGAAAACATGGGATTCTGTTTTGTACGCAAAAGCTCAGCCTCGAAAGCCTCAGGCGTAAGAAGCCCTTTTCTCTTCCCTCCGCCCCCTCCCGTTGAGCACCCTACTCCCCGTCTCAAACTCAGCTCATTATCCTCATTGCCATTTTTGGAAGGCCGTGATTGGGAGGTGCCACTCTCTACACACACAAACAAGGGGCTGCAGTGTCCTGCTGCCTGATTGCTAGGGGCACCTTGAAAAGCGTAGTGAGATGGGGAAGCGGCCTTGACAGCTTCTTCCTTCGGTGGGCTGGGGGGTCTGGTGGTTTGCAGCGGGGACTGAAGCTGATGCTGGTGGTGGTGCTGGGGAGACGCTGTAGAATGGCTCAGTGTGGTCAAAGGCTGAGGCTGGAGCTCTGTTCGTGAGAGGAGACTGGAGAATTGCGCTGGGTGGAAGGACACTGAAGCAGATGATGGAGAGCCTGGGGCCCTGAGACTGTCATTGAATGACAAACTCTGAAACGATGCAAGAGGACAAAGGGAAAAAAAAAAACAAGAGCAAGAAAGAAAACAGAAAGTGGAAAGTAATAAAAACAGGAGAACTGTGTTAGTTTATTCATTGAAGTACAATATTTATAAAGTTTTCGATTTGCTTGTTGCACAAACTCGTTCCCTTTGTAGCTCCACTAACCTGTTTTGGCACGTCTGTTGCTAGAGAGCGAGCAGACATTCGTATTTTACTGTTCCTCCTGAACAAGAAGAGAGCTTCGTGTCAGTATTATGATGATAAACGCAGTGTGAAAACATTACCCAGTCGATGGTTGAGAAGAATTAGAAAGGCAAACAACTTGTCTTTTCTGATAAACAGTGTATTTACTATATATGGAAACACTCACCTCTGGTATGGCGTTCTCTTTGCTCCGTTTTCCCTTACGTACTCCACGAGCTGCTTCTGGGTCCTTCCACTGACAGAAATATAGTTTTGAATGAAAACACTGAAATACTAAAACCACTAAAGCATTTTTATGTGTCACTGAAAAAGAATTTCCAGGAATCCCTGGAAAACCAATAAACTATACAACATTAAAGACGACAGATGCTTTTGTTCTGGTGTCAGAAGTCGGTACCTGTATCTGAAGGAGGAACCTCTCGTGAAGAGGATCGCTTTGGATTTGGGTTGGGGTTGATCGAACAAACGGAAAAACGAGTGATACTCCACGCAGATCTTCCAGAAGATTTTACATTGATCTCGACTGGCCATCATGAACTCTAGAGTGTCCTGATGAGGCCCCTAAAAACAAAGATTAAGAAAAGAAACAGAGTGAAAATAAGTGTGAAATCTGAGACAGATAAAACACACAAGTCATTTTCTAAATAAGGACACTAATCTCTTCATTAATACTTACATGAACCTCCGGGTGGAGCTTGATCAGGAAACGTTTTCTTTTGAAACTCAGTTTGCGAATCTTGGACCAATTGAAGGTATTTATTTTTGTGTTTCCCTGAAAAAAGAAACAATCTTTAGCAACATGGTTAAAGGACTCAAGGTCACGATTAGAAAACACAGCTGGTGCTCCAGCAGCAGCAGCAGCAGCAAGTCACCTGAAAAACCTGAAGGCCCATGTGTGCGACAGCCAGATTGATCTTGGTGCCTTCCCGGTCAGCTGCCGGGTGGAAGCGGACGCCGTACATCTCCAGTTTACGGGCAATCTCCAGGATTTGGAAATCGGATTCGGCCGGAGTCTGGCCCCTGCGGGAGACATCGTAACAAACCCGTCAACACTTGTTCATTATGTTCACACGCAGCTCATTTGAAGTTTTTGAATTTAACGTCATGATTCATGCAAAAATCTCGGTTTATCTTCATTCCAAGTTGACACGACTGACCCTATAATATATGTCTGACGGCTTGACATTGTCCCACTTTGACACAAAACAGGAACTCCCTTTTTTTTAAAACTACTAGTTCCCACACCTGAGCTTGGTTTCATTAGGTCAAAAGACACAAAACAATGAAACAAGCTGTTTTCGTTTTGCAGACAACATTCAAATTGCCACTCACTGGCAGCACTGCTGTATATACATTTACAAAGACACTGAATAAGTCAGTGGCTGCTGAACCTTCATCTCAACTACATAAACAGAAACCCTCACTCTTTTTACCCCCAAATATCAGTGTCAGATTGGTCGGATTCTTATTTTAACAACAGCTAATAACACTAATAATATAGAAAACTGAACAGAGAAAATTGAATACGACCAACTTTCATTTTAAAACCATCCTGCACTCTACTTTTATTATCGTTTTAAAAACGAGTTTGATTGTAATATTTTCCGTATCTGACACGTACAATTACACTTCGCCTCAAATGTGAGTAAACCTAGAATTAGATCAAGTCTTCTTTACACTGACAGATACCAGATGTCCATTGAATTCAACCAACCAGGAACTATAAGTTTGTTTAGATCATCTTATCAGGCTGGTTCAGTGGATTTAACACTCCATCAACATGCCGAGCCTTTATGTTTCAATAAGTCCATTCGGATGATCCACTATGCAATTAATGGTGTGGATCCCTGTGTGCATGATGTAATGTTTTTTTTTGTTTTTTTTTTGGATTTACCTCATAAAATTCAATCAGAATGAGATTGCATAATGACATTAAATCTCTTATAACTTTGAGGATTTCCTACGCATTATTTAAAACCATGTGATTACAACCAAACAGCATGTTAGGAAGACATATCCATCCAATCATCACCACATTCTAATTTTGTTCATCCGTTAAGCAGTGAAATCTCCTTAGGGCCCTCCCCTGCCCCACTGGCCTTATGGCTAATAGACGGGCCAGAGCAGGGGGATTAGGCCAGGAAACCTGCCACTTGTGCTCCCACTCTGGCAACTGAGGGAAGAGATTAGCAAAGGTCTTTAGAGCTGCCTAATGCGCTGGGTTGAAAAGAGCCCCTTTTGGCCATAGGATAGTACTAGTACGTGCTAACAAGACCGCTACTGGTAGGAAAAGTGCAGTGAGCGATTTTTGTGAGGCTCTAAACCCAAAATAGGGTAAATACCTTCATTACAGTTGTTCAACAAGAATACACAGTTGTTTCAGCAATTTGTCTTTTCATACAAGGGGTGTGGGCAATGCATCACTGCTCAGAAATTCCCCCAAAATCAGGATTTGTTTGATTTCTTTGTGGGATAAAATTTTCAACAATTTTAAACTGGAGATGATCCAGAAGGTTGGAAGCAGCAAACCTATTTCTGTGCTCTTGACGAGGTGAAAAGGTGCAGTATGTACACATCTAACAAAAACAAGTGATACTTTGAAAACAAAATGCTGTTCAGCTAAGCAGCATGAACAGTTTGCCTGTGTTTTATTTTACATGTCGTGCAGAAATGCTGCATCTTCTTATTGTTGCTGTGATTATATTATGATCATTTTGGTAACTGAGCTTTCCCAGGACTGAAGTCAGACCGTGACAGACCCCGTCCTGAGCCGAGCTGTCGACGTCAAAAGTAAACTGGCTTAAAACCTGCTTAACATGCTGTCAGGAGTAGAAAGTAATGGATCATGGTTACAAAACTACAGTACTACAACTAAGCAGCTTTAGTACTAGGCCTGAAATACACTTTCACTTCAGCAGACCTATATAAGTGGCACAGTAAGATAAAAGGAAAACAATAAGGAAATCATAATGACGTCACATATGAGGCTGTGGCCAGGATGAGACACTGCTACTACCATTAAAATTGTTTGACATAATTATAGTAAATGTTCACATTCAAACACTAATCCAAGTAACAAAGAGGCCAACACCACAAAGATCAACATGAAACTGGGTGTAGCACAGACAAGAAGGAACAACTCACAGGTGCCTGCGGTGGAGCTCCATGATCCTCTCTTCCACCTTCTCTTGGTAAGGCAACAACTGGTTCAGCCTCAGGAAGTCCCGGTCCGCAACGTCGTCATAGTCGCCGATCTCCGCTGTGGTTTACGGAAGAGGAGAACATTAGTTTCTCTTTGTGCATTAATGTAAACATTTGTTAAGACGTGTGCACTGGCTCTGGACCCTGATTTGAGTAATGGAGCTGAGATTGTTCCATTAGAGAAACATTGGATTATCATACACAGCCTTTCACAGAACAACTGGGAGTTTTTAACATATGTACTCTTGTTTGTGTGAGTATCAGCATTAAAACAGAGGCATTTTATGCAAACCACATTAATATTAAAACAGCTGTTGTAAATCATTTAAGTTTAATGTTAAAATGCAGCAACTGCATTAAGAGAATTACCTTAATCTGGTGCAATATATTCTAAATAACCAACATTATCAATTACAGAAGCAAATACTATAGTTAAAACATCTTTAACATACACTGGACAAGGTGAGACGCCAGCAGGGCTCCGGTATTTTCTGTGCAGATCAACCTGCCTTCGATCAGATCTCTCTTCATCTGCAGGGAGAACAAGTACCTACAAAAAACAAAACGAAAAAACATAAAAACACAAAAGCTCAGGGTTCCATTTTTTTGTTCATAATAAGTAAATAAGCATACCATAGTGAAATAGCTTGCACAGACAGTTTGCTGTTAAAACAAGATAAATCCATGTTTTCTCTCTCTCTCACACACACAGGCATTTCTCACTTACAGCACCTAAGCATTAAAACAGGTTTTGTGAAAAACAAATCTTGTAATGCTTTGAAAACCATAATGATAAGCTTGAAAAAAAATCCTCAAAACATGAGTTTAGTTCCTTCCACACAGTCATGATAAATGTAATATCCAGTAGGAAATTGCAGTCACTGACCTTGTGTACTCTTCCTGCAGCTGACCAGGGTCTGGGGGAAAGAATTTCACTGACAGTCGAAACAGGGTATTTGCTGGTCCTGAACAACATAAAAACACATCATCAGCACATACACACACACACACTTTCATTTTAAAATAGAACTAGATCCAATATTTGAGATCACTTACTTCTGACTTGTTTAACAATGGGTTTTGTGGGCTCCAGCCAAACCTAAAGAAGAAGAAATGGTGTCATTTTCACAATACTATGAAAGCTTTTTACATTATTTGATAAGTGATGACAGTTTTCCCTTAAATTACTTGCTTACGGTGCAGAGTTGTTTCACTGTGTGTCTGTGTGTGGATGATAGTGGACTGATGTGGCCATGTTTTGACACAATGTTGTGGGTGTAAAACTGGCCTCAAAACCTCACCGTGCCTGCCCTTTTGCATCTGGGCCCGATTGAGGGAGGAATGAATTCGATCCAGACAGATATGTTTGCGAAATTGGTATCAGCTGATATTAAACTAAACTCTTCTTCTCTCAGCTTGTGGTTACAAATATGCATGTGTTAAGGCAACAAAATTGATTTAATTCCGGAAAAGTAAACATACTTGTGCAAAAGTCTCAAACACTGGATCGTTTCAGCTTCTCAAATGTGAGATGTCTCAAATCTGTTGCTTCTCTTGTGTCTTAATTTATAAAAACACTGAACAACTTTGGGTTGTGGACTGTGAATTTTGAAGGACACATTTATTTATCTTTTTCCGCACGACAACATCTTCAAAAAAAAAAAAAAAAACTACAAATCTCCACCACTGAGAAGCTTGAGAAAAGAATCATTTGGTATTTGTTGCTTCTAAAATGTCTCCGATGATTAATACCAACTGTTTCGAAATGAAGAAAATAATTGGAGAATGAATCTTGAAATAGTTTGTTTTATTATTTCACAAGTCTGCCATTAAGCCATCGAAACACGCACCGATGAGTACCTAACAAAACCATGAGTTTGTTAATAGAAGTGTGTGACTTAAAAGCGGTGGATGTGTTGTATATTTCTGCAGAATGCTTTTACCGGTGTTTAAATTAACACCAGCTCTGTTCTCTTTGAAGATCTTGGTTTCATATCTATTCTCTGTTGAGTCAGAAAAAAAACTTCAAGGTGGTCTGGAATTCCACTTATGTTTCACACAGAATAACACGATGGAAAGTCTGACATTTGTATATGGCCACTTATGACAGTAAGTTAAAAATATTCCTAGATTATATACTGCTCAAGTCCAGTGAAAACAATGCTACGTCACTGTTTGTACTGAAAGAAGCTTGAGAGGAGCAACTAAGTAGCCAAGGAATGACTTAAATGTTGATTTTGCTCCCTAATTCTGGTCAATACGTAACCGGCGTGTATAATGTGCCTGCACGTCAGCCCCTGGATAGTCAGTGTGTATGTTTTATACAGGAAATGAGAGACCCAGTTGCTGGTGCTGGTGGTGGTACATACCCAGTTCATCTGCATGTTCTGAAACTCCAGGCCAAAGTAATCACTCTCTATGAGGTTGCCTCTGTGGAAAACCTCAGAGAGCAGAGCCTGTCCAAAAGATTTTGGCTGCAAGAAAAAACAACAGAGAAGAAGGAATCGTTATTTTCAACACTATGTCAACAGAATGATCTGGAAATACCAGCGATGATACATACTACAACCCTGGCAGAAAGAGACACTGCATTGTTTTGAACAACTCACAAAACAGCTGACGGACGACAACATTTTATAATCAACACAAATCATTATCAAGTTTCGCTCGGGCCAGGGTTGGTGTTCAAAGTGAGCACTGAATAAACACCGTCCGTCTGACTGCGAGGGGCAGAAAATATTTGGCATCTGTAGATAATCCAATTCCAACCTGAACGTGTTTTACGGCCACATGTCTTCCGTTTATCAATTCAAACTCGACTTGGACGAGCAAATTCACACAAACAAACTGTGCCCTACTGTACGCCTGCCGTTATCTGGGGCTGAACTGAGAGCAGCAGAGTCACACAGGAAGTCTGCCGAAGTTTACCTTCTCAACGCTGTGGGGTTTGTTTTCACTAAATGAAGAACTAATTACTATGTACTAAGAACACACTGCACTTGAGGTTTGGAATCCCAGCCTGTGACTTTTTGAGAAAATTATAGCCTGAAACATCTGGTTGTAATGTAAAATAGTATTTTTAAAAGCCGTATAAAAAGAACTGCTTTGCATCGGCTAAAGTGAAGCGTTACAAGTCGGAGAGTGCCAGGAGATTTACTGTAGTTAGTCTTTTCATTACTTTGATACAATCATATGTTTTGTATTCACAAAATCTATAAATTGCAGGTGAAACCTACGGACACAACATCCATAAATGTAGGAATCTGTTGTAAAAGCCTCTTTTTTCCTCTGTGCATTTGCAGTGTCTGATTACAGCTGATCTCAGCCAAGGAACAAAAACTGGTGTGTTAAAATACTTTGTCTGGGTTGTCTTTGAGTGGAGGCCAAACATACTATCCAGACAACATCAGTCAGTATTCAAAAGGCATCAGTGGCCAAATGTAAATAGGTATGGAACATTTTGAGGGATTTTCCTGTCTATAGTGTGACTCGTTCATTAGGGCTCGATAAACACCAACTCAACAAAGACACAATGTAATCACATACTTGTCCCTGAGCATACGGAACAATAGTCTGAAGAGCTTTGCAAACAAAGACATTTAAGCAAAACCAAATATTTCCAGTCGATAACGGCAACAATTTCATTCAAAACATCTCAAGCTCTTCTGAGTTTCCTCTTCATGGTTTTAAATGTTCACTCCTTTCAGTTGTAATTCAGCATGAACAGGATCAAAATTCAAAATACACTACCTAATCATTACTAAACCACTGTAGTGACATGAAATGTGCATATGCAGTAGGAAATTATATTTGACCAGGTTGTGAAAAATTATAACCCAGAATTAAAGTGATTGGTCAAACAGGAAAACCAGAAACCGACGGCATATTACAATAAACTGTAAGGTGATTTTTTCCCCTTCGGTGTAGTAATCAGAGGAAACTACTCTATGTTGACTGGTGCGCTTTCAGAAGCCCCTCCTTTGTGCTACTCATTAACCCTCTGCAGGAATGTAAAACTGCATTCGCAGAGCTCCAGTCTGAAGTGAGAGAGAAACTTTCCTCTGGGACATTCAGCTTTATCTCGCACAATCAGAGAGGGAGGGGTGACGGAGACCCAACTGTTCCTAGAAACCAGGCCAAAAGGACAAAGTGCACTTCACCGTCACCACCTCCTGCATGACTACACAAAAAAAAGCGACCAGTGAAATTTCGTAAACCTGTGCATATCATTTCCCTTCAAATAACTTCCTTTTTACTGCTGGCCTTGCTGGATTATCTTTGTGTCCAATCAGTTACTGTATACACTGTGGTCACACAGTCATTACAACGCTGCAGGGATACCACCCTTATAAAATGCTTGGCATCTCTGCATTCAATAAGAGAAAGGAAGGGGGGGAGAAATATTTCCACGGGACAAAGGAAATCGACCGAACTTGAAGCAACAACACGTCCAACGTCAACATGAGTTCATGTATCTGCTGATCTGACTCTACAACACTAACATTTTGACATATGATAAAATTTCTTCTGGGATATTCTTTACTTGATTTATAAGGCAGTGATGAAATTATCAAATAATAGAAAACAAATGCCTATTACGTTTATTAGTGCTGGACAGACTGAAACAACGTAAGGATGGTTCCTTAAATTCTGGGAATGTACTCAGTATTTTTATCATTTTAAAAGTTAAAAGATGGATAAATCTTGATAATAATCTACTGATAAACTGTGGTGAAAAATAACTGCAACAGTACCACATGTTTCTCTAAAAGAGAACAAGTTCCAGTGAAGTCAAAAGGGACTCCCACTCTTTTAGTCATTACTTCACAATTTAACTCATTAGCCATCATTTCTCAATATTCCAGGCGGTGTAAGTATCTCCTAACAGCACAAACACTCTGGTAACACACTGTTAAACATTCCCCAGTCCATCTTAAACCATATGCTCTTTTTAAACAGACCTCATTATATCAGCTTTGCCTGTTTACACGGAACCAGAGTCGACATAATGCAGCCAGTGTGTGATTTTAGATACTGTTCTGAATCAGAGGCGTGACGTGTACAACAACAGTGTCGCCACAACTGTCCTGTAAAGCCAGTTCTTCCCTTTATACGGACACTGATCCGGCTCTGTCACTACATTTTAAAAAAAACAGAAAAAAGGGGACTCATGACTTATCTTACTCCGTGCCACAATGCAAATAAATGTGCCACAAATAAATGCCACACTGTGACGTGACAGTGATATCACGTTCAGTTTGCTCACACCCGACTTGTGGTGTGGACCACAGTCTCATCTCTGAGCTTCAACATGAAGGCAGGTCAGTGGGTCACCCAATCAAGCTCCAAAAGCAGCAGGGATTATGACAAACAGATGTTTCTCTGGGAGGCAAATCTTCCACTCCGTGTGTGTGTGTGTGCGTGTGGGGGGGCATCCAAACACTGAGTTTGAAAAGCAGTCAGCTATGTGACAATTGTGGTAGGACTGTCTTTCTCTTCCACAGAAGAAGAAGAAGAAAAAAAAACAGGTGTAACCCAAATATCACTGAACCTAATTCAAATTCAAGGCTTGGGTGTACCTTGCACGGCAGGTTAAGTGTGGTTTACAAAACAGCAGGGGATACTCCCGAGCCTCTGGTGAATGGCTGTGAGCTCCAGCGAGCCTCCTGCAGACAGCAGGGGTGTGTTGGGGCTTGTATTTGGCACAGTGGGATGTACATTGTTTAGGCTTTGTCCCTGGGAGATTTCCTGCTGACATACATTTTAAAAGCTCTGCACACCAGTGGCCACTTTCACACGTCTGTGAGAAGAAATTTCAAAAGGTCAACGGGTTCTTTGATTTACATCTATTCATCTTTTAACCGGTGCCCGTTTCTTTCGACTACCTGGCTTTGGGACACACCTGTGGACAGTTGGCCACGGAGTGTTTGTTGGCAGATAAACATCACACAGTGGTAATCAGGATCAGATGTTTAACGCACCTTCTGCTCAGGTCACCTGTGTAACCCAGATACTTTCCTTCCTACCTCAGCTCAGCTTTCAAAACAACACAGAAAAAAAACAGGGATAGTTGGGAATTTAGTGGGAGGCAGCAAATTAGTCCCCGTGGTAAAATCTAAAAATCTAAACATTAACAAAAGTTTAAAACAAAGAGCAGGGGATTGTTTTTCCATATTTCTCAGCACAGCCATCAGACTGTTTGGCTACTTCAGCACACACTAGGATAGTGTGAGTGCTTTGTACAGATGAGAGCCGAGTGCTCAGCTGTAGTGGCTGTAATGAAGAGCCTAAAGAATACTCCCTTTCTTGAGCATTCAAGAAACACATGCCTAGTTCTGCTTCATCCATTCCTCTGACGGTCAAACTCTTGTACTTTTCTAAACTCTACAGATCTAACATCTCAAAATAAAAACCCTGCAAGATGGTCTAGATAAAACACTTTATCTTGTTGTTCCACTATGCCTCCATATCACATGTATGTCTGTTTTTGTGAGAACAGGTAGAAAGATAACAACACATGTGGCAACACATCACCATTGAATTTCACAAGCTTTATCAACTGTGTCAAGTTGTGATTTCTGCAACAGGCCACTGGTTGAAATTCTCAGGACAAACTTTAAGCAGGGCTTCACTCCTGAGTGTGTCCCTTCCCCCACCACCCCAGCTCAAACTTTGTAATGCCATTACCGCTCCCTCTGAACTGCTCTTTTAACACCAGAGGCTGCCCCTCTGTCTCCCCCAACCCACTTGGTTGTCAACCTTGCTATTTATGTGCTTGTTTGCTAACACTAAAGCAAAGCTTGCCCGGATTCCCTCCCACCATTACTCTGACTGTACTGCATTTTCACACGGTTAGGTTCCACATCCCACCCTCAGCTCCTTTTTTTTTTTTTTTCAAGCAAGTTTCGAGCTGGAAGTTAAGGCCAGCTAAGGGGTTGGCTGTGCTGGATAAAAGAAGCCTGTGTTTCCCTGCCCTCACGGCCCTGCCTCCCTGTCCAGAAACCACAAGGCTGAGCTTTCTCCTGTGCTGGCTGTGGGAGGAGCCTGTGGATAAGAGCCATGCAAGCAAATGTCTGCTGATGATGACCATGCTGGGTACCTGCTGCAGATAAAGGCTAACAGATCAAAGCACATGTGCTCTGATCTAATTTGTCTGTGGCAGTTCCAGGATAAAGACATTATATGATCATAAATCCATGTGTACTATGACACCACATGTTTGCACAGTTCATCACTTTCACATGAAATAAAACCGGTGTTGCTTCACATATTGAACAAGTAAAAAGAGTGAGAAAGACAAAAGTAAGTGAGCTTTGCATATGTATGAGAAAGCAAAACCAAGACGTATCTATGTTGCATTCCTCTAAGGGAGCAGGTGATGAAAAGTGCACACAAATGTATAAGATATTTAGGCAGCTGAGCAACCAAAAGGCCACAATGAGGGGAGGCAGTTGCTCGAAGGCCACAACCATTTCAAACATTCAACACTGCAATTTTGGATCTATTTTTACATACAGTATGCATGGGGGAAAACGACAGTTCCAGTGTAGGGAAAAGTTACGCTGCGCCATTCATTTTTATTTAAAGTGTTTGTGGTCAAATAGACATAAATTCAAGAACGATACAGCATGCTGGCAGTTTTCCACTTTTGAAGTGGAAATTAAACCAGGGTTTTGTAGTGGATGTATAGCTCTGCAGCTATTCTGTATACAGACATAAATACTGTCCTCCCACTGGCCAACGACTCCCCAGACTGAATGAACTGAAATATTAAGCAATGTTGGCCAGTGGTGAACAACAGAGCCTCTCAGAGGACATCTTGTTCTTGGCATAGAGCAGTCTGCTTGACAACAGGATTGCCGTCATTCCCCTTTTGCAGCCATTTATTTCTGTCTACCACCTTCTATCAACACCATGGCCAGAGCATACTTTGAACTCATGGAGCCTAGTTCTCTTTCTATACATAAGGCTGAATATCATCCTAAAAACTGACCAAAAAAAAACCCTCCCAACCCTGTAGACTGAGAGGTGGACAGACCCATTTCCATACAAATTAAAACTCGGTTCTGTTGCACTCTATTAGCTTAAGGCTGTGAGACAACATATGGTGCATAAGATTATTAAATGTCTGTCTCAGCAGTGTCCCCACACTACATCTGCCAGAATTGTTATTGTTGTGGCTGCACAAGGATTTAGCACAGAATAGTTAGGCACACTGAACTGTTCTAACACAGACCCAGTTGCGCTGTTACAACTCCTCCATCAACTGCTCAACGCCTTGGTTGTTTATTCATTGCAGAGACTCTGCTTTGATCACTTCGATATTTTCCCTCGACAGAAAAGGCAGGAAACTTGCTCTGATATAGTGGCTTCCTTATTGCTTCCTATTTGCCTTCTCAATGACTCTTGCAGCAACTTGGCCAGTAACCACGGTGAAAGCACTGTTACAGTGCAAATCTTGATGCGTGTTTAAACCATTTGCCAATCTTTAAAAGAGATTAACTCCTCTATAAAGTAATTACAATGAAAGAAAAACAACAACAATGGTGTAACTATAGGTTTACTCTTTAACTGCGACTGATGATTTCAACATTTCAGAGTATTTATTTAGAACTGAATGTTCCTGATGTAGAAATGATGATTAACACAACTATTTTAATAAAGTTGGTAAAGGCGCCAGTGCATACTTGCTTAAAGCAGAAAGTGATGTAATTAAACATGTTGAGACATATGACAATGTAAATTCTGGTGCTGGTTACTACAAAGCAAAGTCAATCAGCAAACCTAGACCCACAGTATTATGTCCATGATTGCATAAGCAGGTTGATAATTCAAGCTTTTAGACTTCCACAATAACTCCAGTTAATCTAGTGGTAAATGTGAAACACATTCAAGTTCGAGGTCTTGGACAGCATGATAATAATCACCCTTGGGAAAGGGTGAGTAGAAAGCTACAACTGCTGCTACTACTACTATTGCGTGGGCCTTTGAGCAGAAATCACAGCCAAGATATATAAAAAAAAGTGCCCTGGTGAGTTACACTAAGTTGCCAAAATAAGACGACTTAAGGAGGAAGGGATTTCAGCACCAAAGCCATGTGGCAGCTGTCACCAACCCAAGCCACACGCAAGCAGGGTAGCCCAGGGCTATAAGGAGAGATACGGTCTGCTGTGTATCAAACTGCGGTCTTATCAGCAGTGTAAAGAAAAGAGCACAATGAGACAGTGCAACAGTTAAGGAGACACTCACATCTATATCAAAGAACTCCTGGGAGTCGTCCAACCCCTGCACACGGATTTGTAGTCCTCGCCCATGGCTTTTGCTCCCACTGACCATGTTGCCACTGAGACTTTGGCCGGGCTCCAGAGTGCTGATTCCAGCATTGAACTGGGCTCCCAGCCTTGTGCCGGGGGTCTGCAGGACCCGGTAGGAACCTTCAATCTCCCCCATTACAGCTCAGCTCTGCTCGGAGCAGCTTCCCCCTCCACCTTCCACCTCACTCCTGCAAAACACAAGAGGACCAGAAAAATCATCAAACAAAATCTGTGGTTAAAATGAGTTACATAATAACATATATTGTCTGTGAGGGCAGTAAAGCAATTGAAACTGATATAGAAGAGGAGTTTCAACTGAGTGCTGTAATCTGACTTTAGGTGATTTCACAGTTTGACCATGTTTCATTGCAACAGAAAAAAAAAAAGTTGTCTGACTATGTGGCTCATTCATAATGCAGTAACGCACACTGCTGACACATGAGGTCGATACATATCACGTAGTTATCACGTAGGTTTCAGCAGTAGCACAGATTAAAGTCTGATCAATGAGACGAACTAAAAATACAGTAAGAAACGACGGCGTTGAGCAGCGTACGTTGCGTGTGGGTCTAAGTGGGTCAGTAGACTTCAATGTTACACTGACCAACATCTTAAAGCGACGAAAAACAACCACAGCGACGCTCGCGCACGACACGAAACTTTTCTTTGAAGAATAGTTTGAGGTCACAGTTAGTTTCTATTTGAGTAGGATGAACTCAGTGGGGCAGTAGTTTACCGACGAGAGGCGAAGTTAAGTATTAATATCTTTAACCGAGTTTTCTCTTGTTACTTAAGAAAAAAGTCGCCGCGCTACACAGGAGTATCTAAATACGACAACATGCGCATAAAGTGGCGTCAAACTTACCGTTTTATCCGAGTGGAAACTAAAGGCTAAAAGTTTTTAACACCGAAAACGACACTACTCCAGTCCATGGTCGTCGTCGTCGTCGTCGTCCGAAGGAGTGCGCACTCACACTACTTTGTCATTGGCTGCAGCGGTCCCATTTGTCCTGCTATTGGTTCAAATGCAGACGAGGATTGTACGACTGAGCAGCCAAGATTTACCTTCCTCTGCTTTAAATAGCTCTCTGATGGATGGAGAATAAACTTGTCCGCCTTCAAAAAAAAAATTACATGGTGTGGCTTTTTTGTAACAAGGCCTCGTGAAAACTTCTGAAGATTTGCGGTCTCGAGGCTACGTGTGTTTAATCTACAGGCCGATGGTTGTCAACACCCAGAAGAAATAAAAATGTTGTTTTGACTCTGATTTGTTTTTATTTGATTTAACTCACAAATCAATGCAAGATTGTGTTTGAGTTTTATTGGGATGAAGTGTTAAACAGCAGATGATGTGAAACAGAAGCGGATTTTCACTGTGACACTTCGGATAATAATACACATGTAGTTAAGACTTTTCTCTGAGCACGTTAGGTAACGGTGCGTGCGCGCGAGTGTGCGCCATGAGACTGTACCAACACGCAGTCTATACGTTATTAACACCCCACAGCTTCATTACAACAGCTGTAATGTGTTTGATGGATATTTTGCACTGTTCACTGTTTAGCAGCAGTTGGATCATGAAGAGTCAGAATAAAAGTTACAAGAAAGAAAAAGGCTGTTTCTGGTGTTGTGACGGAGCGCCACCTACTGGTTAATACGAGGAACAAACTAAATCAACAACACATGAGGAATAAAATAAAATAATAAAAAATACTTTGATTTTAAATGGAAAGTCTGACATGCACACATTTTCATTTAAAAAATATGATTATTTTAATTCACCTTATCATATATACATGGGCTAAAACTATTTGTTTTAAAATTGAAAAACATTTCATTATTTAAAATATTTGTTTTGTACCTGACATGCATGTATTTCTGTATTGCGTAAAATAAACCCATATATTCATTATAAGACACTATATAGCTGCCATATCAGATGTTATGTATGGCTCATAAAGACGATAGAAACATTTTAAAGTTTGTTTAGCAAAATACGTGAAAATGAATTTTTTATGTAACATATGTTTTCTGTTACACAAAAATAAAGAAAGTAAAGTTTTTTTGATTTTTATTTAGGAATTAGGAATTTAATAATAGTGTACAATAATGATACAATATACAAGTATAGTATAACAATGTAAAGCAATGCAATATATATATGTGTGTGTGTGTGTGTGTGTGTGTGTGTGTGTGGGTATAAATATATGATAGACATATTATTAGGATATATTAATCATTATTTTTCATATTCTCATTCTCTTGTTTGTTTTCTCCCAAGTCTTTACAAGATTACCATATCTGTCATCCTTCTTTACATGTTGTTGTTTCATTTTTTTCTGTTTTGTCCTCATTCTTTAAACTGCTGATGTTGTAAAGGACGTAGAAGAAGTATCAGTCTGGTGTCTGAACACACAGAGGAACCTTATTTAGAGTCTGAGCTTGTAGACGACATCTGCATCTTTTCATTTGACCACCTTTTCAACCTTCCTGGACTTCTTCACAGTGCCCAGAGGTGATGACATCACCCAGACAGGCAGGTGTTTTTCATTTTAACATCATTTTTTATTGTTTTTGTGTAATAACAACAGCAACAACACATGCTATTAACTTGATTTACAATGTTTTACAGCCGTGCAGCAATTTTAACAGTTGATTATTAGAGGGAACAGTATGTTGATTATGATTTTTTTTGAATATTTTGTTCATATATCTTTTCTCCACTTTCACTGTGTTTTGTATAAAACATTCTTAGGAATCATACTGTTCCTGAGCTATCTCCTGCTGATCTACATGATTCAGCAGGACTAGATTCTTGCTGAGGTTGAGATGAGATAAGCAGCCCTAAATATCTGAGGTGTTTCTAAAGCACCTTGCTTCTAAACTAAAGTAAAACTTTCAGAAATTCTGGCAGATTCAGTACAAATAAGCAAATGTAACATTATCCAGTGTAAATAAATGGCCAACAACATTACATGACCCTTGTCATTTTCCTCCATAATTAATAGAAAATTAAATTACAACAAACAAAATGTCACAGTTGAAATAGTCTATTCTGTGTATGGAGGGATCAACACCTTTATTTCTGGGAATAGATCAGTCCCATTTACTGGGACAGATACTGATCATATTAGACAGATCAGGGACATAAATGACTGTTTCACATTAAATGTAATCATAGAATAGTAACAAAAATATAAAGCTTACTCAGAAAAATTGTAGGAGTATATTATTTACTTCTCAATAATTCTCAGCCTCACGTCCTGGCTCAGATTTTAAACTAAACCAACCACATCTGGTGATGAAGGTCATGAAATGCACCTGGAAGCTCTGGAAAAAACACTGTGAAAACTGGATTAGAAATCTCTTGCTAAATCAACCTAATTTAATTTTATTTGATGCAACAGATGAAATTTACATGAGGATAAAGAGGACTCGTCTATGAATTGTTCATCTTTTATTATGTTACAGAAACTACAACAATCAGCTCCTTGCAGTTGGTAAACAGTGAGTGAGTTAAAGTTACAAAAGAAAATCAAGTATTAAGTATCAAATTAATATACTCAGTACTGACCTATAAACTGTAACTATAATTGATATGTAGAGTTTAAAAAGTGTGATCTGTAGAAGTAGCTGAGTCATAATCAGTGTTTTCATCTCTGCATCCTAATCAAGTGATCAGTACTTTCCAGTGCTACAACTCCTTTTGCCTCCTGCTCTAGGAAGACAAATGGGTATTTCTAGGGATGTAACGAGAACTTCTCAGCTGATACTGATAAGGTAAAAAACAATTTGGCCAATTATCAATATATATACCGATAATGATATTTTCTTACAATACATCAGAAAAAATTGGAATCAATACAAGATTTTTGGACTTTGACCGTGTTTTCTGACTGATTTTTCATTCTAAAAATAACTTGACTTGCAATCCTCTCATACCGCCGACATTTTTCTTTCACTTTGAAAACAAGCAATGCATGTGCTCAGCACCTTTCACCTACCTATGTTATACTACGCCCATGTGCAACCTGTTTGGTGTATGTTCCTACTGCTGACATCAGTCACTAACGTCAATGAATTCAATCTCATGTACAGATAGATTGATTGTAGTCAAATATCGTCCAGTCCCGATATTTGACCAATGTATTGGTTTATCCCCAGATATTAAATTAAATCAAATACATTGAATGTATGCAGCTGAAATACTTGAATAAAATACAATTATAATACAATTATTTTTCAATGGCCTCTAAAAAGTCAAAGACTTTGTTACGTTATTGACACATTTCATGCACAAATTACTCAGCAGTGTCTCTGCAAACTCCTGTGAGATGCTAAAAAGTTACCTTGTTATTAATGTGTGTAAGAAGTTAATACCATGTGTTGGCAGCTGAGAAGCATCCCCTTTGTCATCCTGTTCAGCAGCTGCACTGCTGAGTCATAAATTCATAGACTAATTCCTACAGACAATATTTACTTTTCTTTATTCCTCAGCAGTCCTCTCGCAGTAAACTGTGGACTCTGCGACCTTGCGCTGTGTATTCATTGACAACTAGCTGAGGAATGGCCTGGAACTGAGACTGTAACCTGCACGCAGCTGCTGTACAGTGAAACTATTTCTGCTCATGCCTATGAAACCTCATGCCTAGAAAACTGCAGGATTTTTCTTTATCTTGTGGCTTGTTTTTCTAATGCTATCTCATATTCTTAACCTGTCAAATGGATTACAGTGGATCAGAGCTGGGATGGGAAGTAATTATACTAGATATTGAAAATATTCAATAATAGATTAGAGCATATTATTTGTGTATTTGTATTGTTCATTTGGTATGTGAATTTTTACTCAGTCTTGCTTTTGACCACTTTTAATAAATCTAGTGGACATAATATCAATTTAAAACCATATTTTATTTAATCTAGTATGATTCCTATATGGAATGTAATAAAAGTTGAGAAGTTATAAGAGTGTGTCACTGTTGGAAGTGAACAGAAGTTATTTGTAACCGGACTCTCTGACGTGACGTCGGAGGATGTGATTGGTGGGCGGCTCTGGTATATATCCGTCAGCCTTCAATCCCACCTTCTCGCCAGTGGAATTTCATCTCAGCTTCTGCACCTTCAGGGCAGACGAGAACATAAAAATAAGTAAGTACTCAACCGTTTTCTACCGGACATGACTTTATTCTCATAACACATGGCGCCCGCCGTTCACATACATGTCGGTGTGGTAGTTGTCGGGAGGACAGTTAGTTGTTGAACCTTAAACGTTACAGTATGTTCTGGCCTGACTCCGTGTCATCTCTCCCCCTGCTCAGCTGTATGCCTACGTGGACTTAGCGAGCTAGTAGAACAAACTGTAATGTAAGCTAACACTAGCACGCTAGCTAAAGGCTACAGTTCAACTTGTAGTTTTTACGAGCCTGTTAGTCTTGGCTCATTTACCCAAAAATGACACGACCGTAGTCTATGTGTACGGCGGAGTTATTTCAAGGTTTTAGTGCTTAGTCTACTGTTAGCTTAATGTCATTAGCAGGCTAAGGTACAGGCTGAAGTTGAGTGTGTGTGTGGGTCTGTTTGAGTGAGCCAAGCTACCTATTAGCCGAGGAGCTACGTGTCACAGTCGCACACAGCACAGTCAAAGTTTTTAGCAAGTTTGCTAACTAGCAAGGGGTTGGGGCTAGTAAACCACGCCACAGTGATCTTTCACCCAAAGACCCCACTTCTGGTAAGAGGCAGACATATATGCTGAACATATGGGGTCATGTTAGAAACCCTGACAGATAGATAGTAACAGTTTTTCTCGAGCTCAGTTCATTTTTTATGGTTGACCAACGTTAGCCAACATGACGGTAGCTAGCATGAACTGTTACATGTCGTGGGCAACTGTCGGCCAGTTAAGTTGATATCCTGTTAGCTAGCACCGCTACTAACTAGCTACTTAAAACCTTAATCTGGGATTTGTGTATACCTTTACATAGGCTCGACGGTTGACAGTACTGCTGCTATCATTAATGCAAGTTTAACCAGCTTGACGAAGCCCGTCATCGTTAACTTGTTAGCAGCTCATTAATATGAGTGACCTTCTAAAGAGCGAAAATAAAATGTTGAATACATTTTCATCATGTTACGTCGGCATATGCGTGTGTGACAGGGTTTTTCTGAGTTTTGTGTTGGTGAGTAATGCTGGCTGTTCGTCACCACTGCATCCATGACTTTGTAGTTTTAGCAAAAACAACTTGAAATCAGTGTATTGCAGTTGATATGTTACATTTTAAGACGTGGATTGATCCTGTGTGAATCGACTGCTGGTTTAAAACGTGTTGAGATCACAAGAGGCTTTTATCATTTTGAAACCAAAAACACTACATGATGTCTGTGCACAATACACACAAATACAACTGGGCAGAGCAAGTAAGCTGTATTTTCTTTAGAGGCCATATAACAGTTTATATGCCCCTTACATACTAAGTTGGGGGTTTATAACAACTTAATGTACACCTTGGAGGAAACTGTGACCAACTCTAGAGGCAGAGGATGCCAGTGGCAAATTAGTCAAATGAATCCAGATGTTCGTCTGACTTGCATAAACTTTCATGCCATATCAAATTATATAGGCTTGAAAAGTCACAGCTTTTACTTAAAAAAAAAAAAAAAACATTCACTGTGAGATTTTGTTGACTTTTGCATAAGAGAGTGCAATGGACTATTTAACTGGGTGACCCAAAGCTGCTTCATTAATGGCAGGGTTAGGGTTAGGCTGGTTTGTATGACATGGCAGTGTCCGGTTATATAAGCCAGATGCTTGTCAAGGGGAGCGAGCTACAGTGGCATCTATACTCTGCTGGACTTGAAGTAATGTGCTTCTTGGCATCAACTTTATCTTGACAGTCAATTTTCCAGATAGTTTTGGTTCTGACTTGGCAGAATTTAGGCTCTATGGCAATATTTATTGTAGCGATCTTTCTAGAACCATAACTACCAAATAATGTAAAGTTAAACCTGAGCAATGGTTTCTGTGTTTAACATTCAGAGTAAAGATTGACATCGCACTCACTCTGATGCCTCCATTTTACATCTGGTGATCTTTTCTTCTAACCAAAGAAAAGCACTGTGGGCATGTCATTAACTATTTATCAGTAGTTTGATTCATTGTAGTGTGATATAAGACTGATATTGCGAAATCATAACTTTATATATGGTGAAACCACTCAGACGTATAGATATTAAAGATATCTGAAGAGGTTTTTTTTTCTGTGTGAAACTGTTAGCTATGTCTTTACAAATAATTTTATTTGTTCTTCAGGCAAAAGCTGGCAGGCTGACGGGAACTTGCATCTTTACAGGACGGATTATCTGGTAACTGACCATTTAGCTGGTAAGTTGTACACGTCAGCTGTAACTGGAGGCTGTCAGCAATGGCGCTAATCAAATCTTAAGTGTGATTCCACCCACCCGGACCACAGCAAGTTTCTAAAAATATTTGTTTTTCTCAGTTGCGTTTGTCTGTACTGTATTTATGTAAATTTAGTCTACTTTACTGCTTCAACTGGAATGTAAATTTTTAAAACGGTACTTAAATACCAGCAGACAAAGCGGCCAGATACCCACAACGTAATACTAAAATGACTTTAAAGCGTCATTGTCTCAGTGTTTTCTTGCTACCCAACTTTGGAATTAATAATAATAATAATAAAAAAAAACATTAAAAAAAGATTCAAGTGAAGGATTTCCTAAAAGTAAACTATATATCTTTATATCTGTTTTATAGCTCTCGACCTGCTGCTCTCTCATAGTATGTTGACCAAGCTATAACAGGCAGTGAAGGACTCTTTCTTGAACCAGTATCGGTCAGTGTTCAGTGTCTGAATACACCCGGTCTTTTCAGGAGCGGGAAAAACTCAAAAATAATCCTCACTAGTCAAACAGGAAAAAAAACTACTAACTGCTATTTTTCCACATTTATACAACAATAAAACTCACATTACAAACTTAAGTTGGGCAAATATGTACCATCGATAACTTTCTGCTTACACTGTGATAAATTTGCTGTTTTGTAGAGATGCCTGTTCATACCAGTGGTGACATGAGGAATATTTGTAGACTAAATTGGCGTCAGGGTCTGTGAATGGTAATGAGCACTGGGCAGAGAAGCCTTAAGTTTATGAGGCCTGACAAGGAAGAGGCCACTGAAAGTGTTTCTCTGAAATGTTTGAGTCGGAGAGGGTGGGGGGCTGCTGCTCACTACCACCAAAGCTCAATGCTTGTGATGCATTTCCTTCAATGTTTTATGGGAAAAAAAACTATATATATGTATATATATTTGTATATGTGTGTGTGTGTATATCAACTAGTTTTGTGTGACGTCTGGGTTTGGTTGGCTCAGATACATTTCAGGCATGCTCCGGGGCAGAATCCACCCAAAAACAATCCGCATTCCTCTTCTTCTGTTGGCCAGGATTAGTTTCTCTGCCAGCCAGAAAACAGAGCACTGATGCCTGATGATGTATTGAGTTTCAGCATTGATAGTGATGTGCAATTCAAGTCGGAGCGCTCGTTTGTTTATTTCCTTATTTGCAAAAAAAAAAAAAAATATTGTAATGAAACTGAATCAACAGTTCTGTGTTTATATAACTTAGCAATCAAAATAGCGTCATTTTTCTTTTTCTTTTTTTTTTTTTTAATGAATACCATTGAAGAGAGGATTGGATGATGTCTGTCCTGGAAAAGTTCGCTTCGTTCAACAATCCCAGACAGTGAATTTGGGTTTTCTGTTGGTGGATTTTAGCTTTAATCCTATCCAGTGTGGACGCACAGAGGGTCAGTGGGGTAAAATCCTCTTAACCTTGGAGCCTTCTCACCTGGCTATATTTCTTAGAATAGCACGGGACAAAGTGATTCGAACAGAAAACCAACTGTTTTTTTTTTTCTGGAAAGACAAAATGTTCTAAAGCTGTAGCCCTGCCCCCACCAAGGTTTTCTTTGAGTGGTGAGTGAAGAGATCATACCTCGACACCGCAGGCTCAGCACATGTTAGGACATTATTGATGTAGTAATGTGACAAGTGTGATTATTCAGCAATAGATGTGGCTTCTTTTGATACAAACAGATTAGATAGTGAAAATCTCAAAGTCCACCTTTGATAAGCTTATTTATCATGGCAAATGTGCATGTGACACTGAAGGATAATTACTTCTATAAACTATTTAAACAGGCCTTGTTTGTCTAGTTATGGATATCAGATCGAATGCAAAGCTCATTGTGTCTTAGTTAAATGGGAAAGCCATCACATCCCTGTTTAAATTGTAATATTGGAACAAGCCAAACAATAAGTGGTTAAACCCTCGAGATGATTTCAACATACTCTCCTGCTTTCTCTTGTGGGTGTAGCCCAGATTTGCTGTAACATAATATGATAATATAAACAACAGTCATGATGAAATGTTCATCCGTTATCAGGTCGCGGTGTAGTGGTCAGACTGACACTAAACTCTAAAAAACTGTGTATTAACATTTTAAATTCAATGAAAGAACAAACAATTGATGATTGATCATTCCTCCTCTTTAGTAAATATGCTAAGTTCTAAAAAAAAAAGTATTTCACTAGACTATGAAAAAAAAAAAAAAAAAACTAAATCAGTCAGCACAGTTGTTTGATTTGATCTGAGTTTAGACAGTGTAGCAACCTATAGAAACATTTAATTCTGATGCTGATTGGTGCTAGAAAATACTTGATGTGACACACCTACCACCTCTTAAATAACCAGAAGAACCAGAACTGTTCTAAATTTGGAATAAATCTGTATTCATGTATGACCTCATTTCCATTTAGAGGCCAACTATAGGGTGCTTTTGTATGTTTTAATGCTCTGTGGACGTGTGTCTGGAAATAATGTAAACTTCTCTTTCAGTGGCACACTCGGACTCTGTGTTAACGTGGGATTTTGACCATGAGCTCAGTCGCTGTACTTACGCAGGAAAGCTTCAATGAGCACCGCAGTGGGCTCTTGCCAGAGCAGAGTGGTGGTAAGTAGTTATTTATTTATTTGTTAAAACATTTGCCAACAAAGAACTGAAAGTGAACTTATATCTGTTTATGTCTGTGTTCAGGTGCTGTGGCAGGCCCCAGTGCTGGAGAGGAGGAAGATGCCCTTCCTACCTACAAGGAAGCTTTCCCACCTCTGCCCGAGAAGGCAGCCTCACCTGAGGGGACCCAGGAAACTGCCAACGCATGGACGAAAATCCGTCCCCTCAAGTCCTCTATTATCACCCAGGTAACTTTATTTTTAAGTGCGAGCTACTTGTTTTGTTAGAAAGGTTGCTAGTCATTATGTTGTAATTTACTTTTTGTATCTGGGAGTTTTTGTTTTCTTGTGTTGTCTCATGTCCGCTGTCTCTAGTTAGTAGTCTTATTTCTTGTGAAGGCTTTCACCATCGCTCAAATATTGTATTGGACAGTTGTAGTAGGACCAAGAGATGAATTTTCCACTTAAAAAAAAAACAAAACAAAAAAACCCTACCCTGAGGCAGAATGCAGCATTTCTTGGCACTATACTATCAGGCCAAAGTTGACAGAGAAATGGATATAACTGTCTCCGTTGCTCGGGGACTTCTTCCTCCCTGCTGCTTTTCAGTTTGAGGTTAACTTGATGTTTGATGTATATCCACATGTGTTTTCAGTTATTCTGGCTGATTAGACCTCTGCTCAGGTGGCCAGAACAGCGTTGGGAGTTATGGGAGATTATCAAACAATAGATAAATATATTTATACAAAAACAAACAAGAGATGATGCACAATCCTGAGACGAGAAGAGTACTAATCAGAAAAGGCAGTTATTTAAGAAATTAACCACTTCTGCATGTTCTTGAAACACTGAAATAAAAAGCAGACAGCCTGTCACATTGTCACATAGCAGCTTGATTTTAAAAAGAAAAAAAAAAAAATATATATTTTTGTGAACAGTTCAATCTTGAGACTCAGTCCCAGTTGTAGAAATGTGCCTAGTCGTTAAATCTACATTGTTGCCTTGCACAGCCGATCAATTACCGTTTTGTGGCCAAAATAATCGAATTTCTCTCTGCAAACTTTTTCGCACAGATTTTCTGTTAATTGCAGAACTGACTGAAACTCACTAATGTTTTCACCCTGTCATTTGTGTGCATATTATACGAAGACAAATTCATTCCTCTAATTAATTCAGGGGTAGTTGCAGCTAAACAAAAACACAGTTTTTTAAACAATAGTTTGAGATTATATTCATCATCGTACCAAATTTATTTTTCAGTCTTTTTTGGCATTTAACTAAAAAATAAAATCTTTCTCCGCATGAACTAGGTTTTCCATGTGCCGCTAGAGGAGCGCAAGTACAAGGACATTAACCAGTTTGGGGAAGGAGATCAAGCGAAGGTCTGTGTGGACATCATGCACAAGACCGGAGCCCACCTGGAACTCTCCTTGGCAAAAGATCAGGGTCTCTCCATCATGGTTTCCGGAAAGCTGGATGCTGTGATGAAGGCCCGTAAGGAGATTGTGTCCCGACTGCAGACTCAGGTCAAAAAAAAAAAAAAAAAAAAAAAAAAAAAAAACTTACACCCATGCCATTTTTTTTTATAAGGTAAAAGACAATGATGCCAACTGTACATTATAACTTATTATAACAGGCTTCAGCAACTGTCGCCATCCCTAAGGAGCACCATCGTTTTGTCATCGGTAAGAGCGGGGAGAAGCTTCAGGAGCTAGAGCTCAAGACTGCCACCAAAATCCAGATCCCACGACCTGACGACCCCAGCAACCAGATCAAGATCTCTGGTACTAAGGAGGGCCTGGAGAAGGCGAAGCACGAGATCCTGCTGATCTCGGCTGAGCAGGTAACGAGGCTCAGTCACAACTAATGCTGTTTAAAGAGATTTGCTTTTTTTTCCACTTTATTGCATTTTATCTGTATTTATCATTTTTTTTGGTCCACCCTCTTCGACTCTTTAGGACAAGCGTGCTGTGGAGCGGGTGAACATTGACAAAGTGTACCACCCCTTCATCACCGGTGCCTACAACAAGGTGATAGGAGAGATGATGCAGGAAACCGGTGCTCGCATCAATGTCCCCCCTCCAAGTGTGAACAAGACGGAGATTGTCATCACTGGGGAAAAGGAGCAGGTGGCCCTTGCTGTGGCTATGATCAAGAAGATCTATGAAGATAAGGTGTGCTATGTTTTTAGGAAAATATAACTATACACAAACTAAACTAAACAATACTCAAAGTGATTATTAAAATGTCACATCAAGTCCCTAAATATTGCTTCATTTCTTTCTGTTGCAGAAGAAGAACGCCACCACTATTGCGGTGGAAGTGAAGAAGTCTCAGCACAAGTATGTGATTGGCCCCAAGGGAAACACCCTCCAGGAGATCCTGGATAGAACTGGTGTGTCAGTTGAAATCCCACCGTCTGACAGCAGCTCAGAAACTGTCATCCTTCGTGGGGAGCCGGACCGTCTGGGTCAGGCTCTCACCGAAGTTTATGCCAAGGTAAAAAGATCTTCCGATGACCACTGACACAGATACTAGTTTAAAAAGTGAGGCGATGTTACTGAAGTCATACATTTCCTTTTTACAGGCAAACAGCTACACTGTTTCCTCGGTCTCAGCTCCTTCTTGGCTTCATCGTTTCATCATTGGCAAGAAGGGGCAGAACTTGGCCAAGATTACCCAACAAATGCCCAAGGTCTGTTGAATGATGAATTCTTTAATTATACTCCTATAAAACTTCATTACTCCTTCAATATAACTTCATTTTTCCCCCTCATGTTTTGCATACAGGTGCACATTGAGTTCACCGAGGGAGAGGACAAGATCACCCTGGAGGGTCCCACCAAAGATGTGCAGATGGTGCAGAGCCAGATTGAAGCCATTGTAACAGATTTGGTGAGTATTTAGTTCTTATTCAGCTGTGTGTGGGACTGAGACTGAAAACCTCAGTTTGTCAGTCAGAGAGGCTTTTTTGATGTCAAGGTTATGAGCTATAAAGTTAAAAAGAGGGAATAAAGTGATATTTTCATGCTTTTTGACAGGTAAGCCGTATGGACTATGCAGAGATCAGCGTGGATCCCAAATTCCACAGACACCTGATTGGAAAAGGAGGTGTTAACAGTAAGTACAGTGTTGCTGTCAACTCTCAGACAATGCAACAAAACCTCTTATCAGCGTTCTTTTCAAACCACATTTACCGACTTGTTTTCAGTCAACCGCATCAAAGAGCTGCACAAGGTGACTGTCCGCATTCCCCCCGACAATGAGAAGAGCAACCTGATCCGTATTGAGGGGGACCCCCAGGGTGTACAGGAAGCCAAGAAGGAGCTGCTTGAGCTTGCGTCACGCATGGTTGGTACAAGAGTTCACACGCGAAGATGCCTCTAATTGGCTCCAGACGCCATTGCTAAACATTACCACTCTGTCTCCTGCAGGAGAACGAGCGTACAAAGGACCTGATCATTGAACAGCGTTTTCACAGAGCCATCATCGGCCAAAAAGGGGAGAAGATTAAAGAAGTGCGCGACAAATTCCCAGAGGTGAGTCAGAACCTTTTACATTGGTGTATGTGCTGTTGGTTGGTCTATATAGAACCTATTAAATGTATTTTAATATCTTGTGTTTGTTCCAGGTCATCATTAATTTCCCCGATCCAGCACAGAAAAGTGACATTGTTCAACTTAGGGGCCCAAGAACTGAGGTGGAAAAATGCTCAAAGTTCATGCAGAAGATAGTGACTGAAATGGTAAATATTATTATCGTGAAACTATATTAAAACATTTGAAGGTACTTATAGATAACAAATTTAAGTGTAGTCTGTTGTTAATCTCGGTTAATTCCTCTCTTCAGGTGGAGAACAGCTTCTCTGTCTCAGTCCCCATCTTCAAGCAGTTCCACAGAAACATAATTGGAAAAGGGGGCTCAAACATCAAGAAGGTACAGTATATTAAAAAGATGATTCTAGCTGTTAGTAAAGCCATCAGTGTGTCAACGTTCAATTTGACAATTACTCTCTTTTTCTTTTTAGATTCGGGAGGAAACCAACACCAAAATTGACCTGCCAGCTGAGAACAGCAACTCGGAGATGATTGTCATCACTGGAAAGAAGGCGAACTGCGAGGCTGCACGGAATCGCATCTTGGCAATTCAGAAGGAGTTGGTAAGCAAAACACACAGCTTAGTCTCTCCAATGCTTTGGCAGATGGGTGCAAATCTAGCGCATATGTCTAATTAATGTCTGTTTATTTACAGGCAAACATCACAGAGATAGAGGTTTCCATTCCCTCTAAGCTGCACAACTCCTTGATCGGCTCTAAGGGCCGTTTGGTGCGCTCAATCATGGAGGAGTGTGGAGGTGTACACATCCACTTCCCTACTGAGGGCTCAGGGATTGATAAGGTCACCATCCGAGGCCCCGTGGAGGAGGTGGAGAAAGCCAAACAGCAACTGCTTGGCTTGGCAGAGGAGAAGGTTTGTATGAATGTCTGATTAAAAAGCTGAACTACTGTTGACCCCACCAAACTGCCAGCCATTAGACGGGGGCTGTTTCTGAGCCTTATTGGTTATACATTACCACACACTGAGAAGTTCTCTCAGTGTCCTTTCAGCTGTCAGGACAAAAACTGCAAGACATCAACCACAGAAAATGAGGCTGAAGTTTATTTTGGCTGCTGTTGAATTAAATCACATTTATCCCATTAAAACTTGGAGTCAATTGTTTTGAGTCGAGCATGATAGGATTTTTCATCTGACATCAGTTTGTAAAATGTTTTTCTTCAGCAAACAAAGAGCCACACCGCTGAGTTGCGTGCAAAACCAGAATACCACAAATTCCTCATTGGGAAAGGTGGTGGAAACATCCGTAAGGTTCGCGATAGCACCGGGGCCAGGATCATCTTCCCCACCACAGAGGACAAAGACCAGGAGCTCATCACTGTGGTTGGCACTGAGGAGGCAGTGCGGGAGGCCCAGAAGGAGCTTGAGGAACTCATCAAGAGTTTGGTAAGGATCCAAATGAATTTTGAACACACCAGGATCAGGCTAACAGAGACGGTCATCCTCTTTTAAAATGTTTGAATTTTAAACATTTACTAGTTTAATTATTATTATTTTTTTTTTTTTTTTTTTGAACAGGACAATGTGGTCGAGGACACTATGAGCGTTGACCCCAAGCATCATCGCTACTTTGTGGCTCGCCGTGGCCAAGTCCTTAGGGACCTTGCTGATGAGTATGGTGGCGTGATGGTGAGCTTCCCTCGCACCGGTTCTCAGAGTGAAAAGGTCACCCTCAAAGGAGCCAAAGAATGTGTGGAGGCAGCCAAGAAGCGCATGCAGGAGATTGTTGACGATTTGGTTAGTAGATTCCTTCATTTCATTATGCACTTGTACATTTAAGCTCTGTGTGTTTTTATTCTTCTGCAGTTGGGAATACAACTGATTTTAACTTTTTTTTTTTTTTTCTTGTTTTCTCCTTCTTTTCGAACATTTTCGTCACCAGGATGCTCAAGTGACCATCGAGTGTGTGATTGCTCAGAAGTTCCACCGTTCCATCATGGGTCCCAAGGGCTCACGCATTCAGCAGATCACCAGAGATCACAATGTACAGATTAAATTCCCTGAGCGCGAGGACCCACAAGGTAAAAGCATAATCGATGTTGATTCTTGGATATGGAGTCTGTAAGTTACATTTTTCTCATCTAACTTTGTGGACTCCACTTTTTAGCAGCACCTCCTGCAGAGGCTGCTATTCAGGAGAATGGAGAAGCCAATGGAGAAGTGAAGGAGCCCGTCGATCCAAATGCACCCAAAAAGTGTGACGTGATTGTGATTTCTGGCCGCAAAGAACGGTGTGACGCTGCCGTGGAAGCACTGAAGGTGAGTGCTCGCTACACACATTTATTTTATCTCTCAGTATCGGTACTTTTTTCTTATTTACTAAACCATCTCCTGTCCTCAGGCTCTGGTTCCTGTCACGATTGAGGTGGAAGTGCCTTTTGAGCTTCATCGGTACATCATTGGACAGAAAGGAAGTGGAATTCGTAAGATGATGGATGAATTTGAGGTGTGTTGTAGAACTTGCTGCAGAGATGCACATGACTTTCTTTTTTTTTTTTAAATCATTATTTTGGTTCTCATTGGTGCTAACCCCGCTTGTCTCTCTCCAGGTTAATATTCAAGTGCCTGCTCCTGAGCAGCAATCTGATAAAATCTCAATCACTGGCTTGGCCAATCACCTCGATCGCGCCAAAGAGGGCCTCTTGGAGCGCGTGAAGGAGCTGCAGGCTGAGCAAGAGGATCGGGTTAGTATTGTCTTAAGTGCTTGTAGCTATCTAAAGTGTGAATGATGAACTCTGTTTTGATCACATGGTATTTGAAATGCTTGAGTGGTGTTGATGTTTCACGTGGAGCAGTTATCATTAAGATTAAGTTAAATGACATTGTTATGATAACACTGAAGGAGAAACGAGCTTAATCATTAATCTTTCTCATGTGAGGTAACCACCAGATAAGATGTCACACATGATACAGTTCTAATCTAGAGCATTGTTTCTTTCAAATCGTCTACAGGCACTCAGGAGCTTTAAGCTGACCATCACTGTGGACCCCAAGTATCACCCCAAAATCATCGGCCGCAAGGGTGCCATTATTACAAACATCCGCACTGAGCATGATGTGAACATCCAGTTCCCAGAGAAGAATGATGAAAACCAGGTATATATTCTCTTCTATCACAGACATATTTTTCTGTTATTTCAAATCAAAATGATACATAATGATGTGTATAGAAAAAAAATGCAAACACCATGTACTGCAGCAGCACAGCAGGTGGTGCTAAGTTACCAGTTCCTACATGTCAACAATCCATGCCAACACTGATACCCGTCATAAATGTTTATATTAATATTTTTAGAATCAGTTTGTTTCTACCATGAAGTCAATAAACAGCAACAGTTTGAAGATGAAAGTTGAATTTCTGTGAATTCGGACTTGGTTTTGCTTCAGGATCAGTGTTAATGTTGGGCTGGCTGCTATTTCTCCACAGGATCAGATTACTATTACAGGGTATGAGCACAAAGCCATAGCTGCACGAGATGCCATCCAGGCTATCGTGGATGAGCTGGAAGAGATGATCTCCGAGGATATCACCCTGGACAGCAGAGTCCATGCCCGTATTATTGGAGCTCGGGGCAAGGGCATCCGCAAGATCATGGACGAGTTTAAGGTGAGGATCACTCAGAAAACATCGATCATCACATTCTCAGCTGTGATTTTTTTAATTTTTTTTATTATTATTTTTTTTTAACAACACAAACTGTAATGCCAGTGTCAGCAATTAAAGACTCTTAACAAGATCTGCAAGATACAGAGTTGAGCCATATAGGAGATAGCAGTAGAAGACCACTGCAGAACAGAGCTTAAACAGCTGGTTTAATATGCAAGATCCTTTTTGTATCTGTATTTACCCATGTACATGATGGTGATTGTGACTCTGAATTTGGCCTGGGCCCAGATGGTGGTGTTTCACCCCTGTGGGGTGAGCAGGTTTGAGGGGAGGTGGAGGATTTGGTCTCTTGTAATCCCATTAAATCTCCACTTTAACAGCTAAACACGCGCAAGCTTAGCAGCTGGCTTCATCCTACAGGTCTGCAGCAGTTGGTGGAAAACAAAGTTAGACCCACGATGACCCAGCTCAGTGTGATGGGATCATAGGGTTTCCTAGGTGTGAGGGCGGGGTACCTCTGAGAGCAACATGCAAATATTTACAGAAAATGCACCACATGGTTCTCTACTAATTTCTCAACCCCCATATTTTGTTTTGGCTGAAGATCAGATTAGGTTAAATCCTTTCTCCTTTTTCAGGTTGATCTCAGGTTTCCCCAGAGTGGAGCTGCAGACCCGAACCTTGTGACAGTCACAGGTCGCCCTGAGCTTGTGGATGAAGCCATCGACCACCTCCTCAACCTGGAAGAGGAATATGTAAGTTTTCAAGCCTCGTGACTCTCGATGTTTTGCAGTAGAATATGTAAGAAATGTGTCTCTGATTGGCACCGATCCAACCTCGTCTGACAACACTTCTTTGTCAGATGGCAGATGTTGTGGAGAACGAGGCAAAGATGGCTTACATGAGGCCATCTGGCAGCAGCGCTGCTGCCATGGATGAACACCGCGGCCCATCCAAAGGCTTTGTGGTGAGGGAGGCTCCCTGGACAACTGGCAATGAGAAGGTGAGCTGTTCCCCACATGTCTGAATCTGTTTAAAATTCAAATCTGTTGCACCAACCTTTTCCCTGAGCTTTGTTTTTATTTCTTACTTTCAGGCCCCTGATATGACCAGCTCTGAAGATTTCCCGAGCTTTGGAGCCCCAGTGGCGACCAAGACCTCTCCCTGGGGACCCAAACGTTTCTAAGCCGTGCTGCTACAGATGGGCCTGAACTTAACCGGACACAATCTTCCCTGTCATTGTCCCCCTCTTGACCCGGACTGACCGCTGACCCTGAAAGTCTTGAGTTTTGAGAAAGTCATTCTTCTCCTTGTCTATTATCCTGGTCTGCCCTCGCAGATTCATCAGTCTAAAAGTGCTTTCAGGTTCTGTAATTGACTTGTGAGCTTTGTATTGCATTAAAAAAAAAAAAAAATACTGTCTCATGCTTAAAAAAAAGTGACAGATGTTGCGGTTAAGTCTACACAGTCTGTAAAAGACATTTAAATGTTAATTGAACTTGACATGTCATTGTGGTTTGAACTGTTATACCAAATTCAGTGGTGGCCAGACATCAGTTTTTTTGAGCTGCCCTTAGTTGCCTTCGCAGGGTGGGGAAAAGGGATTGAATTACTGCTGGTGACATGATGCCTGACCAACAAGGGGTCAGCTGTTTCAGTAACCTGCCCCCCCTCTCCTGCTTTACTCATGTAGCTGAGTAAAACTGTCAGTTGTTATCCCTCAAGCACACTGTAGTGGTTGTCCTCTGTCACATCTCTTCATTTGCTTGTAACTATGCTTCTGTGAATATGGTCAAGTAGTGGCACGTACCTTGTAGCCTTATGAATTTGGTAAACGTTACTAAGGGGGGAGGGGGAGCGGTTTCAGCCACTGCAAAATGGCACCTACTCAAACTGCCAGATGCTTGGAGATCATGCCAGAACTAAATTTCTTACAACACTAGGCCTAGAGCTCCAACGTATCAAACCTCGCACTAACTGTTGAATGAACTTTTTTTTTTGACATTTAAAAGTAAAATCACTCTATAAAAGAAAATGACTGCGTGTTTGTGAGTAAAACAGCAGACCATCTTGTGCCAACTATCTGTTTAGTGACGTCCTGTGTTATTCATCCTCTGTATTGGGTCAGTGTCCAGTCCCTTTGTCTTCCAGTTGCTATGCAGATTTTTCTGTTAAATAGCAATGGCCCTTTTTATCAGCCTTACAACTAGAAAGATACAAACCAGGTAGAGATGATGTCGAGGTGCATTTTTTTTAAATGGACAACTGGAAGGGTATGTTTATTGGTCCTCTGAAAGCTCTTGAAACACCCCCACCTCCCCAGCCCCATGTCCCCATGTCCCCAGTTGCAGTAATTAGTTTGAGTTTGCTTGAGGAGTACAGATGTAGCTTCCTAGCTGCTAATTCAACATCTAGCATCAGCCTACCTTGGTTTATATCCTCCTAGTATTGAATGAAAGATTATGCAAATACCATTGAAGTGAACGGTTATGGATCACACTGGAAAAGAAATTGTCCAAAAAGTCAATAAAAATTGAAAATCTTTGTGGTGCATCCATGTGTGTCTTTTGTAAAAAAAAACAAAGGTGTGCTCAGTGTAAGTATGAAAAGGTTTGCATGGCTTTGTCATTGTTGGCCCTGCAGGTGACGCTAGAGGAGAAGTCATCATGATAATCTTCTAGGGACATTTTTGCTTGTCTTGTCTGGAGCTGTACCGAACCAACAAGGACCTCCAACACTGCTTATTCTGTGTATGACAGTATGTTCCTGCTTCTAATTGTAAAGGGACAAATGATCAAATATAAGATGCGATGCAGTGTCTTTTACTGCTGTTGTAGTTAGTTTCACTGAATCAAACCAACAAAATATCAAAATATTACTGGCAGCCCCCAGTGTTCTGTAGCAATAATGACCCATAGGTGGCACTAGTGTGCAGAAAGACATTTGTAGGATGTAAGGATTTCTTTGGGGCATTAGAATCCACACAGAGTTGTTGAATTCAAAATATATTTTTTGTTTTATCTGTGAGTAGAGGGGAAAAAATCTTTGTTTTCTGTAGAAGTTGCAGGAGAGTTTGAGATCACCCTCTTTGATAATGTGAATAAAAATGTACCACAGTGTACACATTCAATGGTAACTGAAATTTTTATGTCAGATCACACATATTGCTTATTAACACTACTTGTGTTCTCCATTTAATTTTTCCATTAACACACCCCTGTGTTGCAATGGCTTATAAAATGTCACACTTGTTAACACCAAAGACATATGGAATTTCAATAAAATTAAAATTAGATAAATACAGTTACGATATACATCCTGCAGTAAATTATTCAGGTAACAAAGTTAGAAATGTAAACAAACACATGTAATTACACATATATGGAGACAATAAATAGCTTTACAAATTACTAGATAAAAAGGTTATATTTTATAACAGTTTATTTATTGCATGGACTAGAAACAACCATGTCCCCTAATTTGAATATAACAGATGGAGAAAGAGCTGTGAAATAATAATTCAATAAAAAAATCAATAAAAATCTACATAAATTAAATTAAAAATCTATATTTATTTAATTATAAATAAAACTAACTGGAATAAATTAAAAAACAAGATTTTATTTCTTTATCTTATCACCTATATATTTATATTTTATATCTATATGTTTTATATGCCTCTGCATGTACTATCTAATTAATTAATTTAATATAATATTGATTTATTATTATTATTATTATTATTATTATTATTATTATTATTATTATTATTATTATTACTATGGTGAAAACACACAAGGTCGCGCGGGTCTAAATTTTCATTTAACCTATCAGGGTTTAACTTCGGCTGACGTCACAATCAAGAAACTAAAGACAAAACAGTGAAAACAGTGCAGCAGAAGTTGTGCGACAAAACAAACATACAAAACAAAAACAACGCTTTTGCGAGAAGCGACAGTTAAACTTCCCGTTTCTTCTGAAGATAGTTTTAGGGCTTCAATGATATAACTTAAGTGAAACACGGCTTGAAGAGTTAGCTAGTGCTAGCTAATGATGCTATCAACGCCGCGCTAGCGCCGTTAGCCGTTAGCTAGCGGGGTTAGAGAGCAGAGACCGCGTCAAACTGACGAGCAACACAGGCGAAGACATGAAGGGACGACACGTCAGATACGTCGCCTTTCACGAGAAAGAAGTGTTGAAAGAAGAAATTGACTTCAACCTCAAAAAATGTGAGTCATACACACCCTCTGTCCTTCTGTCTGTCGCTTGCTGTTGCTAGTTTCCTCTTGGTTAAGTTGAATTGTCCCGCCATTGTTGAGGTGGTTTGTTCACCTGCCATCGTTGTAAAAAGTCAAAACAGTCATTCAGAGTTTCGCTATTTCACAGTGTTTTGATCAGCTAGTTGTCTAAGGTCTTAAGTCTGATGTCTTTATTAGTGTTTTGTTTTCCAGCCAAGTTATAGTGAGTAATGATTTTTTAATATGGAATAAATGCATCATTAATCTTCTGGCCTGTCTTTGTACAGGCTATATTAAGTCATGCATCTGATACATGCACTGATCATTTTTAGTCTTCCCCTTGTGACCATTATGGCTGAATTCATTATGTTTGTGGGTTCTCTACGTGTCCATGCCATTGTTTCAAATATGATACTTTTTTTTGCTAAAAGTCAAATGACAGGGCCTCTGTGACCTTAAAACATGATTTAGCCTGGTGAATGCTGTATCTTAAGACTGCCTTGGAGGAATTGCCACAAATTTGGCAGAAATGTTCTCTGAGAAAATGAGCTGAATAGATTATGGTGGATCAGGTCAATAAGGAGCCTGAGTCACGCCCTCTTTGGTTGACCCACTGGGTCCTTAGATCGGAAAAAAAAAAAAAAAAAAAAAAATCAGTGATATTCAACAGAGATTAAAAATTATTTTCTGATCCACTTTGACAACTGAATTGCACATATACTGTGTCTTAATTTAAAGGTGACAGAGAATGGTTGAACGGGGTTTTGGTCCTTGTTCTGTGATATTGACATGATACACAATAAAATTTTGGTTTTGCTTCTGTAATGCCTCAGAGGCAAATAGTCGCGTAGGTGAATTTCTTTCCCTCTCTCCTCTCTGCTGAAGAGAGAACGAGGAGTAGGTGGATAAAACTTACCAGGTGAGATATTTAGCTGGCGTAGCTAGCTGTTAACGTTAGCTGTCAGAGTTTGATGGTGACGTCATTTTGCGACGAGCGTTGTAGTCCGCTACGTGGTCTCACACAAAACCTAAAATAACGTTTGCTGACTGTCACAAAACAGTCCTCTCTCCATGTTAAAAAATTATCTTTAAAATTTCCGAACATCATACGTGAAAACCATGACACATTTCAAACGGGGCCAGAAAATATTTTTTATCTCTCCATTGACTGGTGTTCATAATTTTTATGAGCATATGAAGTAGATGGATGTGACTGTGACCTGTCACAGAAAGTTGGTGGACACATACAACCAGTGTTAATTCCAGCTATCTTTGATATAAACCTTATTTATATTTGGGTTGACTTATAATAGCTTGTGTTTCACAACAATTCAAATGTGCATGTAAAGACATTGTTAAGGAGAAATTTACATACGACGGCCTGCTTCCTTTGTGACATTATTTAACATACATTTCCTGATGCAGTCTCCCAGTCCTGAATAACGTCACTCCCATAGATACTTTTACACAGATAGAGTTTTGTTGTGCTCTATATTTTTGTACAATATGAAAATATAAAAACAAATATAAAACTGCAACTTCCAGTTACTTTCTTTCTAGTTTAATTTCTTGAATAAAATCCCTTGTGAAAATATTATCAATTTAAATTCTTTTCTGACCAAGTAGACGTATTCAACGTCGTTTGTCATCTTGTCTGACAAACAGTTCAAAATATACACATTGTATTTACAGTTGTGGAAATATAATAAACATATTGTAAGACTGCATTTGTTTACTTTGTCCTTATTGACACTTGGTTGACATGGCCCCTGAACTACACCATCACTTAAGCAAGCAACAGTTCACAGTAACAGAACGGCTGACTCCTGTCTGGTCCCCTGTGGTTTAAATGGACCAGAGTTTACCCACAAAATCTCTATTGTAGTGATATTGACAGTGCTATTAATAATCAGAGGCATTATTTCCTCATTTAAAGATTTAAACAAGCTACAAGAGAAACTGCTTCTTCAGATTAAATGCTGAACTACTTGTCATACTTCTTAAAACCTAAAAGACAGGTTAATCGGTGTAAATTTTTAGTTAGGTCTCTCAGTATCAGGAAATTTTAGAATTTGCTCTTTTTGTGGGTTACAGTACATGTGTGCATTTTTGAACGGACAAAAAAGAGTGGAGATGATTTTATTTCCCCTTCATCCCTCTCCTCTTGAGAGCAGATAGAGGCGCACTCTGAGCACTCATGAAGCGCTCCTGTGTGTTTGAAAGGAAGGAGCAACATAAAGCTCCCACCAGAGCTTTGAGGCATAATCATGACACAATTAAGATAATTTCCCAACGACCGCTGGTGGCGAGAAAAGCAATTTTTACGCCTTGTAATCGAGTCTGGCTGTCAGATTAAGATAGCAGGTGATTTAAGGTAAATTGTCTTGGCTAACTCTTTGGAGTGGGATCCAGGTGGCCTCAGGTATCTCTTTGCCCATTGAGATTGCCCAGAAGGTAATGCAGTTTTGATTTTGAAAATGAAAGAAACATTTAAGTGCTGGATTCGTGTCTCTCGGCATTTGTCATCTTATTACCTGCCTCTGCTGCCATCTTCTTCTGCATCTTGTGACTTAAGAGAGCCAAGTGGCCTGTTATCTCTGTCTCACTTTTCTTTCCCGATCTCTTGTTAATGTCTTTTTACTTGCCGTCCAATGACAAACTCAACATTTCAGCACGTATGAGATTAGCATGTGTGAGGTGAAACTCCAAACAAAGTGTGTCAGCTTCTTGTAGCCAGTCTTTGAGTTAGTTTTTTTTTTTTTTTTTAAGATTTCAGTGATATGACAGAAAGTCCACTTCAATAAAATGCTCTTACTGTTGGTTCAAGGTTTAGCAGCGTCCAACAATAAGGTAGAATGAAAGCGCTTTATATTAGATCCAAACCAAGGAAACCTCCATAGACATCTGCAGTGACAGACCTCAGAGGCAGAATCACAAAATGAAAGTGTCCATGATGGTGTCACTCATGACAGTGTAAGACTTCACCACAATACAAAGGCCATGTCACGGAGGCAGCTAAATGAAACACAGTTTCACTGTGAGATGCTGTTTGTTGAGGTATAAATGTTTATTAAGGCAAACAACTAGAAGTTGGAAACCACCAAGACTCTTCTAAGAAGTTCCACACTACATATCAATACGACTATACACTGTTTTCTGAACCGGTTTTGATTGAGTCCTCACCATAGACAACTGATGCAAGCTTTTTTAGAAATTTGATCAGATGATACTTATTTTCTTAATATAACAGATAACACAAATATTTGTGATGAGGGACACATTTAAACAATTGAATCTGGAATTACTAGAACTGGGTGTGATGTTTTACGACATCTCACTAGTCTCCAGTTGAAGATCTGTAGAGCGGAAACAGTTTCTAACAAAGTATCTCTATATCATCATTTATCTATCTAACTACTATGAGCTAATGTTGACGGATTAATCAGTCAGGCTCTAGTTGTCTACTTGGTCATAGTCAAACTACATACTATGTCATGTATATTAAATATAGTGCATTTTTTTAGTGTTTGTAGAAACTATTGTCTCACAGTATTCACTTTAGTATTCGTTTCCTGCTGGAATAAAATGGTAAAGGATGTTGTATTTCAGCACTAATGGTCTTGGTGTTAAAAAAGTTGCGAACCGTTCTTAAAAGATGTTTTCTCTACATCATAAATAAGTTATATGTTTATATAGCATAAAATCCAGAGTCTCTGAGAGTAATAGTAAAGGACTCGGCTGCAGTTTAAATTCCTCCCTCCACTAGATGGCATTGATAGACTTGCATTCGATGTCCTCTGAGCTCCGACCAGCCGCCACACTCCACATCGGCTTTGTCAGTGTGTTCAATTCTCCTTATGTATCTTGTAAATATATCTTGAAAATATTAAATGAAATTTAACCTTAAGTAAAGAAGTGGTGCACTCATGTTTTGCTGATATCTGCTATTCAACTTGGTCAGTTGTTAAATACTGAAAGGAGAAGCTGCAGTTTCTGATGCATTCCTCCAACACTGCGACAATTATTTCCAATATGAATATTTCAAGTCCAGTTTTCTGTCGTCTGCTGACTCTGTCGCCCATTATGAAAAACAGCTTTTACTAAAAATGTTTCTTACACTTCTTTTTTATTTCTCTTTTACTGTCTGAAATACTACTGACGCTGAAAATACATTCAGGAACATCTTTGTTAAAGCTGCAAAGACAGTTTACAAATGTTGCGTATGTGCATCTTGTAATTTAAAAAAAAAAAGAAAAACATTAGCAGTCAGACAAATATATTCAGAATTTATTTCTGCCTTTATTTACATTTTACACTGCTGTTTCAACAGATATCAAAGAGATATCAAATAAATGAGTTGTCTGTAACTGCTGTGTGCAGTAGTAATGAGGGTGTGAACTTATATCCTGGTTGTTACAATTCATCCACGAGTAGTTGGATATTGTGACTGTGACACTCATGTTTAACTTTTCTGCAGCTTTAACACAAAAAAAAAAATAAAAATGCTGTAGTGTCTTCTGATTCGAACCTTTAATTTTCATATTTTATTTACTAAAAAAAAAACAACAAAAAAAAAAAAACAGACGCCATCTGTGTGCCTGTCGAGGTCAATTTGGATTTTCGGGCCCTGCCAGTAAATGGCAGAGGCAGACTGTGGAGACCCCCCCTCCGATGGAGACTGGCAGGGCTCAATCAAATGATGAGAGGCGACACATTCACATGCCAGTGAATACAGTGTTCCCTGACACACCCACACACACCCCCCACCCCTTTCGCAAAAAGGCTCGGCTATATGAAATTTTGCTGAACTTAAAGACTTCCATTAAAAAAAAAAAAAAAACATCCAATTTGCATTCTGATTTGTCCTGCTTTGGGTTTGGCTCGGTCAAGTTGAAAATCAGCAACCACATTTCAGTGCATTCTTGAATCCGTTGACGGGACACGAGTACCGTATCCTAAGATTTTAGCGAGAGAATGGGCTGCCCACATACCTCAACTGTGTACTTGACTGTGTCAGCACTTCTGTAGTTAAAAAAGAAGAGAGGGGAACCGAAAGGAGGGATGTGAACAGACGGGCTTTAGTAGTAGGACTCTGTAATAGTGACCAGCGGTGCTCACATGCAGCTAGAGACTTAACCGACACTACCCATTGTCCAAATATAAACAATAAAAATCAAGATCTGCTTTCATTCTTCACAGCTGTTTGCAGTATATCTACGTAATATTGTCATTCTCTTTCTCTGTGTCATAATTTTCCACTTTATATGGCTGTTTTTTTGGCTCCTTTGTTATCCAGAATCAGTGTATGTGCTAATACGTTGGGCACAAATCATCTCTTGCAGTTTCCACCTGAAGTGGAGTGTGTGTTACATTTTTAACCAAATGGCAAACAAACGGCCGGTGATGTCAGAAAGTGCACTCATATGTACCTGGATCAGACTAACTGATGGTCAATACAGAGAAACTTGTTCTTCCTCTAGACAGTTAATGTTAAAACCTCAACGTCCAAGTGAAGTTAACAGTAAACAAAACATATTTTCGAGTGGAGGAGCGGGGTAACGTTTCCTGTTACTGTTGAACCTTTGTTTACACCACTAATGTTCATAAGCCTTCAGTTGTACTGCACATACCTGAAAAATAACGTGGTCTCAAAAGTTACAGACGCTATTTAACAATCTGTAACATTTTCGCAGAATCAAATATCAGTTTCTCATCAAACCTCACAGAAGCGAATATCAGTTACACCAGCTTGTTTGAACTGAACTGGAACTTGGTTTTAAGGATTATAGTAATTAAGTTGAATTTAGTAATATCCTCTTTTCTTATTCCCATCTTCCCTGTCACTTTTTACCTTTAATAAAGCAGACGTTTCAGAGGAAACCTGTACACAGGCTCCAAATCAGATTTCTGTACCAAAACACATCGTGGTGTTAGTCATCCAGCTTGTTTTACCATCAAAACAAAGTGTGAAGAGAAAAACAAAACCTTGAGGTGGCTTCGTACCTGAAGAGGTGTTAGATAGCACGAATAGCTTCATGTTCCTGCACGCTCTCGCCTGCAGCGGCTGCTATCTCTCATTGCTCAGCCTTGTTTTTAAGACAAACCTTACCACAACAAAACGATGTACAGACGAGATGGCACGGCTCATTTCTGTTTGTTGTGGAATCTCAAGTGCTTAATTTAGACGTCTTCTTCTCATATTAACATGAAAGGCAGGAGCTTGAAAGTAATTAACTGTAATTTGACTTTTTTTTTTTTTTTTTTTTTTTTTATGAAATAAACGACTGTTCATTGCAAGTTACAGGTGTAAATATTCCTATTAAAATACCATGCTAATGTTTTTTGAATAATTTTTTTTAAATGTTTTGCTTTGCAGGTTTAAATGTTTTGAGGTGGATTTTTTTCTTCTGTTTGTATTTGAACTGTATGAAAATGTCTTATCAGATTCCTGTGACTTGTTTGAGTTGTGATGTGTCATTTGTGCGAACGTTAAAATTTTAGTTTAGTTGGAAATGTCTGTTACATATTTTGTTATTTATCTCCATTAACATGAAGTAATGTCATGTTAATGAATGGATGCTAATTTTGATTGTATGCTAGCATATATATTCATATTCTTTATCAAGTAGTGGGAAGCTATGGCAGCTACATTTCCAAACAATGATATGAGTACAACACAAAATGCAAAACAGATTGTTGTCGTGTAAACGCTGTGTAATTTGTAGTAAACCTGGGATAAACATGTAAAGTAACCGGGTTGGATCTTTAGCATTAAAGGTACCCTGTGGAGTTCCCATTCGTGGGATGAAAAATGACTACAGGAAAGGGGATTTGGTGAGGCGCTCTCGCACAATGACATTGTCTGAACTACAGCCTCCTCGGCGTGCCGTGCCTCAGCGACAGCCCTTTAGTATTTCCTGTCAAACAGAGCATTGTTGCTTTTAGTTCACCTTAAGTGTCTAGACAGTGGTTTTCCTGCTCCGTTGGTTCTCTTGGATTGAGGCCAAATCTTCACTCTTGGAGGTGATAAGAGTCTTATCTTGCTGTTAGAGGGGCTAGAGACTGGAGCAGAGCTCAAGTGAGTGTCACTCAGGTGAGAGTGTGGGCACCTTGAAGAGCAGCAGGGATAGTCAGCTGGCTTACAGTCACTGACAATGAATCGCACAAACATCAGCCGTGCATCTTCGCCGTGACTCACTCGCAAAACATTTGTTTGAAATCCGGAGCTAAAAACTTCTACAACTTCATCTCGTGTCACCTGAAAAACATTTTCAGGTTTAATCTTACCTCGACAACACCGCTTTTTATTTATTCCTGGCTCGTCATTGTCTAAAGTTATTCTGTGATATTAGCGCATGGTACAACAGATGAGGGCATATGATGGTGTCAAGTATACAAATATGCAAGAAAACTTCCTGAGTTATAAACCACACCAAATACCTCGCGAACAATGCAAAACAACAGTTTCCCAAATACAGCTTTTTACTTTCCAGCACCACAATGATGAATTACGAGATTGAGGTCATCCATTGACATACGACGAACAGCCTACATTCTTCCCGACAAAGGGCAAGAGGGTAATACAACGACCATTCAAACGCTTCCCTTTATACTTGTCTTTGCCTGAAAATGTTTGTTGTGAAAAGTCCAAGGTCCCTCAAGTAAAAATCAATCTGTGGATTGTGCGGTGGTCCTTGTTTGAAGTCCATTGTGGCTATATTCCCCAGCCAGGTAACACAAGAATGCTGCTTTTATTCTCGGCATAGTTGATCCACAATATTGGCAAATGGTCCTTAATTCCTCACTATGCAAGGTAACTCTCCAGCTTGAAGTAATTCAGACTCTTTTCTTTTCACTCTGAATGGTGGGCTTGTGTTGCGAAATGAAAGGGATTCAATAGATGTGGATAATTTATTCAAGGAAAAAGCATTAAGACTTTGGAATGAGAAGCATGACTGTATTCTTCTGCGAAGGACACGTTATTTTCAACAACACAAGGCAAAATCTATGGCTGCTCAGTTCATTTTGTGCTCACAAAAGAATGTGAATTGATAAAAAGGGAGAGGGGGAGAGGAGGAGGAGGGAAAAAGTTTGAATTCATGGATAGGCCTCGTGTTGGACTGGTTACCGTGGTGATGCAAATTTCAGAGCTGATGTCCGTGTGGTCCATTTTGAGCCACTTGCGATGCAGGACGTAACCTTGCATGTACACTTAGACTCCGACGTGTACTTTCCTCTGACAAATTAATAATATGAAAGTAAACGTTTCCTTTTTTTAACCTGCTTCCTGAATACAGAATGACATTAAATTGCACGGCGGATTAATGATGTGCATTCATCTTCATGTCTCATCGTCCACGTTTCTGTTTTAACATAGGATGATTTCACGTTCAATTCATACTTCAGTGTTCATTTCTGAGTGCTGTGCTGTTTTTATTTTGGTCATATGTGATGTATAATCACACTGTTTTGATGCTTCAGTAGCTCTGACATTTGATGGCGCAGACTGTCAGGCCTTGTCTTGGATTAAGGGCAGCATCAGACAGACATATGTCCTTTCTGCTTTTGTATTGGTTGTTTTTTTTTTTTTTTTTTTTTATCTGGGCAAAATATAATTTTTATCTCACTTCATTCAGAGTGACAGTTTCTCAAAATCGCTCCACACCAAGGGATATTCATTACTTTTTGTAGACCTGCCTGGGTAGCCCGTCAACTTTTCATCTCCCTTCATCTCTCATCTATTTCACTCTCTCAGATAGCTGGGTTTTTTTCTTCTTTTTTTTCTTCTTTTTCCAAGGCAATTCTCCTGCTTTTTACTTTGCTATGACCTTCCTGCATAAATTGCTTGGCTTGTGTTATTCACAGTTTGAGATTTACAGAGAATAATATTGCACCACAGGATTTCCCACACTCTTAGGTGCCCAATAACTTGTGACAGAATTCCTGTGACCTGCTTGTCTGTATTTTCTCAGCTTAGGGGTCGGGGTGATGGGGTGGGGGGGGCTGTAGCTCTCCTCTTCCTCTTCGTCTTCGCTGAACAAAATGCCCGACCCGCCGTGCGTTGCTGAAACTGTGGCCACAGTTCATGCGAGCAGATGCATTCAAAGAAGTGTGATGGAAAAAAATAGAGCTAATGAAGCTGATGGGTTTTTTTTTTTTAGTTAAAATCAGGTGCTGAATGCGTAGATCCACATGTGTGTTTGTGTTGGCTGCACATGTTGCAGAGGAACAGGGGATACAGGGGTCACTGTGTTTGTTTGGAGCACTTGCAAAGGTGGAGTATAATCAGCAGCTGAAATGGGACACGTTTTACTTCATTTAAGACAGTGAGCACTTATCTCTTGTTTTGTCACCACAACACAAAATGTATAAAAAGGGGATGTGCACAAGTAGACCTTATTCAAGTTTCTTTCCCTCTATCCTGAAAAGAGGCTTTCACATTGTCGCTCTCATTTGTGGCACATAATGGTGTCTGGAACTCGCTGTGGTCCATTGTCAACCACAGGACTGGTTGTCCATTTGGAACACCTAAAATACTGGGAGGGCTTTAATCTTTCTTCATTATTTTCCAATTTTGGATAAATGTGCTCATAATGCCTCCCTCCTCTTATGAATGAAACTCTTTGACTCTCTCCCTATCCCTCATTTATTCCTCGCCACACTTTTCACCTGCTTTCATCTCTAACAGGACAATAAGTAGCCCAAGTGTACGGCCCTAATGTGGAGATAGAAGGATAATTGAGTTGATAAACATTAGGGTCAGGGTGAGATCATTGTTACGGCTTGTTCAGGTGTCGCTTAGTACTAGTATCAATACGCATATTACCATATTTTTGTCATTTGCCTTAAAAGTGAGAATTGACCCAGCAAGGACTGTGATTGTGTGGATAGTTAACAAGACGTTTAGGGTCACACTGTCACTGCCTGTCTGCTATAGCGTTTTCTGTGTAGAGCTGCTCCTTATAATGCAACAAGCAACCAATGTCCAATTTATTTTGGTATCTCGAGATGAAAATTTTAAGAAGTATGACCGTTCTAATTCTGCCGCAGACTACGTTTATGATGTGAAAATTTGTATAATTTGCGACATGCTGGGTAGAAATAGGCCACAGGAAATATCAATGTGGCTTGATCTGACCCCGGAGAGTGTTGTAACTGTGACAGATGTGATTGGTCATGAGTATGCACATCAGCCCCCCACCCCCTACGAACGCTCGCAGCAGTTGCTATTGGTCACCAGCATTTTAGCAGCTGGTTAGAACAGCAGAGATGTGAAGCCCCGAGCGACGACGTTAACAGAACAGCACCTTGGTTTTACTAAAATTATAGATCAAGCAGTTAAGTTTTTGGACACTTGATGAGAAATTCATACTCGCTTCAATATATGAATGTATAAATAAATGGTTCTCAGTGATGAGTTGCTTTAATCCAAAGGGAAAAAAAAACAGCTACAAGCTAATGCAGCTCATACCGCTTCAATTACCATGACACCCATGCTGGTTAAATGGCTGAGTTATCATCATGTTGTCATGCTGAGTTTCACTGCTATGTGGCTCGGACATGTTGCATTATTGTGTATCATTTCTATGTAATGAAACCAAATTTTCAGACACACCCTAATATGTTCAAAATTTCTATTAAATAAGGGCAACTCTTGTCTGCACTTTTTAACTTAAAGGAAGTCGTAACTAAAAATTGTAACTTGCTGAATTTTCAAGTGAAGCTACGTAACTTATGAACCAGGAAACGGCTCATTATACCAGTTACAATAAAGAAAATTAACCCTTTCTCATCCATGTTGGCAAACCGACGTTACAAAGTCAGTTTCTTGATTTTATGATTTTATTTCATTACTTGTGATACTGTCACACTACATTGTTGTGTTAACATCTCAACTATAATTATCTAAGTTCTGTTCAAGAAAAGTTGATTTTAGCTCAGTGTTGGTGATGTACCCCTCCTCCAAATTTTATTACTATAAAAAAATGTTGTTATTAATTGATATTGATAATATTATTTATCAACCAGTCTTGTCTTAGCTAGCCTGCTAGTAGCAACATTTCATCATATAACAGAGCAAACAGCTGAACAGTTTGTAGTTCGGTGAGTTTCATTCACCACCAGTCGTATCAGAAACGGTTCCAGCAGCTGTCGAACGTCCACACAGTGACAGCTGAATGAGCCCGATTACACTCAAACCAGTTTTTATCTCTGTGTGTTTTACAGTTTTATCATATACATAGTAACTGACTCAATAGCTGATGACTCACTTCACTTCAGCCTTCACCTGTATTAGTTACACTGTAGACATCTTGCTGTTTACAGAGGTGTGAATTTTTGTCAATAAGCGTAACACTGTATGCAGAGCATGCAGGATGTAAGGCTACACGCTTTTACCACAGAAATCAAAACCATGAAAAATTGTAATTATGTAACCAGGCTGTCTATAGTTTTTTTTTTTTTTTTTTATCAAAAACACTCTTCACTTGTCCTCCCACACGCTGATTCGATACAGAATCAGACCTGTGACCTACTGTTGGTAGTCAACAGAGCATTTTCAAGCAAATTGAAGATGTGCATTAAAGTCAAATAATTTGTAAACAATTACATCGTTAATGAGAGATAACAAGTAAGAATATGAGCTGTGTCTATCTTAAATTTGAGGAGTTGCGTTCTGTTTTTATCATATGACAATAAATGAAGCATTTGGTTTTGTTCTGTCGGTTGGATAAAATAATATAAGTAATCCACATCCAGGAAATCACATCTAGCCCTACTAGATTTATATTTTTGTCCATCTACAGAACAGTAATTCTGTTTGCCACATATCAGAACCATTCATTTTATATTTACTGTGGAGCATGTATTTAGGCTTAAGAGCAGTTTAAAATTTTACTGCATTTATACAGTCATTTATACAATGAACACAACAAAATAACTTGGGATGCCTAAAAGCACTGTTTTTGGCAGTACAATGCCATAGCTATTGATGTAAGAACTTAAGTGATTTTGGTTATTATCAAGAAAAACATAGAAAAGGGCTAGATAACAACTCTTACATTAAACTCTAATTTTGTTGTTATTGTTATATTCGTCCAAACAAATGTATCCTTAGTTACACGAGACATTACAACAAGAAATTGAAGAAAATAAGGATGGTCTAATAATTTTTTCATGACTGTATTATGTACCTTGCTATTTCAAAGGCATGTTTTACTCTGTTAACATTTACACTGACTGTTATAGCTGTTTTTAGATTCAGACCAACTAGTTTAAAGTGTTGTCCAAAATAATGTTGTATTTTTCATATCTCACTATACAGAGTGTGGAGTATGTCTGCTGTGCTAATGCAATGTTTACTATCCTAGGATCCAGCGCTTCTTCTAGTTCTCCTCATAATTGTTTTTTTCTAACAGGAATCATTACTCATAACTAACATTAAAAACTGCTAACAGACCTTTAGACTGTGGCTTAGTCAGTTGCAACTTTAAAAAGATTATCAGTGTATACTGATCCTTCTGATTTGTGTTCTGGCAGGATTCCACAGTGAAGATGAGTGTACTATTAGTACATATATTGTATCATATACAAATATTGTGTACATAATGTCATATTTTTATATATACTCTGTAACCAAGTGGAAATTCAAACCCTATTAGTTGGTGGCGAGCCATGAAGTGCTGTATGGGGCTGGAAAAGTCAGTTAGGAAAACCACAAATCTCTGGTTTTTGCAAAGCGGTCATCGAGTCATTGGTATTGATCAATAATCCCCCCAATCCATCACAGATATATTCTGAGCTCTGGGGCAGTAAATCTGACTCATTGCCCCTTAAAGCCCCACAGAGGGATAGTGTTGGAGGAATATGTTTTTCAAGCCAATAATAATTCCCCTTTTGACTTTTAAAATATTTAGATGCATTTCAGGAATTCATAGTGAAACAGTGATGATCCATATATATGTATATATATATATATATATATATGTGTGTGTGTGTGTATATATATATATATACACACACACACATATATATATTTACAGCATTTACAGTCTTTGACCTCCCACCTGCCCTTCATGCTTCACTACTCTCTAGTTACATGCAGCAGCCAAGAGCCTTGTAATAGACTCAAAAACCACCTTAACCAAAAGGACAGAAATCTGTTATTTATAATGTTTGCCAGCCCCCAATTCCCCCATTTCCCCATTTCTCGGATTGTGTGCGGACATGTCCTGCAATCACAAATTCAAAGCAAATCAATGAGATATTCAGTAAAAGCCCCTGTCCCCTCTTAATTTGATGTGTCAGCAATCATGGGATCTGTGCTTGATTAACCTCAAAAGATCATTTGCTACTGCAGATGATCTTAGCTTAGGTCACAAGAAAAGAATTAACACAGATCAGTGTTAAATTGTAATGTGTTGCATCCCTTAACAAAGCAGGAGAAAGAGTGCGTAGACTCATGTTTTCACTGCTGCAGGAGGTGGTGCCTGTCAAGAACATTAGCACCTAAAAATGTCTGCGTGACACAGAAGCACAGAAAGCCGTCATGAGACATGAGAGACAAGGTGGAAATCGTCAATATAATATGAAGGTAAAGATGAATCAAATGGAGTGAAAGCTGATGTGAGGCAAGCTGAAAGAAGAGAGAAGGAAAAAAAACAGTTTTGAATTAAGCATTCATTGAAATAAAAAAAATAAATAAATGAAAAAAGGAAAAAAAAAAAAGAAAAAAAAATCTGAATTCCCGGGTCCTAATCTTTCGCTCCAAGCACTGCACTGCTAAGCTCTGGTTTGGGATGACAGGTCCCCCACCTGGACAAGCTTGGACAATGTCTCTGCTATGTCTCATTTCTGTGGGAACAGTGCTGCACAGACGGCTAATCACGTCCGGAACCAAAGGCACCTGCCCTATCTGCCTCTACATTTGGTCGGGAATCTTTAAAGAGGCTAAACCTCACTTTCATGCTTGTCTTTTATTCACGGTAAGTGCTTATCGAAACCGAGCTGTTGCCACTGCCCCATCTTCCCTCCCACAAGCTCTGAGAATGCTTGACGTAAGTACAGCCAATCTGGGTAAATACGAATCTCTCCTTACTGTCACTGCTGGCATATTATGCCCCTGAGGGAACATTCTTTTCATAATATCATAAGCTGCTTAGCGGTGTGCTTCTATTTAAGGCATACATATTAATAGCTATAAGGAAATCATATTTGAACTGTTCCCTGCAATCAATGTCTTTGGGTTTGCTGTTATACTTTGTATAAGAAGGTGCTAATAACTTGAAGGCACTTACACTGGGCAATCTAATCCCTTTGTATGATAAAGACTCGTCTTGGCAGGAGAGTGTGCCAGATCATAGGACAAGGTGCTGCAGAGGTTTAGTCCCTCCAATCACAACCCCACTCTTTTCTTTCTTTCCTTCCTCCTTTCCCTCCTCTTTCCACTGGAAAATACCAGCAATATGAGACCCAGCAGCCAAAGTTAATGCACTAATACAAAAAGTTGCGCGATGCTCTTGACAACATCCGATTTAACCCTTTCCTGTTTCCTTATGCACGCAGATTTAGATTTGTGCAGTACCACCTTGATGTGGCCTCTTACTGTTTCATGAATGAAATGATGTCAAACGCAACTGAGAGCAATTAGGGATTTACACATTTTAAACTAGTGGATGCAGCTAACAATCATTCATCATCATCACCAATATTATTTTCATCAAACCACCACTGACTTGTTTTGTTCTTTAAAAATGTCAGAAAATATTATAAAATATCTGTCCAGAACCCAAAGATATTCACTTTACAATGATGTAAAAGCAAGAAATAAGAAAATTCTCACATTTCTTACAAGAATTATTAGAGGTTTTTGTTTAAAAAATGAATGGAGTTAGAAAGTCTTTCGTGTCCGTCTGTAGAAGTTCTTGTTTGTAGGAGCAACATATATTAAAATGAGAAGTCTTTTCTTCTATTTCGAATGGTTAATTGTCCTTTTAGAGAAAAGACTAATAGATAAAACATTTTAAAATATTCTCTAATATCTGAGATACTTCATACATTTAAAAAAAAAAAAAAAAAAATACCACATGTACCAAATAATATCAGCTTTTGTGCCGAGTTTCTTTTGTTATTAGACATAACAAATGTGCTCTTATCTGCTGACAGATTGGACTCTCGTGCTCTTTCTCAATATCACAATGCACACACAGTGAGGATGACTAATCAGCAATTAAGTCCTCACAGCACTGGCCCCCGAGAAGTTATCACTCTGTGATTGAAGTCAGTGTATTGTAATATTTCTTTTTTCTTCTTTTTAGTAAAAAAAAAAAAAAATAATAAAAAAAATAAAGAAATAAAAATTTGACTCCAGTTTTTCTGGCTGACAGAATCAGAACTGATCTTCGACTGCAGGAAGCTGGAGGTGGGAATCTGAACACTTCCTGGGGTTAAACAAAATGAACACACTTGCTCTTTTGCTGATAGTAGTTCTCTCTAATCCACATTTACTCTAAGAACAAAAGAGAAACTGTATTAACCAGATGATAGTTTTTATTATTTTTTTATTTTGATAAATCACACTATTCTGAAAAGGCTGTTTTTGAAGTGTCTCAGTATCAGGTTAGAATAGCACATGCTTCTGCCGCATCATTACAGTAAAATAACACTGACAACATTGACGTTTTAAAACATATTGTTGGTTATTTAGACAATTTAAATGCATGGAAGTTCATGTTGAATGGTGTGTGTAGGGAGGACTAAGACTGGTTTATTTTGGTCCAAGTAAAGACTCAGTTGGAGTTGGAGTTTTGAACAATGAAAATACACATTAGATCAGAAACTAAATCTAGAATTGACACATGCTCAGCATCCACAAGAAACAGCTGCAGGTTCAGTTTTCTGTGGCTGAAAACGTACACGATTTGACACCTGATAACATGCTCTTTTATGGATGCTGATGTTAGAATATTTAAAAAAAAAAAAGTTATCCATGTAGAGAAGAAAAGAGCATCTTTGACCACAGCTGCTGCTGCTGATGAAGGCTGTGGCAGCGTGTCCTTCGTCCAGCAGGGGGTGCTGGCTCACAGGCCTTCGACTCCACGAGCAGGAGGCAGAATTTTGGCGCGGTTGCTGGGGCACAGCTCTCTGAGCCCAGATGAGTGCTTCAATTGTAGGGATATTTTCCTCTAAGCCTGTGGTTGACAGCAACACAGTGCACTTATTTAAAGCAATTTCAAACATGTCTTGTCTGACAAGTTTTAAATCCTACTTAACACCCCGTAACAGCCACTAGTTTACTGTCAGAATTAAAGAAGAGAATTCTCAAAGGGAGAGAAATTATCACTTTCATTTTGTTCGCCGCCGTTGTTTATAAAGAACATGGCAGGGATGTTTACCTAGGGATGAATATATTATTACCATTTTGCTACACAGTGTTTTTCATGCGGGAGAAAAGGCTGTTTAAAAGTTTACCTTATATTTTTTTAATTGCTGCCATTACAGCTAAAGGAATAAAGGCAAACGTGAGCGTCAGTGGCTTTCAGACTAAAAGCTCACAGAACACTTTTTTTTTTTTTAATGGAAATAAAAGCCCCTCTAATGCTTTGTATTTAATAGCTTGTATAATAGTTAAAGATGTGTGTGGTGGTCAACTGTTTTCCTTTCTACATCAGAAGTTTTTTCATTTAACATACAAGCGAGCATCATTTTTTTTCTTTGCTTTTTTTTTTTTTTAAATACTCTGCAATTTTAAATCTTCTTTTCAACGTTTCTTTGAGGCGTGTCTTGTCTCGGTTGCACCTTTTGTGTTTATTTCAGTTACCACCCAACAAAGCATTTTATTTACATTAAGACATAGGGGAACAAATCTAGGCCTGCCTCAGCAGAGGCTCATGCCGTGCCTACAGAGATGGGCTTTTCCTGCTCAGATGCCTCATTCTTTATCAGTCCCCAAAAGCAAAAAAAAAAAAACAAATCACCAAATGTAACAATCTTCCCCCTGTCCTCGTTGTGATTGCATGTTAGGCACTGTGGCGATAAGCACACTGGTACGTGTTGTTGCTGTGTGAAAGACACCCTTTATCGGCTCATACCTCTGACTTGTGCTTAGTCTAGTCAGCCGGAGAAATATGACGGAAATCTGATAGGGGAATGGTCCCATCTCAACATCAGCGCAAGTGCACGCCCAGCAAGCCAATGTTTATGCTTCCCGGGCCTTGTGTTCTCAGGGGAAAAATGTCAATAGAGTGTCACAGGGAGCATCTCACCAATGAGAGGGTGTCGTCTGACTCACAAAGCAAATATATCAGTGTGTGTAGCATCATAAACTCATGACTTAGTCATTCATGTTTGAAGATTAAAATAAAAGGAAATTATGAGCAATCTCCTGTTTGCCCAAATTTGTACACATCTCATCATCTGTGTGTGTGTGTGTTTATTACATAAACCGTGCACACATAGGGCAGAATGAGATTTATGACTGGTTATAACTCACAAGTCTGGATTTCTCCTTGTGTCAAACAGCAGGACGACAGCAGGGAGGTGGACTCAAGACACAGCTTCTCTAATTATTGCTGTGAGAGAGGTCATGAGCAGGGACGTCACATGTCTCTCCTCTACTGCTCTCGCACAAAAAGTAACCGCGGGTCTCGTCAGAATGACAGTGGATGACTATTATTTTATTTTTAAGAAGGTTGGATGATTTTTTTAAAGCAGATCTTAGAGTATCTCACCTGAGGCGACACTTTAGTATCAAAGTTACCATTTTTGCGCATGCAGTTTTAAACGCATTGTTTTTTTCTTCTTCGATGAAACTTCTTAACCTCCCTCCTTCTTATCTTGTCACATCATCAGTCGGTGGTCTTTTGCGCATCTTCCCACCTGACTTTGTGTCTTTTTATTGAGCACCTTTGATTCTGTGGCTCTTTCGAGGTTTGTCAAAAAAAAAAAAAAAACGAGTGGGGGGTCCTGGAGAAAAAAAGGCCGAACAAAGGCATTTGTTTCCAGCTATATTGCCACCATCAATGGCAACATCTCGCTTGTTAGCTGTGCAGAGCGAATGGCCATGTGGATAGGGGTATTTGGAGGTGGAAGAAAAGAGATGCTATCCGAGCTAAATGAGGGAAGATTCACACAGTATAATGAAGGCTGGACCCATGGCTTCACGGCTGATGTGTATCTAAAAAGGCCTGGTAAATACTGTTTCGGAACAGAAGGCTTTATCTGCAGATATACATATCCCCTGCAACCACTGGCCCCCACATGAGGGCCAGATCTATCTCTTGGATCACTTTTATTCTTGTTTTTTTTATCTGAAAGGGTGGAAAAATGTGAGACCTCATCAGTTTAACTCTTTGAGAGTTTGCATGAAATTTGGTTAGATAGAGAAAAAAAAAAAAAAAAAAAAAAAAAAAACTGAGGAAACTTGACAAATTTTGATCAAAATGAGTCGGAATAACAATTAAAAAAAAAAATTGGAAATTTGTCTAAATATTTTAATTCCTTCTCTCACGACCAACAGTCTCTTTGAAAATTGAAATGATAAACAGCAAACAAATGTACATCGCCATCAAAACTTCAAAAACATCAAAAAATCTCTCCCCCTGGTGAGCGTCGTGGCTCTGTGCTGACCCGTAAAATGACAGGAGTCCAGTTCATTCTGTGCTCAGTTAGATTTAATCTCAGCATGAACAAAAAAATCTCCTTTTCACGACTTCATCACATGTAGATAGTTTACATCAATAGAGATTCCTAAGTCTGTTGAATTGTATTCATGACTTGCATTTGAAATCAAAATGGGATAAATAGGCAGTGGGCCTGGGTCAAGACAAATATGCAATTTTTTAAATAGTGAAAAGATGTTCATGTAGATTTTTTTCTTTGTGTCGTCCTTGATGCCTCAAAACAACTTGTGACCTGTGGAGTTCAACTTTAATTTAATTATATGTAGTCACTCTTGATGAATAGATAAATGTTTATAGTTGATATAAAAACTTTACTTTCAGGCTTGTAAGCGCAGACCTGGACAGTTATGGAGAGGGTTTGCACCTGCATTTGCACCCAGAGGCTTTGAGAAAACACTTTAAATGTAATTTCAAACGAGATCATTTTGGAGTTCGTATGGCGTCCCTGTGCAGCTCGCTGTCAGGTGAAAATATGCGGCTCATGACTCCACGAGTGTTGGAGGACAAACACATCCTCTCCAGGCCAACAGTGGAGTTAATGATAATAGAAGATTACAGTGTGAGACTGGCCAATCTGTCCTTGGTTTAAATAAGAACAGATAAAATAAAGGACTATTTTTTAATTCTACCAAACCACATTGTGATATGACTCATAATTCTACCAAATCAATGTGATGCATTTTTAGCTGACTGGACCCAAAATCTGTTAACTTGAGGCTAAAAGCCCAACATCAAAATCACTGCTTCCTGTTTTTGCTGTGATTTTATTCTGAAAATTCTTACTGGAAGTGATGCTTCTCCAGATGATGGTCCCTTTGAATTATTCTTTGCCAATGATCCTGTCTTTCATTATAGATTGGGTCACAACCAGTCACACTTTTTGCTGATATCATGTTGATTTTTAAACATTTGGTCAGTGCCGTATTTATTTATAAGGAACCATATGTATATTGTAAAAAAAAAGGTAATTGCTAATAAGCTAGTCCCGACTCGTCCCCACATTTCCACTACTTTAGGCAACATTGGAGGTATTTCTAATGCTCGTCTCAATCAGAACAACTCCAGGATAATACTGGTTGGCCATTGTTCATTGGTTACCTTTAACAGGATAATTAAAATCAAGTAAAAGCCACTTCAATCTGGCATACAGTAAATGCTGAGAAATCATCATATTATAATTGTAGTGTCTGTTAGGTTAGTGTCAAAACAGCATTTTTTAAATCATACTAGTAGTCTGGCTAGTTAGTTGGTTGGTTCACTACTTTCACTCTGACAAATATACAACTATGAGATTTATTACCAAGACATTTAATGTGAGTATTCATGCTCCCCAGAGGATGGATTATACAGACTTTTCTTAATCTTGGTTTTTCACCACTATGTAAGTTAGCAGACATACATCAGACTACATCCATTTGTTGTAATAAATTCATAATAACTTTCTGTCTGATTATTTTTGCCAACTCAGCTCTGGAGGAGACACTGTTATACGTATCTAAGTGATATTAGGGTATGGAGGCCACTTTACAAAGTAAGCTACAACTTTGCAGAGTTTTTGCAATATTTATTGAGACTCTGCTGATAAAGTTGTATTTATATGTTGTACAAAGGACAGATAAAATTGAGGATTTTCAAATGTTTTGCAGCCTTGTGGCCGTTGGTGGGACCAGGACCTGATGGTCTGGAATCCCAGATGTTGGGGAACAAAATGCAAAGAAATGTGGAAACTGACAGACATAAATAATGAGTAAGCCTGTGCAATCCTTGTTAGGCCCAGTGGAAATCATAGTACTGGTTGCAAGGAGCCAAGACCTTGCTATTCAGTGCCAAGGCCTTGGCTTACAGTAGATGGTGCAGGTTGTGTGTCCCCTACGAAACAGATTGTTTCCTTTTCTCCTGTCACTGCAATTGAGCTATTGCGTAGGTGGAAAAAAGAGTAGGAAAAAGGTCAACTGGATGTGAAGCTCCCATTATCAGCAATCTCCCCCTGGCTTCCATAAGCAGCTTGTTTCTAAGCTGCAACCTAGCCAAGCATGAAGAGAATATAATTTCAGCCAATCTCCTGGTAGCATGGGTGCACGGAAAGCCATTGTAAGGCCAGCAAAATAGTCACAATGGAGTCACTGGCCTTCCTGATAAAGATCTGCATAGGTAAAGCCAAGACAGCAATGAAGGCAATTTTTGCCTCCTCACTTTTAACTCAACTCCCTTACTCTGACCACTGTCCTCTGGCAAAGAAAGATGGATAGCAGGTTTTGTTGTGTGTAATTACGAGCGGTACAGAACAGTGAACTGCCTCCTCTTCACACTTTATCTGGCAACTTACCCCTGAGCTTTGTTTGCTTCTTAAACTCCTCAGACTCATTGTTTTTATCTTTAAAAGGGTTGGCAGGAGAGAAAATGTCCAATTATTTTTTGTTTTACTACAGTAAAGAGCTGATAAAGGTTTTCTTTTGTTTGAACATTGTAGAGCTTGTGATCTGTAAAGGCTGCAGTTGTGTAAGAGCGACTCTCAACTCATCAGCCTGTTAATAAACGAAACTGGAACAGAATAACTGGGTCACTAACTAACACTTTTCGGGGAACCTGTTTCAGTCAGTCAGGTGAATTTAGACAGTGTTTCATACTGTGAGATGTGCATTATTAATTTAGAACAGATCAAAGTAGCATACAACATGTGAAAGACACAGAGGAAACACAGTAGCAAAGCTGAGACTAAAACATGTGAGGACACTGTTGTAGCTCAGGAGCGCGCCTTGCCAAGCAAACAGGAAAAACAAAACAAACCTATGTACATACAACTTATATACGAATGATATGTATGAAATTAAACCTTAAAATTAGCAACTTGCACCAGGACAGAGGAAGGGTTCTGAATAACATTAAATATTTTAAACAGCTGAAATTTTAGCGAAGAGTTACCTGTATTATTATTCTCTTCACCTTTCAGAAGTAAAGCTAGTGTCCTTTTAGCTCTGTTTTGCTCCTTTGCCAACTCCTGAGAAAAAAAAAATCCAGCTTTTTAGCGGCTAAATGCTTCGCAGTGTTCAGTAGCTAGTTGCTAAATGAATCTGTCTGCTGTCAGTGGATAAAAACAGCACATTTGCAACCCCCTAAAACACACCAAAGATGCTAACATGCACCATAGAGCATGCTAAGTATGGACCTAAACATTTTGGATTATACATAGTCATTTCTATTTTTTGCACAGCTAACATCTGTAAACAGATGGTTGAGACTTGCAATGCTGTCCTGAAGTGCCTCATCTGTGTTCACAATTGGCTAAAATAAATATGCTATTAAACTCTTGTAGGTTTGCCTTAAATACCAACCAACAAAGCTTTTGAAATATGGGACAGGCCCTATCTATGCTATTTTTTAAGGGTTTAGACAAACACCTCTTAAGATATAACCACTTCCTGCCCCCCGGCTTTTCTTTTACTAATCATTTCTCAGGGTAAATACTCTGCTCTATATTTTTGACACTAGCAGCAGTAGTTATTTTAACATTTCTTCAGCACAGGCCAAAATGATAAGAGCAAGTTGCATTGCAATGTATAGTGTATTAATACAGTTTAGTAGTCAGTTAAGGCCACGTTGCTGTGAAATTTTAAGACAAGACTATTTCTATGAGAAAAACGTTATTGTGTCACAAGATGAGCCTTGCAGATTTCCTCCATACAGTTAGAACAATCACACCTAGTATGTAAACGGAATGAAGGAGCTCTGTACAAAATGATCATGATTAATTCGATCACAGTTCATGAACAGCGCTTTTTTTCTTCTTCTTCAGATTAGCTGTGTAAAGAGAACAGTAATTAAAATGTATCTGACATTACCTTGGCCCAGTCACAATCTAACAATATAGAAGATGCCCACAGAAAGCTGATGTGCAATCGCTGAGTTCTATTCAGTGTCAAGGAGGAGCTGAGAAGCAGGTTATGGACCTACAGCTACATTAATGACAGCCAGAATCACAAAGAAAACAAAGCTCACTGCTTGGGTGTTTCTTGTGGTGGCCTTGTCAGTGTGTGACTCCAAGACAGGTGGTGAGAGTTGGGATTATATTATGAAAAACATCTTTTATACTAAGTTCATGCATACAATTTAAATGTTGAATTTTTACCTGTTAATAAAGTAAACACTAGAGAAGTAGACTTTTCCCCAGTATTTAGACTATAATGAAATCCTAGACTCTCATTCCCTCTCAGTAACTGTACAAATAAGGAACAGAAAAAACATTTTATAACCAAAAACTGAGCCTCCACCTGCGCCGTCTGTGAGCTGCAGGTCCTTGCTCACTTGGCACCTCCACCTGATGAAGTAATTCAGCGATCATGCTTGCATGCCAGGTGAACACAAAAGATGAGGCCACGCTAACTTCATCTTGTGAGCATAACCATGGTCGACTACCACATTGTGCCTTGTTACAACAATGTGCTGTATCTCTTAATTGAGTCCAGCACTTTCCTCCTTTTTAATTACAGACACAAGTTGTAACACCTCACCTGGGACTCTCTCTTTAGTGTTGTCCTCATGTAGCTGCAAGCTTTCACTTAAACAATGGAATGATAATACCACTACCACTAGTAATACTAATACATTTATGTGAGTGACTGAACTGCTTAGGTACTATTGAATATTTAAAAAAAGCCTCACTACTGCATTTTAACACCTAAGGAGTAAATGTCTGAAAATTAGGGAGTGTGAGTGAAATATTAATTGGGAACAGTGGTGAACAACTGAGTTCATACACTAGGGTTGGAAACGTCCAGAGATTTACAAACCTCCGACCCTAATAATAATTCACTTTACCTGAAATAATTTTTTATCCAGTGCTGAGTGATTATTTCGATCATTGCTGGTGGTTTGTCAATAACTTGATGACAGGCCTAAGTTAGCACATAGCTAATTGTTGAGTTTTCATATTTACTTAATAGACATCATCACACTTCACACTGTCGGGCTAGGCCGGGCCAGGGCCATTTGGGGGGCACCTAGTTGTTAGTGTCACAGTCCTAGCCCCGAGACTTTTGAATCAGAATCAGCTTTAGCTTTTGCTTTTCAGCTTTTTTGTTCAGATTGTCGGGCCACTAGCCTCTCCAGATTACCCTTCGGCCAGCCCCTGTTTGTGAAAATGTCACCAACACTGCCCATTTTCAAACAGGATGGGAGCTTCAAGCACGTAAAAAACAAGCAACTAGCAGAAAGTAAATAATCAATTCTTACACTGCCCCCGTAGTTTCTTACATTTTTCTCGGATTTGGAGGTCAGTTCTCTGGATGCCTACCTTGGAAAGCTCTGCCGCGATGGGTTTCATGACCTCCTCGTTCCGAGAGCAGAGCACCAACATTTTCATGAGGCCAGAATTGTCGACCCATCATTTTCCGTAGATACTAAAATTGTAAATACATTTCTGTACAGCCATCTTTAGTGCCTCTACCTGCTGCCTCCACACCTATAGCAAGGGTTGACTCCGCCTTAATGTTGACGCTGCCTCTTGCCCCTCTCTGGCCCCACGTGGCTCAATGTTTTGGTTTGGCCAGAAATCTGGGGCTAATGGCTCTGAGACAGCCCAGAAATGGCACCAGTTAGCACCGACTCGAGACAGCGTGAAAGCAATTAGCCCTAATGGGCTCGGCTTTGGCCTGACAGCGAGAAGCTGGCTAATGTGTGATAAATGGATTTAGTGAAACAGTTAGTGACCACTACTTCTAAACGTTTATCAATTGATGTGAGCATTCTGATATAACTCTTCAAAATGAAGTCAACCAGCAGATGATAAAAATTTGACAGATGGCACAACCACCAAGAGTTGGGGTCAATAACTTGACTTTCAGGGTGTTTTACTGTGTCTAGTCTCTGCCACTTTGTGACCGTCCAAATGAATGCGCGGTGTTGCGTAGATCACTGGCTCAGTGTTTGTCAGAACAAAGCTCAGAACAGGCAGAAGAAAAGCAAACACATTATCAAATCACGTCTAGTGTATTATTTTTCAGTCACTAATTACACTTACAGTCTCAAAGTGCTTCACATCGCCCACATTTTTAAAAAACAATGGATGCAAATGACACAATTCAACCTCAGTGTCCCTGAAAACAAGACAGAATTCCCTCAACATTCTTTCACATAACCCATGCTTTTACCTTTTATCTGCCACTACAGTGTCAAGAGTCAAAGCTGTTCTCTTAGAAAAATTAGCAAAGGTGAAAATAAAGATCATTCCATCCAATTTAAGTGTACCATTTAATTCATTCAGATCTTGAAGAGTTTAATAATTTTTTACATTACACTATGCTTTCTTCCACTGAAACTTCAACAGCAACTTCAATTACAGGTCACTGGTCATCAAAACGCTTTCACTGGAGCCCATTGCTAACATGCTAGTGTATTTTTGTACTGAGTTGAAAACAGAATGTAAAGTGTAAAGTGTTATATATTCCTAGTTTTATGAGATTTTTAAATTATGCTAGTAGCTACTTCATCTGTTTTTCAGAGAGGTTGATGCCATGACTCTTCAGTTTAACACTTGTGGCCGTCAGCCCAACAGTTGTTGAACTATTTCAGTTTGAACCAAAGTTTTGTACTGACAAGTTGGGATCAACAACATTATAATCTGGGAACCATGAATGTCATTAGAAACATTTGTGCAGTCGGTAGAATTCATCTCTGTGGACACTGAACGTCTTTCACCCAACAGTTGGTGAACTATTTCACTTTAGATCAAAGACGATCAGTTTTCACAGAGGATGAATTCTACTGACGTCACAAATGTTCACGGTTTCCAGATGATCCCAACTCTTCAGTCCATCACTTCTGCTTCAGATTTACACGATTCACCAACTGTTGGATGAACTTTCAAAACTGACAAAACACATTTAGTTTCCACAGAGGATGAATTACACTGATTGGACAAATGTTTTTGTTGACATTCATGGTTCCCAGATGACGACTTGTTGACAGTTGACTTCCTGAGCACCACCATGAGTGATTTTACAATAATACTTTGAGTGAAGTGTCTCTAATAACTGTGTTAATCCTCTGACATTCCCTGTATTTTTTTTTTAGACATTAAGATGATGTCTGTTTGTTAGATTAGTTAACTAATTGTGAAAACTCAAACATTAGCATGTGGATGTTAGTCTTTATCCAGCCTAACTGCTGTGCCTGGGTGCTGGTTAACAGGACACCTTGTGTAAATTAAACTCCAACCCTCCTGAAGACTAAATAGTTGACATCTTGTCTTATTGTTTACACATTTAAAAAGAGCAGTTTCTAACTAATGTTACTTGACTTGATTATCAGATCTGTAAAATATCATACAGCATCTGTGAGCTTAGTTTACATCCTATTTAACAATTTACCAGTTTTGGTATTCGTATTATAGATTATCACAAAGCACGAGTTTTCTTTTGAAGATAACTCTATAGACAAAACACTGAGAGATTGTTGTTGAATTCCAGCAGCAGGAATGGAGAAGATAAAATTCTCTTGGTCTGTAAAGTATCACTTCCAGCTGTTGTAAAATCCATCAGAGCTGTCTACAGTTAAACTGCTGTATTGTCTGATGCAAAGGTGGTTATAATAGAGGGCAGTGATTGTAGCCACAATACAGATTTCATCTCGTTTCTAATCTACCACAAAATCTTTACAGTACCAGGAAGGTGAAGTTGCAGGGTGGAGAAGAATGTGGAGATTACATTTTTATCAGCGTTTGTCTGCTTGGAAAAGGAATGAATGTCTTTATGTTTCACAGTAATATTTGATTACAGTAAATGTAAATGTCTTACAAATACAGTGCATGTTGGGTCTAAAGCTTCATAAAGTTAATATAACAGGATAACCTTAAGATAGAAAAGGTGTGTTTATGTTTTACGGTGTTTCTAGAACTTTGCAAGGACAAACCAAAGAAATCTCTATATGTGAAGGTCTGTGGTTGAAATGAGCCTTATGATGCCACATTGTGTCAGTTTGTGTGCACAAGAATAAGAAAGGCAGACACACACAGCATCAGAGTGTCTTAAAATTATCTCTCAAACACTCTGCTGTGGTTTGTCCTTAACCATGCAAGACAGAGAGGTCTCACTGCTTTTGTTTCCTTAGTTTTACTGTATTGCAGGGTTCACGGGAAGAGGTTACAGTTCTATATCAGCATTGTTGAGAAAAAAAAATCTTTTTTTTTTCCTAGAGATAAACCATTTTTTCCCCTTTGCTCAGAAGAAAAAAAAAAATCCCATAGCTGCTCACACATCTAGTGTAGCATAAAAAAAAGCCACATTCTCCCACATTGGCCCGTGGGGATAGAAGAATGCTGCTTTGCTTGAGGTAAGAAGAAGCAATGGCCATTTAATTAACCTTTCCTGCCTCAATCTGCTCACAACAATTTTGCCTGTGACTCCCTTTAATAGTTTAATGACCTTGCTGTCAGTAAGACTGAGAAGGACTGAGTCAAGGTATGATTTAATTAAAAGAGTCCATATGTTTAAGACTGTACCTACGGAGATGCAGAAACATTGAGGTTCTTGGGAGTGACAGAACTGACCTCGCTATTGAGTTTCAAAATGACAGCATGCGGCACGGTGTAAATAATTAGATGGGAAAAATGAAAGAAAAGAACCCTTTGAATAAGGGGGCTGTATGTTTGTCACTAGCATTAGGTAGGCCTAGTTTTTGTAATCAATGTCCAGTAGTGCTGACTCTATCCACAATATGGTGCTAGTGTCCCTTTCAGAAAAGACACTGCCTTGTATGCAAACCAGTTGCGTTAAAGAATAAATACAGCACCTCACAATGTTTATGCTCACTGTGTTCGAAACGGGATTGTCTGGGAGGAAGTAAAACTGACTCCTTAGTACTTTTCCAGAGGTCACTGCTACACTTAAGCTCAGCAATAAGCTATGCAGTGAAAGTTTTACGTCTAAAGAGAGCACTTTCATCAGGACTGAACAGTGCCACTGACAAATGTTTTATCAGTATTTTACTCAGTCAACTTCAGTCTTCTCTTATACTGCAGTGGTTACAGTATTGAGATACCTAAATTTACATTTTCATTTGTTCTAGTTACATTAGTCAAATAAAGCTGGAGAAATCATTTAAATTAAGTCAGTTTAATCAGTTTTCCAGTCTCCACTAGCAGCTACTTAAGCTAGTATTGTATGTTTACATGACAGAGGGGGCTTGAGAAATTTATAGGTGTCCACCTGTGTCAATAGTGTCCATGCAGTTTTCTTGTGTGCTAGGAGTAAAAGAAATACTAGGTTGCTACATTAACTATAACCTGCTACATAAAGTCCAGCTGATGTTGACCTGTAGAAAGTGAACATTCATGTTAGCCCTGTGAAACATATCTCACAACCTTTTCATAATTGAAAATGTGCACATATCCTCTGTTGTTAGTAACATTTAGTGCCCAAACTCACACTGCATTCAAAATGTACAGAGACATTGAAAAACTCATGCTAGCAGCTAATGTTAGTATTAAGCTGGATCATACTTCCACACTCGTTCAGTGTTAAAATGCTAATCTCGGCCATAAACATCTTTACCAAAAACTGAACAGTGTCTGACTTGTAGCACGTGAACATGTCACATTGTGTGGCTTTCTCAGAATTTAATTTCACTTATCACAGATGTTTTCTTTCACACATAAGATACTGTTGTCGTCCTGAATTCAATTTGAAGTGGCAGCTCAAATTGCTTTTATAGTTTTGTGGCAGAAAATGAAGTGTGATGAATTTCGTGTCTGGGGAGACTAAAAAAAGCTGCACATCTGCTTCCACTGGCTTGAACCCTCCTGACTTCAGAGGTCCACATTTGGATGCTTTTTTAATTTTTTCTTTTTTGCCAAAAGTAAATGTTGACACAGCGTATTAACTGGAGTAATGAGGAGCCTGTTGATTTTTACAAGAGGCTACTGGACGCAGGGAGGTTGTGACGACTGGACATTTTAGATTTTTACAAGGTCATTGTGTCAATTGCTCGCTTTGGCTCATATCATATTTTATTACATGACTGGTGGAGTTTCTCTTATAGTATCCTATTAGTAATAATATGTCTGTCACACTAGCAGTTCTTATTTTTCTTATTGTAGAATATAGACAGCAATAATATAAAGATTAAGCACTAAAGTGAAAGAAAAAAAATGAGTCTAATTTTCATTCACCATCAATAAACATACAAAACATAAAATAAAATAATTAAATGTTGTAGAAATTCTAGCGGTTCCTTTAGACGCCATATTTTAAACAGTAATTTCAGATTCCTTCCTTTTTCATTTTGTGGTTCAGATGAGACGCTGCCTCCCGATCCCTCTTCACAGCAGACTCCGCCAGCTCGGAGGATGATGGAAGACTGCCATGGTCACCTGTGACAGCTCAGCTGACTGTCATACACAGTACCGGTCCACTGATGAGAGCGAAATTACTTTATAATAGTAGGGGTGTTCCTGGGTTTATATAACGATATGATAATCCTCTTTTCACACAATGATGATAATGATCATTATTATGGCAGGGGAGTAGGGGGCGAGGAAACCGCTTGGAATGGAGACTTTGCTGCATAATCCTCCTGCCTTGAAAGGTTAAATACGGATTTGAATATTATGATCCCCCACTCTGAAAATGATAGTACCGTATTTGAAGCAAATGTGCTCATTGTGCACTTTACCTTGTGGAGCAGCGTGAGTGGCAGACTCCACCAAGGAAGACATGCTTGCAGTGCTGTATTTTCACAATTGGTTGTGGAAAAAAAAAAAGCTTTATGAAGAATGACTGACTTGAGAAATCTTGAGTTAGACGAGTTGTTGTTATACTTAAGTTTAATTGGAGCTGTGGTAGCCTTAAGGTTAGCAAAGCAGGCTTTGGACCAAAATCACTAGAGCGGAAAATTGTGGGTATAGAAGTAAATGTGTAATGCTTTCTTCTCCCTCAGTGTTGCCCTACAGTGGCATCATGTTTCCTTTAACCTCTCACTTAACCCCAGATTCTCACTTCTGGAATCAGATTTGCCAACTAATCTAATTAGCCAGCAAATCTAGCGCCTTTTTGAGCAGGTTTTTAACACCTTTCCCTTCAGGAGAGTCGCTAATATTTCCCTGGCAGCATGTTCTCAAGAGTAGCAACATGTTCAGTTCACCAATCAGCAGCTACACACAAGCATGAATGTGCTATAAATGTGACGAAATGACCAAAGACTGATCCCTATTGTTAACCAGGTCAGGTCAATGGCTGAAAAATTATATGTAATAATAACTAGTTTTATTGATAAATATCCAGTTTTATTTTTATTTTATAACCTTACTGGCTCTCAGATCAAACAAAGGGAGGCTAAAGAATGTTGTGATGAGTCAAAGAGCAAAATTGCTGCTTTTTGTAGTTGTAGATATGGCACTTGCAGCTTCTTAGTTAATAATAATAATAATACATTTTATTTAAAGGTGCCTCTCTAGCACCCAAGGACACTGTACAAAAATGAAAGACAAACCATTAAAATACACAAGATTAAAAAACAATGTGCAATTAACAAATTAAAAAAATGTTGCAGATCTGTTGCACAAGGAAAAATTACAGCACTGGTGCTTTTGAGTCAAAACAGGAGCGTTTCACTTTCCCTGTTGGTTCAAGTTTCATGTCTCTGAACTCACTCAGCAGTCACTGATGAAAAGAGCTGTGTTGCACCTGTAAGTTTTTGTTGATGTGTCGTTCATTAACAGCTGCCTCTGTTCTATCAACTCTCTTGATCTGAGATTTTTGGGTTCAGTCCATCACATTATAATCACATTGTTACTCACACTGTTCCCATTCAACCATATCACAATCAGTATTTCAGGACATAGTTTTTGTACGACCTGACTGACTCTGACTCCGACTACATTCAGTAGAATTAAATTTTATTTCATGCTGTTTTTTTTTTTTTTGTTTTCATTTCATAATTTGGCACAATTTGATGTCAAGAATAAAAAGAATAAAATAATGTGACCTGACATGACATCGTGGAAACTGTTTTAAAAATTCTAGTTTGGTAAAAAAATATGTCAGACGGAAAAATTGGCCCTGAAAGAAAATATCTTTGATTGTTGATTCCTCTAATTAAGGCGCACCACGTTAGTAGCACCGGTTGCTCGGTTCAAAATGACTTGATTCAACTTCAGGTAAAACATTTGAATCTGTGACACACTTGTGACATGACTCCACATGTTTCTTATGAACAATTTGAAGTCTGATCAGTTTGATGATAAAAGGCGTTGGCTCCCTGCCCTGTTGTTTTCCAACTAAGAAACCAGGAGAATAGTTTTGCTGTGGTTGAAGCCGCCACAGTGTGACGATGTAAAAGCTCAGGCTCCACTTTATTGTTAAAGGGGTGAGAATGTACGCACTGCTTAGATGCTGTATAACAATAAAGCACATAAGCACAAAATTAAGCACAGCTGGCTTCTACATGGAAAATAAACATTGTGTCACAAGCTTAGCACTCTTCTTCAGGCACTGTCCCGTGGTGCCCCTGATAGTATCCTGACATTCAGCCTATGCAGTGTAAACATTGACCTGCTGCTGGCGACTATCAGACCGAAGTTTACCGTCTCACTGTTGTAGGTATATTGTATGCTTGCCTGTTAAGGAAAAGAGGCTTTAATTTTATATTTATTCAATCATGAAATTAATGAAACAATGCCAAGTGTACGTGCCGTGTCTCCACACAAGATCTCCATTGATCAAAATCTGTTTTACATCTAATCCCTGAACTCCGATATCTGAAGCACACCGTGTGGCCTACACGCAGCAGCTGCACGGCTAATCCCTAACATTTGCTGTATTTGACCAACACACCTCATTAACTGAATCACCCCTAGAATATTTGATATGGCATAGGATTACATGGGGAACAAGTAATATCTTAAATGGAGGGCTAACAAAAACAAGGGGCAATTGATGAACTATGTATTGTATAGAATCAGGTGGCACAACAATGTGTGTGACCACATGACTGACTCTGAGCTGATGTCAGGTAAAGTGCGGCACTGAGCCAAGTGCTAACATCAGTGAGCTAGAAACACTTACGCAGAAACTGCTAACGTGTTGTTGGTGTTTAGCATGTTAGCTTAGTGTGCTTGCGTGCCAGTATTTGCTAGTTATCTAAATTAAAGCTGATAGGAATGTCTTTTAGTTTTACCGGTAGGTTTGAACAAATTGGACTTGATAGATGAAGAGATTAAGGCTAAAATCTAAAACTTCATGTTAATTCATTTGATAGTTTTGAAACATTTCACTTAAAAGAACAAATGTCAACCTTATGATTTGGATCGTGCTGGTGCTGTGCTCTGAATTTTCATTCATCTTTTGGATTTTTAAATATTAATCACAACGAATAGTAATTATTAGTGTTTTCATTGCAGTTTTACTGTATTAACACAACCTGGGTATGGTTAGATACAGGGTCACACTCTGGTTTATGTTATATAATGTGATGGACAGAGTTTATTCTTTAGGACAAATAACAGCAGTGGACAAGGGATGTTCTGCTTGTAGAGGCCCGGCAGCAGTATGCATGTGTGTATGATACATATGTGCATATGTGCACATGTATGCATATTGTATGTGTGTGTAATGTTAGACTGGTATGTGCGATACAGTGGGAGTGAGTGCAGTAGGGGCTGTGTAGTTTGTGCCAAATTTCAAACATGATTTACATTCTCAAAGTAATGTATTAAAACGTTGACAGGGCAAAAGGGATTCACAAGATGCTGCATTAGAAACTCAATTTCTGTGATGAATTGCCTGAAGCCACTGAATTACAAACTGCTCCCTACCACCTTTCCCGACTCACCCCCTCCCATGGCTCAGAAGTTTTTTTGTGCGTGTCAAAATCTTCTTAAACCTCTCTCTTAATCTGATCTGCTGAATGTGAGAGGGTGAAAGGATTTTCAGACTTAAAGGCATTCATTTTTCGTCTTGTTGTGCATTGCCTTTTCCAAGTGCTGGGTCAGTAATATTCAAAACTTGCTGCTTTGCTCTTCCATCTCCCCAGCACCACGCCGCTTGTCTTGGGCTTATGGATGTCCTATCCAGGCCTGCTCTTTCGTCATTATGTGTGACTGGTGAAAAGCTGCCACCACACTAAAGTCAGTGTAAGCATTATTAGCTAAGTAGTGCAGATTGATGATGATATATATTTATATAAGTAACTAGCACTGGGTAGTGTACAGCTATATATATTGTGCACAGTGTGACTCTATTGGACAGGATACAGAGAAATACTGACTAGTTGTGATCAGCAAGTTAGTAATGCAAAGAGAAAATCTCCAATGATAGTGTGTGAAACAATGTCTGATGATGATCAGACAAGCAAAGGCCTAAAAAAGCTTTTGTTAACACGCCAGCTCATGATACTTCCTCGTATTTTATTCAATAGAACGGTTCTGGCTGCGTTCAGTGTGACGCTGCTTAGAGCCGACAGTTGACGCGCGACACGAGACGTGACGTCGGCAGCAACGGGTTCTCGGCTTTACACCTTATGGTCATGTTTGGTGCCCACCCAGAAAAACTAAATGTCTGCCTTCTGGATTTATTCTGGCTTTGAGTCTGGCTTGTCAGAAATAGGATAATAAAAATATAAACATTGAATAGAGAGCTAAGAGATAAACACAATAAATAACTGGAGGAGGAAAGTATTTTTCACATGAGTGTCTGATTCATTGTTCTTTGGGTTCATGTTTTATATGGATGATGGCGCCGGCCTGTGTGATTGTGCCTCTTTTCATTGTTCTTGTTGATTTACAGCACCAGTACAATGGTGTAATAGGAGTTTGGCTTCGCTGCTTGAGAAGAGGTTTTGAGTAATGCAAGCAGGGCCTTTTGTTTGTGAGCTTGATTGTGAGGAGTGGGGAAGCCTCGGAGCTGTCATCCCAATAAAGAAAGCTCCTCTGTACAGCGTTAACACCAACATCCAATCAAAGGAAGAGGAAAAACAGATTTAGTTCACTGCTGTTTGCTTTTCACACAGAAAGGCCATGCATTAATGGAAATCCAAATATTCCAGCATTACCAGAGGATGATAATGTAAATTCAAGTTAATATTGGTACAATGTGTGTGTGACAGTTTGCCATAATGCGCTCTTCCTGGATTAGTCATTCATTAAACAGGTTTGCCATGCAAAGCCACTGTCAGATTTTTGTCAAGGAGGACAGAAAAAGGGAGAAAACAGTGCCAGCAGAGGCTTTTACAATTAAAATCTGCAGCCTGATTATGGTGACCAGTTTAATCTCGAGCCTGTGAGTTCCTCTGTAGATCTGGAGCAACTATTCTTTAGTCAAACACTAGAAGAGAAAGACAAGCAAGACAAAAGAGTGTATTAAAGTGCTCTGTTTGGTTTCAAAGAAGCCGGGAAGCATTGTCAGGAAAATTATGTTGTTTCACATTAGATGGTTTAGAATAACAACAGCTATTTATACCTCTTTTTTATTGTTCTACATTTTCTTTGCTGTTTTATTATGTGAGACATGAGAAAAGGATAAGATGCTGTTGTGTTTAGTGTGCACAGATCTGGCAGAGATTTATAGCCATTGTATTGAATGTGCCAAATGTGATCAAATCTTAGTTTGTGCAGTTTTGTTATTCATCTATAAAACCTAATTTAACCTCTAGTTACAGTCACAGTAGGTTCAATACATGCCCTGCTCTGTGGCAGTTACCTGGAGTCAGTCGTACATGTGGCTCTGATGCTGCAAACCTAACTTCAACACAAAGCACAGTCAAACTCACACACACACACAGACTGGATAAAGATCAACACAGCTGTCATGTATTATTATGATATAAACAGTAGTTTTGGCTTATCTCAGTGACAAATGATACATGCGTTGCTAAAACCTGAGTTACATTACAGCATCTCATCTGTGTCACATGATCAAGTGAGTAAGCTTTTTTTTTTTTTTTTTTTGTTAAGACGTTAACGTTTTAAGATGTTAAGACTTTTTAAGTACGTCCACATCTGAGTGGTTAATATTTGTACTTTTTGCTCCACTACATTTAAGTTACAGCTTTACTTACTGCTTACTTAAGGTTGCAGGTTAAGGTTAAATTTTATAGAAACTAAAACTACTCAACAAAATGTTTTAAGTAGTTAAGGTTAAAATCAAAAGCATCAATAGAAAATATACTAATATTCAAATCTGACTAACCTGTTAGGATGCAGTTGCTTATTTATGCATCCAGCAGATTATAGGGCTACTTTAACATTCTTTTAGGGTTTAATGGCTACCGGGTTGTTTTACTTCCTAACAGATGGACTCTATAGATGTTAAATGCTTCACTATGTTTATGAGCTTTGGGTGGAGTTTATTTTTCAGAGACAGAAGCTAAAAGTTGAAAATGTGCTGATTTGAATGATAATGTCCTGTGCTCATTCCTGACAGTGTCTCCAGTCAAATTACACCTTGTCAATAAAAAATCTGGCTATTGCAGCTATAACTAAAATCTTGAATTAATAAATTAAATTTTAACACAAATGAAAAATATGTCGTTTGATGTTATTGGGAATACTGACAACCATCATTTAAAACAATTGTTACCTTTTATCTGTATTTTGTAGCCGTAAAGTAAATTTTGTCATTAGTGCCTGCTCAAAATACAACTTCACACAAGTCTTGACCGATTAATTTTTTTTCCTGCAGTCACACTTGTTCAAGGATTTTCTGTAGGGTACAGCTGGTGCCTCATTCATTTTGAAAGAAATAACGAGATACAATGTACCTGTTTAGATAAAAAATGGCAGACCGTAATATAAGTTTGTTTGACTGCTTTTGTCGTCATCGCCTTCAGGACGTACAAGCATCATAAATACTCCATACATCCTCTCATACAATTCTGGCTTTGGGTGTGCGCTGTTTGTCACCCTTTGGAATTGATACAAAAATATTGGTCTCTGGAGAATGTGCTGTTACTGTCATAAAGGGAAGGCCATGTCCACATTATTATTTTTCTCATTGCGGGGAGCAGTGTGTGGCTTTTCAGAGCACTTTAATCTGCTCTCCAGCCGGACACGTGGGACTTGGCCTTGCCCCCTCATCACCCCCCGGCAGGCTGGAGGTGGTAAATATCAGATGGGGATTCTGTCGTCGCACGAAGACGTTACAACCAGCATTCAGAACAATTCTCAAAATAATGTGAGTTTTTCAACTGCTGTTTGCAGCGCAGAAGTGGGTCGAAGGATCGTTCTGGCACACACACATATCATAGAGTTAAAAATTAAAAGAAAAACTCTGACTTTTATATCCCCAGTAGGTACCAGAATGTAAATCATGTTAATCTGCAATTTATTTGATTTGATTTTATGAACTTCCGTCACACATGCATGTTTGGGCGGTAAAGTTACCTCTCAGGTATAGGAATACATTTTCTGTTCTATTTTTACACTTTGCTGCTTTAAATTGCAGGTTTGAGAAACTCTCTGGGCCCTTAAGGGATCATGTTTTCAGACCTTCATGAATATCACATCACCATGCCTATTTTTTTCCATAACCACTTGTACAACTAAACTGCAGATGATATGGCCTTTGGTATGTGTGTGTCTGAAGTTACATTTATAATTAAGAAAATTGCTTTGTCTACCAATTTCAATTCCTCTTAATTTTCCAATGAATAATTTTTCTGCTTTTCTTGATTTCATTACATAAAATCTTTTGGATTTGGTCTATTGTCCGAACAAAACTAAAACTTTAGACCAAAACTGTTTTTTTTTTTTTTCTTTTTACAAGTCGTAAACATGATAATAGAATGATATTATCATGATAGAAAACATTATCAGATCAATCAATATTGATAATAACCATCAATTCCCAGCTATGCTTTATTTATGTATACGTTTCTGAATCTGTAGGATTGAGAAAAATGTGATAAAATGATCTTAAAAATGAGTGTGAAAGCAAAAGCGGAACATCTGAGTTATAGAATATTAGCATCTGTGTCATAAAATACATTTAAACAGCTACAAAAACACTGCAGATGCAGCTGAATAATTGTTGTTTTTTCACGTTGACTGACACTTACTGTTATTCCTATTTGAGCACCGTTTTGTTATTAATCAGTCAGGTCATGTGGTGAGTGCTGTCACTGCTGAAATGGCTTTAATATGGACTACCCCTCTGGGACAAACTTGGTCATTAACTCTAATGCCATTTTCTGCTACAGAAACCTTCCTCCCTCCCTTTACACCCCCCGTCATTGATTCCAAAATCAAGAGGCAAACGACTCCCAAGACATTTATGCGTACTCAATTCCCTTCCTTGGAAGCTAAAGGGGCTGGATTGAGTCTTTTGTCTGAACTCTGACCTGCTATGCCTCTGCACATAATCTGAGTCAGACTGAGGACACGTGGCATCGCCCACAACGGCTATCTTAAACAATTTGTGCCTTGTTAAGAGCATGTGGGCGCATCATTCATGGGGGTAAGGAGGGGAGGGGTGAGGGGCGTTGAGGGAGAAAGCCAAAAAACCCAGTGATGGAGACGAGTGGAGGACAGGTCAGATGGCAAGCTGCATCTTTAACATAGCAGCTATTGATTTTTTATTTCTCCCGTGGGAGAGACAAACCCACAGATGCACAGTGTGAGTAGTTAGCACCTCTGTCTCTGTCTGTATGTGTGAGGATGTTGGTGGTGAGCAACAGACTGAATGCATCGTTTACACACAATACACATGACTTGGGATTTTATGTCTCACGGAAGCTCACAGAGGAAGCTGACAGCAGCTTTGTATGTGTTCCAATAACGTCATATTAGATGGTGTTATACTGTTTGAGAGGAGCTGAGGCCTGATGTGTTTAGTTTGACACAAATTATGCCTTTATAGTCAAATGAAATCAAAATATAAACATTTATCAAATTATTTATTTTTCCAGCCCCCTTTTTCCAGGGTTATGGAAATATTTGGTCTCAACTGACTGTTAATTTGTGGAATATTTGTGATGTTAGGCTCCAAAAATGGTTCATATCAATATCATTTTAATTCCAACGCTGCACAGTTAACCAGCTGGGGGCTGACGTTAGCCACTGCTTCGTCCCATCTGTGGACACTTCTAATGACATTCATTACTTTGTATTTCATGTTGTGATTTGAATCACAATGTAAAGTACAGTCATTATCACCGTGGCCACAGGGATACATGTTGCTGTCAGTTTTGGTAGACTCTTCAACTCCCAGAGAGAATTGCACCAAAATCCATGGGCGAGCTAAGCTAACTAGCTTCCAAAGACAACAGGTTCTTTTCAGTGTTGAGTGCTGTAAAAGACGGACAGCTTAATTTGCTGACAGCTAATGATCAGTGTTGTAAAGGCTTGTTGAAATGCTCTCCAGTCAGAAGAAATCCCTGTCAGTGTTCATAATATTATTGTTCATGTAGTACATTGATGCTGTGGTTGTGTTTGGTTGAGGTGTCAAATTTAATTGCTTTGTATATTTTTTGGTACCCATCATCATATTTTATGAACTGTTGAACTGCTTTTTTTTTTTGGTGGTTTTACTCTGAAAAGCTACTACCATAGTGTAGCTTTCACCTATTACATTTGTGGTGAAGTAGAAGTATAAAATAAGTATTTGATGTAAACAACCTACATTAACCCCAGATACCAAGTACTAGAGTAAATGTACTTTTCAGTTACTTTTCATAACTGTGCTGCCATAGTTAACACCTACTCTTGAAGGCTTGAGGCTTGAAGCTTAAATACTCTTCCCCACAAACATGTCCAAAAACAGGATTTTACCCCTTAGAAAAAAAATGAAAAAACATAAAAACATGGTAAAATATGCTCAGTAGCTGCTGTGTCATAACAAGAGGAGCAGTGAGGAGAATTCAGATTTCAGTTTGACTTTAAACCTGACAGAACTTGTGGATGCACGCGTCTCAGACCACCACAGGAAGTGGTTTTTAGCGATCTTCTTTAGCGACTACTGAAGTTAATACCGAGTGTAAACATGGTGTACACATGTTGTGCCATGCATGCTTAGTTAAGGTTTAAATACAGGATGTTTAGTCGTCAAAATGATTTGTCTCTGACTAGAAAAAGCATCAATGTAGCAGTTGTTTCTTTAAAATGCAAACCCTAATTTTTCTATTGCCTGTTGCGATTGACTGGCTACTAATTGGGCTGAATTTTGGACAAATTAAAGCTGACTGAAAGACTGTGAAAGTAGTCCATTCAAATACTGTATCGAGCCAAAGACAAAAAGCACATTGAAATGCTTCCATTGACTACCAATTCACTGAGAGCAGAGAGAAATGCCTGTACAAGTACCAACAATATATATAAAGCGTAGTAAATAAAGCATGAAAACCCTCTTAAAAAAAAAAAAAGAAAGAAGCCTACTAATGTCTGTTGAAGTAAGCAATAAGGCATTGAAAATGATGCATTTAAGAGAAAAAATATTACCATTTGAAATGGACTCAGCTGTTGTCTGTTAATTAGATGTCCTTGAGAGATAGGGGTTGCCTTCAAAAGCAACAATAGATCTTTTCATCATGTTTCTATGGCTTTGCTATTTAGGCCTTTCCTTTCCAGACTGTTCAAGGCAACCACTAGCCCATCTTTTGACCGTGCATTTTTTTTTGTCTTCATCATTTTATATCATTTAGAGTCACTGTTATCCTTATCTAGATATTTCAATTACATGGTTTCTTTGCCACAAAGCAATTTATTGAATCACTGGTTTGTACAGTATTATTGGTCCGCTGTGTATCAGTAATGGTTTTGCAGACCACAAAAGCCACCGCTAATGTGTCTGTATAGTACTTGGTCCACTCATGGGAAGAGATGCAGGTGAGTCTTGGATTCTTCCTGTGGTTATCAATCAGTATTATTTGAAACATTATATTGTGAGTTTATTTACAGTACTTGCTCTCAGTGGCGTGTATTGGCACTTCATCCAAAAAAAAAAAAAAAAAGCTGCAGTATGAGAATAGAGAAATAATAACTTTACAGTAACAGAGATAATTAAAGTAGCAAAACTGCACTGTAAAAATAATGTTGTATATAGTTAGTTCATTACTCAAACCCAAGTTTTTATATTATTTTTGGTTTATATTAGAAACAGTCAATGTGTTTATGGCGATGATCACTCTGTATAGTAGTTTTCATTGAAAATTCAAATTAAAATGAAATTAATGTCACTGTTTGCTATTACCTTTAGATGGAGAGTTACACATTTAAGCAACAGAACATTGTATTTTTGTCAAAATATTTTAAAGTATATAATGTTATCACATATTACATGATTGTTTATTATTATTATTGATTAATTAAATTAGATTTAATTTTATTTAATATAAATATATAGGTAATTGGAATTCTTTTCTTTTATAGTATTTCTCCCTGAATTGGAGGGTTCAAGATGAAGTATCATTAGATAAAAATGCAGAAGTACAAGTACTTGAGTTACCATAATTGATTATATTGGTTTCTTTCATGATGACAGATTTGTTGTTAAGCTCTTATTTTGGAGGAGGTTTGAAAGTTTGTTGGATTAAATGACCCATTACTTTTATTTTTTATTTTTTGATTAGTCATTGCTACAAAAAAAAGTGAGAAAAGAGTTGAACTGGAATGAAAATAAAAGGAAAGAAGGGCCAAAAACAAACCTATTATTGTTATTATTTTTTAAGTACTAGATTGAAATTGTGACGATAATGGAAGTTATCAAAGAACAAAGTGGAACAACCAGTGAAATATATGCAGTGACCTCTTTATTTGTGTGAAAACACTATTAAATGTTGTGATTCCAGTGTCGCAAATATTAAGGGGGAATATTTAGGCGTGTGCATCAAAAACCAACTTTCTAATGGCCGAGTGAGAGAGGAGACTTGACGCAGCAGTCTGGTGTGCATAAGAGGTTTCCCTTCCCTGAATCAGTAGTGCACAGAGCAGGTTAACAGTCCTGTGCCCAGGGAGATGAAAAAGCATAAATTAAAGCGCTCCCTCAAGGAGAACAGGGGGTGCTGGGTTACCAAGGCATTATCAGTGCCGGGTGAGAAGCACACAGAGCTCAGTTTCATCCTCATGTTCTTTGTTAACACAAAGGGGGTCACCTCCATATGAAAGGAAATATAATATCACAGAGACCTTCGCACAATGGCGGACTGCTGACAAATTCTCACCTAATTCTGCCCTTATATTCACTATTCTAAACTTGGCCTCTTTCAGGGAGAGGCATCAAGGCTATGGTAATACAGAGCAAAAGAGGCTGTGTGGAATACAATATGTTTGCTGATGAAAAATATAGCTTGAAAATAAAACAAGCACGCACATGCTCACTTGAGAAATGTTTTAATTATATACAAAAGAATGTGGCTAATAAAGGAGGGAATTAAGGCAAATGCTCTGAGCGATTGCGGGAATTTGGCCAAAAGGAAATGAGTTGCCTCACAGCCTCTCTCTCCCTCTCTCTCTCTCTCTCTCTCGCTGCCTCCCTCTCTCTCATACACACACACTCTCTCTCTCCCCACCATTAAAAAGCCTGCAACTTCAAGCAGTTTTTTAATCAGCTAAAAAACATATGTGGCTTTGCAGCTAAGACAGCTTGCCCAGGCGCTGATAAATGCCTATCACTAATTTGCATACGGTAGAAGCTACCCTTTAATCAGAACCTCTAATCCCTGACGGTATTAATGATTTTTTTTCTCCTCGTATAGTATCATGTTTGCTAATTCCAAAGTGATCAGCTTCTTGTATGCGTCTCTTTTTTTGTGCTGGCATAATGGCCGAGTTGAGAACTTCTGTTATCCTACTTTGGCACATAATTAGGACTACAAAGGGGGACAAATCACGCTGAATGGGACTCACAAAGAAGAGCTCCTTTTTTCAGCCCGCTCTTTTCTGCTGAGCTCTCGTTAGCAGTTGTGTCACTTCATATATAGCCGCTGAAATGGGGAGAATTTGATGCCAAATCTTGAGCACACGACAGCGCTTAAGAGTTCTGTTCTGCCCAGGCACAGAGGAAAATATCAAAATTTACCATGTAATTAAAATGTCTATCACCCCTCGGCTGGTTTAGAGGTTGCATTTTCTCCTTAAAGTGGCACTCCAGGCTATAAAACATTCATCTTAATTTCTTCGCTAAGCAACTTGCAGAGTACTTGTACTTGACCTTATTTTCTGTGTTTTCACTGAAAATAAAACCTACTCTTATTTTACACAGCACAGCAAAGAAAGTTTATATTACGCTGAACAAAACAGAAAATGTCACCAGTCTGATGAGGATCCTTGCAGCAGCAATAGCACAGGTGTAATTAAAATAATATCAATATTTACTTTAAAAAAATAAAAAAAGAAGAAGAAGAAATAGCTTTAAATGGGCATGGCCTGCTGTTTTGGGTCATGATGCTATACGTGTAGGACGTGGATTAAAAATGAAAGGGAAAAAGAAACAGAATGTCAACTAGGTAATCACGACAGCTGATTTATACAATTCATTTGGGCCATTACTTTTCATTAAAGATCAAATGAAATGGGTACTTACTTACTAAGAGGCCTTTGGGGAGCTGAATTGCAGAGAAGAAAGAAGATTAAACTTTACATTCAGCCCCAAATTTAATTCAGAAGTAATCAATCGCATAATGGGCCAGCAACTGTAGCCGGGGTGATTGAAATGAAATTACCATATTTTTAATCTTAATTTTCCACACTGTTTATCTGACACTGTCAATATAAAATACAAACAGATAATGAAATAGCATTATATTGACACTACAATCATCTCTCGAGCAGCCCTCTGTGATTAAACCGCTGGAATGTTTGATTACATTTTGTTGGCTGACATTACAAATGACACGGATGCTTCGCCGAGACTTGCTGCCGGCTGGAAAATGAGCCTATCCATCAAGGACTCCTGGCAGCTTCTCCCTTCCAGTCGATGGCTACTGCCAACGGTCTGGGCACCCTTCTGTCAAGCCGTTTAGCACCCTAGAAGAGGGGAGGGGACTGGAGAGTGCGGGCGGGTGGGGGGGCTGTTAGGGGTGGTGGAAGGAGGTTGAAAAAGATGGGTAAGGGGGGGAGCAAGGGGGTGAGACGAGTGATTCACGGCTCCCTTGCTCTGCTAATGATACAAAAGCAAAGGAGTCACAGAGTGGGAGAGAGAAAAATGTCTCAGGCAACATATCGCCCATGCAGGTGTCTCTTGGCGTACCATAAAGGGACCATAAAGCCCTCACAATGCAAGGCCCACAGTCTGCAAATCAACAGCTCAGCCGCTGCCCTGGATTAGGACTGCACTGCAGCCATCAAGCCCTGTCCACTGCTACACCTAATGCCATGAATAGCCTAATTACTTTTTAAGGGGCTCATCAATTATTGGTCTGCTCTTTGGAAATTTGAAGAGAACTTCAATAGCAACAGGGACAATGTGAACACTTTATAATATTCTCACGTGTGCTAATCGTTTTTTATTCTTAATTAGTTTATTTAACAGCTTTTTACGCTGAAGTTGAAAGTGATGTGCTGCTCTTTTAGTAAGTGATTCCACTGGGCAATGCTCGGGAAAACTGTTCTTACATGAAGTATTTTATTGATTTTGTATTTCAAGGTGTAAATTTGTGGATAGTATAAACATATATATGTTGATGAAGTTGATTTTTTTTTTTTTTTAAGGTAAGGCTGCTCTCTGCCACATTTATTCCAGTTTTAAACAACCAGACTCAGCATATTCTCAAATGAATCGTTGTCTCTAATATTAACACAAAGGTCCTGAAAGGGGACAATGAACACAACAACATTATCAGAGCAACAATTCACCATACTGGATTAAAATAAAAACAATATGAATGCAATCATGCATACAACACATGGCTCGTATAATAAACAACGTTTAACCCAAAAATATTTATTATATATTTATTATTCACAGATTAATCGGATGCATCACCAGCAGAGAAAATAGATTTTCTTGGAGTTTTACTGCACATTGATTGGCATTATTTATGCATTTACACACACTGAATACCACCAAGGTCAAGTGACATCTCAGGTTTAGCCAAAAAATGAAACATTTCATTATCAGTGTCTGGGGTAATGTCATACTGAACATGCACATTAGACAAACAGGGCAGGCAAAAAAAATGTCAAGAAATGTGTAATTTACTTCAAATTTAACAAATCAAATAAAGGCAGAGTGTTAACGCCTGTTACCCTGCGGCAGAGCTTCAAAATATACCAGTTTTAGCTGTAAATGACATGGATAGATAATACATTTTCTGCACTGCGAGAACACCACTAATGTATGCAGCCACTTGTTGAGGTTACAGAGCGTTTTCATTGACACTCAAGTAGCAGCCTCAGGTAGGTTTCTTCACCCTGATAGGGTAAATGTAAGTGTATTGTAAGCTTTTGAAATGTCTACAGGAAGATTTATTTGCATTTATGTCAGCTCTTCCAGAAATGTTTGATTGCCACTTAAGCCAAGTTATTGTTATTACGCTACACGAAGATGGTGAAAAGTAAAGTGAAGCTCTCTGCAGCTATCGCAGCTGTTGGATGTAGGAGTTGCTCGACAGAGGGCTGTGTTCCCACCGCTGTACTCTTCTATTGAAGAGACCGGACCTTGAGCGCTGAATGGGTCTTATAGCAGTGAATGGGAGTCTGTCACTGCTACTGCTGCTACTAATGCTACCGCTGCTAATGCTGCTATTGGGATTAGCTGAGAATGAAATATAAGGTTCATACTGAAATAATGTCATAAAACATTTCCAATTTCTTGCACAAAGCAAATGAAATATTTAGAGTAAAAAAAAGAAAAAAGTTGTCTATTAAAACTTCAATATTTGGTGTTAAATAGATCCTACTTCTTTTGCAGAGGTAGAAAAAGCCAAATAGTTTAATCACATCTCACAGTCAAATCAGGCTGACACGAAGAACCAAGTATTGCTCTTGAATCAAATCACTAAATGACTCTTCTACGTGAATATTGCATACAAAGGCACACATTACATAAACAGTAACCTTTGAATAACATTACTTTCAGATCCAAAGCTATTAAGAACACATAAAATGTATCGGAAGACATGAAGCAGTTGTATTAATCAACAATATTTACAGTTTGAAAGGCAGTGAATGACATTAAATGGTGGCATTAACAGACAAATCAGCAAACCTGCAAAGTCAGACCAACAATGAAGACTAATTACGTTAGTCATCACTGTGTTTGCTTGTTTCCTAAAGAACTAGTCGCAGCGTCACTGTTGGAAGTGAAAGGGTTGTTGTATTTGTGGAATCAGTAGTGTCAGCGGTCGTGAAGGTCACGCTGATAAGACCTAGGATTTCCACCTCCGAATTGCATTGTGCTCTGACCTTGAGGCCCCCTGAAGTCGATCAAACCGCCACAACGGCTGCTCCACCGCAGGACAGCCAAGTTCAGAGAGATGTGGAATAACTGAGGATCAGTGCTCAGCCTGAGACCTAGTGAGGCAGAGCCAAGCAGCACACCAGAATTATTCAAGTTAAGAAGAAGAGAAAAAACGACCCCTCCCCTTAAAACTAGGTTTACTTTTCATGTAACTTTGTACAAAATCCCATTGATATGATATCTCATTATTATCATCATGCATGGCCTTATTGTAGCAACTATTTACTTTGACCCCACCCTTTCACAATCTATAAGCGCTTGTAAGAGATATCCTATCTTTTCTATCTATCTTACCTTTAAATGTCTCAGGGTCTTGTCCCCATGAACATTGCCAAGACCCTCCTGATTTTTGTCACTTTGTATCCTGATAACAAGAGATGTCCTACATTATTCCCGCTACCACGTACAATATGACATCTGCTCTCCATTATTAATTGTTTTTCCTTCACGTTTCAAGAATCTCCCTTTTTCTTTCACACTTCACCGAACAAACTAGAGCTCCTCTCTTCTGCTCTCGCAGCTTTTCTGGATAGATTAACTCTCAGTGCAAGGAATATAAGCAGGTGACAGTTAATCAGACTGCTTTGCTGATACCACTGCTGTTGGATAGCAAGCAGCTAACATTGTGCTGGTTACGTTTAGAAACATTACATATTATGTATTTTATCATAATGATACAGTTTTAGGGTTAAAAGACTTGTTGTACGACATACAGCCCTTTTAGTAAAAACACCTGAAGTGCAGCTAGTTTTAATTAGATGTTTTGTTTTTGTTTTTTATTTAATAGTTGTTACTTGATAAATGTTGAAAAAGTCTGTTTTTGTTCATTACTTTTTGGCCAAACTTGGTTGGAACATTTTGGGCTTGATGACTAATGTGTGACTGGTATATTAACTCTATATCCCTTTACATCACATCCAAATTTGTTAATCTGCCTTTTGTGGTTTTGCCTTTATTTTTATCATTTTTATCATTATTCCCCTAACTTTAACTTCACCATAGTTAACCATAGTTAACCATAGTTACTACTAGTTTCACCATAGTTACTTACATAGTTACTTACATAGTTACGTTTTTGCACAATTATTCAATGATATTATCGGGGTCAGAGATATAGCCCAAAAGCAACAACACTCACAAAAAATGTCTGCATATTATCTCATTTTGTAATTGAAAAAGCCGACTTGAAATGTTCATAATGGAGTATTGGACATTAAGCACTCAATAAAACACAATAAAAAACCAAACATACTGTCAAGGTCAGGTTGGACAGAGACAGTTACTGCTTCATTCACTTCCATTTCTAGTAACCTGTATGAAGCGTTGGAATTTGAAGCATCTGGATATTTTAAATATTATTATCACCTAATATCAAATGACTGTATGTTGTATTTAAGATTAAATGTTTTGCAATAGTATTCAGTCCTGGATGTCAAAAATAGCCGTGATCTGCCATCCAAAAGTGACACACAGCAATAGCTATCAGGCAATGCCAACAACATATAAAACACGCATGTAGCACATAACATGACGCTTCAGAGAAAGGCCAAATTGCTGCTCTGTGCGTATGCTTGCAGTAATGCGTCTGCAACATAAAAACCACATTTTTTTTCAATCCCCTTGTAAAGCTCATGCTCTGAAAGCTCTTCACGCTCTGAGACCTAGTCTGGCTTTTGTAACCTGTTGGTGCCATGCTGCTTTCATCCTTTGTAACCTCTAAAACACCTTAAAATTATGTCATTTTTAATCATTGGGAACTTGTCGACTCTGTGAAAGGTCTTCCTCTGCATCCTAATGATGATGTGCAACACTTTATCTTCTTGCTGTCTCTTCATCTCTTAAAGCTGCTTCACTCGCTGAAAGATCTTTAACCTCTGCAAATTCCTTGTTGTTCTGAGACCTCTCCTTGCCCTGAATGTCTAACCTCGCCCAGTTCTATTCATCATCAGGCAGTTTGACAGCACACCATTACTACTACATCATATCCAATGAATTTATCGCTTTTTGAGCACATATTTAGTAAGTGTGTTATATGCATGATGATCTGTTGTATCACCGAAGGCCATATTCCTGAATACCATATTAACATACCTGCAAGTCAAACATATAAATGATAGATAACTGGTGTTGAGTAGAAATACTGAAATCACTTGTTTTTGCTTCAGTATGAACAATGTAAAAGTGAAATCTGATAAAGAAAATGGGCAATAACGTGAAGCAAAAATCAGTTACTTTTCTTCCGTGTTGTGTGCTTCGGTACGGCTAAATTCCAGACAAGCAAGGTTTTATCCATTGGTCACGTAAATGCAAAAAACCTCGACTCAGTGGACCCAGAATTGTTTTTGTAACTTTTTTATTTTCACAAAGTGTTGACGGTTTGAAAGAAATAACTTTCAACAGATAAAGTCTCCATATGACACCCACTGGATCTCATCTCAGGGAGCAAATATTTAATCAAAAAGCTTGTGAATAGCTGCTGCCCTCGCTTTCCCATTTAAACTGTGGGGGACGAACTGGACAAATAATGATAATAATGGAAAAAAAAAACAAGGTAACACAGGTCATCCTTTAATAAATGCTTGTATTTTCAGTGTTGCAATGCAAAGTTTTGCTTTTCATGTATCTTTTTTATCGTCACCATGAGGTTGAGATTTCTCATTTTAAATGAAATATCTCAAAAACTACTGTTATGAAAGTTATCACATTTATCTCCTCAGGGTGAATAATAATAATAATAATAATGATAATAATAACAACGTAATTATAATAATAAAAGGTTATGTGAACACCTTTGTCAATCACTAATCACCATTATCAACTCTAATTTGCCCAATACAGTAGAATTTTGTTTTTCAGATTGGATTTGTTTTTGATGTAAACCATCAACCAACACTGTGTTTCAATGCTGCCAGTGACATTGTAATGTAGTAAATAAGCCAAGTTATCCTGTTGAGCTAATGTCTTGGGTCAAAGTGCATCACAGTCCCCAGAAGAACACTGATCACTGACTAATAAATAAAACCAAAGGCTTGACGATCTTAGACAACTGAAGGATCTGTTACTGGTGATTTGATTTTCTGAGGTTAGTCCTAGTAGCTGATTGGGATGAATGAGCATCCTAAACTAGAATGGTAACCATGGTATTGTTATAGCCAACATGCAGCCTCACAGCGCTATGTGTGTAGGCAATATGTATGACTGTAGAGTCTCTCATATTTATTGCTCAGTTTGGGGAAAAAAAGTCATATTTGAACTCCTGCCATTCTGTCAGAATTTCACTGATGGGGGGGGACATGTGACAGCCTATGACAAGCCAGCGACAGTGGAGGGACAGTGGTCACTTAGGAATCACGCCACCTGTTGGAGGACAATGAGTCTTTCACATAAAGTGAGACAGACATCCCCTTACTCCCCCCTCATTTTGTCAAGGCGTAACCTTTTCCCCCTTCAAAATGCAGCAACTCTTTCCAATTGAGTTGTTGTTGCTGCCATTGCTATTGGCTTTCAATAAGGCACAGGGTTATCAAAGAGTGAAGGAGAAATTGCCTTGGCTCTGCCGTAGCCCTGATTGCACTATCAGAGCCGTCAGGGAGGCTCTTTATAAAGGGAGGGCACGAGGGAGAGCGAGGTGGCGGCTGGCGTTGCCCCCCTGATAAATCAGCGTGTGCTGGCAGCCGCTGCTTAGTGCAGCCAGGCAGTACCAGAGTGCCGCAGTTCAGGGTCGGCACTTGGCAAGCCCCTCTCTCAAACAGGGCTGTCTGCACCCGACCGCAGACCTCGCTGCTCCCCAGGCTGATTCTCCGCTGCTGCCCTTGTCAAGGTTTGTTTGTTTATCCCCGATCCCTCCCTCTACCCTCACCAAACCATATTGTTTCCCACCATGCCAAATTATGCCCCCGCCTTTTCCAACTTATTCTGCACATTTCCCAACTTCATTTATTAAATTAGAAAACTGTGCTGTTATTTGAATTTGAAACATGCTTCCATTTTTGTTGATAATTCATTGTTTTCTTTTCTTTTTCTTTTTTTGCTTCATGCAGCTGTGTATAGAACCAGACACAGTAACCTCAAAATAAGTTATTGTCTTTTGTTTTAAGACTTTCTTGACGATTTGTTTGGCTTTTTAGACGATTTTCTTAATGAAAAAGAAAGCTTTTTGTAGCGTCGTCTCTTTTCCAACACACAAATAGACTTTAAAAAATAAAGTGTCTCTGCAGCTGACACACTTTTGGTCAAGAATATTAAATATTTGTCTAAAGGACATTTAGATGGTATTATAACCTTAAATCCCCCCCAAAAAAAACAAACAAACAAAAAAAAAAAAAAACAACCATCTGGGGAGGAAATTATGCTACCGTTAACATTTCCCATAAATTTGTACTCTTCATCTCCAACTGGATGCTCGACTTTATTACCTCCAATAAAATTCTTGATTTGTTGTGCTCTCAAGTGTTTGCTTGATAAGGTTGGCGCACACTCATCACTTCCAGTGAACCAACAAACCTACACCTTCCTCCTGCTTGTCTTCTATATCCATTAACATACCATCATCTAAGGAAACCGTGATTCTGATCATTTAAACTCATGAAATCAAATGAAAATTAAAGGATCACAGGGCTTGGGGACGGGAATGGGGGGAAATGATTTAATTATTGCGGCCTCCTAACATTGAAGGTGTGGTGGGTTAATGCTGATGCTTTGAGATCGCCATAAGTGTTCAATTACACATACTTATAAGGGCCACATGTTGCTCCTCGTTCAGTTCAAGTTCTGATTAAATTCAGATTTATACCGTCATTTGCTTCACCTCTCTAATTTCTGCTGCCTCTAGGAACCAGTTTGGACCTCCTCAGCTTTTCTAATTAGATGGACATGAATATAGTGGTACATATCATCTGCAGTGTGTTGATGTACATGAAGCACTGGGACCGTGATGGCACCTGGAGACCCACTGATCTGCTATATTTTGAATATCAAGAGGCCATGTTCTTTGACTTGTGTCGAATTGAAGCATGCAAAATTATGCATTAGATCATCTAATGTGATCATTATAGAGATTTAATCTCATTTTTGGTCAATTTATAGGAGGTGGTTATGCATGACATGCATTAGAGAGAAGTTTAAACATTTAAGTACGTGTGTGTGGGGGTTTATATGTAAAAAAAAAAAAAAAAAAGTTGCAGTGAAAGTGGATTTGTTCTTACTTTTTGTGCAAGATAATGAGCTTGCAGCTATTATGTATTATTGTTTTGGTTTTTCAAGAGGTTATAACAGTTTGTGTGTGGACATGTGTCCCAGATCCACTGGGTGGGGACAGTGGGGCAGTGGCCACAATGGTTGGCCTAGCTTGAAAATGTTAGCGCTGATTTCTACTGGACGTTACTTTTCATCACACAAACACATTCAGCGTTGATGGCACCTCGCGGCAACAGGCTCACAAGTAGCACTATAACTTCATCACTCATTATGTTACACCACAAGTTAAATCACTAACACGCAGGCAGGCAGTGATGGCGCTATGTCTGGATAAAAATAAACAGAAATCACATTTATAGATACTCCATGAGTTAACCTGTGTGTGGAAAATTATAGCTAAAATCAAAATAACAATTTTAAACAAACTTTATAGATGTATCTAGCTGCCATGTCGTATAATCACTAAGCCAAGAGAGTCCCTATTTGGCAAGGCAGTGTCAACAAGTGAGCCTGATCATTGCTAAAAGATCCAGTTTGCACACCAGAGGCCTTGTTTCCCTCTGGCTCCACAGACAAACCCCTCATCTGGGCCTCCTCCTCCTCCTCCTCCTCCTCCTCCTCCTCCTCCTCCTCCTCCTCCTCCTCCTCATGAGCCGTGAAGCCAGGGGACGTGTGGGGCCTTTTGTCTGAGCAGTGTGGGGGGCCGCAGATGTCGTTCCCCAGAGACACAGCGGAGGTTAATGATCTCACAGCCTCTGCTAAAATAAATAAATCATTTCCAGTCAGGAGTCTGCATAAATCTTCACTCAAACGGCGATTTGCTGGAGCAAGCACCACCAGTTGCTAATAACTGTTTTTTTTTTTCTTCCTTGATTGCCCGAGGGGATAGGCAGTGACACAGATGAGTTCTTTCCCTCACTCTCTCTATTCCCCTTCCCTCCCACCATCTCTCTCTCTCTCTCACACACACACATACACACACACTTTATGTGACCATTCTAATTCACAGCGTGTTTTGTCAGGAGACATTAGCTGGCTGACAGGCGTCTGGTTTGGACTGGGGGTGCATTTGTAGTGACAGTGGTAGTTGTTTCTTGTTTCAGCTGAGCTGATAGTAAGAGATGTGTATATGTGTGTGTGTGTGTGTGTGTGTGTGTGTGTTGGGGGTGGTGGTGGGGTTTCTGCTGTAATGCACAACCCTTAAATGCACCTCACTCACTCTTTCGTGTCGCCTGCATCAGCATATGCTTTGCTCAAGTCCACATATGCACAGAAGACAATTTTAATAAATGTGATTTTTCATATTATTGTTATTTGTATTGTGTCTCATTGTGGTGCCACGCTATCCTGAATCCACCGTGATGATTAACTGAGGCTGCTGTGTTGCAGCGGTATCACATCTACAGCAACATCAATTATCTGAGTCGTGTGTGTTTCTAATCTGAGCGGTGGACTGAACAGGTTTTTCATAATGAAGTTCGCCTCCACTTTGTTACAAAAAAAACAAACAATTAAATTCTGTATTTGGACTGATTTTTATTTTACGTATCCATTCTTCATATTATGAACAATGGCAATTATTAGTTGATTAAGTGATCACCTCAGTGTTTGTAACCACTTTTAGAATCGATTCATCTGAAACTTTAATTTTTTTAAAGCATAGATGGAATATCTCTGATAACTAATTTAATGTGATAGTTTAAACTCTTTTTGATCAAAGCAATTAATTATTAGCTTCAGCTGTAGTTTTGTCCAACTGATTATCTCACATTAATCCAGTGTGGGCTGAAATGACAAATACATAAATTCACTGTTTTCATGAAGCAGTTGCACATATTTCCAAAATAATGTACGGACGTATACAATTATTTAAACATAGGTTTATTCTGGAGCTGCACAGTTACAGTCACTTCTATTGGGCGTAATGAGTGACGGGGTTGAATTACGTTAACGACAGTGTAATGACACAGGAATTGCTCCAGTCGCTAATTAAGAGAACAGCCACTACTTGTGTGGCTTTAGCTGTTAGCTGCTTAAGTGGTGTCATCAATAGACATGGCTCAGTAATCAATGAAGCCATTCACGTCTAATTAATAGAGTCAGACACTCGGGCAGCAAAAGTTCACAAGATAAATAATGTAACCTAATAAAATCATTTAAAACAAAGTCCTATTTAAAGAAATCATTCAGTACATATGAGTTACCAGAGGAAACAATGTCTTGTTATTGATAAACTGAAATATTGATGACATCTTGTTTAAATTGTAGCTTATTTTTAAACATATGGCCTCTTGTTGATGACTACAAGGCAATCAGGGCATTTAAAATGCATGTATGGATCTTTATTTCAAGGTGAAAAAGAAGTCAAACACTTACAGATTACAGATCAAATCATAACTATATTGACGGGTGAGGTTTAAGAAAGAAAAAAAAAAAAGCAACAACAAAGTAAATAAATAAAGTCATTACCAGAGCTTAGAACAGAGGCACCCGATTTTCTCTTTTATCCAGTCACAACAAAAAGAAGAAGACAGAGGAGGAAGAAATAACAAAAAAAGAGAGGGAGAGAGAGAGAAAGAATTGCACAGAGGCTTTTCTTTTCTTTAAAATGCTGCATTAGGTCTTTTCCTGCAGTCAGTTTTCATAGTTCAAAGCTGGCAGTTCAATAAATAGCTGGAACTGGCACATCTCTGTTCTTGCAAAAAGAAATCAATGTTAATCCTATTACCGGCAGTTATCACCTAGCCCAGAAACGGTGGCAAGTAAGAAAAAAAAACTGAGATGTCAAAGCGGGAAGGGGAGAGAGAGCGAGAGAAAGGGAGAGAGAGAGCGAGTCACCCTTCATTCACTTTCAAACACAGTTTTGATAATTTACTTCTGTAGAAGAAGAAGAAGGGAGGCGGGGGATAGGAGGAGGGGTGGGAGCTTCAGTTACTAGGAAATGTGTGTGTTTGTGCTCGCGAGCGCGTGTGTGTGTGCGCGCTTGTATGCCTGTGGAGAGGGGGGTCCAGGGCTACTGATGTATTCGCACATAATGCTTGGATCAGACCCTGCTGCTGTAAGCAAGATGTTTGAGGCACAAAACATCATTTTTGAAAAATGTTCACACCGCTTAGCAATCCTCTTCCTGGAGCGCCCTGACATCTGGCCTTTCTCCTTCTCCCCTTCTCCCACTTCCACTTCCATCCTCTTTGCTTCTCAGTTGGTTTTGGACGAATTGAGGGCTGCTACTGTGGCACAGTGAAAGAAAATTATCACTGCACTAACTGTGTAGATGCTTTACGTCTCTTGTAAAATAGGTTTTCTTTCTTTCTTTTTTTTTTTTTTTTAAAAAAGAGATGTTTGGTCCAGCTCTGACATAAAATCGCTGATCTTGTATTAGTGTCGCAGAGCTTCTTCGTGGATGTGATTGTATTTTGTGTGCCTGGTCTGTTGGGATCGATTAACGATGAATTATCTCACAATCTTGATTAATCTTTTAGAGTTTGCAAAAAGTCTTAAAGCCGAAAGTGAAATCATCATTAGAGGTATTATTGTTTCTGGCCAATAGATGTTTGCAATCATGAATATTTATCATGAATCATGAATTTAGAATAGTTTAAAACAAAACAAAACCAAAATGGCATATAAATGGGTTTAACTGATTACATTTATGTAATTATTTACTGAAAAAATGTAAGACATGTAGAGATAAGTGTCTGGGATCCAAGAAATGAATCCATGATACACAATTGGTGCAACTATTTTGGGCAAAATTTCTTTGTTTCCAGCTTCTGGAATGTGGAAATATTCTTCTGTGATGATCAACTGATTATTTTTGTTTGTTTAAAAAATTAGCCTTAATGAGCAATGACTGTCAATATTATCTAAGGTAGAAGTGATGAATCATTCAATCTTTGCTGTTTTTCAGACAGAACAACACATCTGAAAATGTTTCTTGAACCTTCGGTGATTTTCAAGGGAAACTGCCAAACGTTTGAGGCTACCAGCTCTTCACGTGTGTAGATTTAATGTATCTTGTCACATGTGATGGTAAGCTTGTGGATCGGGTCAGTCGACGGCCTTGTGCCAGTTGTAATGAGCGTTTTTCACCATATTTTCTGACACTGCATACAGACAAAACACTGTATTCATTAATGTGTAAAATAATAGGCGGCTTGATTGATAGTCGCAAGCCTTCTGCCTCTTTTTTGCTGAATATAAACACAGACAAAAGAAGCGTATTGCACTCCACTTCAGTCTTCAGTAGCTGTATACACTTAGTGCAAATAAAACTCTCACTAAACAAAACATGCTGCCATTAAAAATCACATTTCTCCAATGAACACACCAAAACCCTAGATTAGGCCTAATCACTGTCACCAGGAAGCAGAATCGGGTCCTCTCACTGGCGGATTAAGTCTTCTGTTGTTGTTGTCGTTATTGTTATTGCTGAGAAATAATTACAGCTGAATCTCATCAAAGCCAATTCAACTCTTGGCAGGACTCTGCTCTGTGTTGTGTTTTTTTTTTTTTCTTCTTCCTCTTTCAGTGAGGAACCTGACTTCCCCCCTACATGAAAGTAAAGATTAAAGTAGTTAAATACTCGCAGTGAACTGAGGGGGAAAGTGAGGTGACGTCGACGGGCTGGAGGAAAAAGTCTCACTGCCTTCGAATACTCTTGTTCCAAAGAATGACAAAATGCATCTTGCTGACATAGGTTTTCACCTTGACTTGACTGACTTTGTATGAATTTATTTCCTGTGCCGCGTGAAAGCAAGTGACCCCATTCCAGTCTAGCCCATTCTATATTCTTATAATAAATTAGATGGCGATGCAGGGGCTTTAACATGTAAAATAGTGGTGACATGCTAAATAATGAGGCGGGCCAGAATTATGTAGTGCTGGCGTGCAGGCTCTGGGGTATTCCCAGGCCTCGGACTAGCGCGGGCCTCCTCCTCGATGCCTGCTGCTCTGAGGGAGCAGAGGGCTGAGCGTGAGGGGGGGAGGGCACTGAATATGAAAATGGAATTAATGTACCAACGCCCAAAGGTAGATTGCACTGTGGCAACCCTTTTGGCCATGCTTTCCTCTGTTTGGGACTAACAACAAAAGGAGAAACATTTTATTCATCATGGAAATTGGGGTTTTTATTACTCCCTGGTGGAATTTGAGATGTATTATGCTGTTCTTTTTTTCTCCATGCAGTAGGTCATTTCAATACAGTGCACTGAGGTATAATGTCTCGATCATCCCGCTCATGTTTGGGCAGTTCATAGAGTGGTTTTGGGAGTGATGCACATCCAGGAGTGAGTAATGATTGCGATAAAGATGCAGAGCGGTGTGAGCGCTGTGAATTCTGGGCAGAATGTAATCATCTTACAATGACTTTGTCACTTTGGGAACAGCAGCTCTTTGACTATTATCATTGTTACTTTTGAATACTGTGTATATTTGGTGTTAGAGTGCTGTGCAACCTTGAAGCTCTATAGTAAACTCTACTATTTTATTGCCATTGTCGCAGCGGGAGACAGATTTACCAGGTTTAATATGGGAGATTTTAGTTTGCAACAAACATGCTTGTAAACCTGCTTTACAACCCCCCTGGCTTTTTGTCCAGAGGGGGATTAACTGATGAGCATTGCCTGTCCTTCAGGTGACACACATGGTGCAATCCAAACTCGTATCGCACTTTATTGCCTCCTCTTCGTAAATACAAGAGTGACTGATGATCTGTTAGCTCATTAGACAAATTAAGCAAAGTAATTTCTGTCGGTATCTCCGACGTTGGAATTCTCTTAAAAGTATTGCGGCGATAAAGTCCGAGATGCTTTGGGATTTGTTACAGGATGAAAAATGACCTCATCCTCTGTGTTTTCTTTTCACTTTTGGCCAGCTTTCCTGTCTGGCTCAGACACTTACTGCTATAATGGGTGATATGTTATATGTGCGCATGCTGGCTGGATTAAATTTTTAATGGCTCCAAGGGCAGTAGTCCTGGCAGTAAAAAAAAAAAAAAAAACTGCTGCAACAGTGTGAAAGAGGGTTATTGCAAATACATTTCTGTTTCTTCTCTCAAAGGATTGTTAAACACCTGCGCCGCTATAGTTTTTCTTTTTTTTTGCAACCTTCTGATACTGATGCCGCAAATGAGACCGCTGTCTGTCTGAACTCGGGAAGAGCGAGGCACAAGTTGCATCAGATAAATGCCACGATAAGAGGGCAATCAGTATTCAGGGGGTGATGTTATGAAGTGGGAGATCACTTAAAGCCTGACGTGAGTTATGTGCGCTGATTGTCACCCAACATTATGCACAGTGTTTGAGGCTAAATAACCCAGTGTGTGGATCATAAACTGTTCCTCTTGCATGCCACCTTGAAGCGAGGGAGGCACCCCCTTCATAAACAACTCTGTCATTTTAAGTAAGTATCGCCCTGCTTACCAGGCACCTTTCGTGCGTGAGCTGCACCTAATTTAGAAGCTTTTAAATCTTTCGCAAGTGTTGTTGTGAGAAATGCCTGGTTGCAAATGTCTTTTATTGAATGCTGACTCTGTAGTATTACAGGCTAGCAGATATGCCTGGTGTAATATGTCCCTGTAGCTTTATCTTGTAATAGTAAAGTGTATTAATTTTCCCGGACTGGAAGAGTGTGTGAAGGGTTAGAATTGACTCTATTTGGGATTGGAGCGACTTGCCACTGACTCCAAACGTGGGTTTTCACGCAAGGACTGCAAAAGATGAAGCGGGGAGGGGTAAAGTACACGCTCTCTCTTGGTAGATTTCTTAAGTAAGCCCACAGGTTTATCACAATCCATCACGAGGTGTGGGATCTCAGTAATTAAAGACTTTTCCGGGAGTGACATTCTTGAAATTGGAAATGAAAAACTCCTCTTAGCATGGTCACTGACAGGGATTCACCTATGAAGTTGTGCTTCATACTAATTTACTGTATAATAAGAGCACAATTTGACAGAGAGCTATTCTGAGTCACTGCACCAGGCCTGTGTGTTGTGTTTGTTACACAGGCGGTTACCATACGAGTTAAACCGAGGTGGTGTGACTGTCAGTGAAAGTCTCTCACAGCTGCGGACTTTACATCACTGTATGTAATTTGATTTGCACACAGAGAATTCATATCTCAAACCTCTTTGTGATTGGCTCGCGGACACACATAATAAACCAATAAAAAGAAAGTTGCACAAAATGTGTGTCAGCTATTGTAACTCCAAGCAAAGTTTCTTTGTCAGCCAGCATCAAAACATTTGAAAGGAAAATCAGGTTGCACAGAAATTTTAGACAGGAAAAAAACACACACACACACACACACACACACACACACACACATATATATATATATATATATATATATATATATATATATATATATATATATGTATGTATGTATGTATGTATAAAAGAAAGCTCAGAGCTACATATTCCGGCTACAAATTGTCCTTTGAAGGTGTGTGAAGTCCATCCTAAAACCAAGCTGGCTGAAGTGTCTGCTATTTGTTCAGATAAAAACACTATACACTTCCTCTCTAAGCTGTGAGGAAATGGCAAAATGGAGGAGGCTACCGGTGGTCTCCCAAGTTTGTACAGCAGTGCTTTTCCTGATAATGCCACACATTCGGGGTTTCTGCTTTCAGTAGCCCTCGCACGAGTGCTCCAGTCTCACACGGCACTTAAGTGTGATTAATAAGGTGCAGCGTTGTGTGTATGTGTGTGTGCAGGGAGGAGGAGGAGGAGGAGGAGGGGGGAGTTGAGGTGGTAGTGGTGGCGGCAGCGGCGGTGGTGGTGGGGGAGTTTATGTCAAGATAAACGTGGAAATGACCTAGCAGTCACCAGCTTTTTCCTTTCGGCTACTGCACAGTGCCTAGCTCGAGAGCAGGAGAGGCTGGGGTTTTTATCAAGCCGAGGGCTCAGACCACCAGAGGCTCTTGTGAAGGAAGGAAATTACCGGGTGCAAACATTCACAATACCCCAACTCAATTCCCCCTCCCTCATCTCTCTCTTTTCCTTCTCTCTCTGACTTCCACTCTCCTGTCCCTATGTTTATCAGGTTTTGGGGCACTGTATTTTGATGTCAATAAGCAATTTTTCTTGCCTGGTCTCCTGCCTGACCCCTTTAATCCATCAATATATTATTAGAGATAAAGTTTTGTGGACGCCTGCTGCAGTCACAAGATAAATGACATCTCTGAAGTCACGCATTAAAGACTAGATTAAGGCCTTGTGACTGTGTCTTCAGTGCTCATCTGTGCGCCTCTGTCCAACCTATCACACTAAGTGACAAGAAAGAAAAATAATGAACTGAGGCAGAAAAAGCAAAGAGATATTTCTTACACACACAACCCGCGTCTGTCTTCAGCCAGGATTAGGACGCATTAGAGGCGTGCTGGAGAAGGAGAGAGAGGCAGCAAGGGAGCATCGCTGTTTGTGTATGTCTGGGCTGAAAGAAAAGGGAATTTGGTCAGAGACAATACAAGCGTCTTAGAATTCGAATGCAAAGATTTGAAGAATACAAATTATATTTATATTTGAAGCACATATATAATTGAAATTAAGCTTAATAAACAAAGGGGCTGCAGGAAAAATGATTAGTGTGTGGAAATGGACCCTATGATAAAATAATATCACAGTTACACTTATTGTGGCTGCAGCTGTTTGTGCCATTGTTTATCCCAAAGAATTGAAGATGCTATTACACACAAAGCCACCAGATAAACACATAAACAGAGTGAATAAATATGATTATAGGTTCAAAACAAACAAAAAAACACACAACAAGAAGTTGAGTCCTCTTTGAGTCTCTCTTCATGTTGTGATGATGCTGTGGTTGAGGTTTGTTTAGGTCAAGACACCAATAGATCTTGGCGGGGGTGAAATCATGGCTCAAGTGAAGATAAATACTTTGTAAAGGTTAGATGGTCATTGTTGTTGTGTTAACCCTAATAATCATGTAGTTTAAGTTATGGGACAGTCATGGTGGAAAGATGAATTAGATGAGATGATCTCTATCTGATATGTTTTACATCCGGTGCGTGATTGTCCATAAAATCATCCGTAAAAATCAAATCACACACATCAACTTCACAACTTTAAAGAAACTCCTGCTCAGATGTTTAGATTATTCTCCTTCCACTAGAAAGGAAATATGACCCTTACCTAATACTACCTCACCTCATTATAACTTTCCTAAACTCCCTAAACACAATATTAATATTAACAGTATTAATGACAATAATATTAATATATATGAATACAATATTTAATTCAGTAATACATGACTTTATTTGATTAGTTCCAACTAAAACAAAACTGTGAGCTCTTGTAGAACAAATTGCTTGCTGAAAATGATTTGAACTGCAACATGAAGGGATGCTGAACATCTGTATAGAAAAGGCTTTTTTATTTTTTTATTTTTTGCTGCTCACTTTATGTGTCAGTGTTCCCTTAACAACTAGACCCCTAAAACCTCAGACTAATAGACAGGATTACAGACATAAAATGACATTTTTATAGCTTAAACTCCCGACTACCTGGACTAGCAGATATTAAACGCATATCTAGTAGCACTTAGTGTTAAGTGGGAGCAAGCGCTTATTAAGTTTCTGATGCTCTAAGTCCATGTCTGTTCCGGTCTGGGCTGATACGGGTTGCTAGGCCACGGTAAATGAATGCAGATGGATTTGCGCTGGACTTAGACCTGGTTATCAGTAGTTCTCAGTTAATACAGTGCTGCTGTGACATTGTCACGACTGTGCAGCGATTGGTAATATTTTAATTTCCCATTAAGCTCTTCCTGCTGCTTGTGTTTTCATGTGGAACGTTCTCACCTGACTAGCCACTTCCCCTCCGCAGAGACACAGCTATATTCTCCCTCCAACATTTCATTAGAAAAAGAGACGGCTATTGTAGGGCTGCAGAATATCGCCTGTTGTTCACCTTCACATCCACATGTAACCCCTCCAGTGTTTACCCCATGAACTTGTCAACACACACTCCTCGGAGGCTGCATCCTTCCAGGGGTCAACTATAAATAAGGTGAGGGCACAGTATTCTGTGTTTATTCTGTGTATAGACATTCATCAGGAAATTTGGCTTCTAAAACCAATTAAAATGTTTTCACACAAGGTTGAGACAAAAGATAGGGTCAGTGAAAGCAGATATGAAGCAGATGAACCCCTCTAATTCAAAGCTGTACATTCATTTGACTGACTTTTTACAGACAAAATACCCAAGGTCTTTCTGTTATGGCCAATTATATTAGATCTTCCTCAGTCTCTGCATTTATCTTGACTTTAGAGGTGAGGTTTGAGGTAACTGAAGCCTTTATGCTCTCTCAGATTGGCCCCTCGATTTTTTCCTTTGGAAGGAAATATCTATGAACATTTATTTAATTTCATGCAATTCATAAACTTTATCTACAAATTAATTTCTTTTTAGCAGAAGCATCGCATATTGAAGGTTCATCTTTTCTCCTTCACAGCGATTGTGAAATTCATCTCTTGTACAAGCCTGAATGTGACTGATGTTTCTGTTAATGGCAAAATCTCACTCCATTGAAAGACCCGCGCCTTTTATGAAAGACACAGTCCTTTTAGTCCCCATAGTTCAAGTCCAACATTTAGTGCAGACATTGAAATAATTTGAATTGTGACTGACCTGTGTGCGATCTAAAATGCCGCCATTGTTATGCTTTACGTTTTTGTGCAACCACTTTATTTATTTTTCATTATTTAGTTCACATTGTGATTCCATTGCAGTTTCTTTATCAGAGTGTCAGTGGGCTGTTATGTGGAGCTGTGTGGCTGTACTTTGCCTTATTAAACATGTTAAAAAAGCATGTTGCATATTCATTTTCACTTTGTGTGCACGACTGAGACTTTACAAACCAACTTTAGACTGGATAATGATTTATGAAGAACAGTTGAGAAACATGAACATCAGAAAGATTACTAGGTTAATACTAGATAGAATACTAATTACTAGATTAATAGGTTATTGGCTAAAAAAGGCTAAAAACAAAAGAAATATAATATGTTCATCCAGTTCTTAGCTGGTTGCTTACAATTTTATGTTACAATGCAAGTCTTTTTTTAGCAGATTTAAGGTAAAGATAAGATAATCCTTTATTTATGTTATGTGTCATATATCTGGAATAAGAAAAAAAGACTACATGTAAGTTTACATGCTTTGTTTTGTTTTCTCCAGTGGTGACATTTTGTAAACATCGATTCCTTTTGTGAATCATAGTTTTCTTTTTGTAAAATGTGTATAATTAAGCAAAATGTTAAATGCATATTTCTGTATTTAATAACCAGCAGATTAATTATCAGTCACTCAGAGACAGAAGATGTAGAACACAGAAAGAAAACAACCATCTTACGTTAGAGTTTGTTTAAAGCCTGCATAGACGTTTCTGATTTGACAAAAAAGTAGTTAAATAGCAGCACTGAGTGTACATGGACACAAAGAGACAATAATTGGGCAAATTCATTACACTGAAAAAAAAATACACAACAGGTACCTATTAGGTGCAAAATAAAATGTGTCATTGTACGCCACATGGCATAGTAAATGGTTTGCACTTATCAACCACTCAAAGAGCTTAACACTACAGATCATATTCACCCATTCATACTAAGGTCACCAACACACTCGTGGATGGTTCATTATGTTGAACAAGGACACTTTGACATATAATGAGATACAGTAATGTGGCAAGCTACTGTTTGGTTAAGATTCTGGAAAAGCTGGGTATCATACCGCCAACCTCACAATCGAGCCACAGGTGATGCACAGGTCAAAATATCCTCCTCAGACTGGCAAAGTTTCTACAGCAATAATATCAACTTCTACATTTCCTGAAAACCTTATCTGTTCCTAAAATGTAAAGATTAAAAATATATGATTTAGTGAAGTTTGGCTTGACAAAAATGGCAGCTTAGATGTTTTCTGAGGTCAGTCTTCTGTGGCTCAGTACACGTGTTAGTTAGTTAGTTAGTTAGTTTGTTAGTTAGTTTGAGAACTCAGTGGAGTTAATTGTATTTGATGGTAAAGATGGGTTAGTTAAGGAAAAGGCCCCGTTATAGAAATATAAAAGCTACATGGAGTTGGCGGCATGTCCTGCTTCCTGTCTCCACTGAATGGGCCACTACAAATCTGAATATCAGATCATGAAACTGAGCCGAGAGCATTTGTTATTGATTGCATCAGCTATTGCAATTTAAAAACAATTCTTATTTAAATGAATAATTATAGACAATATCATATCTTGCCTCATAAATAAAGCCACATCAGATTTAAGCAATCTATGGCACTGATCAGGTCAGACAGGGACATGCTATTTGTTGATAGTGCCAATAATTAGGACTGGTCAGTATGAAGTGCAGTACCCCTGTCCATGCTCAGACATGGTGGCTGACCTAGTTGTAGCTGTTGTAGTGACAAATACTTCATTTTATTTACTAACCTAGCCTTACTAACCTTGTTACGCGGGTTCATACATATGAACCTTTTTCTTCGCCTTTTGTCAAACAAGTGGTAAAAACATCACTGAATTCTCTGAATTCGACAGTGACTTTCTGTATCAATACATGAGCTACATGAGACATTACACAAACATAGTTTTATAGTACTGTTAAGTTAAAGTCTGTTTAAAGTTTGTTTGTACATTTCTGACATTTAACTCCTCCAGGTGTTATATCGATAGGTTCGAGATAACTTTTGCAGAACTGAGTTTAAAACCTAACTAAGCACACATCTGAGCATGTGTATGATACCTTTTGGTACCTTTTAGAAAAGCAAGAGTGCCTTGACAAATAACCTTGTCTGTTTTTAGTTATAGCTAGTCACCAATCAAGGATCAAAGGATTATCCTTGCATACATAAACTTCCCAAAAAATGGACCATCCCACCATTTATCATTCATCATGTCAATGATGATTTATGAGAATAGGCTATTTACCACCTACTGGTAAATAGCCACAAAGAGGCACTAAATTAAAGATGAATGCAAACTGGCAATATCAGATGGCTTTTCTAGGATGTAAAGAGTAATATTTGCTTTCAGTTCTGAATCATACTAAATGATGACTATTTGTTGCTTTTAACTGGTCAAACACTGTGGAGCTGATACAATGGCTGCTCATTGAGAGCAGTGGGCCAGAGCTGGTGGCATTGTGAGTTAAAGGCCCCCGCCCCCCCATAAGAGCCAACCAAAACAGATCTGTAGATAGCCTTTCCAAGCACACTCAGTGTTTATCTACACTGCAGGGCTCTGTGGAGTGCATGATGGATCTGTAGTGATCAGTTAAAACCACATTGATGATAAACTAATGAATCAAGGCCCGCATTAATCACATCGCAACCTGCACAGAAAGACGAATGGAAATGCAAAAGTTCCATGCTAATGATGAACTACTAACAATTTGGTGGTGGACAAGGAGAGAGGGAAAATTACACACTGGGGTTTCATGCATAATCTCTGAAGATATTAATATTTCACCCCCCTCACCCTCTCTCCCTGCCCCCTCATCCCTCTCCTCTTGCTCAACGTTGCTGCTTTTACAGGCATAATCAAATTTCATTACCAGCCAAACCAACATGATTAAACAGAACAGAGTCTGAGTTCACAGCCTCACACTGCAGCACACGTTGGTTGCCACTCAGAGACGTCTCCACCCCCTTCATCATTCACAAGCTCCTGCCTCCGCCTCCGCCCCCCTATCCCTTTGCCCCAGCACGGCCCCACTGGCTCACACAGATCCAAATCAGCATTTCATGACCGGCCTCACATCTTTGACCACACGTTTACTCTGCTTGTGCCTTTATCTGTCAGTCATGTGAGTCCCCGGGGAGCAGCTCGTCTGGAGATTCTGCCGTCGACGGCCTCCCTTGAAAAACCTCCACGGATGTGCTGGTTTCTCTCAGGCGGGATAAAGACAACAGTCTCACAGTGAATACCTGCTTTGTATCATGTCTTACACGCTGATAAATACTACGATGGGGTCTGAAATACTGTATCATATAAAAGCAGAACAAAAGACTCTGGATAAAAAAAAGATAAAATTAAATATTAAAACTGTGGTTTTCTCTGTTTGGTGCCATGTAGCATTAGGTGAGATAAGCCTGTGATCAGTGTCTTACAGTAAATTTAGTTTGTGTTGTTAAACTCTCTGTGTTAGAGTTTCTTCTATCCTGTTTTTTTTTTTTTTTGTCCACTCGGGCTCAGTTAATTTCCATTTGACTTTATCTGCATGTCAGCGCAGTCGAGTGCAGAGTAAGATGCTCCCATCTTAGCCCGAGTTGGGTTGATTCCACTCTGCACTTTTGCTCTGCTGACCCCTGTAGTTTCTTGTAATCTCCCCCATCGCACTCCAGGAGAAGCTGCTCGTGACCTGTTTCCTTTTTCTTCCTCATCTCTGCGTGTGTTTTTTTTCGTCTTCTTTTTATTTATTCATTAACTTAACACAGGATCTTATGTGTACCCTCCTGTGAACGTGTGTGATGTGGAATGAAAGGGATATTATATATTTTTTTGTATCTGTCATTTTCTTTCTATCTCCCATATGACTTCTTAATCCATCTGAATGCATAGAAGATAATGTTTTGGGCGAAATAACATAAGAGGAAAGATAGACTCCCAAGGACCAATATCTTTATTGCTTGGAGGATAAACGGATTATGTCAGCCATTTTCTGCTGCTGACAGCTTTTCTTATTAACCGATTTTATTTTTAATCTGCCAAGGAAGAAATGCGGTTTTATGTCACAATAAAACGCTGGTCACATCTAATGCTGCCCTCAAACAAACAGATTTCTCAAAGCCTTGCTGGGAAATTTGAAATAACTTTAAAGAGGGGTTTTGGGGAAACGGCTGGTGGTGTTGGAATGGAGGAGAGGGGTGTCTGGGGTGGGGGGAGTGGGGGGGTCTTCATCCACAAGCTTGTTCGACTGAGGAGTAAAAGATTTTTAAAGTCCTTCACAGTTGTATTCTTCTTTTAAATATTTATTTCTTTATTTTGCTGATCTGTGTAGAAAAAAAAGGCTTGCATCATGACAAAATGGCTTGCGTGTGTGGGCTGTCTGCTGTGTCCATTCACGCGGCTTGCATTAGGATAATGCGAAGAATAGCACAGATGCTTCACTTACACCAATAAGCATGTGTTAGAAAGCTGCTGCAAAGCAAAAAAAAAAAAAAAAAAAAGAAGAACAAGACACCTTCCATGATTTTTATTTTCACTCTTCCCATCACTAAAATCAGACTGGCTATCTCAGGTGTGTCCTGTTCAGCTTCTCCCCCCTCCTCCTCACTTAAACGTGTGCAGGAGATTCTAGGGATCATCTAAAAATGAAACCATTTGGCCAGATTTATATGGAGGGGTGTTGGGTGTATGGTGCCAGGGAGCTATCATTAACCTCAGGGCTTTAGCGCTCCCTGCTCTCTCATTTCATGCTTGTGATCTGAGGGTGTGAATTAGCCATTGCCCCGGGCAACCAACTTAGTTACCGGCTGGACAACATGAAAGCAATACACAGAGCTGCATAAAGAATCCTCTCAAAGTCCCCCCCACCACCACCTCTTCCTCCTCCCACCATCCCTCTGTCCTCCACACCCAACATCCCTACCTTCTCCTGGGGGACCAGGATGGGGGGGTGCACCCATGTCATGTCTATAATGGACAAGTGGCAGGTTCACCTTTGCCTAGGATGTGGGGCTTAGTAAAAATATTGTGATTATGATATTTACGCCGTGGCATTGGTATACATTAAAGCTTACAGTAAGTCGCTGAGGATAAGTAAGGTAATGTAATGCTGATGCAGTAGAGAGAAAAAATACATCCACAGTCTTTAAAACATCATGAAATACAAATTTGTGCTGAGTGAGAGAAGCATGATTTTTAATCTTCGTGGACACAAAGAATTAATATTTTACAGACCTTGTCGCAATTTGATGAATTAGTTTCTTTCACAGCGAGCGCAGAAAGACAAATTCCACTTCCTGTGGACTTCATAAATGTGCATAAAAGCCCCCAAAAATATTCAGAAAGATTTGATCAAGAAGTAATGTATTTTTCCAGACATATATTCCTACATTCACTTAACCTCCGTGACCATAAAGGAAAATGCAATACCATATACTGTAAGTCTATATTTTTGTGACAGTATTGCAGGATTTAAAATGGATTTGGTTTGTGTACACACTGTACCAGCTGATGGAATAACAACACTGTTTATTCAGGGAGGGATGATTGAGCTCGATACTGTGAGTGTATGTGTGTGTGTGTGTGTGTGTGTGTGTGTGTGTGCTGCCACTGCTGCTGGAGTAACACTGACATCAGTGCAGATATGGAGCCAGACACCTGAATCAAGTCGCATGTCATTAAGGGATCCAAATTCTTCACAAATACCCATGACTCCCTGCTGACAAACTCAGTCGCAGGCAACGTTTTCTGCTAAGAAGCCGCAATATCGACTCCTGTTTAAATGTTTATTGGAATCCTGTGCGTTTATGGAGGCAAAAAAATAAAAAATGTGTATGGTGTATAAACAGGAAGATACCTGCAACACGAATGCACCATTGACACCAAAACTTAGCAACTTCTCTTTACCTTTCTGCCACTTAAACTTTCTGACTTTTAATAAAATGTCATCAAAATAATAATTAAAAAAATCATCATAATAAACTCAGTATTAGCTCACAGTTTGCTTTACTGAGCTGCAGAGCTCCCTCGTGTTTCTTCATCTGTGTTGGTGACGGCACCTCCCACGCCTCCTCCAGCCACACTGGGGCGCTGCTTTTTTGAGACAGCCCTCCTGTGTGCACGTCAGTCTGTGAATAAAAACATCAGGGTGTGACCTTACTGCTCCCTGGATGATCTGTGTATGTGTCACAAATTACATCATTTTTTATTAGGTTATAGCTACCAATAGAACATAAAATAAATTAACCCCCCTCCCTCCCCAGCTCTATATTTGCAGTGTCATTTTTTCCCAGATGCACATACACCTGGGTGTATCAGTTTGGATGTTTTCGCTCTGTTTTCCCTCTGTTTTAAAGACCAGTTTCAGTAATTGATTAATAATAAAAATAATAGTCAGATTTATCAATAACAAGTTTATCGTCTCTTTCTTCTCTTTCACTTTCCTGTTGTCTCTGGTGCCGTAGCTTGTAGATGTGACTTGGGGGCAACGTACAGCCTCAATTATCCTGATTAACAGCAAAAATTATTGAAATCACTGGCATCATCAGCCTTATTATTATTATTATTATTACTATTACTGTACCTCTGTGTGTATTTGTTGATATATATGTATATATTATATTGACATATAAGATATTTTTAATATCTTTGTTCCCCACACTGGAGAAAAACTAGAGGAATCTCATAAAATTGAGTTTGACAAACTGAAATAATGTGTCCTGGACTTAAACAGATACTTAAAACAAATCACACAAACACACAATCAACTAATTTCAATCAACAGACTCATGTAGTCTGAATTGTTTCCCAGGCTTAGATCGGCCCTGGTTGTGATCTTAACTACACAATCTTTAAATGTAAGAATATATTTATTTATTATGTCCTGCAAACAAATATATTCAGTAATAGATCCCTCATGAAATGTGTATTTATTTTCCAAGTGGCACAGTTTTTTCTTCCACTTGGCCTGTTTATTTAAGCGGAGTCTGTTCAAACTGTTGGGTGATGATGATCAGTCTTATCTGTAGAAAGGGGAGCAGTGGAGGAAACATTTAGAGAATTAGTGGAGATAGATTTATTCCCTATCATTAATAACAATCCTCCTCATTTTCTCTTCAGACTTTCAGATGTTTGCATATCATTTGTATTTTTAATTGGTGAAGTTTGATTAAACCCAGCCCCTAGTGTTATATGGCATTAGGCTCTGCCATATGTTTAGTTGTGTGCAGATACCCATTTCCATAATCATTCTGTCTGTTTGAGGCGCTCGTCTATCCGCCTCGCAGCTTTTGATTGCATCTGCCTCAACTTAAACGATGCCTCGTGAGTTTTTCAGTTTCATGGCTGTGACCTTTAATCTACGACTTACAGAATGCTCCCATCTATCATGGTTGTCACTTCGGAATTCCTAATCTCGTCTGAAAAGTGTTTACAAGTGCAGCTGGATTACTCTGTGATAATTAATCATATTCAAATGCATGACAACAAATTTTGTTTACATATTTGCGATCACCTAAAACGAGAAAAACGAGGGAGGAGTGTGAGTAAGGTGAGGCGCGCATTTGCATATCATTCAGTTTAAACAAGCGAGCGGAGAATGATTTGTTTAGAGCGGCAGCAGAGATGAACAGGGGCATGTGCTTCTTTCATTTTTCATTCAAATTATATTCAGATTAGAGCATTTTATTTCACTTATTTCAGAGAGGCAGAGTCATTAATTTGACAGGTTATGTTCATTTTAGAAATAAACTCATGTCAACAAATCCCAGAAATGATTTCTAATGCATTCCGATTGGCTGCATGCAAATGATGCTCCACAATGTTACACCAAAGGCGGGCAAAGTTAATCTGCTTTATCATACGAGCAACAGGGGGCACTTTTTGTTTCATAACTTACAGATTTGTTGAGTCGAGTCAAACATGAAATTCCGTTTTTGTGTGATGTGACTAATCCTTGTGTGCGTTTGGTGTAATTACACTTCTGCCTTGATGTTGTGCATTTCACACGACACATTATCTCATAATAAAAGCCACATTGAATGCTACACCCTCACAACACAAATATCCTCTATACATGACATATAACAGCGTTTAACAGGAACATTGTGCAGTGACGACTGTAAGTCCTTACACTGGACATGGGAAGGTTTTTGTGAGGGCATCCTAAAGCTCTAACATTTTTTATCTGTCATTCTATAATTTCCTGTATATTGTATACAAGTAAACTATTGATGCTGGCAAAGTATGTTTCATCTTTGGGTGAGGTTGTGAGCTTCACATGGTTTAATCCACTTCTGCAACATCAGGACAAAAATAATTAGTCTCCAAAATCCTTTATTGACTTTCACTGAAAAGACAAGAAAAAAAACAAAAAACAAAAAACAATGATCGGACAACCCAATAAATAAATAAATAAATAAATAAATAAAAACACAAAGACGAGAGAAAGAAAACAAAAGTAAAGCAGATATAACATTCATCGTAAAAATTCATAATTGTTTAATACCAGCATGTGTTGTAGTTTGTTTACTGATAAATTAAGCAGCTTCAGAAACAGTGAGTCGTCATCACTGTCTCACTGTAACATGACGGTCGTTGTTTCAATCACGCATTTCATTTTCAGCTGTAGGTTTCTCCAATAACAGACTATTTATTATTATTTACCTCCTATTTACTTTGTGTGTTAAGACCAGTCAATCATGTTCCATCATGTTCCATGGAATTACTCTAAGTTAAGTGTATTGCAACAGGTAGGACTGGCACATTACTTCTGCTACAAAATATGAGTTTAATGTATTTGTGATTTGCTATGAAATCAAAAATGTCTTTCATTTCTCCTTAGTTTGACGATCAGAATAAGATGCTCTTCACTGTTGTCTTATGTGAAAACCTCAAACATGTGATATTATATAACGCTATAATTTTCCACAACTGAACTGAAATCTTTTCACCATTATATCAGTAAAACACTAGATAATCTATGTATAGGAAATCATGCTGCTGTTGAGTCCAATGTTTCTCACAGCTGCTGCTGCCAGGTGTAGTCAATTGTCAAGTATCATAGAAAATAAAATTCCTGCCACTGACAAGATGAAGCCTTTTAGTTGAACGAAATTCTTTCATTTCATGCAAAATGTGATAGAATGTGGAAAAAATGAGAATTTGAAAAATGTCATCATATATATATATATATATATATATATATATCAAACTGTCATTACAACTGTGTTGCTTTGTCATTCATGTTGTGTTGATGGGATGCTTCATATTAGTAGATAAAGTTGTTGACAGCTATGTCAATAAATACTTAAATAGAAATAAAATAGAAGTGGCAGAAGCTTTCACAGAAAATACTCGGTCACATTTTGTTCCTGTGTGTCTCAAAAGACTCTTAGTTTTTTTTTTTTTTTCTTATGACAGCAGAAAGGAAGCTTGCATTTTTCACAAATTAACCAGATTTTTTTTTTCATACGAGGAGCAGCTCTTATTTTCATATGTGCAAACGGTAGTAATGAGTAAAATAAGCTGAAATCTTTTTCCAACCTCCAGAGAAAGAGGGCCATCTTTATACGCTTTCTGTTGCTGTGGACGCACCTTAAAGAGGATTTCTTTAGCAGAAGTGAGTCCTGGTTGTGTTTTCTCTTTGAAAAAGACACATTCTTTCTAAAGAGGAAGGAAAAAAACATTTCACTTTTCAATTACCCCCAGCTCCTTGACCTCTTCCATCCTCCCCAGGTCTAGAGGAGGGATGCTTTTCACTTGCATGGCAGCACCCCTCCCGCTCATTCTTCTCCTATCATTCCAGCTACCACTTTTATGCATGAAACAGAGAGGTAGATTGAAAGCATTCACTGGCCATTCAGACAATGAAGAATGGAGATCCTCAGAGCTTTATTAGATATGAAGATCTACAATAAAAATCAATTTCTGGCCTCTTTATGCAGTTTAAATGACAAAGCCTCAACCCATTCAGCCATTGTGTGCAGGAAAGTAATTCTGCAGCACCGGCCGAGACAAGAGTGGCGTATACTTTCTGACCTGCGATTGCAGATTCTAATATGATACAGACCTACTGAGATAATAGGAGGCACTTAATATCATCTGTTGAGAAGAAGAAAAAAGTTATCTCATATCTTTTGGTAGATAGATGGATGGGGGATGAGCTTTAAACCATTTCATGGGCAGAATACTAAACAGGCTGAGATGGACAGCTGAGTTTTACTCTCACCACTGCTTTGGGATGTGAAAGTTGGCAACACATAATGTGATACACATTAGCACATTTCTCAGTAGGCAATTAGTCCAATTAAACACAGTAAAAATAAAAGATGTTTGAGGTTTTGACATCATTTGACATTATTATAATCTTTAGTCTCACTGTAATATTCATCCTTACTCTGACTTTCAAAGGATAAATACACAGGGGTGTGCTTTAATATTATTATGTATATTTTGTTAGAAAATGTTAATTAGCGTGTTTCCTTGCAAACAGATGATGTCATGAGTCCTGTTTCACCAAATTAGCAACAAACGGCAATTTATAAATTAGATTAATTCTTTTTTTTCCTGTTAATTTGGACACTTTTGACCAATCAAAACAAATTCCACACTGATGTGACTTATACGTGACCATTTGATGGCGCTGCACAGGTCACGATTTTATCTGCAATCATTTAATTCCCAATCACTTCTGTGAAACAAGCCCCAGGAAGTCAAGTCTGAGGGATACATCTATAACACCAAAAAAAAGCTTATCAGATGCAGCTATTTACAGTGCTTTGAGACAGATGCACTTATTCCACCTAATAAAGATAAACAATAAACTTAAAGAAGTTGTGATCAGAAAATAATGTGACAAATTGTTGATAGTTGAGTAAACAAACTGTAGTGGCTACTGAAAGGGTCTTACCTGTTGATGTCATGTGCATCTGATCATTTCACTCTGGCTCAGATGTTAGGTCGCTCTGTGTTTTAAGAGATCTGTGTCCATGTCAGTGCTCTTATCATCTGTGAGGTACAAGCTTACACCAGTAGCCATGTGGTCGGGATAAAGCCCTTAATGTATAACATTTAATAATAACAGTCATTTGATAGCAAGTACATCCTGTGCTGCAGCTCCACTGAGCTAATGTCTTTGAATCTGAGATGAAATGAAGGCTGCAGAGAAAAAGGGAGTTCTGGAGGAAACAGGATGAGTTTTTCAGATTAAAGTACATCATGTTTGTGTCTTGCCACAGATGTACATGATACTGAGGTGCATGTCAAATGGTCTAGCATGCTATAATTACGTTGACCTATTTTATCCATGTACTCCTTCTCCACATGCCTTTCACACATTCCTACTTGAGGCCTGAACTCTGCTGTTCCTCTGTTTCAGGAAAACTCTCGTAATCGATGACATGTTATGGAGCAAACTCAACAAGATAAATGATCCATGTTGCTGTAATGAAAAGGATTTTTTTCTGTGGCCACGCTTTCATTCTTCTCTGATGGAGACATGGATGAATTGGATGAGCGTACCACATCTCCAAGGGCAGGGAGATAAATATTATGCCTGACTTCTCCTCCGCCGTGTCACCTCAAGTCTGGTTACCAGCTGAAAAGCAATTGTTTCACTCTTGAGTCTTGACTGCAAGACATGTGCTATTTCAAATTAAACCTTCAAGGTCCCAAAGTCATTTATTTTTTTGTCAAAACGGAGGCAGAATGGAATTCTGCGAAACAACAATAAATTCACTGTGGATGTAAGAAAGCACAATAAATTCTCAATGTCTTAGCAGAGAGTGTCGTTTGCTTGTGGAGCAGAATAATATCCAGGATGCAGCACTCTATTCAAAGCCTTAAAATGTGGAACTAATCTCCCTAAAAAGACTACTATTTGGCTGCATTGTTTTTTTTTCTGGTTCAGTCCTCCCCAAGTGTTAGATACACTAGCGTGTGTCCATGGGGAAAGTCATTGAATGTGAGTAGCCTTCTCCACCTCCTGTACTATGAGAGTGTAAGTGGATCCTGATTCACTGATAGCACACAGAAGCCTCCTTGAGTGTTTGCAAAGTGTGGACCTTGAGAAGAACAGCTTTGCCAAAAATCCTCTTGTGGCCCCAGAGACCACATCACAGTGCTCAGTGAAAACAAAGATGTTATAAGCTAGCTTAGCTATTATCGCGCCTTTGCACTACATCTCCCTCGACACTTCATTCAAATCAGTCTCTATTTATTTGCAGTTTTATTTATTTATTACTGCATTTTTCTCCCCTTTTCCGAGGCAAAAAATCACTAAAAGGATTATTGGTGGAATAACTACAATAATTAGCAACGCTCATGCCTGTATAATTCAGCCAAACTGAGTTGTATTTTCCTTGAATCCCAGCATTACTGCTAGCACACTGTCATTTAGATGAGAGGCACAAAAGGTTCCGAGTCTATGAAATTGACAAAAGGGCAGAAAAGGAGAGGAAGAAAGAAACAGCACTTCATTTAAAATCAGACTTAGTAAACAGCAAGAAGCAAAAAGGACTGATCATGACATCAAAGAAATATTAGGGTACAATGGAGCCATTTGGTGTGGTGCAGTGCATCATTTACACACAGTTGTACAATACAAATAAAGATTGAATGATTGATTGATCATTTAATTTAACACATTACGTCCAGAATGAGTAAAACAACAGTATGATCTGAGTAGTTTTGCCTTTTGTTTGATGGTCAAAGATCAAAGATCTACTTACAGGGATGACAAATGAATGGATTCATCATTACAACATTACAATAAGGTCTCATGCTAAATGTCCATAAATTAAATGTTTTCCTTTTACAGCTTCTGTGCTTGGTAGCCAGAGTATCATTAGGTTTATGGAGAGATTATAGCAAATAAACCACATGTAAGAAATCATCTTTGCAACGCAACTAAAATACATGGAAAACAAGTCAAATATTATTGCAGGTGTGAGATATGATGCTCCAATTTCTCAGTTAAATCTTTTCTATAGCTGTCTGCTAACCCAACACCTTTCACTTCTAGTGATAGCTTGGTTACTCAAAGGGAATGCTACCTACCTGTTACAGCAGGAAATATTGGAGTTGGACTTTTTACAATATTATTGATTATTTTAGCCTCTTTGGGGGAACAAAGACACTTACATATTATAAGTATTCATAGCTGATAGCATGTGTTGGCATTTACACTAGTAAATCTACAAAATGGCACAACATGATGTTGCTAACATAGTACATTTGCTATTTGGTCCAACAGGAAGTGTTCTTAGTCACTTCTCTAATTACACTGAACCAAAGTAGTAGAGTTGCATGTAAAAACTGAGAAGAACCTGCAGAGCCAGGTGATAACTTTGTAATATTTATTGCTTTAAACCAATCTCACAGTGCACAGATGGAATCGAATAAAAAGTAATTGTTAGTTTATTTTTACTAACACTTAGTGTCTGCTTATAATTATATCATCAAACTATCTCAGTGCATCAGTGATATGGTTCCCTGATGGCAGATGTCAGCTCCCATTGTTTCCCAGCATCTTTATTCAAGTCATATTTTGTCAGAACGATGAATAGAGTGAGATCATTGGAGATAAATGATTAAAGATTCCTGAAAGATAAAGTGGAACACCTGTAAGGCAGAGAAACAGGAGAAGACAACATTGATATGATAAATTTCTTAAGTTAAGAACCAAATTAAACCTGGTTGTCTGCACATTGATAATATTGATTTCAACAGAACAATTAATTGAGATAAATTATTAAAAAATATGCACATACCGTATTTTTCGGCGCAATATCAATGAACGGGTCTATTTTCATACATAAGGCGCACCGGATTATGAGGCGCATTAAGCAAAACAAAACAGTCAGATAAGTCCTTAGTTACACACAGTCTAATATTATGTTGAAGCACAGTACGTACTCCGCGAGGCTCCTGACTATGGTAGCCGCAATGCTCCGACAATCCATCAAGCGGTGCGGCTTCGTAGCTTACCAAAGTCGTACTAAAACATTTTGGCAGATTTTTGAGCGCCGTGTACCACATAAAATCAGTTCGAGGTTAGTAAGCACAACTAGAATTAATACATAAGGTGCACTGTGGATTTTTGAGAAAATTAAAGGGTTTTAAGTTCGCCTTATAGTCCGAAAAATACGGTACATGCCAAACAAAGCTGGAACTATCAGGTAGTAGAGATGACTGCAATGGGTTAACACTTACAAAACACTTCAAAAGCATGTTATGCTTCAGTTAGGATGTAAGGATAAACCACATCGTTCCAGTCGTCCAGATTGGATTTGAGTTTAATTTGATTTCCTTAAGATCAAGAGTCCTTGCTTATTTAAGAGAGAAACATGCCTTTTGAAAAATATTCATGCTGTATTGCACTGATTTGTAGACAGTTGTTTAAATGAACCAATGAATCCTCATGTTATCCTGAACAAAGACCGTGATCCTGCTATCAGACACTTCATTCATGTCGCCTCAATGCCTGAAAGACAAAGTGGGTAGCACAACAAATTCATTTCGAGCACTGCTTAAACATGATCGGCATCTGTATAGGAGCAGTGAGTTATTGCCAAGATTAATTATATTCATTATACAGTGCACTGCATACAAATGACCTTGTTTCCTGTTCAATACATTTGCTATTTTTGAATATTATGTACTCAGCAGTATTATTAAGGCATACATTCATCGAGCACTTTATTAGGAACAACACAATGAAACTATAGGACCTTCCTTTGTTCTGTTCCTCATGGCATGGATTCCATGAGTAGAAATATTCCTCTGTGCTCCATGTTGACATGATTGCATCACATCATTTCTGCAGCTTTGTCACCTGCACATCCATGTTGCAAATCCCCTGTTCCACCACAGCACAAAGGTGTTCGACTGGATTCTGGAATGGATTTTGTGACACGGTGCAGACACATGAAGGCTGTTAGAAGATGGTAAACTGTGGCTGTAAAGGGATGTACGGGGTCAGCAGCAGCACTCAAATAGGCTGTGGCAGTCAAACTGTGATTAATTGGTATTCATGGAGCCAACATATGCCAAAAAAAATCTTTGCCAACTCACATTACCATTGCCACCAGCAGCCTGAGCTGTTGACACAAAGCAGGTTCAATCCATAGATTCAAGCTATTGATGCCAAAATCTGATGGTACCATCTGTGAGCAGAAATCCAGCTTCATCAGGCTACATTTGTGCAAAGTCACTGGGAGACATTTTAATGTACAGTGTAGTATACTGTGTGTTACAGATTTATATGATATAGGGGGATTTCTTGATACCTCCTCTTAGATTTACACCCAGTACAGAGCAGATAAGTGTGATTTATAGATGTGTATCAAAGAGTTGAGAGTGAAAATAGAACTTGAGTAATCTAATACATGCTCATGAGCTCTTTACGCCTGTGACGCTGATCTTTAGTTACAAACAGTAACTTCCTATGCACTACAAACTTAGACTGAAACATGTATATGTATCTCATGTTAAGTTGACTGAATCACAATATAATCCTTGTAGGAACACTGGTAAGAGTTTTGCAAGAATGACTATACTATAGTTTGCAGCAGAAGACACAAACAAAGATTTGTCTGTCAGAAATTTGGATTGTTAAACTTCTGGGTCAGGTTCTGGATCTGGATCTACTGCACCAAAGCTCACACATCGACCTGATCCCTCACCGGCTTCCCACAAACTGACATAGTGTGTGTTCTTACCTTCATAGCAGATGTACACAAGGTTCTATCTTGATTTACAGTTGCGTGTCCATTTCACATATCTCTGTGGTATTAAAATTCCTCATGTCTTGTGTGTTTACACTAAATGCTCATCAGAGCCTCAGTAACCTACAGCTTAATTATGGTTGGTGGTTCCCTGTAAGGATGGAGCGGCACTTTCAAGTTGCATGTGTCACATTGTACACAAGAGCCTGAAATTATTCATTGTGAAACCAAGTGAGTTTTGAAGAATTTGAAAATATTCCCAATTTAGCCGTATAGTCACTTGGGACATCAAATATGTATCTTTTAATTGGATGGTTGCTGTGCTCTGTTATGCTGTGTGACAGAGTGTTTGCCTGTTTATCATTTTGTTGTGTCTTTATTGTCATTTCTTTGTTCTTAAGATACTTTTGACCCAGTCTCTTTGAAAAATGCAGTTTTTTAAAACTCAGATTTATCTTTCTCCGTTAGGTCTGGGTAAGCCTGGTTTAGACAGAGCCCAGATGACCCCAGATGTGGAACAAGACCTTAATGTCAGGTCCTGGTTTGGTTTGACATAGGTTAAACACATCTTGCCTACTAATGTATTTGATGGACATGATCATTCTTAACATTATGACCACTGGTAGGTGTAAAATGACAGTGAAATGACATTGATAATAGCATCTTTAATGAGTGCGATGTATTATGCAACAAGTTGAAAATGGCCAATGTAAAGATGTAAGCGACTAGCCAAAATGAATATAACCAAAACTGATAGAAAGGTGTAAGAACACAAAATGCCTCACAGTTTTGTTGTGTATGAGGCTGTGTACCTACAGACTAGTCAGGTTGCCCATGTTGACTCCTGTTCACTGCCAAAATCTCTTGATGCTCTCACAGTTGATGTGAGAGCATGAGAACTGGTCCACAGAACAATGAAAGACGGTGGCCTGGTCATATCCATCACATTTTCTTCTTTTTTTTTTTATGTGGATGGGGTAAGACATAGCACCAGGATGCACTATGGGAAAAAGGAGAACTGGTGGAGGTGGAGTGATGGTTGCCTCATCTTACAGACTGCTTGTTAAGATAGCAACACTTAGAAGAAACTGATGCTTAGTTGGTTCAGCATCTGTCTGTAAAGGATTTGTGATTAGAATTGAATCTGAAACATTTAAACGACAAAAACGTGTGTGACACGGTGGAAACTGTGTCAGAAACATGAAATGATAAGATGGAAATGGAGATATTCAGACTTGGAAAAACCCTGCAGGTTCTACGACTAATAAAGTTCACACAATCAACAATCCATTTAGGTTTAGTTCCAGGGTCCTGCTACTGCGCGTTCTGACTTAGTCACCTTGCTTAAGGGACATTTAAATGGAATGGAGCTGTTGTTAATAGGATTAATTTCAACTCTACTTAATGACAAATCAAAATGTCCATTGTTGTTCATAAATGAAACACACTCTATTTAGAGAGAAAAATATGTTCATCCCTCGGAGTTGGAGCAGATGACACCAAAATCAAACAGTTGCTAATTAAATATTAATGGTAGTAAATGGGATGTGATGATGTGACGTGATGAGAGCTCCTGAAATGACATCATTGACTCTAAAATATAAGCAGGATGTATGTGGCACATTGTATTGTATTGAGAGTGAAGTGATGTTCACCGACAGCCTCAGGTAGAGTCTTCCTCTTGAATACATCCTGTGATGTATATGCCTCCTGCAACCTGTGCAGCATTTATAGTGAAAGGACGAGGTTGATGGGATGTTAACTTTGAGTATTCTTATCCATCCATAACTATTACCACGCCAGTCCTCTGCCTCTCCTCTCCACACTAGAGGAAAAAAAAAATCAAAGAGGGTATTAGGCAGCAGGGTTATTCCCGACACTTTGCTGGAGGCTGGCGTTAATCTGTGCGTTTTGGAGAAACGAGGTTAGTTAAGCATTTTAATGGCCCTAGCCCTGTGATAATTAGGCCTGCCCTGGAGGGAGCTCCAGTTGAGCCACTTGGGCCTTGAAATGGAGCCAGGGAACTAAAGCCCTGCACGCACACAATGATCCTGAACTAATTCCCTGAGTAAATATTTTCTCCCGTTCTCTCCGCAGCCTCTTTCTCTTTAAAGTTGTAAAAGGCCTGTTTCCTTTTTCTCTCACTTTTTTTTTCTATCCTCCCTCCCTGTGCTGATATTTTTGGAAGGAGGCACTTGAAGCAGTTTTACAGAGATTTTATTCTGTTCTTTTTTTTTTCTTGTTCTGTTTTCAGTCTCTCTCTCTCTCTGTCTGTCTTTCTTTTTCTTTTCCTTTTTCATTATGCATCATCCACTTTTTAACAGCACCTCTGTGTGCATTTTTACACAATCACTGTGCACTTAGAGACAGGGCCTCTGTTTTTGTCTTGTCTGACTGGCGTGGCCCTTGACCCTGGGGCCCGCAGAGGGCCCCTCTGACTGACTGATCCGCTCGTCCTGAAGGGATAGGAAGTCTCCGAACATTGTGTGTAGCCGTCCCTTCCTGTCTGTGTCTGGGGCTCCCACAACACAGAGAAGCCCCTGAGCTACAACTGCTATTGTTTCTCTGCACAAAAGACAGACATCACATTAAAAGTCCTCTGTATCGTCTTGAACTCACATTAGTCTTTGTCAACAGAAGAATCAAAAGCAAGCACGGGCCTTGACAATTAAACATAAAAAAATATATATTCATGAATATCAGAGACGTGCAGTAATAAGTCTATTAATGTGAAATAAATGCACAATTCCTGATTTGTTTTTGAATGAAGGTGGCAGTTTTCCCCCATGTTTTAATTAGAGCTTGAGATATGCAGCGAACACATCCTGCTATTAAGTTGTCAGTCTACAAGTTTGTGTGCGGATGATAAAGTTTGTCAGCTTTCAGAGTGGCTGTTCGGAGGATGTTTTGACTGACATGTGGCCCTCGAGCAACAGAAGTCTGCGGCCAGGTTTCCCAGGGACACTACTTGTTTGGCTCAGGGAACCTTTGTGAGAAGTATCTTCATCTCACTGCTGCTCAGTCAGCCCATTTCTCCAGGCCACGGTGTCAGGCATCATTTATCTCTGACAGTGAAGCTGTCTAGAGTGTGTGTGTGTGTCTGTCTGTCTGTGTGACCGTGTGTTTGTGTTTGTATATGTGCGTTCGCCTTGTGTCTCCGCGGCGGCCGGGTGCATGGCGTCGTGTGTCATGTGGGTGTCCCAAGGACAAGCCGCGGAGGAGGCTACGGCGGAATGAGCACAGAAGATGAATGTTTTCTGAACATAGGAGAATATCATTAAAGCTACCTGTGCTGTACTTGATTGATTTGCTGAATCACAGTGGCTGGATGTTAACATAAAACCCGCAAATGGCTTCAATTTAAATACGTTACTTATCAACACTCCACAGTCCATCAACGTAAAAATCCTCTGGAAGCTTTAATTTAATGGGAAGTGTGTAATTTTTCATTATACAGTAATTAGATGATATTAATTGCAAAACATCTGTTAACTTGGCTGACGTGATGGCTGGCGGGTTGACTAATGTACATGTTAGTTCAACTTCACATTGCTCTCTCTGAAATGATGCAGAGCTTTTCAAACTGTGAGGGAGACTTGAAGGGACTTGAGACAAAGATATAGAGTGTTTTCTGTTTTTTTTTGTTTGTTTGTTTATTTTTGTTTTTTTAACGAGAGTAAGTTAGTTATGGTAGTTTAGTTGGAGCTGATCTGGTTGCAGCCAACAGTTGTAACAGATTCTTGAGGCAAATTTGAGTGCACAGATATGATACATAGGTATTTTTAAGATTCTACATGATTCGCTCTCTCTAACCCTTTCCTTCAGTGTCCATTTTGCCCTGAAAATACACCAGTAAATTTTATTTTTCTGCAGTTTCAAAGTAATCCATGATAATTGTCTGGTGCATTGCAAGAAAAAAAAATAGCCTCAGGTATCTTGGTTTGTTTAAGCCGTGGGTCCGACTTTACAAACCTCTGCAGTCACGCATTCACCGCATAAATAACTCAAAATACCAGATATACGCACTTCCACCTTATCCCCATTATAGGCCTAACCCTTGCCTCGACACACGCTCTTTCTTTGTCCTCCACTTCCTCTTCAGTCCCTCTATTGCTCTGCACGTCCTCCGCACCCCGCCTCTTTGTCCTGTCTCAAGGCCACGGCCAGTCATGGGCTCGGGCCCATGCTCCTAGCAGCTACTGACCCTTTGTGCCACCTTTATCACAGACTTCTTCACCGTGGGCTACTTAACCACAGCGCTAACTGCAGGTCCTGCGGGTCTCTGTGATTGTGCTCTGCATTGAGCAGAGAGATGAGGATTAACACCGACACTCGATAAAGGGGTCAGAGGTGTGCAGTGATTATTTGTGTGTGTGTGTGTGTGTGTGTGTGTGTGTGTGTGTGTGTGTGTTACGGGAATGAGAGAGAGAAAAAGAGAGACAGGGAGAGAGAGTGTGTATGTGCAAGGTAAGCCTGTTTGTGTGTGTGTGTATGGCACTCACGCGGTGGAGGATGAAGCAGGTGGAATGGGGTTGGGGACATGGCTGCAAGGTTGAGGTGAAATAGATGGATAAGGTTAGCTGAGTTATCAGACAGGAGCATCACAATCAAGCTGTCAGCTCAATGCCTCCCTCTCTCTGCTCTCTCCCTCTTTTTGATAAACAGAGGAATAGGATTACAATTTGGACTGGTCCCGGGGCAGCGAGGAAGCCTGCCCTGCCTTTCAGCTGCATTCTCTGCTCTATGAAAGGAGCACAAGAAAGGCACAAATCTGCCAGACAGGGCTCTCTAGGTGGGGAATCCTAGTGGAAGAGGAAAGAAGGGCATTTTGCCAAAGAGCAAGGTATGGAGGTCGATTCTGACTGGAGGAAAAACTAACTCCTAGGACATTTATTTAAAAGTCTGTTCCATTGAAAGTACAACACTATCATCCTTCACATATTTACTAGACGTCCACATGGAGGTTTGATTTTATTTGTCAAAAGTTTCAACATTACTGAGATTTTGATGCCAACGATAAAACAATCCAATATTGAGCTTCTGTATTTTATGCTACTTATTATTGAAAAACACAAAAAAACATCATCTTGTTACTTACACATTAATTAATCAGTTGCAATGATAAAATAATATGATGTTGAAATATGACACAGGCAGGACTAATGTGTGTGTTTAGTGCTCTTGACACTTTGAAAAGTTCCATTTTTGCAAAAGTCCTCTCAACAGAAATAAATAATGAAATGTGTCTCTGATTTAATTGATTTTTAAGTTTTAGTAAGTTAACTTAAAGACGTCTCTTGTTCCTCTTGATTAAACCAAGTAAAGCATCTGAAAACAACGTTTTTACATTTTAAAGATACGTGGTTTTCACAGACTTACCTCAGGAACATTTTAAAAGCAGGGCTTTTACTTTTAATGGAGCATTTTTACATTTTTGTATTGAAATTTTTGGACCATAAGATCTGAATCTGGCATAAAATTAAGAGTTTACATTGCAGAATATTAATAATAATAAGCCATGAAAAGAGTTATGGTAATAGCAAGCGTTATCATTTATAACAGAAACTGTTTAGCACATGAAATATGATGTGCATTAATATTAATTGGATGGCAGCGTCTTTTCTCTTCTAAAAGTAATAAACATTACTCCTGTAATGACAACACAAAAGCCCGTGTTGTGGTTGTTTTGTCGACTTTGTTCGGGACACAAAGGGCCCACTGTTTCTCCGGTCCCCTGTCGACAGATTCGAGAAATTTTTTTTAAACGTTAACTCTGCAGAGAGTGGAGAAATAATGTTGGGACAGCGACCAGAGCAGCAGGGCAATTAAGACAAATTAATTATGGCGGAGGGCGTGCGAGCGGCGCCCCAGCTAAAGCGTGAAACTCACAGAGGTGTCTGAGCCACATATAAGAGCTCTCCAAGAAAAAGGGCCGTGGCACTCGTCCATTTGCTATCTCATTATCTACAAGGAGAACCCCCCCACCCCACCATCACCACTTTGTGACACCAGCGTAAAGAGACCCCAGGTCTTTGACTGCAGTCACAGTGAGAGCAGCCGTCTGCTGTTCTGCCTGCTCTATGCATGGCTGAGCAGAAATTAAATGTGTGCTCGTGCTCCCCTCAGCCAGGTTTCTTCTCCAGAAAAGATGGTCCATTGCAGTCACTGACCCGTTTTCCTCCTTCTCATCTACATGTACATAAATTCCCTTTTCCCGCTAAGAACTGCTCACTGAAATATCCTTTATTCTTCCCTTGTTCCCTCGCCATTTCATTGGCTGTGGTGTCCAGGGAGCTGGGTGACCTCCTTCTTTTTTGGCTCGGTCGTGTCTGGAGTGCAGCAGAAAATCACACATGTGACGTCTCTTTGTGGGGCACAGACTCTCGCTTAAAGTTAGTCTGCTCCTGCGCTTCTATATTTCCCTTTTCCCATTTTCTTGTTAGATGATACACACTTTGACACATTTAATTCTTATGCAAAATGCATTTCAAGCACTGAATCAAACAATTAATTAGCACTTGTAGCAGTAGCTTTAGACGATCACATGCTCACATTCCTTTGTTCCTTGAGAGTAAAAACTTGTTTGGCAGCGCCAACTCCGAGCAACGACAATTGTTGTGTTCAAATAGGATCAGGAACAGGAAGAGAATCATGAACATCTCATCATAATCTCAGGCAACAAGTGAAAACATCCCCTAAACCTGAATGAGCAGAGACACTGACATAGATCCCTGCTCTATTCTTTTGTAAAAACCAAATCCCTCTTTTCCTCCTTTTTCGCAGCCATAATATGGCTTCCAAGCGAGGTCCAGCCAGAAATCTTGCGGCATGGCCGTGAAATAAAGGAAGTGCTGCCATGCCTGACTATGCCAGTGAATAAAGCCAAAGCAAATTGCTTAGGGAGAGTTTGGTCCAATTGGATGCCATCCCTTGGTATGTAATTCCCATGGCACGTAGTTGGCAATAGTGTTGCATGCCTCAATCAGGTGTGGGGGCCTGGAGGAGGCCCTACTCATTTGCATGTCCAAGTATGAGGGGAATTCCTCTTAGGAAAGAGCCAGGCTTTGATGTGGGCATTCCCACTTGGATTACAGGACTAAAATAGACAGTAATGGATCAGTGAAGTCATTCATCACCAGTGTGTGGTTTGCCCAGTCCTCCTTCACCTCCTAAACTGTTCTCGGCTTCAAAGAGATCCGTCCGCCGAGCTCCTCCTGCCAGGACACCTACTGTAGATGAGACTGACGCAAACCAGCCAGGTAGTTATGACATTAATTTGAGATGAGTTTGATGATCCATCACTGTCGTGAGGTCACTTCTTCATGTTGTTGGCAGAACTGGGACATGCGCCAAATATATTAGTAGAAATGATGATTTGCATATCGGTTAATATATAATATATATTTTCGTCTCCATAGTTTGTTTACAAGTTTCATGAGCCTTCCCTAGTTAGGAACTGTAAGATATAGGGTCTGTTGCAATATTATGACGTAAATTGTAATATAATAATAATAGTGAAGTTTTAGTCGGTCATCCAAAGCAGAAACAACGCTGACACATTATCACCTCCTAAAACTCATACTCAGTAGACACACTCAGTAGACACAGGATCATACTAGCACTCATTCAAATTCGTGTCTGTTATTAATCTCTATATCCAATATTAATTGTAGTTTTATCTGTGTTTTAGTCTGTACCAGTCTATTTGAAAGATAGCTGAGTTTTTAGTTGCTAAATGTTCCATTAGTTTTAGCTTTTTTACTTTAATATTATTTTATCTGGCTTCTGTTTGGTGCTGGACAGGAAGTGTATCATGAGTTTATCTGAACTAAACTGTGTTCGCTGTGAGCAGCAACCAAACAACCTATTGTGCTGTAGAAACGAAGGCTTTTTCAAATGACTCATTAGCTCATAGCACATAGCACGCGCATAGCACTCGAGAAAATAACATCAACTCTCTCTGTATTGTGACTTGTGCAAAATGCGAAATATGTATTGCGGGGGGGGGTTCCACAACAATTGACATGTAGACAGCTCCTCATTTAACGATGCTCGCTCATCCGCAGCAGAATGAATATGCTTTATCTCAGCGGAGCCGTTTCTCCACGAGGCGCTCGGGACACGGAGGGGACGAGCACTTCAGCGTGTGATGTTTCACTCACTTTTGTTTTAATGATTTAGGTGAGAAGACAGCACGGCGGCACAGGGGTTAGCACTGTCGCCTCACAGCAAGAAGATCCTGGGTTAAACTACCGGGTCGAGCACAGGGAGTGTGTGGAGTTTGCATGCATCTTCATGGGTGTCTTCCCACCACCAAAAACATGCACGCATTGGGGGATAGGTGTGGATGTGAGTGTGAATGGTTATCTATGTGTGACCATCCAGGGTATGCTCTCCCTTTGCCCTTGAGTGCAGGATAAAGGGTTAGAGAAAGGATGGATGGATTTAGGTGAAAAGCGGTTGAAGGCCCACCTCTTGCTGAAGCGTCTTCATTTGCTCATCCAACATGTGCATTAAAGTCAAAGCAAAGCAATTAACCTGATATGGATGGAGGTTATGTTTTGTTATTATTATTATTATTATTATTTTGTTAATTTCAGATCCATCCTTATTTTTGTTTTTAAAAACCTGTCTGAAAACTAATTATTTACTCACCTTAACTGCATCGTGTTGGAATGACCCTGCTGATTTGATCTCAGTGTCTGTGGACACAAACAAGCTGTGCTTTTCCATACAGCACCAGCTACCAAAAGAGTTTTATTACTGTGCCTGTGTATCTTACCACAACAGGTAAACTGAGAGAGGACAGTTGCAGAAGAATGAAGGAGAGAGAGAGACATGGGAATAAAAAGATAAACAGTTTGACCTTCTGTTTCTGCCAATTTCCAGTGGTCGCCCCCCTCCTTAGCCTTCTCTTTCCCTCTTTCGCCCTCAGCCCTGTGTCGGACGAATCCTTTTTGGAGGGATAAATAGCACTGCTGTGCTTTGATAGCCCCAGTCCCAAACAGCAGCTACCGATAAATAAAAGGAACTTTCTCCATTTATCTCTGTGAGAAAGAAGTTCCTATTAGGGTCCCCATAGCCACAGGGCCTTTCCCTCCTTCACTGCACAGCTTTGTAGATTGCCTGCTTGGTTTAAGGTGCTATTGAGTGCTCACCAGGACAATTACATGCCAGGACCCCCCTCCGGAAATGTCCCTCCCCTCCACTTCCCTCACCCGTCCTGTACCTCTGTGCCAGTGTTGCACGAGATGCTATCCGCGATATTGCTGGATGGGAATAGTGTGTGTGGCGCGTTGTGTAATTGCGTGTGCGTATGTGTGTGTATGTGTGTGTAAGCTCCCTGCTGGAAGAGGGGACAGAGGGGGTAGACTGATAATGGCCCTCTGAATGGTATGGAATAAAGTATCATTGCTTAGTGCCTGGAGTCAGACAGTGATGCTAATGCAAATGGTTTTTACCCCCACCTTTCTGTCTGGTATAATGATAGCCCCACAAACAGTATGTATGAAGAAACAGAGCGAAGGAGGTATATAAATAAAAATAGCGCACACCTCAGTGAAAATGACTTTTTGTTGCCTTCAGGGAACTTAAGACACACCTTTACACTTTCCCTCAGGGCCTCCTCTATTTCCTACTTCTCTTGATATTTTTTTTTATCATTTGATAACATATAAAGTAGAGATTTCTGCGAGGAGCAATATAGCAGTGAAAAAAGAGAATGGTGCTGGGTTTTAGAAAGATTTGGCCCGAGACCGAGCATGTCAATCTCATTTCCAACAGCCTCACAAAATCAAGGTGTTTTCAACACATATAATGAGATGTGTGTATTGGTTGTAGCGTGCAGAAGTCCAAGGCTTCACCTTGAGAAGATACTGATATTTTCCAGCACATTGTTAAATCATAAACAGCCAATTGGATGACACTGGCGTGCTTTTCAAACGCAGCATCTCGCTCGATGAATAGACACAGAAGAAAATATGAGGAGTCTAAAGCTATTGTTTGTCAGTCATCCAGAGGCTCCAAGGAAAATATTGTGACAATTGCAAGTGTGGGGCAGTTTGAGCCAGAGCAAACGCAGATGAGGAGAAAGGAGGGGTGAGGGCGAAGTCAAGCCAAAAATCTCCAACCACAGAGGAGAGAGTGAGAGGGAAGGCTGATCCAGGATCGAGCTGAGGATCTTAGATTCTAAAGTGCCACAGAAGGCGTCTATCAGAACGAGGACAGCTCCGCCGCTCATCTCCGCAGATGAATCTTGAACGCCGGCTTGTTGGCTATGGCGGCTTCCTGCCCCCGCGGCACCGCCAGAGGACGAGTTCACGGACACGGAGGAGGAGAGACCTGCTGCCGAGGGGTTTGTGAAGGCAAGCAGCCTGTGAACTGATAGGGGGGGGGCAGCGCTAATCAAAGACCCCGCAGGCCCTTGTGCTCACGCTCAGGCCTGCTCCTATATACCCGCTGCTCTCTCTGCTCAGTTTACTCAGTTTTGCTCTCGGAGCCTAAGCTCCTTTTATTTCATGGTGTCAGTTTTCAAAGGCTTGTCCTTTGTCTTGTGAAAAGCTGTGCGACTCAGCCGTCCATTTGTGGAGTGGACTTATTGTTGAATTGTTGAAATTGTCTCTTGTATGGAGACACTGGCTCAATCCTCAGTCCAACAAAGCACATAATGATATCATTATCATTATTAGAATATATTATTATCATCAGAATTTACTTTGGATCTGTACTTGCTATCAGCACATAAAATGTGTTATGTAAGGTCAAAGAATAAAACGTCCACCTCTCTATTTCTACTAACGGCCAAAATAGTTACTTTTCTGGCAACTGGAACAACCTTATATAAATACTATAAATGGTCACACCCTTACACAATGCCTTTGTAATATATCATTTGGCTTCACAGTGCCCTAATATCTGGGTAAAGTTTCATAACGGTGCCTTTTGGCGGCCTGAGCTAAGTGGTCTTAGCTGCCTGTGATAGGCCTGTGTGCTGAGCAGGTTCTGGAGATAGCGGCTCTCTGGTGGCATGGCTTCTCTCATAGGTCCCTCCCTGGCAGAAAGCAAAAGAAAGGGAATAAAGAGGGGCTGGGAGAGAAAGGAAAGGAGGCAGGAGGGAATTGACACAGAGCTTGGCGAGGAGCCAGAGCCGGCCTCCTCGCGTCTAATGTACGAACGGGGATTTATTTAAACAGTGAGAAGAGAGGACAGCTTCACAGTGCCAGATTAATTCCGCTTTTTATTCAGAAAATAAAAGAGACTTTGAATTATTAAGAGATAGCGGGATTAGAGGCCTCTCTTTCCAACCCCAATCTACGCTCCTTTTAATTTCCACTTTATTAGAATTCTTTTTGAAGTATTTTAATGTGGACAAAAGGAGAAGAAGAGAGAGAAAGCAGAAAATATTAAATATCAGTTAAACTGCATTAAACATAAGCCCAAGCCTCCATTTTTTTTCACAGTCATATTGATCCCACTCTTTCACTTCTCAATTATCAACTTTTATTGTAGGTTCAGCCAAGTGCAGAGGCCGATTTTGAAAATGAAACGGCTTCTATATTCTATTCATCCTCGGGGCTATGGGGCTGCGGTGGGGTTTCTCGCTCCCTCACACTCTCTCTTCACTTCACTTCCTTAAAACCCACTCAAAATGTGTCAGCGAGGATGATTGTGTAGTGCTCGGAGGAGGTGGAGGAGGCGGAGGCTGCTGTTCTCGCGTCTCCTCTGCCGGGGTCAACGCAGAGGGTCGGCGGGGGGATCAACAGGAGAGGACAGGCACAGGTCAAACTGTCTTGGTGAAGTGTGCTCCAGTGGACAACAACAGCCATCTTTTTTTTCCTCTCTCTATCTCTCTCCTGCTATCATTCTCAACTGCGTTGCTATATTTTTAGCCACCCTCTGTTTACTTAATATGCACTTCATGCTATATTTGCTTCTTAGCTCTCCATCTAGGGAACGGCTTGCCCTCACATTACTGGCGAGCTGAGCGGTGCAGCATTGTGCCCTCTACAAATCTCAGCAGCCATAGGAATTTGATTGTGCCGGAGGATTCTCTGTCAGACAACCGGTCCATAATCTCTGGCAATTCTTTGTGCAGGAGGATTACCACTGAAAGTGTTACCACATATTTACAACTACTCCACTAACTCTCAACAGGCTCTCCTGCATCCAGCCCAGCCTCAGCTAAGCCACAGTTAACATAGGAAATCAAGCTGAGATTTAGGACATCTCCTAAATCTAAGTGTGCGGCTCTATCTGTACAAAGTAATAAGGCGCCGGGCTCTTTTGCTCTGTGGAGTTTAGCCCAGATTTAACCTCGAGGATTACCTGTTCCCCCTCCCCAAAAAATAAATAAAATAGATAAATAAATAAAATAAAGGATCACATCTGTTTATGTGTAAAGCACTTGACATCGTCTTCCCCAGGGATAGATCAGTTGCCCCACAGTAAACACGCAGCCATTCATGTGAAAATGATCAGCCTGTAATTAACAATTCGGGTTTACACAAGAGTAAATCAGTGGAGTGGGTGCAGTTCTTTTAGCTTACGTAATATTAACGCTCATTTCCTCAATAAATAATCGGGAATTTAAAAAAAAAAAAAAAAAAAAAAAAAGAAATGATTCAGGTTTACAAATGTTCATGAACTACATGCTGCATTGATAGTGGCCAGTTTCCTCAATAATAAAGCAGAGTAAGGGTCAAGAGGCCGCTTTTCTTTTCTTTTTTTTTTTTTTTTTTTAGCCGCACTGCTTTTTTGCATCTGTGTCTTATCGCTCCATCAGAGCCCAAGTGTTTCATTCAAAGTCTGACTAGATAGGCCTTGTGTCTGGCTGTTGTTATTGAAATAAACTGGGCCTGTGTTGCCACCCCGGCCTACCCCCCTCTTGCCCCTGTCTATTCTGAACAAGTGTATCTTCAGAAACACGCCAGCTTGTTATGGTAATGACCTGCATGCTTCCCACCCCTTCTGTGTGTGTGTGTGTGTGTGTGTGTGTGTGTGTGTGTGTGTGTGTGTGTGTGTGTGTGTGTGTGTGTGTGTGTGTGTGTGTGTGTGTGTGTGTGTGTGTGTGTGTGTGTGTGTGTGTGTGTGTGTTGTGTGTTTTTTGTTTTTTTTGGGTGGGTGGGGGGGCAAACCCAACAGGGCTCCTTATGACAAAACAAGGCTTGACTTATCCAAATGCCCTGCATCTAATCACATGCACATAAACAGTACATGATATTATTTTGCATATATTGTAATTAAAATTAAGCATGCAGCTTTAGTTTGTGTTAACACCTCTAGAAGGAGCAAAAACAGTATGTTGACTGTATAAACACTAAAATTGACATATTTTGTTGTCCCTGATAGTGCCACCATCTCTCTCTCACACACATACACACACGTAAACCAAACTATTATGTCAGATAGTCTCATGGCATATGTGAGATCTTATTTCCATCATTACAAAAATGCTGGGCACAAACTGACAAGCATAACCTAAGCACTAAATGGAAATCATCCAATATCTGATGCTAACAACAGCCAACAGTAGGGGGAAAAGTGTCGCTTCTTTGACAAGAGAAATCCCTGGAAAATAATCCGCTGGAATGTCGACTGGATGGGTTTAGGGAGGAAGAACTACAACGGCGGTCGAGCCAGGAAATATTCCACACGCAGTCGGTCCCGCTGCACTGAGCGGCTGTAATTAAAATAGCAATGAATTCAACCCCCGGACAGGAGTCTCTCTAAAAGCCAATTGTGGTCCTAGATAGCGTGAGAAAAGAATTGTGTGCAAAGAAAAATAAACAGAGAACAATGTCAAAACTCTGCGTTGAAAGAATAGCGATAAGGATCATCTATTTAAACAAACCTAATGCTTGACTGCTTGTTGTGAGCTACATTTCATACATAAAATATGTTCTGTCACTGATATTGCTCCTTATCTAAAGGGAGAGAGGCAGACGAAATTTGCAGCCTGTGTGCAAGCAATGGGCTGTTTGTGGAGAGTGATAGAGGCCCAGAGCTGGAGATGCACGGCAGATAGCATCTGTCTGTCTGTCAGGCGTGCAGGCGGGCTGGAGCGCTGGGGAAACACAGGGAAGCAGACGCAGAGGAAGGAGGGGAGGGAGGGCAAGAGGCTGAGTGGATGGGGTGCACAACGGTGTGGACCAACAGACCAAAAGGCCCTGCCTCCTGAGCAAATAGGTGACTCCCAACACACTGCACCCCCCTCCCACTCCTCCCACATCATACAAACCCTGTCAAATGCCAGTTCACTTGTAGGATATTCCCCAGTGGACCATGACAAGAAAGAGACCAGAGTAAACAATACGCAAGCTGCCATCGCTGCGGTGGGCGGTACGGCGGGACGTGGGGGGAAAACGGAACAGCGCCAGGGACTGTGGGTCATGTAAAGTTAAGTCATCGAGGTTGTAGGGTAAAATGTGAAACCGTAAAATAGTCGTCTTTTGACCTTTTTGTCGTGATCCAATCAGAGCTTTGCCTTTATCATGCTGACCCCTCTTCTCATTATGTAACTGACCTTGGCGGTAGTGGAGTGCTCATGATGAATTAGCCTGGTGAATAGAGAATAGGCCAGCACAGCAAAGTCAAGGCTGCGGCCGCCCAGGGGCACGTAGTGCTAGTTGGTAGGACACTTCACTTTACGGAGATCAGGTGACCGCTGAGCCCTGAACGCAACACAAAGTGCAGCAAGAACACTCTTTTTGTTCTCCTATAGGGAAATTATTATGTTATTTTACTCTTGCTATGTGCACGTATATGAAAGTGGCAGGGGTGTACATGTGTATAAGTATGCATGTATGAGCATTCAAATGCAATTGCATATCTCTTCCTACCTGGGCTGTGTAAACTAGGCAGGATATTTAAACAGGATTATCTGCTGGAATAAGGTCTGAGATGCAAGATGCTGCCGTGCTGAAAAATTCCATTTGTCAGATCACTGGCTTTCATGAATACTTAAGAATGGAGGGGGAAACATCAACTGCTGAGTATCCCAGACTAATTACACTTGTAGAACACAGTGAGCCATGTGAAAAATAAATATATGCACTCAATTTAAAGAAAGAGGAGCACTTTAAAGGCCAATATTGCTCACATTTGGGGGATTGTAGCTACTCGTGCTAACTACAGGTGGCGTGGCGAGGAGGGGGGTGGGCTGGGTCGGCGATGACGGAGCAGACAGGATTACCAGGCGATGTCACGTTGCAGATGATTGACCCCAAGATGAACACGGCTCCACTTCTTCTAGCTATTTGCACATGACGATTAGCAGAACTCAGCTGAGGAACGAGCCTGAGAGCGAATCACAATTTGACTTGTGAGTAAGTGGAGTGGAAAAACTCAACGGGTTATCAGTATGCAAACCATTGTGGGAAATCTCCTTTGGCTAGTATTGTATCAGTGTTGTCCAGTTAATTTGAAGCTGCGTGTTGAAAAAAAACTATTGTTTATCTGACGCTCTGCCAGAACTGATCAATATTCACTCGTTCTCTTGTATAAATTCATTTTTTTGTCCAGATGACGTTGTTTGTTCATGTTTCGAGGTGTTGTTCACGTCCAAGTCCAAACAGCCCTGCACATGAAAGTCACTACAACTGCTGCTCAATACATCAGTGCTCATTGATTAGACCTTGTAATGACATTCATACATTTTTCACAACTTGACTAAAGACCTTAAACTTCAAGGGAGGAAAAAAAAAAGCCTTTAAGATTATTAAGATCAGATATGACAGTAATGCAAACAACTGCCTTAAAAATCAATGGCTTGCCTAAGCTTGGCTGAGTAATTATTTCTGTGATTAGTATTGATCAGCGGCGCCACTGCGCTAAGTCAAGTTTCATTTTATTGGTAGAACAGTGCCAAGTGACACAGCGCTGGAGATGACACGTGAAGTCAAATTCAGCCATGAAATGACTTGAATGAGAATATTAAATCAACATAGATGAAGTTTGTTTTCTCCTCTTTGCACTTTTACATGAATGTGACACAAACACAACTATATTTGTTTTTGATGTACAGTGTCAGTTAAGTGATGCAGCGACGCTTAGCTGAATGACATTGGAAGGACAGTCGTTGGTTTCAGCCTCAGTTCATTCACATACATACCCTGTATACCATATACCTTCAATAAATCACAAGTCAGGCCCATTTAGACAGACAATTTATATAATATATATGGAAACAAGTTGATGATTAAATTGGCACTCCTTGAGAACTCCTCCAGGAAATCTTTTGTGATACCACAATTTACAGCTCGATTACAATATTTAATTTATATTTTCAGCACTTACCTTGTAGTCTTACTGCTGCTCAGTCTTATAGAATACAGAAGTTGTATCGTACACCAAAACTGATTGTCCATGATGTCACCAGAAGCTCCATCTCGATAGTGAGGTTTTTGCTCAAGGTTTAACTTGCAATGCCAATTCTCATGTTCATGTGGTAAGACTCAAATTAGTGGCTATTTCTGTCTTTGCATTACTTTTGTTGAGAGACATAAGCGTCATGTAGCAGGAGACAATAAGGAAATAAACAAGTGCCACATCAGTTCAGAAAGTACAAGGAGATAAAGTAAAAAGTTCTGTAGCACTTATTCAAATTTAAGTGCTCATTTAAATTCAACCAAAACCACAATTTGTCTCAAACTTAAAGGTGACAGAGAACAGTTGAACAGGGTTTTGATCCTTGTTATGTGATGTGATATATATAATTTTGGTTGGATGTGTAAAGCTTCCTAAAAACCTCTCTCAGAAAGTTATTTTAGGGTGGGGATTTTAAACACACACAATCCAGGCACTTGACTTGACTGATTGGCTGCTTTCACTGTCACTCAAATGAACGTAACTTTGCCGGCGTCGTAACACGGACAGACCTTCTTTTTACAGCTAATCGCTTTTGAAATGGAAATGAAATTTTTTGAAATTGACCCATTTTCTAGTGGACATTTCTAAATGAGGAATTTCTATGAAAAGGAGATGTTCAGGATTTCTAGCACTTTTCACATGGTCCTGAATGTGGTGGACGACTGTTCTTCAACAAAGACGAGGTAAACATGGTTTTTAATTCACTATCACCTTTAAGATTAAAGTGAACCACAGATGGGACTCTGGTCTCTGGTTGACTCTGACAGTCATGCAGTTTGTATGCTCAACATCCACTCTTAAAGGACTTAAATCACATTTCATGACTATTTCAGTAACTGCAGTGAGACTTGGTTGAATATCGATTAATTAATTAGTAGTAAATAAACACAATTTACAGGTCACAACATTGTTTCAGATGTTTCTCACTATATTTTCCATTAAAATCATAAATGAGAAAGTTGTATCTGTGTGATTCCAGTGTTGCATTAGACTTCGAGGTTGAAAACACATAAGCACACACACATTTCACTTCCACCATTTTCCTCTGAGGCCGAGATCAGCGAGACAAGTGAGTGATCTATAGTTTTCTCTGAGACAGATTGTCTGGAAGGTTGCAGAGATTAGTCACATCTGGGGCTTTTAAGAATGCTGCAAATTGTGGCCTTTCTTTAACGCGGCCGATAAGGCATTAAATGAAGGGAGCTGCCTTATCAGCCTGCTGCTACCCATAAATCACAATTGCCTGCTCCCCTCCTGCACCCCTGGTGGTTTCTATCTGCATCCTGGGGCTGGCAAGATCCCACCATCACCGCCACTACCACCACCACATCACACAATAATCACACTATTTGCCTCCTAATTCACCCTCTACAGACAGTGCATTAGAAGCGTTCTTCCATTATGTTTCCCACTCGTCTGTTCTCTTTCTGTCTGCTCCTCTCTGCCTCGCTGTCTGTCTTTCCTTGTGTGTATTCACCAGTCTTCAAACGGGGGAATCGTTCTCCCTGCGAGTGCTATCAGACTTTAATCCACAGAAAAACACTGACACTTCACTACCATTTCAAATGAATAGAATGTGGAAACAGCTTTAATGGGATATTGTTCTCCCTTTGTCTCATTCAAACCAAAAGGAAAATAGAGTGGATAGTATAAGCTTTAATGAGCTTGTGTAAGTGACTCACATTTAATTATTTCTTTCTTTCCTCCTCAATAATTATATGGCAGCGACAGTGATTTTGTTGTGCTTGCCTGACGGTTTAAATTGCCTGAGTTAAGGAGCAACTGAAACAGAAACATTGACAATCAACACCGAGAAATTTCTAATGAGATACAGCCTCCGAATGCAGCGACTGATAAACCAAAAATAACCTGTTTTTTAAGATTTTTTTTTTCAGTTTTAAAGGACTAGTTCAACATTTCTTTTTCAACAAAAATATGATTATTTACTCTCGTAATTCAACATGTGCATTCAGTGTGGAGCAGGAGCTGGGAGCTGATTACCATAGCTTATCATGAAGACTGGAAGCAGGCTAAATAATCTGTACACAAACAATGACAAATTGTGTTTTTCAATTGAATTCAATTTGAGTTGCGCTAAAAACACAAAACACATTCGTCTCAAGGCGCTTTACAGAGTGAAGTCGAGATCTTTAAATAGTCTAATATTCATAAATCCAACAGTCCACGGTTACCACAGTGAGTAGCACTCAGCAGTAGTGGATCCAGACTCAGTTAGGGTGACGGTCTGTCTTAACTGGTAGAATTGATCAGAGAAAAATGGAGGAAGAGACTTGGAACAGTTGTCTATAGGAAGCCTAAGTCACGCCCCTTCCAGTTGAACCACAGGGTCCTTAGACCGAAAAAAAGTCAATGATATTCAACAGAGAAATAAAAATTATTTTCCGATCCACTTTGACTTATACCCTGAATTGCACATATACTGTATTTTAATTTGAATCATAACTTAGTGTGAGTCAAAGTTATGTTTGTGGTGTAATTGTTGATTTATCTGCTTCTGAAAATACGTAACTGGTTCGACTACAAACCTGTGTTACAGGTTTGACTACAAAACTGTGATTACTTTTTTCTGAAATGATTACTGACAATCAGTTTTTTTTTTTTTTTAAGTTCTACTTCTGTGTCGAATCGTTTGAATGCCAGTTTGTCAGGAAACTAAACATACATTACACTTGAAATATATCCTCAGTGGTGATAAAAATAATACACAAAAGCTGTAAAAAATTATTTCCCTTTAAATTCACTGTAATTAGTGGGAGACCTTCTGTGCCTGTACATGTAAGTGTGTGTGTGTGTGTGTGTGTGTGTGTTCACACATGCTTATCACTGTGTACCTGTGTGGCAGGTGATAGAGGTGAGAGCGGAGGCAGCCGACATGACAGCAGCAGGGCTGATGGAGCAGCTAAGCCTGAGGAGGAGTTAAAGACGTGGGCCTGGCCTGTGTTGTGTTGCTGGAGACCCTAACTGGAGACAGATTAAGGACTGTGCATTTATCTTTGCTTGTAAATGAGTGACTGGCCAGTGTTGTTACTGCCAGGCCAGGGTATTGGAACAAGAGGCTTAAGATGTTATCACAGAATGCTGTGCCTGCAGGCACTCTGAAGATTATAAAGCACGGAAAAAGACAGTGGGAAAAGTGTTGACAAACAACCAGGGGTTATTAAACATTAATTATATGCTAAGCTAACTCTCTCTCTGACCCATCAACACAAAGCTTAAGAGACCTTAGGGGTTCTGCGTCCCTTTATCAAGGTCAGAAGTCATCGGTTCACTTTGATTGGCTCGGAGCTTCCAGTGTTAAATAGACAATGACTATCGCTGTGCTTGTTTCTCTCTGTTTACAGCTGAGAGAAGTTGGCAAATGATTTTTGTGATTTTGTTGATGTTATTCGAAATCTTGTCATAGATATACAACTAACATGATAAATGAATAGTAACACGGGACTGTCAGTTTGGTACAACTGGTTAGTATTAACAGGGATATCCATTGGTTTTTATCAAAAGCAGAGAACACATGGGTCTGAAGGAAGCACCGGGTTTCTTTCTTTTACTTTCCAAGACGTGTGTGTATGTATGATCCTGTACACAACTAAACATCAACAAACTACTTACTCGTGTTGATTAACAACAAACAATTTTCATTTGTCAAAAGTAGAACTTTTTCTGAATGTTGTACAGAATGGATAATAAATCATCTACACACAAAACATTATCTTAAATGTCAGTTGATTATCTTTATATTCAGCCATCAAACATATCACACATGCACATAAATTACAACAACATATCTTTAGCAGGTGTTTTTGACATACTTGCTAGCATGTTATTTAATTTCCGGCATGTCGTTGTGATTCAGAGACAAGGACCTTTGTCTTTATTATTCTCTCCTTCTCTGCCCCTGCATTGATTCTGGTAACTTTTGTGCAATAATAAAAATCAGAGAAGAGGCTGGTGATCAGTTGCTGTCATTGTTGATTCTGACGTGTGTGTGTGAGTCATGTCTGATTGTAGATTCTGAGAGAACCATCATTTCATTTGTGCTCTGTAATTCAACCACTGGTTGACTGTAAACTGTTCACAACCAAATTGACCCTCAGGCCATGTCCTGATGGGCCGTCCGCCTCTAAGACTCCCCTTTGTTTCTAGATGACTTCAGGGATTATGAAACATTGTTCATATTCAACTATATACTTTACTTATTTAGACTTAAAGAACAAATCTGCATATGTTTTCCATCATTTCTTACTACTTACTAAATATGAGAACATGTTTGTTACTTTGCTATAATGCAGGTAAATGGGCAAGTGTAGCCTACGAATGAAAAACGCCATTGCAGTTCTCCTCTCTACTGCAGTCCCAGCTTGTAATTTATTACATACAAATACTTGTGTTATAAAACATTAAGACCAGTGGACTACCTGTCACCTTGGCAGCCGCCATATGGCCCAGGTGGTTTTTTGTCCCCTAATATTTAGGTTTCTTTACCGAGCTATACATAAGAAATAGATAGATATAGATGCACCCATGTCCACAGAAGTGGTCTCTGTAGCTTGGTGTGATTACTGTATATACCAACACGAAAGCCATGATGTTTTATTGATGTAAAAATGCAACATGTAGGATTCTAAATCACAAATTAGACGCGTTACGTTTAATCAGACTTGCGACTTTAATTTGAAAGGCTGTGACCCATGACTCACTCTGGGCTCGACACCTGCTCTGACAATCTCTCTTCTCCTGGCAGATAAATACATTATTGTTGTTCAGTTCCACTTCCTCTCTGAACCAAAGCCACCAGCACTCATTCAGAATGCAGTGTGAATGGAGATTACCTCCTGAAATCTCCCATATCCCTTCTCGACACCACCCAGCTGCACAGACACTTACAAATTGGTATTTGGAAGACATGCTTCTGAAGATAATTAGCTTTACTGTCAAGGATTATGCCGTCAACAACGAAACAAGAACTGCAATTTGTATGACCCGAGGGCTACAGATTGAAGGCAAGAAGCATACGACTTCAAACTTAGAGATTATTGAAAATGACCACTTAGGGAAGCTTTATAATGTAAAGTAACTGTTGTTAGCTTGCTGGCACGAGCCTGAGACTCATACCTAAATAATCCATGTGAATAGAACAGGAAGTAGAGAAAAAGGGAATAATACATGTTAAAACCAGTGTGTAAAACACACGTCAGCAGGCACAAGGTTCTGTACAACAGTACAATAAAACACTGCATGATTAAACACCCTAACTGCCAAGGACATAGAGAAATGCTTACTGGATTAAGGCTTTTTTTTTTTTTTTTTTTAAATGCAGCAGGGAAAAGGTCAAATGTATTAATGATCGTATATTTATATTTTGCACATATGAGCAGTTGACATTTGCTACATGTATATTGCATTTAAAATTACACCTGCAATGTAATCTAATGTAAATATTATATACTATAGAATGGACCGCAGCAGTTTAAGTGAAATATTATGTGACACAAAAACAGTTCATGCATGGTTCATGTTGTTTATGGCTGAATCCCAACCTGGTTATTCCTTGATACACTGTCATGAGGTTAAAAGAACAAATAAACTTATTCCATGAAATTCGTTTCGTTTTCTTTGACCTCTACCCTATGATTGGGAATCACACTCTGACCCTGAAGTGACAATAGCTAATAACTGACAAAACCTTTAGATTTTCAGACACGTCGAAGATGGAGGCATGTCACAGAGGTGGAGTTCAAACGCAGGAGGTTGTGTGTGTAACCTCAGTCAGTGTCGGTGTTTCGGCATCAGGCTTCTGTCGTGACATCAGCCGACCTTGCACTGTAAGTAAGGACTGAGAATTCGGATACAAGAGATGAAAGAGGCAACAGATGTAAAACCCGCACCTCAGGGCATTCTGAGCAAGATTATATTTGCCCTTCTTCCTGTGCCCTCCTCACTGCACTGTACTTCAAATAATCCTACACGAGACTGTAGATTGTGTGTTACTTGTTAACTTCTCCTTAAAAAAAAAGGTTATAAACTCTTGGAATGTAAGGCAGCAGTCCAGCCTGTGAATAACTCAGCTTGACACTGTAAGGTTTAGAAATTTTCTTTACAGGTCAGAGGGAAGCAGAACACGAGTGGTAAACGTCTTGTTTTGATGTCAGGTCCTTGGAGTCAATGCTGGGAGGAATCTGATGTCGAGGACAGAGAAATACTCATTCAGTAGACCATAATGTAGCCACAAGACATATTATAGCTTTACTTAAGGCCAAAGTTCTGATGATAAGCTAACGTCAATGTACACAGGCCTGCTGGATGTGTATAATGCTTGTATGAAATATCTGATACACTGGATGCAGTTAGATATTATGTATTTCACACTCATAAAAAGAACTCTTAACAAACAAGGCATCAGTGCTCATTTTTATCTAAGTAATGAAGCATACTTTTCTTAATCAAAATCAAAAAATGCCTACCTTGTATCTTGTGTTAAGATTTTATATGTGGTTATTTTGGTTGGAAAATTTTGCATGAAAGACATTTTTTTGTTGTTTGTTTTTACCCTGAATTATTAACCCATTAATCATTGTCATTACTATGTATAAAGATTTTGTGTGGTTTTGGTGCAAGGATTGCTACAAAGTTTGGTTCAGTCATTCATGGCTCTGATATGATGTAACTTCTTGATTCATCTGAGATCTGATCCTGTGCAGCCGTCAGACATTTTATATTTTAGTAAAGTATCTTGACAATCATTGGATGGATGGCAACTAAACAGTTGGTTCTGATGTTCCTGTAATCCAGAGGTTGAACTGTACCAGTGTACCAACTCACATTCAGGCACATCACCTTACGTCTTCGGGGTGCAAAATTCAGAAAATGCTACAATTCGATTCAATATTGATTTTTTAGGCTCAAAAAACGATTCATTATTGATTTCAATTCAAAACTAGGGATAGGTAGCGAAACCCGGTACCACACGGACTCCGGGGATAAATTTTTAAAGACCGGAGCATTGAGAAGCTCTGGTGTTAACAGTATTGCTCTCAGTACTGGAGAAATGAGTTAACCTGACTTTTTGTGTCTACATAAAAGTAATCTTTCCCAGTTGTTTCACCAGTTCCATTACTGATCAAGACTTTAATCTAGATTGTTCTTTCTCGATGAACGGGGAAACTCTGTCACACACGCCCACACAGGCACAAACTCACTGTGGAGAATTCTGATCTGTTTATGGATCACGGCTCCAGACTATGACCAAATAGTTGTGTTTCATGACCAGAAATTTAGACCATGCAAGTAAAATTTACAACTCGCACATGTGCTGCTTGAATGTCACACAGAGCCCTTTTGATACAGAGTGAGATGCAAGTTGTTTGTGGAGATAGTTTATTCACATGGAAGTTTATGTATAAGGTTTTATCTGCTGTAATTATGATGCAGCACACACAAGCATGTTTAGTAATTCTTTTGTTGACTTGTCTTTGAGTGTGTTGTTTCAGTTGTCTTGCAGCAACCAGATGCCAGGTTGGCTTTGTAGTAAAATCGATGCAGTATTACAAGTATTACTCAATTTAGGACAAAAAAATATATAAATCTATTTTAAATTGACAGAGCTTGAATCTTGTTTCAAATGTGGATCGTTTTTTTTGCACATCCCTATTACGTCTTATTGGAATATTGTTCTAATCGTTTATATCAATATGTCCACAAAAAGACACTGAACAATAACCTGGTTACGTAGCTTAATCTATTTTGACTTTAATATGATGACAAAACCACATATTTTTCAATCATTTAAAAGATATATGAATAGCTAGAATCCTCATAGTACACACAGAGTATGTTTGAATGTTATAGTCCAGCTATAATATAACAAAACTATAGTAAAATGTTTGAAGCCTGTTTCGATCATTTCTCTCTGAGCTCTCTGCCCCCTGCTGAGTACGAGCACTAGGTCCTGCCCTCTGACTGTCTGCATTTATTTCTGTAAAAGTGTTAAACTACTTTCTGGGTTGAGCAGCGAAAATGACCACGTGCAGTGAAACCTGAGGCCTTTACAACTCACGTTCATGACACAGATTATGACTTGGCTTCAGTTATGGCTTCGTTTACACCTGACGTGAATGTGGATCTGTATGGTGAACACATGTTAACGCGGGCGTAAAAGCATGTAGAACATACTGGGACTGGAATGTGATCGGATCAGTGCAGCCAGGCTGCGACTGGAGGTGGTCTGACCTACATTGTGCTCTGGTCTCAACCGGGTGTAAATGCATCCACGGAGAAAAAACACACTCTTACCAGCATGTTTAAAGGTCACCTGAGCTACAAACAGGAACGGCATCTAGCAAACGTTTATGGGCGAGATGTAACAGAGTGGAGATGTAAAACTCTTCTAAAAAAACAGGTGTAAATGTAGAGGATCAGATTCTATCCAGATTCAGATGTTGTGTTCATACCTGGGTACACACATACATACACACTAACAGATACAGGGTTATGTGTTCAAAAAAATCTCACTTTCATATACTTTGTAAAATGTTTTACATATTTTCAAACCTTTCCCAAATTATACTTGTTTGTTTCGAAACATGATTAAAATCCGACACTTGTGCTTCATGTGCATTAAGTGAAGCTTTTAGTCTTTGACAGAATGTGATGAATAAGCTATATTTTCCTCAACATTACCTTAATTACTGTAATTTGGTCCAGCAAAGTCCTGGTTATTCATAAATAATCTATCACAGCTACATGATCAGCAGATCATTTACTTAACCTTTTAATCACATAAACAGCTGTGGTTGTTGTAACTTCCAGCGTTTAATATTTATGAGTTGCTAGTTATGAGTTACATCCAGAAGGAAGTTTATCGTAGTAACAAGTAATGAGTGAATCCCAAAATCTAGACACGTCACCCATGACACTTGACATCTACGTTTCACACGGTTGCTGTGTAAACATGCAAAGGTCAGAGGATGTTGTCGACTTCTTTGCTCCTCCTCAGACTAAATCCAAAGATTCATCCCAGTCTTTTGCAGCCCTCAGCACTGCTCAGCCACATTTCCCTCACCCTTTCTTTTCTCAGAGCAACAAGAAACAAACCAGGGAGCAAGCAATTTTATTGTTCAGTGGTATCTTTAATTGTGATGAAAAAGGATTATGCAGATTTCTGTAAGCCTCCCTGACAAGACATATTTCAAAGTGAATAGGCCATAGAACAGGAATATGTGTCAGTGGTGGAGGCTTAGCGGAACGTCTTCTCAATAATAGGGTAATCCTGGAGTCTAGGGATCCCTCATTTACCCTCTCAGGCGAGAGGCGATGTGCACTGGTCTCCAATTATAGCCCATGGTCTCTTTAAAGACAAAGGATAGGACTCAGACTGTGTGACTAAATGTCATAAAGATGTTGCCTTTATCTTTATTACTTTTTATATTAGTATTAGTAGCGGCACGATAGAACGGCATCACCAGCACAAAAAGAAGGGAAGAAGAAAAAAAAATCTTATTCTAGAAAAGCAAAGAAACAATCAACAATGCTTCCGTAATTCATGAGACAAGTAAACTCACAGTCAGAACTTATTTAATTTACCTGTTAAAGCTGTTTATTCTGTGTTGACTACATGTATTTATTGGTGTACAACTGACTGTTTGACCCTGAGTTTAATAGATTTATGATCTAAAATCCATTTTCTACTTGTTAAATTGAACCTTGCTCTAATTCACTGTAACCAGCCAATAGGGCCACTCCCTCCAGACAGACAACTGTGTTACTACAACCAAGAGCTAGAAACAAGTAATGATCCATATTTTCTTTTTTTTTTTCTCCTGCTCCTTTTGCTCCAACTTATATTGTCCAACTCCAGTTGTCCATAGACATCAGCAGGAGATTGACGCTGACAGATTTTCACTAAACAGTGTTTAATGCAATTTGTTTTTTTGCTTAAGGTTAAATATTTTCAAGTTGCACTGTCATCTTTGCTTTGTCTTTGTATTTAATGAATGTAATGTATTGAATTTGAACTTCTTTTATTTTTCCCACCATGAGTTCTCAGTCATTCAGTTTCAACTTCCCATGTGCAGGAAGGCGTCATAAAAAATGAGCTCTGAAAATCTTCTGTACCGATACTGTTGACGACTAAAGTGCCTTTCTCTGCAGTTCTTCATGTGGCCTGTGATTGTTAAACAGTTTCAAACTGTGGGTATCAGTGTCTCCACCAAAGAGGCAGAGCCATCATGGCTTAAGATTTTCATATAACTACTAAATATTTCAGAGTGATGTTGGTTAGAGTTGGTATAAAAATGAGGGTCGACTTGCTGGTGTGTGTGAATGTGAACCGTTTCAGTCATTGGACTTGGTTGAAACAAAGAGTGTGGAAAAAAAAGAAAGAAAGAATATAAAGAGCTGTGTGATAAAGGATAAACAAAGACTAAGACTAATTGCTGCTGGAGGTCAGCATCTCAAATTCAAAGCACTGGGTGTTGTCGTAAAATTTATAGCAGTCACAGTTATTTAATAACCTGAATAGGCAATTTCGCAGTGAATCTGCAGAGAAAGAGGACATGAAAAGTTGTGAAGAATTGATGATGGACTCTTTCAGAGTGAGTGAGATAAAATTGACCATGAAATCTGGAGCTTGGAATTAAATTGGTTGGAAGAAGCGAGGAGGAGGAGAAAAAAAAAAGGTGCGAGGTGTGATCACAAAGACACAAGTGTCTTTGTGAAAATGCCAAGGTTAATTTGCACATCGGTTAAATGCATAATTAAATAGCAGAAGATCAGTTTGGACAAAGGAAGCCCTAATAAGGAGAAATGTAGTAAATAGCGAAGATGGTTGAAGTGATTTGTGTTCGGTGTGGCATTTTTCTCTCGGCGCCTGTGGCTGTACGCAGCTTCTCCTCGCTTCATCAGGAGTTTGCAGTTTGATGGGTTGTGTTTATTTTAGAAAAAGGAAAAAAAAACTATTGTTGTGCAAATATGTTTATGGCATTTTATTAAAGACAACAACATTTACTTGTTAGCGTGAAACAATAGATATAAAGAGGGATCAGGTGCAGCCAGTGACACGAGATACAGTCAAAATGTTTGCTACAGATTTTCATCATATCAAACTACATTGTGAATTTTACTCACCGTCAACAGCTTTTTTAACATATACAAACTGTATATGATGAACAAATTACAGTAGTACAACATATTTTACTGCTGCCAGTGGATAACATGTCAGTGAATGAAATAAACAATAGACTGTGGCCAAAGTTAAAACTGTGTTAAAAAGTTAAAAATGTGTTTTGCTATAATTGAGTCATAGACAGTAAAGATTAGATACAGTTAGTATCCGTGGCAATAAGAGATGGAATATATATGGAGTTGGACTCCATTTATATGGCACTTTCTAGACATGACCACCACACATTCACACACAGTTTCACTAATTCACACTCACACTAATTTTGCCCAAGGACACTACTGATGGACCATTAGTGATGGACCATTACAGGCATGTATCTTAGTATCTTACATATATATAATAATAATGTATAATGTATCTAGTATAGTAACTACATATTTCAACCAGATGTTGATTAAAAAACTCAGTTTGAATGATATAATCTAATTATGGCCATTCTAGATAAACAAATAATGTAGTGAGGTTTATGACATCATCTGTCAGAGATGATGTGATTCTGATCATGTGATTATTCTTTAACTTGGATCATCTCATGTGCCCTAATAGAGATTTCTAACTTTGTATAAAAAGGGAGAATATTCCATGTGTGTACACCATCGTCAATGGCACGCGCCGGTTTTTAACAATGTCAATACAGTTTTGAAAGCCACTTGAAGAAACTCGCTGGAGGTATTTTCTTCTCTACAAAAGAACATTTTTGACATCACTTTCTTGTTGGTCTATTGAGGAGGAAGATAAGAAATAACCCAATTAATTAAACACAATGTTTGGCTTTTTTTTTGGCTGTTTGCAGTAATTGTTGAATCATGATACTGCAGCAGTGGTGAAACAGAGTCCCATCTACTTTTTTATGGTGTTTGGTAACAACAGCTCCACACTGAACTGTTATTTCTCTCCCCAGGGTATTGTTAACATGTTTCACTTCAAACTTTGCCAGTGTTCACATACTTTGTTACCTAACAATGTGTATTAAAAGCATTTTTTTTTCTAAATGTGATGGCACCGCATAACTGAAGCAAACACTTTAGACCCATTCATCCGCGTGCATCAGCGTTAGCACATGAGAAGGATGATTAATTTTCTTTTCGATGCTGAAGAATCATTTTGAATGATCAAGGATACACACTGATATCATAATAACAGCACGGTAACCATAATAGATCAAACGAAGAAGTTTTTTGAACTTTTCAGACAGTCTGGAACATAGTGTGATTGTAAAGTCTGCGTGTATTGATCTATTAGACGGCACCAACAATTTCACAAGTTCTTCATACGACCAAGTGTTTAGGTTTGATTTCAAAAGTGGCAGAGTTCAGTTCTAGCATATTTTATGGTAATATTTATAGAACATGTGAAAGTAGTGTTTCATCTAAAAGATTCATGTGGTAGAGCAGGTTTATCAGCAATGAGTAGTATCTGCAGGTCCCAACAATGTACCGAAACATGGCAGGATAGACTGTGTGTAGCCTAAACCCAGGGTAAAAAGTCTCTGAAGCATTTGCTGCAACTTCATTAGTCAATATGTTAAAAATAAAAGATGCCTGCTCTGGACTTTTTTTTCCAATCACCAACCTGAAGCTGTGAGTTTGATATGGACAGAGGAGTTTTCTGCAGCTGTTGATTCATGGTCTTTACCTTTGAGATGATCCTTCGCTTGCAGATGTGCTTCATCTTGATTTGTCGCTTCAGATTTGTTACCACTGTGGTTCATATTTTGACCAGAAAAGAACTCTTTTTCATGAAAAAATTTGATATTTTTTCTTCTGTTGAAATCTGTACTTATTTGTTCATAAAAGTCTTTCAGATGTTCATGCAATCTGGCCTCAGCAGCACCGGTAGCTGTGTTCGTGTACCACAAATCCTCAAGGAAGATGCAGTTCTTCTTCTTCTTTGGATGTTTTTTTGGTAGTTGATAAACAGCTTTTTGGCACATTATCATCACCTGGTGGTACTGTACATTAGCATCACATGTTCTTGTACCGAACTGAAAAATATGAGCATGTTCAATAAAAATACTCTTCATAATATGTTTATACACATCATAGTGGATATGGACTCTTATCTGACACAATGTATCCTGAAGTGAGACTCTATGTCATATTTTTCAGCACAAGAATAAGTATAAAAAAGTACATTTACAGTATGAACCTGAACTTTTTATTTTATTTGTGCAGGTCATCTTGATGTCTTTATGGCTGATAGGTCAGGATATAGTCAATGTTACTTAAAAACTCAAAATTTTTATTTAGAGGTCAAACATTCAGTAGCAGTGATAATAACACTAACAACAGAACGAACCATAGATCTGTAATACATATAAAATTAGTAGAATTACAAATTAATAGTTTGTAAAAAAAAATCATTTTGATTACTATTATAATCAGAGCCACAGTGAATCATTTCACCCAATCATATTTATTACATACCGGAGCTACATGACTTAACAAGTTAGTGAATTATTGAAACCAGTGGTTTATATATCTGTGGCTGGGGTGAAGAAGAGACAGAGACGGGAGATATCAACCAACTTATCCAAGATTGCTTGGTTCAAAAAGGGGCGGTGTTCGAATGAGAATAAAATCAATCTCCTCATTAATATGAGACGTCATCTACATCAAAGTCACTTCCATGAAAGAGTCTGGTTTGGACCAGGGTGCAATCCATTGCCCGGGGAGGCCCTTTGTGCATCATGGTAATAGAGAACAAAGAAGGCCAAAACCTTATGCTATTAAAATAGATTCACCAAAACCAATTGTAGTATATTAGCTTGGAAATGACACAGAGGAACTGACGAGGGTTTTTCGTGGCAGATGGAGTTTCCCCGTACCATGAAATTTGTATACTTGGCTACTAAGAAAACAATTCTTGCTGGTACGTTGAGCAGCCTTCCTGTTTTCACAGAGAGACTGACACTGGGAGAGTGAGAGAGTGTGAAGCCTCTTTAATTGCCTTCGGTCACCCACAATGTTGAACCGGGGCGCCACGCAGCTTAGCAAAGGAACCGGGCAGAGGGCCTGATAGATATTTTATCGCCCAAGTTAACGGTTAATGAATTCCCAAAGTGAAATCTGTCACTTCAAAAATAAAGAGGAAGGCAAATTAAAGGGAGATAGAGAGAGACAGGGGAAGAAAGGGACTGGAGAGGGTGACACAGTTTTAAAATGCCCTATCTTTTGGCCATCCCCAGTTTTTCAATGGAATAAAGAAAACTCAGCCTCTTTCTTCTCTTCTTTTCTTCCCCCACTTCTTTTCTTTTCTCCCTCCCATCCTCCTATCTCTCACTCCGCTTTTCTCAGAAAAAAAAAATTCTCATGAATGATTTATATGTGTCTTGTTATCAGCAATGATTTCTATAGACCCCAACGCATTCACCAAGACATTTGTGGCGTAATTGTTAATTTTAATGCCATAATGGCTTCAGATGGGAGCTCTGATTAGACATTTATTACACAATTAAATGAAACATACTCAAGAATCACAAAAGCCTTCCGTAATTATTTCAGGCCATTAATAAAATGGGCATTAAATTATATTGGACACAAAAGAGAAGTGAAATAGATTTCCATTAGAGCAATAGAGGCAGAGAGGGGTAATAGATCCTGCCTGAATTCACTATGAAATTAATTGTTGCCCAGCCTATTTCCACACACAGTGGAATAAATGAATGAGAAAAGAGAGGAAGAGAAGAACGAGTTGGTGGCCGAGAGAGTGAGGGGAGGGGGTTACATTAAGAACCTCTGATAAAAACGCTTTTGTTTGACATACTACAATGGACCCTCGATTCGAGAGAGAGAGAGAGAGAGAGAGAGAGAGAGAGAGAGTCAGACCAATTTCAATCTTAGTCCACCCCTCCACAGTTCTGATTCGAGGTTATATCGCTTTTCAAGTTTTGTTTGCCTTTGAATAAACTAGCTATCAGAGAGCTATCGGCAAATGCACAGATTCAAACGTGACACTTATTAAGTTGACGACATATGGGTCATAATGAGAGCCACATAACTGCCGCTTAAAAAAAAAAAGAAGAGAAGTGAATGCATATGACAGGAAATCAATCTTTTCTTTTGATTAATAAATGGCTCGCCGCTTTAAAAGCAGATTCTTCTACTCTTTGACACCAAGTCACTTACCAGCTATAACATGATGGAGGTCAAGCTTGATAGACTAATAAGTAGCTGTGATTCAATCAAAAAAATCTTTGTCCTTCAAGGAGAAGGTCAGAATTTTATTAAAATATAAGGTAACCGTCAGGGAAGATACACATAGGTTGACCTTTTCTTTCACATGATTGAATTATAATGATAAAATATCCTGCTGCATACTCACTGATACAAACTGGTGTTCTGTGCTCTATGTAGTCTCTATTGAAAATGAAAAACAGTGACCAAAGTTTCTTGTTGATAAACTGCATCTGTGATGATCTTGACATGTTTTCATCGTGTTAAATCATGAAAAAAAGAGCTCTTACAATAGAAAAAAAAATTAACAGAATTTATTTTTCCCTTCATTTCTTAACAGCGGGATTACGACATTTAACCCACATCAAAGGCCGACATATGGCAAAGACTCTCTGAAACCATCTCCAGTGGGAACTTTAAATTGAACCGTCTTTTGAACTAGCAGTCTCTGGAGATCTTCTGTAAAAGTGTAAAAGAAATGGAAACTGATATCTCACAAGGCTAGAACAGATCATTCAACAAAAATTAATTAATCATTCACTGATACAGATTTGTAGAATTGTATTTTTTTTCTCTCTCTCGCTCTGCGTCTGTCTGTCGGTACGGCTTCAAAAGCTTTTACAATGTGTAACCGGCTCTTTTTCATTATGTCACATTGGAGTTTGTCGCTGTTTTTTTTTAAAAATTTTATTTTATTTCTATACTTTACAATACCTACAGTCCGGCTCTGTTTTCACTGCTCACTTAAGGTTTTCCCTCTTCATGGTTCTGGATGCAAAAAGTCTGTAAACAAAACAAGAAAATAGAGAAAAGGTACAAGAGGGAGTTGATTGATATGTGTAATTCAGAAGCATTCAAGAGTAGCACTGTGGAATATTGATTTCCAGTCTCAGTATTGAATTCATCACCTGACTCATGGGATTTGCGCCACGTCTTGAAGTTCAGGTTCAGACTCAGTGGAGACACTGGTAATCCTGCGGTGAAAAATAAACATAGAGCCTGCACCAAAGTTAATATACTTTATTTGTATGTTTTCATATCTAGTGGTATTGGAATTACATGCATAAATATGTAGACCTGTACAGTTTCGCAGTTGACCACCACAATGTGCTTTACAAGTAAATGCCACATTTGTTTTACCCCAGGGGATCTACACTGCCATATAACCACAAAATCAAATTAATCTAAACGTTATACTTCACAATGTGCCGTGTTTATTTATTTTTAAAAAAAGAAGAAGAAAAAAAAACTATTTCCCCAATAATTAAAAAGGACTGACGGAGCCTGAATGTCAATGCTGGGCACGCACTCCAACAGACAGCTTACGTCCACAGATGAGATATGGCTTCAGGCTATAATGAGAGGTAATGAGTGAGTGTAAATGTGTCATAGGTGTTATCATGAATATTTTACTTAAAAAGCTGAAAAACAGCTGTAATTTAATTGGAATTTTTTTTTTCCCTGACATACAAAACGTAGTATGTAGACTAATCGTGAATAACACTGGCTGTGATTGGGGAGAACTTGTCAAAGGTGAACGTTGTACATCATCATCTTCTCACAGCCATGATGGTATTTAGTAATGATTATTACCTCAAGCTTTGTGTGGCATTAAGAAAGTGGAACTTCCTTAAAAATCAGTTTTTTCAATATACAAGTAAAAGAGATAAACGCAGGAATAAAATAAGCATAGATTAAAATTAAATTAACCTTAAACAGTCCCCCAAAAATACTATGTTGGGTCTGAAGAAGGATTGATGAGAAGTCCTGTCGGGACTATTTACCTGTATATGTATTCATCTATTTACCCAACAGACTACTTATTTAGATCTTATTTATCCATAGTGATCCCATCCCCCAGTGTACTAAAGAAGAAAATGGAGGTAGAATCATGGAACAGTCATGACAAGAGTCCTTCCTGTTCCTTGAAAGTAGTTTAAGGCTTGGACGGTTTCTAAGGAAGGGACTCCAGTCAGTAATGAGATTAGAGTCTATGATATGAAGGCAACGAACCAGGAACCCTTCAGTCCAGTTGGTCATGGGAACCCCTGTCACAACAATGCACTTTCAGCATGAGGTGGATTATTTAGGTGGACTGAGGCTTCGAGACACAAGAAGGACATACTCTGGGTGAACTTGGAGATCTTTGGTGTTTAGCTATATTTTCTGTTGTGGACAATGGTATCAAGTCTGACTGATGAAAGCAATCACCATAATTACAGTACCTCTTGGTTGGTAAAAGATGGATGACTTAGATGCCTCACAGAGGAATTCTAAAGAAAGAGTACTCACATCTTAGAGATGGCTGCTCCAAGTTGTGAATTCAAGCGTCCCTCACTGCCAGAAGGGGAAAGACGTGTGAGGTTAGATTAGAGGAAGAATTTACAGAACCAAGAACCACGTAAACTGAGGTTCTGTGTTGTACACAATGTACTGGAGAGGAACTTGAAGTTAGAAAAAAGAAGAAACTAAGGGTGTAGAACAAAGTGTGCAGCCTTGGCGGAGATAGTTGTGGTGTTATCTTTCAGTGAGAATGTGAAGATATGTGACAGTGATGAGCATCAGGGATAGGATGGATGTTTGGACATTTGTCTCCATGGAACGCATCAGTATAATTGCAGGTGGAAGCGAAGTGTGCGGTCGACAATAGGATGATAGATGAGGTTGTGAGTTCTGGATTAGAATCATATTGGTTCACTTTGCTCAGTGCTGCTTCCACAGCTACCAAGTGAATCAGATCAGATCACATCAGATTCTTAGACCTTGTAGAATTAAATAAAGGGAAGCGCACAAAAGGCTCATTCAGGCTTTGCTAACTCTTGAGTTGTTGCCATGTGGATCCTTATGACCAGTCCCCAGTGAGTCAAAGTGTGTTCCAGTCTCTCAGACCGGTACCTCCATTCTTCTAGAGTCTCCTGCTTAGTCAGCAGCTCTCAGTGGCTGATTTTGTAGGACTTAAAAAAAAAAAAAAAAAAAAACAAATTTAAGACGGCAGGAAAGGAAAGAAGGCACAACGGAGAAGCTTGTTGACCTTGACAGACAGTTTTCTGACGAACCAGGATCAGAAGACATTGGTTAATGTCTTCTGTTAAGTGCTACTTTAGTTTTGCAGTGATGGGTTTGTTACTTCAGCACTGTAGAAGAAACATTAATTAATTGCATGTTTTTAGGGCCTGTTGTCGTAGAATTTGCTCTTTGAATAGGAAATGGGCACGACCACTGTAACAATCAACAACCGAGGTGTCAACTTTTTAAGATGAAAAAGAGGTTCAGTACGAAACAGTAGAATTATATTCTAACAGTAAACTTCAGCATGAATGGCATGAAATTACTCAAATTCTATTGAAATAGCAATTATTACAATGCAGATATTCTGTTGTTTACATATATCTATCACTATTTATTGAATATATTCTTCAGTATCCTGACAATATATTTTATGATATTATTCAAATGTAGTTCAGACGCACGTTTCTTCTCTGTAAATCTTATCTAGTGCGTCACAGTCTCATGTGAAAGGCTGAAATCCCCCTGACGGGAAGGCCAGCTCTAAATGAGTTTTTTTCTCTTAATGAAGGTCAGGAGAGAGTCACATCTTTCCTTTTGTGATAATTTATCCCTATCTCCTGTTATCTCTGTTTTGCCCCTTTAATCCTAATTGTATTGTATAATTGTGTGATGTGGACCTGGTGGTCTTTGAAGTATTGCCCCTATCCTTTTTATTATTACCAGATGCCTTGAACCTTTGTTCATTTTTCTCGCTGCTCTGCCCTGTGCTATCCACTGTTGCAGAATAAGAGAGAACAGCTTAAGTTTAGCCATTTAAAAAAAAAAAATGTATTTAAGTCCAGTTTTACTATCTCACTGACAAATTATGTCACTGCAGACATATGATATATATGTATATTTTCTGTAATACTTTCCCCATGTTGGCAATACAGCTCACACAGCGCTCATTGCACACATTTTGATTGCTTCTCAGTGTCAATGAATGGTATTGTGAGAAAAAAAAAAAAAAAGATCTCCAGTATTGTTGTGTGATGAATTTCACATTTGGAATTATTTTCATACTGGTTGTGTTGTCTTGTTATGTTGAATATTGCGAGTACAATTATCAGCAGTTCAGGTTCATAAGGCAGACAGAGTATTTTCTGGCTAAACAGAGGTTGTGTTAGACGCTGTAGCGGTTTAATGTTTCAGTTTTTCCAGTCTAACGTGTTCTCGTGGAGGAATCTGAGCAGTGGTATGTGACGCTTTGGTTTCTTGATCATAGTGTTCTGTTGAAAGAGAGTGAACTGTAATGAATTTCATGTTGCTGTTCAAACCCTGAATAAAAATCAGAAACTAAAACTGTGTGACGATGAACACAGGTGGACAGTGTGTGTGTGTGTATTTTTGACTAGTCTAGGTCATTCAGAGTTCAGTTTCTAAGGGAGAGTTCCTGTCTACATAGTCTACACAACAGCAGTGTTTGGAATAGGAGCAGTCGATGCTTGAAAAGCTGACCCCCAAAGAGTTTGTTTTTACTTTGCTTCGTCATTTCTTTTTTTCCTCTTTTGAAATCTTTATTGTCTCCAACAGTCCATAGCAGTCTCACCACAGACATCCACGTATCAGCACTAACAGTTCATCTTCATGGGAATGCTATGATTCACACTGACAAAAGAGTTGGTTAAATTACATTTAATCCCATATTGATGCTAAAGTCAGGGACAGTCAGTTTGGTATATTTGACAGCTAAAAATGTAATAATGATAATAATATATTAGCTTTAAATGTGGTTATTTCACACCGTGTAAAGAAATGTAAAGGCTTAAAAACAGTTCCGCTTCAAAAAAGAGGAAGCAGAGTTAGAGGAGTTGTAGACCATGAGAGTTTTAAAAGTTTCTAATGTTTTATTTTACTTTAACTTTTTTTTACTGACAGTCTTTAGTAATAGGATGTAAATACAATAAGTGGCATTGAAATGTCAACTGGAGCTTTTAAGAGTTTTTGAAGGGAGGACGCAAGTAGTGCAGTAAAGAAAACCTCTTACCGCTTCAGCACCGTGGACAGTTCCGGTAGGGGAGCTTACCTCGTGCTCTCCACGGGAGCCCAAGTTGTCTAATAGGCTCTGTGTGTGTCAGGCCGCTCCCCATTCACTTTTTAAGGCGAGATGGATGGACATGTGTCCTTAGATAATCCGTGTGTGTGTGTGTGTGTGTGTGTGTGTGTGTGTGTGTCTGTGTGTGTGTGTTTGCGTGGTTGCGCGTGCGTACGTGTGTGTGTGTGTCGCGAGCCCTCGCCGCCTCTGTTTGTGCGTGATGTGAATTTGTTGTTTATTACAAAAAAAAAAGCAATTGAAAGTTTCAGTGAAAATAATTTTTGACACCAGCAGCTGTGACTGACCCGTCGCGTTCACTTCAAAAATCCTCAAAAATGAACACAATCTACATATATTCTCTTTTTTCTCAGTTTTTTTTTTCAAATCAGAATTTATTAATTTATAAATATTTTTTTCTAATTGTTGTCATGGTCTTTTTTTTTTTTTTTGCTCCCCAAAATCCCTGAAGTTTGTAGAAGTTTTTTTTTTACAAGGTGTGAAAAACCACAGCTATTTTATTTTTTTATTCAACATCTGTATTTTTAAAGGTTTTTATCTCAGATAATAAACTGTATCAAATGTAGTAATGATTATATTTAAGAGAGGAAAAAACACAGTAGAGAAACTGCCTATGGAAATAATAATAATAATAATAATGATAATAATAATCTCACTCCTCGACAAATCAAAACCTATTGCATTTCTCATTATCCCCGTTGAATTGTCGAGGGAACTTTCGGGCGTGCATTTATTAGACAATCAGTTTTTGAATAAGAAACATAGCTGACTTCTCCCTCGTGAGTAGGAGGCTCAGCCCCTAAAATAATTTCCTGCTATCTTATTCATTGATCTCAAAATGAAGCCTAAGCTGGTGCGGCTGGAGCAGCCCCCCTAAACGTTACATGTCAAATTGCATATATGCTGTCCTGTGAATGATAGCATAACACAATTTATAACTTCAAAAATAATCTGAAATATACAGTCCAAACATGCGGTGTTTAAATAGGCTACTACCTCACGGCTGCAGATGAACAGCGCATCCTGCGGACTGGGAGCATTTACCGAGCTTTTTTTTTCCTTCTCTTTTTGCGGGCATCCGATCTGCGCTGGTCGCCTGCATAGAAAAAAAGAAGAACAAGAAACAAGAAAGAAAAAAGTCGGGGGCGTCCTCAGCTGTGGGCGACATTGTTCTCTAGGTCGGGTTGAGGAGGAGATTTTTTTTCTCCCACTCCCCCAAAAAAATTGATTTAAAAAAAGCAAAAAACAAAAAAACGGTCATTTCAGGGTTTGTAAAGAAAAGATATGATGGAAATCTTCTCTCTACAAGCAGCCGATTGACGCATGCGTGTGTGTGTGTGTGTGTGTGTGTGTGTGTGTGTGTGTGTGTGTGTGTGTGTGAGAGAGAGAGAGAACGAGAGAGAGAGGAAGACGAGGAGCGGAGAGAGAGCGTGAGAAAGACACGAGGCGCAGATGTGTTAAAATATGGGAATATCACAGGCAGAAAAAAATAAACTCCACTTTATTATAATTTAGACCCCAAAAATATAAAAGAAAGACCGTGTTTTGACTGTTTATATAGAATAATATTATAATAAATTGATTCAGTAAACAAATGTGTTAAATTTCAAGTTTAATCCAGAGCATCTGTTTTTATTTTTTAGTTGCTCGATTTTATTTATCTTGTTATGCTACTTATATACTCCATTACTTAATTGATAATAAATGTATTCAGCAGTGTAAGTAAAGCACAGACTTCTCTAATAGATGTTTCACCAATTACAGGATCTTCACATAGAAGAAGAAAGAAAACACAGATCACAAATCACATGGCTGCGTTTAGTTTAATAATCACAGCTGAAGGAATCATATATCACGAACATTAAGCCTGAGGGCTATTAAACAATGGTCCTGTGTGAAATTAGCATTTTAAAACGATCAGTCTGTGCCTCCTTGAAAAAAACCCACGCTGTCAAACTGATGTGAGCCACTGATTGTTTTTCTTTACACCTTCACAACGACTGATCTAATATTTTCTGTTAGAATATATATATGCATGTGTGTATAGATTAACTATTTTTGGGCCTAAACTGTGAGCGTGCGTGGCCCTTCTTTTCTTTCTTTCTTTCTTTTTGTTTTCTTTCTTTTTTCCTTTCTTTTGTCAGTCATAGTGAATATTGTAGCCTGTAGAGCTTAAAAATATCGTTGAATCTGAACCTTTTCAATCTGTGGATTTTTGTGACCCCCCCTCCTCCAGCAGACAGAGGGTTAAAATCCTGCTGAAGTGTCCTTGAGCAAGACACCGAAGCCCCTGCAGGGGCAGAGAGGACCGCCATGTTGTGTCTTTAAAATCCAAATGAGGAGTTAAAATGATTTTCTGTAAGAGATGAACAGCCTTTTATTCATCATCACTATTATTATTACTGTTGTTGTTGTTTTTGTTTTTGTTGTTGTTCATATTATTATTACACTATTACACATCCTGCCTTTCAACTCTCAATACAAATAACTTGTAGTGGTTCTATATAGGTATATATATATATATATATATATATATATATATATATATGTATGTATTTTGGGGGCCCACGTGTTTGGTGTCAGTGTGCAGTAAATTGGTTGCACGGTGCGGTCACCTCTCTGATCTGAAGTCAGGTTTTAACCGGAAAAGAGGTTGAAGGTCCGTGTTTGTTGCGATTCATTACATTAAATGGAATCGAGGAGGGATCCTGAGTATTACTCCCCTCCTGCACGCGCGCGCGCACAAACACACACATAATCGTGTGCAAACATATACTCACACATGAACGCGCGCACGCTCTTCGTGTCCTTTTTTTCCTTATTTTTTTTCTTCTTTTTCTTCTTGTACTAGCAGCCGCTCTTTGTTTATTTTGTAATGTACACACACACACACACACACACACACACACACACACACACACACACACACACACACACATATATATATATATATATATATATATATATATATATATATATATATATATAATTGTATTTATTTAATTTTTTGCTGAAGGTATTATAATGAGCGCTCTCCGTGCTGATTGGGCGCGCAGGTTGGTGAGTGAACGCCCTGCAGATTATGTCAGATTGCGTGCAGAAACCACACCAGCCCAGCCTTTGAACTTCACCGCTTTTGGCTCGTATTCACGCTCTTCCGCTCATTTCCAAGCCAGGTGCTTGACGACAAACCTCAGAGAGAGAGAGAGAGAGAGAGAGAGAGAGAGGGTGAGAGAGAGGAAGAGAAAAGGAGAAAGAGAGAGCGAGAGTGTGTGTGTGTGTTTGACAGAGAAAAAAAATAACGCCGAACACTTTTACGACTCCTGCAAAACTGACTGCGGAACATTGCTTTCACCTTTGTGGATTTAGTTACGTGTGTGCATCTTGCATGTATTTTTTCCCTGTGTTGCCACCGCAGGTCTGAAAGAGAGTTGTAACCGGACTTAAACGAGCGCGCATCACTGTTTTAACTCGGAGAAAAAAAGAAAAAAGAAAAAAAAAAAAAAAAATACAGCCGCTGGATTTTTATTTTATTTTATTTTTTCATTTTTCCCCTCAGACTCAGAACATCCCAGACGTGGCATGACTTGTATCTGGCATCTGGACAGGTGAATAGTTTTTTCCCCTTTTTTTCCTTTTCTGATAAGAACTTTTTTCCTCCTCGTCGTTAACATCGGGGGATAAAAAAGTACACTTTCTTAAAGATGTCAAAGCCCGCTGATCATATCAAGAGACCCATGAACGCGTTCATGGTCTGGTCCCGGGGCCAGAGGAGGAAAATGGCACAGGACAATCCCAAAATGCACAACTCGGAGATCAGCAAAAGACTGGGCGCCGAGTGGAAGCTGCTGTCAGAGGCTGAGAAGAGACCTTACATAGACGAGGCCAAGAGGCTGCGGGCTCAGCACATGAAGGAGCATCCCGACTACAAGTACAGACCCAGGCGCAAACCCAAGAACCTGCTCAAGAAGGACAGGTACGTTTTCCCTTTGCCTTACCTCGGGGACACCGATCACTTGAAGGGACTTCCCGTGTCAGCCGCGGACTCTCTTTTGGGCTCCTCGGAGAAAGCTCGTGCGTTTCTGCCGCCGACGTCCGCTCCTTACTCCTTCCTCGACCCGAGCCAGTTCAGCTCCAGCGCCATCCAGAAGATGACAGAGATGCCCCACACGTTGAGCACCAGCACTTTGCCGTACGCGTCCTCATTGGGATACCAGAACGGCGCGTTCGGCACCCTCGGGTGCCCCAGTCAGCACACCCACACCCACCCGTCGCCCACAAACCCGGGCTATGTCGTCCCGTGTAACTGCACAGCCTGGTCAGCGTCAAGTTTACAGCCCCCGGTGGCCTACATACTTTTTCCAGGTATGACCAAGACTGGGATAGACCCATATTCATCCGCACATGCCACTGCCATGTAACCCTCAAGACTCTTCCCCTCTTTTTAATTCACTTGAATACTGAAATGCATGTAAATATATTATGGACAACGCGCCCCATTAAAAAAGGCATGAACAGTATTAACTGCCTTGGACTTGTTATGGCAAAAAAAAAAAAAAAAAAGAAAAAAAAACAGAAAAGAAAGAAAGAAAGAAAAGAAAAGAGAAAACAAACTTTTTCAGAAATCCAACAAGTTCCTGACGTGAGCAGAGAGAAGCTGGGATTTGGTGTAAAGGACGGTGCCCTGTGAACTGTAAGAAATGTAAATGTTATAACGTTTATGGCAACCAGAAAAAGGAGGCCTTTAACTTTATTTATTGTGTACATTTTAATGCTGATAATGCTGATTTGTGTTGATTATTGATAGGCTTCTCTTTTATTTAAAAAAAAAAAAAAGAATAATAATTGGCTTGCACAATTAGCGTCCTTATTTCCTGTATAGGCCTATGAAATAGTCTACATTTTTGGCACTCGTAATTTTATTAATGTTCTGGATAGGGTCAAATATCAGGACCTATAGGCTGGATTATATACGGGTTATATTGTTTATATTTATCAAAAGAGGAAAAAAACAACAACTGGCACATAAAACTAGACAGTCTATTTAAGATGACGAAAGAAAAAAAAACATTTACATCCAAATGTTTCATTTTTTGCCTTTTTCCTGTGGTTCAGTGCTGATATAGTCACACGCGTCATTTGATTTGATTTGGATTTTTATTATTATTATTATTATTATTATTATTATTATTAACATTTTTGTTTTTGTTTTGAGGATAACTTCTATTTGAATTCAAGGAGTTATATGTGTATTTTCTATCTAAGATGGTAATTTAAAACCTGTCATGTTATGGAAAGGATAATGTATCTAGAAGGTTGATACCTCCTGCTCTTTGTTCCGCTGCAGAGCAAAGACGTTTCGAATAAAGACAATCTGTCTTCAACGATATCAATTTCCTGTATTTGTAGGTTATTGGGTACTTGAGATGACAGAGATAACGGAAGCTTGCGGGGATGTTTCAAACTGTCAAAATAAAATGCTCAATTACACCAATTTGAATAATTAACAAATAACAGATTATAATAGAATAATGTAATAGAAATAATAATTTAGGATAAATTCTTTAAATGGAACTAAAATGCCACTTAAAAAAAAACGGATGTAAGTTTGGGAAGTTTTTCAAATTAAAATTACATTTTTAAATGTTAGACCCAAGTTGACCCCAAAACTGATCATTAGCGTTGACAGGCTCCAGACTGAACAGTAGAACAATAACATCAGAATCAATCCTCTTTTCTACAAATCGATCTTTTCTCTCTCTCTCGTGTTGAAGCTGTCACACTCCTCCACTCTCATCGTTTCCTCCACAAGCCTTTAATTGCCTCCATGTTTGGCTCCTTCCTGTTTTCTACTTCTTCTTTAGTGTTATTCATTATTTGAAGCAGGTTCCAGGCATGTTCCGCGGTAACAGCAGCGCAGTCAAGGTGTTTTTATGACACAGGGATGAACCGGTTGTGATCTTCTGATGTTTGACAGTTCAGCAGAGGCCTCCCCTGGAGGGATTCCGCCCCGTCCGACTTGTCTGACTGCTTAATCACTTCAAGGAGAAAAGCCTCCTGCTTAATTACAGCTTTAACAAATGGAGCAAACTCAACTTGTCTTCTTCGTCCTCTTCATTTTCTCATTTTAATTTTGTTTGCAGACTGTCTGTAAAAGCAGCTCTAGCTACACTGTGCGCTTTAAATATCTTTACGCGCGCGTGTGTTTTACAAAAAAAAAAGAAAAAGAAAAAAGAAGAAGCTGTTGCAAAAAAAAAAAAAAAAAAAAAAGATCGAGTCTTTTATCATCAACACAAACGTGTTTAAACCTGTATAAACTTGTGACTGCTCTGATTTTTATGAAGACAATACAGCTTAAACAAGCATTTGGTTATTTATTATTATTGTTGTTATTTGTGGATTCAGATCTGTTCACTCTTCCTCTCTAATGGAGAGCATGGATCTCGGTTTGCGCCACCACCACCACCCCTCCCTCCTTAAATATTAGACCGCTGTGGTATTAATTAAAAAAAAATCATTCCACATCCAAATTGTTTACTTATCTGCCAGGAACATATGCTGAGAGAAGTTAAGATTCACGATTCTGCACTATTGCCCAAGGTGCAATTCAATCCTGGGGAGGGAAGAAAGAAAAGAAAGAAAGAAAGAAAGAAAAGGAAAGAAGGAGGGAGGGAGGAAGAGGGGAGGAGGAGGAGGAGGAGGAGAAGGGGGCAGATTTTTATGACAGACTTAGTCCTTATCTGCAGCTGTAAATTAGGGTGATACTTCATTGAACCGAATGTGAAGTTTTACATCAAACCCCTAAAGCGTCCTAATTCAACTTTGCAACAGAGACAATTATAATTACTTTCAGGAGGAGCTGCAGACCTGGGTATTATTTTATTTTCCACGATAAAAAAATTAGGCGAATAATTTATTATTTATCAATACATAAATATATGTATATGTAGGCCTATGTAGGAATGAACTGCTGTTTTATTTGTATTTTATTTAATACAATTTATTAAAACTGCTGTAGTTTTAAGTTTATTTTATTTTAGCTGAACACAAACCTGTAATTATCCAACTTAGTCACAGGAATTGACTGTAGTTCCAACACCCTGAAATAAATAAGCCCAACGATAAACGGCATGTGAGAGGTATAATGGGAGGGAAATTATGATTTGAAATTATTATAGAGGGAAGGGGGGGCAGTTTGTGCTGGTGGTTTTAAATCTCTCTTTAACTCCCACCCTCTTATACACACACACACACACACACACTTCCCCCCCTTGACGTTTTTATTGGAGCACAACAGAGAGAATTCAATCTGCCTTATCTCTCCAGGACTCCTTTATAGCGCCAGATCAGAGAAAAAAAGGAGAGGATAATTGTTCTTTATTTTATTTAATTTAACGCGACAGCCAAACGCTTTCAGGTCATTTATATGCTTCATTTAGTGATAAAAGTCAACGAGGAAGAAGGAGGAGGAGGGGGCAACGAGCAAAGCAAGTTTTTTTTTTTTTTTTTTTTTAAGTTATACAACACTTCATATAAAAAGTAAAACAGATGAAACGAAAACAGCATAAAGGAGGAGGAAGATCTTTTTCTCTCTATTTTTTTTTAAATTAAAAGACATTGGTCATTCACACGATTGTCTTTTTATATTACCCTGAAATCATCTGCAGTATGACTGTATGATCATGGAGTTTAATAAGTGGCAGTTGAGACAGAGGTTTTGTATTTAGGAGCTCTAATTTCCTAAATCAAACAGGGAGAATACAAAGTTGCCTGCAGCTGAGCTGATGATGATGATGATGATGATGATGATGAGTGTCATTGTTACTTCTTCTTCTTCTTGTGATGATGATGACGATAGGAAAATGGGAGGGGGGGGGGTGACAATAATATGCAACACACTGTCGCTTATCACAGATTCATTCGTTTTGCTCATGTCAACGCGAGATTTGACACAAACCTGATCTCATTTCGGCACATTAAATACTGTCTCCGAAAGACTGAAAAAAAAACAGAAAGAAAAAAGAAAGACAGAGAAAGAAAGAAACGAAGAAATCATCACTGGCTAAATCCTGGTCTATCTGAAATTGAATCAGGGATACCATTTTGACGGCAGGAAAAGTAAAAATCCGTACAGTTTGTGTTGTTTGAAGACGCGGGGGCTTGAATTTTCTTTTCTTTCTTTCTTTCTTTCTTTTTTTTTTTGGAAGGGGGGGGGGGTGAATTCTTCATTTGAAAGAAATGAAATCGTGAACGAGCTGATAAAGAAAGAAAGAAAAAAATAGATGAGTAGGGAGGTGGGGGTGAGCCGAGAGAAAAGGAATCATGGCACGGCTGTTTAACGCGCTGTGCCAGACGGGGAAGTGATTTACACCGAGACTTTATTCCCCCCGACAGATAGAAAGACAGAGCGTGTCTTTTTTGTTATTTTTGTTTTTAACACAGGCTGTCACACACACACACACACACACACACACACACACATACACACGCACGTGGCACCATATGTGGTCATTTCTCTGGAGTTCATCAGACACAGACGATGAGCATCGCACCATGTAACAAACTGCTGCAGCTTCATTTAACTCTCACTCTGAACTTCTTTTTTAAAGGTTGATTGTAAGAATCAGTTTTAGTTTTTTTGCACGTGGCAGCTTGTCGGACCTCCTATTACACACACACACACACACACACACACACAGTGAGAGAGAGAGCCTGATGCTTGGTGCTGATGCTGACATTTGCATCATATTCATTCACATTACTACCTCGTTTAAAAAATGCATAAATTAAGCAAAAGTTTTACACACTTCTTGAATGTCTCGCTCCCTAATTTCTCCAATATTTAAAGTAACATTGTGAGTCAAATGAAACCTCTAGGCCTCTGTGTCTCTATTGCAGCCAGTATTGATGATAATGTATCTTGCTCCAAAGGCTTTGGTTGAATTAGAGGCCACGTGGGGCTTTCACCTCCGTTGATAATACTGAGCAGAAAAAAACCTTAAATCACTGATTCCAATCTTTTTTATCTAATGACCCCTTAAAGTTAAGCCAAGTCCACGTGTCAATAAGTCATATGCAGTTGTACCAAACAGGGATTTAAAACTCTTAGATGTCAAGGTAGTATTTTCTTCTTTAAGATAAGATAAGATAGAAATTTATTGATCCTGAATGACGATTCTGCTGCCATATAAGCTCCAATTATAATATATAAAATACAAAATACGATACACTGACATCTGGTGAATCTTTGGCTTTATTTTGTGTCTTTTCTTGAAGGTTTTGAAGTCACTGCTCCAAACTAACCAACATATCTTAAATATATCTGTATATATAAATGTATATACTTTCTGATTATGTTGCTCTTCCTCTTCTTTAAATTAAAGTCAGTAATTCACCTCCACAAGCTGCTGATTCAGAGCTGCTAAGTTTTGAGATCACACACACACACAGGCCACTTATCAGACTGCTTGATTTTCTCATGCATATTTATCACTATGCATGTCGTGCTTGCTCAGACACCTTCCATACATTAAAATGTGTGTCATGATTTACAGTACATGTGGGCGTGCGAGGCGTCACACGTCTGCATCCCTGTGTGTGCGTGTGCACGTGCGTTTCATTCCATGCAGGGATTTACTTTTGAGTTATTGTCCTGTGTCTTTGTTGCTCATGAGGCTCTGTGAATTTTTCATGCGGCATAAACTTTCCATACATCAAATCATGTGGATGAATGAGGATGTTTTTTTATGTTGTTGTTTGTTTGTTTTTTTGCTGTCTTTGCTCATGAATACTGCAACCACTCCTGGAATCAAGTTTTATTTTCTCTTGCATTTGTATGTCATTAATTTAGAAAAAAAAAAAAAAAACAACAACTATATATCACAAAATGCTCCGCGTGATTATGTGGTGTTATAAAACCACTTAAGTGAGTCTTTAAAAATAACTGGTTAGTGTTTCGTGATTTTTAGATACAAACAGCAGTTGTGTTTCTCAGCTGCAGACCTGCACATATTCAGTAAAAACTCATTTCCATATTATTACTTGTGAGAGCTAATGACAAAGTGACTTAGGATGTAAATGAAGATATTAATGATCTCTGAGTGCAGTGGAGAGCAGAGAAAGCTGCCAACAGACAAGTTTATGGTCGTTCCAGATATTACAAGCTGATGAGAAGTTTAATTTCACCAACAGTCATTAAACCTTTTACCTACAATTTCATGAATAAAAGTGTTTCCTTTTCTTTTCTTGCAGTTTGGATTTTTCTAAGCTATTCTTGGTGATAACCTGGTCAACGGTATGTTTGATTCATGTTGGTGTGAGTTCATCACACGTAACGTTAACAGTGACTGTGGTTGGAAGTTTACTGAGCTGTCTGTGTGCAGGATGAGCTCATGTGTCTTTAATCACAGTTACTTCTTTAAACTGAACAATATCTACAACGGATCTTGGGAACAACGCACTAAACGAACGTGTTGCACCAGAGAACAATTCCTGTTAAAATGACATAAAACGCGATGGTTTGGTTTGAGTGTTGAATAGAAAGACGAGTATCATCAGATCAGAATTTCACCATAGCAACTGATTAAACACTGAAAAAAACTCCTGACGCTGTAACGATACCGGTTTGTGTTTGACCCCATTGTGCAGTTTTAGTGTTTTTTATTTATTTATTTATTTTTTTTTTATTTCTTTATTGTTGTTTTGCATTTCAAAAATTGTCCCTATATCACTCATGTTGGAGATTTTAAAGCCAATTTTTAGATCAAATTGCTTAAACCTAGTAGACAAAATGAAATAATATAACCTATTAACAGAATCTTTGATTGTTCAGTAAATTAATAAATGATTTTTAGGGCAGAAAATGAAATAGTTTGGCTGGTGGTCACATTCCTGGTTTGGTTTGGGATTGGGGGGGGTCATGACCGCTTTATTTTGAAAATCTCATCTTCAATGGAACGGCAAAAATGAACTCCAAGCATATTTGAGGCTATATATACTGTGTGATATCAAGCTGTCAAACACACACACACACACACACACACACACACACACACGCTACTACCTGGCTGATTCAGAGCCTTCAGCGTCTCAGGGTGAGGGCAGCACTGGCAGTCCGAGCCAATGGAATCCCTCGGTAAAGAGGATGCTAATCGTAGCTTCTTGTGCCTGAGCATGTCTTCCTGGGCCAAATGAGATTAGAGGGAGTGGGATATGGCGAAGCGACGTGCGTGGGGTTCTGGAGGTGAAAGGTAAAGGCACTTATCAGAAGGGTTCCCCTCGGGGTCCTCGACGGCTGACTCAATCAAAACCTTGCACGCACTTCTCACTGGATTAGACTAATCAGAAAGGAGCAGGGGATGTATAGACCACTTATCTGAAAAAAAAACATTGGGCTCTCTTTCCCTTTGAAAAGACCCTACAGAAATGTTTGTTAATTTTATTTATTACAGGATGCTTGTCGATGTGGCAATCTTCCATGGAATCATTAAAAAGGGTCTCTTCCACTCACTGAAGGCACGCAGTGTTTACATGCTGCAAAAGATAGAGGAGCCTTTGATGTTCCAAATTCCCCCCCACCCCTCCCCCCACTTCACTCATTGTCATTATTATTTATATATTTACTTAGATTTTTTTTTCTTAATTTATTTTTCTCCGTTTGTGTTTCTCATGCCACAACAGATCACACTGATGGAAGGTAGTCAACATAACAAAGACCCTGAAAGGTATATGAATATTTATTACGGGGACGACTTCAGAGCCAGACAGGCCGTTAGCAGTGAAAGGAATAGTGAGAAGATAACAGCAATTTTCACACTTATGATTACCTTCAAATTAATCTCCATTTCTTGAAGGGATGTGGGATGGTTGACTGGTCTATCTTTCATTTCTCGATTAAAAAAAAAAGTTATTTTAATGCAAGTTTTTGGCTACTTGTTTGACAAAATAATCCAGAGACAATTGTCCATTTTGAATGTGTGCACGTGTAAAATATAAGGTAAAATACTGTGGAAATTAAAACAGGGAGTGATCGCTTTAAGCGTATCAGCTGAGAGTCTATAGTGTATTAATTAAAGAAGGGAACAACGTAGGGTTTTGGCTAATGTTAGCTAATGTTACCATTAGTGTGTAACAGTGTAACAGTTACTTGTTACTGTTGAACTATATATATATATAAACACACATACACACACAGTATATTGCACCTTGGACATATTGTGTTGCATGTTGTCTCCAGCTACTTCACATAACTGCCTTGAATTGAATACTCTTAAACACAAGAGTATCCATGTCCACACCATCTGTTTGGCTGCTGTGGTGTTAGCATTCAGTAAAGGCCATTCATACTAATAAAAATCATCCATAGTCTGATGATAAACAGGAGCGTGATGGCAATCTTAATTTGTGTTGACCTTCATTCAGAGAAATGTAGAGAAAGAGTGAGAGCCTACTGGCCTTCACTCCAGACACTGAAACTATAGAACTATAGCTTACTAATATGTTGTCAACACGAGCATTAACAGATATCGTCCTTGTCTGTTTTTCTTGGGAAATATGAGCATCAACGTGAAAAACCAATGAGATGCTGGAAGTCTCGACGGAAGCGCTGTGACAGCGAGGCCTTGTAGCTACTCTGACCTGTTCACATGTAGCTTAAACCTGAATAAAAATCCAAACCCAATGCGAGGCTGGTCTGATTAACATCTAATATCTTGTAATCGCTGTTTGTGGACTATGTAGTCAGTGCTGCTCTGCAAAAGCTATGTCGTCTTGTTATAATCTAGAAACTATAGAAACTATAAACGATATCTGATGAATATGCAATAGCACTCACATCATTTCATGTACGTTTCTGTCAGTACAAGGTATCAACCTTGGCCTTTGAAATTACATCTAAATCCTGTAATATATGTAACTAATTTTCATCAGCATGTAAAATCTTGACTGAAAACCTATTATATGTCAAACTCTTGCTACACATAATTCACGTCAGAATTACAATACTATTAAAATTTAGTATGCATCTGTTTTGACTCTGTTACGTGGCTTTGGTTTAATACAGAAAAGCGATTAGAAGCACATGTATACAAAACACATTTTTATATCATGTAGTTGAAAGTACGACCTTTCCATAATGTGAAAGTCACGTATTTATGTTTTTTTTTTTTTTTTTTTTTAAATACTTTTGTGTTACGTTATATAGGCCATGTTATAGTCAAAAAGCCCTTCAGCCTGTTATCACTCACCATTGCCATGCTGCTATACATGCTCTGATTGCGGGTGCTTGTATTTGTCCTTGTCTCTTTATGCTCTAAGTTCCGGTGAATACAAGTTGTCAGAGCCTGACACACCCTGAACTGAGCAGCTACAGTATCTGATGAAACCAAAGGAACGGCCTTGAGAGCCTCGTGGCTGAGTTTTAATAATCGCACTGATTGTTTTAAAAGTCTTAAATACATTCAAATGGATCATGCGTGCCATTTAGATAATTTGCAGGAAACCTTGTACGTGTATGATATGTTGATCTTGTGGTTCACTGTATTGATTTACCTTGGCTCGGGAGCAAGTTAGCTCACTCTCTATTCAAGCAATAGCAACAAAATGATGGGCACTGTACAACACTGTTATCACCACAAAGCAGTACAGTGTTGATTATGCCAACTAATTATGCCAAGCAAATACTTGAGGAAGTGCAGAGCAGCAGATGAATAAGATATCAGCCTTGTAAGAGACTTGATTTTCCGTATTGTTGAATAATGTAAGAAATCAGGTGCCTCCCAGTACCTGACATGATAGTGAGCTTCATATCACAACCTGTCGTGTCAAATATGAATACATGCAATTGGTGCTTGCACTGTATTTTACTGACAAATACAGGGATGACAAATAATTACCTTTGCAGCACATGTCAGTGTACAACCACTGTCCCTCACATCTAATTTATTATAGTCTGGTGAGATGTGCTGAAGCGGTATCGTGCCTTTACTTATAATGTTATATAACCAAAATGATGAGGAACAAGTAATAAACAATTTTATTATTCCTGAAAAATGTCAGTAACAATCATATAAACACGAGTGGATGCAAAAGCCAACACCACCAAAGTTACATACAAAATATACTTACCTGTCACCGTGACAGCATTTTCTAGTAATCTGGACTGCAAAAAGTAGTTTCCCCCAAAATGGTCATTATACCCTCACTACTCCTTTCTATGATTTCTGACATCAGTTTGGAGTGGCCCTCAAAAAAGGGTTTCAAGAGACAGAGATAAAAGAAGCAGCGCAGACTGTGGAGCCCCACGTGTAATCAGAGCATAAACTGAGAGCAGGATGGAAACCAGCGAGAAACACCAGAGCCCATTAGTGTAACCAGCTTCCTTCTTTCTTCTCTGTGTTGTTTAGTGGTGAATCGCATCGGGGTTAATTTAGCTTTAGTTTTCATCTTCTAATGAGGAAGTCACTCAAATAAATCACATGTATGTCCTCCATCTTGCGTGGAGTTTTTCTGTTAAATTTAATCGTTAAAAAAATCAAATCAGTCAGAAACAGTCCACCAACAAGCACCAAGTCTGAATCATTAGGGGAAGCGGGGAAGTTTTTTTCACAACCTAGAATGTAGCTGTATGCAGTTTGTTATTGCACAGTATTTGCCAACAATCATAACTTCTCCTATAAAGACATGTCATGGTGTCACAAACGTGTTTTAGCATGTTAGCAGCCTTAACTCATTGGTGTTGACAGCAGGGGTTACATATGTGGAGCAATACTTTAATAAAACATATATTCTTACAATTGCACACTCAAATCCACCAATATTGATGAGTTTATTTAATGAAAAGGTCATTCTATCACCATGTGACGAGCGTTAAGACTGAGGTGTTTGAGCTGTGAAACTCACAGTGATTCAAACTTTCATGTGTTGGGGATGAGCACCTGAGTGGGCGACTGTGAGAATGTAATGAGTGAAAAAATAATTAAGCATTAAGTTGAGGCTGAAACTTCTCGAGCAAAATCTTCTGATTTCAAAGCCAGGTCAGGTATATGCAAAAATACCAAGCAACATCAAGTGAGTGTTTTTGATGTACTGAGAATATTAAGCTGAAGTTTACTCTCATACGTGTTTAATGTACAGTAAAGAACCACTGTAATTAGACAACACTGGCTCAATGTTGGTGACTCTTGAAGAGGTTGCAGTGGCAACAGCGCCACACGATCACGAGGTATTATACAGGCCTCTTTTGTCTCTCTGGAAAATGTCAAGGCGTAATTGATATTTCTCACTGGGCCCTTTATCTTTGTGCCATGTTTCAGGTTCTGTGATCTGGGTTCATGCTGACCTTTAGCAGTGCACTCTTTTCTCTGGCTCTTTTTTTTTTTTGGGCCTCACTGAAAATAGCTCAATAGGATTTCAATGGGGTGTCTTTCATTTGAGACAATCTTCTCTTCCTCTTCCTACCCACAGCCTCTTTGACGGTGGCTATTTATTTTGAGATCCAACTTTCCAGCATGTTGTTTGATCTGAGATTTGCTCTGGGCGCTTTGTCCACTGAGGTGTGAAAAATCATCCTGTTCCTTAGTAGTGACAGAGATGTGCTGCCACCGCCACCACCGCCGCCGCCACTGTCCTTGGCTGCACTAACTCATCAGGTAACTGTGTCTGAATTAGTATTATCACACAACACAAAGCTGAAATTGGATTAAATTAAGTTTTGTGTATTTAATAATGGAACAGCCCTGACACTTTGAAAAAGTAAAAGGTACAAAACATGCGAACAACAATTTGTCTCAGACACAGTCCAGAATGATGTTAACTCATTCTTGAAGTCTATTATTTCTCACTTCATTGTTTGTGGTAATGATTTGGTCTGACACTATCCCTGCTGTATTAACCTTGATAATTCTTCCTAATTAGTCTCTTTCTCTGCTTTTATAACCACCTGACCAAGGACTGGAAACTTAAACTACATTTCTTCCATGTGCCAAACACCTCCATTGTTCACTGGGTTAATAGAGTTACACAGAAAATCACTGGCCTTCATGAGCCCAGTAATATCACACTTTGCTTCACTGCTGCATTTTTCAGGTTTTACAAAAACTTGGATAAACAACACAATTACCCCTCCACAACAAATCGGTGGTTTAACATTGGTTTCAATTGCCTCTCACTGCCCACTTGCCCACTGTACTGTCTGTTCACTCTTTATCATGTGTTAGGAGTTGTGACAGATCCATGCGAGCAGGATGAGTCTACTGCACTGATCACACTTACCCACTGAATTTATCGCCTGAAAACCAGACCATGGTGAGCCGTCAAAACAATTTTCAAATAAAAAACCAATGTTTAACACAGATACAGCTGCTCACTCAAACCAGATATGACAGCATGGTTGTGATCGTCGCCCACCAGAACTCCTACGTGGAAACAGGAGTCACTGATGCCGTAGGAGGAGTAACCCCTGTTTCCATACAGAGAGTCTTTGTGGACATTGTGGAGGACATTGACAATAAATTGGACTGGTCTTTGAACACTGAATTCATCTACAGAAAAGACCAAAGCTGTCTGTATTTTCTGAGGAGGCTGAGGTCTTCTGTGGTTGCCAGTACAGAGGAGCAGCAGGTTAAAGCTGTCAGCTGCCAACAGGCTCAACAAACATGAACACAAGACAAGAAGATGTTGTGGGAGATGAGCTGAACTCTCTGACAGTGAGGTCAGAAAGAGCAATGCCTATAGGCTACACACTGTCTCAGACAATGACTCCCACCCCTTCATAACACACTGTTAACATACTGTTAAACACATTCATTACATTCAGTAACAGGCTTCTTCCACTGAGATAAACCATAGAGTGTCAGGTGATGTGAAGACTACCTGTGGTCATTGTACTTCACTACTCCTCCGTCAAGTCAATAGACTGAAACTGGACTTATCTCACTTTGTCAGAACATTTACACCATCATTTATTGTAATTAATCTTCAGCAGCTTCACTGTAAATATCGAGAGCAATAATTACTGTGTGATGATGATAATTAAACTACTTAACTACTGTATAATTATAACTGATAATTCTGTATATATTTCCATTCTTGGTCCTGCTAAGTAGATGGCAACTGTTGTGTTTTACCATTTTGAGTGACATCATCATCATGCACTACATGTGCATTTGAAATAAGCAGTATGACACGTGGTGATGTCTACCCTGCAGCTCGTACGCTTCTTCAAAAAGCTTCATCAAAAAGCTTCATCAAATTCAACCATGCGATCAGTAGCTGTTAAAACTCTGCATCAGACATCTTGAGTTGTACACTATATATAACCTGTGGGTGGAGCAGAAGGCCTGAGGATCTTTGTAAGTCGTCAGGAAGTTGTCAGGAAGTTGTTGTGAACAGTCAAGTTTAACTGATGCTTATCTCTAACTGCACCTTCATTCTTGTCTGTACTCATCCCAAACACGTCTCTAGGACTTGGTTGAAGAAATACAGCAAAGTAATTGACAGGTAACCACAAAATGAACCAAGTATGAGACAAATGAGATATGTGTTGTACAAGAACAACATTGCCTAATAGGTATTAGCTAACCCCTGCTGCCTTTCAGAGGTAGCGTGGCCGAGCGGTCTAAGGCGCTGGATTAAGGCTCCAGTCTCTTCGGAGGCGTGGGTTCGAATCCCACCGCTGCCATGGTTTTATCACAAGTAGTGACTAACACAAACAATAAAAAGAGTGTTTCAGACTGCATCCATGAAATCCAAGTTACTTGTAATGCCTACAGAGTGTCTTCTCAAACTGTTCATCCATGGGGTTTTTTTTATGCTCCTTCAAAGAACATCATTTGGTATCACCATTCCTGCACTCGAGGCAGTTTCACTCCTGACTGTTGGATCTATTTTAATGAATGAATGACTCATCTCTTCTAATAATTTCCTCCCTCTTAACTCCTTTAAAACCCAAACATCCCTAACTAGATCTTGAGCTCCTTGCACTTTGCTACAGCTAGTTGTCTCCAGTCTTCATGCTAAGCTAAGCTAACCAGCTGGTAGCTCAAGTTTTATATTCAAATAAATCTGTTTTCCAAAATATGTGACAAAATCACAAACTGGATTACAGCATCTTATACTGAACACATAATGTCTCATGTAAAAAAAGAAAAAAAAAAAACAAAAACAAAAAGAAAACGTATTATTTAGTCTTGTGTTTTAGCTGAATCTTAAACTTTGTTTCTATCATGTGTTTCATTCAGCTGTTGTTTTGTGGTGGACCACAGAATGTGTTTTATACCAGAGTGTATTTGTCTACAATAACATATTAGTCTATTATAAGACTCAGCTCCTCTCCCTGGCTGATTACCCAGCCACTGAACACTTCTCCTTGACTAGTCGCAGCTCTCTTCCACTTTCTTCCAAACATGGTTGTAAGTTACTTGACGCCTTCCAGTCCTTGCGTGTGTGGAGCTTGTACCACTGGCTAACGGCCATCTCTTCCAGTTCAGCATTTCTTTGGCACTGGTGACCTTTAGCTTTAGAAATTTAAAATTCAGGCATCTGATGCGATGAGCCTCGGCTTGCTCTTTTTGTCTGTGGGGAACAAAGTCTACAGAGGCAGTGGCTGATCGAAGTCAATGATATGATCAAGATTAAGATGTGGTGCTCTGTATTCAAATCTATCTATCATATAAACTAATGTGCTGCTTTTAGACACAAAGAGCTGCTGGATACCAACATGTTTTGCTCTTAGACCTTGGGTATTTTGTATCAAATATTTATATATTTTATGTATTTTTCTCAGATGTTAAATGGAGTTTCCTTGGGAATGAAAGGCCACAATGGGATTATGTGACGCAGTGGAACTCAACTCAATGCAAGATAAATCTACAGTAAGAAGTGGTGAGATGCTTAAAGGGATATAAAGGTTGGAAAATGACATTTCTGCACCAGCACGTGTTCCACTGTTGGTTTTTTACTGGTTGATTTTATTTTTCACTAAAATTGAATCTTTGTTAAAATCAGTGTTTGGTCAAACTGGTCATAGTTGGTAAATGACAATGCAGGAGTCAAATTGACCTTAGGGCCCCATCTACTGTATGTTTCAGAATGACTGTATATCATGTGTATCATTTCGAAATAAAAGGTGTATACACAGCTGGCCAATTAGTATTAGGGGTTAGTCAGTCTGCACTCATTTTATGTCTTTTATTTTGTCTGTAAAATGGATAAGATCCAAAAATGGACAATGAATCAATGAATGACTGACTATGATGATGAAGATCATAATGTGACAAAATCATAATGTGACTGAAAGCTACAGAGCACAAGAAGTTGTTCTTTTCGACTTTTAAAATGCAAAATTGAACATCTGTAATGCAGAAATGGCAAGTGAGATTGTTTTTGCTAATTGTATTCTTGTTGTTGAACAATGTTGGCAGGTTATGGAAAGTCTTCTCTTATTTTGCATTAACGTACTGACTCGTTGTACTATTATACCGTTGTTCCAAATGCTGTGCCTCTATTGAGTTGATTTATTTTTTCAAATGTGTTCAACTTTGTTAATGTGCAGATGTTTGTTTTCAAGGCCAATGTAGACTGTGCAGTTGAAGTTGTGTAATTTGTTTGTATATTGATTCTCCAGTAGCAAATAAACTGAAATATCAGCTGGATGAAATTAGATTCAGCTGAGAAACAGTGACAGATTCTTGTTCTGAGGCATGTGCAACTGTTGTCATTTCCACAAGGACTCATTGTGTAGTTGAATTTGTAATCCTTTTTGAAATGCAAAAATATGCTTTATATATGATATGGTTGAATGCATCCAATTATGGCCTTTAATTTTTAAATGATTTGCTGCTGAAACACATTCCAGGCAAGTGTTCCTCACTAAAATACTTGTATTCTTTAATCTTGTGCAGAGTACAGAGTGTAGGGGAAAACCACACAGACTGAAATAGGCTTTCATAACTTAAGTGAAAATCACCCAACCTCACACAAGTGTTGGGCTGATGGCCTTGCAGTAGTGTGTCATTAGCATTCATTATAGTCCTATAAGCCAGAGTAATTACAGGCCCAAGTGCAGGGAGGAATAGCAGTTTACACTGCTAGTAATTTGATTTGCATCTACGCTAATAACTTCTTTTGTGTGTGTTTATGTGCCGTGTCAGAACACAAGTGCCATTTGGCTGCAGGCTGTATGAGGCAAAAAAAAAGCCTTTTAAATTCTAAGATTGAGTTGCCTTTGCTTTCAGCACTCGAAGCTCTCAATCTGCTAAAGCGTTCAGATTAGCGTGATCACAGAACAAGTGATACTGCATTTTTTCTGAAAATGGTTTTGATGGGTTTTGAAGGGAATGTGGGGCAGCGAAAGAACGGAAAAAATCAGACAGGCGGCTTAAAGTTTCTCTGTGCAGTTTTTCTTTACAACCTTGCAAAACATGTCTGCGTGTGTGTGCGTGCGTGTGTGTGTGTGTGGTGCGCCACAGAAATCATATCATTATTGTAATTATTCCTCACAAAAGCGATCATAACTCCTTCCTTTATGAAGCTTTTCAAGGCCATTAAAGAGGACGCCCATGTTGCCACAAGTTGCAGAGCTTGTATCCTGTTCTGCAAGCGCACCGGTGGGCCCTGAGGGAACTAATACCTGTGCTGTCTCGGCAGTGTCTTGAAAAGAGCCAGGCTCCCTCTTCTGATGACTGACTGAGAATAGAAACGCATTCCCCAAAGCTGATGAGGTCACAGGGTTAAGACTATGCTTTTGTTGCGGCACAATGACATCCTATTTACCTGGCAGGGTCCCGCTTTCTTCTCCATGCAACTGTGACCTCGGTGTGAAAACCAGACCTTTGTCTCGTTGACAAATAGAGGCTCAACGTTCAGATTCGCTTGGTTACACCTCAGTGGCCCTTAGCTGTGAGGCCTGCGGGCTCCTTATGTGGACACAATGTCAGCATTCTGCTGGTGATTTTTCAGCAACAACTTTGCTTTGGGATCTGGATATTTAATCAGATTTTAGCAGTTTATCTTGAGAAATCTTGAAAAAAATTACTCTATTGTATGAATACTGTGTCCAGCCCAATAATACTGATGATATAGCTGCTCATTATTTTTGTATTAATAATAGACCAGTTTACTAAGTGTAATTCAAAAAGTGGTACTAATGCTGATAGGCCCACAGAAAACAATCACTTTGTGCAGCTCTCATTTGTTTTTTAGTATCCTTTAACACATTGTTTTTGTTTTACACCTTTAATCTTTCACTCTTCCTGTTCTTATCAAACAGCTGTTTTTTTAAGCAGCTGTTTTTTTGGGGGCATTTATTGCCTTTACTCAGAGACAGTGTAGAGAGACAGAAAACAGGGAGGAGAGCTGGGGAAGGACACACAGGAAAGGTCGACTCAGTCGGGACTCAAACCGGCGAACAACTACACGGCATATATGCCAATGGGATGCGTCTTAGCCACTCAGACATCCAGGCGCCCCCAAACACCATCTGCCGAACAGCAAATGTTAGCCACCAGCTCATGAACACTATGCAGGGATATTTTGCACTGTCATTGCACCCACTTTGTCACTTTCACAGCAGTTAATGTTGAATAATTCCAAGACCGACATCATTATTTTCTGCATCCCCAAATGAATTCTTTCATAAAGCATTTAGATTCTCAGTCTCTTGATTAAAAGTTGTAGAAATACTTGTGTTATATTGGTTTGTTTACCAGCTGGTAGTGATAAAATCTTCTGGCATTGACCCAACTGATTTTTTTTTTTTTTATTAAGAGGAAGCTGTGGGTGCTAGTGCAGATGCCAGTAAGGCAGCGTACGTCTTAACTTGTTAAATGGGGCGATGCCATGATCATCAATTCAGCCACCCACTTTGCTTTTATGCTCCGCTAATGTATCCCTGTCAAGGAGAGAAGTTAATACCGAGTGGAAAGACAGCCACTTACTGTTGAGGTAAAGCCTTTCGCTCACCACCAGGGAACTTTAAGGTTTTGGCACCTTTTAAAGAAAACAACAAAGATGGCCGCCTCTTAATTTCTGCTGGTTTTTGACCGTTTATCTTCATACAATTTGTTTAACAAGTGTAAACCCCCAGCTTTGACTCTGGATGGTCATCTGAGGACGTCAGTTATAAAAGCCACCTAATAGCTAGCCCCCAGAGCCCTTCCTCTTGCGTTTACTCGCCCTCCTAATCTGCCGCTAATGGTTAGCATTGGAGGCCCAGAGGCTGTTGGTGTGTGGAAATCCCTGCTGGAGTGGGAGTGTCGCGCTTGAGGAAGTGCTCAGCGAAGCGCGCCAGAGACGGGCACGGGACCCTCATGCTGTGTGCACCAAAACGCTCAAGGTGACCCAGCAACACAAATTCACCAACCACACACACACTCACACACACAAAGGACACACTTTGATTGTGATCAGCTGGAAAAAGTTGTACTGTGAAAGAGGGATCTTCCTCTCTGAAAATGTTCCATATCTGTTCACATTGTTGAAGGTGAATTTCATTTGTGGCGTCCTCCTGCTCGTTGAAGTAATGACTTCCTGTGTATTCTGAAATGAGGGAATCTGAGACAAGAATCAACTTTAAGTGAGACCTGACTATGAGACAGAAAGAGAACCCAGACGCCAACAGAGACAAAAGAAAGAAAACTGAAAAGAAAACTGCAAAATGCTCCAGGCATTTAGGGCAGTTGTAGAGAAGTGGAGGCAGAGATGTGACGCTGTGTGATAGAACATAAACTGTTAATTAAATGTTTCAGGGTTGCAGCCGTGTAATTTCCTTCATCGGCTGATAAGGGACTTAAAGGGTTTGTTCTCACCGTCTTCCTTGCAGTGTTTTGGCCTCAGCTTTGTTAGCCTCTGATGGATGACTTTATGTCATTATTTCACAGGCCAACTTTTCATACAGAATTATTGTCAAGCTCAAACACATTGCGAGCGAGGAAACCTTGTTGTTGCACTTCATTGTTTTAGCCTCGGGGCCCAAGGTCACGTTTAGATGCCATTTGTTAGCGTCGGGGTAAGTGTTGAAGGTCTGAACTTTGACCCTGCTTATGTCTGAGCGGGATGCTGGTGTCAGCGAGGAACAATGGCGGGGTGACAGGACAAACTGATATGGTGTGGTCTAGGCTGTCGCCACAGGCCTTTAGTGTAACCTTTGGCCATCGGTGCTGTCAACACAGTAAAGGACGAAACCTGAAGCTTTTTTTTTAGGTCAACCCTCCTTCTTGAAGATGAAAATTCTTTATTTAATCTTGCATTACTTCCCTCCATAATAAACTCTGCTACATAAAGAAATATGCCAGTTTTAGAAATTTGTAAATGTGCATTTGCAAGAGGGAGGAAGAGTCGATTTGCACGGCATCAACTTATGCAGCTTAACTTCGACGTGTGTGTGTACTCACTCACAAAAAAAAAAAAAAAAAAAAAAAAAAAAAATACCAATTTGGGATTTTATTCTTCTAGCGCAAAGTATGTTTCACACTGTCCCTCTGGTGAGAAATGAGTGTCAGAATGGGGCAAAAAGAGAGGTGCTAATCTCAATGAAGAGAAGGGTAAAAAGAAGATTGATATTAATATCAAATCAGGACATGTGTGGGAGAGGCAGCGTAGCGCGAAATGCTCAATCTAAACCACAGGGACGTCTGTCGAGGAAGCACTAAATGTGGACTGACCTCCTTAACCCATCCACCAAGATCCCTTTTGCTGTAATAAATAATAGAGGATTGGTTGGGTCAAGCAAAGCACCAGTGGGTGCCCTCTCCTTCCATACGAAGGGTCCGTTCTCCGATCACCCCTGAAGACACAATACACAATGTGTCCCAGAAGCCTCAATCAATTATTGATGCTTGATGAGAGAGAAGCCAAGACAATCTCTTAACTTCTAACTTCCTGGTGATATGAAAGTGAGATTGAATGGTCCTGGAGTACACGGCACAACCTCCAGGTTAATTGTGGTTAAGCATCATTTGTGTGCACGCGGCGTGATTGCTGCCCAGCACAGCTGAGATGAGACTGACCCCGAAATGGGTGCTTTGAAATTGGTTCTGCGTACAGATTTTGTCTGGGGTCCTATTAAATTGTGAATTTATTTGAGCTCAGTCTAGGAAGTGTGCATGGTGGTGCTAAAATACTAACGCTTGCTTGCTTGCAAGTTTCAGTTTCCTTTTTTTTCCCTCTCTCTCTCTTTCTCTCCAGTCACTGCGTTCACCACTTCGTCCCAGAAACCAGTTGCTGCCTGATACAGAGGCTGAACAAATATGTACAGATCAAAAACAACTCCCATGTAGTCTCACATTTCAGCCTAAATGCATGTAGTGTCCTAAACAGAGATTATCTGGGCAGCTGATCTTGATTGTCTTCCCCTTCTCGCTCCCAGGTGGCAGAGCTAGGGCCACATGTTTGCACAGGCACAGCAGCAGTCCCTTGGGGGCAACGCCACTGCATCTAAAACCCTCTGATGCTTCTGATCGCACATCGCTCTGTTCGTGTGTGTGTGTGTGTGTGTGTGTGTGTGTGTGTGTGTTTATCTGTCTGCTCGTATGACACGCGGACACATCGGCACGGCAAAGGTACAGTTGATAGACTATATCACACCCTATTATGCCACAAAGAGATTGAGATAGCACCAGGTTTGTATGATGCTAATCTCCGTTGCAGAAACACAGTTTTACCTGAAACTTACCAGATAATCAAACAGGAGACTTCTTAATCTTTGTGTTAGATATAATATTATGATGAAGTAAAGAACAATAAAATTGCATTAGTGGCTTTGTGCTGTGAAAGCTGACTGATTTGCCATCACCTGGATCCATGACAGTTGTTTATTGATGCCTTGGGGCCAGACGACAAAATGATGAATAGAGAGGAAGTAATCAGAGGCACTCTGAGATGCTCCACAGATACGCTGCCTCCACAGGGTCTGCTACTGTGCCATACAACAATTAAACTGCCGGATCATTTTATTAATAATATTATTCTCATATTATTAAAATGGATCCATATTGAACTATATTTTGTCTTCTAAGATAATCAAAATAATAATAATAATAATAATAAAAAGACCGGTTCATTTCCACTCATCAAAGTGCTGTTGTGCAATTTCCCTCCATCTATATGAGGCCTCACACACTTGTGGTTTATGTGGGGGTTTTGATGCCCAAGGTTAAACACATTATGCAGGCGTTCAAGCCAGCAGTTTGCTTAGCTTTACACAATTAAAGAGAATTAAACTGTGTTTTCTCCCAAACATAATTACAGGGCTATGAAATGAGTCATAGCGAAGTGGTGGAAACTCAACAATGGTGGAGGAAAAACTTGTTCATCCAATTGTGACTGCCAGAACATTGCCCCGTGGAGACAGGAGGGAAACAAACACACCCGCACACATACACACACAGGAAAAAATAAATAAATCCAAATTCATCTCCTTATTCTTCCATTCTTATATTTGAATACAGATGTATTTCCTCCTGTGTCAGTCACTCTTTTAAAAATGCTCATCTTGACTTTTTTTATACAGTGAAGCTGTGTTTACTGTTTAGGACTTCTGCTGAACACCAAAGATTTTTACTTCTTATTGTGACAAATTTGCCAGTGACATGCTAAACTTTTTTCCCTTCACCACCAACCCCCTCAACAACTCCTTCTTTTTCTTGGGTAAATAGCAACACAAGGACACAAAGTGTTGAGGAGTGTAAGGAGGAGGGAGGAGGGGTAACAGCGAGAGGTGGCTCGCCCTGTGGGAGGATTTGCCCATGAATTTTTTTTTTTTTGCAATCATGAATGAATCAAATAGATAATAAAGTGTTTAAGAATCAGTGAACCCTATGGAGCACGTTCTCTTCTCATGTTATCTGATGTAACTATCGCTTGTCTTTTCTTTATCAGCTTACAGTAAGGGATGCCACACAACAACAACAGCAGCACCAGCAGCTGAAGCAGTTACTGTAGAAATGTGTGAGGGGAGAAAATGCTTGGCTGCAGTGCCCTCTTGTGGCAGCCGGTGTTACTTGTGTTGTTGAAACTTTTGGGAGAAGTCTTCAAAGAGAAGAAGCTTGTCCAAGAACTGTCATGAAGTCGTGACATTGTGTTCAGCCAGACTTATTTAAAAAGAAAAAAGTAATTATCTCTGCTTTTGTGCTCTGCTAAGACACAGACACATTTTTAAAGAGTATATTTTTGATAATCTCTTTGGAGTACAGTTCACCACAGTACTAACATAGGCAGAACTACAAAAGACAAAAGTGTTCTGGTCAAGTTTAAAGTCTTAAAGTCGCCAAATCCCTCTGCCATGTTTGGATTCTTTTGTCCACCGCTTGCCCAAATGAGCCTGTCCCTCTGCTATGGGGATGAGAGGACAGGAGATAGGATTATGCGATGACTTGTGTTTGCAGATGATGAACAAGCCCTCGTTAGTGAGCACTTTAATGTGGGGACAGATAGCGCGCTCATTAGCTCTAGTAATGACCACTTCACAGTGTACTGCTGCTCTAATTGCATGTTTTGTTCTCTCAGAGGCTTCAGCGCCGCAGAGTGGAAGACGTCTCTCTCCTTCCCTTTCCAAGAAGCGAGGGCCATCGCTCTCTAACTTACTGTCTTTTCTCTTCCGCCGCCTCGGCCATCTATCACAGCATGAGGACGCAGCATATTTGTGGTCACAGTTGCATCTGAATGAGGCATGGCAGATTAGACTCTCCAAAAAAAATAAATATATAAACGTATAAACTCATGTCTAAATGGACCAGATGAGACTGGATGAAAACCCGGGTATTGTCCCTGTAGCTAGGGTAACAGAGGATCCAACTCAATTGTACCTCGGTCAATTAATTCAGTTATGCAGCAGTAATCATTTTTGAAGATACTGAACGATACGATGAAGCACTAAGCAATATGAAAAACTGAAGATCTCACCTTTTGATGCAGAAAAAATATGAGTGGATTCCAGCATCAAAAGCTCTAATCATATCATATTTTCTCAACATAAAAGGCTCTCTCTCCTTTCCCCATTTTATTTCCTCCGCTGTAGTGATATGTCGTGTCGGTCGTTATATTATGCACAAGTGCTGTCTTTTTTATTGTGAATTCCAGATCGGGTGGGACATTTGATATGGAAGCTCAGAGGGTTCTGATGCCCTTCTATTTTCCTTGATTTCGTTACCAGTGGGACATTTTTGCCTCCATATTCTTTCATGTCCCTCCCTTCTCTGAAAGTAAGTTGTTTATTCTCCATGATGACTATCTCCGGCTCAAAAAATATCTTCTGAAAAGACTTCTGAGCAAATCTGTCCAGGCTTGGTCCCTTTTTAAATCTAAGGCTTGGGTAGAAGCCTACAATGGCTTAGACTCCTCGGAGGAGGCAGCTTTCTTTTACTCTCTTTCTCCATTCCCAGTCATCTTTGTGATACTTGTGAACACATGGCTTTATGACAAGGAGCTAACTTAAATCAATTTAAAACAGCTTTTGAAATGCCTTTTGATATGCCATTGTGTTTACTTGAAAAAGAATGAAAAGAAAATCTGAATTGTAACATCTGTCATATTGGGCGCCCCCCCTTCCCTTCTCCCGTGCAGTTTTCGTCACACGCACAATGAAGTATTGATCGATTCAAGTCCATTTAGGTTTTGAAATAAATATAAAAAAAGGGAGAAGAATAAAAAAAAAACGTATAATCTATCGGGGCTAGAAAGCAGAAAAAAGCAGGGAGAAAGAATCGGAGAGGCCTGCAGGCAAACAAACGCATTAAAGACATCCAGAGCACAGAGGCAGCCAAGCTATGCTAAGCCAGCAGGATGATTCATTTAAGCACATCTCTCGTCTCTGTAAGCGCCACAGTCATTGTTGCTCAGCTGTGTACTCTGCAGTGAACAGCGGCTTTAAGTGGAAAGGAACTGCGGTGGTCATTCTTTGGAACAACAGTAAAAACTATCAAAGTTTGCGGAATAAAGAGCTGCTCGCTCAGTTCATCTACTTACTGTACTTCAGACCTAGGCTTGAGTGCTTTTGCTCCCCAAGAGGATCAAGTGCCACTTGAAATCATAGGAGGTACTGACCATGAAAAAGACCTCAGCCTCATATTCCACATTATATCTCGCAGACCATCAGCCGGGCGCACAATGCGACTCAAGACCCTTCAAGTGACATCTTAGTACGAACAGAACGGGAGAATTGTGCTGAAATACCTCTTTGCAGAAGCCAACCTGAGCTACAAGCAAATCCTTTTAATCCAGTACAGTATACTTAAGGACTGACCACTGGTAAACCCCAGAGAAGAGAGAAGTATTAATAAGCTGTCACAAGGCTTACTCATTCTATGATTTCCACAGACACTTAACTGCCATGGTGAGAGGCAGGGGAGGGCTCGGGGATGAGCGCTCACCCCTGATCTTTACCCCTCTTAAAGCAGTAGGGAAAATGGAGGCAGGCAGGGGATTATGGAGTGCAGTAATTGTGGAGAGGTGTTGGAGTCAGGATGCTGCGTTTCTGCTGGATTAAGACAAGAAGACAGGCTAATCTTGGATTGGGAGAGGAGACACAAGGGTCGGAGTTGTTCTGGAGCCCTGAGGCCGTTTGGAAAGCTTAAGTGGCAAAAAAAAAAAAAAAAAAAAAAATGGGACTGCTTATCCATACCTCTGTTGTGCTGCGAGACGGCCCTCTTCAAAATCATGCAACGCTACCATCTCTTAGCATATTAAACTTGTCCATATGTCGTCGTTTAGTATGATAGAAGCAGACTGGAGCTGAAGTCTAATTTTCTTCCCTCTAATGTCGCTAATGCAAAAGGAAGGATGTGATTTTGGTGAATGGTCACTTTTTTTTTTTTTTTTTCCCTGCGTTTTTATGCAGTTGCTGCTGACATTCAGCAGCCCTTGATGCTTATTAGCAATAATAATCGTGATGGAAAACGCTGGCAAATTGCATTTTTCCCCCTCCCGACTTTATTTCCCCCTTCTTCGCCTTCCTTCTCGATGCCTTTGTGCCGCCACAGTCCCCGGTGCTTCCTCACTCCAGTTTGTTGTTGTGCTTCCATTGTCTCCCTGAGGGGAGGTGACCCCGTGTCTGTTGGTTGTATCAGCAGCCCTGCATTGTACTCAGGGGGGGATTTAGACTCTCAAAGCATCTTCCCGCTGCAGCTTTCCCAGCAAACACCCAAAGTGGTATCTCGCCTTTTCTCTCGCTCAGACATTAATCTTGCTCTACCCTTCTACATCAAAAATGCTTGTATTGTCAGGGAGCACTAATGTTTGCCTCCTATTCACTATATATACACATATATGTATTTTTGTGTCTGAGGGAATCAGTTGAATGCATTGTTCCCAAATCATTGTAATATCTATTTAGAGTGGCAACAGCACTGGCTGCCGATGCTCAGTATTCATGGAGCATAAACCAGCCTTAAGACTTAGAAAAGCTGAAAGGGCTTATCCCTATATTCTTAAACTCCCCTCTTTTATGTTGGTCTTAGGCATTAAGGATAGGATTGTGAATAGCAATTGTTCAACTGCTGCACTGAGAGTGAGTGTGTATACGTGGGTGGGGGTGTTTTATTCCCTGGCAAAATCCTTTCCCTTTCTCCCATTTTTTTCAACTGTAAATATTAACTGTGTTCTTAACTCTTAACGGTGTATGGGACAGAGTAATGTGCTTTTAAGGATATATTATGTGAAAGATTTTCCACCGCATACACTGCTGCTTGAAATAAGAAAAGGCTATTTTATGGAGCCTGAAAACAAATTTGCTACGGCAGAAGAAAAAGAAGAGGGAGAAGAAGAAAGAAGAAAAAAATAGATAGAAGTTTTCAGTATCAAGTCGTCAGCAAACAATGACAGAGAGATCTCAAGGGGGCCGGGCCAATCTTTCAAAAAAAAGATTGCATCCCGTTTTATTTATTCATTTTTTTTTTCTTTTTTGTTCCCGTCGCTATGTTTCAAATCCGTGCTCGTCCTTTCTTCAGAAAGTGTGTAGTGCTAATGCATTTCAAAAGCCCATTTTCAAGGCACAATAAAAATATTGCCATAGAAGTTTAGTGGTTCCGCTGAAGAAAGTGGCTCAGTCATTGAGAGCTGTACTCCATTGTGCCGCAGCCTAAGACATTCTCACTGAAAAGTCACCGTCATTTTTCAGTTTTCATAGCTGCAGCTGGAGTTAAAAGGTTGTTGAAAAAGCTTACATATTTCTGTGCTGACTTATAACCTGTTATAATAATTACTGCTGTGAATCTGATTGTGTGTGTGCGGTGTGGTGAGGTGGTCGGGGGGGTTCTAGTTAGATTTTGGCTTGTTTTGTCAAGAATCTTACTGTAACTTGATTTATTCTGTCATAGAATACACATATATTTTGTTAAGGTGTAGCAGCAGCAAAGAGAAAACCATTACATGTACTGTAAAGTGCAGTCAACTGTGTATAATCAAAACAGAGAGTGGCACTTAGGGGATTGTGACAGCTGCAGCCACTCCTGCTGATATCAAATAAGACCCTCTCAAACCTTAAGGATGAGTTAGCATGAAACAAATTGCTCCTAATTGTCAGGAGGATAAATTGTGACTGTGAGCGTTTGTAATTCTGTCAGCTACCATTCACCCTCCCATCTCCATTCATCTGGGCCCAAGCGCTTTAATTGACAGGGTCTGGGCTGGCTGAGTGAATTGGTAATAGAAATAAGGACCCAGTGTGGATATTTTAATCAGCAGTGACTTCTGTACCGGGGCAGAAATGAGCCAGCTCACCACGGAGCGGCGGGCCATCCATCTCCAGAGCCTCAGGTGGAGATGGAAGAGTGGCTTCTCCATTGGATGTGACAGTCACTCAGGGGGCTAATGGCTCAGCACTCACTGCTGATGGTTATTGGGATTTATGCTCCCTATCAAATACAATAAAGTTACCTCTCTGAATCAGCACCAGCAGAGAGATGGTCACCACAGGAAACAAGAGCTTACTGTTACGCTGTTGTCAGCCAGTGGTGGAATGTGCACAAGTACATACACATTTAAAGAATATTTGCTTTATGTAGCTGTTGACATTGTCTATTTTGTCTGTTGTTACATCATTTTTATTTAACATTTACAGTTACTGACTTAACATGTGTTAGAAAATACCAATTTACATTGTAATTAGAAATTATTATTTACCTCAGATTCATCAGATAAAATTATTCATATACATTCAAGCCTTGGTAACAATTCAAACAACAAAATTGACCATTTTGCATGAGTAATATTTTTACTTTATAATTAACACAACAGTTAAACATTTTGGGAATTACACATATTAGCTTTATGCCAAATGTTAAAGGAGAAGATCAATACAAATTTCTGCACATAGCGCCTCTGCTAGCATACAGTTAGTTTAGCTTAGCATAAAGATTGTTAGTCTTTAAGCTAGGCTAAAACTAACACCCAACAATAAATTAACATGTCGGCTACATCCAACAAAGTAGCCTCTTTCCCCGTTGTGAGACCGGGAAGCAGGAATCCAACAATAACTATGAAGGCTAACAGTCCAAACAAGTCTTTATGTTAGGCTAAGCTAGCCAGGAAAAGAAGGAAAAACAATTTTGACTCAATTTTGTCCCAAATTAAAAAAAAAAAAAATCATTGTGGAAAACACCCATAGTTTCTTGCCCAGAGTTAGATGTTGGATGAGAAGATTGGTTCAACTTTCACAGTATGAAGCTCCTGTCAGGTGACTATTAGTTTACTTTAGCATAAAGCAAGCTTAACACATCAACAGACACTTACGCTTTATGCTAAGATAAGATAGCTAGTTTCAGCTGTGAAAAAATATATAAAAACAACAGGGTTGACTTTACTGTACCTGACCAAACAAATCAACCACTACTGAGCATTCTTACAATTAAATATTTGTATACATTAAACAAACAAGATATAGTGTGACAAGATATGATGTTAGTATTAGTGATCTTGAGTATTACTTGGATTTTATTATTGGATTTATTTAACCTATGGCCAGATGCCTTTAGATATGTTAAACTAACTTCTTCTGGCTGAGGTTAATACATAACGCAGAGTTAAACTGTGGTATTATCTTTTTTACTGAAGAGCAGGATCTGAACACTTCTTCTGCTGTTGCCAGTTCAGTTTTGGTGTAGAGCTGCTGACAGCTCGATGTGTAAATGCTAATCATTCACTCCATGTCTGCAGCATTATTGCATATGACAGCTGAAGCCTTTGTCCATTTAGAAACACATACTCAAGTAGTTCATAAATAGGCCGACAGGACTATTTATAAAATTGGACAACAGGGAACAGACCAGAATGCATGTCTATATATTTAGCTCCAGGATATTTGGTTTGACTCACACATGCTAACTTCTACATATTCTAATTTGTCCTTGTCATGTTTATCATTAATCTTTGGCCCTGGTTTGCTTGAGACATGGTGATTTGTTGAGATGTCTCTTGGGAGGACTAAAGACATTCTCCACTATGATAATGGCATTATGCCCGCCTCAGTGAAAATTTGTCATATAAATTATACATTATCAGTGAAAACATGCGTCATACTGTATGTTGATATGGCAGGACTCAGTCTGGGGTAAAACACTTGGATGTGTCATTTCTAAACTGTTTCTCTATCCCAGGGCTCCAGTTAGCAGGTCGCCTATCAAAACTCAAGAGTAGTCTTCAATTATAAATCATATATTCATCTTATATTAACTCACTGAAAAATATACAAGGCTCTCTGTAATCAAATGACAATGCAAAAAACATGAAATAATACACCTCACAATTTTATCAAGCAGCATACAGGAATACTTTTGCTTTACAAGGGATACATGATCATAATTTCACTATTATGAGGTGGACATAATGACAACAACAATATATTAAGTTTTGAAGGTTGTTGGTAACATAAATTTTATTATATTAGCTTCTTTTTCATTAATCATTCATTTGACAGATGCATAAACTGTTTTAGGCTGTCGCTTGACAAAACTCATCAATCAAAGGAAACAGTACAGCACACTTGATATTATTGGGCATTATTCACCATTGTCCCTTAGTGAGTACACTTTCTGGACATAGTAGGCTCATATATCAATCACACGCATTGTCAACTATTGATTATTTTAACCAGGCGGAATCACAAGATTAAAAAGAAATGATTAATCATGAGAGCTTTTCTTAGTTGCTGTAGTTTTCCTGTTGTGTTTAATGTTACTTTTGCAAAAAAAAAAAAAAAAAAGTCCAAGAGGCTGATGACTGGAGGTGAATCAGTGGACTTGTAGGCCTCATTTCAATGCAGTCGCGAAGAAAAGGAAAGTAGAGACATGCTGCTGGCAGAGATGAATTAGAGCTGTGGAAAAGCACTCAGATACTAGCAGGTGACATTTTTCGCCCCTGCTTCTCTGTTCCCTCTCTCTTCCATTTTCTCTCCACCAAAAAAAGGGAACAGAGGGTAAAAAGGGTTGCATTGTGCAAAATGGGACAAAGTATAAAACATATTCAAAGTAAGTATGAAATTCTCCAACTTCAGAAAGCCATTTAGATCATCCATCCAAGTGACGTAAGGGAAAATAATATACTTGACCCTTTTGTCTGTGCACTTTGAGAAGTTTGTTATAATGGCAAGCCCTGTAATAATTCACTGTACCTCATGTATATTAAGTAGAAATTCGCTGGCTTTTATGATAAATTGCCAGGGTAACGCCAGGACACCTCTTTTGCATTTCAATGCGAGAGAGTGTCAGATTCTTATTTCATTACCAGGCGACACATTAGCTGATGGATTTTAATTTTCTTTTTTTTTTTTCCTCCTCCTTGCAGGATGAATCCACAGAGACCAGATGGAAACAGAAAGGGTTTTGAATATGAGGATAGGTGGAAAAATTTAATAAATAAATACAAATCAGTGTCAAGTACCTTTATTGCAATTTTGAGGCCATCACCAAAAAATAATAATAAAAAAAGGAAAGTCAGTCTATGATCTTTGCATACCTTTGTGGATTGCCTGTCCAGAGTGTGAAATGATGTAGCCCCCGTATCACTGGTGCAGTTCTCTTGCTGAGTGGACAGAAAATCAAGGGTTTAATTCATATAGTGATAAAAATCTGGATGTGGTTGAATCTAAGACATGCTGAGCAGGGGCAATGTGGAGCCGACGTGAGAGCGTAGCCTTTTTCAGAGCGTGACACACAGCAGGGTGCTGAGCTGCTTCTCAGCCCGCTCCGCCTTCATCCTAACACTACAAACTCTGCTCAGGGATTCTCTGTGCTCAGCTACAGGGAGGCCAGAACAAAGCACAGGTGCCAAAAGCAATTATCAAATTACCAAAACCTTTCTTGTTTCTATTTAATCTGTTTGTAGCAAATTCAGCTAATAATACGAAAGGGTATTAAATGTGGCCCTTTAGAGGTAATAATTACAATAGCTCCAGTTTTTAATGGTGAAAGAAGGAGAAAACTAGGTCAGTGTGAAAACTCTGCTGAAATGTAAGTTGTCTTTCAGGTTGTGGTCTTGTTGGACTGTAGAGATAAATCTAACCTCTTCACCAATAAAGATGTGGTTGAACTGTATCGGGGTGTAACTGCTACATAACTGTATGGTCAAATGTAAATGTCGTGTTTGTGAAGGTGAAATCAAAGGTTCATAGAACTGAGTTTATACAAATCCTTAATCTGTGTCATATAAGCTATGAATTCTCTTTATGATGAAAAAATAGTAGACTAGATGAGAGAATAGTCTTCCCTCCGTCACTGATACCTGATTTTGCACCAGGATGTTTGTTTGTATTTATGTCATCTAAAGTGTTTAAATATATGAATTTCAAGTTAAAAGCTTTGCTTAAGGTAACAAGATGTATGAGGAATGCTAATCACAGCAATAGGACATATTTATAATTCTATTCAAGTTGTAATGTAGGGATTTATAAAATTGTTTATTCATTTATTAAAATTGTTTGATACTTTGGACAATGTCTTTGTGAAAACCATAAGTTTTGTTTTTAATTATATGACTATCTTGTGCCCAGTCGTATTGAAAGTTTTGCTTTTGCTGGTTTATTTTGATTTTTGGTCTTTTAAGGCCTAATCCATCATGAGTAGCTGACCAGACCTGTGCTACACCAGCTATTCATGAATGTATCACATCATTTTACTAATTAGCAATAAATGTTATCTAACAAAACCTTATTGACATGAGCAATCTGACATATAAACAGGAAGTTGGTACGACATTATATGCTAACACAACTGCTTAATACTACTAAAACAAAAACCTTGCAATATTAAACTCAACAGCAAATACTTTGTAAATGTGGCCATGACTTATTTTATTTATATGTGGAAAGATAAATTTGTGTTTCAGTGATATTAGAGTGGTTATGCTAACCTGGTAAAGCGCCACATAATCATTTAGGTTAACATTATTGCCAAAAAGTTTTTAATTTGATGTATTTTGTTCATTTATATGAATGAACTTGCAACATAATATCATTTAGTTAAGTAGTTATATACCCCATCATATAATAACTTCCAACTTTTAGCCTACTCTTTTTCACTTATAAGCAAGCTAACAATCCTTTGTCGTTATGCTCAGTTAGCATCAGTTGTTCACTGTAAATACTTTCTAAAAAAAGAAGAACTAGTTGGTGTGGTTTAATAAGTTAAGTTAGAAACTTTTGTTAAAACTAAGGTTAAAGCTAAAAGTTGGTGCAGTCAGCTCGTCTTTGGCCACAGTCTATCATTTTTAACTGGATTTGTCCACTAGAATAACAGGCTGTTATCAGCTCCAGTCGTATTTAGCTGTTGGGCTTTGGCCTAAACCAGTCCTGTATGTTGAATATCTCGAGTAGCTGAGACTGCAGCCTTTCCGCCTCCCACATCTGACTATATTCACATTCAGTGACAACAAGAACCTCCCTCATTTCACAGCCAGTCCTCCGTCCGCAGAGCGTGTTCCTACCATCCATTGTCACCATATTAACCGTAGGCTAACATAAAAGTAATTGGAAACTGATGCGAGCCAAAGCTTCAATTAATGCACCACCAAAGTCCCCGTTCTGTGTAATCGGCAATAATGGTTTCATGTTTGGGAGGGCATTTGGTCACTCGCATTCAGCACTCACCTCCTGACAGAGACTGTTAAACCCTGCTCAAAATCCCCACTCCACAGTAATCTTCATTTCAGTCATTTTCCCTCTTTCTCCATCTCTGATGACAGCTCCAGTGTCTTCGCATTGCTTGCAGTCAGATCGTGCGCCCGAGTGAACAGGAGGTGTAATTGACTACTGACAACTCAGCGACAGGATTCTTAATTATTACTCTAGGGTATGGTGGCTGGCTGGCCTGGGTTCAGCTCTCTCACTGAGTATGCTAACAGAGTCATTTTCCTCTTCTCTGTGAATATTGAAATGCAGTTTTGTTCGCTGCATTTCCACGTCAGACCCCGAGACTTTGAATTTACGGGATGATTGCAAATGAAATGCACGCGCTGTCATAGTTTAGTGCTGCACAGATTTTACAGTAGTGCTCTGCAGGCTGTAGAAGTGGGTCGCCAGCACTACAGCCGCATCAATAACGGATGGTAGCAGTTTGGCTATAAGACAGGGTTTTTTTTTTACAGGACAATATAATCAAATACTCTGCGAGGACTCTTAATCAAACATATATGTTTTAGTAGTGACTGTTTCTTTAAAATATATAACATTTATGCTCATGAATACATGGTACCTTTTGTTTCCTTTTCCTTTGTGTGTCAATACTTCATCTGCCCTAACAGTGATAAGACATTACACTGAGGCTTCTGTTGCTACTAGTACTACACAAGAGCATAATTCCTCTGGTCCTTGCCTGTTTGTGCCTGCTCAGACTGGGCCTGCTCAGTGTGATAGAGCAGAGTAAAGAGGGTGAGCATCGCTTTGTGCTGCAGTCTGTATCTTTTGTGCGGGTGGATATGGAAGAGGGCGTGAAACAATTGGACAAAATGGCCCTAATGTGCTTAAAGAATCTTCTGTCTTTAATCAAAGCTCACACACATGCACCACAAAGGCAGACAGAGCAAACCCAATTCTCCGCCGCTTCTACCGAGTGACTGCTCCTCTCTCGGCTGCAGTGCTTCTCCTCTCAGGATCAGGTCGGCTTTGTGGGGTTCTTTTCTCAACTGTCATTCTCATAGATTCATTGCCTCATCTCTTAAGGAAGGGACAACAGGGATTTGGCTTTAAGACCAGACAGCAAAGTGTAACTTTGTATTTGTGCTGTCATGATTACAGCTCTTTGTTTGATGCCTTGTTCCTTTCAGAAGTCGTACTTTTCCAGCCACCTATTCCACATGTTCATCATGTCCCAAAACATAACTGGAATGAAAAAGAAAATACATTCATAATAAATTCATTCATAAATTTAACCTTTTGTCTAACAGTGACAATCCAGTCATAGGGACATCAAGTATATCAAGTCTTTGGTTTGGCCACATGCAGAAGTATGTGAAGGGTGATGTTGTTTATTTTATCCTTAACAGAACTAAAAACACCAAAAGTGTGTTTATGTGCTGTAATGTAAACTGGAATTATTGGCAGTTAACTTAGCTACAGCCAAGACTGAAGCACAGTACTAACTGGGTTGTATTAGTTTATAGGATTGCAGGTTGTATCACTGGCACATCCAATGTTAATAATAACTAATAAACTAATAATAAAAATCATGCTAACTTGACTTTGGTGGCTCTAAATGACCTCCATCAACGTGTTGTAGTAGCTGTTTGTATCAATTCATTTGGAAAGATCAACGATCATTAGTAGTGCAACTTCATCACATCAACTTTACTGCTGAGTCATGGACATTCAGAGATTTAACACTGGAAGATGCAGATTTGTCAACCAACTAGTACAGCTAACAGTGAGTTAGCTAGCTGAAATAATAAACTTGTTTTTGTCTGCCATTGTCTGAAACGAAGTACACAGTCTTTTGAAAATTACAATGAATTTTCAGTGGTGTGTATATGTGCAGAATGACCAATGTAGCAACAATATCTAAAGCAGGATAAGTTTGCTAAGTCATGATCATGTTGTGTGATTATTTTTTTTTATGTTTTGTTTATGAACATGTGTGTTAGTTAAAACAGTTTTACTGATTACCATGTGGCCCACTGACATCAAATTTCTTTATTTGTGGTTCTGCCTATTTGGCACAGTTAAGAGATCAAGAGAGTGATGAGAAATGGCAGCTCATCTCATCTGTAATTTGATGATGAAATAGATGGGAATGAAAGGAAAAAGGGAGCATACCTGGGAGCATAAAAAGCATGATGGTTGCTTCATGACCGCTCCTCTTGCCCTTAGTGTAACATTCAGGGGAAGAGTGTCCCTTTGTTATCACCCCCCTCTCCCTGGCAATTATCACAAACTCCACTTCCCCTGCCCTCCGGAGCCCAGAGAACTGAGCGGCCGGAGTGGGAGAATAGCTACATTTATAATTTTTTTTCTTCTCTTTCCATAGATTAATTTTCTAGGAAGCCCTGTCACTGCTGTACAGGAAAGCGGAGAGAGAGGAATAGAGTGTAAAAAGGGGGGGGTGGAGGGTTGGTTGGGGTGTGGGTGGGTGAGGTGGAGAGATTGGGGCTACAGTGCACAAGCCTTCTCGCTTTTTCGCTTTCTTTTTTTTTTTTCCTTGACAGATCATTTTCCATGCAGGGGTATCAGGGGGTCTGGCCGATAATTGGCATGCAGATTGCAGCTGATGGCGTCCCGCAACAGAAGAAAAGAACTGGCTAGTTAGAATAATGAGCCAGCCTGCCTGATGGATGGGCGAGGGAGGAGGTCATACAAAATGTTTCAGACACAATTCTTAACCCCCCTCCCTCCTCCTCCCAACCACACTGCTACCTGCACCTCCCATTTTTATTTTTCTATTTTTCACAAAGCCCTGATATTTCATTATTTCTTCCTCTCTCTACCCTTCTAGGGCAATGAAAGCATCCCATCTTCCTCTTTCTTCTCCTCTCCTTCTATTTTTGCCCTCCTCCTATATGGCCGGGCCGTGAATGAACCTCCATCGCTCTGTGTCTGCGTTCAGGTAGCGCACAGTGACAGTACAGTTTTGGGTACATGGAGCCTTTAAAATGTCACAACTCATTAGGAGGCTGACACCCTTAAGAGACTCTAGTGTTTTAATTACAGTAAAGGAGTTAATTACTGGCCTCTCAATGGATTTCTGCTTTCACCCTCAGTGAGTGCAAGTTTCGAATACAGGAAGTAGGCCTAAATATAAGAGAAATCAAACTTTGACATGTTCATGAATGTACTTTTTGATGGTGGGATGTCTTTTATGTCTATGGATAGACACCATTTTGAAGTAAACATTACTAGATTTGAAACAAGCATGATAAAACATCAGTGGATATTTATGAGCCATTTTGGATTAAATCACAGGATTATGATAGATTTTTATTTTCTCGGTTGAGTTTTATTTAACACAGTTCCTCTCTTTGGTGGATATTACTATTAAACGCTGTGTCTCCCTCTTGAAAGTATGATTTACCTCTCCACCACCCTCAGGCTGGCAGTTTATTGTGAATTCCCATAATCCATGCAGCTTTACAGATAATTAACACAGACTGTTATTTCACCCTGCACATTACTGCGCTTTTGATCCAACTTTCAGACCAGGTAGTTTAGGTAAACTGATGAATTATAATAGTCTTTAAGTGTTATTAAGTACCCTGTTGTGCATGAGTAGACCCACCACTTTTCTTTGATCTGTTTGTTTAACTGCGAATGTGACCTATTCCTAATAACACCACATTACTATTAAAATATTAATGAATATATTTTATATTAAAACCGCAATGCATTGCATGAAACTTGTATTTGATCAGTAGTGAAAAAAAACCCATTCATTTACTGAAATACTTTACTTCTGGGATAATTCTATCTTATGTTATTTTATAGTTTATACACAACATTTCAGTTGAAAATGTTTAAATATGCTACATAGTTATAAATGAAAATACTCATAATAATACTCAGGATACAACATGGATAAAACCAGCCATACTGGCCTAGGTACAACATTAAAGTGTCTTAACATTAATAATCATAATGCAGGAATGTAATATATAATAATCTGTCATGAGAATATAATATATTTTGATTATGTTTCATTCTGAGTGTACATTTGTACACTCAGAATAAAAACGTAGTGGTACATTTTGGTTTCTTTACATAAAGAAAGCAACAGCTGTTTGGGCAGCTGTTTGACTAGGGGCAGAGTGGTAATATGAGAGTTGGTTGGGCTAGGGCTACCTGTTAGCATGCTAACATGAGCTGAGGAAAAGGAATAATAGAATTAGCAAAAGAAGTTTCAGACTGGTTTGTTTTAGACTGGTGAGCTGACAGCTGTTAATGCTAACATTAGCTATGTGATAGCAAAAACCCACATATAGCACCTTTAAAGTTTCTGTATTACAGGTTTTCTTACACCTGTTTCATTACATAAGTAAAATGACATTTTTAGAGAAAAATAGCAAAGTCTGTTCCTCCAGTGTGTATCAGAAGCTCCATCACCATCTGTCCTCGAAAACTGAACAACTCTCTGTATGACCATGTTGTTTTAAACAAACTCTGCATCTGTCTAACATAAAAAAATAAGATTTCCCTCAGTGTCTCACTACATAATAACTTACATACTGGTTGTTTTTTTTTTTTTTTGTTTGTTTTTATCAATAAATTACATAAGTTTCTTGGAAGAAATTAGGTCCATCCTAGAAACCTGTAAAACACAGGAGAGTGATGGCAAAGAAGACTGTCATTCTGTTATTAACATCACAGATTCATTCAACACGTGTAGCTCACATTTTCTAAACCAAAAAAAAAAGTTTAACGTTGGAAAGAGCAAACATCTTGTCAGTGTTCGATCAGCTCTGTGGCTGCAGCAGCTCTCCAAGCAGCAATGCGAGTCTAATCTCACTTGCACCCTCATCAACACAACACAGAAGGGAACAAATTTACTGTTTCATCCTCATTCTTCCAGGCACGCTAAGGAGCTGTATACAGTACACACCAGATCAAAGCCTTAATTGAAAAATAATTATAGGTACTTAATCATAGAAAGCACTGGGCTAATTGAAGTGAAAACAAGGAGGCAAACGCAGACCCTCAGAATTGTGGCAGAAAGAGGATATTGTAAAAGCTTCTTCTTCAATCCCCATTGTCTTCCAGATTAAATAGGAGAGGGCTATTAGCAGAGTTAATTGGCTCTCTAATTTAGATCTCGCCCCACTGAAAGCATAACGGATGCGAGCCTGTCGACCAATGATGTGTGCACTCTGTCACACTGTCCTGCTGGACTGTGATTGGTTAATTGCTCAGGGATTTTTGAAGTTTTCACTCATTCTTCAAATGTAACAGATTTTTGGAGGGTGGGGGGGTTTTGGTCTCCCTGGCTGCCCAGGTGGCATTCATTGTTTGGAGGTTTGAAATGGGTGAGAGTGACAACTTCTGCAACACATTTAACACAACTAGATCATACAGTCTTCTACTTCACATTAAATCACATTAAATCAGTATTATTATTTTTATTATCAACAATTCAACCAAGTGCTTTACCACTGTTAAATCATACATGTACACCATTATTTATAGTGGGGGGAATTCTGAAATCCTGATCGTCCTCCTCCTGACCTGTGCATATTTTTCATAAGTTCCTGATGCCCTCAGAGAAACAGCATATTCTCCCCAGGCCTTATTACGTGAAAGGCCTCCTTATCACACTTGCAGCAAGTTTGCTCCCTGCTGTGACTGCTGCCTGGATTCACTGCACTCACTCTGCCCTCTAGTGTCTGTGAACACTCAGTGCACTGATTACTGAATAAAAATCCATTTAGGCTCCCAAAAGGTGGACGAAAGTAAATGGGCCATTTTTCTCCCATTTTCTGAGACAGCCTTTCATCATTTCAGCACATCTCTTTCTAGTGTTTTCTTATTGTAGCCTGAGTGGAAATGGAGCTCTTGACTCGAGTTCAAAATAGAAGTTGCTGTGGAAATTTTTCTTTCAAGGTCTGTCACTCAAACTTTTTTCTTTTCTTCTTATTTTTTTCTTTAACAAAGTCAGTGAAAATGACAACAGATTATGTTCCTACATGTCCTGTTATATGATGTTCTGTTCATGAGAATACATCATGCTTAACCCTTATATATAATGTTTCTCTTGAACTTCCACTAATGTTGCTAACTGATCTAATAAATATTTTTAGTTACTGCCAGTGTGGCTGCAGTGGTGGCATTTTTAATCTTTCTGTTATTTTTTTTGGTCCTCCACTTTGATCCATTTTGAAATATTGCAACAATTGCTGAACAGACTGCTATGACATTAAGTACTCACAGTGGAACAGTCATGTTTGTTTCCGTTTAGACCCAAAAACTGATTCAAATAGGTCCGTAGATACAATAGATACAAGACACAGTGTTTGATATGGGACCTGTGTTGGTCAACTCATCCAACCACCCAGATCTCCTCCCAATGTATGAACCATACTTCATCATCTAACTTTGCTAACTTTCCTTTGCTCCTGTCATATTTATTCTGGCCACTAGAGGTACAGTTTGCACAAACAGAGGCCGTTTCTCAAATGTGAGGGTGCTTCCTTGGCAGCATGCTCACCTTGGAAGTCGTATGCTACAGAGACGAGGCTACACACCTCACTAGAATTTGAATCTCGTACAATTGGAACAGACTAGTAAGTGTGACTAGTAAGTACACATCATCCCTGCAAAAAAATAAATTCATATGTGTCACATATGTCACACACGGTTGATAAGCCATTAGTCCTGGTATGACTGAGTAAGATAATGGATGTATGACTCACAGAACTATTATAAACGTCAATAAAAGCGACAAGATCATAACCGCAACATAAACAGCAAACAAGAAATGTATTAATAATGTATATTCATGTTCACGGTTACATTTACATCAATAACTCATAAAATAAATAAACTACTATATTTAAATGTGTACTGCTGCTGCCTCCCCTCTGCTATCATTGTACAGTGGAGGATTGTAGGTATTTTAACAATATCAAAGATACATCAGTGCAGCCTACAAATCAAGGACTCAGTCCTCTGTGTAATTTTGAAGCATGCTTGACATTGGAACAGTGCTTGGCGAGACTCCTCGACAAACCCTCCTTTAAGCATGCTTTCTCGAATTTGGGAAACGGCCAAAGATATGAGGACAGGCGCTGCTTTATGGAAGCTTGGCCAGTTGCACTGTAAAGAGCAGGTCGTTGCTTCCATGAGACAACAAGAGTCTACATCCATTTCATCAAGTCAGTTGCACGTACTGTCTGAGTTAACTTAATTAATCAATCTGCTACACTTTTTGTTCTTTCACAAGTATTTAGTTTTTTTTTTTTTTTTTTTTTTTACAAATGTTGACTCAAACAAAACCAGAGAAACAAACCAGACACAAGACTTCGGATATAAAAAACTAAAAGATTTTTGAGCAAATCTCTCCAAGAATGGTCTCACAAATCATGTTTCTGGCATTTGTGTTTTCAAAGACTTTAGTATTCAAAACATTTTCCATCTTCAATTTTAATTTTTTTTTTAGAAGATGACCTGAGAGGAGATGCAATATAAAAGACACGGGCAATAGATGTACATATAGATAAATACAACAGTGAAAAAAAAAATCATTCTGAGTGTTTTCAGGTCAAAATAAGATTAAAAATAGTGATGACGGTAAAAATTTAACCTTTGTTAGCAACATAAAATTTTGTTATAAACTTCCAAACTGACTTGATATAACATTTTCAAATCTGTCTGAAACAGCTAATGTTTATTGTTGTAAAACCCAAGAAAAGTCTCCTAATATGACTTTTAAATGTTTTTCATATGTTTTAAAGCAAATTTCATGTAATGTAAAGACACATTTAAACCACAGATTCACATCAGATGTAACTTTTCCCTCCACCGATCTCAAAAGACAAGAAACACAAGTGTAAACACTTTGGGAGCTCATTTCTTGTGAAACTGCGTGCAAGTAAAATAAATAAAAGTCTGTGGGTTAGAATGTCAGTTAGGTGTTTTAGTGTTAAATCCAATATCTCTATTGTTCCAGATACACTAAGTTATGTTACACTGCGGTGCAGGAGAAATTAAATACCACACACTGACTTCTGGAATAATTTACCTACAACTTATTATTGGTAAGAAATTCAAATTTGTTCAGATTCTTGACAGTGTGTTAAGTAATACACACCTTTTAAATAATGGGGTTTAATACTCCACATAAAATGTAGTTATTTTTGTGTCAGTCTGTTTGACTGTTGCTTGTGGGACTTGTTATCATGTTTTTTTTGATAAGGAAATTTAACAGGAGATTGTGACAATATTTACTGCAACTTCAGTGGTGGCAGATTTATAAAAGCATCGATTCCAACTTCATCCATTCATCCATTTCATTTTTTAATGAAATCTCTTTCTGTGTGCTATGATACAGAATAAAGCAAATTTTAGAGGAAGTGCAACATGCACAAAGTAAATTTAAAGACCCAGTTAGGCACTGGAGTTGAACACAACACTGATGGCTGATGCGTCTGATGCTAGCTCACTTACAGCTAACAAACAGTTTGAGCAGTGTTTGATATGAATAAAGAGAAATAATCTATCAATCACTTTCATGTGAATTTCATTTGACCTATAAGATATTTCTTGAATCTAAACTGTTGTAATTGCTTTGCTATTCCATTGAAGTCAAGACATTTCCTCAAAATTTCAAACTGTATATTTCTGTATTTCTAAAAAACAAAAAAAAAAAAAAAAAAAACTGTTGAACTCCACTTGGACTTGTATGAAATCTTTACAACACATCAATCTTATGATTGTTGCTACTTGACATATATATTTGTGTGAACTGGCTTCTCTTTTCATGTGCATTTCAAAAGGCAGGTCGTGATGAGTAAACAGTGGCTGGTTAAGTTGTTTGCACAAGGCTCAGCCTGCTGAGACACAGAGGGTTTCGTGCGGGGAAATGGTGAAAAATCATTAGTGCAGCATGAAGCAGCTGCTGTTTTCTGTTTCTATACTGATGATGATCAAATCAGGTCGTCTGTCTGAGTGTGTGGGTTTTCCAGGGTGGGTCGTTTGAACTACTTTCACAAGACTTGCAGTATTTACTTTTACAGTAAAACAGTTATTCACTGCCCACCTGAAAAGCCAAGTCTCGTTCTCAATGTATTTATTTAATATTACTGCAATTTATCTTCAGCTTGTGTAGCTTTTCCTCCCAGCAGCGTGATTAACTATTAGTTAATATTAGTTTTTGCACTGAGGTTGAATGCTGAGACTGGTTACAGTTTATAAAATGAATAGAAACAATGTCTAATATTAAGGTACATATGTCTTATATGTGTATGTGTATTATTATATCTCTCTTAAATTCCTAAATAGCTGTTTAATAATTACAAATGGCAAAGTTAATGCTTTTGACCTTTTTTTATAACTTTTATCTCGGGACACTTGACATTTATTTTTGTGAAGTTGTGTTGTAAACAGTGAACAAAGCCTGAGCTCGGTTTCAATTCCGACTTGAGTCTCACACGTTCCCCTCAACATATCAGCCACAGTCAAATTGGTTTCAGTTCATTACAATCATATCAGTGTTTGCTTTTTTCTGACTGGCTGCCGATACCACAACGATACAGAGCACCAACGGCAACAACAGTGTCATCTAGTATCGTCTAACGCCGCCGGGCAAGAAACAATATTTAAACTTTAAATGTTAAGCAACACTTTATAAAATGATGATTTTTAAAAAAAAATAAATGAATAAATTTAAGCTTTGGTTTGGTCAGAATAAAACATCAAATAACTTTTACAATTGTAAAATGTCAGGAAGTCCCTTTATGCACATTTTTTACCTTTATGAATATACTCAAAACACTATAATATCATTAGCAGCAATAAATGGATTATGATCATTTTTATCTCTTAGTTTCCCTGATATTGATACTATCTAGTCGCCATTTACAAGCTTTGTACCATCAGACTATGAGCAAAATGTTGATTTGTTATATATCTATTCTGACATAATTCAGAAATTAAATATGAACCAGAGAATAAGAAAATATTCAGGCAAAAGCAGCTTTTTTAACTTTGAAAACACAAAACCCTTAAAAGAGCTTTGAAATGAAACAAACACTGACCACTGTTGTTACAAATGTTAATTAAACGATGATGGTAAATGCAATGTAACAACATCACAAGCTGTGAATTATCAGCTTGTAGCTAAAATTCACTAAAGCTGCAGCCAAAACTTGCAGCCATATGGTGGTGGTGGAGCCTGGTCACTAAATTATGCAATGACATGTTTTACCAAAAATGGCTTCAAGTTTTCATTTGAAAAACTTTTCTGTCTATTTGTGAATGTTGCATTGTCTTGGAATATAAGTTGAAAACACGTCTCCTCAATCAGGTTCCTAAAATGAGCAATGTTACAATGAATTCAGCTCCAATTTTGGAAAATTTTCTGTCAGTGCTGTTTTTGTCTGAACCGTTCCTATAAATTTTAAACACCGTTGGTGTTTCCAAGTTTCCTGTGACAAACACAATTTGCAATTTAAAAAAAAGACTAATGCAAAAGTAAACAACAATCAGAATTTGAGAACCACATCATGTTCACATTACCAACCAGAATTAGTAAGCAACATTAATCATATTTAACTGATACTGTTACGCTCCACCCAGCTTCTTGTTGACATGACTGGGCTGTGCGCAGGGTCATTGGTGAAGTCCTTCTTCACTTGGCTCCTGCTGATATCATATTCAAACACACAGCCGCAGCGCTCAGGACGGGCCTTTAGTTTCATACACTTGAATTTTTTACATATAGACAACACAGCATCATGGCAGCCACGATGTGTCAGGTGATGGGATTCCTCCTGAGTTTGTTAGGAGTGGCAGGAATCATCGCAGCGACTGGGATGGACCAGTGGGCGACGGAAGACCTCTTTGACAACCCTGTGACAGCTGTGTACTCGTATTCGGGCCTGTGGAGGTCATGTGTCCGGCAGAGCTCGGGCTTCACAGAGTGCCGACCTTATTTCACCATCCTCGGACTGCCAGGTACAATTTATTTTATTATCAATATTGCAGAAGCAGCAATGTACTGGAAGAAGTTACTTCATGGATCCATAGGGTGGGGAATGGTTAGAAGGTCTGTTGAGTTGCAGCTGATTTGGAATATAGGTTAATTTTTTGGTGGAAAAGTACAATAAGTAGTTTAATCTTAACATTTTCACTTTCAAAGATTAATAAAACAAGTGGTCAATATCTGTTGAGCTATTTTGGATCATGTTTCCTCATAAACATGAACGTCAGACCACACCCTTTGTTAAGAAGGGGTGGGAATTCTCGTCGTCACTGTTTCCCGAAACTGGGACAAAGACTCATGAAAATTTTAAGTAAACACCTGATAAGATCGGTTCCTTGTCGAAACGTACATAATGATAAGCAGCAGCACTGACACGGCCATTTCATGACTCCATGACATTGGCGGTTAACTTTGTTTGAGCGGGACATCTAAAATGGCTGCCTCGATGATTCAGTTAATGGGATTCATGTTGTCTGCACTGGGGCAATTTTTAATATCAGCAGCAACAGCAATGGACATGTGGAGCTTACAAGACCGATCTCTTTCAGTTGTAACAAATGTTTACACCTATTCTGGGTTGTGGAACTCATGTGTAGGGACATCATATGGTACAACACAGTGCAGGCCTTATTTTACCATACTAGGACTGCCAGGTAAGAGAATTACACTTACAGGAGCAAAAAAAAAAAAAAAAAAAAAAAGAAAAAAGGAAAAAGACGTCTATCGAATATTCCTCCACTAGGTTGGATTAGGGGAACATTTTCCAAAGGACCTAGGAAGGTAATTTAGAATATTTGGAAGGTTTTAGGGCAGATTTTCTCTATTTCCCCGCTGCATAAAAATGCAGTCGACTGCAGAAAAGATGGTGTCTCTCCAGAATCAAATGGAAATTTGATGAAACATCCAAAGCTTAGCTGAGCAAGCACAAGCTTTACCAGAGTGTCACACAATGTAAAGTACATTTCCACACTCTGTACTTAACAGCTGAATGTAGTGTAGAGCACATTGTATATAAGGTTTTAAAGGCTTAAGTCTGGAATAATACAAGTACAATATCTCTGGCCATGGAAAGATGACATTTACGTCAGTATGTGTTATTACATGCTGCCTTGATTTATGATTTTATATCTCCGGTGCTGGGAAAAAAAAAAAAAAACATGATTGCATTTTTCTTTTTTCTTAATTCACCTTTTTCTTTACTCTAATTGAATGTGAAAGCTGTGAGCGTTGAGCTCTCTCTCTCTCTGAGCCTCATTTGAGGCATATTCTTCCTTCATAAACACATGCAAAACTGTAAAACTTCTCTTATTTGTCATTTCTAAATATATATATATATATATATATATATTGTACGATCCAGCAGCTGTTACATTGTCAAATGGTGCAAAATTTGACCTTTGACTTGCACTGTTTGAAATTAGCTTGAGTTTTGCCTTCAAGTTGTAGATGACGTGAGTCAAGAAAGAAGTTTTTTTTTTTTTTTAGTATTTTGTAGACATGTCTACACTGTAGTGCAATATATCTTCATCACTGCTGGAAGAAAATGTAAAACATATTTTTTTTTCTTTTTTGTGTTACATGGATGATGAATATTCTCAGGATTCAAAAATTAATTGTAGTTTTATGTTGTTTTTTTTTGTTTGTTTATTATCCATTGACAGTGGTGAAAGACTCACTCTTTACATTAGAAACTAAACAAACTCTAACACAAGCAAATTAAATTTACTTATATAAAAATTGAGAATAAAGTATTATCACATAAGTATTCATAATATTTTAGCAAAGGCAGCACTTTGTATTAATTTATTCCAGAACCTTTGTCAAGTTATTGATGCATTGATGTGTAACCAGGTTTTAATGTGTGAATCTAATTTAACTACTTTGTTGTGTATAACTTTGACTTTCAGCTCTGCTTCAAGCCGTCCGAGCTCTGATGATCGTCGGTATCGTTCTGGGAGCCATCGGTTGTCTCATCGCCATATTTGCACTGAAGTGCCTAAAAATGGGGAACATGGAAGACAATATAAAAGCCACCATGACTCTGACGGCTGGGATCTTGTTTCTTCTTGCAGGTGCCATAAAACTTTGATCATAACATCTACTTCTATTAATGCCATTGAACCACTTTGACCTACTCAAGTTTGTCTCCTGGTTGTTAAATTTAAGGCGTCTGTGGAATCGCTGGTGTGTCTGCCTTTGCCAACTTGATCGTACAAAGTTTTCGGTTCACCACATACGCCGATGGTGGGTTCAATATGTATGGAGGTGCAAACGTTGGTGGACTCACAGGATCTCTGACTCCAAGGTAAACATCAATTAAGACAAACAAAACTGCAATGTTTAACCACAGTGATTTTTACCGTTAGTTTCATCTTGTTTCAGGTACACTTTTGGTCCGGCTCTGTTTGTGGGCTGGATCGGTGCAGCCATCTTGGTCATTGGGGGTATTATGATGTGTCTGGCCTGCCGTGGAATGTCTCCAGACAGGAAGCAAAGGTGCGACCATCACTTTTCACCAAATAACGTCCAAAGAATATTCACTATGAAAATGTGACATACAGCGAGACGCTGTGTAGAACGGTCTAGTAAGACAGATGGAAGAAGTATCTTGGCTCAAGCTTGAGAACAATAAATAGATATGTTTTTCCAATTCTATTAGGCAGTAAAAATTTTGGTTCCCTTAAAATTTACAGATACATACTCAGCAAAATGTAAATGAAAGTCTTTGGATGTCTGTATGTTTTTTTTTTCTCAGAGAATGCCGAGTTGCAAAAGCTTTATAAGGCCACGGGCCAAAATATCTTCACACTAACCTTAATATTTATTCTTCTCCATTTGTTGTTCAGGTATGATGGGATGGCCTACAAAGCTGCCTCTCTACACACTGTCTACAAGTCAGACACCAGACCACGTCCTGCCTACAATGACTCCTACAAGGCTCATAGCGTGGATGGACGACAGTCAAACCAGAGATTTGACTACGTGTAGAATCATCTTAATGTTACGGTGTGTTCAGCGAATGTTTGCCTTACCGTACTCACGCAAATATGGCTGTTTGACTGTTTTTGGGGTATTTTCCATTCCAAATATTCGTCCTTGGGAGTACTTCTTGTGGAATATCAGCTGTGCTACTTTAACCACAACCAACAGCTGGAATCAAGTTATAGATCGATAAGTTCAGAATTCACCTCTTTTCTCAACACATATGAGGGAAATTTGCAGCTATTCACAACTTTGCCTCGACTGCATATAATCATGCTGGACCAATTTGCTTCCTGTTCTGTCTATAAAAACCTTTATAGATACTTTTTTTATAGATACATTTACCTCTCTGTAGTGATCCATGAGTTTTCTCTTGTTTTTGCCTGCATTTGTGGGAAGACTGGTTTATTTTTTTATTTCTTTGTTCTTTTAATTTGACTACTACTACTACTAAGGCATATTTTTAAAAAAATATATCAAATATCAAATGTTTTGTGATTTTTTTTTTCTTTTTTTGTTATATTTTTGTTTGTGTCAAATAAAATAAAAGTGATTCTTATTTCTAATGAGGATAATGATAGAACCTATATTTACTACAATGGAACCTGCATTAGCTCTATTTTATTAGCTCTATCATATTCAAACATGAGCCAGTTATAACCACATGAACGATTTCTCATGATATTATCAATCATTACCAAAATTTTACACTCAATTTGTGCCGGATGTAACTGTTGAACATAGCTAACTCCGCCAACAAGAGAAGTAAGGTTAGCTTGTTGACATTTCATGTTAAGAATGCAGTGAAAATGTGGCTAACTCATCTCACCTGACCACTGTGTAATAATCTAATCGAACATAAACTGTTGTGAAATTACATTTTAGACAAAGTAAACACCATATATCTCAAATTACAAAACATTAAGTCAATATTGTTAGCCTAAATAACAGAATAGCATGTGTAAAGTTAGCTTAACAAGATACAACCCTAATTTTCCATGTATTTTACTTTGTATGAATGTATAAATAAAATAAAGTCATGTCTTCATTAACAAGGATTGTCTTGTAAACTCAATCTACCTCTCGGCCCAGTTAAAGTATTTATTTGTTATAGCTGATAGCTATAGCTCAAAAATGATATTGTAATAAAACACTTATTGTTCTGTTCAGTTAACATTTTTTTGGGTTAGTATTAGCACTGATCTTTGGAAACACTTCACATTTCAAATTAATGGTAGAAAATAAAGTTACATCCACTTTTCACCACACAAAATCATTTTGTTTCCATAAATCCTGTCTTACAAGTGAAGCTCAAACCCTCTGAAACAAACTTCCATGTTGATGATTGTGTTGTTGTTTATCCTATTAATGTTATCAAGAGAAAATGCAGTGGCCATCAGTAGTTACCTGATATCTCCAGCCCTCCAGCACCGCATGATAAATAAAACATTTCCCAAAATTGTTTCATGGTAATTGAATCAAACAAATGGTTCCCCTCAGATAGATGCAGCTTTTATGTTAAGCCGTGTCAGCAGTCAGAAACCGTGCCCTGTACACATCTGGACTGATCTTTGATACCAAGAGAGCACAGTCACTCCAGCACAGTGTTTCTCCTCTGGGATGTGGCTCAGCTTCCCAGGGAACAGGCAGAAAAGGGTTTAGATGATTTGCATGAAATCACATTTCTTAATAAAGCAATTAATTGAAGTAAAAAGAAGATAGTAACATTTAATCACACTGACAGGAAGTCATTAATTGTCTTATAAATTGTAGCAAAGTAATGGTTCTGCATTAAAAAAAGTCACAAACCTTTTTTAAGCTTCTTTTCCGCTTAAGTCTTTTTCAGTCTCCTCCATGTTAAAGGAGACAGATTGGCCTTCAGTTAAAACACTCTCAGCTGAAAGCAGGCTTCAAATCACTCTTACACTTGTGCATGATATTGTCTAAATATCAGTCTTATCAAATATTCTCCAGGGAATTACACATTGTGGAAAATCTGGTATCACATCTAATGTAATATATCATTTATCTGTGAAATACAGCCAAGTTAACTGCAGATGCAGATGCAGAATCATGAGAAGGGAAATTCTTCTGGTTAGTCATGAGCAACATCTGAACCACCTCTCTTGATGTTCAAGAAGACCTAAACTCAGGTCTGTAAACATGAATTTTCTGACTTTTTACTTCTGGTCCACTTGGACGATAAAACACATTTCATATTGCTGAGGTTGGGGCAATGTAAAACCAAGTTATGTGGCTTCATCCTTGAAACTATGGCTCCACCTAGTGGCTGAGATCATGACTGCTATTGTAAATCTGTGTGAGCTCAGTGAAGCTCTAAATTTTAATCAGATCTCAGAAGACTTGCTTTATTTTTCCACTTCCAGTTTTAGCAAAGATAGATAGATAGCAAAGAGAATTTAACTGCATTTCATATTTCTACTAAATAGAAATTAATTTAATAATTCAATGAGAATTCAGCAGATTTTTACAGCACTGGTAGCACCTAAATAATATAGGCCTTTGTCACATTTTCTTGACATAAGGTTTTCAACTACTCACATACAGCTCTGGCTGTCTCATTACAGTGTCCAGTTTGTTTTGCTGTTACAGTCTGTCGCATTCAGCACTTCCCATACTGCAATCTCAGTCAGAGACAAGGATAAAGAGCTGACGCCTGTTGTTGTTCAGCACCTTCACCTCCTACATTATGTCCAGGAGCAAAGAATCGGCTGTTACCACCAACAAGAGACAGATTATAGTGATGCAGGATAAAAGTGGAGCCCCAGTTACATTTTCGTTGTTGTCAGTGGAAAATGGCTTGAGCTCAGACAACAGCTGTGCTCCAGCTGAGGCAGCACAAACCCTGAAGGCAAGTGGTGAAACAATGGAGCTGGGCAGCTGTGGGTGGAGGATGGGGACACGGCACATCACGCTGAGCCACATTAATCTCACCAGTAACAATGTACAGGTTTAACAGCAAAGCATATAATAATACATAAGAGCCCTTGTGTGTTATGTGAGTCAGAGAGCTTGGAACTCTAGCAAAAGAATAGACAGTGTGTAGAATTAAAGAAATGAAAGTTAAACTTGAAACAGCATGATAAATGGAACCCAGCCATATTTTATTTCATAATTCACACCTGTTCTTTTATATGTGACATGCAGGGCCTTGGTAATATTTAAACAGACGCACTGTCCTACTGTCTCAACTTAAAGTTAACACTTGAACCAGAACAGAACCGTGGTTAATGTTATTAGTAAAAGCTTTGGTTTTCTACTATGACAAGTCAAGCTGTCTGCAATGTAAAAGACCTTTTGTAGCTACTGAAGAAGCACATGTTTATAGGCTGCACTAAAAGGCAATGTTGGTATTTCACATCAGAGCTTTTAGCTGGTTATTTTTGCAGTGAAAATCAACAGCTTGTAATATTTCACACCAGGTCAAAATTACCAGATGCTGCATCTTCCAAAAGTCGACAGCTTCCTGACACAGTTTAAACAACAAGTTGTACAACATTAGAACCTTCGTGAAGGTGGAATTTTTTGGAGGATGTTGTATTAGATTAGTTATAGGTCAGGTGGATCTTATAAAATAACAACTGAGTGAATGTATGCTGTGTCTGAAACATAATTTGATTCAACAAAGAAAAGTGACAAAATGTTATGCATCAAGCTTTTTGAGTTATGACAACTTGTAATAAACATTAAGTAATGTTACTGTAGTTAAGAGAAGTTGTTATGGTTTAGATAAAACAGAAAAAGATAAGAAGAGAACTTTTGGTCACCCAAAACATCCTCAATCACCTGATGACTAGGTGCATTATCTTAAAACACTTCCCTCCTCACAGCGGACAAGGAAGCAAACTTATTTGACTGTCCCACAGATGTACAGTCACTGAATGTAATCAGTGGTTTACCAACAGATTATAAGCTTCTCTTTAACCACTGAGGCTGTGATTGTCTCCATTATGACATTAAATACTTCACCATATTGTTCTTTTTATATCAGTAACTGTAAAGTCCCTTGAAAAAAAATTGTCAAAACTGCATACCTAGTGGTAGAGCATTTCCTTGGGCTTGGTTTTGTTCATGATAGAAATTAAGACCTGCTCTGTCAAATCAAAATATAAAATTGCATGGGTAATAACATATGTAATTACATATTGCAGTTATAATTATATTAGTTAAGAATTATCGCTTGTTTAAATGATGTGAAATATTGTCAATGTTTTCACTTAAATGATGTGAAATAAATAATGTACAGCTACGCAAACTTGTCATTTGTATATATTTGAATGGCCCCCAATATTTTGAGGTTACACAATAGTAAATTGTTTTTAAACACACTGCAGTCACGTTTTACAACATTGCCTGATATATTGCTTGTTATTACATTTATATTTTTACATAAAAAAGTTGCTTGATTAAAACGTCTCCTGGACTGAACTGATAGGACTCAAATATTTCAAAAAAAAGGCCAAAGCTTTTCCTACAACAATATTACAGCCACAGAAATATTGATCACACTACAAACAGCTGGAATAAAATAAAATGTCCTGTCTCCTGCTTTATCTCAGGGGGCTTGTATCTATGTATTTAATTAGATGGAGACCATTCAATCATGATATCCTGGAAGGTAACAGGTTTTACCGCATTTTTTTTTTTTTTTTTTTTTTTTTTTTTGTTTATTTTCTGGTTTTCGTTTGATCCGTTTACACCAAACTCTGTAAAAGTAGACGCTCCAGTCCAGCAGGTGGCGCTTCGCTTCTTCAGCGATGCTCAGCGACTCTAAACGAAAACTAAGCGAAGAAGAAGAAGCTGCGCTCCAGTGATGCTACTTGCGGCTACAAGCCACTGCTCACACAGCTAACTCTGACTGGACTTTCAGACTCGTCTTAACGATGTGTTTTCCTCCACTTTAAAGTTGTGTTTAAATGGACGGAGCTTCGTGGAGTCAACGTGCTGTCGGCGGCTTTAACGGAGAACTGGCGAGACTTCACAGCGCGGAGTGACGACGGTCTTCACGTTTAAAGAGCGTTAGCATGTGGTTTACGTGGCTTTATAATGTTAGTAGAGCAGCTAGCTAATGGTTGTTTGACATTTGGCTATCGTTAAGTTAATCCGAAATTACGATTGTCTATCTCTGTGACAACGAATGGCACTAAACGGCGCTAAACGTTAATGTTAGAGTAACGCTAAAGTGAGTCAACTTAGTTTGATACCCTCGTAAGCTAGCAGCTGCTTCGCTGTCTTAGCCGTTAGCAGTGGACCTGGCACCCTGCACTGTTTACGTCCGCGGTATGATTCATCTGGTTGATTGATGGGGCTTTTAAGGATCATGATGCCGCCCAAGATCCAGCTGTTGGCTGTTTTAGCATTTGCAGTAGCGATGCTCTTCATCGAGAATCAGATCCAGAATCTGGAGGAGTCACGAGCCAAACTCGGTAAGATCAAAACAACAGTGGCCAACTTTTGTAAACACTTATGATTATTGTTTTTTATTCCTGCATGAGTCTTATCAAAAGTATACGAGTCAAACATATTGATGGGAAACGAGTTAAGTTTGAGAATTGCTTGATTACAGTTTTTACAGTTACTTAATATTAATTAATATTTTTGGAATATTTAAAATTGCTGATTGATGTATTTCACTAAACCAGCAGCTGCTCACTGATGGAGAATGCAACAATGAATAATTTTGGGTTTTCAGTCTAATTCCATCCTCATCATCGGTTTAAATTTAAGTTTAAGTGAAATTGATCAGTGTGTAAACCTAATTCAATGCTTTCATTGCCTTTAGTTCATTTCAGCTGACATTTAAAAGTACAAACCCCTAAACCTTCAATGTGTCTGTTCTGGTCCAAACAGTGTCATCATGATGTCTGTATGACAGTGAGTGAATGTAAAGAGAAGTCTCTCTCTCTCCCTCTACTGTGAATCAGACCTGAAGTATTTATTAGATACCATAGGAGGTAAAGACATATTTTATCTCAGACAAATTTACGAATCTGGCTGTTGTCTTTAAATTCATCTCATGAGTAGACCGTTGGCTGGGATGTAACAGTAAAGGCTGCCGGCAATTTCACTCCCAACTCTGTGACACAAGCAACTTTAACAGGCCCAGAATGACTCTTGTAAACCCGTTTGCAAGTCTATGAATGAGAGCATCAAACCTGGCCAGTACCAATTTTTAGGGAGTAAAAAAATTACTGTGTAGATATTGAATGATTTATCTTGTGTTAAACATTAGATGTTGCAAAATTTCCTCCATCTTAAATCTGACAAGGCCGAAGTCGTCCTGTTCAACCATGGTTGTTTTATTGAGGTGGTCAGTCTCTGTACTGGACATCTTGTCAACAACACTGAGCTGTTCCTCTTGACCAACATTTGAACTTTGTATCTGATATTATCAAATTCAGTCAGTCTTATTTGTTTAGAAATATTTCTCATAATCAAACCTATTTCATGACAACCAATGACACAGAGCTGCCGGTACATGCCTTAGTTTCTTTGACGTCACCGATTGGCACAGTCTTTCTGAACATCTGATCTAGGCCTTTTATCTGCTCCTCGTTTCAAATCAAGATGTGGTGCTTTTCAGGGTTGCAGCTCTTAAACGTCTGCCAGATTTGCTGAATCTGTGGTTTGCTGGTTTTTAAGGAAGCTGAAAACTAAATTTTGCTGTGAAACCTGTTTTTTTAAAAAAAAAAAAAAAAAAAAAAAAGAAGAAGAAGAAAAAGAAGCTCTTTAGTTTTTGCCTTTAGTTTTTCCTAATTTTGATTGTGTTCGTTAAATAATATGTATGTATGATTAAATTGGTATAGGTGTATTTTATCCAAAGAAACCTATTGTAACTGTTTTTTAATTGCTCTGTAAATAAACCAAACTATTAGTGATATAATATTAGTTGTAGTGAGTAGGGTAAATGATGTGGCACTTGTTAACTTTTCAGAGATGTGTTTCACTCCAGCATTGTAAACAATGAGTGGGGACAGTGCGCTCTGCTGGATAAACCATGTGATGACATCATTTCTTAATTACCCCAAGCATCTTTTGTGGGGGCGACAATTAAAAAAGCCCTTATGTTGTATTTCTAACACTTTCCATACTGCAGGTCAGTAAAGCTGATGAAGAATGAGGTGTATCAGTGTATGTGTCACTTAATAATAGAGGTGCTTGTGTCAAAACACAAAAAAGAGGAATTGTGAAGAGGCATCAGCATCTTGCAGATGTCAACCTTTCAGCCTCCCTCATAACGTCAGACATTGAGTGACTATCGGGGCAGCATGTCTGTGTTACACTGAGTGATACTTACATGGAGAGATACTCAAGACCATCGCTGTAATTAGCCTTAATTAACATTGCAGAGGAGAAAAGATGTGAAAGAAAACACTTTTAATTATGCCTCTTGTCAATACTATCATCAAAAGTTTAATTAGTTGTTTTGATGTTTTTGTGTTGTGAAGGGCTTCTTTAATTAAGGCACGGCAACAAGGCATGCTGGTCTTAATTTGAAAACCTCTTGTTCATTAATACAACGAATTTACCTTTGTCCTTGTCTTGATTGTTGTGTTGGTGGCCTCACACCTGCTGTGTGCGCTCACGAATGAGAATTACAACAAGCATCAGCTAACTCGCTCATTAAAATCTATAGCAGAGAAAAGAGGTCAGTCCATAATCACGTAAATTGAAGGTGATATTAAGTTTCGAAACATTTGTCGCACACAAACAAGCAATCAAAAGTTTCGATATATGACAGTAAATTCAAATATGTATACACACACACACACACACACACACACACACAGCCTGGCCAGAAAAAAGTCACTACCTGATGAAGTGATGCATCCCTCATGTCTAGTGATACTGTACAAGCCTGTGGGGGCAGTGCTATGATCTGGGGTTGCTGCAGTTGGTCAGGTCTGGGTTCATCAACATCATATGCCCAAAGAATGAGATCAGCTGACTACCTGAATATAATGAATGACCAGGTTATTCCATCGATGGACTTTTTCTGTCCTGTTGGCCTGGACATCAGGAAAGAACCTGGTATTGTTATCCAAGATGACAATACCAGGATTCAACGGAAATCAAATTGTGAAAGAGTGGTTTAGGGAGAATGAGACATGATTTTTACACATGGATTGGCCACCACAGAGTCCAGACCTGAACCTCACTGAGACTGGGATGTGTTGGAGAAGACTTTGTGAAGTGGTCCGACACACCCATCATCGATAGATCTTGGTGAAAAATTAATGCAACACTGGATGGAAATAAATCTTGTGACCCTGTAGAAGCTTATTGAAACAATACCACAGGGAATGTGTGCTGTAATCAAAGCTAAAGGTGTTCCAATGAAATATTAGTATGTGATCTTTTTTTTTTTTTTTTAGGATGAGGCATTTTTTCGTTTTGACCAGGCAATGTATATATATATATATATATATATATATATATATATATATATATATATATATATATATATATATATATATATATATATATATATATATATATATATATATATATATATATATATATATATATATATATAATATATATATATATATGTATGTATATATCTATAGAACGCAGCACACACGTTTAATGGTTAATGTTGTGTGTCTCTTCAGAACGTGCCATCGCCAGACACGAGGTAGCAGAGGTGGAGCAGCGACACAGTGAAGATGTCGGGAGGGAGTTGGCGCCACTGGCAGAAAAAGACGACATGGTCATCATCTACAACAGAGTTCCCAAGACTGGCAGCACGTCCTTCACTAACATCGCCTACGACCTCTGCGGGAAAAATCGTTTCCATGTCCTGCACATCAACACGACCAAAAACAACCCCGTCATGTCTTTACAAGACCAGGTGAGGACACGTCGTGTCACATAAACAGGAATTTATTGCATCAAGAGTTTTACCACACCTGCAGATGCTTTCACATATTTGTAGAGTGGCCAGAACCTAGTCTCCACTACTCATGTTTCAAATTTGAGTCAACATCTGTCACAATACAATTCACATCATATTTAATAACGTCATCGTGACACATCGTTAGCATGACACATGCTCAGCTCATGACAGGTTTGTGGGCAAAACCCAGAAATTCAGTTGAAATGAAAAATAGATTATCATTGTGGGCCAGATTTGACTGGTTACAGGAAACGTTTTCATATTAATGTAAGAGCTTTAATAATTGGAAAATTGTTAATGATGATAATAATAATAAGAAGAAGAATGGCAGCTAATTTCTGAACCATTCCCTGGATTTATCCAACATCTGTGCAGTGTTTGTCAGTAAAGTCTCCGCTGTCAGTTCTTTTTTTCCACCGTCTGCATAACTGTCAAATCTGTCAGTGACTAATGTCGAATTATTTGCAGAGTAAGAGAATAATAGGGATGGATGACGCACATTGTTTTTCCACAGTGAGTTGAGATCAGTTTCTTCCATGTTTCTTAAGGAAATCATTTTTAATGGAAAAAACACGTATTTCAGTTTATGATGTCTTCATATAAACAACACTGCTGCTCCCGCTGTGAAACACTACATTCAAGAATATTCATCTAAGCCTGATGTCAACTCTTGACAGCAGTTTGGAAACGTGTTTTCCCACATGTGTATTTTTAAAAACGAATACAGCTCATCTGCAGACAGGTGTCTACTTTACATCGCCGGGCCTAGGTGTAAGAGACAATGCAGGGTTTCAGCTGCATTTGGAGCCATCAGGGTTCCTGTTTCTGTTTTGTTCAGATTGTTTACATCCATTACCACATGTAAGAATACATCATACAGGCAATGTCACGTCTAGATCCTGCAGAGAGAGAGCGAGAGACAGAGACAGAGAGAGAGAGAGAGTACTGAAAAGGAAGATGAGAGAGGGATTCTCTTTCTTTTTCCTTCTCTCTTCTGTCTCTCTCTGTTGGGCTGTAGGATCTAGATCTGACATTGCTACTCGACTTCCTCTCCTCCCTTCTTCTCTTTCCTCTCTTTTTTCTTCTCTCTCTTCACCTCTTCTTCACCTGTCAAGACAAGTCAAGACATATTTGACGTGCATAAGATATAACTATATGTGTAATTATACATGCAATGAACATTTCTATGTATTTCTCTGAAAACAAGGTTTAGACTCTACAGCCATGTTATTAAATACTAATTTACAGTGTAAAACGTTTTAATAATCTGTGCCTGTCGTGTTTATATGTTTCCTTCTCATGAGCATCATAGTTAAAATCTTTTCTAACTATCTAACACACAGACGCTGCATGTTTTAAAAGCACCAGAGAACAAACGTGGCCACAGACACATGTTACCGCCTGATACTGGCTACATTTACTCTACTGTCAGTGCAGCCCAGGACACACAAGTGTAAATGCCCCAAAGCTCTGCTTGTGTTATTTTTGGCTGCTAGTGCCAAGGTAATATCCTGTTTAACAAACAGTCTGCCCCCCCCCTTCACCATCTCACAAACAGTCTGCCCCTCTACACATGATAAACCAGAGATGAGGGGACACAATCATTCTGCTGCCACATCGTAGTCCAGCTCATTTTACCGCAGGAACATTCAAATTTGTTTCCAATAATAGCATTTAGCTTGGCTGACTAAACTGAATGTGTTTTACTTCATCGTATTTTTTTTTTTTTTTTTTACCTTCTCAAACCGCGGAGTGTGTGTCAAAGATAACAGTAATAAATGGAGGCGGTACGCTGGTCTGTAGAGACGCTGCTCAGAGTTAAAAGGGTATTGAGTGGAAATTAGTTCAGTTTAATTTCAAGTGATGAAATCTGTGCTTCGAGGTGCATTTGTGCGAGACGTTAAACAGCTGTTGAAACAAACCGCCGTCACTTTGACCCAAGAATCACAGCAAAAAAAAAAACAACCTATCGTAAATTGTAAGTACTGTGATATAGGTTTTTACGATGTTTACACAAGTTGTAATTTCTGTTGGAAACTCGTGTCCTCTAAACTCTTTAAAATCCCCCCAAGTTTCAATTTGATTCTCTCGCTCAAATTTTCCTCTTACTGTCACGTCACTGCAATTCAGAGAAAAGATACTCTGAGTTGAAAAAGATGTCAACTTGCCGTTCAGGCGCCACTCAGGCGTCAGGTTGTCTTCGGTTGTTTATCAACGGTTGTTCACCAAGCGATGCATGTGACCTGCCACTTCAGTTGCTGCATCTTTATTTTCAAGACCAGATGATCTGTGGGTAGTGACGAGGGCTGGGTATTGCTACTGTTTTCCTGAACCAATTAAATTCCGATTTCCATTCACTTCATTATTCGATTTTGTCTACATTGATTGATTGATCAATACCAGTTTTGCTCATATATGAAAGACATTTTCACAAAACAATTGCACATTTTACAAAGATTAACACTGCTGATGGCATTACTGACTAATGTCTGGGTCACTGGTTTTAGAGATTTGTGGTTTTTTTCAACAATATTTTCCTCCAGTTTGTCTTGCTTCTGTCCAGTTCTTCCCCGTCCTCATACTTTTGAAATCCAAAATGCTGTCAGACGTTTGCCTTTGGGCCTGACGTGGCTTTCAGCGGAGCAGCTTCACTCATATTTTCATTAACCTGTCTCTCACGTGGACAGATCTCATCACATGGTCACGCAAGCAGAAGCTGATCAAAGTTTAAGAATCAGGTCATTTGGCTACAATAGTTTTATGTATTTAAGTCATACAAAGGAAGTTAATGTGCTGCAGATTCAGAAAGTCTTCAGGTCACTTTGTTTTATTTTTACCCATTGAGCCACACTCAACTCATATGAGACAATGAAAGTATTTTTTAGAAAAAATGTATTAAGCATCAAAAACTGAAAATTCTCTTTTACAAAAGTAGTCAGGGCAGTTTCAATCCCTCATAGAAACCATTCGGCAGTGATCACTGCTTTGAATCTTCTTGAGCAAGTCTGTACATGAGTTGTACACCTGGATTTGGTCGATTCATCTCGCTGTCTTGCTGACAGATCCTCTCATGCCGTGTCAGATTGGATGATGGGAAGTGTCTGTGAACGGTCATCCTCAGGTGTCTTCACAGGTGTTCTGTAGGATCTTCAGTTTTGGCTTTTAAATTCAAGACCAGAGACTTGCCTCCTCAGCCTTCTGTCAGCAGTTTGCTTCAGGTCATTGTCATGTTGAACAGTGAAGCTGCAGCACAGAGCTGGTTGCGTTCTGCCTCCACACATCATGATGCTGCCCTCAGTTTAGGGACGATATTATTCAGGTGATGTGTTCACCAGTCAAACTATTCTGTTGTGTGTAAAGAGTGAAATTCAGACCAAATAATCTTCTTCCTCATTCTCTCTGAGATCTTTTATTTATGGATAGAAGGCTGTCATATGCATTTTACTCCATAATTTTGTGTAGCCATAACTTTACCATAAAATCCTGATTAAAGTGTGCTGACTTTAGAGGGACCACTGTGTACTTGGTCCACTCCCTGACCGGGGACCTTCTTGCCTAGTTACTCAGTTTGGCCAGACAACCAACATGTTGTCAGAGTTGTGATTCTTCCAGACTTGTTCCATTTCACAATTATTCAGGCTGCTGTGCTTCAGGGAACACTTCAAGCTTTAGAAATAATTTTATATCCTTGTCCTGATCTGTGCCCTTGCCACAATTTACTGTGAAGGGTCTACAGAGAGTTCCCTGGACTTCATGACTTGGGTTTTGTCCTGACATTTAGTGGCGACTCTGGAAGAAAGTGTGTTTTTCTAAACTATGTCCAATGAATACAGTTTACCTAAGGATACAATGTGATCAGTAAAACAGCAAAATGTCTGAACCTGAATCTTAGTGTTTGGTGGCAATAAACTACAACATGAAGTAACAAAAGTCACGTGGTCTGGGTACTTTCTGAAGCTGTAGCATGTTTTTACCTCATCAGACAGGGAGCGCTGCCTCATTGGAGAGACTTCTAAACACAAATACCTGTATATGAACCACACTGATCAGTCAGTCTGGGTCTTGGTAAAATGAAAAACTGATGTTAATATTGATATTGTACTATTAAAACTGTTTTTTTTTTCACTCCGATTGTTATCATCTTACTCAATTTGAAGAAGAATAATCACCCTGACTTACAAAGTCTCTGACTCACTCCTTTACCTCATTTACCTTTTGAGATCATCTGCAGCAATATTCAATAAGATTTTCATGCAGTGAATTCTCAGCAGACGACCTGACAGTGTCCACAAAACCTGCAAAGACGTGGACGATGTGACGGTCATTGTTTTGAGCATAAATATAAACGTATCAGTCAGTAACAAAAGGAGCCGTTTTCACCTCCCTGTCTGTTTTTTTTTGTTGTTGTTGTTTTTGTTTCTGTGTTTTCCATTCCCTGCACTTTCCCATTCTGCTGCATAATTAGATTCCATTATCTTTGTCTACAGGTGCGCTTTGTCAAGAACGTCACCTCGTGGAAGGAGATGAAGCCCGGCTTCTACCACGGCCATGTGGCTTATCTGGACTTCTCAAAGTGAGGCCCTTCATTTCCTGTAATACCATTAATATCCAGATTAGTTACAAACAGTTAGCAGAGCAGATAAAGGGAGGTCGTGTATTGATCGCTAACTTGCGCTTTAGTGTTGATTAACAGCATTGTTGTACTTATCTCACCTGACATTATCATTTCAATGATCACAGGTAATTATCCTAAGTGTTTTTCACCAAGAGAGATCCTGTTAAGTTGCAGTTTCAGTCCCTGATTCAGCCTCTCTTTCACTAATGGAAAAGCTGATCCTTAAGTGGAATAAACACATTACAGTTTGTACACACAGGTGACTGTGTTAGGATTTATGATATTTCAATTTTCACTAAATGCCTGTTTAATGTAAATAGCATCTTTTTCTTCTTGTTACATAGATACGGTGTGAAGGGTAAGCCCATGTATATAAATGTGGTGCGAGACCCTATAGAGCGGCTGGTTTCCTACTACTACTTCCTACGTTTCGGAGATGACTACAGACCCGGCCTTCGACGGAGAAAACAAGGCGACAAAAAGGTCTTTGTTCACACTCTGTCGCTCTCTCGCTTTTTAATCTTTTGTTCGAAGCCCCATGGGCCTTTTGTTTGTCAGCGTTGATGAGAGCAAGTGCTTGGTGTTGGTGTCTTTCAGACATTTGATGAGTGCGTGGCATCGGGGGGATCTGACTGTGCTCCTGAGAAGCTCTGGCTGCAGATCCCCTTCTTCTGTGGCCATCATTCGGAGTGCTGGTGAGTGGGCTGCAAACACTTATCACAGCAAATAAACAGTCATGTCCCGTCAGTGTGTCACCTGGTCCTCAGGACACTGTATTATCACGCTGGCGTCTGCTCCTCTGTGATACACAAAAACTCCAAACTATATGTTGCAGAAACTTCATACGTACACCACAGGTGCCCTGTGTGGAGTAGATCATCTGATGACTTTCTGCACTAATTAACATATTAATGAGAGAACACTGATTTTCCCAGAAATTGCGGTGACACATTAACACTTTAAACTAACAAGTTCAGATTGATTCCAGGTATATACATACGCAACGAACAAAGGTGTCGGTATAAAAAAAAACAAAAACTCTGCTACTTATGGAGCTAATTACCTTAATTAGGAGGAAACAGTTTTTTTCTCAAGAGCAATAATAACAGAAACTTCATACTTACACCACAGGTGCTCCTGTAGGGTGCTTTAGATTTTTTTTTGGCACGTGTTTCTGCATTAATTGGCATATTAATGAGCAAACAGAGGAGATCATAGAGGGTCGTATGGCAGTTTAAGTGCCTGTTTTTTTTTTATTTCCAATTGCGATTTGAATCAGTGCAATTTTTGATTCACCAGCGTCTCAGTTTGAAGAGTAATAATGAATACAGTGTTAACAAGCTGGAGCAAGTAAAGGTCAGTTATTTATTTTTCCCACTGTGATGTCTGTACATTTTTTTTCCTTGGCTAAAACTGGTTCTGTGAAACAAGACACAACAGCCTGTCTAATATTTCTGCTGTTAATAAAAGACAAACAGATGGAGAAAGACGAGTCTCACTTCAAAATAAAACAATAGACATAATCAGTCAGCATTGTGTAAAGAAGCCAGGTGCAAATTAGAGAGAGATCTCTTACAACACCCTTTCTCTGGCAGCTGCTCATATTTGTTTTGAAGAGGAGAAATGACTCAGGTATGTGGTTCATAACAGCGAGACATGTTGCTATGTTTGACAGAAGAAGCATTGTTGCACTTGAAGGATATTTTGGGTTACAACAGGTTTAGATTAAATCAGGCTTTATTTATCCCAAAAGAATCTGTTTAGCTGCGTGTACAGACCGGCCTCCACACTGCGCCTTGTCTGTGATGAGACGTGCGGTTTCTTACTCATTCTTAAAATTATGAGAGTGTAAACCTAATTTTAAACAGGACATTTAACAAGATCAAGCTCAGGATGTCAGGGTGATATAAAATCAGCGGCATGTTTAAAGTGGCACAGCCAAATGACATTAAAATATTTGAAATGACTTGCAGAACTTGACATAATTTTTAGTTTTAATCTGAAGATATTGTGATTTATTGCTGTGTGCTCAGGTGCAGGCTTCTCTGCATTTTCTGCTTTATGCTGCATTGGAGGTGTGTAAGACATGCGTAGAGCTCATATACTCCAAAAATAAAGTAATGAAGCCTTGTGAGGTATCTGTGTGGCGTTTTGGGACCTTTGGTAAATTGTAGCGTCTAGCAAAAATAGATTTTATTTGAGGAATTTTAGTGAACTGTAGCTACACAAAATAACAGAGGTTACATTCTTTTAACACTCTGCAAGCACATCAGTCACACGCCGTGTCACGACCACCATAAACAGATTCACAGCCAGCGGGGAAACGCCGCCACAGGCTTCGTCGTCATCAGCCTGCGCCTGAGAATCATCTGGAAAACATGAGAGTCTGCGCTGCTTTCTGTGGAAACAAAGAAACCACTTCACACAACAAAGAGGACCAGAAGTTGGCGAAAACACACGGTGCCATACCAAGGCTTTACCCATGCAGAGGCATTTATATAGAAATTTAAAGAAAACAAAATATACTGTTCATATCTACCATTACCATGTGTGCTTTAAATTATACCTTAATATAAAATGTAGGGCTCCCCTCCACCCCCCAACTCTACTATTGAAGATCTGGAACGTATTAAAATATTATTAAGTCTAGCACTAATATTAAAAAAAAGATGATTAAAGAAAAAATACAAGCAACTGCTTTATTTTATCTGCTGCTATGACAGTAGAGACAATATATGTTTGTAATTATGCTCGGGATAATCTTGTTTAAGTATCCCATAAATAGAAACAGGAAATAATTGCAATTTAAATTGCAAACGCAATTAGATATTTTGCTCAGATGGTTGAGCCCGACGGGACACAGTGGAACTAATCTTGGGGCGTTCGACATCAGCAGCACATGGCAAACAGAGACAAGTCGTAGCATCTGATCTGCATATTCATTAGTGGAAACACCAACTGCATTGATGTCAGATTTACTGCTTGTGTTTATATGTTCTGTGGTACTTTGTTGTGTGCAGGAACGCAGGAAGTAGATGGGCCCTTGAACAGGCCAAATACAACCTGGTGAACGAGTACCTGCTGGTTGGAGTAACAGAGGAGCTGGACGACTTCATCATGATCCTGGAAGCAGCGTTGCCAAACTTCTTCAAGGGAGCCACAGATCTCTACAGGACAGGTACCAAACACGCTGCGCACACGACGCTTCCCTTTACCCATCACTCTGACCGACACGACCATTAAATCATTTTACGTTCCTCCAGGAAAGAAGTCCCACCTGAGAAAGACCACTGAGAAGAAGCCTCCCACCAAAGAGACAATAGCCAAGCTGCAGCAGTCTGACATCTGGAAAATCGAAAACGAGTTTTACGAGTTTGCTCTCGAACAGTTTCAGTTTGTGCGTGCCCACGCCGTCAGGGAAAAGGATGGAGAACTTTACGTCCTGGCTCAGAGCTTCTTCTATGAAAAGATCTACCCCAAAGTGAACTGAAGGTGTAGCAAGAACATAAGTGACAAGGGCTGCACGAGAAAAACATCACTATAAGAAGTCGTATACACTGGGACACAAAGAGAAACACTAAGTGATACTGGTGAATGCTGGATTTATTTTGTCCCTGTACATCTGCTTTTTTTGAGATTCTAATTCAGACCCTGTTTTGTTTTTTTCAGACTGTACAGTGGAATTTCTACGAGGAATGTGTCTAGTTTTATTTTATTGCTAATGCAGCTGTGGAGAAAGCCTAACATAGATAAACCATCAATCTGCGCCAAGCTGTGAGGAAAAAATGTCTGTTCAGTGTTGGCAGAAATAGCTCCTGAATGTGACACATCTGAAGAAAAAAAACCCAAACATGAGGATCACTAAAAGGTTTGGGTTTTGGGTTAATTAATGAGATACAAGCAGCAAACCTCAACTCCTACAAATTCATAAACTAAATGGGTCAAAACCACATTTACATGCATTTTTCTGTGCACCGACAGATCAGAAATTTAAACAAGCTCATCTAGAATATATGTATATTCTTTTATAATTCATTTTAGGTGCACCAGTACTTGTTTACAAATTACAGAACATAACGTGTTAACACGCAGTGCTGTGTTTTTTGGACCAAATGGTAGCAAACAACAGAAAATGGATTGGACCATTTGCATCCTTTGGTGCGTGAGTAGTAATTTTTTATCCCACTGAGATGTTCTCACTTTTTTAGATGTTTAACACATTGTATCAGTATTTTATCACAGACATAGTGATGTGCATCTTTGATATAACAGATCTAATGTTTCTTTGCCTGTGAAAAGGACCACATGGAGTGTGAGAGAGGCACTAATCAACAGTTAAACACGTTGTTTGGCCACAGGGTTTAACAGGTCTTTGACTTGGTTACAGGGTCATGTCCAGCAGAAAGAGACGAGCTCAGAGGTTGAACTGATAGTGCCTTTATTACAGTGTATAGGAGAATGTTTTTATTTTTGTTCTTCGATCATCCCACGATCATATTTCCTCTTATTTACATGTATCCTTACAAACTATATTTCCTGTTTTTTGTTCTGTTTTTACACTCGACACACAAACAGCCTAAACATAAACCCAAACTGCAAATATCTCGGCTCATTTTATCCTGTGTTGTGTTCGTGTCATGTGACTGGTGACAACACTGACTGAAGCATGAATGACGGGAAAAACAGATGCTGTACTTATCACTGCAAGGCTCCTCTAATGGAAACATTCAGTCAAGAGCCCATCTTTATACTGTTGTGCTGCTCTAAAGCTGGGGGGTTTATAAAAAACAGATTTTTAAAACTACTCTGTTCTCTAAAACATTAACAGGCTGAAACTGGTCTTCTGGTTCTTACATTTCCTGTAGTGGAACTGGATAACATCTTTCTTTTTAGACCATCTCTATCTGATGTCGACATTTGACATGTTGATTCAGTGTGAACATTATTCATGTCTGTACACTCAACAGATGGTTATCACATAATATAGAAATTCACCTGATTAAACTGAAAAGATTTTGATGTAAAGATGAAATATCTCACCTCTTACAATCTTCAAAAATCCAAGAAGGACTTGGTGCATTTCCTTGTTAATCTGGTTATTATGTTTATAATTGTTACGTATGGGGAATATGTTGCTGAACTAAATGCTAATGGCAGCATGCTAACAGAGATGATGTTTAATATGTGGCATGTTAGCATGTCAGTATTTGCAAAACACTTAAGGACAGCTGAGGCTGATGGGAATGTCACTAGTTTAGCAGCTGTTTAGGTCATTAACCAAAATATTTCACACTGAAACAGGAGATGATGTTGTTCAAACCTCCAGCGACTTAAAACTACGAATGTCCCCCTGCTTTTGTTAGGGGTAGTGTCAAGCAGCCAATCCGATCCATGACAAGTCCCACAAAAAGATGGTTTCTGTATTCCTGCTGGTCAAAGTTGAAGCAGCAGAGGACCATACGTCCTGACTTTTAGTCCTTGAAATTGGTCAATCTCCAAGTTTCCCACAATGCAATTCAACTGCATCTTTCATTAGTCGGGGAAACACCCATGTCTTTCATACCCCGTGCTCAGGTTGCAGCAGACGATTATTTTCATTATTGGAAAACATTTTTGCCAGATGAAGCATTTTGCCAATAAAATGTCTGAAAATAGTGAAAAATGCCAGTTGCCCCAAAGCTCAAGATGACATCTTTAGATTAAATGTTTTGTCCGACTGTCTGAAACAGTCTGAAATTCAATGAAACAGAATAAAAAAGTATAAATTCATCTAATTTCAGGAGAACCAAATAAGGAGATCTGGCAGTTTTGCCGGAAAAACCCAAGTTTCATGATAAATTATCGTAAAAGTGGCAGATTAAGTTTCTGTCAATCAACCTTAATGATTAATGTATTGTTTCAGCTCTTTTTTAAAGCCCTTTTCAGATGATTTTCACAAAGACAGGAGATTGTATTACACAGTTAGATGAGGGCAGAACTTCTCCCACATGTGGACAATCAGACATGTTTTTGGAGCCTTTCTGTGTCTCTCAGTGATTTACATGAGCCTCAGTAACTCTTGACTCAATTTTTCGTCTTTTGGCTCCATAATTACAGAATAATTGCCTCGCTATATCTTACTCAACAGGGAGTACTTAACCACTGAAACCGTGAAATAACAGCCTGGGACGGGATGATCTGCTGAAGTCAGCGGTATTACCGACTCTTGTCTCCTCTGATGGGAGAAATGACAGAAGGGAGGAGAGAGTGTCTGCAGGGAGAGAGCGGTAGCACGCTCCACCAGTCCACAGCCTGTACTTGTGTCTGCGCAGAGACGAGCACAAAGGCCCCAACCCATATTTGACGCTTTGTGGCCATGGACACAAGGAGAGGCTGCTCGTCTCAGAAAATAGAACTCAATTAACAGTTTTGCTTCAGGCATATTGGAACATTGTTTCATTAACGAGATGAATACAGTCTGATAATTACTTCATCTCAATTAGAAAAAAAGGCTACAGTCTATATTGATTGTGGCTGATGAGCTTGAAGGTTAATTAGGAACACAATATTTCAAAAGTCTATCCTGCTTTGTTGTTGTTTGATAGTTGTGGGAGCTGTTTGTTAATGACTCGATGCCTCTGTGCAGCTTTAAGGACTCTGCAGAATCTTCCTGTCATAATAGGACTTATTAATTTTATCAGGTTCACAGCTGGTTTGACTTTTGTCTCTGCAAAAATGGAAAAAAACAACCCTGTTTTTCTCCTAACCTTGGCACCAGCTTGTGTTTGAAGTACTGGCTTTGTTTTCTGCGCTGTTGTTGTGCTTAGAGCCACTAGAGGGAGCCGTGGTCCTGCTATGAAAAAAGAAAAAAACCCTTCACAGAGCAGCATGTGGGCTCAAACTGACTGAAACGGTTCACCAAGCCCCCATTAATGCACCTGTGCAAAGCCAAATGGAACAAACTAATAGTGCATTACCATTAACAATACAAATTACACCATTAGGCACACTTGGCTCTCAGGCCTTGTGATAGCTATAAATAGTTTCACTTGGTCTTGGGCAATTTGTGCTGTACTTGCATAATGACAGCACTCAAATTAATTCAGGGTGTGTGAATGGAGTGCCCATATTGCTGCATGTTGTGAAAGGGGACATTTTGGACTTTTTTAATGATGTGCCTCTTCCGGCAGCACCACCTTTGCAAGAGGAATTGATCTGCAGGGGCAGCGGCTCTAACATAAGTAAAATGTCTCCATTACAACCCATCCAGAGCATTAACTCCTGTTATTGCTGAAGCCGTGCACAGAATAATGACCTCTTTTTGTCAATGAAAGTTGGCTGGACTTCTAGAAATGGCTCTCTGGATTGGTTTTGGACCCTTTTTCAGCGGACCATAGGAGACCCAGCACAGTTTTTTGCAGCTAGCTGACCTCAAAGTGGTTTAACTACTGCTCCATAAAACAAACAGAGCAGAGCAGAGGCAGCTTGACTGCCCCTCACTGGGACTGTGGACAGGACCTTAAAGGGCTTGGCCAAAGGGGACTATTATGTGTACTACTTTTCGCTGTGTTTTATGTAAATGTGCCACACTGAAATGGAAGGTAAAATTAAGCCAGCATGTCAGAGGCACCCGGCCAAGAAAACCTCAAGTGTTCCTGATATTCCTATTTTACTGGGGCCTGGTGCAGATGATAGATTGCAGTTGATGGAGGGAGAAAACTATGGAAGCCATCACCATCATAAAGCATTGCCAGATTCATCCATTAATGGTTTCTTGCCTTTTAGCCGGTTGCACGCTGACATTTGACAATGTGAAAAGGATAGTTAGCCATGCTAGCAGCTCTTTGAGGCTGCACTCAGGCTCAGTGTAGCCACAGTTTTTTTGCCTTTCATGCATAGCTCCTAAATGTTACATTTAAGTCAAAGAGCTAAGCATCTGTTTCCCTAAAACATAAATACCCGGCATTGTTTGAAAAACCCAGACAGTCGTTTAACGGGACTTGTTCTCAAAGTATTTCCAGAATCATCAAAAAGTCTTGCAGCCATCTGGATGAACAAATATTCTTACCACTGCTCAGTAAAAGAACAAAAAAACAATCCAAAAACAGACAGTAGCCGGTGGCTAACCTGAAAAGGAAAAAAAACTGTTGCATCTTGGGAAACGAGTTAAAAATCGTTTTTATTGTTCAGCAGACTGGGTTGTTTTTGTCTTCGAGGAATGTTGTTGTTGAAAAAGCTTTTTGGTTTTTCCACAATATTTAATTGTCTTGCCAAGACATGTGGCCATTTTAGTTTGGTGTGTTCACATGCTAACATTTGCTAATAAGCACTAAACGCAAAATACAACTGAGGCTAATGGAATGTCATTAGCTTTATGTAACAGTAGCCAGCGGGTAAACCTCCCTCCTGACACATGGTAGCGACAGACGCTAGCACCCATTTAGCCTCATCGCTAGCATGTCTACCTTTCACAAGAATTCATAGTGGAAGGTTACCGGTGGTGGTAGGAATCATCTTCTGAAACCATGAACATCTACAAAATTCTGTATCATTCCCTGACGTAGATGTTGAGAAATAAAAACTTGATGAAAAGTCGATGGATCGACAAAGTTTGTAGGATGAATCCCCTGGGGACCATGAATGTCATGGCAGCCAGCTGCCATGTGATAGACCAACCAGTCAACAACCATGTGAATAGCACAGTTACAAACACACATCATAGCCTATGTCTTACCTTAGCAGTAATAGCAGTAGTCTACATGTAAAACTATCTCAGAAAGAAAATAGTGCTACAAGTCTTTTTCATAGATAAACTCTTATCAGCTAAAACAAGTACAGACAGGAAGATGAAATAAAAAGATTTAATCAGCCTCACATCCATCATTTACATGTAGGAGTACATGATGTAATATATATTGGACAATATAAGCCTGTGAGCACAACAGGGAGGTTGACCCCATACAGGAAACTCTCTGATACTCTTAATTAGATTGCTGCATTGTAGTTTGACCTTGGTGGAAGACACTCTACACTACTCTGTCTCTCCCTCCCTCTTTTTTTTTTCCTCTCTCTCTCTCTCTCTGTCTCTGTCTTTCTCTTGCTCTTGGTTGGGCTGGCAGGCTGAGAGCACATAGTGGAGCATGGGCATTTTCTCCTGGAGGGTAGGAGAGAAATGCAATCAGCAATTCAATCGTGGCCATTGTGTAGCAGTGCTGATGAGCTTTGCAGAGTAGATAATGGATTAAATTATTTATCCCCCCTCCCTCCTCCTCAGTGCTCATTGTTGCCTCCTCTTTGTGCTGCTACAGCGGTACACAGACGTAGGTTGAAGGCCTAGATCACTCGCTGCCTTTCATAGATCTAATTTTTCTAATTAGCGCTTGAATACAGAATGGTCTCTCCCCCCTTTACCCCCTGCCTCCGCCACTGCGTTCATTGTCAGATACATTCCATGAGGTGAGCATGTGAACCTATCAGCAACCAATTCAGTGACAGAGAATACCAATGTACCACCACATCGCGTCACTCCTCCCCATACTTCTCTTATTGAAACGCTAAATGATCTTGATAATAACCTAATCAAGGACAGTCTCTTTAAATGAATGCTATTAGACTACAGCAGCTGTGCAGAGGGCTGCTGATCTGGAATCAGGAAGAGTGTGACCGAAATGTCACTCCTCTAAATCTAAATCTGTTATGTGGCCAGCAAATAGAGGAAATGAGATTGCCGCGGGATGTGGATCATCTACAAACTGAAACATGGACAGTCCGTACATGAGGAGTCGGTACACACTGACCAAGGTCTTCATCTGTCGGTAGCTTGTCTGTTAGCTGAAGATGAGCAGATAAAACTGTTAAAAAAGTGTCATAGCAGCAAAAAGGAAGAACAAAACAAATGCATTGCAGAGGTAAAAGACAGAAATACTTCATATCAAGAGCATAACAATGGTATAAGTTTATAGGTAATTTTCGTATGTGTTGTTGAATGAAAAATAACATGATTTAGATAGCAGGACGGCATGCATGTAGCACTGATTTAGTAGCACTTTTTGATTTGCAGTCCGTTTGGAGATTTGGGGAAAAGTCTTTAACATGGCTTCTAGAAGTTAATAATAGTTGTGAGAAGTGTCTGTATTAGTGTGGTAACTGTTGGAGGGTAAATATTACTGTTATTATTACTGGTTCAGCACAAACATTAAATCCACCTCTGGTTTCAGGCCTGTGTATCAGTGCTCGTTTTAGTGTGTTGACAGACGATGGAACTGTTGTGGTCACATCCAAAAAAAGAAAAAAAAGAAAAAAGAGCTCCACCAGTGTTTCCCCATGCAGACGAGAGTGATGCAGACTGCGTGTCTACAAACACTCCCTATTATTCTTGCTGTGGCTGGTGGAGGCTTGCATGTACTGTAAGTTCCAGAGCAATGTGGCCTGCTTGTGTTACATACTTTTGTGGGCCGCCTCCCTGACAACTGGCAACAAAGGATCCATTGAGCAGAGGCAGCGACGAGGGGCTTTGATGGGTAATCTGCATGCGTTTGTAGAGGGAAACTGGAGCTGGGTTAAAGGAAACAGGTGCAACTAATTACAATATCCCCAGTCCTTCTTTTCCTCTGGATTTCCTCCTGCTTTATCTCCTTCTCTCATTTTCTTTATCATCCTTGTTTTCCTTATTGTGAGCTCCTTTTTGCAGGGGTTAAAATCCTCTAATGAGACGCCAATATACGCACACGCTGCAATAACACGGAACGTGCAGGTTCACTCGCACTCTTCCTCACAGGTCAGACATCAAAGTGGCGAGGTGAAATCAACGAGGAAAGTAACAGGAAGACGGTTTAATCCATTACTTCACGCCGCACGTGTTATGGCTTTGTTCTTTGCACGTAACCAACATGCTTTCCAGCCTTTGATAAAACTGCGGCATGATTACAAACCCCCCACCACCACCCTCAATACAATATGGTCTGTGTTTGTCAAAGTGCCGTTGTTTCCGTGTGAACAACTGCAGGCTCAGTCTGCACACAGCAGACACAACAGTGGAAATTTTTTGATGCTTTTTAAAGGTACCTGGCACTAAAAGTAGATTTCTATTTTCCGTATTTCGTCAAGCTCTGTCTCTGCGAACTAATACAGGAGGGGTCATTGTGTGTGGACATGTTGGATATAAATTTTAAAAAAGAACCACGGTCAGATCTTGTGTTTTTTCAAATGTCTCATTCCCTCCATTTTCCTCAGACCTTGATCTGAGTGGAGGCGATTGGCCAAATCCAAACAGATAAATCATAGAAAATAAGCTGCTCTATACAAAATACTTTATGTGTTTGCGTCATCTGTCATATATTAAAATTATATGTAGAGGAGTTATGGTAGAGAGGATTTTCATGTTGATAGCCTGACATGAAACTGGTATAAACTGAACATTCGATAGATGGTTCAGTGACCATAACTGGGCAAGGAGGTTTTGGGCAGTATTCTTGGTCAGTTTAAAGTAAAATATATAGTCTGAAAACTAAAGAAAACTAAAAAAAACAACAGGATAATATGCTGTGAAGTGCTCAGTAATACTAAAGAACATATTTAGACAAATTCATTCATAGCTTTCATTACACACATCTTAAACATAAAAGTGTGACTTATATGTGTTAATGTAGTCAATATAACTGTGTCAGTGCAGCAAGTTCTTTTTCCTTCATCCTGCAGCCTCTTTGACAGCTTTAAAAGCTGGATCAGGATGTTAATTGATGCCTTTAGATCTCCGTCTTTTGTTCTACTTTATCTCGCGTGTCTAGTCCTTGAGCTCTCCTTTATATCAGTGCACCATCAAAAATATGGAGTCATTAATTTGCAGCACTTTGTCATGTGGTTTCGTTCGCTGCAAATAGAGTCAAAGAGACTTGTCAGTAAAAACAAAGTGCTGAACTTATGTGGTTTCTCTGTGGTATGTTGGAGAGCTCATACTCGGATTGTTTTGTGTTTCTTTTCTTTTACTATAAGTCATTTTAATCTTGTAGAGATGCACACGGAGCAGTGGCTGCTTTTAATGGAAAAGTTATTATTTAATGATACAGATCCAGTCGTGATGAGTGAGTCACATTAAGACGTTTTAAAGCTTTTCGCTATCTGGCAACAACACATTCCAATGTCTATGTTTCATACGGGGTGCAATATCTCCTGCACTGCCACACCTCCAGCGCAGATTAACTCCATCTACGTGTGTGCGAGGGAGAAAAGGAAAACAATCTTGCACTAACAAAACCATTATTAGTTCATTATGAATTAGAGAGCCACATCTGCAACTAATACACGGCCAGGTGGGATTTGTAAAGAGAATACAGTGTTGAGTTTGTTCCACTAATGCAGTATAAACACTGCGAGAGCACGTGGCCTTTGAGGTTATAGTTACACTGAATATGAAGCTTGATGTTGCTTAGATATAATGTTTCTCACATGGGTCAACATTTTTGAATTAAACAATCGGGGATGAAGCAAAGCCCTTGTTTTTGCTCGCAGAAAACTTTTATGTCAGTCCACCTCAGGACAGAGTGTTTCTTTGCGTGTGTGTGTGTCTTTTGTGTGACCATTTGAATGGATAAGGCATTAATCAAAATCAAGTGATGACGAAAAGAGTGACCACAGCTAAAGGACTCCTGATGAATGTTTTATCCTGCATAATGAGATGAAAATACTTCCATAAAGCAATCAGGGTCATATTCATCGCAAACAGATTTAAGACAAAAGTAGTTTATTTAGTCTCAACATTCATCTCGCTTCCATTTAGCTGTTATTCGTCCTGTCAGCTCTGTGAGCAGGAAGGTGGGTAAAAGGCCATTTTCCCAGGCTGCTCAAACAGATTTTGGCTTGAAAGAGAAGCACCGCAATGAGAGAAAAGGGACATCAAAATTGGCCTCTTGTCATCAAGCCCTGGTATGATCCCCATTTGCCTTTCTCCAGGCGATCCGTCAGCAAGCCTTGATCAAAAAGGGATACGTCTTCGAGCATTCCCCCTTTCTAAGAGATGAGTGTCCCTCACTGTCCCGACTGCAATCACTTCCTGTGAGCCAGGAAGCCCCGAACAAAGGCCTGCCTCTTTTCCCCCGACCGGCGTGAGTGCTGAAGAAGAAATACAACACATATTTATGAGATTATCTGGCATCTCATGTTTCATTATAATGAAAGAAAGAATTGTTTCAGCCTTGTGGAGTTGAAACATGTGACACCAGGAAATGGTTTGGTGCTGTTACTCTCTTGTCTAAGAGAGGGAGTGTATTTTTTTGGCAAGAGGGATGAGTGATGATGCTATTCAGAAACTGGTTGGACAGAATGGAATCAGCAGGGGAGAAAAACAACATGCTGCTTAGAGAATTTACCAAAGATGCAACGTAGATGATCCTACATCCCACAAATAATAACAATAATGTTCTTATCTTACTGCCCTAGTTCACTAAAATTTTAAATGCATAAAGTACTTTTTGAAAGAATAAAGCAAACTTTTACAGAGGAGGCTGGTGGGTTTGTATCTGTTGGACTCTGTGCACCAGCTGGGAAAATCTGGGTGCTGAAAAGGAATGAGTAATGTTTTCACTTCCAAAAACAACCACTTTGCTCCCATTTGTTCTGCTAATGCTGCTCAAAGGCCAAAAGTAGACGTCTGCGGTTGCAAGAGCAAGCAGAGAAAATGCACACTTAGCAAAAGCTCCCCCCATGATAAATAAAGGTAAAACATCCACAGCCATGGGGACAGCTGCCCCGCCTGCGCTGCGCTCCCGGTGCCCCAGTGACACAGTCACTTTCAGTGGGATCAACTGCGGCAAAAGCCTGGAGGTGCTGGGAGAACAATGACTGGGCTAAAGGAAAAAGTCCTTATTTAGACTTTGTACTGAAGTTCACTTTGTGGTGCAAGTGATTTTAAGGTTACACTAAGGGAATGCCTATGTGCTGATACTACTGTATGAAACTTGAGTATTGTTTTGACACTTAACTATTGAACTTCTTTATTTATTTTGTCATGTCAATACTGTATGTATCAGTACCAAAGCCCTACTAATATATTAGATGACCAATGTTAAGTTATAGCCTATATGAATGAGTTGGTCTTGGATTGAACATTGGACAGGAATTTGTTGGAAACAACTAAAGACAGGAAGATCCACCAGATCAGATGGTTTGTGGTGTATTCCTGTTCCTCCAGTCCCTCTGTTGAATAGTCCTTGGGCAAAATACTGAACTTCAAATCAGGAGTCACTTTAAATAAAAACATCTGAGAAATGATGACCTTTTATTAGTAATCATGACTGTTATGTTTAGTGTATATGCTATTAAAACTATCTAGAGATTCATGATGCTTGCACAGTCAGAAGAAAACACACATGAACACATGAAAGAGTCTTGCTGAGTGCCTTTGATATTTATTTAATATCTATTTGTCTCTTAATAGATGGTAGGTGTAGGTGTTTTCTTGTGGCCAAAAAAGTAAATATGGAAAATGTCAAATCAGTAAAAAAAATATGTGCCTTGCGAAGAGAGGGCTGATCCTCTGGATGACCCCATTTGATGGAGTGTGGAGGTAATATGTTTATTTTCTGTAATTAAAAGCATTCACTCAATGCTATTCATTAAGAGATCACAGTGAAGTCCTGTTGTGAATGAGACATGGCAGACATAAGGTCTCCTCATGTCTATTCAACACCTATGAGATTAAGTACCTCTGCTCAGAGAATATGAAGTAGACAAAGAGACTTACTGAACCCGCAGGGCTATAGTTAAAATATTCAGCATTCACAATGAGGACGGCACTATAGTTCTGAAAAGATAGCCCCTATCAAAACGCATCTCTGTAGATCATCGGTAACCACAGGCCACAGACTCTTTTGAAAGCTGGACATCTTTTTAATTTTCTTTGATCTTACACCTTTTATGAGGCTACACTGGAACTATATTTCAAAGGGAAATGTTGCACTTTTAAGTCAATTAAACTATGTTTAACATATTGATTATTTAACTTTGCTTTTTGTTAGGAGGCAAAAAAAAAAAAAAAAAAAAAAAAAACAGATTAATTTTAGACACTAAATCCATACAAATATAAGAATAACAGCCTAGCATCTGTCTCAGAGCCACAACCATGTGTATTGTTTACATTCTGCCAGACTGGGCTCATATTCTCAAATATAATCACTTAAGAACAAAGGAAACACACTCATTTTTCATCATTGAGGTAATTACCTGGAATTTACATGGCCACAAAGATTATTGATTGGGCCCTTAAGTCAAGCGAAACCACTTCATGCTCTGAGATTCTCTGAAATGCCTCAGTAATTGATGCACAAATGTCATCCTCTTTCTGCGGGAAGCTAAGGTTTGGCCTCTTTCATAAAAGTAAAACATTAATTTTTGTAATATAAATCTATGCAGGGCTGTCCATGGAGCCTGCATGGAGGAAGGGTTATTGTTTCCCCTGATTTACATCTGTTTTTCCTCGTTGAGCACCTAACCTCACAACACAAAAGAGTATGTTTTTCTCCCATTCATTGATTTTTTTTTTTTTTTTAGATGAATTAATCTTGCCTCACTTAGCCCCATCAGAAATCACACAGAAAACAGAGTGCTCTTTCATTGCATTGCACTAATTGCATTTTCTGACATGTCGTCTGATTTCCCTACAAATATGATGGCGCGTTCATTTTTGATGTGACACAAAAAAATAATAGTCCCGGAGGAATGTTTTCCCTCCCTCTCCGAGAAGAGAGATGGAAGGGTGAATGTACAGTGTTATCTGCTTTTCATCGCAAGCAACCTAAGAGGCTGTAAATGAGACAGGGCAGCAGAGCTTTGCAATGGTAAATAAGGTGTCTGACTGAAAGATTGGCCCACCTGGCCGTGACTGTCAGGAGGCCTCATCCGAACGCAGGCAACCACAAAGCTCCGCCGGCGTCCGTCAGCACCCACTTCCCACTCTGTGTCGCCCAAATAGCCTGGGACGGGACCCGTGTCTGAGGAGATTGCTTTCGGAGAGCTGTGACTGGACCCTGATAGAGGAACACTTATCTCTGGGTAATTACCCTCTGTGCACAATGAATAAAATGAGAGACAGCTCTATAATCTATGGTCTGGCAAGCTTGGAGATTACACAGCCCCTCATATTATTCGCCAAGACTAATATGCAAAGATGATAAACACATGAAGCTATCTCTAGCTTGTCTTGATAAAGAGTGGAAGCTGTTCTGATTTATTTTTCAATAGAATATATTTTATTTTAATTGACGAAATACAAATATTTAGAAAAAACACTGGTTTTGGTGTGTTTTGCCACAGGGATCTGAACCTGTAAATCTCACCACTTTCCACACACACACACACACACACACACACACACACACACACGAACAGACAAATAATGCACACGTGATTTCAGTTCCCAGGAAGGTGAGAGTGTTTTAGCAAAGTCACTCCATGCTTATGGATATTTTGAGCTCTCTATAGTCTCCCATCATTGTGGAGGGTATAAGACTTCCCCGCTCTATTGTTGAGCTTTGTAATTGGCTGTGTGTTCATGACAAAAGAGGCTCATGGAGGGACCCTGATGAGAAACTGCCCCAATCCTACTCCTCTGTTTCTGGATGGGCTTAATTAGAATTGCTGCAAAGAAGCCAAGGCCCAGAGAGAGTGCCTATTTCATTCTACTGTTGTCTTTTGTCATCCTCACATCGTCTTCCCTAATTATTTCAGAGCCAAGAAAATCAGCTGGAAGGACCGGGTAAGTGTGTGAAGAGGTCATTCTCTTAAATTACCCAGAAATATATCATTAGAGCTATGAGATGATCGCAGACACTAATTCAAATAAGGTGCTGCATTGGTGGCTGGTGCAAATATCTGTCATGTACAATGTACCATGTAACATGATCTATGATAAATCACAGTCCAACCAGAAGAGTTAGAAGCCAAACATATTATCAGTGAATATTCCTGTAGTTAAAAGAATGGTTTGACATTTTAGGAAATATGTTTATTATATTTCTTTAATTACAGCAGAGGACTGATAATGGTCTGTACTATGAATATGCAGATACAACTACTTAGCTTAGCACACACAGCAGTGAATTCCTGCTTGAGACTTGACAAACCTTTAGAGCTGCTGAGATGGATTTTGTTATTATTAAGAAGAACCATACTAGCTGTTTCCCCTTCTATCCTGACCAGCTACCTGTAGTAGTAGCTAGTCAGTATAACTTAGCATTCCAACCTTTATTGTTACTTTTGCTTTGCAGGAGATCCCAAATCAGTAGTGGAAGAGGCGTCACTTCAGAATAGACAGCATTCTAGTTGAAAATACGGATGCTAGTTGGAAAGGCAACTGTTTTGGAGTAATAAATAAATTCTTTGCTAACTATAGAAACTATTGTATATGGCTGACAGAACTGCAAGAAAAAGTAAAGAAATTTTTAAAAAATCATGACTGATGGGATTAGTTGTCATTCTGAATTCTCATGTCAGGTTGGGGACAGTTATTTTAGAAATATGATGGAAATCCACCTTCAGGCAGCATTTCTATTCAAATTTCTGATGATGAACTTGGAAATCCCCATTTCTGAGTACAATTGTAACACACCATAACTTCCTGAGGTTTGTGCTGGTTCCATCTTGTTTCCAGTGTTTTTGCTGAGCTAAGCTAACTGGCTGCTTGTTACTGTACAGAGCAGTGACTTACTAAAGTTTCAGCCAGTTACTGGCTACTAAATGTAGCTGGTCAGCATAGCTTAACTTCTTGAATTTCTCCAGTTTGTCTGGTGAATGCCGCTAACAGGTTGACTTGGCTACCTTAAAGAAGCACCAGGCTAACTGTTTCCCCTTGTTTTCAGTCTGCGTGCTATGCTAAGCTAACAGCTACTGGCTGTCGCTGATAGGCTTTTCATAAATTCAAACATAAATAAGTTAACTAAGTAATTACAAAAGCTAACTGCCATGTGGTGGATAATGTAGGTTAGTGAATGTATCTTTATTCTGTAGCGCCCATGTTGTTTAAAACTGTAAACAAGAAATTAAAAAAATGAATATCTCAAAAATAACAATATTCACATGAAATTATATTAAATTATGCAATCAACAACTTAATAGTGTCAGTTGGGTAAGCATAATTGGATTTGCTGTGAACTATAAATACTGAGACAGAGTTCTCCTTGTATGTGTACATAATTAAAATATTTTTCTGATTTTGGCGTTAATTTTACATGACAGACAGTTAAGTATAATTGCTTGACCTCTATAAACTGTGAGTTCTCTCAGTTGTGTTTAGCTTGTGATCCTGAATTGCCCTTCTGTTTATAGATGATTGCTTTTTATTGAAGGTACAACAGGTGTCTCAGGCCATTTTACATATTACTAGTTTTTACTATTAAGTACTTCAGTTTAATGGTGCCACCCAGTTTAGTAGGAAACAACTAGTTTTAACTAACTAGCAATAACTAAGAATGTAGTAAAGACTAATACATAAACTCCATATCTGTAAATGCACTTACAAAACCTAGAGCAGCCCTACTGTAATAATATGACTCTAGGACTATACAGTAGAGTATATTGAGCTGAAATTATATACAATCACCCAAGGAGAAAGGAAGACATACAACAGTCAGTCCAAATTCAGAACACACAGGCATGCAACATCAGTGTATGTGGAGTGAAAATGCATCCTGGCATAAATAGACCCTGACTGTGCAATTTGAATCACAGAATTTCACATCTAATGAGAGGTGTGAAACAGGCCACAGTGCTATTACCGAACACAATACGACTCATTCAGTGAAACCGTTAGCTGGAGCAGTTAATCACTTGACATAAATAGCCTTAAGAGTAACAATTTACCTTTCAAATTTTACATGTAAAGTCAATCACATTGGTTTTCATACTGCACATACTGCCTGCACTGTAGCAGAAAGCTATTTAGCGGGGATGTTGCACTGTATGAGGGTGATAGAAGTAATCAAGGAGGGGAGGGGGGCTTCTCCATAGGAAGTTCCTGCAAACAGAGTGCACCCACTTTTTAAACCCCATTTGTCTTGTTAATGCTCCCCTCTGATTACCTGATTGCACTGGATGACTGTGGAGAAATCTGATTGCGTAAAATTATATAGAGCAAACTTTTGATTGGGGAGGGATCTGGCGAGCTTGCTGCCACCATTGACAGGCTTTGTGAAATTTGGCCTCGCTGATTTGAAATCAGCTAAGTGTCACGTCCCATAATTGTAATCAGAACTTAATTTTTTATCCTTGTTCTCTTTCGCGGCTCAACTTTTCTCATGTAAACTTTCCAAGCTTGAACAATACTGCAGCTAAGGTTCCACATACAATAACGACAAATACACGCATCTGTCCTCACTGAGACATCCGCTCCTTCTATATGGGTCAGTGACAGTGGATACTCATTATGTTCACTGTGTGCATAGCTCTGTCTTAAACATGCCACATAAAGAATTCATTAGCCTCTTCCACAGTTTAAACACACTGCTTTAACCGTATATACTGTAATGTTCCTGCCAATTCTTTGAACTGAACCCTTGTCTGACTCTTCAGAGCCATCTGGAAAAAAGCTGTTTAAATGGCAGCAATGAAAATGAATGAAAATCTTTATTCATGACAAATAGTTGAAACATAACCTCGAACACTAAACACTTGCACTAAATACAAAATAAGCCAACAATAATTTAACAAAATCACAGGTCAAATGTGTCTTTGAGGGTAATCATTATAATACTATCAGTCTTTGATTTTATTTATATGTTGCATATGTTGACTGAAAAAAAATACACTGCAGTATAAGTAGCTTTTTTGTTTATCTAAATTCAAGGCAAATTAAATATTAGTTGATTTTTCAAATATAATTCTGGTGACATTTCAAGAATTGAAACACAATAATCGGCATTCAGAAATCCATACCTCACAACACTGTTCTCTTCATTAATTAACTTCCCATTGATTGCTGACCTCATCATATTCAGGTAACGCTGCACGAGTAGAGTAGGCAGAGGTCTCACACTGAGGCGTCGCTTTAAATAAATTAGCATCAGCTAAAGGGAAACAAAAATTGGTAAACACGGTTGTGCAGTAGCTAAAAATAAGGGAATATAAAATTCTTTATAATACACTGTGACTCTTGCACTCTGAAGGAAGATTTTCAATCTATTAAACCTATTTTCGCAATACTATTTATGGCTGGCGTTTTGTTCAGTATTAGATGTTCAGTGTACAAAACACTGTCTAGCTACTCTGAATGTTGAACTTTAGTCCTTAAAGTAAATTAAAAACACAAATATCTTTCTAGATTTAAAATGAGGGCAGCCTGGAGATGTTTTGAACAAATTCTTTGAATACCAAAAAGGTGATAAACCTACTTGCTATGAGCCCCAACTGCACCGTGGTTACTGTGGCAGCATGTGCAATTTCCTGTATTTAGGATGGAGTTAGCTCAGGCTTACATCAACTCATAGCCTCAGAGCCTTTAATCTGGGTTTGTTCACACCTTAAAGTCAACCATCCTGCAGCAAGGATGAAGTTAGACGACAGAAAGAAAAAAAAATAGCTTACTTTGTCCAGTTTGCCCTTTTCAGGTATTGATAGTTGGTTGTAGTAAAATGACTGCACGCAGACAAACACAGTTATAGACTCAGCAGCTCCTCAATATTTTGGACCACCTCCATGCAGCATTCTTTTTTGGCTCCTGAGCCTTCAGCCACCTGCACGACTTGTAATAAAACTGTCACAAATGAATGAAAGTTGGGCAGAGGAGGGGGTGGAGGGTGGGGGAGGTGAGGGGGTTAACACAGATGTCCAAATAAAGTGTGAATGATTCATTTTGCCAAGATTAGTGGCATTCTCCGGCAGAGACTTTCCCATGGCAAAGGAACTAGGCTGCTTTCATTACTGCCCCGCGGATTGTCATCATAAATTGATTTTCTCTCTGAAAGACAAATTAAATTGCATATGAAATACAACAGAAAGAACAAGAAAGTGTCTGTTTCTCCATTTTTTTCTGCAGCTCCCATTCCCTCCCTTCTCTTTGTTGTCCTCTTTTTGTCAATTTCCCATGTCTCTCACATCTAAGTGATCCAGAGTGTTCAAACTTAAATTAAGATCTCTGGCAAGATAAACAGTTAAAACCAGTTCCCATAGTTACGGCTCACACAGCGTGGTGATTGCATTATAATCCGACAGCAATCAACTCTAAATGAAACAGGGATGATAAGGGTGCTATTTTCTGTGTGTGTGTGCGGGTGTGTGTGTGTGCGTGCTTGAATGTAGCTTATTTCGTTCCTTTGTTCGACTTAGATTTTTATTACCTTCCAATCAGGTCAGCCTCACAGCGGAGTCTTTTTGGACAAACATGGCCATGATGTGGGCAGAATGAGATTAGGACACTACAGCAAGGCCTCAGTGATGGGCCCTCTGCTGTTTAGAAAATTCAGTGTCCCCTGATAACTCATGAAATAATTCAAGTGTAAGTGTCCTTCAGCTTTAAGTAGCGTCTCAGCCAAAAATCCCTTTACTTAAAAAAAAAAAAAAAAAAAAAAATGCAAAGCACATATAACACATATCCATGTGATGGTGAAATGGACCCTCTGACATTACCATTTCACTCTCCTCATTAAAACCTTTGTTATCATAGCTCTTCTGTGTGCTAAATCCTTGGTAGTATGTTCACAAGATTAAAATGAAAAGAAAATATGTTGGAAAAGAGTTTTAAGGCCGCGCTCAGACTGTCTTTAGTACTGCACGAAAAAACAGACTTCCCGTGCAGATGGCTTTATAGCCAAAAAACTTGTCTGGTTCAATGAAAGTCAACATTATCCAGCAAGGCGCTAAGTTAGCCATTCAAATACATGCAATCGCAAAATCCTGATTATTTTGTTACAAAGCCCTGTATTTCTACTATGTACCTTGCAATGACCATGCTGAAAGATAAAATAGTTGCCCCTGTAATAAGTTTTCAGAGCTGTAATATCCTGTCTCATAAGCCTTCAAACTCATCCAAACTCTACATATCTGTAGAATCTTTTCACCAGTCCCCAAGCTCTGACTAATAATGTAGGGACCTTATTAGTATCCTGAAACTCAGAGCAGGCACAAATGCAAGCAAGATTTTACGCCAGGATGGGTACCAATGTTGCATAGTCCCGCCTGATCTGCGTAAATCCAACCTCAGCCTGCCACCTCACTCACCTCACCTGGGCACAACTGGTTTGCATGAAACCATGAAAACACTAAATGAGCCAACCACAACAGCATAACCTACACTCTGACAAAGGCTGCGTTATGAACACATTTGTGCAACACTACAGCCTTTGTGACAAGAAGTCTTCCAAACTGAGCGACTCATTAACTTACCAGCAATTAAGCTTTGGTTGGCTACAGAGCAAAGAAGGTGAATACTGCACTCATTCAAACAGCACACAACAGTAAAGGAAATGTTGTCCTCATGCTAAAATCAACTTGCAAGGTTTTGGACACAACATGGGTACATTTTTAATACATAAAGAGGTGGGTGTAGATTTGACGCCTGTGGTATACCAGTGGGGTTAGTGGTTGTTCAAGACTTAGTTAAAGTAAGGGAACAATCATGTTCATGACTCTTGTGTTAAAGTTACATGCTTTACAGGGACAATAGTATGTTCCACCCCAACGTAATCCCAGGAAGGTTTTACAGTGCTATATCAGTGTATGGTCATGAATCAAACAACCACAAAAGGTCAAATGCACCCAGTTCAGGTTGTTTTTAAAGAAGTGTAGTTATAGTCACATGACTGACATTGGTTTGGACAAGCATTAATATTAGATGGTATATATCTTTAATTGTATTAAGTTCTTTAGAATTAAAGTGGTGTTAAAATGAGCACAGTTGGACTAAACATTTTCAAAAGTATGACCAACTCCCGATCCACTATCAAACTCCTTTTTCCACCATCACTTTCTCATGGCTCGACACTAAATAGTAAGGCTTTTCTGTCCCATTCTTCCACACCGGAGACTCCTGTGTCTCTGTGAAAAGAATGCCGCTCATTCGAGATTTCTGCAGGTTGTCAGAGCAAGAGAGAAAAGGAGTGAGAGTGAGGCGAACTCAGAGGTAGCCCCAAGACAAACAAGAGAGGCATCTGTGAGTGGAAGTCATCGTCAGTCATCCTAAAGAAATTATCCCTTCTGCCGTGTCCCACTGATCAACAAGGAGCTGCGTGCTCAGATCACAGACTCCTTGTAAAAAAGACAAAACCCTCTTTCAGTATTGACTTGTTTTAATCTTATTTAATGATGGCAGATATCACCTCATCCCACTGCTTTTTTCATTTGATGTTTTAGATGTTTTAGATGATTTTGATCAGTAAAGATGGACCAAGTAGATCTGGTGCAATGTTTTGGTGACAAGGGGAAGTCAAAGAAACCCTAACTCCATCACCTAGCACTCTGTGTTGAACTGTATAACAGCAAGTGTAAGCACAGTATGGAGCACAGAGCACGTCGCTGTGAAGAAAAAAGGGAAAGAGCAGCCATTCAGTAAAGTGGGGTGAGCGCCAAATGAAATATGCTCCCAATTATGGCAATGGGTGTAAGGAGCTAATAAAGTGAATGTCCCTACAAGACACTGAACCATAATGGATCCCAACTAATTTGCTTTGACTGATGAATTTCCCACTCTAGTTGCGTGGGGTTGAATAATTATGAAATTTATCACAAGACATTGAGACTCATTAAGGATTCACGACATTTCATTAAAGCGGTGTTGTTAGAGCCAGCACATGGTGTTCTGTTTGTGTTTATACGCGTGCGCATGCAGAGAGTCTGAAATGTGTGTGCAGAAGTAATTATCCAAAGATTAAAGCACTTAAAGGAAAGGCTGTTTTAGCGTCTCTGTCATTTAGTTTCAGAATTCCATCATTTCACATCTCTCTCTTCCCCACACCCATCACTGTGATGTTTTACAGCTCTGTTGTGCACATTTATTTGTGTCGACGGCTTCTGGTGTGTTTAAAAATCTGCACTCTGATCCATAAAAATCCATTATGTTTATATGAGAATGTCATGACAACGTTGACGGGTTCATTATTAAGGTTCATAGTTTGCTTCTGAAGACCAAATGCTACACACAAACTTTGTCTGCAAGTGCAGAAGAAATATCAGAATATAATTACTGCATGTGAGGGATAGATTGACTAGTATTGTCCACTATAACCTTACTGTTTTTCCAAATCTTGTCATTTGCTTCACCACAGATATTTTTGTTGATGTCTTTTTTGCCTGAGTAAAGCCCTTTAGTGTAGTTGTTTTTGCAACAATGGACATATCCCAAAGGCAGAATATCATGTTCCACACAGCAGTGACTTGCAATGTAAAGTGACACTGGAGGAAGACATAAATACAGATGTTATTTTGAACTGCTGTAATCCTGCAGTATGACGTTGTAACACTGCAGAGCATTTTTCTCTTTTTTGGGAAGTTTTTATAGGAAGTACATTTATTCATGCATTTGCCACGTCTGTGTGAAATATTCAGCTGAAACAGAGTGCTGAAAATCGCTAAAACACTGAGGGGAACTTAAGTTTCTGGTGAGAAGTATCTGTAGATTTATCTTTGTTAGTGACACCTTTCACTTTATACCTACTCGATCCACTGTTGTTGGAAGTTGAAGTTGCCAGGTTTGATGTCATGAGACAAACCAAATCCATACAACACATATACTCCCATATAATCCAGAAATGATTGTATTTATGTTTTATTCACCACCTGATATACAGTATATGGTGTAAAATAAACACTCCAGGGGTGTTTTCCATCATATTTTTGAACTTTGTAATAAATAGAATGAAGAAATATAAGTGACCCTGGTATCAACCCTTGTGGGACACCAACGGGCAAATATGGTTGCTGCATACATTCTAACAGGGTATATTCAATTCAGCCTGTTTTATTTTATGGTATCCTGAGACTGACTGTATCAAATATTTTTCAAAACTCTCACTCCACCAACAATGTTGCCTTTATCTAAAAGGGTGAGTTTTTGAGTTTTTCTGTGAAAGAACAGATGGCTGTGTCAGCTGAATGATTGACTCTAAAACCAAACTGCATTGAATGCAGGGAAAATTACCTTCTATTTAAGTCTCTACTAATCTGTTCTGCTACCAGTTTCTCCACAATTTAAGAACTATATAATGCAGATGAGCCTATTTTTGAATGCGATAACAGCTGAGTTCCTAATAACAAATGGCTAAATCCTGGTCTTTGTAATTAGATGAGCTTTTGATACTCTCCGATATTTAAATATCACTGTATCCACACTGAAAACATCTTTTAGGATTTTAGTAAAATAATAGTTTTAAAAGCCTATGATTCAGAAATAGTTTCTATGCTGAGGGCTATTTGCCAATCATTTTAAGACCAAGAAAACGTCCAGTCCAGTAGTGTGGATTGTGAAATCTTACTTTCTCCCTGGTGACTCATTTCTATTTTGTCTAAGTGGCTTTGTGTCAAATACAGGACTCTGTATACTGTGCTAGATTCGCAGATTAAATTAAGTACAGAGTTTGTTTGAGTTCTTTTTTTATCTCCCAATCTTTAGACCACTGTATTGGCCCTGACACATTATTTTCAGAGTTGTTGCACTGCCCAATGCTGATGAAAACAAGTGCTATCAGCACAGGCTTTTAAGAAAGCTACTGACATACCGAGGGAGGGAGGGTGGTGGTGTTGGTGGGATGGGGGTATTTATTGAGTTGTTAATATCTACATACTCACTTGCTTTCTGTTTAATTACAAACGATAAACGAATGAGATCAATACCACCAAATAAATGAAGTGAGACATATTTCGGAGGAGAATATTGAACACAACACTCCTGGCTGTTTCATTGTTTTCGTGACCCAAGCACAGCTGAACCACATGGTAATGTGGAAGGAGTACAGAGAACATACCACAAGACAAAGCAACACAGCCATGAACTCAGATTGAAGGGTTTGATTACACTAATTTAGTCATTCTGAATGTGCTTATTTTCATGCCATTTCAATTACACATTGCATGACTGTAGTCTCCTATAACCATGAAAAGAAGTGTATTGATTTCTGAAAGACTGAATGGAATGTGCTCGTATAGCTTTTTGTTTGTTTTATGTTTGTTTGTCTGTTTTTGATGTTTTTATTTTTGTATCAAACTTATCGTGGCCTTCTCATGAAAACTGTCACATTTTGCTATTTTTGGTCATGACTGTCTCCTGACAGTACAGCAAATATAAAGCCACACCCAGCAGCTAGCTAGCTTAGCATGGCTTGAAAGGCTCTAAATCTGTATGACATTCTGTAATTACTTAGTTGGGTCCTGTTTGCCTGGGCAAGTTAATATCATGTTGCAACTCAACATATCACATGAAACTGATATTGAACAACACTGTAAAACAAAGATTGTAATTTAACAGATAATTTCCTGTCAGCTCATTTTACTTTTTTTTTTTTTTTTTGACAATTTTCATTTGTCAGCTGACATTTTTCATTTACTGACATTACACATTTTTAAGGAATGTGTAATGTCAATAGAATTACAAAATAGTTAAGTAACAAGTAAGACTTGCAAATTTAACAGAGTTTAAAAGAATATGTTGTTTATGTGATAGTAAACCCAAGTTTAACACTGTAAATACAAATCTAAAATTAGATGAAATTAGTGAAAAGAACAGTAAAAGAAGTTCTGCAAATTTACATTGATTTGTTTGTTAATGAACAGATATGTTGTATAATTATGTATAAAAAGTGTATGACATCTATAAACATCAGTAAACTGAGAAATGTTGTTTAGTCCGTCAGTTGTTTGACATGTTATTGACTCAGGGAGTAGTTAATTGGTGACAGTCACAACTTAACATATACATTTGCTGCCGACATGAGTGAGTATCAGCAATACGAAAAGAGCATCAGCTCACACAGGAGTGCTTTGTCTTGTGTTTGAAAAGTCCACAGAGTGGACAGACCCCTAATCAAGGGACTGACCACTCAGAAACAACAACATGAAGTTTGTGGCGTTATTGAGTATAAAGGAAGCGACCATGTGTTTTCATCTGTCAATAGTTTAGATAATTCACATGTGGATTTGTGAAGCTTCAAGGAAACAGGTCAGTGGAAGAGCAAATACTGTTTATTTCAGGAAATAGCATGACAATCTGTGATCAACATGTAGTTGACTAGAAAGTCAGAAGTGGGGGTGGTTTTCTGGCATTACCATTGTCATCATCACCATCATTGTTATCATCCCAACTCACTTGAGGCTTAGGATTCAGTTGCAGTTTTCCTTCTCCACAACCACATGAATGGCGCCAACTATGCCTCTTCATAAATGAGATCATTCATCTGTTGGCACCACTCATTCAGTTTTCAGTGTGGAAACCTTTAGCAGATTCTTAACAGATTCAAATACGTCTAATGAGTCTCAGTCTTTGGTGGGAACAGTAAGTCAGTACAGTAACTCTCAGCATATCAGACACATGTAATACATTAATGGAGTGTATGTTTGATGCACATACAGCACCAATAACAATGTCCAGGAAGATACAGATGGCATGTGGCATACAGCAAAAACAAGGTCCAGATGTTTGGAGACATGTCTTGAACTTTTGAGGACATCCATAAAATGAACCACCCAATGGGAACTCTCACCAGCACAAAGAAAAAAGTTTGAGCCGATGGGTGAAATGTTCAGATGTTGTTTGTTCAAGCCTTTGAGCGGTCACATTGGACCAAACATCAGCCCTCCACCCACCTTGAGCCACTTGGTAAGATGTTTGTACAAGCCTATAAGGGTGCATCGTCCATCATAAGAATTGACCATGTCTTTAGATGTTCCAACAGTTTCCTAACTTAGGGAGATACGTGACTTTAGAATCACATTCATTGAGTTTGTCTCCAAAATTCACAGAGCTTTTTAAGAGTTGAACTAAGAACTTTAGAAACATGACCTCATGGTAGATTACCTACCACTTATGCCGTCTGGTCAGACTTTAACTTTTGTGTCTTTGTGTCTTTGCCTTTGTGTTTTTGCATGTCCTCTAACCACTGAAACCACATTAAGTTCCTCTTAGAGTACCAAATCTTTCACCTCAAAGCTGGACTTTAAGATTCACTGCTTCCTGAGGACCAAAACTGTCTAATCAGAACTTCCAAGTAGACCTCTTACAACCAACGCTACTGGAGAAGAGCCACTTGAAGTATCAGTTTTAAAGTAAAGTAGTTACACATAAAAACCTGTATTATACTAAAAATTAACGGTTTATTATTATAATTATTTACACAGTTACAAGTTTTACAGCAGTATTCTCCCCCTTTAAAAAAGACAAATGTTTTATAGGTTGTGCATCATTGGATCACATTAAATATGGATTAACTTTGCAATATTTTTTTTACACAAGACTACATAACAAAACCCAACTAATAATAGCCCTCCCCTGCAGTTTGAAGTCTGATTATTTGTGTAATAACAAAAAAATATATATATATATATATATATATATATATGTTATAAATATATGCGATTTATAACATCGATAACTTCAAAAACACAAAAGATATCATGTAAAATCAAAGTTAGAAAGCTGTATTTTAACTATAAAATGACAATTTCTTTACATTTTTTTTACATTGTAGCTGTTTCCCCCTATTTTATGCTAATCTAACAACATGCACCTTGTTTTAACGTCATACTTACCATATAACTCAGTCATATTTCCCCAAAAGTCAAATTATTCCTTTATTGTGTCTTTATGCATGCAGCCAGCTGCTTATTTAGTAGATTCATTTTGAGATCATTGTGTGAGTCTGCTACACTCCATGCAGTCATGAAGTGGGTCCTCTCTCTATCTGCAGATAATCTGAACTCTAATCTTCCCTCATCAGTTGGCTCAGCTAGCTGAGTATCGTTCTCTATAAAAGACAGCGCATACACACATACACACACACACATTCAATGAGTGAGAGTGAGTGTGCTTCTATATCGCAAACAGAGGACAAGGCCACACGTAGCCGTGGTAAACAATCCAATGTGATCAGATGAAATGAGCATGAGAGAACGTCATGGCGACCTGCGTATTGTTTAGTTAGAAAATTGCCTGTGGTGTGTAAACTTGGAGATTGAAAGTGGCCTCTCTGTGGCTCATGTCATGTTAATAGAACATAACACTGAGTGAATCCCAAGTCTGGAGTTAACCACCATGTTGAATGTGGCTCTCTTGCTTTTTCCCACAGGACAAGCAGCTTCATTATGAAGCACCGTGGTCCCCTTTTCATCTCAGTGAGATCACCCCTGTGGGGAGTATCAACACTGCGAGCCACATCTGACACTCTCTTGTCCCTGTTTAAACACTGAAATAGTGTTTCTTCATATTATTGTGCGCTGCTGTGTGTATGCGTGCGTGTGTGTGCTTTTTTATCTGGTCTGCTTCATAATGCAGCTGCTTGGAAACTGCCACAGGACTTGAAAAATCTCAGAGGAGAAAGGAGATGATCAATTTCAGAGGGATCACCCCCCCACTCCCCAACTCCCTGACCCCTCCACCTCCTCACGTCAACTAACCATAATTATTTTGCAAAAGAGCTCCAGAAAAAGAACATGCAGACTAATTTCTCTTGCCCAGTTATGAAAAGCTCATTAAAATAGGCCTGGAACAAACAAAGCTTTTCCTGTGAGGCCCCTTTTCAAATTCATTTCATAATTTCCCTCTGTTTTAATCATTTATATCAATTAATCATTCCTTGGTGGAAAAGATATTCTTCGCCATCTTCTGTGGTTTTTTGTTCTAGCGAACGCGAGGCTTGATGAGAGTGTCAAGAGAATGTGACTCAAACCAAGGTGGAGTAGCACTGGCTTTGCCAAAGGGAAATCAGCTTGATGCAGCACAATCTCCTTGGAGCTGCAGGAATAATTAAACAATTAAAGTCAAGAAAAAGATCATCTTTATACATCTGATGTCTTTCTAATGAAGCCGGGGGCATCTTATAATAAAGCTGTTTTGTCATGTAAAACTGCTCAACCTGGTGAATCTCAAACAAACTTTACTCTGAAGGAAAACTTTTCTCCAATAGCAAACACTTTTCTTTTTTCATTCGATCCACAACAAAACACGTCACTTGTTTAGACACAGAGCAGTTTGAGGCTGCAGCAGCTTTCCCTCTGATAACTGCTGAAGTAAAAAGAAGAGGAGGAGGAGGAATTCCCTTCCCTCTCTGCACCATGTTAGGAAACATGTCAGCACCACATTATTTTTTATTAAAAGCTGTTTCGGTCGCTTCCACTTTATCACGCTCTTTTGATGTCTCACATGTTGGTGAAAAACTAAAAACCGTAAGACTGGATTGATTAAACGATCTCAGCCAAATCGAGGTCTTGCAGATTAGCCTTAATAGGTGTTGAAACCAATGACCTGAGGCTTAATGAGGTTGTAAACGACAGCAGGCTTCGCTGCGATTATTTTCAGTGACAGACGATGGCGCCACGACGCAGCTATTAAGGCCTTGATATTTCCCAGAGGTTGGAGTCATCCTCGGTAAACTAAGTAGTTATTGAATGTCAACTAATTAAACTCAGACGTGAGATGAATGGAGTCTGCTGGGTGTTGCCATGCAGCTTTTTTTTTTTTTTTGTAATTTAAAAAAAATGTTTGGTCTGATCGCGAAGGAAAGCGATCAGAGCCGAGACAGAGCCAAATCCATCAGTTTCACCAGGATGATGAGTCCATCGCTCCCTTTATGAGCGCTATAAACGGTTAAAGCGGGTAATAAATTAATTGTAATTATTGAAAGTTATTAATCATGACACACAGAAAAGGTCAGACTTAGAAAAAAAGATCTTTATTTGAACTCCATAGCTTCTCCAGACTCTAAACTTTCCTCAGTACGTTTTGGGGTTTTTATCTGACATTTTCCGCGTCTCCGTCTCCGTCGATCCTCTCAGGTCCGTCTCGGACTGATCACCTCCGTTTCCATCCTTCTCTGAGCGTCCCAGTCAACCTCACCTCCCTGTGATTGGCTGGATTTGTTATTCCTCTTAAATGGAGTGCGCGCGGATTGGCTGCGGCTGCACCTTCGTCACGCGGCTAAAAGGGGTTTTTTACTGGAGGTTTCTTCCTGTCAGCGACACATGTAGAACAAGCAGCTTGCGGGACCCGGAGACCAGATCAGAGAGGACAGTCAGTTACAGTCTATCCAGCAGCCTTCTCGTCTCTTTTTCCTTCTTTCTGTCGCCAAAACGCGCACTTCTCGTGTTTGAGGACATTGCGGCATGCGCAGACCTGTAATTACGTCTTGCTATGGACTTCTTTTGTTCCGGCGAAAAGAAAGAGCACTAAAGCAGCAACAGTGAGCCAGGGAACCATCCAGTGGAAATACTATCTGATAACTCCATTTGCTCCGCTCACTCTGCTTGTTGCCAGTGAACGCACGAGCGCGAGCCCCTCGCTGAGGTTCGGGCTTGTCGCGCGGAGCTGGAGGCCGTCCGCGCGCGATACTGTGTCCGCTTTTTTTCTTTTTTCTTTTTACCTGTACTTTTTTTTCGTGGAGGGACTGTCGTAGCCTACCTGTTTCACCTACTTAACGCGTCAAGTCATTAACTTTACAACCATTACACTTAAAAGAGACAAACGAGGTGAGTGTTTACTGTTATTTTACAGCTGCGCCGCGCGCTGACTCCTAAAAATGTGTTTAATTCTTTCTAATTATAGCGAGTTTTCACTCGAACTAGCTACTCTGCTTCGACTTGTGTCCTTTTAAGATAATCTGATAACCTGTTTAGTTCTCGTGATATTCCTCTTCTCTTCTTATCCCCTATTTAGGCATTTAACAATAACAGCTACAGCTTCATTTCTTTTTATTTTCCCTTTAATATAAAAAAAGAAAGAGAAAATGAAATTTCGCAGGCGGCGGACAGGACCTTTTAGCACATGGCTGCCTGATATGTTTTTTCCCCTCTCTCCTATTTCCATGACTTGGTCTCTGCGCCCAAATTGCCTGCCCGTGTAATTACTTGAGTTAGCCCATTTAAGTTAAAAGCCACCCCCCTCCTCCTCTCCTCTACCCCCTCCGGCCCCCACCTCCATCTCTCAGCGGAAAAAAAAGAAAACTCCTCTCAGAATGAAACTTGACGATGGTCCGTCTTGTTTATCCAGGGAGTCACTTTCAGGTCGGCTTTTTGATTCATCTCCTTTTAGATTTAATCAGCACTAAGGTACGCTGTGGTTTGTCCCTAAGAGCCATCGCTAATGGGCTTACTGAATGCTTTTCTGTGTGCACCCCCCTCCCCCCCAACCTCCCCTACACCACCACCTCCTCCTCCTCCCCAACTCTAATTAGCCTACCTGCCTTTCAACAAAGATTTGGCTTTATCCAGACATGTAGTCTGCCTGACCAAATTGAAGAGGATTACATTTGAAAGAACCCACATTAATTTTGTAGGTGAAACAAATGCCTGAATTTCATTTGATTAAAACACTTAACGTCATTACAGCAGCTCTGTGCTTCATCAGGGCTGTTTTATAGTCACCAGACAGATCATATTCATTGTTCAGGTCAAAGGCCCAGCAAGCATCAAGTGTTGGTAAACACAGAACCAACACGTCTAAAGTGTTTCAGCTCATTCCTTTGTGTTTTTTCGCAGTAATCACCACCTCCCTTCCAGCTATTTACTGCAAACAGCGTTGAATTGCGTGCTGAAGTATGGTGCTGTTTAGAATTTCTTCTTCTTTAAAAAAAAAAAAACCTGCGCTGCATAATTGTTCCTTTGGCCCTTGGTATTATCGTTTAACAGACGTTCATCAGCAGAGGTCCAATGAAGCAACAGCATGGGGATGAGACAGAGATCAAGGGCAGATTAGTTCACTAAATGACTCGTAGCTCTCCTGTAGCAGAACACGACTCAGAAACTCTTCTCTTAATGAGATCAGCTATTGTGCTTTGGTATGATATGATTCTGCTGCTTCTCAAAGACCTCGCTGATGCAGTGAGATGTTCAAGAGGCTGCAATTTGAAATTTGATTATTGATAGATGCAGCTGAGGAGTGTAGGTCACATGGTTGTATTAACCTCAGCTTTACCTTTGACCCATCTCTGGTCTTGACCTCACTGTGTTGTCTTGTTACCTGGTAAAAGTCTGAACTGTGGCCTGATGGGACTGTTAACATCGCCTCGTGTGTTTGTGTTCACAGGGACAATGGTGAATCCCGGAGGCAGCAGCCAGCCACCACCGGTGGGCACAGGTTCTCTGTCCTGGAAGCGGTGTGCGGGGTGCGGGGGCAAAATTGCAGACCGCTTCCTCCTTTACACCATGGACAGCTACTGGCACAGCCGATGCCTCAAGTGCTCCTGCTGCCAGGCCCAGCTGGGCGAAATCGGCACATCCTGCTACACAAAAAGTGGCATGATCCTCTGTAGAAACGACTATATCAGGTGAGACACCGTCCTCCTAATGCATGCACACGGCTAATTTTACTGAGTCTGTCTTTAATTGTTGTTACTACAGACTATATGAAGTTGGACAACTCAGTTTAGTTCTTGCATGAATTTCATTTTAAGAAAATTGCATTTCTCGGAAAGCAGATGACTTAAATTTTCAAAGTAATGATATTTAAATCAAGTTACAACAAACACACACAAACGAGCGAAAACGAAATAAGCGCTGATCTTTGCTGGTCGTGTGATGAACGGCGAGGTTGGGCGTATTTCTACCAAACATGTGTCTCAGATTGTACTAACATCATCAGTGCTCGTTAAAGTCTCCTGGTTGACGTCTCTCTGCTCTGCTCCTGGACGAGGTCAAATATGCTGGCGTGTTGACAGAGCACAAAGTAAAAGAGTTGTTCTGCAGATCATCTCCACGTCCGTCCTGTTTTTTGTTTTTTGGGTTTTTTTTTTGCTGTTCATGGTCAAACTCAAGGACAGTAAATTAGTCTTGTAGGATTAATGTTTGCTTTGGGAGACACGTGTTCAGGTCGAAAAACAGAAAAGCACCATTTAATTAGCAAAGAGAGCCTTTTTAAATATTCTAGTAGCTGTGCCAGACACCTAAACAGAGGTTGTTGATGACACTCTTATTCTGGTAATGTAGCAGCTCAATGTGACAGGATGAGGCGCAGTTTACTGAAAGTTTAAATACTTTCTTGAATCACTCTGAGGTGCAAGAATAGTATTGTTTTTAAACATATTAATTAACTGTTCCACTGCTTTTCTGTGTTCTCTTTTATTTTTAGATTAAAACACATGTAAATTGGCATGTCTGGGTTCATTATTAATCTAAATCTAATAGATGGACCTGCACTACAGTCAACATGCAACACTGCTGTTAAATCTAAAGTGTGCCTGTGCGCTCTCACACCCACCTCGTACAAAAGGATAAGGAAGTCAATGGGGTACTTCATTTATAATGGGAGTATAACGTAATTAAAATTGGAAGGGGGGATGTGGATACACCTTTCCACTTGTAATGAGAGTGTGCTTGGTGAAAGAGTTAAAACGCATATTATGGAACCATGAGATTTCTGTAGAGATAAAGATACGAGCGGGGGGGAGAAAAAAAAACATCTGACAGTGAGTCTACACAATTAAATGCTTTAATTATAGTCCCCCTCCATTTCCTTTAGTCCTGATGGGTTTTATCTAATGAGATCTGGTCCCTGGCTTGTATCCGCTCCCAATGACGTGTCCGAAATGAATGAGAGCCACACTGCAAACAAAACATTTAATTAACCAAATTGGCTTTTGAGAGAGAGCAAGAGAGAGAAAGACAGATAGAGAAGAGGGATTATTGCGAAGGCCATTTGCCGCTGTTTTTTTTTTTTCCCTCCTCATTTTAAAGGGGCAGACTCATTTTTGTAATGGACTGCTAAACTGTCCACATGACATACATTTTCAGCTGTAGCTCCAAACTCACATTCATGTAGCTGATATGAAAATGCTCATCTGATTTAGCATCTGAGTCAAAACGCATCACATCATAGCTATAATGGGATGTATCCCTGGCCCGGGATGATACTCATCTCCCATCACTCAAGTAGGAATATTCACCAACACCACGTTTGGTTTCGACGCAGCACCGCTACCAAAAGCTTAAACGTCAAAGTTAAATCCAGAGTTGGGGATCGTGTCGTTTTAAGCCGGGGGTGATATTATTTCTGTGGGCTGCTGGTAGAGGGAGAATTAATTTACTTGTGGCTGCTGGATTCAGGGAGAATGCTGTCCTCTTAATTGAATAAGCCTAGGTAATTAAATGGCACTTTTCCAATAGAACGTGTGAGGTAAATCTAATAGTTGGTTATTTAATATCACTTTGAAGTCTGCCCACTCAAGCACTATGACAGCTCAAGAGAATGTGAACTATTAGACCAGGAAAAAACCGGGATCTCAGAAATTAATTAAATCGCATGCAATTTAGGGGAAACGTTTATCTTGATTTGTCATAACAGAATTAATTCAAGGCCTTCAATTCACTTGGGGCCAGATCTGTTACTCTGAATTAACCAAGTGTAATTTGGCTGATCCACCACCACCACCACCACCACCACCACCACTACACACACACACACACTCACACTCACACACTCACATACACACACCTCCCCATCCCCCTCGTCCCAAAACACATGCACATACACAACACGGATCCACGCGCAACCTCCCTCATCCTTGCAATCTCCCCTCCCTCCCTCCACCCTGTCCCCAGCCCCTCCACCCTTTTCTCTAATGCAGCTCTTGCCATTATGCAAAGCCCCGCTTCAGTATCAATATAGCCTAGTGCTTTTAAGGTGCTTTGGCTGCTGATGTAGAGAGGCATTTTTAATGGACTGTGTTGCAGAAATCATTGTTGTGGGGTAATTTTACCCTGCTCAAAGGCCTTGGTGAATGAGGTCTGCATATACCAGACAGCCCAGCAGCAAGCCATGCTATATTTCACCTGGCAGTCAGTGCTGAAATGAAATCCAATAGTCATTGCTTATATACACAACAGACAGCTCTAAATGTGATTTTTTTTTTTTGTTTGTTTGTTACTTAATTTAATCAAACATGTTGGTTGTGGCAAAGTCAGATCCACGGGGGGAAGAAAACAGATAAATCAACATGAATCCATCCTCCACACAGATAGTATGAAGCACTGTTTTTTTTAAGCAGCAGAAAAGCAGAAACCAGATGTGTCATTGCAATTAAAGAGTCCCTTGGCCTTAATTATACTGACCTGGGGTGTGTACTTCACCTCGCCGCTGTAGTTCACTGGCAGAAGAGGCCATTAGAGCCCAAGTTCAAACCGATATAGCAGCTTAATTGAGCACCTAAAGGCTTTGGCTCCTTAAATCAAATACTATCAAGAGCTATCCCCTGGTAAAAATAATCAACCTGGTTGAAGTTCCACACTGGTGAAAAGAAAAAAAGGCTGCTGTGAAAACGTCCTGTAGTCTTTGGTTTGTGCACATCTCAAAGGTGTTCACGCTGAGGAAACTCCTCCAAGAATGAATTCAACACAAACGCAAGGAACATGTTTTCAATTTGAGCAAAGTTTGGAGTTTTGTAATGAAGTGACTTTGATATGCAGAAAGGCCTTAGCGGGAAAAGTGTAGTTTTGCTACACACGGCATGAGCACAAGAGTCTTAAAGCGAAGCCTATATGTTCATTTCCATTATCATGTTTGTCCCAGTGAAAGCAGAGAATTGGCAGTGTTGTGACGACAGTCTCCAGTTAATTAGTTTCTGAAATTGAGTTTTGATGGAGCCTTTCCAAATGATGCCAAGACAAAATTTGCTTCTGCCTGGGCTGTCTTATTGAAAGCCATTTCTGTGTCCCTTTGCAAAGAGCTCTGGCTTGTTTGTTCATCAATATATCTGACAACTGCTTGGGTTATGATTGGGATGGCGGCGGCGTTTATTTGCTCGCTCTGTGTCAACGCGAATTTGTTAAATACTTTTCGTACAGTCGCCCTCGACAACGTCTTACGAAGACGAAAAAACGAATAGAAAATCTTAAAACACTTTCCTCTTGTTGTCTCTTTTCATGTTAATTTGCTTTAGCCAGCCAACTTTATCTGATGCACACACACAACAGCGTTAACCACTCCCCCCAACCCTTTCTTTTTCCATCCCTCTCTCTCTCTCTCTCTCTCTCTCTCTCTCTCTCTCTCTCTCTCTCTCTCTCTCCCCCTTCTCTCCGGAGCATGTCAGATGCCGTGGTCTTATTTGATTGCTTAGGAAAAGTGCAGTGATAGAGCAAACACCCGGTGAGATATGATGACAAATGGGTCCAGATCCCAGTAAATTACTTTCTGCTCAAATCGAAATTTCATTCAGTTTGCTGCTCACCGAGATGAAGTAATCTAAATTGTGGACTCAGAAGGAAGATAGAAGGGAAGCTGGAGCAAGCATTTCATTATCAAGAGGGAGAGAGGGAGAGAGAGGGAGAGAGAGAGAGAAGGTTAGAGACGAAAGAGATGAGCAGAAGCAAATCTAAAGTGTTGACACCATGATTGAAAAGGTTAACCCATGCACATTATATATCAACCCGAGTAGCTACGGGTTTCTAATGGAAACACGGCACTGACAGAGCATTCACAGGAGTCCTAATGGCAAAAGCACTATGTCTCCGCCTGGATGTACAATCAAATCCTCTTAGGTCCTGATTGCTTATGTTCCAGGTTATTATTAGGTTGCAAAAAATGTGCACCAAAAGTAATATGCAGTTTCAGTGCTAGATGCTTGTGGAGAGCGGAGCACTGGAGGATTCATTTTTTCTGTTGATACTGTGATGATTTTCTATTTCTCTCTCTCTTTTTTTTTGCTGTGTGTTTTCCCTTCAGGATAGAAATGGAGCTTGGGAATAGTGAAACTTAGCACTAAATATAGTTTTCATTCAGTCACACACACACACACACACACACACACACACACACATGGCAGACAAAACGTGTGGATGCCACAGTCCATTACACAAGGCTACATCTATGCAGATGCGTACAGCTGTTCTATAGTAACACTCGTTCCTTTCTTCTTCTCTGTCAGATTATTTGGAAACAGTGGAGCCTGCAGCGCTTGTGGTCAGTCCATTCCAGCCAGTGAACTGGTGATGAGGGCACAGGGCAACGTGTACCATCTCAAGGTAAACTGTTGTGTGTATGTGTTGACGTTGGAGGCAAGCCGCTGTAAACAACAGCACTTAACAGAGATGAATAAAGTTCTATTGAATTGATGTCTTAACGTTAAAAAAGTGACATTAAGAGGCTTTTTTTATATATAAATACCACAATAAAGCCGGCCTCTATGTGCAGCAGGGATATTGATTGTTTTTTATTATCAATAATTTTTACAAACTACATCCCAGTGTTTAAATTTGAAATCATTGCTCTTGGCAGCTAGAACAGGTAGCACAGTAAATTAATTGTTTGCAGAGCTGGAAGGATGACTTCATGTTTGAAACAGTTGCTTGATAGAAATATGTGAATAGTTATTGTTATTTTTTTCCTCTCTGTTTGAAATTTATTGGGGTTGATACAACTTTGGACTTAAATATTTTTTTGATCGTTTATAGACCAGAAACTTAATTTAGTTAATCATTAAAAGCCTCAAACTGCTGTTTATGACTTAAACCGCACACATGCTTGTGCAGAACTGTGTGTGTGTGTGTGTCCCTTCAGAAGAATGCATGTTTGATCCAAGGTGTTATTACATAATAGGATAGAGCTGTACCTCAGGCCTGGTTGTGATCGTTTTTCTCCCCCCCACAGTGTTTCACATGTTCCACCTGCCGGAACCGGCTCGTCCCCGGGGACCGGTTCCACTACATCAACGGCAGCCTGTTCTGCGAACACGACAGACCCACAGCACTCATCAACGGCCATTTGAGTTCACTGCAGACGAACCCACTACTGCCTGACCAGAAGGTAAGACTCCCACCTCACTTCCCCATACTGTTGTTCTCCCTGCACCAGTGAAACATGACGGGAGTAGGAGGAGGAGGAGGAGGTTGGGGTTGTAGGTTGTCTCAGAGTTCTTTGTGTTCTTGTTCCCAAGTATGAAATTGGTCAGACGTTTGATGACTCCAAAGTAAAGGACAAGTCAGTAAAAGCTTGTCATCAGTCAGCTGGAGTCATTAGCAGGAAAAGAAAACATCTGTAATATTCAAGCCAACATTTCTCACCCTGTTTATATTGATGTCGTCGATTCAACTCCACTGCAAGGCATGCAGCAGATATTAAATCTTACCGAGCGGAGATGAATTTTATTTTTAGACAGCCAATGGATTTTTCCATCATTCTTGTCGGAGGACATGCACTCAGAAAATCTGTATTAACCGTCAGCACAAAACATGCGAAAATGATTTTTTATTTTTTTTTGTACCCCTGTCCTCACACTCACTTTGTTATGAGAAAATACATATTTGACTCATCTTGAATTTATTTGCTGTCCCGAGCCAGACTCCCAATTGTGCTGAAAAATGAGACGTCGCCATTAATACCCAGTGTTTAAAACAGTATTTGACCACTCTATCAACCAGGCTGAGATCACCTGGGCTAAGTTATTACTCCAAGGCCAAAAATATGTATCGAGAAGCCGAGGTTGAACACTGACAGCAAACTGCAGCAGCTAGTATATCATGAAAGCTGTCATCATGGCTTTCCCTGATTTGATCTTGATGCCTCCAGTGAAAGCAAAACAGAAGGCCTAATCATATACGAAGGATAACTTCATTCTTCAGGATAGCTTCATTCTGCCCGCAGGAGATATAATCATTTTTGCCTCACAACAAGGAGCTTTATTGATACCTTGTCTGCACACGCAGCACACAGAGAGATATGGGAGGTGTTTGGAGTGTGTCAGAGTCTGACTGAAAGAGGAATTATATTGTTGGGAGCATGCATTTCACCTTGAGTGGTTTTGTGAGTAGAGGAGAGGTAGAACTCCATTAAGGCCTCCCCCCCCTCCTCCTCCTCTGTCCTCCTCTCTGCACCCCTCCCACCACGTCACAGGCCTTTTAAGGGCTTGTCACTTTTACAGATCAGCTCTTAGAGCTCTTAGAGCTCCTCACATTCAAATTGAAAGCTGTTGCATTATCTAACTTAATTTTAAATGTCTGTTTAAGTCCTTACTCCCACCCACCCCAGTGTCTCTTGTAGCATGGCTGGCATAGTAAATATGAGGCCTCATTGTTTATTTATGTGCTAACATCAATTGTAGTGAAAACTGCTGAATTATTGATGCTAAAATGCAATCTGAATATTGGCCCTGGTGCTTTAATTATAGCAGAGAGAGAATTATTAAATAAACAGAGACACATCGCTCAGTGGGAACAGTCTCAGGATGCTTTTGTTATCTCAGTGAGTGAAATAAGGAGAATGATCCTGCTGCTGCAGCACTCCATCACACAAACAGTCTCATTTCTTTTGCTAAAGCAGAATTTGGATGGCCTCAAACAGCACAGTCTTACATTGGGATAACAGCTCTCAAAATCAATATACCTCACGTATCTTCAACAACACAACATAAATTGAGTACAGGAGCCCGGGCTGGTTTAGCAGAGGAGAAAATGAAGCAGTCAGAGAAACACACGCTTCTCTACTGACCATTGTTTTGATTATGTGCAGTTTTGCTGTGACATAATTGGTGTTGCCTACGTTCATGGCATAGGATATTTGATGCTCGTTTATTAAGCTTTCTTCCCAGCTTCTTCCTAATCTCTTTGTTCAGAACAGACAAATTACCTCTCTCATACGCAGCCGCTTTGACCCAGGGGAGTGAGACCCTCCCAGCGTCAGTCACTTTAATTAGCCCCCAAGTAGGAGTTTGCAATTACTAATAGACTGAAGCCCTCCTAGTGATTTGAGGGATGAAGGAGAAAGTAAATCGCCCCTTAGAATCATGATGAAAAAAAAAAAAAAAAAAAAAAACAAGAAAGATGAAAAAGTTGGATGCTGGTGGAGCCCAGACAGATAATTGTCTTTACTCCCCTGCATTTTTCTGTTTCACAGAACTGAACACCTCCTGCAGTTATGTTAGAGCGCGGTGCTAATTATACCAAAGAGAATCGCTTCATGAATGCACTTTTAAGTTAATGCAAAGTAAATAGGACACCAGATGGTTTTCAAAGCCTGGCTGATCAATAAATTAAACACTGAAGCTGGTGGAAAGTTGACGTGTCGGGGGGGCGGTGAAACATTGATGACTTTTTTTGTGAACTGCTGTCCTCAACGGTGGCACAAAGTTTGTAAATGTTTTGGTTGTTTGTTTATTTGTTTAATTTTTTTTTTTTTTTTTTGTATCTCTCACTGTTCAGGTGTGTTAAGCGGGAGCTGTGCAGGAAGCAGGATGTGTGCCTTCATTTTAGCCCTTACTCATTGTCACCCAAGACAGCGTGGATCAGCAACACCCCAGCCTTTTAGCTGTGCTCCCAGGCCCTTTTGCCCTAAAGGAATCCTCTACCCATCTCACCACTAACCTGACTTTTATTTCTGCAACCCACACCCCCGATGCTCACAGCTTTCAATCTTGGCTTTTCCCCAAACAGGGGTGGATACTTGCACTTAAACGCACCTGAAATCCGGACGCTGAGGACTCCATGATGTTGGAATTTAAATAAAGGAGGGGAAAAAAAAGAAAAAGAAAAAAAAGGCAGGAGACCGATCAGAAACGAAGGGGACTCTTCAGGAAGAGAAAAATGAAACACACAAAGAGGATGATGATGTGACTGAAGTGAGAGAAGAGAAAAAGACTAATGAGGTTAAAGATGCAGACTTTTCAACTCTGCATATTTGTTTAAAGACATTTTGGGGGAAAACCGGGACCTTTTCATTTTTCCTCTCTTCCTTTTCTATCCTCATTTCCCAACAACATGGTGTTTCCACTTTCTATATTTTAAGTGTTGTCAAAGGGGAATGTGTTTTTTTTCTTTGGTGGTATATATATATAAATATATATATATATATATATATATATAAAAGATGGGGGTTTTAAAAAAAAATCGTGGCTTTTTGTGGAAAACAAATCATGAACACTCTTGGTGTATTTGTAAAACTACCATGTATGTACAGTATGCATGTTAATGTCGTTGTCCAGGCGTGGCTACAGTACATTCAACCTGTCCGCACTCGGCTCCAGTCCTCCCTCCTCCCCCTCTGAACCCCGACCCATGGCGAACTGAAGAAATTTGCTCATAGTAATGTAGAGATCATCACCAACATATAAATGCTGAATGAAAGAGAAATTTATTTGTGATATTTTCCGAGACATTTGCTCCAGTATGGTGTATTTAATTAATAAAAATATTGAAGATTTATGAGCCTCTGTAAATTCATTGTTCAGCTTTCAGTGACGTCTCGTATGTTACATAAAAACAAGATCCTGTTGAAGACAAGAGGCCGAGAATTTATCACAACATGATATTTATACGTGAGAAAAAAAAGGCCTGATCAGTGCATGACGCGCTTTGCCACTGGAAAAGCCTCTATTGAAGATCCTGCAGCACCGCTATTCAATTTCCAGTCTGGCAATCATCAAGGTGCATGATGAGCGTCTAACTGGAAATGGATAAACATGTATCCTCTCTTTCTGTTCAAATGACCGTTTGCTATTCATCACTCTAATACCTGACAGAAATAGAGGAAAATGTCCCTTTGAAGATTCAATTACTGCAGCGAGGGAGAGAGGTGTCTCTCTTTGGCAGCCACAAATTGAATGGGCTATTTGCAGAACAAATTGGTGTTTGAAGTCCTTGCAAGACCTAATAGGTCTGAAGGAGGGACCCGGTAATGGCTGATTTGCTTATCTGCGAGAGTCTGGGCCCCTTGTGAGCCTCGACGTCGCTGTCGTCGCTGAAAACAATGCAGCTGTACAGGATAAGACTTTCATTCAAAAAAATCAGAGACAGACATGAAGAGTCAATAGACGTTTGTGTTTTAAATGAGGTTTTTTTTTGTTTTGTTTTGTTTTAACGCTACGAAACTCACAAAGCAGCGGAAACATCTCTGAAGTGTAACCCTTAACATTTTCATTCCTAAATGTTTAAACATGAGTCCTGAAAGTATTTTTATCTCCTGTGAATGTTGGAGCGAATTACTGCAGCGAATTACTTAGCAGATCTGGTAACAGCTCAAGAAATCTACATGTGTTTGAGCAAAAACATCCCCACGAGTATAAACACGGTAGATCATCTACCTATGTGTCTGAACAACATAAACCACATCAACCTCCTTTTTATTTTTATTTATTTTACTTTTTTTTTTTTTACAAGGACAGCATTAAATAATGCAATGTGTAAATAATAAAATTAATAACATCTGAAAATCATTTAGCTGCTTTAGTGCCAGGGTGTTGGTGTTGTTCGCACTGGCTCGCTGTCACAATAGTCAAGTTTGAGTCCAAATTTAGCACAAATTTTAATGGAATTTCCAGATGGTCGGCAAAGGTAAATTGAACCATTAAACCGCTGCAGACGAGGGCACGGCAAGGTGATGTAATTAACAGAGCGCCAGTCAAACCTCCAACAAATTAAAAGTATGTACAAAGTGTGATGGAAATATGGCTTTTTCTATTTGTTTGGTTGTGTTATTTTGAGGAAGGTTACAGCGTCCTCATCACTCTGCTGCTTTTCAACTCTGCAGTGAAGCAGTCCTTCATCTACGTCACCATTTATTCTGTTTCCATTGCACTTTGTATGTGTGTATACACACACACACACACACACACACACACACACACACACCAAATTGTCCAGATCACAGGCATAAAATATTTTGATATTAACAATAATATTGTATAAATGTTTCAATAATAATTTATAATATTGATTTTCTTTTTTTTTGCTCTTTATGAGAATATTATGCCATTTTAATGTGTAATGTGTGTATTTTTTTTTTTTTTTTTTAAGTTTTTTATATATTTCATACACAATGGCACATCAAGATTTGTTATGCATAAAAAAAAAAAAAGAAACTGGATTGAATATTAAAATTAGATGAAACAGTAAATTGTAAAACCAAAAGGTGACAAAAGTAAAATTATATGCAAAAGGAAAAATTTAGGTTGAGACCTGAAAATAATCATCAATCAGGACAAAACGCAGATTCTACATTTTGTATCAACCTCAGAAACATTTAAGGTTTACGTGATTTGCTCTGAAGTAAGTGATTTGTTGATCAACATCTCTAAGTGTATTTGATAGATCATGGAGTCTGTGATCTGAGCACTATTCACTTTTCATGATCATGTTTGGACAAGGGTCTCCAGTTGTAGCTGTGATTTATATGATTAGATGATGAAAATTTATGAAAAATCTGAGTTCTGGCCTGGAGGGAGTTAAAGGTGCCAGGTGTAAATATTTTAGTTCAGAAAAAAAGAAACTAAAAATGAGAGTTAGCATAAAGAATGAAGTCTGATTTCTTCTTGTCTGATGAGTAAACAGGTGTTTGATGCTAACTTATAGCTGTCGATGCTAACGTACATACAGCACTTTTAACATGTGCAAAAAAATGCTGGAGAAAGCTATTCTAAATTAACAAATACCAGAGATGAAATTTAAGGAGTGAAAGCAATTGAAAACAACTGATATCATTCTTGCTCTGACTCACAAACTCAGACCTTACATGTGAAAGTGATATCAGAGCCATGTTAAAAAAACAACAAAAAACCCAATATGGTCGGATTTATGAAGAAGATAAATGCATAAAAACAATCTCAGAGGATCATTCTGCTCTTTCATGTGACATTCAAATGCAGATTTGGCTGCAGACTCTATCAACTGCTTAAAACTGGTATTTTTTGGAGTGAAGAGCTATTGAAACGTGGGGTAATGCAACCGACATTAATACTCAGAACCATCATCCTCATTTAGCTTAACTGTTGCATTTCATTAAAGCACTTTTAGAATGATTTCAGTATGAATTATGAATTACGTTGTGGTCATCATCCATAGTTGATGTTTCTGAGGTGATAAGCAGAAGAGAACCATTATTAAATGACTGTCAGGCCAAAGAAGCCTCTTGAGTATCAGGTTTTTAAAAATGAATTATCCTTTAAGTTGATTTTGGGTTTGATTTTGCTTTAAAGTGACCTCAGTAATCCACATCAGAGCAGCACTGTTTCGTGCTACACTAACATCGGCCTTTTCCATTATGAAATCCGCTTGGTTCCATTAAGCTGTTTACACACAAACACACCCATGCACTTACAAACACACACACACACACACACACACACACACACACATAAATATACATAAGCTATATACATGTGCACATAACTCCAAATTGCTCACTTCAAGACGACCTGAAATTATATATATATAAAAAAACATTTTTACAAATAATCCATATGTGAGAATTTGCTTTGATGTGGCAAACCAGAGTGAGGGCTAATGGATCTCACCCACAACAATGGAGCACACTTAAATGGCATGTCTGCCTGAGGGAAATCACTTTGCTTCAACTCCAGCTTCTTCCTGCTCTCACTGGGGAGTCTGCTGATGCACCACAACTGGATTACTTATGATTAGTCACCTTGTATTTATTTGTAATTAGTTTATGTCTTCATTCTGCCGCACGCTTTTGATTATCATTCAGCTCGGTGTGATTAGGAGATTTTTATTTATTTATTTATTTATCTATTTACTTATTTTTTTATGGCTGGGTAGTTGTGTTCTTTGTGAGTTTATTTCGAAAAAAATATCAGTTTCTGCCAAACTACTTTTCTCTCTCTTTGTTTACTGAACCAGAAATAATGTACACAACACTCTCCAGATGCTTTATGATAATAACTTCAACACATTTTACACATTTATATTTATTGCACAATATAAAGAATTTATGGTCTGGGAAGAGGCTTCATCTTTAGTTGTGTAACAGATGTCAGCGCTGAACAAAATGCCTGTTTGCAATGTAATATGTATGCATGTTATAACAGACTACCTGCATATGAACAACCTTTTCACAGTAGAAATAATAGAGCAGTAGCATCTCAACACCACACGGAGCACTATCCTGTTCAAAAAAATAACATGTTATGTTATAAATTTAAGTGAACTAAATTAAACTAATGAATAGTTTTTATTTATGAATCAGCATAATTTTGAGACATGTATTCAGCTCAGTCTCGCAACTTTGCTGAACACTTGGTATTTTATTTTGGTTAAAGTTTCACATAAGGTTCAGCTGATGCAGGTGTAAACACGGAAGTATGTGAGAAGAAATAGGTTGGTGTTTTTAAATTGCCATCAAAATTTGGAGCAGACATCATTAAAAAAACAAAGAGGTGATGATAGGAATTACTGGGTAGTGTAGCTTAGCATAATCACTGAGGATGTACATAAACAGCTAGCCTCTGTAAGAAAACCCACTCACATTAAGCTCTGTAGCATCGTTTAATCTGTTACAAAAAAAAAAAAAAGTCAGGTCAGAGTAGCTGTTTCTAGCATTTTTGCTATGCTAAGCTAATCTGTAGTAGTAACAATCATCTCAGTCTCTAACAGATTGTCCCCCACATTTTAAAATGCTCCCATAAACATTAAAGAGCATTTAACAGAGAACCGTTGGCATCAATTCAGCATGATTTACTTTATCCATCTTTAAAATCTTAGCACAAAGCTAATGTAGCATTGATGCACTGACAAAAAAAATTAAAGATTAATTTCATGCCGGCTCATATCTCCATCAATATGTCATAAATAGCCTTTCTACTTTTAACCATTTCCTGTTTTTTTTTGTTTTGTTTTTCTATATAGAACTTCCTCCTAACCATCACTCAACTTTCATTTCTTTATTTGTTCCTTCATTAGTTCATCCATCCATCTGTTTTCTTGGCTGGTCTCGTTCTGATTTTGCCAGAACCTGTGAAAATTATGCATCTCACCATCGCGTTCCAGCATTTCTGTAATTACACTGATTAGGTCCAAGGGGTTTTGTCTGTTCCTTCGTTCATTTGTATCTCATGAACCATTTATCACACTTTGACAAAACTTGGACAAATTTATGCGTCTTAGACTTAACTGCCTTTTTTTCCCCCTCAAATTCATTGTGATAACAGGCCAAAATATAATGATTCAGAAGTATTTAATACTTGGAAAGTCCAAAAACATATAAACGTATATTTAAGAAAAACAAATCTTATTAGCGGAAACATTAACATCTGTCATGTCTGGACCGGTTGTGTGTGTAGTTAGCACATGTGTGTAGTATTCAATAGGCCTGAATCCAAGCTTTCAAAGAAACCTGATGCCCCTTAAAACACCATTATGGTGTGAAATGTGGTTCATAATTGTCTTGTTTCAGCTCACCGTGGAATCAGCAAACAACTTAAAATAGTGCCTGGGTTGAGGGGCGGGGGGGGCTCAGTTACTCAGCAGGGTGTTCGATAACACAGAGAGGGACATGCAAATATTGGTAAGGCAATTATTGGCAGTCGTGTTTGGCCTAAAGTAGCAGGTAACTCTATCCTCTCCATTATGTATGCTGTAGACCCCGGTGCAAAGGAGCACTGTTAAAGCTTTGCATTTTACTGTTAAAAGGCTTCTTACCTTCTGACGAAGCGAGGCTCACTTTACACTCGCATGTCCTTCGCAGTGAAAATGCACTCGTAATGCAGCGAGAGAAACTAAGCACCTTCCGCCCTCAGGACTCTTATCTTCTTAAAGCCACACTGACTATAAGTGGAAATTGTTTACAAGCACTAAAAATAAACAACAAATGCATTAGAAAAAACTTATCTCAGATTTCCTAACATTATGGCTTCCTTGAACTTCCATACCACAACGACATCAGGAGCCTATTATGAGATTAGTGTATTTAATTGTTTTATAAGCAAGCAACTTCATCATCTTTTTCAAGGATGAAAAACTAAAATACACAAAAAGGAATGGGAGCCACTCGTTCTCCATCAATATAAATGTTTATTCCACTGGAGGAATATTACAAACATGCCATCTGAGTTCAGGAGGCTTTTATGAGATGTTACTGAAAAAAATGAGCATAAATACAAAAGGAATGAGATAGTCAATGTTCATGTTATGTTTACCCTCCCACACACACACACACACACACACACACACACACACACACACACACACACACACACACACACACACACACTTCTTTGACTCTTGAAAAGCATTCCTTGTTCCATTTTCCCCCATTCTCCTCAAGAATGTAGTAACAATAATAATGCATTAAGTGGGCTGAGTACTCTAAACACTCAGAGCTTCCTCTCACAATAAGTGCAGAACCAGTTTGCCTGCTGTTGAAAGCATCTTACACAGAGTCCTACAGAGAGTGAAGAGTTTGCCCCCCTACCACCGCCACCCTCCCACCCGTCTCATATGCACAAACACACACAGATAGACTCCAAAAACGTCTGTTACCCTAGATGATGGAATGAGAGAGAAAAAAAAAAGAAAAAAACACACGGCTGTCCGGTGAATCGGAGGATGTCGATGTTTGGTATCATTCATTCGGGAGCGAAATAGTCCCTGTCTTGAGTTCCAGGGCACATCGTGCTCCTGTCTGCTGGAGCCACCAGCATGGTGCAGCTCCGAGCAGGGGGTTAAATCCCCCATAAGAACACCAAAAGGTCACCAAATGCTGTTGTTTATCAGGCATCCTAAAACAGAGCACTGAGTGGGGTATCCTGTGGATTGATTTCAGCATCTCACCATAATGATGATCCTGATACTCCTTTTAACAAAAAGAAGTAGCCGTATACTTTTTTGTTTGGACGTTGACTGGACGTGTTGACAATTAATATTTGTTAAAAATTGGCCTTGTAGTACAGATAATAACAGTTAAATTAGTGACAAAATAATATGAATAGAAAAAAGATATTTCGCATTGCACTTCCATAATATTCTTAAACTCATGATTGATAGTGGACAGTTTTTTAAGGATCAAAATCGAAGAATCATCATCATTCATAGTCTGCACATTCTCCCTCCATGTTAAACTAACAGTGCAACTTGACAGCCATCAGTTCAGTCAGTGATTAGTAGCAGCTAATTTAGCCTCAAACCCACAGACTTTTAATTTCCAGACTTCAAGTCCTTAGGTTGACGCTTTCCTTGGCAATTTATCAGACATCATGCAGCTCCCTCCGCAAGCCACAAAACACTTGATACCATTGTGAACTTTGGCAACCAGAGAGATCTGGTTGAATTGTTGATAGCTAGCTAAACTGTGTTTTCATGAGATTCATTTGCTTTGTCTCAAATCAGATACTTCAGTTAGTTACTGCAAGAATTTCCACAAATTTCCACAACTGACACTATTGTCCTAAAACAAATACCGCCCTCACAGGAAATGACAATCATAGCATGTGTCTGTGGTTGTGGGCCGCTAAAATATCTACTGCTTGTTTTGGTCACATGACTTACACTTTCTTGTGTGTTCAACATGTTATCATGTTATTGGTCTTGTCAGTGTGGACACAATTATGCACTCAAAGAAAATCTAATTATGGACATACACAAACTGAAACACAGCGCTTGTGTTATATGTAACTTTTTGTTGATGAAATCAAGTGGTAACTCAGTGTGACGTCACTCCTTTAGTTCCTCTAATTTGATTTTTTTATCTTGATTTCTGAAACTAAAACCAAACCATGCCGACCAGGAGTGAGGGGTAGCTCTGATTGAGAACCCGTGGATTCTGTGCACACCCTCGTGAACTGTTGTTGGGGACTGCGTTGTGCTAATTTGCTAATAAAGTTAGCCTTCATTATTCGAGGTAAAGTTTATATATAATTGTAAAAGCAATTAAGACCATAAACTCATTGGGAAATGTTTAACGAGCTAATAAATTAGAGAACACTGCCATTTTCCCACCGACTTGAACACAAACAGTCTTTCAAACAAGTGTTTTCCAGTAGAATTGCCCCCTGTGGGTCATTTAATATAATACAACTTTATACTTCGCACTAGCTTCACTTTTCTGATTTAGAAATTATGACAATTTAATTTTTATTAATTAATTTTTTGATTTTTTTTTTTTTTTTTTTTTGAACATGACAGCGTGAAACACATTATTCTTCAGTTCAGGTTCTGGTCCAGATGAGAAGCTAAACAAATAGTAACAAGGCCTCAGTCTTCAAAATTGGGGCCATTAAAGAGCACTAAATCAAGTTGCTGGTTGTCTCAGCAAAAGACTGTGTGATTTGGCATTATCTTTGCAATTACAAGGAAGGGAGTGGGATCTGCCTTAGATCTCTCTGTCTATGCCCTTACACACACACACACACACACACACACACACACACACACACACACACACACACACACAAATACTGAGAGAGAGTGAGACAGACAAGCACTCCAGTGAGAGAAAACATACCTGGGGTTATCTTCTGTCTATTTTACCAAAGTACTAATTTAACTTAAACACCACAATGATATAAAGGAACGGGTGTGTTTGAGGGTGTGTTCATCTAAGTTGAGTTACATCTGTTAATCATTGCTGTTTTTTTTTTTTTCCCCATGTGTCATTTCTCTTTGCTGCAGTTGTCACGTTATATTAAAAACAGTCCGTCATGTGAATGTAAATCACAAACAGATTTCATAAACATCCAGACACAAAAATGCACAGCACAAGACCTGAAAGTGGAATTTCTATTCATCTCCCAGTCAATGACCTGCACATGTAATTATGGGATCCATTCAAGCGGCTTCCCTGAAGTACGTCCTGTACCATCACTTCATCGCCTCAGAACTGATGTTTTTTTTTTTTTTAGGCATTACAACTCGCTGTTTCTTCGTATGTCACAAAGATTCAGAATCTGCGACCTGACACAGCCTGAGGAGAGCGACTTCACAGGCAGTTTCCTCGGGGACTAATGTGTTTTCAGAGCGGCGACCATCTTTTTCCCTGTTTAATGAGCTCAGTCATAAATAAATGCATGGCCTTAATTAGCCTGCGTGTGGCGGGGGCACTGGAATTAGTGTGGAGCTGTGGAGATGGAGGCTCCATGCCCGAGTTCTTCTGGAGATGGTGATCCGGGCATGGGGAGGTGGCCTTTGAGCAGATGCTCTCCTCACTCTCTGCTGGTGGAGGCTTCCATGACTCCCTCCTTTCATCTAAATCTATTAAGCTGCTTCGCACCAAGCTCTCCTTGGCCGATAGAGGAGCTTATGTCGGACAGTGCCAAACCTGGGTCAAACAACAATCTGATTTTATTAAGGTCAAAATGATGAAATTAGACTGAAATCAACATTTTTTCTTTTGATGGGTATCTTATTTTTTGCAAATATGAAAGTGGCAAAGAAAAAAGATAACAAAATGAAAAAGTAATCAGTTAATTTCAACAACTTTCTATTTTTATTTGAATTTTTTAATCTCTCACAGTAGGTGGTCTGTTTGCAAAAACAACAGTGTATAAATGTAAGATGAGTTTCAGATGAGGCGACTACGTCACATTTAAATAACAATAAATTTAACCAAATATTAAATGCAATTCTATAAAAATAACATAACACATACAAATAGCTAATTTAGGCTATTTAGATGTTGTAGCTAATGCTAGTGTGGCTTAGCCAACATTAACACATCTCTTAACTGCTCATACAACATCTGGTTTTCATTTAAGATGGCAAAATAAAACATTAACAACTCACAGTAACAATAGTCACATTTATATTCAACCCAACTTCTCAAAAAAGATGTTACTATTTTCCAGCAGCTCAGGTAGATGCTTACAAAATATATATATATATATATCAGTTATATATACTGTTTATAACTACTTTTCTATATATCAAAAAAGTAAAACCTCAGTTTAATGGATAAAACTTATAAATTAATTATAGTTCTAGGTGAAAGTTAGCATGTTAGTGTGTGTACTGGCAATGGTTAGAGCTGCTAATGATGCTAACATGCTGGAAATGCTTGCCCAACCGAACTAGCAACTTTGTTCAAAAACAACTTTGTGTTTTTTTAAGTGACAAGTAAACATCACATTTTTTTTTTTTTTTTTTTTTGCCCTTTAAATACAAATTACTGATGAGGATTCGAGCAGACCCAGAGGTGAGGTGAGGCTCAGTCTGCAGCTGCAGTGAGAGACAGGACCATTTACAGTTCGCAGGTGGTGACAGAAACATTACTGAAGTGGGTGAATGCCTGTCGGGGACGTGGTGACTAATTCTGCTCTCATATTGCTTTCTAAGTTACAGTGCTGCTATGAGACGCCCTGGGAGGGGCGAGCGACTTAGCGACCTCGCTCTGATGAAAGTAGAGAGGGGGGCTATCATCTGCGTTGACCGGCGGATCAAGTGGTCCTGGTCGCTACTGACCATGTAAACAGGACACTTTCTGCCATCACGCCGCAAATCAACATTTGTCCAAAACAATTTGTGCAGAGTGGCCCTGGATCAGGATTGTAAAAATACATTAGGAGCAGACATTAGTAATATTGCTGGGCCATATGTGTGGCAGACCACTGAGGTCACCTGACACTGAAGGTCACCTTTTTCAGTTCAAATTATTAAGTGCTTCCCCTCTAATCAGATGAGACGTCCCACATGGTGCCTGTGCACATAGCAACCAGTTTATTTATAGGCTCCAAACTGAAATGACCAGTTGGTTTAATTTAATAGTGAGCAATAGGATTATACATGGAAACAAATTACCTAAGTGGGGGTACTCACTACCAAAATCTTTTAACAATGATGGAAACCACGGACATGATGTCTCCCTGTATTATTTCATTATTGGGTTTAGCCTCTGCATCTGTCAGCTAAGGCCTGGCTTCTGGATGGGCCCAGCTTGTGTCCAGACTGACGCACAGCTGCTAGCAGTTCGCTGTGGCCCACGCCCCGGCTGCCCCTTCCACACACACTCTGGGGTCATGAAGGGGAAGGGCAGTGTCCTATCCCACCAGCATCACACTCAAACCTATTTCCCCAATTACAGCTCAATTTCCCAGGCGGCCGTGGTCAAAAGAAACAAGCAGTATATGGAGGGTTCACATGTTTACTGCACTATTAGTCCCAACAACAACTTTATCTGGGGATCATGATGTTTGTTATTGTGTCTCCTACACGCTCCCGCTGGTGAGCAGAGCATCTGTTCTGACGCCGAACCTCTTAAATGTGAGTAAACGCAGACATTATTTAATTTGATGGAGTACGAGGGGCCGACATCAGCATACGAGCAGAAAGCTTAAAGACGTTGTAGTAAACCATTTCTCCTCTGAAAGAGTTGTGCTGGTGACAAGATTTTTTTTTATTATTATTTTTTATTTTTATGAAGGAATGCAATTAGACTTCAGCCTTAATATCTCAGAGGCTGTCACATTCTCAAACTACTCTGCTATGCTTGCCAACTGCAATCAGAAATAACTCTGTCCCTTCAACTTAATGAAAAACAAGCACTTGGCTATAAACTTGTAGTCATCCTCTATCCAATCACATTGTCTTGAGTAATTAAAATGATTAGCTTAATTAGCTTAATTAACTAAATTTGACTACAGGACATGGCCATATGGTGAAGAAAAACAAAGATGGGAGCTAATTAAAGTTAAAATAATGCAGGTTTTAATTAACTCAACCCTTAGGCATCAACATTTTCAAATTTATCCAAGCTGATAATTAAAAAGTCCTCTTGCCCAAGCAACATTTCTTCTCTGAGCTAATTAAATCTGGAAATAAATTAGCAACATGACGCTCCAAATATTAATTCCTGCTAGAAGATGACTTCACTTTCTAATGAAATTAATTAGCTGCACTGGACCCTCAATCAGATGCCAGGCGCTGTCCGTGAGCATAGACCTCATGTAATCTAGCGCTAGGCTAAGGGCCCGAGGGCAGAAATTTACAATTGTAATGAACACTCTTTAACTGTGTGTCTCTCTTAATACACCAAATGAACATGTAGATCTATTTATGCCAAGGGCTCCCTCATTTATAAAGGAGTGGTAAGACCAGCTAGTTAAAACTTTTTTTTTTTTTTTTCAGAAAGAATGTGTAGTGCGAGAGAGCACATAACCACATAGCTGCCAAAAGCAATGCCAAGACCCGCTTCAACAGCCTGTAAGGTTCCACAGGCTGTGCCTGTGTGTGTGCCAGCCTATTACAGAAGACCCTCATGAATTCACCCCCCTACACTCTCTTGGCAGCTTAAAGGGATGACACTGTGGACGAGGGGAAAATGCAGTAAAATGTATCCGTCTGCATTTTCAAGTCCCTCACTGTCCCCATCAGCCTATGCATATAATTCACTGTATATACTGGGGAAGCATTGTAAAACAAACTCCATTATCCACCATTATGGCTCTGTTTGAATAGATGTCTGCTGTGTCTGTGTGAGACACCTTCAAAATCAGCAGTGGCACCATTTTCACTTTCTATTCTATTCTTATATATTTTTGGAGACTTTAAGACTTTTTTTTTTTTTAGCACCAGGCATAAAATAGACACAGATTACTGCATCAGTGGAAAAGCGGGTTACAACATATTCAAACAGATTTTAAGATTATGATTACAAAGATAAGATCAAGATGAAATTTTAATGATCCCCATAGGGAAAATGCATAAAAATTAAATAATTACTGCTAAATCCAAAAAGTTCTAGCATACATAAATGGTAGGTACAGTACTTCCTCTGGTGGGAAAATATATCACAAGTACATAATGTGCTCTTACAAGACACACCATTCATAGATACATACACTGCACCATTATTCACACTGTAAAGTGCACAACAGCCTGCACGGCTGTGTCCACTTCCTTGTTAGCGCACTGCTTTATTTTCAATAATTAAGTGAGGACAAGTCTCACGCTCAATGACAGTGATCAATATGATGCACTCTCTATTATTCAGCAGCCACTAACCACATCAGCAGCCTGATGCGCACACAAAGCTGCAGAGCGTACAGTAGGTGGCTCTCCAGAGGCTGCACCACGTCTCCGTCTCAGACGCTTGTTACAGCCTATTGGAGAAGTGCGGCGTGAAGGGCAAACCTTCATTTTACTACGGCGACAGAAGACGCCGTGGCCTTTGTGTCGAGCACGTTCTCTCCGAAAGAAAAAAAAAAACAGCCCACGATGCCTTTAAAATTGAGATAATTGTGTTTACTGGACTCAGAGCGGCTTTCAGTCTGTGCAGACAACAAAAACTACCAAAAGAGGAAAAAGCTGGTCTTTTGATTCCGTCAGTTTTTTTTTTTTTTTTCAATAATTAATGCTCTCCTCTGGCAATTTTGATCCAATATGTAAATAGTTTCTCATCCCATTATGCAGAGCACTGATGAATATGACAAAATTCCTAGAGATGACGGTCCAGCTCGCACGTTCATGTGCAAACATCACAATACACTAATGACCCAGGCCTTTAATGTCATCCCATCTGAGACATTAGAGAATTTGAAATTAAAGGTACAGTTGGCTCGCACGACAGAATGGCCCTCATCTAAGGCCAACACTCACATCAGTCAGGATGCAGCCATGGTGCGGCTGAGCCCAGCTTAAAGCTAGTTATAGCTCACATCAAAGGAACGTCATCATGCCCAACAGCTACCCTTGCCATTTGGATCCAACTGAATCCGATCCTTTAGTTACATTTTTCAAGCTATCTCTCCTCCAGCGTCCACGCTTAAACGCCATTAAAATGGAAAATATAGTGTTTTCTGCATCAGCCCCGGCCTTCGTTATTTCACAGACTTGTCCTTGTTATCTTGATCGCAGTAAACAAGCAGCATATACTCCTCTGAATTCTCTGCTCTAGTGTTGGGAGTCGTCTGACAAAGTAGTCAAGAATGTAGACACAATTAGCGCTACAAAGAAATGTCTAGATATCAACAAGGTGGTGCGGTGACCTTTAAAACAAAGCATTCTAAACACTGGGATCATGGAAATGCACCGGCTGCTGCCATAAGGGTCCAACTCATTTATTTCAGGTGGTTTTCATATGTTCCGCTTTGAAGAATAATACATCTCCGAGCTCTAATCACGCTGCTGCGGGCTGTGATTCTTCTCTTAGATATTAATGACACAGAAAAAGAAATAAAGAGGCGTCAAATTCACACAAGCTTATAGAAAAAAAAAAAAAAAAAAAAAATACCCCAGCATTTGATGGTGATTGTTTATTTGATGATCAGAGAGCTGCTTCTCTGCTGTGGATTATATTATAGAGAGTATTTTTTTTTTTGATGCAGATTCTCTTTAAACCAGTTCAACAGAGCATGACTGTGATTAACTTTAAAAGGTCATTTAAAATAGCTTTCAGGAACCATGTGATGAAACCTGGTTGAACGTTTCTAAATGATGTTCTAGGAGATGAAGACACTACGCCAGTCTTTGCTCAGCGACCCCAAAAATACACTTTATGCTTTAATAACCCCCCGACAGCGCGCGGTAGTCATCGGCAGACCTCCCGGCACATGTACCTGCAGAAAAAACAAGCCATCTCCGATACAGTAACACATCAAGATTCCCTTAAATGAGTCTTAACATGCCTCCAGCTGCACCTTTCCTGACCTACCTCAGACATGACAGGTTAAACCATGACAGGGTTAAAAACTTATCTGGCCTTTCTGGTCACATAACATCCCAATTACTTTAACAATCTCAACAGTGAATGGAGGGGAGGTGCAGAGGGGGGAGAAGGAGGAATGGAAGAGATGGGAGAGAAGGAAAATACAATAGATAAAAGTCTGTCTCAGAGTAAAAGATAAGTTCTTATCTTGATCTAATGACTCCACAGCCTTAATTTGTCAGACCTGGCTTGCCTGAGAGAAAAAAAAAAGAAAAAAAAGAAAGAAAAAAGAAAAAAAAGGCGAGTTTCTTGTACACAGTGTTAATAAGGGACATCTCTCAAGCCTCCCCGTCTGCGAGCGGTGGAGAAAGGATCATTGACGGAACATTCAGAGGCAAAAAAGCGAGATGTGCCTCCATTCTGTGGATGTAATTTTTTACTTCTTGCTAACAGTTGCTAATTAGCACCTCATCACCCTCCAAGTAGCTCCATACTGCGGAGACGCCAAGCACAAAGTATTTATAACCCAGCTCCAGTGACTGAAGAGATAAACAGCTCGGTGTGGCCGGTGGCCAGATCAAACATTTTGCTGGTGTTACAAAGAATTTAGCTGCTTTATTTCCAGACAAGAATGTGGGATTCATGAGTTAAAAAGTCGCCTTTTACATCGATTTCAACATGAACTCGCTACTCTAGAGGGCACTGTGGGGAATATATCAACATCTGAGTTACAACACCAGTGATTAGATATAATTAATTATGCTGAAAATCATTTTCTGAGCACTCACACCATCACAATATGTCCTTAAAATGTTTTTTTTTTCTTTTCAATAACAGAGTTAACCCTCTGTTATTGAGTGTATTCATGTATTGCTTGGATGGATCCCTTTGGAATCAAATTGTTAAACCTGGCAGTGTTGGTGACATGCTTTGCTAACAGAGCTACACAGGACCAGACTGACGTAAATGACACAAATGAAGGAAAAAAAAAAAAACATGCCTCTCGAGCTGCAATTTCTTTGATGAGACAAAGAAAATAGAATGTGAGCACCGTGTGAGAGCAAATCTCAATAGATTAATTTGAAGTGTTCACTGAATTGTGATTCCTTTTAATTAATGATAGAATTAACTGCTTTGTTAATGCATTCCTGGAGGAAATGAGCTGCTGGCAAAGTCTGCAGCGAACAAAAGGAGGACACGTCTCTCTTGACATTTATACAAGTCTAACTTTGCCAGTGTCAGGGTGCAGCAGCTCATGGTGGGTGAAATTTATCTTGAAGGAACGACTCTCAAACACAACTGTGTTTGAAATTATTATTATTAATGATAATAATCATTTTAAAAACTACTTGACAAGAGGTGTTTCTTAGTGGCTGAAGGGTCAGAGACATGTTACATGTGGGTGTTGATATCATTTTAAAACTGAGCTTGAGTAAATTATCAGCTGCCTCGTGTTGTGAAGACGCCGTCCCTGACTGCAGCTAATGTTAGCAGCTGCTCGGATAATCCCTGGATTATTTCCATTTATTACAATTTGATCCCCAGTTTCGGTCATTTTGATCATCATTCCTGTCGGTGATCATAACAATAACGATAGTAATAATAGTAATAATAAGTATAATGACAATAATAGTCCTGGACAAATAATTGAAGGCTAGATAATCAATATGAGGCAGTATTTTGCATTCAACCCCAAAGATGAACAAATTACCATGACAACATCCATGGTAATGTTAAGTAGTGTCTTTGCTAATGCTAAAGCTAGCTAGCTGTTGGCTTTTCTCCTCAAACCGTGCTCTTGTGACCACAAAATCCACCGATCTACATTGATACTGTTTATATATAGAAATTAGAGCTGGGCGATATGGCCACGAAAAAATCTGATTTTCGATTTTAATCAATTTTTAACTTCAGAAAAATATCCGCTGGGAGGAGAACAATGCAATTTTATCATGGTCGAATGAAAATGTGGTGGGCAGCCATAGTCTAGTTGGTGGCAGAAGTTAAAACTAAGAGAAAACTGATTGTCATAAAAACACATTGTCCTCAACTGTAAAATTCGAATTAATTGATAAAATTGATTTATCGCCCAGCTCTAATAGAAATGCTCTTTTAGAAATGTCGCTAGAAAATGGGACAATTTCAAAAATGTTTGTGACGTCAAATGTATCTCACTGCCCCCCCACTCTGACTCCATTCCCTCCACTTCAAAGGCGATTAGCTGTAAAAATATGGTGTGTTAAGCCCGAAAAGATGCCAAATAGGTGCAAAACCACGTGTTTAAAATCCCTCACCCTAACATAACTTTCTGAGAGGTTTTTAGGAAGCTTCTGAGGCGTTACACATCCAACCAACATTTTATTGTGTATATGTCACATCACAGAACAAGGATCAAAACCACGTTCAACCATTCTCTGTCACCTTTAAAAATACTTGTATTTAGCACTTAACTGAATAGTTTGTCAAGAGGAGAAATCATTAGCAGACAAACATCCCAATGAGGTGTCAAAACGGCTGGAAAATATGAATCACAATGTCTGGTCAGGACTTTCAGAATAAAATCCCCATCTTGGTTTATGATTCAGATGGTGGACTATGATTCAGCCATGACAGATTCTTATGAGATGATTTGGTCCTCAAAACACACACAGATTTGTAACATAATGTGTAAAGTAATTTTGTTTCAGTGACTCACAAGATAACTCATATTTGTTCAAGCTTCACTGTTTGACAAAAGTCCCGTTGGATCTCAACGCAGCGATAAACTCCTCCCCAGTTTAAAGGACGCGGGGGATTTGAAACAAACTTTTAGATGTGAGAATTAAACGAGTGCTGCACACAAACATATGTAACGTTCAATAGTGGGACCTGATCTCGCTCAGAGAGCCTGTGAAGCTGCTCCAGTGGAGAGCCGCCCCTCACTAAATCTTAACGTTCACTTAATTAAACATGGCCTTTGTGGCAAACGTCTGCAGCTGCTTTCCTGTTTGGCAACGCACTTCTGTCATCTGACAGTCCTGACTCACTCGCTGCTCATAAGGAAAGAAAACTTAACACTTAACACTCCATGAACCTCAAGGACAAAAGAAAATTCAATATAATTACGTTCCAGCTGCACATTTGTTTGTGTAAAGCGACAGATTATGTTTGTTTTATTGCCGTACGCGCGAGTTAAAATGCACCTGACAAATGATTTCAGCGTGTGATTTCATTCACAAGGTTCCAAAAGTGAAACCGAGTTTTTCCACCGAGTGACCTGAAACATAATAGTGCATGAGTGCAACACGTTGACAGCATCAGTATTCAGTGTGCTCTCTGGCAGCAGCGTAAGTGGATGTTTGGAGTGGATTCCATGTTTCAGAACATTTTCTTTCTGACAGTTCACTTTGTGATGATTTTGTACCCGGGCAAGACACAGAGACAGAAAATCATTGAGATTTCAGGAACAGTGATATTGGAAGTGGAATTGAGTGAGTATTACAGGCTACATCCCTGCAGCGGCTTTTAACACATACTAAATTACTCTGCGTCCACGCCCATACTCGATATAAATCCATCAAAGGCAAGAGTGGAAGGGGAGGAAAAAAAAATCTGTGTGAGAAGTTAACACAGCACTGTATCTTTTCATCCAGTCATTCTGGGCATTTAATGAACTATTCGGAACGTGTGTCTCTGGTGGGTTCGGATATGCGTCCTTAGATGTCGAGAGATTTTGAAAAAAAAAAAAAAGGCGTTTATTCAGTAACGGCAGCATGTTCGTCGATCCTTTGCCAACGGGTGTAATATGATAGCAGACTGTGCTCTTTTAAAAGGGCAGGTGACCCATGTAGCTCCAAATTAAACTCAACTCACACGAGCTTCGGTGGAGGATTTTTTAGAGGAGCTGAACCGTTTTCTGACTCCATTTTTAAGATGGTTCGCCCATCAAGTCGAGAGAAGAGCGCATGTTCACGTAAATGTCACCTTGTGAGAGCAGACTCCCCACCCCACCCCCTACTGACCGTCCAAAAACATAACAAAACAAAAAAAAGGAAAAATAATAGTAATAAAAAAAAATTGTTGCATATTCTAGTCAAGAGCGGGACAACGGGGCTCAATATCACAGAGCGGGCGATTCCTCCGCGCAGGCCTGTCGAGCATGATGTACGTAGCGGACCGGTATCTTCCTCACCAGAGCTCAGATTGTTTTGATATTTTTATTAGCATGTCCTCAATCATAAATCACCCCCGGGGGGGAAGTGAGGCCGATCCCTCCTCTCCGCACAACATCAGATTACAGGTGGAAGACAAAGTTATCGGACACCTTCGCCACGTGTCTCGCGTTTAAGCTACACGCTTCCTCCTGCGTTAACGCATAAAGACTTAAATTCAGTTTTCATGCACACATTAGAGCGTTACCAGAATACAATATACATAATATTATGTAAATACACTTTTGCCATATAGTGGCACGGAATTCAAAAGCAGCCTTCTATCCTTCATCTGCTTTTATCAAAGCTGGAGAATAAAGCAGTCGGACAGGCAGTAAGCACTTCCTGCAATGTCAGGGTTCGATGTCATATCGCTTTAAATAACCTCGGACATCATTTTGTGTTATTGTGCATCTTGTGATGTTATCTCCTCAAAAGAGACATATTAATGCATTGTTAAAGCACAATACCACGTCCATTTGCATTACAATATGGTTTTTTTTTATTGTTTTTTTTCTTTCAGCGTGCGGTGGCCGAGCTTTTTCTGCAGCCACAAACATTCTCGTGTCACACTAACTCGCCAGTGTGCGCAAAACTGTCAGACTCCCTTAAAGGCTCTGGATGCTATGTGTAATTCCTTTAACACAAGGCCGTGCAGATATCCTTATCATTGTCGTAATGGCATGCTCATGCCACCCTGCATCCCTTGAGCTTGCACGAGGCAGCTGGTAATTCGTTTAATTTATTCAAGCGGACCCCGCGGTGGATGAGAGCGGCGGTGGTGCGCTCTCGTCGCCTTTGACGGCCAGAATACACGGCCAGACACTCAGCAGCCTTCGTCCTTCAGAGGTGATCTCAGGGTCATGTGTGATTCTATCTCAGGCCAGAAAAGCATCATTTATGACTTCCCTATCTGCAGCCGGAGACTCTGCTCCTCGTGAAGAACGAATGTGGGATCACAAGGAGGAAAGAAGCAGCGTCCTGAAAACGTTTGTGAAAACGTATTGGATTGATGTATTACAGCTAATCAACATCCAAACAGTCTTTTTTTTCTTCTTCTTCTCCTCACTTGATGAAAGATTTTTTTCCCAGTGTCAGAACAGAGCCTGCCTTTGTTTGTTTAATATGTAAACACCATCTGTATTTTGTTTAATCCTCCTCAACAGGTAGCCGACTCCAAAGCGAATCCCCCCGTCACTCACAACCTGGGACATTTGGCACTCTGACACGCTCGTTCAAATCTGTGTGTCGGTGCTTCAAAGCGAATGTCTCGTTCACATGTGGTTTTGAAGCGCAGCGGGTGCATTTTACTGGATCTCTGTCGGCGTCGAGTCGGGAGCTTTATCTCTCGCGGTGGATCTGGCCACTTGTTATGAGGTGGACTCGTCTAATGAGCTCTGATTTCACAAAGGCCTTGGCTTGAGTTCAATCTAATATGAGTGCGGGGCTTGAATAAGTTTGGGTTGAGTATTGTGATGATAATGATGATTAAAAATATTGTGTGTGTCAGTGTCATAATGAGGCTGTAGTCATGTGTGGCGGTGCATTGGGACGTGAGTAAACACTAACTGGACTTTTTACACTTTAACCAGTTTCACTGCTCAACTCTTATTGTTCATATATATTGTTTTACAGGAATCAGTCTCTCCAAGAGAAAAATTGCAATGAAATTTCAGTTTTTATACATTTTGTTGCAAAAAAAGTTGTGGGAACGAGTCAAAGTTGCAATTATTTCTCTTTAAAAGGGAAAAAAATCTCAACTATTTTCTAAAATAAGTTTTTAATGTCTGTTTGAATTTATAACTTTTCCATTTCACAGCTTAAGCGTGTGCTTGTTTGGAGATAAATGTCTGATCTTGTCCTGTATCTCTGCCGCCATCTTGACAATGCTTCAGTAGTTTTCCTCCTCTTTCGTGAACTCTGCCCTCATACTGTTTCTGTCGGTCCTTGGCAGTGATTTTAGAGGGTAAATGTGAGACTTTTTTTAATCACACATTTCCTGCTTCTTCAGAGAGAAACAAGGAAGTGAGTTTGCTGACGTATGGCTCAACATTTCAGGGGAAACTGTGTGTTAACAGTTGTGATCGCAGCTGTCGGGGGAACAGTTAGGATGATTCCATGGGCCCCTGACTGATAGGGCCCCAAAAAAAATTAGAATATTTTATCACATATTATGTTAGGGCCTATTGTCATATTCTTCCATGAGGCCCAGAATTCCTGGCAGATCCACTGATCGCAACATTACGAAATCCTGGAGGGTTGGATTATTCTTGTTATTGTCTTTGTTTTGATTAATTTTCTGTTTAACAACCAATTAATTGACTAATTGTTTCAGCACCAGAGCAGTGATGTTTTACTTTCTGTCTTCTGTCTGCCGCTTCCTGCCATCGTATGATCTGCTTCCTCGAGCCAGTGATGAACGTCCGATGACACTGAATCAGAACATAATGTGATAATATGTTGAAGGCGGCAACGTGCTCATATTATGGGCAGCTGTAGCTCAGGTGGTAAAGTAGGTAGGCTATTAATCATAGCGGTGGCAGCCCAATCCACGGCTCCTCTTGTCCACATTGAGAAGTGTCCTTGAGCAAAACACCGTACCCCTGAATTGTTCCAAATGTGCAGATATAAGAGAAATTTATTTAACAAAATTCTTCTGCTAAGTAAATGTAATGTACAGAACGTTATGTTCAAAGCGTACAGCTGGGAGCAGTTGGCTGCCGCTGCTCAGACAAGACCGAAGACGACTTGCCAGGATTCACAGAAGCATTTGTCTTGCAGGTTGGTCTTGTAACCTTTCGGTTTGCCATTTGCAGCGAGGCCCTGTCGGTGGGTATAGATGTAAGAGAACCTACTGGAGGGGCGCCCTCCCCATGTGCCCACCTGCCTCTCATACCGCAGTCTGCTGTACCATGTGGAGCCCCAGATGTAGTCGGCAGAATAATCCACACTCATACACTCACGAAAGTGTCCATCTGGCCCCTCACGCACACATTAAGCCCCGGAACCATACAGGCATGGGGACACTGGGAAGCCTCTGCAAGCCTGTTGTTGTGGCATTTACCAGATAGAGCGGTGAGATACCGCTGCTACGCCTTCTATTCTGTCCACAGAAAGGCCCGAGCTGAGGTGGTGCACAGCTGAGAGTCACTTGGCTGTGACCGAGAGGTGAAACAGAGAGGAACTGGGAGGGATAAGCCTCCAGATCTGAGCGCTTGCACAGCAGAGCAGAGTGAGGAGGATCTTTTTACATTAGCTGTGCCTCGGGCACATGCAGATAACAGCAGAGCTGCTGCCTGGCAGGAGACGCAGCCACACTACAGCCCTGCATCACAGCTGGCAATGTTTATCCAATCAAATAAAAGACTGCTTTTTTATTTCAGGCTTCTCTTTGCACAAATGAAAAATATAATATGTGTTTTATTTTGACTAAATACAGAAAGACCTGAAAATGGTTCAGTGTAAACATCAGACTGAGGCCTGCCTCAGTTTTTATTTGTTTCCACGTACAGTATAATAACTTTGGAACAACATGGCAGTTCAATAATAATATACAAGACAGTTTCCTATGGAATACATTTTCACAGAATCATCTGTTTACAATACATTGTTATTAAAAACATTATACCTCCAGGGGGAACTCCTATGAAAACAGTTGTATGATGTCTTTGGTGGGTCTGGGCTAACGATGTCATCACAGGGACTTAGGTGATGTCATCAAGGTTCATCTCAGTTTAGGCTACAAACGAATGTTAACAGAAACAGAGAGCCTGGAGGACATGACATCACTTATTGTTTGAATAAATGGTCTAATAGAGACAAGCTGTTGGATGCATTATGGGTAATGTAGTGTTTTTGGAGCTTGACACATACAAAGATGTTTCTGTGATCACACTGATTCTTCTTCAGCACCAACGTTTATCAGAGTTCAGTTTGTCAATGCCCCTTTGAAAATTGTCTTCACATTTAAAGTTCGAATAAAGTTTGTTGGCCTTGAAAACATCCAATAAACTACAATGCCAAGTACATAGTGTTAGTGAAAAAGATAATGAAGTAGACGTGAGCACCTATGTCGTTGAAACCCTGTAAACTCTAATCTACAAGTACCCAAAGATATAACTGTAACTAACCTGGTGAGTAAAATGTTAGAATATTTTTATACATGATCAGAGAACTCCATGAAAAGACGAAAATGAACGCTGTTGTCTGATATTTCTTCCTCGTGTGTGTGTGTGTGTGTATATGTATGTGTATATATATATATATAAACACACACACACACACACTGTATTAGATTGTGACGGTGGTTTTAGGGTTACCATGTGTTGTTGATTTTTGTCTTCTCATGGATTTTGCTGACACTAACCAACCTTAACTATATATTTCCAGCACTGTAATGTTTGTAATGTAACTGCAGTAAACATGTGAAAACCATTAGTGAGCATCTTGTGGCTACGTCCAGTGTGAACGTCCTGTCTGATTTACTAATGAAATCTGTAGTGCGGCGATGCATCTCATCTTGTCGAAACCAACGGTAGATGCAAACTGAAAAGCTGTTATATATGAAAATAATCCGCAGATGATATGATGGTAATATGGGACGAGGGCTACTTGTTGGCGCCTTTTCCATCTGTATGATAATGGTTTATGTTTTGAGAACTCGTGTCTCACTGGGAAGCTTTACTCTCATTTCTGAAGCAGCAGTGGGACAGACGTTGCTCTCGCCCCCGTCCTCGTCACCACTTCACAGGCTATTCAATTAGCAGAAGAAGCATGGGAGATGGAGCCATAATGGAGCTGATGAGATGCACAAGGACAGGTGACACTAATCAGTGCGGCGCCCCATTGTCTCTGTGTGGGCATCATTAAGGAAAGAGAGTGATTTCAGGCTTTTTTCCTCCCTGAGCCTGAACACACTCAGGCAAGCTGCGTGCGTTCTCTTCCTTATCATCAATTTGCAATATGTAAGAATATATCTGCTGAATAATGTGTGAGGGTTTAATATGACAGGAAATAAGAATATTTCACACTCATAAATGCCACACTGGTAAACGGATGTGATATCCTCGTTGGCTGTTGGACATATCGAGTACCCAAAGGATTGCCTTTTACTACTGTTAGTGGTTCAGAAAAGGCTGAGACATACACTCTGCAACGCTTCTGCTTTCCTCATGTTCACTTCATTGGCTGAGGCGGATGATGAAGCGCAACCTGCCGCTTCTGCCGCGGTGACCTCCGACCGATTCCAGTGGCTCCTGCCGGCTCCGTCCTCCTCAGAACCTCTGGGCCGGACTGTGAAGGAGCTCTGCTCCGCCTGCCGGTAACGACAGCTCAGGTAGCTTGACAGACACCTGAGAAAACACCGCAGAGGAACAAACGTGAGGAAGGAGCGGACTGATCCCTCATATTTCTTTGTAACACCACTCAAATTACTTACATTCACACTTCATCCCAAATAACTTTGTTAGTATAATAACATAATCCTAATCTCATTATTAAATCCCTCACCACCCATTAACTGAGCCTTAAGTGGATGTGAGGAACTCCTGCTGAATCCTGAGTGCTGCTGTTCTCTCTCTGTTCACTTCTGATTCGTTCTGCATCATCTCGAGAGAAAAACATCAGCGGTTCTTCAGCTGCTAGATGCTCCACTATGATCACTAGATGGTGTGTAGTCAGTTTGGTGCAGAAGTCTGTACTATGGAGCAGGATCTGTGGTCATCAAGGTAACTTCAGTGTGATGAAGCTGGTTTAGTTTGTACCAGTGGTAAATCACCCGGTGAATCTCTAATCTGATCCAGTGCAAGTTCACTTTAGAGGATCAGATCAAAACGTGTCAACAACCCAAACACAGACCAATCACATATTAGTGATTGAGTATTAGTAATGATAAAAATGATAGTTATAACAACAACAATAATAATAATCATCATCATCATTATCAGTATCATCATCATGGTATCATGGTTTATTAGTTTATTTTCAATTAATTTAATTTTGTGTCAATGTCCATTTCTGTCTATTTATGTAAATACAAAAAGTAAAGAGACACATACAATCCTGTGTACATACGCACATACTCGGCCCATAAAGCTGATACTAATGGTGAAACAAAGTTGATGTGGTGAGACCAAATAAAAAAGCTGAAAGATGTTAAAAAAGCTCTAAAAGGTAACATCAGTGGCCTCAAATGCTAATCAAGCTTTAGTTGGTTTTGGTGGAAGCACATTTGGCAGGAAAACAAATGAAAAAAACGCAAATGAACACTGGCAGTTGGCAATATGTTTTTAATGCTCGTTAGTTGTATGTGAATGTATACACGAGGATCAGGGTTGTTTCCATATATTACCCTCTGGTGTTTGGCCAAAAGGTTACGATCTAACGTACGTATCTAATAATTTCCACCAAGTGATGCTCAGGCCAATGTTGAAGAAGTAATGAGCAGTTGCCTACATTTTAAAAGTTTTATACACCACAAGAAAATGTTAAACAAAGTCATTAAACTTCTTTATTCGCTGATGATGTGCTCAGTTGCTGTAGGACTGAAAAATGTGCATTTTTTAGCGCGAAGAGACAGAGAAGTGTTATCATGTGATTCTCTGTGTTGGTCCACAGCAACAATCTGAGCTGAGGTTCATATGACTGATGTAGGAGCTAATCATGATAGCATGACTCTGAGGTGGTTGGACAGCCTCATACTGTATCATTTTCTTCAATCAGCGGCCACTTAATATCAACACAGACACCCTCTGTGACCTGATGGCGACCTGAGGGAGGACGGCAGAAATCAGGAGCAACGCTCATATCGCTTTCACATGGACTTTTCACATCCATAATACTGAATAACATATTATAATCCAATCCAGTTTGCTTTGATTCAAAGTAAAACACTGGACAGCAAATACAAAAAAAAAAAAAAACCCTTTCCCAGCAGACTGGATGCATAACCTCAGCCCACATAGTAATTGTCTACCGAGGCAAATCAATGCCTCAGATCAGAATTGAAGCATCCTGCTTGTTTACAACATCTATCATTTGTTCTTATCAAGTGTGATCAGAGCAATTTTCCCTCCCTTAATATAGGTTTGATGGGACAAAGAAAAGCTCAATTCTCAGAGAATTGGAAAACACATTTTTTGTGCTTTGTGGTAACTAAACTGTCAACAGATAAGGGAGTCCATAGTATCAACTCCGGGGTAATTCATCTTACAATTGTGCCATTGTGTTTTCATTTGGAACAGCTTGGAAATATGGTTTGAGGCCTTTTGCTCAAATGTCACAGCGAATTCTTTGTTCGAATGTTCACACAAAGGAAAAATTTAAAGAAGGATGTAAAATATGTACTTTAAGCACTTGCTCTCTCTCTTTCTCTCTGTAAATTTTTTGAACTTACATGTAGTTGTTACTTCAAAAAAGCACATTTGTCCCCCCGTGTAGATTTATATCTGCAAAAGGGTGATGAGCTTCTCGTCCTCAGGCAGCTCTGCAAACTGCTGCAGACAGTAGCGTGAGGTGAGAGAGCAGTGTAGGCCACTTTGTATCATGTCAGCGCTAGCGGTTAGACGCCATCTCCACAGTGTCCCTTGTCACCAATCACATCCTTTTAAACCACCCAGGGAGCTTGACACCCCCCCCACACACACACACCCACCTCGCACACGCACACACACACACTCCCTTATCTGTCAATGCTGCTTAAATAATGTAATTAATGACTTAATTAACATTTCCATAATCTATTTTAATAAATCTAACACGGCATAATGAGAGTTTCTAACCTCCAGGCAATGGCATATAAAAATTCACAGTGCAGAGCTGCATGGTCAGGGCACTGTCTCAGCGCCGCCGCTCCTGCCATGACAGTAGACGAAGGAGAGAGCGCATATTGTGTGACAGCTTTCTGAGAGGCAGTTCAAGCCTGCCAAATGTCATGTGACTTTGTGAATCTGTCCAATAACAGATTCATTTAAAGTAAGCAGACGAAGGAGAAGAATCTATATGTTGTTGGGTCCGAACACAATTTAGTTTTTGACTATTAACTTTTTTCATCTTAAAGCTGCACAATTCTTCTTCTTTTCTCTTCCTGCATCCGCTGGGTGATTCGTTACTGAACGAGAGTGAGTTGTCATGAACAGAAAAGACACAAAACTGAAGAGAAAAATATTGATTATTTTTACCAAGGCCAGTCTGACATAATGAAAACTAAAAACGTCTCTCAACACTTAACAACTTATCTACCCAGTTTGTGATTTCAGACCCAAACCAAGTAGTTGCTGCTGAAAGATATAAATCTTTAAAAAGCGAATAACAAATACATAGATTCATTTTCAATAAAAAGATGAGAGATTTCTACAAAATAGCTGGGTGCTATAAGTTTTATCAACTGCAACTCAAAGGAGGAAATGGTGCATTTATTAGGGACTATGTTCAGTTGCGGATTGACACTAATTTGGTGGTTAAAGCAGCAGTTGGGTGTATTAGTGTGTGGGTGTCTATGATAATGAAGGAACCTGTCATCCGGTGTAATGGCTGTGGCTTTACTGATGTGTTTTCAAAGTTTTTGAACAACAATGGAGCTCTGTGACCGAGAGGAACAAGATATATCAGGGTTTCAGTGTTGGATTTTTCGTGATGTTTGTTGACAATGAAAACAATATCAAATACCGGCAGCTTTTTCCTTTGGAAGATCACTCTTCCTCTTTAGCATCACGCTGAATTAACAAAGAAAAGACAAAAGGCAAAACTGATGTAGCAGAAGCAGGGATATTGTCTTTTTTTATATCAAACATTCTTTCATGTTCAGACCTGCTGCCTTCATTACTTACAACGCAACCTGACTGTAGCTCAGTCGGAGATTCAGCTGCGCTATGCTAACAGCTGCAGAGCAGCGAGTGAGAGCATATCTTTTTTTTTCTATTGTTGGAAATTTTTCTTTTAAACATTTAAAAAATGCCTTTAGATTTATTCAGGCCTGTCCTGTAATGACTCATTTTCATTAAAAAAAAGTTAGTTAGTTTTAGATTTACAGGAAATTAAACTTGTCTGTGACATGTAGTCATAGCAACTGACAACAGGTAACAAGGAGGCTCAGTCACTGGGAGGTTAGCAAAATGCTTCAGCCCCCTGCCATTAGACAGGCATTACTGCATGTTACCATTTCATCAAGAGTGAGTGTAAATGATCACCCGAGTAAACAACACAGGTTCAACACGACGAAAAGGTCATTCCCAACTGTTTCCTTGTTTATCTTTGTCTTAAAGCCCTGCTTCGGAGATTAACGGGGTGTGTGTTGGCTGAGGGATGAGGGGGTTGCGCCTTACGCCTTACAAGGACCCCCCCGGGGGGTGAGGAGTGACTCAGATGCACCCTGACAGGGGGCAGCAGGACGCTGGCACATCCCGGGAAGCACAGGCACCACGGGGCACGAGTCTATGAGGCCCCACCAACACTTCCACTGTACCAGTAATAATGTAAGCATCAGTTGACAGCAAAACTGTTTAGTGCAGCGTGAAACCTCCAGAATTTTAAGTTAATCAGACACATGTATGTTACAAGTGCTACATGTGATACAGAACAAAATGCGAGGTATGGTTTAGGTTTTGGTGATTAAAATCAACATAATTATGTAATAATAAGTTGTTCTTAATGTCCTATAATGTAGATGCTAACTAGTGTTTGTATTTTTATACTATGACTGTTGGCATGACAACATATTTGAACCTCTTTCAACTCAAACAATGAGCCAGTACCTGCAGCCGAGATTCTGCCAAGAATGCAGCTCGTCTGAGGCCGCTGAATGTGTTGTAAACAAACCAATTTCCTGTCATAAAATTACAGCTCATTACTGGCGTGGATAAGGGCTTCAACAACATAATGATGCAGAAGCACATTACCACTGCAACCATATTTATTAATTACCAGTTCACCAGCCACATTCCTTGCAAAGGTGGTTAATGGGGGAAAAAGAAGTTACGAGCCTTGTTGAGTTAATTACAACCAGCCTCTTATTTTAGTTAAGACAAATACTGGAGGAAGGAGAGATATAGAACACAAAGTTTTAATTCTGCTGTTGGGCAGTAAAGGAGTAAGGTGGTTTGAGGGTTATATCACTTCTACTGCTAACATCATATTTTACAATGTATTTTATTAAGCAGGGAAACTTGTCTAAATCCCAGCTTTCAGTTGATTAAGGTCAGTCAGTAAAGAACTATCAGGACTGTTGTTTCCCTTTTTTCAAAGCTAGTTGTCGTTAATCTAAGTAATTTTTAATAATGAGAACCCTGACTGAGTCGCTGCCTCAGGCAAAAATAGATTACATTACATGTATTTGTAATCTGATTACAATACTCGTCATATGTTGCTTTTTAATCCAAGAGTAAATATTGTTTATGCCAGGAATCTAATGTATTATTTACAAGTTAGATGTTTATAAAAACAGACTGTTCATTTACTAATGGTTTACAGAACCGCAGGCATTGTTCCAATTAGCAATATCAAAATAGGAAAGAACACTGAGTGAATACCAAAGGGGTGGGAGGGTGTTGGAGGTTGGACAACAACATGTTTTTCAAAGATGATTATTTGGGTGACATAGGCACTCACCGCTCCTTGTTTTGAAACTCACATAAAACTGAAATACATCTTGAAAATATTGTTATACATTTAGCAGATGAAAACACGTCTAAGACCAGAATAAAACCATCATCATCATCACTTAAATCATTAGTATTCTGACTGTTACACAATGATCAACTCTAAAAAGTACAAATATGAAGGTCAATAAACAAAGACTAAAAACTCATAGACTCACTTGATCAGTAAGATCTCTGTTAGCACACCAAAAGAGGCTGCTGCCACTTTAAAGGTGCCAGGTGGAGGAGGGTTGGTGAAGGCGGTCATCATGCAGTGAACAACATAAGGCACCAGACTCATCAAAGCAAACACGGTGATCAGGACACCCCACGTCTGCCACTGGAAGCTCACTGACCGCCATGGAGAACTCCACTGGAGCTGGTACTGAATGAAGAGAGAAGAAGACGACATTAAGTCTGAGTCGACCTGATTTCACACAGTCACATCAACCAACGGGGATCTAGCATAAGAGACAGAATCACGACGGGCAGTTGCAATTATGTACATCAGCGGTATGGTTCTCGAGATGGTGATGTTGGTTGTTAATACAACGCAACTGTTCTCCAACCATTGCTTTATGATCAAATGAATGGTAAATGGACTACATTTATATAACACTCTTCTAGTCTTCTGGGGACCATTCAAACTGCTTTACATTCAACATTCACCCACTCATTCTCTACATATAGACTGAGGTTCATGTTAGTAACATTTATACTCTGATCTAAGAGCCATTGGGGTTCAGTATCTTTCCCAAGGATACTTTGATATGTGAACCAGAGGACATGGGAATCAAACCACTGACCAATCAGACGACTTACTCAACCTCCTAAAGTACATATTGTGCTAATATTTGATTGTTAGCATGTCAGCAGTCTAATTAGCTAAACTAAGATAGAAACCATAGCAATTATTATATGCTCCAAAAGCATCAATGACTTAAAGCTGTCACTGTCAACATACTGGCCTGCTGATATTAGCATTTAGCTCAAAGCATGGCTGTGCCTAACAACCGCAAAGTAGAAGACTCTAAGCGGACATTTAGTCTAGTGGTGTTTTTGGTGACATGTTACTTCAGGCATCTGTGGGCCAGTCAAATACAATCAGGAAGTCCAGTCAGAGTGACAGATGTTTTATTAAGAAGGTTTACAGACAGTAAAAAAGCAGTAGTGATGTCTATAAATTGTTAATTCAAACCTGCGATGATTCAGTTTTATTGACATATAATCTATTTGGCTTGTTAGCAAAAACTTCCTTATCTACAGATCCAGGTGTTACTTTCTTTTGCCTCTGTTTTCGGTCTCTACAAACTCCTAAGGAAAATAATTTCTGCTTAATGCTAACCAGCTAGACGCTAACTGTGTCTGTCTGTGGTTATGATGTCCAGTGGGTTGCTGCGGCCAAAGGCAACAACATCAACAGCCATGAGAGTAGAATATGCACATTTAATGGTTGCTGTAAGATGATTTATAACAACTATGTGACAGTCTCATTTTGGCTGATTGCAGTGATTTACTGGCGTTACTTATGTAGGAAGCTAATCCCACCTACAAATCTTTGACTGGTCAACTGTATCGTGAACTGGCTGAAACACTTGTTAATGAGCAAAACACCAGACTTATTTGAGCTGCTGAACAAACCAAAAGTGTTGGGTTGCAATTTAGAGGTGTAGAACCAGGCGATGACAACTCTTAGTCTCGTTAAAATATGCACCAACTGTGAAAAGATTTGGTCTAATTAATGTCTAAGCGTGGAGAATTACAGACACTGATAGCACACTTTTCTTAGATTTGTGTCCTAAACAAGCTCAGAGTGGATCTCATCCAGATTTGTCCACATTTCAGTCATTAAAATAATTTCCTTCTCATCTAAGTCGAGAGAGTTTTGTTCACATTACAAGATAATGTGCATTAACTGTCTACGGAGGCCAAATAGTGCTTGTAATTGGGTAATTGTGTATTGTGTCCCCAGCTCAAAACAGTCAATGCACAACTGAGCTACGGAGCCAAAAGAAAATAGTAACTGCCCTTCTTATAGAAATCCTTGTAATCATAGTGTGACCCCACAAATGAGGGTAAACAAAGTTGTGTTGTTGGAACAAACACACCTGTTCTGTATATTCTGTCCTTTTACCTCAGGCTTGGTGATTCAAAATAAAACATACAAAAATACTTAGATATATATAAAAGCACGCACACACAGGCCCATACATAAAAACATGCAGTCATAATGCCAGCGTGCAAACACTGCCTTAAATCCTCGCCAAATATTGCCTTGCTCTGGAGACAAACCAAACCACTTGAACAGCGTTTGATTAGTGTCTGGAATTCATCTGCAAATGCACACTTGCCTTGTCCTCTTTCATGGCTGCTATTCATTAATTAGATTCTTTGTGCAACTGAGCTATCCTCAGTGTTTAAGGTTACATCAGGCCCAAGTAAGTGGCTGCCTGATAACAGAATGCATCCATCTTCATTACTCAGTCCTTTCTGTCTAGGCTTGCTTCTCCACAAGTGAGCTATGTCAGTAGGTTCTAAGGAACTGATCCATTTCATTGCATTCAGATGCTGAACTTTTGCCTCCTTTGATTTTAGTCGCTCTGATTAAATTACAGACTTGTGGTTTCCAATTCATATTGGGTTCTTTCTCCTTCTCGAGTTGGTGCAGTGGTGCAGCCAAATGAAAACCAAACACCTTTTTGAGTTTTTAAGATCGCCAATGATCTTCATAAGGACTATCAGATGAACTTTACAGCCAGTTAATGTGCAAATCCTGTGTTAATGCAACACATCCAAATGGTTGGAGCCATGCACACCAGTAAAACCGTTATTTTTTTTTATTTTAATTTTTTTGTCTTTTGTCTAAAAAAACATTTTAACATCATAGTTAATTTTTAACATTGTGACAAAGTAAAGCTGTAGATTACAGTCAGGCCATTACATTAACAGAATCAATTTCAATTCATTTGGAACATGGCGACTAATAATCCAGAAATGATTACATCTGAAATTAGATTTCTGTCAAATTAATTATTCAATTAATCATATATAAATCAAAAGCTAATGTTGAATTTATAAATCTTTCGCTTTTGTAATACAAACCAGTTTCCTCTGTGTTCCTGCTGGTGCTCAGGCTAATATGCACAGAGAGAAACAAGAAGAAAAAAAAAACAGTAAGCTTATTCCATCCTTTTTGCCAAAGAAAGCCCAGACATTCAGATAAATGTCTTCACAAACCAAAACACGTGTTTTCAATCTTAGAAGAAATATGAATAGACTCAGCTCCCAAGGTAACAACAGAGCAAATGTGCTGCCACATAGTGAAGGCTTTCTTTTGTTATTTAGGGGAATGGAACCTGATAACACAATCTTTAAAAACTGGGACTCAATGAGGTGGTCACTCATTAAGGTTTTTGTGGGCGATTGAAAGCAGGTGAACACAATTTGGTGACAATCCTGAAAAGACTCGTTTAAATGAAGCTCTTAGCGTCACATCCATCAGTGGGATCTCAGCTTTTTGTCATTTCAAGGTCAAGCCAGTTTGAATCAGGTTAAAAGCAGCTCAAAATGTTTATTGTATTCCCTCAGCCAAATTAATTAACTGTGAAGAAGCTGAGTGAAGTAGCCATGAGGAGACAGACCATCACATCTGTCTTGTCTCTGTGCATCTCTGTGTGGAATGTAAGCAGGTTTTTTAGTATTTTTGAGGCGAGCAGTTCGGAGGAAAAAAAGACACACAATTGTCCATCTATTCCTAGGAAACTGTGATTAAAGACACACTATATAAGGATATGTATCACAGGCCTGGCAGAGTTTCCTGCCCCTCTTCGGTGGGGAACACTGTCTCGTCAGAAATTACTTTTGCTCTCAACCTAATCTTAAATTCAAATAACATGTGGATATCCAAACACCACACTGAGACGCAAGCTATAACTTAAAAAGTCAACACTCCATACATTAACCACTGGTTAAGAATCACAGTGTGTTAATTACATCCTGATGTTTTATGACTATGACCTTTAAACACTATACCAATCAATCAATACAGGAGGGAGGCAGCCTATTGGGAATATTTAGATCCACAGATTCTGAAAGTAGGTCACTATTTATCCAAACACAATCATTATTAATAGCCGGAAAGTCAACCCAAATACATTTTCTGCATATTTTCCACATTACCCCCACTCCTTTTAGAAGTACAACCACTACCACCACATACACATTGTCCAGTATGGAGACAATTTATTAAGCTGAGATGCCACATTCATACAGCAAAGGGGATAAAAGGACAAATACGATATTATGCTCATAAAGTCATGGTCATGACATGTTTGACCTGCTTTAAATGACGGCAACTCTGATATAAAATCAAACACTTACAATAAAAACATGAAAGTTTTAGTGTAAAGTTGACAGATGTAAAGCTCAGGGTGGAACACTGCTGTAGAAAAAAGTGAACGACTATAAATAATTTATTTCCTCCGTATACGATGATAACAATCACACATACCACTAAAAATTTACAGATATAAGTTTAGGTTTTTTGTTTGTTTTTTTTTTTTTTTACTTTTTGAACAGGTATTAGCTATTTTAGTGTGTGATTCATCTTTTTTTAAAAATTAGATATTACCTTTTTGTCTGAATGAAGAAGTAAAAACAACTTTAGCTAAAGCTAATGGGTCAATTCACTTGATCCTTGATGCAGCTAACATCAACACAAACTCTGTTACAGCATCTTCCATCTTCCACTTGAGTGGCATGCTAACATTAGCAGCTATCCTTAGAGCAGAGCCACATATTGTTTAACTTGCAGGTTAGTTTTGTAAAGATAAAAGATAAAACAATGACACCATGACTCTAAAGTTTAACAGTCTAGCTACAGCCAGTGATGGTTTCTAAAGAGTGTGTACACATTCACTGTTTGAGAGGTTTATCTAGCAGCTAATTCCCACTTCAGGAATCAACACAATGTTACATCGGAGTATTTTACATGATGAGTTCTTATTCATTGTAGTATTAAGTCCTGTATTTTTTAGTGGTATTTGACTATTGGTGATTGTGCTGACGTGAATACTGATGACTCATTATTGTATACCTTACGACACTGCAGTGTTTCCCATACATTGATTGATTTGTGGTGGTGTGCCTGTTGGTATTTTATCAATCCACCTGCTCAACAATACAAAGTGATATTTTCAACTATTTTGTCTGCTGTCTCGTAGTATGTTTTACACTAGTGTGTTGGTCAGGGTAATGGCGAATTGTTACCTGCAGTACCTGGAGGCAGTGAATCACGGCAAGCAGAGGGAGGAGGACAGGAGGAAGGACTGATTATTCTTTATAAACATCTGGTAGCGAGAGCTTTTTAATGTCTTTTGTCCTGTAGCTGCTAAATCCACTCAAAGCATAAAATGCTGCCATTGTGTCAATTAGACTCTTTTAGATTAGTTGATTAATAGGCAAAATAGTGGATAGATGAATCGATATGGGCAATAATTACTTTGTTACTGGCAGCACTAATGCTTTAAACTAAATTTGGTATCATACACATTTGCCATAAGCAAAAGCAGCTACTAAAATATTAACAACCATACCATGTATACCTGCAGCAGCAGAGATCAGGATTTGTTTTCCTAAACTGGCTCATCAAACTAATTGGTGTTTCCACTGACTTTAGCTGGACCTCCTCATTTCAGGTGCAACACAACACAAAGTAACAGCGTAATGTGGAAATGCCAAGCAGCTCCTGTCTCCTGTGCACATGCAGCTTGTTTGCTAACAACAGGGATGAAGTTCTTTTTAGAAGAGCCGGAGCAGAAAGTCTATTAACTTATTGAGATTAAAAGCCTGGTGCCTTCCCTCCCACACGTTCCCTCCATGGCCCCTTCGCCCCCGGCCGGCATCACACCTCCAAAGGAGAAAGGTGATTGATGAGAGCCATCAGGAAGGTTGGAATCTCTTCTCTCATTAGACTCCTTATGCATCTAAGCTGTTTCAACACACACTGGGAAAGCAAGGCAGGGGGGGAAGGGAGTAAGGAGGTGTCCATCCTCTGACTTTTTAGAAGATAAGTACTCGCACTAAAATATTTACCTTGTACATTAATCTCCGGGAAATTAATTTGCCATTATACTTTCTCCCTGAGAAAAAAAAACAACACTTTTTTTTTCTTTTTTTAAGTCGGCAAGCGTGGTTTCCACTCCCTACTCTTCACGCTCAGTGAGCTTTCTCTCTTTTGACTCGCTCATGGGACTGCTTGGAAATTAATGTCCCTGAGGGAGCAGTGTTTGGACAGTAGGGGTGGATCCTATCATCGACCACTGAGGCTCTCTTGAGGAGGGTTAGCTGGAGTGGCAAAAGCGAAGGGGAAAGGATGTTACATATGCATATCCCAAACACAGACACGCACACTCACATTAACGGAAGTGGAGCACAATATTATGTACTAATTGCCAATGGATAGTAGTAGTACTGTAATGTGCTGCTGATTGTATCGCTGCGAGCCGAGTGGGGTCCATTCTCTTCAGATAAATAACCTCTTTGTACCTGAGGCAATAACAAAGATAAACAGTCAGAATCAATGCCCTACATGGAAACAATTTAGTTTGTGCTGCAGCTGATTCCCGTTAACTGTTACACTGCACGTTTTGTGAGTCAACTGAAAAGTTTTCAAGGCAGCACTTTTGATAAATTAGACCAACAAAACTATGTGGTGTAAATAAGGACCAACACCTTCTCTGTAGATTGTTTTTTTTCTCTCTCTCTTTTTTCAAAATAAGATAAAAAATAAACTGTGAGGAAAAGATTTAACAGAGTGTTTATTGGCTGTGAGGTGATTTTGGCACAGTGGTCACTTTTAGTACTGCAACTTCTGGTGGCGTCAGGTGACACACACGTACACACACACACACCTGGACTCTAGTGCATGCTCTAGGGGCCAAAAACACAAAAAGAGGCTTTTTTTTCCCTATGTGCCCAGTGGACAACTTTCACAGGACTGAATGGGCCGCCATCCTGGAATGCGGTATCCTGTTCTCCTTAATAAATCCACAGGGAGTCGGTCCTGGATAATACCACATCAGAGAGTGGCTAATGTTTGCAGCTTTATACAGCTTTTTAGTGGATTTGCTGAATTGTACGCTTCAGCAACCCTAGCAAAACTGAGATCTTAACTCAGCTTAAACTTAACTGTTTGGTGTGATTGGGACTAAGTAGGTAAACATGGCAATAACTGTGCTCATTTTACATCCAGTTGTAGCCTCAGTGTTTTAAGATTGTATGAAGCCATTGAATGCATATTTAATAACCTTTTACTGGGTTATTGTTTTGAAATGATTCAGCAAAAGACTTAGAGATATTTTAAAACCGCTCATGGAGCTAACACTTGATAAGCTAGCTGGCTATAGCTGATAAAAGTCACCCTTGATTGTTTTCATTTCAGGTGGCGAAAAAACAAAATAACCTTAGTTTAATTAAAAATATTTTGAAATGCTGAACAATAAAAACCTTCACATCTACCCCTGTTATTTTAAACTGCATTTTTTTTTAAAGAAAAACCTTGACGGGCGCATCAACTGACACTTGGCGAATGGTCAATTGTGGTTGTGTGGCTCCATGAGGGGAAGCGTAAGATGGCATGAGAGGATGTGCATGAGTGTCTTTGAGTGGTAAAGACAGAGAATCCATTGTGTGAAACGGTTTGAGTGTCAGAGAGGGAGAAAGAGGGAGAGTTTGTCTGTGGAGGGTGGGGTTTTGGTCATCTGCCATCGGATAAGATATCCTGACAAGGCAATCAGAGAGAAACAAATTCTGCAGCCACATGGCTTCAACTCTGTCGTTCTTCACCCTGATGAGCTTTTGAAAAATGGAGTGCAGTTGAAATTGGTTTTGTATGAGAGGCTTCATATCTGTCTCTTGTCAGGATTATTGCCACCTGTCTTCATTGGCTGCAAAGGTCTGTTAATTAATCTGCCTCTCCTTCTTAGTGGCTGGAGAGGACGGGGGTGAACACAGTGCTGCCTCTCCTGCACAGCCCCTGGTGTTTCAGGTGCACTATTCCAAATAAATACAGATCTAGCTCAGAATAAGACTACTGTGGTGTTGAGCAACAATAATCTAATCAGGATCATTAAAATACTAGATCACATCTTTCCTCTTTAATTTTGTGGGTGAAGCTTTTTTAATTTAATGCCATTAATGAAAGTCCTGGGAAATGTTTGAGGGACACTGATATCTCTTGTGATCAATGAGGCTGCAAATAGAGCTCTTCACATATTCTCCTCTGAGATCATGTCTGTCTCTAACTATGACACTGCTGAGTGCAAAATATGAATAAACCGAATTACAAAATGACTAAACGTCAATACAGGAATGTATGTTCTAAAGGAAGGTGACCCCTGATAAACCATGGCAGCTGATATTAGTAAAGGTAAGTGGAAGCTTGTAGTTAAGTGCACCAGCATTGATTAATCTGACATGGATAGATTAAGATGTCAGTGGATACCCATGCCAAGCTTATCTGAGTAAAAGTGTTATTACACAACCATCAGCTGTGATGCTGTAAATGAGCAGGAGGAAACTGATTTGCTAGGCCTGGATAGTGTGAGACCGGATGCAGTAAAAAACAGCCCAGCGGACTTCTTTCTTTTGTTGCACGAGGCCCAATCGCAATCCCACAGGAACTTGCCATTGGCCTCAGCCCTGCAAAGTGTCAAATTGATCAAGTGTTAGCTGGGATTGTCTGCTGCAGAGTGTCTGCACCTGTGCATTCCTGCAAGTGTTGAGATCCTGGCGATTCCTGACATGAAGTTTGAACTTGGCCTGCTGTTTGCGGCTCAGGCGTACCCAGACATGCCTGGCTGAGAGCGGCTTGTATTGTACACACAGTCCTGTCACTCTCTGCTGTTCTTTTGGAATGTAAACCACCAGTGTCACTGGTGTGATATACTGGGCCTTCACGTTTTGTTGCAGTGCAGGTGCAGTTTGGGGCGCAGCAGTGAGGCACTTTTGCCAAGTTACAGCGTGCAAGTGTTTCAAAAGAACAGTTACTTGGACCTAACTACATGCATGATGAAGTTTTCTTTTTCTTTATAAGTTTGAACAAAGAAAATCATCATATAGTGTTTATTACATATTTCCCCTGTGAACGTGTGCCACAATACCCTTAATCAACAGCACTTTTACATATGTTTGATTAAAGTAAAAATGAGCTGTTGTTTCTCCAAGGACATCTTTTTATGTGAAGAATGCTTTTTCATTTAGCAGATGCTTACATGTAGAACAGTGTTGTTGCCGCCCACAGGTATAATCAACCAGAAAATTAATAACCATTCTGCAGGACTACAATAAATCATTATTCTTTGGACAATTAATAATAATGTAGCCGAAGCTTTGGATGTCTGATTACAATAGTTACAATGCATAAAATCAAGATTTAAATTTAACATTTCACAATGGAATTTCAGACCCCAGTGCACATTACTGATGTTTAAATTTGGCACAGGGGCGGGTCACAGGGGTTGAGGGATGGTGCGTGTCTCCATTTACAACTTGAACCAAACTGCTATTACAAAAATTACAGTGCAGCATGTTTTGTAGCTATAAATTGATGCAGCTGATGCACAGTAAGAACAGGCTTGACTGGTGATTAAAGGAAGAACACAATCCTACAAGCATAACTTTAATGCAACCGATAGAATTTTCTGCACTTTAAAAACCTAACAAATCGTATTAGTTCTTGTTTTATTATTTTTGCAGTAAAATGGATGAGGTGTCTCCCAGGGAAGTTATCTGAGACATTTACATCATTTACATTAGCCATAGGCTAATGTAAATGATGCAAACAGAAGGTTGGGGAATGAATTAATTGTGTATGTATAGTCAGAATAGTTACCACCCTTGTGTAAATGCATATTATTTGCCTCGTGTTATCCATAAATACCATATCACTAGATCGGGTAGTTGCATCTTGCAGGTTATACAATTTGGTATATTGTATTGTTTCAATGGTCTGCTGCAAATGAAAGTGCTGGATAAGCTTAAGTTATTGCAGAATGAAGTAGCATGACCACCTCTGCAATGTTGACCACAAGTATAGGCATGCTGATCACACATGACTGACATTGTAAAACAGATGAAAGTGTGATCTGTCTACTATGTTTAGAAAAGTTTCATTATGAAGTGTCCAAAGGTGAGGAGAGGTCACATTAATCTGTCTAAAAAGAATGCAAATTTAATGGTTCAATGCAAAAAAAGAATAACTAAAAGATTAATTGGCTTACAAAATAATCAAATTCAAAAAAAAAAAAAAATCTTTGTAGCATTGATGTGAAAATTAAATGAGATTTATTATCTTATGCGCTTTCTGCCAGTAGTTTAAAGTTGGTGTAACAAATGTTAGAGCTATGATGTAACCTTGGATTGACCAGTGTTATGACAAAATATCAGACTGTCATCACTCACAGCAGGTGGTCTAGTAATGGTACATAGTGTATGGTACATCATGATTCAGCTCATAGTTCAAGTGCTTATGGTTGTTTGATTTCAGTTTGACTTGACATGGACTTCAAGATGGGTAGTTGTTGTCTGGTAACCTTGACTTGTTAAGATACTACTGTTGCCAAAGCAAGAACAAACCAGTTTAAGCTCAGTAAAAAAAAAAAAACCGAAATGTTTATTTCCATCAAAAACGTTTGATTTTGAATCTCTCTCCTCCCCTTTCTTTGACGATATAATCACATAAATGATGGAAAAAGGCAACTTTCTTCTTTTTCCGTTGACTAGCAGCCAGCATCACCTGTACATGAACCTCAGCTTGACATCTAAACATATTCCCCCAAATGTTATACCGTTATTTTCCATTACCCTCATAACCCAGGTGTGCAGACGTGTTGCACGCTGTGAGGATAACTAACACTGACTCCACTCAGTTTTGACATCCAGCTTTCAAGAGTCAAAGAAGAAACACTGAAAAAGCATGGGGGTCCCATACCTGAGCAGGGTAGTCAGCTCACTGAGTGGACATAAACTTCCTCCACCTGACATGTGGTGGGAAGAGGATTAGTTAAACACACTCAGCCTTGGCTGACTCACAGTTTGTGGAATCACAAAGTAATCTCGAGGCACATTCACTCAGGAGGCAGCTTGATGATCCCAGGCCAGTGATTTATTCATCTTAGGCACGTTGCACGGCTGTAAGAATTTGTCAAGTTAGAATCCTAATTAAAACTGTTAATCACAGATTCCTGTTTGTTCAGCACTCGAGTGAAATGAAAAATGTGATCAAATTATTCATTGCTCCCTTTCAGACAGGTAAGTCAGCATAGCCTCGAGTGTCAATGTGCTGCAAAAGTTCATGAAGGCTTATGAAGACTTTAAGCTCTGACTTTTTAATTTAGTTGATATCCAATAGAAATTAGAAGTTGACATCAACAATTTATCCACCTGATCAGTTTGGATTTATCTATTTATGTAGATCAGTAGAAGATGAGATATTTAGAAAACCAGCTTCAGGCTACAGAAAGTATGCAGTGGACTAGATCAAAGTGCAAGTTCAGAGCTCACAGCAATGAGCTGCTCATATCTGACAGTGAAGCCTGTAGCTTTATTACACAAATGTAAAGCTGCTGAGAGAAAACCAACCAATACGCAAATCCTCCAGGAAAAAGAAACTGTATTGTTTTAGTTTTAGCGATTGAAAAGGAAACCGGCGAACATCAGGGAATCTGAAGAAAGGGCCGAGCAACACAAATGGTTGTGTTGCTACCTGCTGTGAAGACACTATTAAAGACAACGTGGACACCAGCAGGCAGTCAATCTAAAGACCACTAGTGGGCTCCTTTGATGTACAGTAGCTGTCTGATAACAATTTCAAAAATGGATGAAATATTGCATCAGACAGGTCTCTCTCTCTCTCTCTTCGGCGTGCTGCGTATGGACTCAGTGCATCGATTATTGAGAAAAAATCTCCACCTTGTGTCAGAATATCTGTTCGTTTTAATCCAATCTTATATAAATATTTGAGTTACAGTTCAAGAATGTATCTGATGCTCAAGTGCAGCTGTCAAACAAAAGGTGATACAGAGAGCTGTCAGTCCCTGTGATTTACTGTCCTGAAATGAAGCACTCACATAAATCTGACAGCCAATATTAGCTTATCACAAAAACACTACACAACATCAAATGAACCTGTTAGGGAGGCTCAGGGCAGAATAATCTGCTGCTCTCGTAAAACCACTGTACTGATTGTACGATGGGTTTTTCTATGCTGGAACACATACAAACAAGCCTGAATGAACAAAATTTTAATTAGGGCCCCTCAAAAAAAAAAAAAAAAAAAAAACAGGAACTCAAGGGCAGGTAATAAAGTAGGACTTATCTATTCATCCTCATGTCAGTTGATAATGTGTTTTAGTTGTGCATCTGCACAAATTTCCAATAAACTGACATAAATTACATTTCGTTTGTTTGTGTTCTAGAGAGCCACTGGTAGTTCCCCACTATGCCATATTGTTACTGGTGTATATGGTAAATGGACTGCATTTATACAACCTTTTTCTCATCTTCATGACCACTCAAAGAGCTTTAGACCATTAGCCACATTCACCCATTTACACACTCTTATTCATACTCTGATAGAACAAACATCAGTGGCAATTTAGGACTAGAATTTCGACAAGTAGACTGGATGAGTCCAGGACTGACTGTTCTGATTGGTGGACGATCAATGGCTCACTGTTGGTCAATAACCGATACAAACATATAGCTCAGAAATGCTTAAGATATGATTAAGCTAATCTATGACATGTTTGTTCTTCAACTATAACAGGTCCTGATTGCTAATATCTAGGCCCCAATTCCTGAGTAACTACAGCGGATCTATGTCCAAGATTTTAGTGTCACACATTCACATCACATTTACATTTAGTTATTTGGCAGATACTCTTTATCTTACAATGGCTGCAATTTAGTATTCTGTATCCTGCCTAAAGACATGGGGACAAGAGGAGCCGAAAACCAAACCTCAATACTAAATACTAAATTTTTACTCTGTTGCTAGCACTGTCTAACCCTAACACTTGAATATTCAGTTAAAGTATGGGGAAAACAAAATGCAGAATCTTTTACTTAATTTCTAAACATCATTACTGTGTGTAGAATATTGTACGCATATGTGCAGAATAAGACTAAAGCAATTCAATCTGTTCTAACTATTATGGTTGTACGTCTATAGACATCAAGTCCTCACTTTTCTTACCTGTGTTTAATGCAGTTGAGGTAATTTTCCCAGTGCTGTACTTATTTCAGGCAGATATTATCTTTTAAGACCTGTCCAGCCATATATATCACTTTTGATATAACCACGGCATTTAAAATTAGCTCACAAGACAATCAGTGTAGCTAAAACACAGCAAACTTTTTTAAGTTAACTAAAAAAAAATCTGTCAGATATAATGGTTGTAAAGGCTTCCCATGCTGACTGACATGATTTTAAAACAGCCCAGTGCCGCAACCCAGGACTTATTTGATTTGACTACAAGAACCAGGACACATGCAGATGTATTCAGCTTTTCAGTCCACTAAACCTTACTTGTCTTAATTGCGTTATCACATGTGCGTGTCGTTAATGTGATATATTCAGCGCAAATTACAGGTGAGACAAAAACTGTGGATATGTCTAGACAGCTTTCATCCTCCATGTGGTGACACATTCTTTAAATGTTTAAATCTTTAAACTTGGAGAGTATGAATTTATAATCATCAAAAATATGACATGAAGTCGTAAACAACTTAAGGTGGTATTTTGTCAAAATAGTAGTCATACCCATATTTGTTACCATTTTCAAATAGCCAATAATGATCAAATAAATCAAACAAACTGCCTTCAATAAATGTAATTACTGACATTAGTTCCATGAGCAGAGTGATTGCTTGTTTGTTGCATATTATTGTAAAACAAGACCAAGATGTTACACCATGTGTGCAGACATGAGGCAGGTTTGAATGTATGGATTCAGCTCTATAACTTGTTAGGTTGTGTTGGACAGGTGACATCATTCAAACAGTAACGTGCCACAAATCAGTAAATCAACATCCTCCTTCATTCAAATGTCTTCGAGCCACTGTAGACTCTTCCACTTTGGGAAACTGGTTTGTAGTGAAAACTGTGGGAGGGATAGAATATGTGGCTACTTTCACCAGTCAGACAAGGTGACTGTTAAACTGCACAAGACTGGGCCTGTTTGTTTAAACACTACGTCTTCACCACCATACACATACATTAAGGGATTACATCATACCATGACACATCAACATGCAGGTTAATGTCTGTAATTCTGCAACAGTTGTGGGATAAAAGCCCATCCAGTGAAATGTAAAACTATCAAATTGATAAGATAAGGGTCAGTCTAAGAGGGCCACGGCTTCAAGTAGACAGAAGTCCTGAGGAGGACCGAGATGTGAAACTAAATACAGTGACATCATGCTTATTGATGCTACTTCAGCAGGACGCTTTCTTTATCTTTGTCTCAGAATATGCTTCTTCAGCTTCTTTCAAGCTTTTTGACTCCAGTAGTCGTGGAGTTCTTATCTTGACAAAGAGGACGGATAAAACAAAAAGCTTGTTTCAGCCAAATGTCAAAGAGTCCGTGTGTCTCTTAGAAGGCAAATGTTTTCATTTCGTACAAAACTGTACTAAAAGATGACTAATTTTTAATGACAACGCAAGAACAAGTGAGATATTCCCTTTCTACATCTTCATAAAGTAAACATAATACATTTTTACATTTTAATAAGGTATTTTCATTATATAATTTAAGGTATTTTCATTTAAATTTTATTAAACATTTCCTACAAAGAAAGAAATATATTAACAAAGATAATATAACAGAGATATTTGTTATTAAACGGTAAAATGTTCTGCTTCCCATGTATATCTTTGTCATAAATGTTTGAACCATAGTTGAGGAACTGTTCCAAAGAATGTGTTTATGTCACATAAAGAATATTAGCTCAACACACACACACATATATAGACAGATGGTCTTTCTTACAAAAAATAAACCCTATACTGATTTGGTGTATGCTACAGCCTGTTGGAATGTAAGTGTGTCTGCTGGTAAGACTGATCTATGGTATCCTGTAACGGCAAGAAAAACAAAACAAAACAATCCAACCAACTAATCATCTAATCCGACGCCTTACTGCCTCGATTTGGCCGGCATTTAGCGAGATGGGCGACGACGACACCTTTGTCCTCACTCTTTTAGGTCCAGGCTGGGTTTGCTCTTATCCAGCCTCTCTTTCTCTTTCAGTAACAACTATACTGCAACCTGAGCTTATCTACACACTTTATGGCTGACTAAAGTAACATGACTACTGCTAATGGCACACACGTTTCTGTGTCCGAGGCAACATGCTGAGAGAGACACACTTCCCACAACAAACCTGCTAAGTTAGATTGAGTCACACACACACTCAGGTGCCGTTAGGGCTGTTATTATGTAGCTAAGTGAAGCCCTGGAGACAGGCGGACCTATAATAGCCCATATTAATTCATATATGGCTTTGTTTACCTCCAGAGATAGAGAGGAACGTGGTTTAGGGGTCAGTCGGGGACAGACGATGAACCTAGATTTCTTCAGCTCGTGTTGGTTTTTCCAGTCTGATTACCAAATGTTTTAAATATACAGCTCCTACAATATCATTCTCAAACTCAATAACACCAGACTGGTATTACTAAATCATTTTAATTCATCGCATTAACTGGTATTCAGTGCATTAAAACAAAAAAACCAATAAGCAAACAAACTGGTGATTATAAGAAATGATCAGATAAATTACTATAATATTTTTATTGTATTCTTAACTTTATTTATTGCATGCTACTGTGATAATGTGATGTTAGTGATGCATTTCAGCTTAATGAGCTGAGACAATAGTAAATTAGCAGATTAGTAAATTGATACATTGCTCTTTTTTTCACTGATTTTCCCAATGGGAGGCTGCTGATGCTGGGTCCATACTGATGTATTATTTCTTTATTTATTGCCTGATGGGCCTTTGTATCACATGAATAGAAACATATGAAGGCACCTGTTCTAAAGGTACTGTTGTAATATAAATGGTCTGGACAATGGCTTTAATCTTTTATTTCATGGGTCAGTTACTTCCTTTTAAGTTCCTGGACAAAACTAAGTGATTATTTTAGGGACTTTATTTCAATCATTTCAACTAATCATTCATCATTCACTCCTTATGTTAAATATTATTCTCCATACATGTTGAATTGCTGAGCTCTAGAGATGTGAAGTACTAATAACTACAGTAGGAATTATCCTGGTATTCATAGAAAAGCGAACATCTGAAATCATATTGCCATCCTTCACACATTAATCTCTCAACCTCTCGACCCCTCAGGTTGACATCTGTAGAATAAAACTGTGACATTTTGAAAAAAAAAGCAGCGTATTGTAAGACGTTAAAGTCAGGTGAAGGAAGCGAAACCCGAACAGAAATTCTGAACAAAGCATCTAATTGTTGGAATCATTTTTAATGGAACGTGTGCTTCTACATGGGTTCATTTATGAATTAGTCAGAGCAGCTGTCACTCATGTCCACTTCATCTGTTGCCTTCCTCTCTGTCAGCTTAAGGTTTTTCTATCATTCTTCTTGTGTGTGACAGCCCCAGTAGGTGAGTGGGCCCCCACTCTAAAAGCCCATACAGACATAGATGCGTAGCGCTGGTGACCTTTAATTTTATTCAGACTGTGTACAAATGACTTCAGCATAGCCCACTTAAGAAAAAATGCCCGTGAAAGAAAGTCTTTGCGAGATTGTAGCTACTCTGGGTTTCGGCACACTGGCATTATCTACTCTCTCGCTTTAATGACTTCCTGCCGAGAGGAGCCACGGTGAGAGCCTTGGCAGTCAGACTAAGAATAGCATTAGACACAAGGTTATCTGGGCATTACACTCACTGTAACATGCAATTAACTCTACTCCTCCATTTTCATTACACAATTATTCATTAATGTCAATTTAATTTTATGCATTGTTCTACATGACCAAAGCCTGATTACGGGGCCCTTGCACTCCAATATCCCATGTTAACTGGTGCCAGCCTCACTTGCAGGCCGACTAATTGCAATTTAGCCCTAGACAGCACCTCCCTCTTTAGACCCTCCTTAATGGAGCAACTGATTCACAGACAGGTAACGATTGGAAAGACAAAGTGCTTCTCTCTCTGAATGGAAAACAAATGCTCTGCTGCTAAGCTGTTTTCTTTGTGATAGCACTAAGGTCTGCCCTTTGTATTCAGAGAGGGACAAGAGGTAATATGTTTCCTTAAATCCTATTTGTCTTCAAATTCTATCTCCATACAGCAATAAGAAGACCCTATTAAATCACACAGGTATGTCTATACAACTGGAGCAATGGAATTCAGTTCACAGACAGATAACAATTTGCATTTGCCATGTCAAGATTAAGGTCCTATATGTACCTTTTTCATTATAAAACTAACCCAAAATATTCTAAAATTGTCCGAAGATATGGGGAGGAATAAAGTCTGGATACATTTATTTTCTGTTTGGACTGTTGCTGCTGTTTCATGTATGCAGTTCAGACAATTTTGTTCACTGGGTCATAAAACATCCCTGACTATAGCTGGAGTTCTTCCTACTTATAAAGGTAACAGCTCTAGGTAACAATGATGTAAAGTAAAATCTGTCAGAAGAACGGTTAAAAAAGTGATCTGTCTCACAAATTGCAAGGTTGCTGCTACTCGGGAGCCTGTTAGAAGCCAGGCTGCTTAATTATTTCAAGAATGCAAAAGGGCTAAGAGAAGTAATGTTACGCTGGTGATGCACTGCTGTGGATACTAGTGGCAAAGGTTAGCCCAGTTGATCTGTGTCCGATGTAGGAAGCTTAACACGACCTCGGACAAGGAATACTGGCCAAACTGTGCTTGATACTCATTGTAGGTAGCAATAGTATGGTAGCAATTCAGTGCTAGCAATGCAAAAACCTGCTGGTGGCACATGTAATGAAGTGTGTTCAGTATAGAGATGCTTGAAGACCAGGGAGCTTATAGGTACAGTGTCAGAGATATTTCACAGTATCTTAGCTTTACTTTTTAATGTTAAAGTGGATGCCCTGCTAATATGAACTGATATTTCACTGTTATAAGTCTTTGAGTACTGTGAGTTATCTGCAATATTGTGGTAGCGGCTGGCCCAGGCCTTTCACTTATACTGCTGCAACTGACATTACTCAAAGACTAATAACAGTGGCATATCTGTTCAAATTTGCTGTTTCCCTTTAATATAGCTAGATGTTTTAGAGATCAAAGAGATGGGAAATGAATGAATGCTAATGCGGCCTCATACCTCTATAAGCTGATAATGTTATTATGTGTACAACACTTGTGGTTCTATTTTGCACTTCATAAACAAGAATTAATTGTGTCAGATTTAGCATTCCTGACATTTATATGTTAACTTTTAGCATGTCAGTAACATGTCGTCACTTAGCTATTAAGCATTAGCATTAACTTCTCAATCCAGAAGAGGATGATGGGAAATTGTTCATACATTTTTGTAGTTGTGTATCAAGAAATGAAGTGTTGGACACGTGGAAATTTCAATCAGCTGGTAGCACTAGTTGAAATGTCAGGCACAAAACTCATTAGGATTCATCCTCTGAGGACTCAGTATGGCTAAACCAAATATAATGGAAATCCATTCAGTCCATCCTCATTGTTGAAATATTTCACTCTGAGCTAAAATGTTGGACTGAGGGATGGGCAGACCGACATCAATATCCCCAGAGCTATGTTGGTAGCGTGGTTAAAAAAGGGCTATGACTGACCTTTAAGTTCCATCCATCTGATGGTAATTAGGTGCTACAATCCCAGTGTTTATGAAGGTATTAACACAACAACTGTTAGGGCTTTTCCTCCCATCCTGTGTCTGTCCTATAAAAAGTCTTTCACAGCAAGCAGCAGGGTTTTTTTTTTTTTTTGTGTGTGTGTGCAATAACTAAAACTATATTTAAGGGCAGCAAGTTGTTTCCCACTCTTCTGTCAGGAAATGTGCCTCATACAATAATGGCAAAAAAATTTAAAAAAATTATAAACCACAGGGGATCATTTTTTATACACCTGACGTGGAACACATGATTAAAGAGTGCAAATTTGAGGGTCACCTCGGGCCAATTGGACCTGTCTTTCATGCACTGATTCACATCAAAGACTCTCAGGCAAGACTCCTCAAGGCATACAGTATGTGATCAAAGCACTCTGCTCTTTGTAAATTCTATTTTATGCTTGTTGTTCATATTATGTCTCAGAGTAACCATACAAATCTCCTGCATAATTTGGAGCTAAAAGACATTTTAATTCCTCCAGAACCACGTCTCATGCACAAAACAAGAAACTGTAATGCAAGATAATGATTAATGTACTTCATTGTTGATTGACCATTGAAAAGACTACTCTTTTATTCTTCTGTTCGCCAGACTTTGTAAGCAGTAGGGCAGCAATTATTGTTCATTTTCAGACTAGGAATAATCAAGGGCTTCAAAAGAAAATTAGATAATAAGCATATAAAATATGAAAGGAAAGAAACAGCCAACTAGAGTCTTCACTTAGAATAAAAGAAGATGTGATTAGCATGGCCAAAGGTTTACAACATTTTGTTTGAATATAATAGATATAATTACTTTCATGTTGAAATGATTTCATTTCATAACCATATATGAGAATGAGGTGAAATATGTCTGGATTAAAAGTGTGATATTTTTTCTTTTATGTCTTTTCTCAGAGTGAATGTGGATCATAATGCACTCTTTTGTTATTGTCATTACTCTTAGAACCACAGAGAAGTCTCTTAAAAAGCACAATAATTAGATTAATTATTTCTTTGCTCTTGCATCAACATACATATACAAGATGGTGAAGGAAAAAAAAAAAACACTTGATTTGGGCAAGATTATTCAACATGTACGAACGGCTTTCACTGACCTCACGAGAGCTGCTGAGCTAATCAACAGGAGTGCTCTTCATGAGGTTTGGTAAATTCGCTGCTCCCTCGTATGTCTCATTAGAACGAATTCCACTCATAGCAACACATGTGGTTCCATTTAAATTAATGTTAACACTTAAGATACCTTCAGTGTTTGGAAATCAGCCAAATAATGTGTGCAAAGCTGCATTTTTGAATATTTTCCTTCCTCAAGTGCTGGTTTTGGCTGAATTAATGTAGAGCTGCTGCTGGTGCTGCTGCTCCTACAAGCAAAGTCTACAGCCGAAGAAGCTGCAGCTTCCAAGAATCTGATGGATTACAAATGCAAAAGGCAAGAACATCATCTCAGTACACATTGGGTTTGGCTAACAACACTGTATGAATCTGTTAGCTCATCAGAGTACTAATAAGGTTAAGTGAATAATAAAATGATTACTTCCTCCTTTAATAAACTATACCAAGAAAAAAGTACACTCTGAAAAAAAAGAGACAGAATTGCTGGTAACTCTCGCAATCACGTTAATTCTGCACTATAAACAATCTACGACACCTGATATGAAGTTTCAATTACTCAATTAAATATCCTGAAAAGACTGAAGCCAAACATCAGTGTGTACAATACGTGACCACAGTGCTCATATTCGCGGTGATGAGGGTGTGACAGACTGCTTCACTGATGTGTCTCTGAGCTCTTAAAGGTTCAGTGTTGAAGACTCTGAAGGAACAGAGGCATTCAGGTAAAAAAAAAAGAAAGTGAAGTGAAACCCTTAATAGAGACAATTTTCAGTTTTTCTGTTCTGGGCTACCGTAGAAACATGGTGGGGAAACATGGCTGACTCATTATATTGAACGTTGAGCTCATTCTAGAGTAATTGAAAAATATGATTCCTAAATTTAAGTGATTACAGACTAATGAAAACCAAAGCTGCTGTCCAGGACGTCTCAAAGTTTTGTTCTTAAAATGTAGAGAACTTGACTTTCAAATGCAGACTTTTATTTGCTGCAGGAGCAGTGATTTTCATTGTTGTGGTCTATGTCCCCTCGAGTGACTACTTCTCTTATGGAAAACTACCGGTATTTTATTTCATATGTACTGAAGCGCATAAAGAAGTAACAAAAAATAAGAGAAAATCTATATTCCATTTATTCCAATAGATCCTTTTAAATCCAACACACTGAACAGAGGAGTAAAGTACCGTTCATTAGTCTTTGGCTACATGTGTTAGTAAAATCAGTTGTTCACTCATTGTTTTGGTCTTTTCATGAAATTACTTTCTAAAAAATATAGAACATCTCTAGCCTTGTCCTTTAACCCCACAACCAGCCACTGCAACAATTAACCTTTTACACCAGACCTATTTCATAGAACACATTTTGACTCGTCATTACTAAAAACATTAACAACGGCTGTGGTCTATTCAAACATCTCAATGGGCATTAACAGCGAGGCAGCAGGCACAATACCTTGAATATCACAGGACCTTGAAACTGATTAGCCACCATTCATTTTATAATTTACACCTGAGCTTTTCCTACTTCTACTACCACTACTACTACAGCTCAGTGTAACCTACAAAATGAAGCTAATTTAGCAGACATAAAAGCTTTCATCATGATGATGAATCTTGACTTAGAAAACAGTCGTCAATCTGTCTCCTCTTTATTATGTCGACGGTTGTTGTGCCATCGTCACCCTGGCTGATTGGTGGGGACTGATTAACAGCTTTGTGAATCCCCCAACTTCTAATTTCTTTTTGTCTTTTAATTAAAGCCCAGTTCACTTCACCTCCGGCTGCACCGTGGAGCAGTATAACGAAAACGAATGAAGTGCAGCCTCGGGGTGAGAGCACTCCTTCTAAGATTATAATTGTCAAGACGAAGCTCTTCTAAACAAGCTTCAGAGAAACAAATTTTCAAACATAAATTAGATAGTGTATTCCCTTGTACAGTGAATACATGCATACAATATTATGTTATTGTTGTATTATTAATTCACACTATTAATCATAAATGCCTCCCTAACCATCTCGGAGAATGAGACATTTTTTTCATAGATTTTTTCCTTCCTTCTTAATCCATAATTTAGAAGTGCTGGATTAAACAACCTCCCATAAAACAAATACAAAAACAATATTTTCATGTTAAACACTAAATAAACTTTTACAGAGATCTGTTACGATTTTAAAACATTTCTATGAAACAATGTTCCTGCAGTGTGCAGAATGGTTCTCTGGGTAATTACAGCGAGAGGAAAACATGCAGTGTTTATACTGCAGCCTCAACAGAACAGCAGCTCAAATGCTGCATATCAGTGCGCCTGTGCGGTTAACGGACATATGGGAAAAAATTAGCATGAGCACAGGAGGTCCTGGATGTTAATGGTACATTGAATTCTGCCTGTACCCAGTTCTCTAGTTGGAGTGTTGAGATGGCTTCTCTGATTGTCCACTGAGAGTTGTTTACATTTCTTCCAAAGCTCCATTTAGCTTCCCCTGACAAGGTGGAATAAGTGACTTGGCCATGATGGATGGAGGCACCTGTCCTAATGGTGGCTCAAACTGTGCCCACTAGTGCACAATACATTGATAAATTGACAACAGTTGAGACATGCTCTGCTAGCAGGGAGAATGAGGCTACTAGGACATCCGACTGCTCACCATGTTTCCATGTCAGCGTTACGGAGCCTCACAATATGGGAGTCCCCAAACAGCTGCAAGAGAGGAACGAGTGCTCGAAGGGGTATTTGATGATTAATGTTTGATCTTTGTCATTGCCAAAGTATGAAGATGATACTTTCAGCTGAAAGAGTTTCAAAGGCTGACAAATCTGCCATGTAGGTTAAAATCCGCAGGGATCTATCATCTTTTATTTTTATTACTATTTTTTTTTTAAACAAACATAAAACATAACATAAAATAGTCAATAATAATAAATAGTAAAATTCATCAATTAAGAGTTTCGACCAAACCAGTTTTAGAGGAAACTTGTTCCAGTATCAAACAGCAGGTAACCTTTGTGATTGGCTGGAAAAGATAGTGTATTGTTTAGCGGTTAAAAAACTCAATTGAGAAATAAGTTGATGAAACTTTAAGGTATCCTGTCTACAAACTGGGTAATGTTGCTGCTTTTACATTATATTTTTACATATATTGATGTTCATGTACACAGTCTCAAAATTGGATATTTCCATCTTCCATGAAGTAATAATCTGTCAGACAAAAACACAGACACTGAGTACTCAACCCTATGTTTCTGTATAAATGGATAAAACTACTTCATGTTAATGGTTAATGTTAAGGAAAGCGTGGTAAGAAACACGATGAGAACCATTTGTTTTAAAATTGCACAAATTTCCATTTTTATATGAACAATAAATAACATATTAGACATCCACTCTGTAAGCTGTTAATGTCTTTCAGCTCATTGTTTTGGTCTAACTTAAAGGTGACAGACAATGGTTGAACAGGGATTTGATCCTTGTTCTGTGATGTGACATATCACAAAGCTGTTTAAGGGTGGGGGATTTTAAACACGTGGTTTTGCACCTATCTGGTATCTTTTCAGGCTTAACTGGCAACCTCATTATTAAATGCAAGCACTTGACACTGACTGGCTGCCTTCACTGTCACTCAAATGAATGTAACTTTGCCAGCTTCTGAACACAGACAGACCGTCTTTTTTATAGCTAGTTGGCTTTAAAGAGGAGGGAATGGAATCAGAGTGGAGGGGCAGTAAGATACATTTTACGTCACAAACTTTTACGTTTACGTTTTTGAAATTGACCCATTTTCTAGTGGACATTTCTAAAAGAGGAATTTCTATGAAAAGGAGATGTTCAGAATTTCTAGCACTTTTCACATGGTCCTGAATGTGGTGGACGACTGTTCTTCGCCAAAGACAATGTAAAAATGTTTTTGGATTCTCTGTGACCTTTAAAAACATTTTTAATAGAAAGCTGACTCAGTCTAAACAGGTGCTAATAGTTTGTGTCTGCTGGATGCGTAAAGCAACTATTAACTTACAGTGACCCAAACTGTTAGGACCATTTTCTGAAGGTGCATCCCAACAGCAGCAGGTGTACTGGATATTAATCGCCATAGTTACAGTAATAATTGTGATGCTAAGTGCAAGGAAGGTAGTTTGATCAGCTGCAGGAAAAGATCATGGTTTGGGGTAAAATAAAAAGTAACTCTTTAAAACTGGAAGACCTTTGTTGTCATGGTCACAACAATAAAAACATAGTCAAGATTTTGAATAAGGTAAACAACACAAATTATTGGTTTGGAAACGAACAACCAGTCTCCTGTGTTTTGTTGACGCCTTCTGCCTCCTTAGCAACTTTGTTGCTGTTTATACTGTCACCTGACTTCCTCTAGTAATAATGAGCACGGTCACTAGAAGTCACCTAACAATAAAGGATTGCCTTGGGTTGTAATAAGCAGCTACACCGATGACCTTTGGACTGTTTTTATTTTGTTTTACAAGAGGATACTCTCACTTTATAGGGTGATAATATGTTAGTGTTTTCTTAACAGCTTTCTGAGTGGCCTCTAAAAGAAGAAGAAAAGAAAAAAAAACTTTTCCTATTTTATGTCAAGAGATGAACAGTGTTGTCATTTCTGCCTTAAAAACAGTTTTCTTATTAATGCTTCCTTACGGCTTAAATCTTCAACATGCATAGAATAAAAATGTTTCCATACAGAAAAAAATCAATTCCACTAATAATCACTTACGAACCGTGGTTATTTTAAAATCTCCAGATAATTATGTAATCTGTGTTGCTCACTATCTCTCATACGACTCATACAGTTTATAATGAGCGTCAGTTCAGCTTACGTCAAGTGAGACTCATAAAGCTTCCTTTGGCATCCTGCTGTCTGTTTTGCCTTAGTGTGATATAGGGTCCATAACAATCAGCACTGCCCTAATTATTTCTGGCACTAAAAACTTGCTCTGAAGGAGAAAAGACCAATTTGAGGCCTTTAAAATGCCTTAACCTTCTTTTAAAGAGCCAATTAGCCAGTGTATCTACCCATGTAGCCCAGCATTACACTGTTTCTGTCACTTCTTTGGAGAGAAACTTATTTTACACAATTAATGAGAATACTTTGCAGCTGGCTTGTCAAAGTCCACGTTCTAATGTTGTCTTTCAAAACCTCCCTGCATGTATGTCAGCACACATTCTCCACTTAACAGCCAGGACCCAGTTTTAAACTGTTAAATTAAATTAGTACACAGTCACAGAACTTTGAACATTTTCACACGCTGTAATCTCGTATCCCTTTACAGGCTGCGGTGGGTCATGTTGTACTGAGGAAAAGTGAGATAGGTCAGTGGTCTATCAACCTGCCCATCATCCCTCATATCGACAAAATAACTAATGAAAATCTAAATGAAGTTATTTGGAGAGCCTGTCCTCGCAATTATCTCACATCTGCAACAGTTTACTTGGGTTACACTGGTGATTAGTCAGACTCCTCGGGCTTTATTCGATCAAACCCAGATGTGTTTGTTTACAGAAATGAGAGCTTAATAAAAAAATAAAAATAAAACACAAACACACACACACACACACACATATTTGTTTTCATGCCTTGTGGGGAAATTTCATTGATTTCCATTCATTTCCTGGAGTCTTTCCTGGAAACCCTAGAGATCACATTTGTTGGTACCACTTGCCTAACCTTTATCTAAACCTGACCCTAACTTTAACCAAACTTTAAGTCATGTCCTCACCTTAATTTTTTGATTTTTTACATCATGGGGACCAGCTTTTTGTCCCCACAATGTGAGTGTGTAAACAGGTTTAAGTCCCCACAATGTAGGAAAAAAACAGATACACACACACACACACACACACACATCTGCACGTCTCTCAAACAAACTACAAAAAGATCCATTTTACTAGAATAATGTTACACAACAAATTGTCTACCAAAATGGGCCTATGTGACGGTAACTGAGATTATATATGTTAATAATAGACATCCTACAGGCTATAGTTTTTATATTACGTAACAGTAACAATCACATTTGGAAACTAAAGACACTTTTCAGCACATGTGACTCATGCTCATTAGTCATATGTCTCATGGAAATAAATGTCATAAATGTGCTCATATTAGTTAAAGCTGTTGTCTGCTGGCTCGGCGCAGGCCTGCGTTCAGCTTCGTCACACATGCATCACTGCAACCTGCTGTGCCTCGGAGCGCCACACTCTGCTTCCTTTTCTTCACATTTTATTAGCAGATCTGGTTTATTTTTTCCATTGATATTCAACGGGCTTTAATGGTAAATGACAGGGAGTGGAAAGTTTAAAGTGAAATACCTTTTTAAATGACTAAAAAAAGAAGAAAAAAAAAGGCGTCATCTTTCCTTCCAGTGGGTTTCTTTTCTCCTTCTCCGCTGCTCAACACTTAGAGGCAGATGCTTTCATTTTCACTGATTAAGTGAGCGACATCGAAACTCCATGGAAACTAATTTCACACACAGACGGGTGAAAAATTAAAGGGGGAAAAACAACATAACAACATCTCAGTAAGCATCGACGCAGCTTGGCTCATATTCTGGAAATGTATTAGAGGGATGTAACGCTTTTCCAAAGATATTCCATCAACTTGTGTTCAATGTGGTTGAGATATGGTGATGGCAAAGGCCACCGGATTTGATTCGCATCATTTTCATACTCATCAGACCATTCGGTGACCCCTGTGCTCCGAGGATGGCGGCACTGTCATCCCGTTTCCCCACTTATTTTTCAGTTTTTTACGTTTTCGCCTGCCTGTAAATGACTGGCTACGTGTGCAGCAGCAGTGTGAAGAGCTCACAAACAGTACGTCTGTGGAGGAACTGAAAGAAATGTCATTCTCAGTGGGTCTGCAACAGATGGGACTCAAAATAAAGAGGTGTTTATTACCTCCTCAGTTTGTGACGTTGCTGAAAATGTGATAAATGCAGGACTAGGCGACAGCTTTTTATTTTTTCCACATGCTGTACCTCCCACCTCACTTTGATGCATGCGGACTGTGATCAAAACACACATGGTCCCATACTTCTGTGTGCATGACACGGAACTGAAGTTTTTCGGTCCCGTTTAGCCCTCAAATCTCAGTCAGACACAAGAGATTTTGACTCCCCGGTCAAAAACATGAGATCTGCCCTTGTGCATTTACAGATTTCAAGTTCTAGTCACCTTAGAAACATAAAGTACAGCCGAAAAATTTAAAATGGAAAAAAAGAAAATAGTTCGCTCACATGAGGAAGTGGCCCAGCAAATTCATCCACCTGTCCTTGAGAAACACAAGTAAGAAACCTGGTGATGCAGTGAATAACCACAGGACTAGATAGTAAAGAGACTAGTGTGTTAGCTGCTAATACACTAGCAGTAGTGATGCCAAGCTGTTAGCTTGGAACAATACATCCTTTATTCTGGAAACATATTTGTACTATTGGCTTGCGTTTGCATTCGCTAATTGCCTACACCCTGTGCCTATATTGAGGAGCAATACTTAATGCTCAGAGGGGGATTAATTTAAAGTGGGTTGTGAGTAAAACTAAAACATGGAAGTGCACAGTAGCCTGAAAAACGACGCATTAACCCATGGTGGGTTTATTTTGCCTACCATTTATCGTTAATATTTAATTAAAAAATGAACAAAGACTTGAACTGATGGACCTGCAATGGCATGATACCTACTGTAGTAGAGGTAGTTTTTACATTAAAAACAAAAAACAAAACAAAAAAACTTAAACTAATGTACACCAGAGCAATTTCAAACTCCAGGGAGTGACTCCAGTTCATGACAAACACCATGTGAGAAACAATTATTTTACTACATTGCTGTAAATTGGTAGCTACAGTATGAATTAAAGTATAATCAGTGCAGTGTCATTCCCAGAACTTGGGCTCGTAATGGAGTTTCTTTTTTAGTATTGTGTAAATTGTAGTATTTTTAAGTAAGACACAGTGTCAGTTAGGATTAAAATATGTGCAGGGAGCAGTCCAATGAAAATCTGAAGATGTGTAGTTTCACGAGTGTGAAATCAAGGCAATGAGAAAGACAGACAGAGACAGTGTGTTAGTATTTTCTGAGGGGGTGGTGTATGTGTGCATGTGTGTGTGTGTGTGTGTGCGCAACACAAATGTCACACGTTTCAGTTTCCACCCCTCCTCCCCCACCTCTGAGCCTGAAATCATTTTTAGGCCTATAAGCAGGTTGCCTTGACTTTTGTCACTTTTGTGATGTTGTCATCAGCTTAGCCCAGATGCAGGGAATTATTGGAAATTTTGAAAACATATGACAAGCTTTAAAGTAGCACTAATTCATCCTCTGAGCTTATCACACCTTTCACTTTTGTAAAGCCAAGTAACCTACACGATTTTTCACCGTGTCAAAGTGTTTCAGCTTCGCCAATCAAACCGCAAATGCAAAAAGTATTTGACTTTAAAAGGAGGAAAAAAAGGGAAGGAAAAAAAAAACATGCAGAAATGAGAAACAGCGTATGCATGAGCGAGGTGTCTCAGCTTGGTAAACCAGCACTGAATCAATCAAAGCTAGAGTGGAGGCGATTGCCTATCTCACTGATAGCTGCAGGGCAAAAGTTGCATAGCACCGGGCCAGACAAAAACAACACCTAAAGGCTGATCTATTTTCTTGTTTGGAAGTAATATGAGTTCCTACATACCTTCTTGTGATTTAAATCAAGGTCATTAACTGTGATGTGTTGGAGGATGCAGAAATTGGGACATTAATCCTGAGGAAATAGTTATCTGCCTGAGGAGGTGTGATCAGAATGCAATGGGACTGGATAGTAGTGGATGAAAAATGTGACAAGTCTATGTCACCAGACATTATCCTCTACAACTTTTGCACATAACTCCTGAACTATTCAAGATGTCACTGCAGGAGGAAAAATCTAGGACCATACCTCTTGTTCCCATGAGCCTCATTTTCTCTGCTATTTATTGTGCATTGCTGAAATTCTCCCTCTGTTCTGGGCCTACTTTTCAAGAGGAAAGACATATTAACAACAGGCTTTACTTGCATTTTAGATAAGATTAATGGTAGTATCACAGCGGTATGAAAGCCTTGAAGCAGGCTTACACCAGAGAGACAATTAATTCTAATTCCACCTTTTTTTATTTTATCATATGTTAATAAGAAACCTATCCGTTCACAGTTTGATTTGCTACTCATGGTATTTGCTATCAACTCCTTTTGTATTTACCTGCTATCTTTGAGCGTTGAGTGTAATGTACTTTTCTATAGCACTAACTTCATCATTACAGCAGATTCCTGTCATACTCACCCTTAGATACCCTTGTTTTTTTTCTGTTCTACCATTTTTATTTACTGGTTTATTTATAGGTTTTCAAACTTGTGAGAGACCCTCAACATTTCCTGCACTGATGTTTCACATTAAAATCTCACCAGTTACTTAAAAGTCCCATACGCTTTTCAATGAGGATTGAAAGCTCGCTCACATCCTCATTTAAAACCGCAAGATTTTGTGGTGAAGTCAGAACGGAAACGCCACAAATCACAAAGAGGACGAGGCTAAGTTCTCATCCTTTGTTCAAATCTGACGAGCTAATTAGCAGTGAAGCCAGAGCAAACTGGCACAGTTAGTTAATTCATTTAGTTTATTTTGCTTCCTCTGCTACAGTATTAGCATATTAGCTTTCAGTTAGAAAGCTAGTTATCACAAACAATTGTACTCCCAGCTGGTGAACATTGTAGCGGTTAGCTTTGGATGCTAAAAGTTGCACTTTTGATAACGAACGTGCCATGTTGACATTGACACCGACCAATGAGCTAGAAAATGAAGGATGCCATTGTAGCTTTTGCACCATCCAACTGGATTTAACCTCCTCCTCTACCACCGTAGAGTAAATGTTGCAAGAAACTCACGGAGCTACCAGCTCTAACAGTTCACCAACAAACCCTGTGAATAGTCACTACATCTACATGTGTACGCTTCTAGTTGCACCCATTTGCATTTTTTAATGAATTGAACATGCAAGCGGTCATTGAACCTTTATTTATTCGTGCCGCCCCTCTGCGATTACTTGAGACCACTTCTCATTTGAGAATTCATGTAAACACTTCATAAGTGTGAACCTCGACCTGCCTGTAGACGCTGAGGGGTCAAAAATGTTGGAACACTGATGCTCACACACTTTAGGATTCCTTTCTACAACTGAACAGGGCGGCTGAGACTTTCCTCTATCAATCCTACATTACTTTTACTCTGTGTTTTACTCTGTCAGACTGCTCAAATCAGACACATTTTTCTATTTAAAGATTGAATAAAAACTACATCAATTACCAATATATGACAAACATAACATGAATCCAATTAAAGCCGTTTTCTGTTTCTCCATAGCTAGTCTATATTTTTCTGGCTGTAAAAATCACATGAACTCGTGTGGTGACAGTCTTTTCTGTTTTTGTGCTTGCTATAACGGGAGTTACTTATTCTGTGCATGTATTAATTAGACTGCTGCACCTGCAGTTTGTGGCAAAGGTAAATCCCTCTGTTGGGAATTGGTACTTGTATGTCTGATCGGTTTAAAGCTGTGTACTTTGTGTAGCTGTCCACATCCTTAATAACTGGCTCTGCACATTTTATAGCTTTTACATTTCCTACCACTGGATCCTGTGCTGGTGGTTAGAAAACCAGATTAGATCTGTGTGTATAAAATGGGATTTATTTCTACATCAAACTTAAATTGTGACCAAAGGAGATTAGTTAAGCTAAACCCAATCTAATTTCAGCTTTGCTCTCCACAGTCGTTTGCATATTCTGTGACTATAAGACCGGATGATTCACCTTTTACACGTTCACAGATGGGATCATCAAGGATCAACTGATGCATCAGTGTATTTTGATTTTCCTTTTTTCCGGCATTAAGTAGATTTTGATAAAGTCTTAATTTCCTTACTACATCATTATTAGCTTTTGATACCAACGTGCCATCTGGCAAATGTTAAAGCACAAGCAGATAAGAATTCATAATGAATATGGTTGACTCTATGACAGATTGTAATAAAAGAGAGGGGCTGTGACAATTATCGCAGAGACAGAGCGTGAGGGCATTTGACAATGTGGCAGGCCTGCACTTGCTAATTGCAAAGCTGCTCATACATTTCCTCTATCTCTCCGACCATCAGAATTCCTTTATTCATGTAATCACGTTTTTTTTTTTTTTTTTTCCTTTTTTCTTTTCCACTCCTAAAATCTGTCTGTCCTGCACCAGTCAGATTGTGTACTTAAAAGGATTTTATTTAGCAGTTAAATGGAGTTTGGTGATATACAACAGAAGACCTATAACACTTTCCCACCTACACATGGTGAGAATGAATCCAAATCGTTCTATTTCACAGCCGTGTCAACTCCTCCCCAGCACCACCTGTCATCAGGATATTTTGCAGCAATATCAGAGGAAACACTTTGGAGATTGTGTGAGCTGTGTGCTTTCATCAGTGTCCCTTAATTAAATCTACCTTTCCCCAGGCTCTTCCATGATCTCTGCAAATAAAATACAGAGTAAACACACCTAATTAAAGAAGTTAAAACACAACCCAACCAGGTTCTGCCTCAGTGTCAGCGGCTGGCATATCTGCAGAGGCTCTGCAGTGCACTGTAATTCCTCCCCAGCTCACAGTCAGTGCAGGCTAAAATCATGTGTCATTAGTAAATTACACAGGTGCCAGAATGAGTTTATCATCTTGAGTATGAAAAGCTTCATAATAACCTAAGGAGGTGCTTCTAAAACGGTCCTATCTTTTAAGCTAAATGAACATGCCACACTGATATGAGATTATCCAGCTTTAGTGCAGACACTGTTGCCCCGAGGCCTGCAGCCAGTTTATGATGCACTATTTTCCCCTAATCTTTTCAACCTCAACAAGCACAAGTACAGGGCAAAGGGAAGACGAGAGCTGAGAAAAAAAAGTATTGTATGGGTAAAAAAAAATTACTTTTTTTTTTTTCTCGGAATGCTGTTTTAACACAGTTATTTACAGACACAGTCTTGCAGACTAGTTGACAGTAGTGGGAGGGTTCACTGTTCTGAAACTCCAGCTGCATTATGAGAAATATATATATATATTTCTCATTTCTGAGTCAGACATTCAAAAATATATTTATGCTACAGTACATATAAGTTTGTTTCTTGCTGGAAATGGATGGTGGTGGTTGCTTGTAAAGAGCTTGTAATACATCCTTTGAGCAGCGCTACGTCGTCAGAGCTGATTGAACGCTAATGATTTGCTATTGGAAAGTGACAAGGCAAAGTGTCACTGGTAGCTGGTTAGCATTGGTAAGTAAACAGCGGTTAATGCAAACATTGGTGGTGTAGCTATAGCAAGAACTTGCTACAACTTCCTGCTGCTACATCAGCTTCGGAAACATGCATGAAAGCAAAGAGAGCAAACTTTTGCTCAATTTTCAAAGAAAACTCGCCATTAAAATCTCTTAAAACAGCAACTACAGCTGAATCAGGCAATTACTGCTCCTCCACAGCCGCCATGTTGGCTGCAAACAAATGTGTTGGAGGTTGCTTAATCAGTGCACTATCACATTAAACCTGCACCAGCATAAAAGCTCATTTTTCATTGGTTCCTGAGTTTTCAAGCTTGGGAAGAGCAGAGAGTAGGCAGGTTGGCCAGACTGACTTGAAGGTGAAATTCAATGTCGCGTCACAGGCAGTATGGGCAGGCCCAGGCTAATATTGACCTGAATATAGTCTTATAGTCTTATTTTTAGGGTCCAGAGACCCAGGGGTCTAAACCAATAGGTGGCGTGAAACATCTTCTCCACTAGTGAGCCAGAGATTCTTCTTCTCACTCACACACACCAGTGACCTGGAGAGATGTGAGCAACACGGAGACTCAACGACTCAAACGTTGAACAAGTTAACAAACAGCAGAGGAGGACAGTGGTTCTGAGACATTGAAGAGCCTGTGTTGCTCCGTCACAGTCTAATTTGTCTAATTAGTCTAGTTATCCTCCGCACATTACACTTGGTAGCCATAATGCTCAGCTGAGTGGTTATGATGCACCACACTGATGTATACATGACGTGCAGCTGCTCGCCGGTTCAAATCCCAACCCAGACAAGCTTTTCTGTATGTGCTGTCCTCCATTCCTGTCTCTCTACACTGTCTCTGACAAAAATCCCCAATAAATAGTTATCAAAACAAAACAAAAAAAAAACTATATGATGCATGCTTGCTACTACAGGTCATGTGTTCGCTTTTCCAAAAACGGGTTTTTAAAAATAGGAGTCGTCTTATACACGGACCAATATGGTATATACAATTATGATAATGTTCACTGATTTTTTCAATGTGTTTATATCTATCTAATATTTTTAAAAATATTTTTTTTATGTATGTAAGTATGTAAAAAAAAAAAAAAAAAAAAAAAAATCAATCGATCAATCGAATCTTCAAATTTGTTGAAAGATGAAATTTTGATTATTTACTATCATGAATCTAATAAGAGCACTTATAAATGTTGACTGATTGGAGGCTAATTTACAAATTCAGTTGCTTCTCTGCTGCATATTTCTAAAGCCTTACAGTCTATGAGCAAAATCAATGCTTATTTATGAATAAAAATATGTTTAACACCAAACAAATAAAGATAAAAACCAAATAAACAAACAAAAACACTTACTTGTTGTCAACTACAGCTGCCCACACAAGTTGGAAATACTGAACTGTGCACTAAACCTGTACTACGTGAACAGAGAAGCAAGGTGAGAAATACTGACGCCAGAAACACTCCACTGCCATTTACCGAGGACAAGTAACTAAACTGAGATTTTTCTTACTTACATTCATTTTTAGCTGTATTAAAAAAAAAAGCTCTATAATTCTGTTTCATAACCTTCTGCTCATTGCAAAATGTTACGAATCTGTATTCAGATTTCACAACATGTTGAGTGTTACAATCAGCTCATACCAAAGGTTCTAACTGAAGGACGTAGACTCTCCACATGTCGGTAAAAGCAGCTAATTTCCAAAAAAACACCACAATCCAACGTGACAAACACGAACTAGAATTACAATTCAACCTACACATTTCACACAGATACAGTTCTTTCTGTTACAAAAACTATTTCCCTGACTTGTTCCCATTATAAAGAAGTTGTGTTGTGTTCACCTCCCGTCTGCCTGTCGACTTGTCGTCTTTACCTGCGACATAGTTTGACTTTGGACGGCCGTGTCTGCTCTCACTAGTTTCCATATCAGAGCATAAGATTTTTATGTGTCGGCTGTAAGGTTTATAAATAGATGAGTAGATTAACAAAGTGACTGTCTATCTGAGAGCGTATCTTACGAACACATGGCGGCTTAGCAGTCTATAATTTACTCCACAGTCCTATAGGGCCTGTTAGCATTTTTCTCTGAGCGACGCTTCAACAGCTCAAACACTGTCAAACACACAGATCGCCATGTTTAATCAGGATTAAAGAAGAGAGAGTGGAACAGGTGACTGTGAGAGTAGCCAGGACATTTACAGCTCAAACTTATATTCAAAACTCACGAGACTCATGCTAAATGACTTCAGATGTCTTAGAGCAGAGATGTTGAAACTATACATCCAAAAAAGTTGCTCACTTTTTTTTAGTAACCAGTTATAGATTTAGTCTTAAGTGAACTTCCATGCGACTCCAGGGATTCCAGGTTGAAAATACAGTTTGTCAGCAACATACAGCAGACTTCATTATGGCTGTCAAACATATGAAAATCCATGTGGAACAGGTCTTTATGCTCGGCTGTGGTGGAAAGTTGGCACGTCATTTGAGAGAAAAGGCAACAAATGCTGATGGAAACTGAGTTTTGTCAAAAATATAACTTGATGCCACAGTACCTGCTACTGCTTCTCCCGTACTACTGTAGACAAGACACTTATGCTGAGCTGTCACTGCCATTTTTCAGGACTTCGCTTTTACTGGAAAAAACAAAAAGTTGAGAATACAAAAGAGCAGAGTTGTTGTTGCCCCGGTCACCCTCTCTCCACAGCTACATCCATACACAACTAATCACGATTTATCACGTCATCTTGTCGTGTCCTCTACAATATTTTCATTGTCATCATCATTGTCATTGTCGGAGACAGAGAAATGTTCACTTCACATTTACAAAATATTTGAATCGAAACATGTAGCAGTAGAATACAATTCCTATTTTACTTCTACTACACTACAATTAAGTACTTTATCTTACTCTATAGTTCAGTTACACATTTTATACATAAAATAAGGCAAACACATTAATAATGTGTCAATATATGTGATAATATGAGGCCTTAGAAGGGGATATGCTAAAAAAAAATACTGCCAACTGCCAACAGAAACACAGAATTGGATGAACACAATTCATGGTCAACAACTTGTACTGTGATATATCTATCAAGTAACACAAAAAGTTGTCTCCAACCTAAAAACCAAAAAAAAAATAAAAATAAAAACCTTATAACTTGTCTGTGTACTTTAGCCTGTAAACGTGTTTGTCAGTCTATTGCACTTCCACTTGTAAGGCCTCCAGTATGTGACTGTCTAACGCTTATCTCTCCAGGAGTTATAGGAGTTAATGAGAGCAGCTTGACAATGTGAGACTACCTGGAGCCCGAGGGCCTGTCGGGGAGTGAGTAAACCATTAGCCCTAGCCTCGGGGCAAACGGCTGCTAAAAAGTGAAGTGTTCTGCCACACCATTTTATTACTAAAGTCTCCATGCAAAGGCTCATACTGTTGGTATTTACCGGAGAGAGAGGCACATGCTGCTTTGTCCTGCCACTGCCACTGCAGATATTCTGTATAACGCCGCGTACTGTCAGAAACCTGACACCTGGGCTGGTCAAAACAAGCTCGAGCTATAACACTGACATACAGTAATCCCTGCAACCGACACACATGCACTGGCTTTTTTCAGAAAGGCGGTGAGAGTTGATACAGACAAGAGTAATGGTTCTCTCCACCTGTAACATGATTCTGTCTTTAGAAGGAGGCCTGAGGATGGGTGGGTGTGCCCACCCTCAGTCCTCCCAGTTGGACACCACTATTCTGCAGCTCATTGTCTTTGTGTGATGGGTCAAGAAGATAAATCCTCTTACCGCTCTGGTTTTGCAAACAGCCTCAGAAAAATGATAGCCCTGGGAGCATATTTTTGGCATCATATAAATAAGAAACGCAAAAAAAGAAGAGAAATTATCCTCCTGAATGAATTATCTGGTTTGCAAGGCTCTTAGGGATCTGCAACCACAGACAAGTGATACCAAACCATGTTGGCAACATTTTTTGTCAGGATTTATGTATCATTTCTGATTTATTTAAGATTTATTCATACGTGTAATCATGAGGAGATGTAAGAACATTTTTGAGTGGTTTTATCATTAACAAATAAATATCTTAAGTATAAAAATCATCCCACATGAATGGTGGACTCCACCGCTAATGATTAAAACTGTTATGTAGAGAAGTAATTAATGAACAGTAACTTCATGAAAATGTTAATGATTATGAAGGTGAAACAAAGACTTTTTAACAATAAATATAAAATTGTCAATATCTCACTTGATCTTTCTTACTTACAGGGAGGATGTTTTGGAGAAAGTCATTTTAGAAATTTTGAACATTTTTCCAAATGTAAATTTAAAGACAAAAAAAAAAAAAAAAAAAAAAAAAAAAAAAAAAAAAAAAAAAACAAACAAAAAAAAAAAATACTAAACTAAATTTAAGCGAGACAGAAATGAACTACCTAATTTTTTCTGCCATCCAGTCCAGTTGATGTTAATTAGTGTGGAAATTCTTGAGTTATGGCAAAAAAAAAAAAAAAAATGTTGTGTGAGGTTACATTGACCTTTGACCAACTAAATACAATCTGTGCATATTTGATTTGCGCTAAAAATTTGTGCAAAGATTGAAGAAAAATACTTCAAAGCGTGACTGAGGTATCACACTTACAAGCACAGAGGGAACGTACACTCACGATGATGGATAATTTGTTTGAGAAGCTAATTTAAATTCTTTGATTGTCAGTGATTATGTCCAGGGCATTTTGTTTTTGTATTATTTCAGTACTTTTTCTGCAAATTTGTCTGTTGTTCACTAACCTTGAATATGTTATTAAAATATTCTGGTACATTTATTTCTGTAGACAATCTGAGTTATGTATTTGAAAGTTTTTGAAAAGAACTTTATAGTATAAGCTATTTACTGATGATTTTACATATTTTTTCTGAATATAAAATAATTAAACATCCAGTCCGACTGTAAGAAGCTCACCAGACCAAGTGCTGCTCTTATGATAACATGGCAGAAGTTTGATGTAAGTAGAAGGTTGAATTAAACTTTCCAAATCTTAAACCTACAAAGGTTAAGAACACCGGTGGATCACCACACTTTGGGTTCTGTTGAGTATATTACAATTACTCTAAAACACATGAAACAATTCCAAATATGGAGGTGATTTATTACATTAGCGGTGAGCGGCTGAGACCAGCACAAAGGGAGATTGTATAAAGATTATAGTGATGAAATAGTCAAATTTATTATCCTGACAGCTGGATATTCCAATTTCTTTGCCGCTGAGACATGTAGATTTTCCAGAGTGCAAACACATTTAAGTACTTCTTCAGAGTCAATTAAATCAGATACTAGTTAAATTACCATTTTTATTAACCTACAGGTTCACATTTTTGTAACTTTAATCACTATTGAAAGACTATTAGAACAGCTTTCCTATGAAGACAGAACTGAGGGTCATTTGGAGAGCAGCAGAATTAATCACACAATGTCACTTCAAATCTACCTTTCAATTCGCTTTAAAGCTCACTCTGTGATTTACATGTGCATGGAGAATTATCAGCGGTTAGTTTAAGGAGATATCAAGAGTGGTGACGAGCTGCACCCACCTAAAGCTCCGGGAAACTTGAGCATCACACCTGAGCGGAAGTAAGATTATTAAAATAAAGCATGTACAGTATTTCAGAAGGCTTAGAGCAGTGCCGTTAAATACCCACAGTTCAACAACTGTCAATATTATGCTACAAATCATTTTCTATTTCCCCCTTGTACCTGTGGAGTCTCCTTTAACTCCTCCTGCTGTGTGTGGTGTGAGCCGGCCCTTTGGAGTGTGGACAGTAAATAATATACCAAAAGAACATTAACCTTTGGTTGTGGTGTTAAGATGGAACCTCAATTAACGAGAGTAAATAATCCTTGTGATTACTTTTAGCTGCCCTTTATCTCGTACATAACCTAATTAAATGGACCATCCAAACATAAAACCACAACTAATCAAGAGCTTTGCTGAGGCATTGCAATATGGCTGTGTGGGATTTTAAAAAACACACCCACACATGTGCGAGAGTTCATGCGTTCACACACACACACACACACACACACACACAGGCACGCACTCATAGTTTGAAAACACTTTATGGATAATAAAAAGTTTTTGTTTTGGAGTAATTCCTCACAATTTAGTTAATTAAATGTACAAGGGTTTTTACTTTAAACATAAAATAGTTTTTAATGGAATAAGATTGAATTATATATAAAAAAAAACAGCAGTCATCCTCTCTGATTTCCAGCTAAATTAATTAAACCCAATTGTTAAGGAAGCTAATACGCAACATGCATACTCTCCATCTCTGAAGGTTGTTTCATTAATTTTCTAACAAACAGAGTAACCTTGTAGTGATCAGTGGGTGTATTGGGCGTAGTAGGACCAATGACTCTGGCCTTCAAAATATATTGAAAAATTAATTGAAGAGACACACGAAGCACTACCTCTTAAACAAATAACACCACAGGATATTTGAAGCCACAATCCTCTGTCAGTATTATTGCAGCATTTTAAATTTGAGCTTTGCAATATACCTAAAATACACAAACGATGGCTTTATGAGTCATACTAATATAAGTTTACCTAAACTGATCATTTATCAAGAAAGAATGTGGTTTATGTAGGAAATATAAAACCTATTATTCTTTCAATTCAGAGTTTCCTAACATTTAAAGGAAACATTTGACATTGTACAACTGAAAAGCTGAAGGTTTTTAAGCATTTAAGTCTGTTTTTAAGTTTGTTTGCTTAGTTCATTACACGACCATGACTTGGTCTGGTATGACCAGTAGCTTCTGTTGGCTAATGTTAGCAGTGACTCTCTCTTCCTGTTTTGTGTTTTTATTCATTAAATTCATTTATTCTAAACGTTTAAATTTTCGCAGACCAACTCAATTTTAATTGGGAAGATGTTATGCGTCACGGTTGCGACCTCAACAGGGATTCTGGGTAATTAATCCCAAATCAATCGTGAAAATAATCAGCAGACGAAGCGATAATGAAAATAATCTTCGGTGGCAGTTTTTATCCAAACTAGTTTCTCTCAACAGGCTTCACTCCTGTTAAATATATACATTCAAATGTTAACACTTGAAGTCTGTGTGTGCCACATAATGAAGTGATAATAATGATGGAAGGAAAGTGGCAAAATATGCAGTGTCTGGAATAAAGCTAATTAGTGTATAAGGAAGGAACTGGATCTCATCTAAATACAAGTCGAGAATGTGTAATATTACCTCCTGATGCTAATGTTAAACATTAAAAATGAAATTATTTACATCATCAACCTTACAAAACGGTTTATAAACAGTTTCTGAATGGAAAGTTAAACTTATTTGAGGGAGGTAATATCAGATTGGGTTTCACTGTGTTTGCAGGTTGAAATTGGTTTAAATAGGCCATAGGAAATTGACTCCATTTAATGTGAGCATTGAAATGTAGACCGTGTAATCAGTTCTCGTTCACATGTGGGCCAAGATAAGACTGGTTTTATTTGTGTGTAAATCTATCCTGAGAGGCCTCATTCTTGGCTGCGGCTATAGTAAGCCTTGCCTCTAAGCTACTGCCGTGTGTGTGTGTGGATATAACTGGTCCTTCACTTGGGTCTCCACCCTCTGCCTAAGGATCCCTGTGTAATTGAGAGATGATCTGGGCATCGCACACAAAGAAGCATGGTCACACTGCCTGAGGAAGTGAGCACAATAATCTTTGTAACAAGGAGAGGATGCCTCTCTCTCTCTCTCTCTGGCATAGTGTAAGTCAGGAAATGTTACTCAAGGGGGAGATAATATAATTCCTTCACTGTATAGTTCAAAAAGAAAAAAAAACAACAACAACACAGAGGTCACCTTTAAGCAAACTAAAATCTGACATGTATTCTATATCATTTTACACCTCAGTCACAGTCACGTCTGCGTACGAACAGTGTTCCCTTTGTTTTAGCAAAAGTTGCAGAGCAATATAAGGTGTGTGTGTGTGTGTGTGTGTATCCTAAGTCATTTGCATCCATATCCGTTACGTCAGCTCGCTGGTGGCACAATGGATTATGAAGAAAACTTGATTGTGAGTTGTCACACAAGCCACATTCCCTTTAATTACAGCCTTTGCATGGACATAAATGCATACAAATGGCTTATTTGAAGAGTGAATGAAAAGGAGTTCATTTGAAAAACTACAACAAAACCATTTGTTTCCACCAAAACAGCATTCACTGTATGACAAATGATGCTTTAGTCTTATGAATAATTCTCAAATTCAAAGCAATCAAGTTTTAAAGATATCGTAAATCCTGTTTAAATGGCCTTATTCATTACACGGTGGAGATGGGAGGGATACTAATAAAGTGTTACGTCTGAAATTGTCACTGACTCTACGCGTTGCTGGGAGATGCTCAGCACGGAGCTGATGTATGGTGTGACTGACTGTATGGTGATGGAAATGTCGCCGTGGCCTCGTTAGCATTCTGCTGTAACCCTCGGGCAGGGGTGTCAGATTCTCTCAAAATTTACAGCTCAGTTTGGAACCAAAAGATTCGGTGCATAATGGCTGTGGGGTCCCTTATAATGAAAAAACTGATGCTCACTAGCAACGTCTGCTCTGAGGAAAATGTTGATTAATGAACAGCTACATATATGAAAGGTTAGCTGTGGTCAAAAGCAGCACAAACATGAAACGGGAATGGCTGTCATTTACTGCACTTTGTCTCTCTTCTTTTGCTTTTTTTAAACATTATTCTAAACACTTTGTTGCGGAGACAACTGTTCGATGTAGTTATGTCTGACACAGGCGTTGGGCCTACTGCTTAAAACCTCAACCCCAGGTAGTAATAAGGAAGTGTTACACGCCAACAAATCATTATAATGAGGCCTCTACCACATCGTCTCGCACTGTCGAACTGCAGAAAAACAAAATAAAACTGTTTTTATGGGACGAATACAAAAATCAGTGTCATAAAAATAATAATATCAATCATGATGATTTAAAATTTGCATTGACTCGCATAAAATTCAGTGGATGATAGATCAAGAAAAGGTCCTTTTTACAAATTATGTCCCTGGAAACCAACGTTGGGCATTAAGAATTATCTATACAATAAAATAAATAAATAAACAATACACACAGACCTTTATGTTGAAGGATAGTTTGTAACAAAATATCTTGAAAAGACCAAAATTTACAGATTTACAGTAGATGAGCTGCAGTGTTGCACTGGCTGACATACAGTGTTTCCATCATTACCTCAAACTTACACACTCTATTTTATTTTAACTCAATGCCACAGGGACCATCCTGCAACTCTTACCACTCTAAACATGTATTAATCCACAGCTGAAAGTAGTCCCCAACAAATACAGTGTTCGATTCTCTTTGAGTGACTTTTTATGAACATTTTCTGAATAAATCAAAGTAATAGCGTGGTCCATAAAATATCCCCAAATTATGTTAAATGATGATTTCTCATTATCCAAGTAAATGTTATAGCAGCACAATAATGATTAATATAATGCATTTAATGGTTTAGTTTTAAGGGTATCCTGGCAGAGGTCATCATTTTTCCAACTGAAAACTAGTTAATTTTCCATTTCAGATATGTTTTCTTGTGAGTTTACTGTGGTGTTGATATTATGGGATGGAAATGATCCTGCCCTTATGGATTTATGGAGATGCCACTTGCCATTTGTTGACCTACTGGATGTACTGAGAAGTTGGCAAAAGATGCAAAAAATGAACTAAATAAATGTATCTAATACGACTAAGAAAAAAAAATTCTTTCCTCCGGTTGTTAACGAACCCTGAAGGTTACGCAGACCTCGTATATTTGAGACAGTAGAGGAAGCTAAATGAACACAGGCTTTCAGATGATCCTGAACGTGGTGCTCTCTCCCCTTTTTTTTTTTTTTTTTTTTTTACACATCTCGTTCCTGGAGCACTCGGCTAAGAAGGGTAGAAAATGTGAATTGCAACTAAGCTACTTAACCACAATGAATTAAGGCCTAACATTTGAAAATTTGATACTGAAATTACTGTCATTATAGTGCATTATGTCTGAGCATAATGATTGCTTTGCTGCTGTTTGAAGACAAAAGGAGACACTGAGGGGAAAGTATAGTCGGAGAAAAAGTTGATTTCACGGTTGTTAATGATATGTGAACTTCAAACCTTAATTTTAGCAGCCATCATTTCCTGCCATTTCACAACTCATCTTTTGTTAGCTACCTAAACAGTAATGCATCTGCAAATGATTTCTCTGCCTCTGGACAAAGAGTGAACCATTCCCACAGAGATTTACTCATCGAATAGGAAAAATAGCTTCTTTTATTTTAGGCTCGTATTTGCTTTGTGTAACATGCTTCAATTCAGAACGGATAAGTGAGAACATACAGTAACAGGATTGCACAGCCTGTTTTAATCTGTCATCACTAATTGATGGGTTTTATGGCATTTGAGAAGAGTAAACATCTTCAAACTGTATGTGTCTAATAGCTAAATAGTAAGTTTTACTGTCCACAATCAGAACAGTCGTTGGCATCTGTTGTGTTTTTGTGGCGATAACGTTCTCACCAAACGTCTCATGGCGTTGACAAAGAGAGGAGTTACATACCAAGACCACGGACCACACAGCTACTGTGACCACGTCTTCCTCACAGTTAGCTGTATTATCGAGCTAACAAAACACACACATACACACACAGAAAATACACATGGAAAAATGGGGCTGACTTGGTCTGCACTTTTTTTGGGATGTTTCCCAAGCAGCACGGAGGCCAACTGGAGCTGTTATTAATTCCCCATCAGTTTCACTTTAGATGCCTGAAAGCCAATTAAAGGAGAACTTAATTGAATCAGCCTCAGGACCCTCCCGAACAAGAACTCAAATGAATTGTGCTTGGGGACGGATGGCGGGAAAGGAACGGAGGGCACGGAGGTTAAATAAAAAGGGTAAAATTACCAAGAGTCCAAGTCGTTCCTAGGAATAATGGCTCCAGACTGATCCTGCTATGATGCAAATTAAATGCTGTAGCAACCTTATCCAACTAAACCAGATGCCAAGGTTTTTTTTTTTTTTTTGTTAAATGACAGAAATTTCAGCCAAAATTTAATTTGGAATTCTAACCAAATACAGACACTGAATTTACCACAACTATTGTAGCACAGAAAAACAGCAGGAAAAAAACTGACATTTAAGATTAATTCAGCTGTGAAATCAGTCAATCAGTCAGTCAGCAGCTTCACATATATGTAGCTTATTGTAGTTGATTTGTTGTGTTTTTTTCAGACGTGAGGACAATGATTTACGTTTTTATCTTTCTTTCTTTTTTGGCAGTGACAGAGCCCCCTATGTTCGTGTTCTCGATGGGTGGGAATTTTTTATTTGAATGTTTAATGTGTGAGCAGGTGATAAAAATAATTAACTGTAACTGTTTCAGTGCTTGCTGTATAACTTTATATGTTATTTACTTCATTGTATAAATAACAGGGTAAAGTGTAGAGTCCTTGTGAGTTTTGACAGTCTGGTCAGTTTCCATGTCCTAGACTTATAAAAGACAGAAAGTTAATGTTAAGTAATCCTCCATCTTTGTTTCTATGAGCGTAATGACCAGAGAGAGTGGAGGAGTTGACCTTAACTCGGCAGATGATGAGATGAAATGCTTCAACTGTTTTTAAGTAGAAACTAGTTAGCTTTGTTAGCCTAACCTCGACTTTCTGGATGGAATACAAGCATGTTTGATGGCTGTGCAGTATGATGTATAAGTAGACCACAGACACTGACTAATGGCACTGATCAGAAAGAAGAAAAAATGTGGAGTTGTTACTTGGAGTAGTTTCCACTTTCTGTGGAAAACAAACATAAAGGGTCAGACTAATGGCTGATAACCAACGCTATGTGGACTTGTATCAACGTCGCAATGTCAGTAATACACCACGAAAGCATGTCTCCTAGCAACCATGGCTTATAAATGTCAATCAACTGTTAAATGGTGAACACCCACCTAAAAGCTTGAAAACACAGTTTCCATAAATTTGTCCAAAAACAATTTTTTTAACCTTCTTTAAACACCGGAAACTTATTCACAACAACTATGTTATCAATACAGTTTGTGCAAAACTGAGATAGAGCGAACTCAGATTCTGTATTAAACATGAAAATGTAACACTTGAAGAGACATACAGAGGGAGCAACTTTCTGCTGTTTGTCCATTGCAGAACTGAGTTGGTTCACTACCAAGCAACACACACACACACACACACACACACACACACACACACACACACACACACACACACACACATGCACTCACACATGCACTACCTCAAGGCCATGTTCCATTGTCCTGGGAAAACCACGAAGAGGAATTCCTTTCATGTGTCATCTCCTGTCACAGCAGTGTCCTGACAGAGGCTTAGTGACATACGAGAGGCCTCTGCAGAATGTCCTGCTTTTAGTCAAATGAAGAGTCTGGCAGCTGCTGCATTCATCAAAATCAAAGGATAATCTGCTTTCCATATAAAATCAAGTGATGATTAACGTTTTTTTTTTTTTCTCAAAAAGAGGGGGATGGGAGTGTAAACGCTTGCACCTTTAAGGAGACACTTGAGAGACATGGGGCGGGGAAGGTTTGAGAGATTTTAAGTAGAAACTAAGACTCCGGGTTCCAGAGTTGTTCTGTCTTCAATTCGTGTTTTTTTTTTTCATGGTTTAAAGTTTCCACTGTCAAAATCCAGGTCATTTTAGTCGAATATATCTTATTTATGAAATCAAGACACAATCTGTAAAGTCAAACACTAAACAGTAGAATACGTCTTAATGTTGTCTTCATTTAGTCAATTTTGAGCATCTCAAAATACATTACATTGTTTATTCATCAGTGTCTATAAAGCAGGCAGAGAAGTTCTACTCAGTCTGTTACTGCCAATGTCAAACGAGGTAAAATCATATGTTTACTGTCCAGACCACCAAACCTGAAGTATAAATTATACAAGAAATACAACCTGGTGTTGTTACACTAGTGCTACATGTGGCATAAACACCAGGAAAGACAGTTTGGACAAGTGCTTTTGATAAAGAAAAGATGTAATATATTTTTCAAGATCCTCTTCAGGAGACACTGAGTTTAACATCATGCCTGCTACATAATGAAATTTTGAAGCTGTGCTCCCTCTAGGTTTTGTCTCTAAAAGTAAATCTGGGAGACACAGAGATTTATGTGTCTGTGTTGTGTCTCTATTTTAAAATTCCCTCAGTCAACACACAGCTGGGTGCCACTATATGATACCTTAGTTTAAAACAGTGAAATTGCAGTGTGGTAGTTTTATACAGCATCGCAACCTCTGAGACTCTCCGCAATAACATTCTTGCTCGCAAAAAAAAAAAAAAAAAAAAAAAATCCATTATTCAGCAAAGGTGTACAGACAAAACACACACACACACAAAATGGTCTGGGCCTCATCAACATCTATTTTGCAGTGGTTGCCATGGAAAATAACATAAACTGCCTGAGATGTCACAGATGAAGTGAAGTCGTACTTGTATCAACAGTTAACTGGTCGTATCCAAGGCTGTTCATATCAAAACATATCATTTACCATTTCACATTTGTGCTCTCAGTTGCCATATTGTGGTTTAAAATTACTGCCAATATGTTTGCTGTCACAGTCAATACAGCAACAAGATGAAAAGAGGAAATTTTTAATTTAACTTTATGACCAAAGAACTGCCATAGATGTGAGGCAACGCAACATCAAGACATAAAAATTCAATATGTGTTCAATATGGCTCCCACTGTTTTCAGTAGACAAACCACTCCCGGTACCAAGAATCACTATTTTTTAATTAAGTGTGCTTCATTAGACACATAGTCTGTCCTCCTGACCCCGGCTCTGTGTCGGATCAGGGCTAATCAGGGCCAAGGAAGGGAGCTGTGAATCTCTTCCTCCCTCACAACTCCCCACCAACATCTTCTCCACCGGACTCCAATCAAAGGGAGCAGAGGCCATTAGGCGGCTCTGGACCTCCCTTTCTTTATAATTACACCCCCCTGGATTGACCGAGCACCAGCTAGCCCTTTGCTATTTGCGGTAATTAGTCCAGAATGTGAGCTGTCAACATGCAAAAATCGTGCCAGTAGGCCCACAAAGCCACAGCCACCCCCACTGTGTTCAACAACAAGCACCTAGCCTCGGCCACTGGAATGCATTAACTTTCTCCTCTCTTTTTCTTTTTTTTTCCCTCGGCGACTCATGTCAAATCCAGGTCCCTCAGAACAAAATCTTAATAATTAACTAGCAAATTTTAACATGATTGCTTGTGACACACCTACTCTGGTAATTATTGCTTTGAGGCCATGTGCTAATGAAATTAATGCATTCATTGCCCCAACAAATTAGCATAACTCATACAAATGGCCCACATTTGAGACCCGGTTGCAAAAAGGAAAAACAACATACAAAAGCAAAAGAAAAAACAAACAGCATCATCAACAACAAAAAGCTAGAAAATGTAATGGTTGGCACATTGAACTCCAGACTGTATGATGAGCACTGCTTGCTCAAAGTCTTAATGGCTAAAGCCTCTTAATGTTAACCAAGGGTGATTGCAGTAATGCATTACAGAGTGATAGCAGCGCAGGACCAAATGATTATCACTATCATCATTACAGTCATTGCTGATCTACATATACATCTCTCTGTGGACAAATATTAAATGGCTGTGCCACTGCAGACATTAAAATGTTATTATACTGATGCATTAACTTACTGTAGCAGAGTTCATATCAATATACAGTAGAAGCTCCCAAACAATCATTCTCTAAATGGCACAGCTGCCACTTGCAGCAATCACCAGTCCTGCCACTAACCCCCGTTCTTGTCTGTTTGGTCTCACAGTGGGATGTCTCTCAGACATTTACTGCTTGACATTAATAATTTATAATGATGCAGGTATAATGGAAGGAGACAAGTGCAACAGTCAGTTGGAGATGCTGCAAAAGTGCAAGAAATGTCCCCTCGTAGGTAAAAGAAGAGCAGAGATGGTTGGAACACCTAAAAATGTGTTTGCCTGGAGCCAAATACTGGCAGGGAGAGACACAGAGAGAGAAAAAAACAAAACTAAAATGGCTTCCATTTAAACAACACTGACTTACATTATTACAGTGAGGGGAGAGTTTGCAGGTTAGTGTGACAGCTACTGGTAGTGTTTCCACAACCTCTCTTGATATACTATAGGGACCTCAGTTTGTACATAAAATTAGGATATTTCAGGTTTAACATTGGAATTTAATTGACTTTTGCAAAAAAAAAAAACCAATTAAACAGTTTGTTTTCCCTTGAAGGCAAAAACTGCAATTACCAAAACGAAGAACTTATACTTACGTATATATTTTTCTGCAATCATAGTACACATACACAGTTTTTATGGTAATGATGGTGCTGGTGCTGTAATTTGATTGACCACAATTTCCACAGTATGTCGGTGTGAGTTTGTACAGTCTGGTCAGCATGCGTTACATATAGCATACACAAAAACTAAAGTCTGTTGGAAGTCAATGCTAATGTGGCTAGTAAGCCAGGCTCGATAGTTTCCGGGAATTTCTGTTACCAGATGTGGACACAGACAACTTCCTCTTTTTGTAATAAGGATGTAATAAGGATGAAATCAACACAGAAAGCGGGAACTGCCAGTGTGTCAGTAGGTATTGGAGTGAAATGAACAAGGAAAAGGAAAAGACATACAGAGTCACCAAGACTCGTACATTGCACAAGTAACGTGAGGTCAGAGTATGCTTTTACGTTTGGCCTGAATGTAATAGTTTATACTTATCATCTGGCTAGCTAGCCTAGCCAGATAAACCAGTTGGAAACACAGTAATCCTAATAAATACCTTCCATTTGCTGACTAAAATACATTCTTAACAGAATGAAGGATTCTACCACATAATGAACGGTGTAAGGAAACAGACACTAGTGACTAAAACTATACAGGTTTGTACTGACTCTTATCACATATATGATGATGATGTTCTGCAGTTCATGTCAACTACAACAACTCGTCTCCTAGCAAGCCTGCCTCTCAAATGTCAGGGAAACACCCACTATGAGGTTTGAATCATAAATGCCAATTCTATAAATATATCAGTAACAGTTTTCACTTTAGAAAAACTAAATATGTATATACAGTGCAGTAACTACGGTATCTTTATATGTCATGTCTTCAAAAAAGTGAGATGAATTTGAAGTTTAACACCTGGATCATAAAAAACATCATCATCATCGTCATCATCACCTTGTTGGTAATGAACTCCAGCTGTATGTAATGGAGACATGACGTCTTCTGTAAAGGAAAACAACGTCACACTCTGGAGCAAACGATCTTTAACACTAAAGGGAGACAAAAGTATTAACAGTTAAACAAATTTCCCAGAAGGATAAAAAACAATCAGTGGGGACTTTGCAACAGAGTAAATGTTTCATTGAACTTTCATGTGTGTGTTTGTAATTTTGTGTTTTAAAAACATCCTGAAAGGTCGCTGTCAGAGCTACTGTGACATTTTCTTCCACAGAGTGGATCCCTGCCATACATACGCACAGGAGCAGACAGAAAAGATCACATTTTCAACCTGTCGCTGCAGAGCAAACAATGAATAAAACACTTGGTAGACAGCTTGTGATGCTTTGACCCGCGGTGCAAGCATGAATACATACAACACATCAACAGTATACTTGCTAATCTGAGATGGTTAGTAATGCGCCTCGCCTTATCCAGCATGCAACCCCATCTGTGATGACACATCAGCTCCACCATTTCATACGAATAAACTCACAAACACAGGACACAATGTGTTGATGGAAAATTTGCATTAGGAATGTACCACAGGAAAGCGTGATTAATTTCTGCTCATGAAATGAATTCAGATTTTGTCATTACATGGCTTGTATCCTTTGCCAAATATTGTAATGTCTCTCCCTCCTTTTCCACAGAGAGTGTTCTGCTGCAATAATAAGGAATAAAAGACAGCTTACAGCTCATAAGCAACACAACTGCTGGCAAATCAGCTAAATCACAGAGCAAAACAAAGACCTGATTGCTCATTAGTATTATGGATCTGCTCTGTTTAAATCTGCTTTGTGAGATGCAGCCACTGTTTAATGACTTAAACGGTGTTTGTTTAAATGCTCACTACCTACATTTCACACAGTGAGATTAAAAGAATGAGACATCATCAAATATCTCATTGAATTTTTATAATACACATCCTCTCGAAACACACACACACACACACACACATCAATACATTTACCTTGGCTTTGCAGATGATGCATCGTAGCCTGTCTTCACTCCCACATCCCTGCGAGGAAACAATATTTTAAAGTAATTTAGTGACAGCAAAGCATCAAAACAACACATCTAAAGCTTGACCTTGCGCACGTTGACATGCATCAGTTTGTTTGTGTTTTGATCAATCAGCTAATTATGTTTGTATGGAGAGAAAAAAAAATGTGATTTTTATTGTTGATGTCAAATGTACATTATGCATAACAATGCTAATTTAATTGCAATGTGACGAAACTTGCCAATAAAATAAATAAAACCCTGAGGTGCAACACAATGAAATAAAACTACAAAACAAAAACATTTTTAGTAAATAAAACAACAAAATAATTATATTTCCAACAAAACGCTGAACAACTGCTGTTGTCTTTTGCACCTCTGGGCCAGTGAAGGTACTGTATGGTGATTAATAGTTGAACATAAATAGCTAGATGTTTTGTTTTGTCGTCACTTAACATGACAGAAGAGCACATGAAACAAAAATAATAATGCTGGCAATAATCTTCAAGCTGGTGCTAACTAACTGAAGATGCTAATAACAAGCAAAAGCATTTGTACAAACACTAAGTGCCAAATCCACAGCTAATATGCATGGCATGTAGGAGCACATTTTGATAGATGTTAATGGCATATAATTATAGAACACCGCTATTAGGCAATGTGATTTTATAAAGAGGACCATTGCCCCTGGCACTGTGGCCTGATTGCTGTGAGTGTTGAACTAATGAATGTAAACCAAGTCTGTTTGCAATGATGAGAATTATCAACCCATGAGAGAGAGAGAGAGAGACAGGGTGAAGTGTGTCTGTGTGTAATTAAAGGGATATATAGGCATGCACGCACACAGTCAAGGGCATGCTAACTGAACACACACACACACACGCACACACACACACAAATATATCCTATATGAGAAATATAAACTCATCATCTCATTATGTTTTTTATCTTGGTCAGTGCTTCGCTCTCTGCTGGATCAGTGCTATGTTTAGCTACAGAGTTGGTTGCACTTTCATTGCTCCTCTTTTCACTTCTTGTTTTTTCTCTAACTGCTACATATTCTACTTCAGATGGATGGGATTGCAAATCCTGAACAGTTTTTTTTTTTTTTTTGCAGAATAACATTCCCATCACCTTCAATAGAGTGAAACCAAATATATAAAAATGAAAAATGTATTTATCTGTCAGGATAGCGAGTGTGTACTATAACTTTCCCCAAAAGCCTTTGCGTCCTTGCTCTGTATTTTCTCAAGCCTGTTGTTGTGTTGGGCGCTGAGATACGCCAGGCCGCCGCTCGTCTGGTTGTGGTACGGAGCCATACAGTCCTCCCATGCCCTTGTACTTTGTGCTGCGAGGGGTTTCAACCCTCTAGGAATGCGCTCCCTATAATGAGGGTCAGGGGTCAAAGTGCTGCCGCGCTCGGAGGCCGGGATCTCCTAGGCACACTCAGTCACTGACTCTGTCCCTATATTTAAATCCTGCCTCAGGACATGTTTTTCAAAGGGCATCTCCTAACTAGTTCCTGGTTACTAATTAGTTTTGTGCCATGCTATTTGTCTTTGGGAACCTGAATGAGAAAGGATGAGGGGAGGGGGCACAAATGAGGTGGTCTAAAAACAGATAGCGTATGGTTTGCCTCGGTGCTGATGATAATCATTCAGATAGTCAGATAGTTCTCTGCTGCAAACACGCTCAAGTCTGTGTCAACAGTTGTGGCAATGAACGTCACTGCTGTTTTGTTGTGTTTGAATTCAGTTTGCCTGCTGTTTAGTGACAACATATGTGTCATACTGTTGTGGGTGAAATTAAGTAAGGACTTGGAATTTGCCCTTTTTTCTTTAGTTCAAGCTGCTTTTAGGAGTGGTAACAGTGCATGGTATCACTCCCAGCTGGCTGCTTCTCTCTCTCTCTCTCTCTCTCTCTCTCTCACACACACACACACACACACACACACACACACAAGTCAAATCATTATTGGATTACATTTTCTGGCTTCATAAAATGCGGTTAAGAGGCACTTTAGACATATGTGCATGACCTGCTTTCCAGAGATGGCTATCAGAGCAAAAGTGACAGGTCAATTGCTGATTTCTGTTCCGTAAAAGGGAAAGGGGCTCCCTACCCTGAGCATTCTAAAAGGTCGCAAGCTTTCTCTCTCTCTCTCTCTCTCTGTCTGCATCTCTCACACACAAAAAAACTAAAGTAGCCTCATAGCATCAGCACACACTCACAGCAGCCAGTCACTGTGTGTGTATGTGTCTGCTTCATGAGTCTGAGTGTATGTCTGTATATAATTGTATAGTGGGAAGACACACACTTAATGGAAGTGGCTCTTCACTCTGACAGCTGGGTGGTGCAGATGAAAGGTCTGTTGTAGCGCTTTGTCTACCACTTGTGGAGTATCTAAAAGGACCCAAAAGCTCACAGGAATGGGTGACGGCACAACAGCAAACATGCAAACGCATGTTTTTATGTTTGACTAATATAAAATAACTGTGCATTTACAGCAAAAATCATGTACAGAATGGGACAGCAAACACATGTCGATACTGTATAGTCAAAAAGTACACAAGGTTTTGTCATCAAAGTGCTGCACGTGGGCTTTGTTTCCATGACAACAACATCTTGACAACTGTTGTTGCACAATGAAGTAGCTGCTTATGACATGCGCAGTGACAACAACCACAAAACTCGCCAGTAACTGTGTCCGGTCGATCTGCTCCCACAAATGGGTTTTTCTGTCTGACATGTCATACGCAGCTCAGGACAGACTGACAGATACACGCTCCACTTTCTTGGTAACCAAGGTGACAGGCTAAGTCCTGATCTGATTGGTTGCCTGACTAGAAACTACAGTGACGACAGCAGCATCTTTCTGAAAAGTTCAGAAATGTTTGGAGCAACTATGTTAAAAAATATCCAACATACTCACAAAAAAATACTCATTGAGAACAACTGAATAAAGACACGTTCTTTAAAAAAAAAGGTACAAAGACAAATGGCTGAGATTGAAGCAATTTCCAGTTTATCTGCTCTTTAAGTTGCTAGTCATGGTGATACTTGATGACTCAAGTTCCCAAAACCTTAGAGCTGACATTTCCCTTAATGCAACTTGACTGTCAAACCCTTTCGGCCTGGTTAATGTTTTTGCTGAGATGATAAATTTGGAGGCAGCAAATTGAAAACACACTTATAATTGGTTAACTTCAACTATTAAATTACAGATGAACCAAATATCTAAAACTGCAATAACATTTTTTTCCATTCATAGCTTGGGGGCAGAAAGCTAATCTATCTAAATGTAAAGACAGATTGTCTATGAAATGGCTCCTGCAGACATGAAGCCATGTTAGCATTCTTTAGCAGAGTCATGTTTCTGTTCACCCGATAAATCTAAGTGAAATATGAACTTTCCTTTTGGCTTGGTTTTGGTTTCCACCTACTCCTTGAGGGAAATGTCTTATTCTTTAGCTGCTAAAATATTCAGCGGAGCTAAAGGAAACAGCAAGTTAGCAAGTCGGTTCGAGTTCATCGGTATAAGTGACCCTTTTCACACAACATTCATTTGATCCATCATTCAACAAGCAGTTTTTAACTTTTGTGCAGCAACGTGTTAAAGTATTATCTGTTCTTCTTTTTCACTTCATGTGATATTAAAAATCATTTTCACGGAGGAGGTTTAAAATGTGAAGAGTCCTAACCGAGGTGTTAAAATCTTTAATTTAATTTACATTTGTGCCCAAACACACCTCTTCACTGACTTTTAGCTTTTTAGCTGCTTTGTATTTCTGAGGAAAATACTCGCTACAGAGGTAAAACGTGTGTACAATTCTGGCAGCAGCAGCAGTTGTTGGGAATTAATGGTGGAGGAGTAATTAGCATGAGCAGCAATAAGCACCGCAGCTGTACAAAAAGAAATGCATGCCACACAGAAATGTGCATTTCATTAACTGAGAGAACTGTATTAGTGATCTTTTGGGAGGTGTTGTGCAAAATATCAAAAAAAAAAAAAAAACAACACCAACACAGCAATGACCGCTGCATCAGTACAACTGCTGGTTCAAGGAGTACTACAGATAATAATGAGTCATTTTGCAGTAGGTGACAGGTGTCAGGTGCATGATAGCTTTCTGGATTTCTGCCAGTCCATTATGAGGCACTTCTCACTGTTTCAGCCTCTGTGTTTCAACTGCATAACGATGACGCGTTATCATTGTTAGCAACCCTCATTAAAACTAATTGGTATTGCTATTTGAAAGGTAGCTCATTACCTTGAGGCAAACAGCAACGCTTTGTCTCAATAAGGAATGCTAACATGGCAAACACATTTATTCACTGTAAGAAATCCAACACAGACACACACACCCCACCACCCTCTCCATTTCCTTCACATTCTGATAAATGGCTGATGAGGTAAAACAGCTTGAAATACAAAATATCAAGATTCCCTACATGGGAAGTCTTTCTTACCCTCTGGATCCATGTGGACAGACACACGTGATGGGCAAGTAAATTCTTGCAGTCACAGAAATTCCTCAGTGGGTCACTGGCTTGAAGTTCAACATCCCTGCATATAAAACACTCCGGTGTCTCTGTAGAGGAGAAGATAGAGGTTATGAATGGTTTAGCACCGATTTCACATTACATCAAAGGCTAATCCCTGATTCACATTACGATTCTTCGCTGGTGAGGAAATTGTTAACTGACTTAGAATTGATCTCAGTATCATTGTGTGTGTGTTTTCTTCAGAGAAAGACTTTTGCAAATACTCCCATTAATACTGCAACTTATTTCCTATTACAGCATTCGACACACACAGTACAGCTCCCCTGAGCGTTAGACCTTTATTTTGTTCCCAGTGGGAGTGCGACAAAGTGAATCTGGGCTTCCAAAGTAATTGGGGCAGGTTGACATCCTAAACAAGACAATAAACACAACAGTACAGACATCTGAATCTTTGTTTTTGCTGCCATTATTTGAGTTATGTACAGATTCTTGTGATTACATAGTTTCTAAGAACAACACAAGAATTAAGAAAGCTTTAGAGATTAAATTGACATGTCTTTGTTAAATCACCTGAATACAACACAATGAAGTAAATGTTGCGCTTCCAGTTTCATTTAGTACAACAATCACAAATGGTCCAATTTGTTTTATGACTTAGAATCTGAAGAACTTGGTGATTTTAGTGGAAAACATTGATTGCACACAATGAACTCCGCCGTAAATTAACTCTTCACAGATTGATCTGGTTTGATATGTTGACACTACAATGCTTAGTTTTTTCAATCATAGTAAACACAAATACAGGACAATGTCCCTATCAGTACTCTATGTATCTATCCATCCATTTTTTAGCCGTTTCTGTGGGCTCAGGTCACAGTGGCAGCATGTCAAGCAAGGTAGTCCAGGTGTACTCCTCCCCACTGACACTTTCCAGCTCTTACTAGGGGATCCTGAGGTGTTCCCAGTCTAGATAAGATATAATCTCTCCATTGTGTTCTAGGTCTACCCTGAGGTTTCCTTCCAGTTGGACGTGCCTGGAAAACCTCCAATGGGAGGTGTCCAGGAGGCCTCCTGATCAGATGTCTGAAGCACCTCGACTGGCTTCGTTTAGCCACAAAAGATCAGTGGATCTGCTCCAAGCTCCCCCAGGATGTCCGAGCTAATCAGCCAATCTCTACGGCTGAGCCCAGACACCTACAAAGGAAAGTCATTTGGACCGCTTGTGTCCTTGATCTCGTTCTTTCAGTTGCTAACCAAAGCTCAGGTTGAGCAAAGGGGCAGAATGAAGAGAACGAGGAAACTTTCGATTCATCTCTCCCTTCACCAGGACGATTCCATTATATTCAAGAGTAAAACTGAAAAAATACAGTTACTGTAAATGCCACTTTTCAAATTATAATAACCTATATAGTATGAGTTTAACACAAGAACCATGCTCAAGAATGTCCAAGTGCAACTAACAAATGTTATCAACAAAGTTGCATTAACAGATTTTTTTTAGGCAACATAATTATGTGAAATTACAACACTGGCAGATTTTCCCCTATGAAGTAAACACTTAATATATCCATGCCTAGTTATACAGTTAACAATGTTAACATTTAGATGGCTACATTTTCATTTTCCTCTCTCTTTTCCTCTCTATTTTGGTTGACACCTACTCATGAAAACTCCATAATCACTGACTAGTCGCCAGGTTTGTATGTTCTTTGGTACAGTGTTATAAACAGAGCAGTAAAACCTGTGAAGCTGTGGGCCGTAAAACAAAAATGGATTTAAAGACACCGTTGCACAACAGTTGGGTGGTGACTTTGGGTGGTTTGTTATCATGAGCAACCTCCTTTACAGTAGAGATAGCCATTTGACCAGTTGTTACAATAAAAAGATGAATTAAACCAGGGAGTTTGGAGTCACATGGGACAAAACCATTCCCTCACACATGTCCTGGTCCATGGACAGGATAGTTTCTTCATGCAAAGATGGGGAGGTTCGTAAACTCTAACATAGCTACTATTACCTCACTCATTTATCATAGTGGATATTTCATCAGTTCTCTATATTGGCTCATGAAACCCAACTGAAGTAAGACTGAGTTTGGTAAGTGGGTGAAAGGAAAGACTGGGAGTGGTGAATTGTTAATGACAACACATTGTGTTTTCTGCCTTCGTGTCTTACAAGAGCTGCTTTGAACTCATGTTAGTGTGGTAGTAAAATGATCTGCCCTGGTTCAATTAGGAGTGGACATAAAAGGTGAGTAGGGGAATACATCACGAGCAAACTGCTGGACATGTGATTGTGGCCCGAGGCCGAAGTTAGCCACAACATCCATCCACTGTTTCATGCTTCACTGAGCTGCCATCCATCAGTGAGTCTGACTTAAAAGCAAACTTTCCTAATTTCCTCATCTGTGATGATGATGATTCCAAAACTGGAGCTTTGACGCTAAGTATTGGACAGTAGCTGGGAGCTAGATTTGTTGGTTTCATCCCATAATAACACTAGGAGACAGCGGTGAGGGCTAGCTGTCATGTGTGCACTCGCATGAATGGGAGATAAACTGCTGCCTCAGAAGCTCCTGTCTCTTTGGGGGCTCTCGTTGAACCGGATTGCTTCAGGTAAAAATCTATCTCGAGCTGAAAAATCTTTTAATCAGAGGGTGAGTTTTTAATGTAACCCATCAGAGTCTGTGTAAGCAGATTTTATTACTGACCAGGCATATATCTCTCCTTGCATTAATTTCTCTGAGACAAGCTGTAAAATTGAGAAAACAGATGAACCTTTTTCTCAGCACTCATTTTGGTTAAGTTAAAAAAAAAAAAAAAATCAGCCACTTTTAGATAAATGTGCAGTGTCTGGCTGCCATTTGCTTCACCACCCTGTTACTGACACCAACCACCTGGCCTAGAAATGGAAATGATTCCAGTGAGACGCTCCCTGTATACTACTATGTGTCCAAATTTATATGTTTGCTTCTTTTTCATCTGCCTGTCTAACAGTATATCAGGTTTAGTTGGTTTTCACTCATTGTCAAAATAATTTTGTGTGTGTGGAGGAGTTTGAGGAAAATAATGGAGCCATGCAGAGGCATACATATAGACTCTGACAGTCTAGCTAACAGGCAGTCTACGTGTTTCAACAGCCTGACCGAAAACATTTCCAAAGTTACTGTGATGGCAGGTTCACCAATTATACCCACAAGTCATTTTTTAACATTTCATTCCCCTGAATCTGTACTGCTTTTACGATCATTATGGCAAGCCCCGAGGCACTTCTGGAGCTAAATAACGGATGCACGGCTGCTGTGAAAATAACTAGAAAACAACATTACAACAGAGATGTAAACATGCGGCGTGTCAATCGTAGCCGGGCTGACAAGTCCACATGATCTGTGACTCCCATAATTAACTGTCAGTGGTGTCAGTGTTCGGCAGCGTTTCACATGAAGGTGAGCGCTCGACTAACTGGCTAGAGTCACCCTCTCTACATGATTTAACAGCTAACAAAAAAACTTTGTCTTTTTGCAGTAGCAGCTCGGGGTTCTGTTGTTTCAATACAAGCTGATGATGTACTAAAACAAAGTTTGTCAGTTAGAAACACTGATCTCCCCAATGTATCGACACCAGCTTTGTCATGAACTCTGTTTACACTACTCCGCTGTCTGAAAACAGCTTTCACTTTTACTGCTGCACCACCAACATTTTAAGAAGCAAATGGTTAAAAAAAAACACAAAAAGATAAAAGCCATCATCCCAACAGAAGGAGTCAAACTGAGTGATGTTATTTAATGAGTTTGAAACACCATACAGTACATTGTACAGTAAACCAATGAGGAAAATGCCAGATTGGGATAATTTAATTGTCTGTTGCATTGCTAACGACCTCATTAACAAAAGAATGATGGGAAATCAGCATGGTCTGGGCGAGGAACCGCCTGTGTGACAGCCATCTGGCTACAATGGGGGGTTGGGTTGGGTTGAGCTGGTTGGGGGTTGGGGGCTAGTAAACTAACACCGCGGCCGTCATGACTTCCAAGCACAGGGCTAGAGCACCTCTAGATGGAAGCAGGGATTAGTGTTTTACTGACCAGCATGAAGCCACCCTTTATTTTTCTGTTAACAACATAGTCAGGACTTATAACGTTAAATGTTGTCTAAAACAGACATCTGCCTGGTATTGATGCAGAACTCTAAAAGTCAGAAAACACAGGTCCAACATTGTAGTTTCTGTTTATCCAAAACATTTGTTCTGAATCTCTGAGTCAGTGTCTTAAAGTGGATTCATTTCATGATGATTTGGGTTTGGGGATTTATTTTTTAACTTTTTACACTATATTTCAAGATTTCATCACAGTTGTGAAATAACTCGTACTCCTCCAAACAGTGGGAGCAAACAGAGACTTTAGAGAGTCAGACTTTTAAAAAGCATGTTCAAAATCAAAGCAGCGGAGCCTGAGAGGTTTTGACTAATAGTCTAAACTATGGGTAAAGGCCCAAAATACACACAAGATTTCATTTACCTTAATATAGCTTAACAATTACATCACCATTACATCACCAGGGCTATTGTTCAGATCCTGGGGATCTCTCCCTCCATAGTCTCACAAGTTATTAAATAGACTTAGTGATTTCATGGGCTGAGGATGTATGGCATGTAAATTGAACTTGATGTATAAAAATAGGGCGGAGTGCGTCTTTAGCAAGACAAAGTGTTGTTGAGAGCAATTTGCGTACTTCCTGGGGAGATGCGTCACAGCCAAGAGACAGTCTGCAACGTCCTTGCTGTGCAATACTGTGCTTGATGAATTATTACACATATTATGAAACAGTGTGAAGCCTAAGTCGAGTTACCTGTTTTTATTTGTACGTACTGTAACATATGTGAATATGATACAGATTATTATGCAAATGGACCATTGGTGAATATCATTATGAGTTTTAAGCTATTTATTTACATGTGGTCCTGAGTATTTAATCAAGACCAGCATAAGAACAACACGAGGCATGGTTTAAAGTCAAAGATATGGACTGTGCACTTTTGGATCTGCATTCCTTCAGTGTGTGGAGGAGGATCATGTTGGAAGAGTTCACTATATGACATCAGATAGTGTGTAATGTAATATATGTTTAAGATTTAAATTCTTTCACATAAATCTGTAGAGCAGCACAGGCGCAGCAGTCTTTGTTGTTGTGATGATTTAGGGAGGGTCATGATCACTATGGAATGACTCCTGTAATCTATTATAGTTTTTGTGCCTATGCCATGTTGTAATGTTACGCACCACACCTCTCCTTGTGTTTTGGGGCTGTTTATAGCTGTAGCGTGTTTTTTTTTTATTGTCTGCTGCTTTCTACGGCAGCTATGTTTACTTTCACTTTCAGAATCAGTCCTTTTGGCTTGAGTTTTTGCACACGGCTGCAGCGTGACGTGTGCAGATCGTTTTATGACAAAGTAACTGTAACAGGAACATTTCAAACAGCAAGTGCCAGAAAACTGCAGCACATCATCACAATTTCTAGTTTGGAGCTGAAAATGTTATAGAACAACATCGTCACACACACGGACACACACACACACACACCCCTCCTCCCAGGAGTAATTCCTCCTCTGCTGAAAGCTGCTGTCAGGTTTGTAAACAACTCTCAAGTCCGACTCTTGACGTGCTAACACAAGTAACGTTCAACACAATTCCTAATATATTTAACAGATGCAGGCCCTGGTTTCTGGGCAGTTACATCTGGGTGGCATGTCCAGTTCAGAAATAGATTGCCAACATTTAAATTTTTTGTGTTTTACAAGTTTTCCCCACATGAAAAGAGCAAGTGGCACTTTGGGTTTTGAGTTTTCTTACCTACGAATAAACTTCTGCATGAACCTGTTGAAGACAGTGGTTGGTACTCACTGCCCATGTTTCTCTCTATTTCGGCTGAGAAACGTCTTCTTCCACCCACTTCTGAGTATTTCCAGACACCAACAGTTTCCTTCACTTCCTCTTCACATTCCACTCTTTTCTCCTGCCGGGGTTACACAAACAGTTAGAGACAAATTAACATGTCAAACCTGAAATGTACAACTTTATATCTGCACTTTCTGCCACTGCACTCACAGTCAGCTGTTCGCTCTGTGTTTGTTTTTGAGGAAGTTGTGAAAGTGTGCGGCCAATCATAGCTGCATACTGAGGCACGTCAGAACAGGAAGTCGGAATGACGGACAAAAAGAAAAAAACTGAAGAAAAAAAAAAACAAAAGCTTGGCAGTGAGGGTCATGTATTCTCTGTCAAGTCTGTCTCAAAACAGATGTTGTGGGTGAGGAAGTGATTATTGTAACACGCCACAGAGGTGGAGGTAGAGAAAATGGCAGAAGGTTGGCAAAGTTTCCTAATGTAGGAGTAGCATGTGATAAGAGAGAATATTTTCCCAAAAACAACTCTGTGTTGCAACAAACCGCAATGAACACTCACTGAGGGGAAATGACTAACAGATTTTGGAATTTACCCACACATCTTTCTGCAGGTCGTCTGAGAACAAATATATGTGGAAAGTTCCCCAGTAACAGTTGTCAGCCAATCAGTCTGTGTTTTCACATCTCCAACAACTGTCTGGCGGTGCAGCCTGTCGATTTAAATAAACACATGATACAAAAATAAACACAAATCTTCCATCGTATCAATATAAAACTTTATCTTTATATACAAAAGCACTTGTAGGTGATTAGTTAGCACTAGCTGACTAGAGCTGATCAGCTGTCAGTTCAACCCAGTAAATTACTATAGTTGTGAAGTTTTCTTTAATTTGTTATTATTGAACCCTTAAGTTTAGTTTTTCATTCCAGTCTAGTTTAATGAGAGCAAGGAAGAGTTTTAGTTCAGAGACATTCACATTTTGAGGAAAACCTTGATTAAAAAGAAGCCAGACAAGGTCAAATTAAATAATGCATGATATCAAATATGATCTACAACACCATTGTTTATTAAAACAAGTCCTATAATATGCAATTTTCTACACTCGCACAGTTTGGCATAACAAACAAGCAGCAGAAGCCTCAAGTGTCACATTTAAAAACAATTCCGTTGGCTACTAGCAAAAAAAGAGGGTGTGTCCGTGCGCTTTGCTGCTGCCAATTAAAATGCAGCCTCAGGCCACATGCTCTGCTAAAGTTTTCAGAGCTGTGTACTCACTCATCTGGCTGGTGCACCAGCAGGTGGACGTGTACGGGAAGTATGCATGTTCACATGAAGTTTACATGAATACGGTGTGAAAACCAGTATAAAATTATCACATGGATACAGATGGAAAGTAGTTTTTACAATCACTTAATAAATATTCTCCTTAATTTATGTATGTTTATTACAATGTCATGTCATGGTGTCTACATAACAGCAACTGATGTCTGAAGTATGAAGCAGGCTCAGTTTCCTTGGTTTTTTTGCACTAAACCCGACAACCACAGTCTCACTAACCAGAGACGGTTCTGAACTGACTCAGTGAACCATGAGATTTCTTTCAGATATGAGTGTGTTCATGTGAAAGTTGTTAATAACAAACAACGTTGTTAGAATCACTGGAGAAGTTCTTAATATGATACGTGAGGATGCAGTCATACGTTGCTATGACCTGCAGTCACCTGCAGGTCATAGCAACGTATACAAGTTATTTTCACCAAAGTGAAATATAAATAATAATGTATAACTTGTTGATAACATAAATACAAAAAAAAAAACCTTGAAATACTTTCCAATTAGTTAAGTCAGGCAGAGAATATATTAATATACTGTGAGTAAGTGCAAGAATTATGATAAAGTTTCTTACCGAGTGAGTGTTTTGCTCTTTTGTCTGAGGATGAATAAATTAATAAATAAATTAATAAATAAAAAAGACAGATACACTTAAGAAAAAAGGTCAAGTAATGTCAGACTTTTTTTTGCTGCCAAAGCAGAGGAAAGGAGAGAAGCAGTTCATGTCTGATGAGGTCAGTCTGATGGAAATGTTCATTTATAGTCAGGAAATATTTCAATGTGTGCTGACTTTTTTTTTTTTTTTTTTTTATATTGATAAGACGTCAGAGCATTGTGTTTGTATTTCCAGTTGTCGTCACAAAGTCTCCTCCTGTTATTCTGAACTACGGTGATAGAATCGATAGAATCTCTGTTTATTACAAACTCTGTGTTAAAAACCAGAGTGGAAACATGGATTACTCAAACAGCAAAACAATTCAATGTGGTTCTTCTTCTTACCATGTGGTTTCCTTTTGTTTATGAGAGTGTGTTTGGGCCTTTGGATTTCAATTGAAATATCTGATATGAATTAAACTGCTGAGTTGAACTACTGTTCTTCATTATTTGTCCCAGTATTATAAACTCTTTTGTCCATGTCAGGATCATGTAAGAATGATGATTGTTTTAAGGTGATCTGATTGGTCGGTATTTGTGTTTTGATCAGATTCTCTAAAGTTGGAGAAAGTTAGATGTTCAGCATCAGTTACCATGGTGATTTACCACGGTTAAACCTGAAGTTACCTTGATAATCACAGATGGTGTTTTGTGGTTCAGGCTGATTAAATAAACCCTGCTGCGTTGTCTCCTCCTTTAATACTATATATATATATATATATATATATATATATATATATATATATTCTTATCAAGAAAAAAAAAAAAATCACAGGACCACACAGGTTTCTCTTTATTCAGATTTAAAATCTGAAGAGACCCTTACCTTTTCTATCAAAGCACTCAGCTCCAAAAAAAAAAAAAAAAAAAAAAAAAACAGAAAGAAAGAAAAAAAAGAGACAGCCTTGGAGAAGTTGTGGGGATGGAACAGGTCTATACTCTGCCTAATTAAATGGCACGTCTCCTACGATTCATAAAGAGCACTTATTAAAACAAGCATTCACGTCCAATCCACTAGATAAATGACTTTACACCAAGTGCCATGAAGCCCATTAAATTGCTTCTTCAGAGATGGATCAGGTCCAAACACACAATCAAAGGATTTGACTGGGATTATCTCAGATTAGAAACACTCAGGGACAAATGAGGAGATGACAGGATATCATACATTGAAAGGATAAATTAGCAGTCACATACCAGACCAAATTTGTGATGGGTGTTAGGGAATAAAGAGCAGCAGAAAAAAGATTGAGTGCTAAAAAGTGAGGAACAGCTCTTTAGTTTTTAGTAAGCCCAATGATACATGGCCAATGTAAACCACAGTAAAAGCTTTTCCCTCTCCCTCTAAAACCTCCTGCCATGTAAATAACATCCACACCAGGGAGCGAATCAACCAGCAAATTCTAAGAAATGGACATAAAGTAACTTGTGAGTGATTAATCTGTTTATGACCTTAAAGTGTTACTGTGCAATGAAATATTTTTCTTTTACACATCACTATAACAAACTGAATTTAGGACATTTTCAACTTCGCTCTCACGCCTGACAAACAGCAAAATAAAGTGCTCAAAATGGAACAAAGTTAGTCAAATACTAGGAATTCACTTTATTATATCAGAGCAAAATCATGTTTCGATGTTACTTTGCGTAACATCAAGTAAGTGACAAAATAAAACCTTTTTAATGTTCATCAATCAAAAGTTTGAGTTTTGAAAGCATCGCTGGATTCACAGTGAGCAAGAAGTTGAACTCATCGTGTCTTGAATATTTTTTGAGCCGCACGGGCAAAATATTGATTATTGTCGATAGCTGAGCCTCCGGCAATTCCTTTAAAAAATTGCAGCTCGACGGAATTTGCAATCAACTAAACCGTCTTTAACCAAACATGTGAGAATTGTGAGCTTAATTTTAAAATCAAATGTTAAAAAAAAAAGCTCTTGCACGGTAGATATTGCAGTTCCGCTCTAATTTGAATATTTAAAAGTAAAAGTAAAGCAGACCTAGTGCTGATAAAACACTTTTCAGGAGGATAAATAATGTAGGCAGTAGTTAATGTTAGCATGTACTTCTTTGCATATTTTAAAACCAATGAGGAGCCTTCGTTCTTCGTTCTGTGGCATTAAAACTAAAGCATTCGTTTTCTCTTCCGCGGCACTAAGAGGCATTTTGAAGATTTTGCGCATTAAAGTAAATGTGATGTGACCTATGAACTCAACGTAATCTTCTGTCACATGTTCATCTGTCAGGCTCTTCTTCCCTTGTGTCGTGACTGGGTGAATACCTGAAAACCTGCGGCGCCAGTTCAAGGCTGGAAGGATCAGTTCACTCACTCTCTATTGTCTTTAAAGATGAACGCTGTGACTTGTGGGTCGTCTTTGTGGAGGATTTCATTTGACTTTTAAAGTTCATAAGTTCACAAACTGATCTGTTTAACTCTTGTTCTATACTTGTATATTGAATTTGTCTATAATGACTGTGCATACATTGTTGAAAATTGATTACAAACTCAAAATATACTTGATTCCGCCCAGTTATTTGTAACTAAAAGTCCAATGCGACGAAATGAAAAGTATTGATACTGAAGATATTGTGTACATAATTTTTCACAAAGAGGACAAAAGCGTTTCTGGACATTATTGTGGAAACAGTGTCTAAGCTTCAGGCCTCTGGGTGGACGTTTCCCTTGGCAGCAGCTGACTGACATTTGAGAGCTGGCATTTCTGGGAGACACACTGTCGACTTCCACGGTGCATTTTTACTGGAACATGTCATACTAAATATCCTATGAACACTGATGCTAAAAGTTTTTTTTTTTTTTTCTCTCTCTGTCCTTTTCCAACAAGCCAGATTCCTGCAGCCGTGGTCATCGGTCGTAATCTGTCCTGCTATATTCAGCATCTGGGAGGAAGTTTGTAACTGTCAATCTGTAAAGTTTAATCTATCTATTGTAACATGTTCATGTCAGGAGGTTCTGTAAAAATGGAAGCCTGTTAGTTATCATCAAACTAGATGGGCACGAATTGATTTCAGAATTAATTTTAAGGTTTTACTCGATGGTCTGACTCCAAGTTAGTAGCTTCTATGCCCTTTTCCACCTGCACTCACTCTGGCTAAGGTTAACCGTCTCTCTTTCACAGGTCCAGTTGTGATGATGGCACATGACCAAAGTTCCCGAGTCCAAACTCACAGCGAGCAGTAATCCTCTAACCTCAGCGTTCTGTAGCACAAATCACACATGGAACTGAGCGGAGGCTTAGCTGCACGTGTCACATTGACATTGGTGTAAAATTAGAAATGATGATATATGTAGGCACCAAAAACAAAAAACAAAAAAAATCTTTCATTTGATTCTGTCTTGATTAACATTCAAAAGCAGGTACAACAATACAGATATCTTTGACTTTGATACTGGTTCCTAAACAATACTACAATTTCATGAAATCCATCTATAATTACATATACATAATTACATTATACATGGTGCAAATCTTCACTTTTATTCTTCAAATTCTTGGCGCTTTTAAACACTCAGTGGAGTTTCTCAACTCATACAAAACTCATACAAAATGAACCTGTGAAGACTCAATTAAGTTAAGTTCATTTACATGTTGATTATCCTAAACCGCCAGCGGAACCAGAGAAGCACAGATGAAGATTGTGGGAGAAAGGTCATGTGGCCAAATGATCATATCACAATCGCTGTGGGTAGAATCACGACTCATAATCAAAAAGTTATGAGTCGTTCTGCTGCTTTGATGCCTCATTTAAATGTCTGACTGTTCTGCCTTCTGTTTATAGAACGTGTCAAAGGAACCAGTCAGACTTGTGTTAGTTCATGTGGAGCTCACATAGAGTGGAGTACTACATGTAATACATGTAAACATACATGTAAACACTTCTGCTGTTAAGCAGCGAGCTGTAACTTGTCCTGTCTGCACTGTTTGTGTCTTGAACCCATTTTTTAAAGAAAAAAGAAAAAGATGATGTATTAAAGCAATGTTATTGCAGCTCAGCTCTTTGTAATTACAATTTTCGTAAAGTCTTGTTTTAAATAAAAATGAATTTAAACTTCAGTTTGACTTTATATAAACCTTCTAAAACTGCTCCCCATCACAAACACCTCCTCTATGCTACTTTTTTAAAGTAGGGTACTGAACGTTTCTGATGATTCCACTTGATCACAGCTTTAAGATGTCAGCTGCGTCTCAGATAGGGAGAATTTGTCATTGACTGCTGCCAACTCTCTCTCCGTCATCCAATTTTACTGCTTTGATTTACAGCAGACGCCGACAATTTGAGTGTGAATGAAGGCGTTTCGCAGGCACATAACTCCACATCTAACACCTTCCCATAAACAATAAACTGCTCAAGTTATTTTGTTCTTGTCTCCACCTCCTCCTCTTCCTCCTCCATTAACAGGCCTTTTGTTAACAAGCGCTGCAAGGAAGAAATTCTGATCTCTGGGATTATTCACTGTCACAAAGTTCTAAAGGAAGGTCAGACGTTCAAGGTTGCAACACAGTTTAAATATTCAGACTTGACCATGTAAAGCTTTCTTAGGTAGAGCATTTTCACTCCATTAGAGAAGGGACAAGCATAATTATGAAAATGAGATAAGGGAGAATCAAAATGACCTGAGTGGAAAAAAAGAGAAAAAGTCCTCCAGTGCAGAACTTAGTTTGATTGATTCGGAGCAGATGAGCCCAGGGCTCCACTGTTGGCAGCCCAGGGTTCATGCTGTAATGATAGCTTTATAATTAAGATTAAAGACCACAGAGCACAGACAAGACACTCGAGTGGTGTTGGGGGCTTCTCCAATGACACTGGGAATAATTGGAGAGAAGTATCTACAGTCCCTTCTTCCCCAAAGAGTAGGAGGCTGGATATCACAATATGCAAACACTGGATGTGACTGACAATAGAATGTGGTTCAAATATCAAGAACGATGAAAATCTTTCAGACCGCGTGATGACTCACCATCTCATTGTCGCTTTGGGATGTGAAAAAAATAAAGGGACGAGTCTGATTTATGTATTACTGTAGTGTATATATATATTTTTTATTTTAAATTGAAGCACAAGGCATGTGTTAAACAACAGATTATGTGTGATTTATGATGATTCACTCCTTACATGGGGCAGATTGGGGAGCCATCTGGGCAGCAGTTATGACTGAGACAGACTGACTTCTGTTACTAATGAGTTGGATAGCATGAAAAGAACAACCACGTTCTCAACCACTTTCCTCTTTTATAGTAGTGAAAAAGACAATACTACTACTTCTTTTTTTTTCTGCGCCTTAAGAGGAACTCATCAAACTAAATGTCCCCGCGTGGGCAACCTTTGTTAGACAACATTTTCAGTCAGATGTTCGCTTTTCAGCGTTTCACCGCCGCTTGTCAGGGCTCATGTTCAAAGTGGCTATCATTTCTCACCTTTGCTGACATCTCCTATCTGATGAGGGCGAAGTCAAGTCGCTTAGATGACTAATAATCATATCAAAGGTGCCATGTCATACAGCAGATTTAAATAAGAGGGTTTGGGGGAGCATTTGCATGCATCTATATGCCTGGGCTAAGAGGCTAATGTCATAAAGTAAGGTGCAGACATGATTTAATGTAATCTGTCATGTCATATGCTAATCTTCAGTCCTCTCAGTATCATGCGGCACGTTAGCACGGGGATGATTTCAAGGCGCGCTGAGGCAACCTACAGTTTATATTTGTACTGAACTTATCACAGCCAGACACATGCGTTTCTGTTTATGTACATGTGTTTATTACTGTGCAGTAAAAAATGACTACATGTGGCAGTTCAAATTATTTAGATTCATAGGAACTTACAGCACATATATTTCACAGACAGGTGTTTATTTTTTATTTTTTTTAAGGACACCACTTTGGCTGTATGCCTTTGCCAGATAGTTCAACTGAATTTGGTTAATGTGGTTGTGGCCAAAATATGTTTTATGAGGTCAGTGACCTTTGACCTTTTACTACAAACATTTAATTCAGGCAAAACTCAAACATCATTTTTACCCCTAAAGCCTGACACATCTAATAATAGCTCGAATTTTTATTTAAATCTGATGTGTTTATTAAACCTTCTAACAAATTAAACAAAAATAACCAAAAAACAAATTGCTATATCAATGCATATATAATATTCTTTGTTTTTTAATTATTCATTTTTATCATTTTATATTATTATTTATTATTTTATGTTATTTACATTATTCTATATTTGATACATGTTGAAACCATAGAGGTCTGCAGCAAATATGATACAGTTGGTCATAAATGGTTAAGTTGAGGTCACAGTGACCTTTGAACTTTGATCACCAAAACCTTACCAGTTTATATTTGAGTGAACATCTGTACAAGCTTTGAGAGGATTCACCTCAAGAATCTTTGACAAAGTGTTGAATTACGAGTTGTCAGGCACTGTAATGTGTTTCAAGTGCATCCATAATGAGTCTTTCAGACTTCGTCAGCATTAAAAGTGTTGTATTAGTCCAATTTAACTTTGTAGGAGCTTCTGAAGGCAGAAATAAATTAATGGCGAGTGAGAACGAGTTCATTGCATCACCCAACCTCCCAGCCTTTACTGCCAAAATGAACCAGGATGAAAAAAACCTGTCAAACGGCCAAGAATTACGGCTGTGACAGACGATGAGCTCAAAGAGTCAAAGAAAATGATTTTGACAGAGACCATTACAGTGACTCAGTCAGAGACTGAAGACACATTTTGTTAAGTGATCAAAAATGATCATATTCTCATATGATGCGAGGGGGAGAAAATGCTGTTTAATCTATTCTTAAATTTAAGTGATAGTGAGCAAATTTGTTTTACTTTAGTTCCTGCTAATGTCTGAGTGTACTGAAGGAAACGGCCACCTGTTTTCTTTTTACCTGTTATAGTCAGTCAGTCATGTGACTGGTGATGTTTTCACCTTGTGAGTGTGAGTGTGTGTGTGTGTGTGTGTGTGTGTGTGTGCGAGTGCGTGTGTCTAACCTGGAGATGCTGATTTAGTGAGAACTACCACATAAGTGGTTTTGAGTGTTTACATATGTCTGTCTGTTGAAAAAAACACCACGATGGCAGATTCACAAAAGTTTACAGCTTTGTAGAGAGATAAAAATGGAGGATGAGTTTTAAGCTGGTGTGGTCCAACTCATGAGTACTGGCTACATATGCAATAATGTAGTTAGGACTTCTGAGTAGTGGTGATCTGAACAAGTGTGTTGCAACGGGTGTTAGAGTTGGTCAATAATAATAGAATATTTTTAATGTTATATATATATATATATATATATAGACAGTAAAAAATACCACGACACCCCAGATTTCTCCCAGAATGGTACAGTGTCTTTCTTAGTTTTGTAAAGATGATGAAATATGTGTTGATGGGTGAGTGATACCAATGCAGCTGTAATCAATATGTCAACTTGCTCACACAGTGTCAACCACAACTAAAGTTGTCAATACATATAATGACAGCTGTCTAGACTCCAAATACACATTTCGCAGCAACGCTTTCAAGCTTGATGATGTATTCTAACAAAAGCAATCAGCAGTGTTTGCTGGTGGGAAGTATCTGCAGGAGTGGAACTGAATGTGGATACAAACTCCATCTGTGACGCCCTCCTCCTTGTCTTGTTTACACCTTCCTCCAGACAAAAGTAAAGTTAGCATTTATGAGCACTGCTGCTCAGTTTCTTTCAGACCCACTCACTTAATTAAGATATGTGCAAAGTCTTTGCTGTGAGCTTTTCAACACACATGTAACAATCACAATGTAGCAAAATCAGCTTTGTATTCAGGAGACAGAATATTTAGAAATTTTCGCTGTCTTACCCCAACTACAAAATGACTTAGACAAATGAATATTTGAATGATAATTGTGAAGTTGACAAAAAATAAACAAATTTAATCAATTAAAATACTGGAAGGAATATGCAGGAATCTTGGCTCCTTATCATATTTTATTTACTGACATAGGATCTTGTTTACTGCAAAATGTGGATTTCATATGAATCAGTTCAGGTGTATAGTAAGTTGGCCAATTATTACTTTTATTACTGTTAGGTTCATTCAGTTGGCTGTGGTCTTGTCTAGTTTAATTTCTATTATGGTGGACAGAGCCTAAAACTTTTATGTCATATTTTAGCCATTTTGCTGTGATGGGAAACAAACATCTGCCACAGTGACTAGATTTTTTCATGGTTTTGTTTCATTAGATGAGATGAATTACCGATGTAACTATCATCAACTATTGCATCTTATTTTATACTCAACTGGAACTGTTCAATATTTCGCAGCACTTCCTGTTCTTGCTAAATGTTTTCAAATAAGTCGATGAATTATAAACTTACAACACCGGCGCATTTTGGCCGTTCATCAGTTGCACGGTGTGACCTTTTCCTGACGGTGTTAACATTCTCTTTTCATACAAAGTGCAATTTTCACACACTTGTATCACTACCTCGTGGTGCACATAGTGGGAGAAAAGAGCTAAATTTGGTCACAAGTGGCACCGCTGCCAAAATACCAGAGAATGAAAAATAAATTCATTGGAGGAAAATGTCAGGTACGAAGCTGTGAGAGGGACTTTGGAGGTCTGACAAGACACAATTACAGACCGGCCCCCCACTGAGGACTGGGATGTGGTATTTTCATGTCGGTAGTCTCTCAAGTAAGCCCACAGCAGCATGGCACACCCCTCTTTGATCTGTGTGGAGGGGGCGTGTGATGTATCCTTCTCTTGTTGCTGATATAGTGTGGGAATGAATGTCTGGACAAAGTCAGCCGTACACACAAACACTAAAATCTCAATACACACAAACACTAAAATGTGTAAACCTGCATAACAACGAACCGTCTGTCTGTAGCCGCTGATTTATGTAAAGTCAGGCTCTGTGAGTAACTGTAAAATGGTTGCATCAGACACATCTGACTATGACGTTATTGACGACTATAACATGAAGGGCTGTGTTATATATTGTAAAAAAAAAAAAAATCATCATAAGACATTCCCTCCTGAATCCCCTCAAAATTGAGCACACGTTCTCAGATACATGCTGTATATCCTGATACATACACGTATACTCTCATCTAATAATCTTTCCAATTATTCATACCCTGAAGACAGCCTGATAAATTGCCTGCGGTAATTAGAATGATTAAGTGAGAAGTGCAAAATGGTAATTTATCCTTGCATGACAGAGTTAAGTAAACCTGGTTATAAAACCTGCCTAATTAGCTGTCGTAAAATAGAGCAGAATGGTAAACCGGTGAACAGGTAGTTAGAGAATGAAGTCATTTATTTCAGACATGCCAGATGTCCACCCTTGTTTTGTTTCCTCACCTTCAGTAACTATAACTCTTTATATGTTATATTCATTTAATATCACTTTTAACGCTGTCACTAAAACATAATGTATTTTCTATAAACTGCCTGGAGTCTAAATTCAATACGCTCAATTAAAATCCAAGTTAGAACTGTTGTTGTTTGATTCATGCAGTAAAACTAAAAAAGGGTATGAAAATCACATTATGTTCTGTCAATTACATAATGCAAATGCGTGCAACCTCTTTTTTTCAGAAGAAGAGCAAAAGCTAACATTAGCATAGACTGTATACAAAGATGGAAAACATCTCAATCACCTCCTGGTGGCTGGACGTAGGATAGTTTATAAAATCCTAATCCCAAAGATGTTTTTTTTTTTTTTTTGTCATTTAAGGCAGTTCTTGTCATGTTGACGTTATATTCAAATGAGGTAAGACATCATCATCATGAGATAATGACCTGTGATTGGTCAGACAGGTGCATCTGCAGGACCTAAAACTCACTGTTCCACTTCCTGATCTCTACTGTGGCACATTTCTGGCTCCAAAACCACTATGTGACAACTAACGTTTACGACAACAGAACATTTTAGCTTTACTTTTTTGTACAATGGGGAATAGGTGGAAGCAGGTCGGCCATCTTTAAATACAGTGCTCACTCTGAAAACAATGTGTGCTGTTTATATGTGACCATATATGCTATTAATTTCTCATGTTCTGCCTTGATCTTTTACTTTTCCATGTTGATAAATACACAAAACAAAGGAGCCCATAGACTGAGTACGTCTTTATCATGAATTGGCTGTTGGATTTTAGGCTAATGTTAGTAGTTTTTTACATACTTTTCCAGCTTATCCAGTTCCTAGGGTAGTGTTGTGTTTGTAACTAATCAGTCAGTCCACATGCACATCCTCACAGAATTAAACACAACTTCAAACTTTTCTGTTTTTGTTCAAGTACGTTTTTCTCTCCTAATTATCCAAACACAGATTAAAAGACTTTATGCCAGTTGCTCATTTTCGCTAGACTAATATATAGAAATTCAAGTCATTTTAAAAAACTTGCTCAAATTCAACTTTCATGAACAAGAAGTCTGGTTGTGGTTGCCAGGATTGAACCTCTATCATTATTATTTAGAAATTCAACTTATTCTTATCTAATTTAATACATAATTAAATATAGCAACTGTCACATTTAATCCCAGTTTGAAAAGGAAGAAATAAATTCACCAATCCATAAAAATTTGTCTTCTCATTTGTGTTCTTTGATATATTCTGTCTGAGTTTGGCAGAGCTCTCCTCAGCTGAGGTTAGGCTCTCCTGTCCTCCCTTGTCCTCTCCTGTCGTTGATATGAAGTTACATGTTAACTCCGACAAACAACATGTCACAGCCAATGCACGGCTCACCGAGACATGCACAGTAACCTTTCCCAACATTGCCTATCTCAGCACAAGTCTGTCACATGCTCAACAGCATTGCATGTGACACTACACTCGGGGGCAGATTTCTCCCAAATATGATTTGAGATGATTGAAAGCTTTTTGATTTAGAAGTGTATTCTCTTAAGCTAAGTGCTCTCAGAGACCATCAAGGAAATTTAATTGCCTCACTTAGAGAAAAAAGCAGGTTTTCTGACCCAAATGATATCAGATCTTAACATCTCAACAGAAACACATGGAATTGGATGGTCAACTGGGCGCCTAATGTCATTGGGAAATGCAATTTTCTGATGGCATTTCCTAAGTCTGTCTCACCGAAAGCACAAGATTGATCAAAATCTTAATGAGCCATTTTCAGAAGTGGACTTTGGCTTTGGCTTTATGGTAGATTATGGAGCCAAACAACCATGAATGTTGACCTTATAAAAGGAAAGTTTCTAGATTTGAAAAACAGAGCTGACGTGATTACCCAAACGCAGAGCACTGGTACAAAAGGCAAAGGATTCAAATTCAGATTCAGGAGGAATGACTGATATATACTGACCAGATAACTACACACAATATGGACATTCTGTATGAACAAACCAAAATGTTAAAATGATCAATAAACCAATGCACAGTAAGCAAACCCTTCCAGTTTCATGATAATATCCACTTATGAGGTGATTTGTCTGATTTCTGTATCTGCCTTATCTCTCAAATTGTCTTTGATAACATGATGTGAAGTCCAGATACTAATAGGTGATGCTCTTGATCTGATACTCTGATACTCAAACAAATCTCATCAAACAACATGGAGATACAGGAGCCTGAATCACAACTACAAACATGTGTCTGGAATGAACCAGAGTCCCAGAAAAAAAATAGGTATTCTTACATTTTCTATAAACAAAGATAGAAGGAGGCAGCATAGGTGTTAGCGCTGTTCCCTCACAGCAAAAAAGGTCCTGGTTGGGCACAGGGTCTCTGTGTGTGGAGTTTGCATGTTCTTCCTGTGTCTGTGTGGGTTTCCACTGGGAGCTCCGATTTCCTCCCACAGCCAATTGGTGAATTGAACATTCTAAATTGCCCATATGTGTTTTTAGGTGTGGATGTGAGTGCGAACGGTTGCTTATGTGAATGGTGTGAATGGTTGTTTGGCTGTATATGTGGCCCTGCCACAAGGTGGCAAATGTCCAGGGTTTACCCTTCCTTCACCCGAAAGCAGCTGGGATAGGGAAAGGGATAGGCCCTGGGACAAAGGGGTAAATATGGATGGATGGAAGGTAGAAAGAAATGTTGAAGAAGATGAGTAGTACTGGACTGACAGTGGGTCAAGGACTGAACCATCTTCATCAGGCTGTACAATCAAGTTGTTGATATTCAACAAAAAGGAAAGAATGTTCTTCCAACAAACTACTCTTCACTCTAAACCATTACACTTCAACTTCACTTGGCTCCAGAAAACAGGGAATAATACCAGTAGGGCAGTGTCAGCTACCGCTGTCACTGAAAATGTGCTGCAGCCCATTACAAAGCCTCCATCACATTCATCATTTTACGATGGCCAGATGTTGAAAAGGTGAATGGGGCTAATTGTTTGTACTTCTGCTTGGCCCGTGGATTTATACGTGAGCTATAAAACCCATTATGCATTTAAAAAGAGACACTTTGTGTTCATCATCGTGTTAATAACCATTATTTCTATAACATGCTCATTCTACTGTGACCATCCTGGTCTTTATTTTGACGGCCCTGATGTCCAGAGGCTAAAACTTGTTGTGATGTTGGCCGTCAATAAATTTAAGTTTATTCTGTCGTTGTGCTCTGCAACCGTTTGCACTGAAACCAAATATAACAACTGTGCAAGAAACAAAACAAAGGCCTGACATACATGCTAATTGTTCAGCTGCTAGTGAAAGTTAGGCAGTGAGGTGAGGGAGGAAACAGGCTTTTAGCAACATATTATGATAATATGCAGAAGTGTTTTTCCACTCTGCACTCCGAGTCTTTCTACTTCTAGCATTCACTGAGGACTGATGGGACCAGCCGATGCTAACTCTCAGTTTGGTGATTGTGAGCCAGGCGGATGAGGGTCAGAGGTAACATGTGTCTGTACATGTGTACTGCTGCTGGCACCAATCTTCACGTTGCACCGACGGTGCCCCTGCCAACATAACCAATCACCTCATAATTAACCCGAAACAACAGCAGCATTTAAAACCTCTCTGAGGACTCGTTAAACTGTTTCACAATTGACTGTATCAAGCTCCTGCACATTTAGGACCAAAGGGTACAAGAGGGTAGAGTTCGACCCTCACCCTGATCATATAGCTCAACTGGAACAGCACCAAGTTCCATAATATCCACACCTCGGTATTTAAATATATTTATACATCTACCAGGTTTGTGGCTTTTGTAGAGTCTGATAGTTGCTGCCTTAATACTGGTGTCTGCCAAAAAGTCATGCAAATTCATGTAAAAAATTTGAAATATCAACATTACAATAACTCCCCCAATGCCCATTTATCCCCCGTAGAGTGTAAGCCAAATATTGTTGTCTTATCTGGTAACTAGTACCATTCGTTCCTACGATAGCATTTAGTATGTGTTACAGTAAATTCTAAACAAGTGATGGCTAACGCTAGTGGACAGGAAACCCTGGTCAGAATCCTTCAATCGTGTATTCATTCAGAGCTGAAGTCATTTCATGTTGCCAAACATGAGAGACAGAGGCAAGATTACAGAGGAGACATTGGCTACAAATATCAGTGATTAGGATTAAAATATTTGTCAGTGCTCTCTCTAGTGGATATGAATTCCCATATCATTTTCATTTTGTGTTGCATTCAGTGGCTGTGACCTACTGACCCCTACGGTGACACGTCTGGCATAACTAAAGAGAAGCTCTCATACCAGCAAACTAATAAGGCTGTATTAGCCACAAACAATGAAATGATACAATTAGTAGAAACTTCCAACATAAATCAATTCAAACATTAATATTTATCCGTCTGTTATAAATAAATGTTTCCACCGTGTCGTAAATTTCTTGAGTATGAATTACTATTATACACAACCCATGCAACACAACATTATTTTTGATCCTTGCATTAAGTTTACCGACGTCCCTGTAGGAGCAGATAAGCAGGAAAGTGCAGTCTAGTCTAGTTCATCACAGACTGTCCTTGAGGCTTTGAAACAAGATCCATTTAGATTGTATGGCAGAGTAAAGGAATATAGCCTATAATATCTACATCAGCTTTGGAGATAATGATCAAATGAAGAGGTCTTAGGAAAATAGCTTGAACCCTGATGCTGATTAGGATCCAATAATAGGGTGAGAAAAAATGAAATTAATTAATTTTTCATCTCCATTCAACTTATCATTGTTTTGAGATTTCATTTGCTTCTAGTGAGAAATGCTTTTTTTCTGAAATTATTTATTTATTTTTTTTTTTTTTTTTTTAAACCTAATGAACAACATCTATTTCACAAACATGTCTTCATTCATGGAGATCTTTGAGGAAGCTGGTGAAATATACATATAAATCATAGACTGAAATAAAAACCGACAGGATTATAATGTAAAATATCTGTGAAACTGTAAAAAACATTTCAGTTTTATTATATTTATTCAAGACTATTTACTTAATAACATCTGATTTAATTTTTTAAATATTGACAAATAATGTCAGGCTGAAAACATAGTATTTCCAGACGGTGAAATGAAAATGACTGAAAAAAACAATCAGCTTAATATTTTATTTTGTCAGTCTAGACAAAGGAACAAACAGTCTGAGCATTTCTCAATAGCAGCGAAACAGGAGACGTGAAACATTTTAAGATAACCTCACCACATAATGACAGGGAAGACAAAACTAAGTGGTATATGATTTATAAATGTTATGGATTCACAGCATACACAAGTCGAAGCGCTCTGAAACACAGCTGAGACGACTGAGCATCAACTGCAAAGTCACACAAAAACAGATTCCACCCAGATAATATCAAATCGAGGTGTAACAAATAGGACAGTGTTAACACCAGCATGTTCCTTTAGAGTCATCCCAGGATAGTGAGGCCTACTATGGTGTTTGTTTGCCGTGCAGTAATGAACTTGCTTGATTCACTAAAACCGTGCCGCCGCCACCACACTGTGAGAGCAGAGCTCACAGCTGCCTGGGAAATAAGATAAACTATTAGCAGATGAAACGAGGCTATCGGTTCCATCTCACTTGAATCAGGAACTTGTTTGCCACCGCACAACCTTCAGGAAACACACGGCCTCGGCTGGTACCGCGAAATGACGCCCAGACACCGAGCGCAATTAAGCCCCGCGTGGCATGGGCAGCCATTATGTATGAAATCAAATTACCTTCATTAACCTGCCAAGTTGGCTGAAGGCGTCACTACCCACTGGTTCTTACTCCGCCCTCACCGAGGAAGATGAATGACAAACCAAAAGAGGTGTAGCATGCTGATATCCCTGTGGAGTTCTAATACAACATCCCCTCCCAAAATTTTCTAATGCATTCATACTCATGGAAACCATTTCTGCAGCCTCTACCACGTATGTTTTAATGTTGCAAAATGAAATGCATGGCTTGAAAACAATATCGCACGGTATGAGATAATTAGCTCTCCTGGCTTGACAAATGGGCCAATACCTATGTGCATACATGCTTTTAAGCGCCGCATATGTTGCCTTCATGAATAGGCATCGTGCTGCATCCCCTCTTGTAACACATATATTTATTGCTATAACTCTTCAAGCCTGGACAATAGCTGCTCAAGAAAAAAAATCCAGCTAAACTGCACCACACTGACAAACAGGGTAGAGTGAATAAAATATATGGGATCACAGAGGAAGCTTATAGTCACATCGCAGTCATGGTAACACACAAGAAGGCTTTAAAAAAGAAAAAAAAAATCAGACTTCCTATCAATGACCTCATTTTCCACCATGTCAAACAGCGCTGAATTTACTCTCTTAAAAGGAAAAAAAATCTCCCCACAAATGTTTATTTCTCATAGGAAAACAAGAATCAAGTTAACAGCGAAATGCAATTCTGTCTGGTTGCGCGCATGATCATTTGGCCTTATGTAAAATTGCCGGCAGAGGCACAGAGGGAACTGATATTTGTGGTGACTGGCTATCAGAGGCAGCATCAGAGGTAAGTGATTCTATTTAGATAGATAATAAATATGCGGTCATGGGGAACCTATATCCAAAACCCACATAATGACTTTCTGCTCTAGCTGGAGGAGGAGGTTGCCAATCAGTCTTTACAATATTTACAGCAATTTGCTTCCCTTCATCCCTCTCAGTGCTAATTCTATTTCCTCTTCATTACGAACACCATATTTTTAATGAGAGAGGCCTTTTCCCAAGCTCAGCGTCTCCTCAATTCTCATATTTATCAATCACACAGAAGCTTTTAGGCCGGAGACACACTGGTATCACATGGTGAATTCCACTTAGCTGCTGCACTGAATGATTGGGAAATTAGTAGGGCTGTAATCAACCAAAGAAATTCTTGGTTGACTGAAGCCCTGAAATTTCGACTAAAAATCGACTAATCGCAGAGAACTGTTGAGGAATATATAGACGATTGTTTTTTCATGTTATAATAATTGACACTGTGCATGTCCTCGCACAGTGCCAGACTGAACATCGGAGCTCAGCTTCACGGCTGAGACACGAATAGACTATTAACTTAATATCATTTTTGCGTTTGGATGATAGAAGATGCTCAACATCCAGCGTGGTCGGGGTGTATCTGAGGGATGCTGCCAATGTTGCAGGTGGGTGCAATTCTGATATGTTCATATATTCAAAACGGACGGAGCAACCTAACGCAGACAAGATAACTTACTGTTTTTAGGTGATATACCGTGTTCAGGGGCAGACTGGGAATCTGTGTGTTCTGGAAAAGTCCAGATCAGTCGCCCGGTCTATGGCCGTCCTTAGTCCCAACACTTTTTTAAATTTATATACTGGTCTGACTGACCCATAAAAGCTGTAGATCTGTGACCCAATTGACACTGAGCTGTCCAATCAGCGCAAGAGTTTGTTTCCTAACCACCAGCCCTTGACACACACTAGTCTGCCGTCCATTCGTATTGAAATTATTAAGTAATTGACACGCCAAAAAAAAATCGACCAATCAGAATTTTGATCGAACCAGAACATATCGACCAATACATCGACCAGTCGACTGGGAGATTACAGCCCTAGAAACTAGCTTCAATACTATTTTGAGTGATGGCCGTGTAAGAGCTCTGAGAAAACAATCTGAGAAACGCATTTAATGTCCAAAAATTGAAAATGTTGAGAGATGGACTGAGGTAACTCAGATTCATTCTGGATTCGCATGAATTTATTTATGTGATTTTTTTTTTCTACCAAAAATGTGATTCTTTGATAACTAATACATTATGTATGAAAGCCAATGATGCTTTGTCTGAATATTCCTAACAACAAATTTTGTGCTTGTGCCACCTGGAGCTGAGCAATGCATCAATATAATATAATATCCTCAAATGAGAGTGGATATTATCTGGGATTTTGGCTGTTGCAATATTGAGATGTAGCCTAAATGTTGTGTTTTCCTGGTCCTAACAGCTGCATTACAGTTAATGGAACAATTTTCCTTATTAGACTCCTCTAGCTGAGTGAAATGAAACATGAATCCTTCTACCTTCTCTGTCGTCTCATCAGCGTTCTTGATGATCATTGCTAAAACCTCTAATATCTTAGAAAAGCACCAATAGACATCCCTGAAACATTGTCAGGCTAATGGCATCAAGATGGTAATATCTGATTTTGGTGAAAATGCTTCTCTTATGATGAGAAGTCTCTGTTTGAATATGTCTATGTGATAAAAACATTGGCAGAAAAGAGGATTTTTACCAACCAACATCATCCTCTGTAGAGTCTAATAATCAGTTCCAGTAGCTGTGGCCAAACTTTGACTCACTACAATGGAAATGGCATCATTTAAGCATTAAATCCTAAAAGATGAAGATCAGTCCTATCATTTAAAAGAGCAATACAATACCATGTATATTCATCAATCCGTCATGACATTATGACACTGACGGGTGAATAACGTTGATTATCTCATTACAACATCACCTGTCAGCCAGTGGGTAGAATATATTAGGCAGCAAGTAAACACTTTGTTCTCAAAGATGATGTTGAAAGCAGAAAAATGGATGAGAGTAAGGATGTGATCGACTGTTAAAGGTCAAATTGCGATGACTGGAGCATCAGCAAAACTGGATGTTCCTGGTCTGCAATCAGTACCAATAGTGATCACTGGAACACTTGGTCTGATGAATCATGGGCTGCATCCGATTCCTCAGTATGCACTGCATACTACTGAGTGCTTACTACTCGACCATTACAGTGGCAGCTTCTACGTAGCAAGCTAGCCAGCACTAGGCACAATTCAGATGTAATACGACACTGTGATCCTGTGATCCGGATGTTTACATCAACACCATGATTTTGCCGGCTTGAAGCAGACGGTTAGCTACCACAGCTAGTTAGCTATGCAGTCATAGCCGCCACTTTTTACTCGCGTTTGTGACGTGAACGACTGTGGACTGTGTTTCATTTACTGAAGTACACGTGGCTTTTATTTACTGAACAGTCTGCATTTGAATTTTAATGCAATTGCTTTTCAAGGTTTGTATAGAAACAGTTAGAAAAGGAGTTACACATCACAGGACATCTGACCTTTTTTGCTGTTCCCCTGTTATCCCTAAACATACTTTGAACACAATTGTAAGCAATAACAAGATAATCTCTCCCTGGCTGCTGTCTCCATTTCCATTCACTAACAAACACATGTGGTTGTCGATCACTTTTTACTATAAGTAACAAATACATCTGAGTAAGTATCGGACATCACTTTTAGCAGGCAGAGTTTCTTCTATGGTTTTCAACCTCCCTGTCACTTCTGGGATAGCGTAGTGTAGCGTTGTGTACATTGCTTGCATACTAAAGGAGGCCATCTGCCGGGTACCTTTCGCCTACTACTAAAAGCATACTAAGGTATTCGGATGTACTAGATTGTGGCTTACTCATTTTTGCCTACTACATAGGAAGCTAGTATGGGTATTTGGATGCAGCTATGGTTTCTGTGGATGGCTGGGAAGACATGGCACCAGGATGCGCTAAGGGAAGAAGGTGAGCTGATGAAGAGTTTTACTTGGGGAACATTTGAGATGTGTCTCCCATCCGCCATCCAGCAATACCCACCGGATGCATTTTAGGTCTGGCTCAGCCAGCATCATGAGATCTTGCGAATTAGCAGACATTTTCAAGGTGTAGACGCAATGCAAGCGTTACACATTCAGTGGAAATTGGGAGTTACTGCCAGATACTTAATCACTCCTCCAGAAGTCCAGTGGAGCCCATGGTTTGACAGGTCAAGGCCGACTTGATGGGAAAAAGGAGAATTTACACAATTTTATCCAGGTGGTCACAATGTAATGGCTGCTTGGTGCAAAGTATTTGTACTTTTGTTCATTGTTTATCTGTGCAGCACATTATCACCTACAACGGCTTGACATGTTTTACAGGCCGATAAGATTAAATGTGATACTCAGTACCAAGCTGATGTAAAGGTGTGTGAATTGAAGCAAAAATAAAAGCAGGGACTGGAACTCATGGAAAGTTTGAGCATCAGTCAGAGCCTTGCTAGTTAGCTATAGCTAATATCTGAACAAGCCTTGATAAAATAACCTTTAAAAACAAGAATTATGACAAAATAATTTACTTTTTTCTTCTGTGTCATCTGATGTTAATTGTTCCTAGAAGTAATTATTGATGGACAACAACTCATATTTGTACATGTGAACTGGATTTACAAACGAAAACTAGACTGAAATGTGGTTTTTGTTGATTAGACTAATATTACAGCAGCAGCCATAAGCAACACTAGTGTACACGGAGCAGTTATGAAGCAACGTCACCTGTATCTCCTTTCGGCTTTGTTTTGGTCTCTACCCTCCAATGAGAACAGCATCTGTCTCTGTAACTGCAACCAGATGAGACCGCATGAAATTACTGCTGCCAGAAAAAAAACAACACAAAGCCCAGTACATTATTTCTTAGTTACTTTATTTCTCTTTAATTTATTTAAAATAGCTTTGAACATGTTAATTTGCATTTTTATGTTTTATGCATATTTTCATGTTTCCCTGTTTAATGTTTTGAAAGCATTATGTAAGGCACGCTGAATCATACGTGTGAAGAGTGAATGCTTATTGTGTGAAACGTGTTATAAATACAAATAAACTTTCTTCGCCTTCACACAGCACAACAGAGTTGTATTGTGTTTTATTATAACACTGTTCCCTTTAAATGACACTTGTATGTATGTGTCCCTGACATTATGGGTGATCTGTGCTGTGTTTGTGAGAGAAAAAAAAACAAACAAAAAAAAATCTCAGTTTTTCATTATCGTTACAAATCACTTCACTACTGCAATGAACATCGATGGAGTTTAGGCAGACGTGCCGTCTTACGGTAACTAAAGGAATCCTGGCTTGATGGACTAATAGGTTACGGTAAGTCACATTTTTTTTCCTCTCATCAGTTACTCTCATTTATTTAGCAGACCATAACTCTATTTGTGAATGAAAATCTTATTCAAAAGACAAGAAAAATTAGCTGGTGGGTGCTGGATTGTTGGAAAAGGAAGAAAATGAGGTGTCTAACCCAAAGTGACATTTACAAATTACCTGTTAATTTCAACTGGGTTGAGGGATGATAGGACTGAATTACACTGACAGGAGGGTAACTGGGTAATGAGAGCTGAGTCTGTAGTGGCCAAATAAGTAACCCGCACTTAGAGAGAAAGTGGGTTTATTCCATGTGAGCACCTCAAGTATTTTCAGCTCTTATCTGGACTGTATTCTGTCCACACCCACCTGAGAGGCTTGCGCCCCTCCACAATCTACTTTTGCTCCAATTAAGTGGAGGCTGGATGATGAATAGTTACAATCAGCCTTGTTTTAGAGGCCTGTGCTCGGGAGGATACTAACCATGCAGAGAGAGTGCGTTCGTCCGCGTGTCAGAGTGCAAGGTGAAGTGCTACGACTTACAACGGTGTCACCTTGTGTCTGTCCCTGCTAATGTCTGCTAAAAAGTCCTTCCTAGTGCTGAGACAACAAGGCACAAAAACTAGTCTGTGTGTGTGTGTGTGTGTGTGTGTGTGTGTGTGTGTGTGTGTGGGGGGGGGGGCACACACAACATCCACCATCCTCCCCCTACCACCCTCCCTCCCCCATGCCCCGAGCAAACATTAGGGAAGAGAAAACAGCGCCAAGTGGAAACGGGTGACATTTGAATTGAATACCTCAATAATGGATGCCATCTCGCTGTAACCTCCATTTAGCTGGCAGAGCCGTAGCGGCACAAAATCAAGACGGGATCCCTCAGGTCAATGGAAATAGAGGACGTTGGTTAATGATGCCTGTACTCGCTCTGAAAGCATCATGTTTGATGCAAAGAGAGGGGAGGGCGGCCCTTGGTGCCTATTAGCAATAGGGAGGATGTACGTTTTTCCTAGAATCTGGATGTAAATGTAAAGTGTAATCCGGAGTTTTGCGCTGTCATGTTTATCAACTTTCTCTCGCAAGTCGGTAGTTTCCTACACGTGTGGGAGAAAGGCAGAAAACGAGGAAAGAGAGATAAGGTCAATTAGGACTGTAAGCTGATTTGCCTTAAAAAGGTCACCCAAGTCTTCACAGAAATCTTCCCATTGTAAGACACTCACTGGAAACTCCATAACAATGTCTACTGTGGCTGTACAGAGCACTAGACTCCACCCTGACCTCTTTAGAAAGGCCGGCCCAGCTTCTCCCTCACTCTCGTCTGACCGGAGAAAACTAATGAGTGTGAAGCTGTGGGTAAAACCTAATGGGGCTCAGTAGTTTTTGCTCCGGGCTGACTGCTGAAAATGAACATTTAACCACAGCTCCAGTAATTGAAAAAATGACAAGTGGTACATACAGGCCATTCGCCCCACACTAAAACACACACACACACACACACACACACAAACTCTTGCGCACAAAGCACCCAAATTATTCTGATTATTTGCCACCCCCAGATTAGAAGCGTTTCTCCACGCTGTCACTTACAGCAGCAACCAGCAGCAGCGTCAGGATACACAGGAAGGAGCAGAGATGTGGAACTAACATCAATTAAAATGAGACTGCTAGCCTCTAGTTATGCCAGATATGGAGTAAGTGCTCAGAGGCAAGATCTTGATGTTACATGGACTTCGGTGTGTGTGAAAGGAGGCTGCACAGTAATCTATCTATATGTGAGGAACCTTCTCAGGAAGAAAAAAAAAAAAAGCATCGACACACATCTGTCTCTTTGAAAAGAAAAAAAAGATGTAAAGCTAATGGAGTTTTCCTGAGCTTAACCTTGCTCACAGCTCCACCTGCTTGTCATTTATTGACACTGACACTTCTATCGCCTCAAAGTCAGAGTTGAGTGGTGGCCTGTGCGTGCTGTAACCTTTGACCCCTGTTATCTCGTGCAGGATGTTTTAGTTCTCTAGTCTAGATGTTTTTAGTTAAAAAAAAAAAGTTGGTTGGAAATTTCAGAGAGCAGGTAAAAAGAGTTTCAGAATAAGAGTCAAGATAAATTTAAGTCTGGTGTGAACTTGATGGATTGGATGTTGCTGAACTTTAACACAAAAGAAAAACCTATTCTTTATTCTCTCCATTCAAACATACATTATTCAGTGGATATTGATCATTCATATTATTCATATATCCCATTTCCTTTGCTTGGCTTTTTTTGTGTGAATCAGACACTGGGAAAAAACATTGCTACACCAGTGTAAATAATATCACAAAAATCAAAAACAAAACTCATTCTTTCCTTATTTTAAGTGTCTTCTTCAGTCTTACCTCACTTCACATTTACCCTTAAAACACAGATGCATTTTCTGATGGGTATTAAAGTAACAGAGTGCAAATTATGTGTGTACAATCATTAATATGTCACATGAAACTGGTCTCAAGTCAATACACAAGTATGAATCCTACTTTTTAGTTTTTCCTAAGATAAATTAAACACAAGTTATTCTTTTACTTTGTTTAAAAAGTGCACAGAATGTTTTTTTTTTTTATATATTACAATATTACCTGACTACACATTTACACAATCATGACAGTACATATTGTTATTATCATGAACGCAGCTGGCTGTGGTTGGTCTAATTTTACCGTTGTTTTTTATTATTATTTAGCTGCTACAGCTAATTTAATTTACTTTATAACATCAATATTTTCATTTTCATATTTACATGTTTTATTGTATCTAATGAGCTGTTGCCACATATAAATTTAATCTCATTCCACAGTATAACCAGTAACTCCAACTCAAAATGTAGCAAAGTACAGGTTACAGAACAAAGTTGCATCTCCAGCGTATATATGTGTATACACACACACACACACATATATATATATATATATATATATATATATATATATATATATGGATGTGTATGTGTGTGTGTAAGCAGTATATCAATGTGTAGCTGGTTGCTATGGCTGTGGAGGAGCTAATTTTACCCCTAATGTACTGTTTTATCTAATGTCAGTTAATGTAAAATGGCAGAAAATTAATTACATTAGATATGTGCTTGAGTAAATGAGCTAACTTCTTTTAATGGCAGCAGATAAATATACTACATATTCAATTTACATTTTTGATGGTTGGTATCTTTTACTGATAACCGTCGTATTTGTTTAACAGTATGTAGAAGTTGGGACCAGGTCACAGGCATAATAAATCTGCCTGCTTTGAAACTATTGTTAAACACTGCACCTTTGAATACACTTATTACAACAAACAAATACAGATAATGTATTTTACCAGTGACTTAATATGAGTTTAAATGTCTATGTTATTAGTTGCGGAGCAGGAAAAACACTGGAGTGCCTCAGGAGATGGTGCCGATTCCAAATATACAAAATAAGTCTGAAGCTAAATTATTATCTCAGACATTAACCAGATTGAACACATGCACTAACACTGTGATCCATCATAGCGGTTGAGCATTATCTTAAATGTCCAATGGCTATTCCATTTATGAACGTTATGCTTGATGGATGATGGCAATTAACAAAATTCAATCTCCAAAGAGTTCTCAGAATTCCCCCCTCCCCACATTTAAACACACACACTCAGAGAACAGGTAATACCTTGTTTGGTGTGCGCACCGTAGTTCAGTAAATTTACCATGTCATTTGAATTATTGTGCTTTCAGGCTAATTTTTAAACATTATCTGTGACCCATTTGATCACTAACCTCAGATATCAGTCGCCCCCGTGACTTATTTTAAAGACATTTGGACAGACCTGAATTTGAAATTACATTTTACACCTTGATCCAATGAAATCAGCCTTTTTTTCCCCTTTCTTCTGATGAATATTTCCAGCAGGTCTTTGTTCTTCTTCCTGTTAGAAACGTCAGGGCACAGATGGGCTGAGACACCAGAGATGCCCCCCCCTTCTGAATCCACACTCAACAATGGTTAATTAGGTCTGATACTAATGGTTCAGGCATTTTCAAAGTTTAGGGAGGTTTGCTTTAGCCTTGTTCAGTTAAAATATGGTCTGGTGGTTGGTCCATTGTCTTTTTTTTGTGCTTGTTGAAAAGACTGTCCATCCAGTTGTTAATAAATATGGAAACATTATCATACACAACTACAACGTTGTTGTGAAAACATGATGTTAACTGCTACCAGCAACCTCTACCACTGTTTCTATGATTGCAGCCTTTAGCTGTATTAGATAAGAGCTGTTTCTAAGCACAAACCTGCTTTCAATATAATATAAATAGCATATTTTTCTTCCACAACTAAATGTAACAGTACAACACAGTTACCAACTTCACTTAGTTACATTTACTAAAAAGCAAATACTGAACTACAAAATTCCACAATCACACTTTAACTATGAAGAATTCAAATTGTTTCACAGTTGTGCAAATATTGAATAAATACGTATGAGTATAAGAGCACTGTTTAATCACTCTGAGACATCCACTGCTCCTGAACTGTTACAGCGCTGTAGCTTAACTACAGATGTCCAAGAACATATTTATATTTTAACAGTCAGTGGAAAACGACCAGATGTCTAATAGTTGAGATTAGAATTAGTTTCAGTTCAAAATTTACAACCCAATACTGAAATACAAACCAGTTTTTTGGGGGTTTTTTTTTTTTTTTTTTGCACTTTTTGGTTTATTCTAGATTTTTCTTTTGTTGGTTTGTCAGGTCATTAAACTGTAGGCAGAGCACAACTAATATTCTTTTTCCTACATGGTTTTAGGTTGTTGGACCATCTGTAGTGGAGATAATTAGTTTTACACTACAAATGCTGAATATATACACTGAATATACAAGTGGAGCCTGTGCTCCTGGCTGGACAAACAATGATGACATCATTTCTAAACTACCGCGAGCATCTTTTTCTGCTTTATGTTCTGTAAAAATCAGTACATATTGGTAAACGTATTTGCCGATATGTGTGTTAAAGGCCAGTTAAAGGCTGATTTATGCAGATAAAATTGGCCTGTAACTGAATGTACTCAAACCACAGGATGTGCATTCACTCAATTCTGGCTATTATCTGTGTCATAGCTCCTTTATGCTGCTGTGTAGTATGTCAGATGATGATATAACAACTACAACTACACAACTAGAGATATTTTGTCTTCCCATGTGAATTAGATCACACCTCATGGCCTCAGTGAACAGCCGCCCGGCCTTCGCTGTGATAGAAGGAATTTTATTACATTTCTTTTATAAGTAGTGCACCAGAGAAATCAAAAGTTGCTTGATACGCTTAAAACCTGCCCCACTAGCTTAATATGTTCTGACTTTTACCACAAATCCACTGCACATACTAATATTCTAAGTTTAAATGAATAACGCAGCGTTTTTTTTTTTAATTCAGGTGAGTCAAAGGGACCAATTTAAAAAAGAGAAGCAGCCGGGGCCAATATATCCTGACTTTTAGTTGTACAATGTTTTAAAAAGCAATTTGTCACATAAGAGGCAGAGCAATTTAAAGCTACTACACTATCAACTGCCAACTGTGGTCAGTCTGTGCTTAATGCTGACAACTACACTGGAATGATAGCTTTCAGATTAGTCTCACTTCGAGTAATACAAATGATGTCAGTTCATTGGCTGTACATTGATTACTGCTTAGGCCACGCACCCTTCAGATTCATGTGAGTCGAGCTTAGACACAACGTGCGCACACACACACGGACAATAATGTTTAGAGCATTTACAATGAACCTAACAGGCATAATTTTTCCAACATTTTTTCTTCATGAATTGCAGAAGCTGTGCAGCTGAGCAGATGTGTTTTTAATTAATAACCCTGACATTACTTCCTTTCATTATTCCACTTCCAGTATTGACCTTCTTCCCGAGCACTCCACCTGTTTTTCCCTCTCCTCCCACTCCACTGTAGCCTTTTCCCCCAGCCTCTGTGGAGTCTTCATTACCACAGCATATAGATGCTGCTGCCCTCACTGTCTGCCATAATGAGGGAGAGAATCCGAATATGGACGTTGGTTCAGTGCAGATTCATGGCCACTGAGAATGTGTTAATATCTCTTAAAGAAACACTTTCATCCAGTGCGATGAAGGAAACGCAGGGTCAAGTGTTTGGGTGATGGGCCCAAAACACAGTTGATAATGATTCAGTCAAAGACTTTTTGAAACCTGCACATGCTGCTTCTTCTATCATTGCCTTAATGTCACACAGTCCTCATTCAGTCAAGAACCTACTCATCTGTACCCTTGGCTTATTTGGGTGGAAATCACATAAAATGCATTTTCCACTGCAGAGAGGAAAGAAGAGGGAACTAATCTCATTTCTTTTGACACTTCCATATAATGATTTTTTGGAAAAGAAGACAGTAGAGGATAATCCTTGGATGGATGTGAGCCTATCCCATGTCTGCAAGTCTGTTTAAAGCAGGAGATGCAAGTTTGGCTTTCAGACGTCCCCTCCAGCTCCTGCAGCTGGGGTGTTGAGGGGTAAAGAAGAGGTAGAAGACACTAACAAGATCATGCAATATTAATGAGGTGTTGAGATGTAGGACATGCAAGGCAAATCGGCCAATGTGTATGCAGGAAAATAATGTCATACATCAGCATGAGGACTTACATTTGCAAAAGTGAGTAATTAGCGATTAAGAGGAGAAAAGGGCCAATGCAGAGTGTGAAGGTATAATAACCGAAACTATTTATTTTTTTTTTTTTGGATGATATAACTACATATCCTAAAAACATTCGTGATAATACCTGAGCATGAAGCCGTTTCTGATATAAATATGTCCTGAACTGGCCTGAGCAGTAAATCAGCCTGTTCTGTCCAATGATATTTACTCTTTGAAATGTTGAAATGAAACTGAGATGAGTTTCTGAAAAAATAATCCAAAAAAAAAAAAAAAAACCCTCTCAATACCGACTGTATTCAATTTAGACTGGTCAGATAGTGTTAATACTCATTTAGCCAAAGGAAAAATAAGGAGCCATGCTCCTTATAATTCTGAATTGTATTTTATCTTATATTAAGTTACTGAACTTATTGCATCCAACCTACACAGGTACCTACAACATTATCTTTAGCTAGATTACTCTGTGTTGTATCATTAGCTGTATGATCTCTTAAACTTATTATTACAGTGATGCTGTCATTGTATTTTTCATAAATGATCTGGTTGGAAGGTGAATTAAAAACTTGTACACATTAATAAGTGTATAATTAAGCTTTATACACAATAAGTTCATATAACAGATGAAAAACTGCTGATCTTATTTATGTGTGATTTATTGTACCTCACAAAGACAAAGAAGTGTCCTGTGTAGTGTAATAATGTAACTATTAACAATAACAACATGATACTGATGCCAACAGTGACTGATATTTATCAGACTGCAGTGGTAGAAAGTCTCTCATTCTCTTTCTGTCATGTCAACTTGGTCAAATATTAGCTGATCGGTGTGAAAAAAGTAAATGCCAACTATAAACTTTCCCAGCAGCATTGTGAACATGAAGTTAAGAGACAAAAATATCCCAGCAGTCAGCTTCTTTGTGGCTGAGAAACCTGAGGTGGAGAAATACATTTCTGACCAGAAGGTGTGTTCAGTCCCCAGAGTGACAGATGAGTTTGGGTGTGGAGGTGTGAGCACAGCGCTCATAAGCTTTGTGTTGTTGGTTTAACGGATGAGACACATCTACAACATTAGCTGACTTGACCAACAACCTACTTTCTGCAGGCTTCTGCCAAAGTAGGTCAGAGATCTGACTAATTGGTCCGACACTTGGTCTGTTTTCATTTGAAATGTCTCACACATCCAACTTTAAACTGCAAAAAGCAATAAAAATCGGAAACAATTTTCATTCTGTAGCAAGTATTACATATTTATAGGAAAAACAATGCAAAGTGAATCACTGCAGCACTTCTGCATGTGACTGAGACAGTCCCAGTGGGAGAAATGAGACCATCTGTCCCTCTGCAGGTGACTGTCCCCGGATAGAGGATGGAGTTAAGCTGAGACAGCGAAAGAGAGCAGCAGGGTAAACTGTCCTACTATGAAGCTGCTGTAGCAGGCAAAGAACTGTAATAGGCCTATGAAAAGCCTCCACACTGCTGGCACTGCCTCTCTTAAAACTACTACTGTTTTTTGTACCATTGCAGTGATAAATTCCACTTATAAGGCGCTGTAGGAGTTGAATGACTTCGCCCTGGGTGTCTCGCCAGGGGTGACTCCAGCGGCCGTAGATTTTGCCTCGGCTTAGAGAGGCTAAGAGTGCAGAGATTACTGCGCCACAAAAGGAATATTGTTTTCACAGATGATGAAGAGGTCATGAAACTCCTTACAATCACAAAAAAAAAATTAATAACGACAGCTAAAAGTAGGGTTAAGTAGACATGAATGGTCATGAACCACATTCTTGTTTTGTTGGTAAGCTCAGGCACAAGTATCTGATTCCAGTGATGTACCGTCTGGAGATTTAATACTGAAAAAAAAACAACAAAAAAAAGAAAAAAACGAAGTATCACTTGTGTACTTGTATCGACCCATTCTGCTGTTTTAAGACTTCCATTTTGGTAATAAAAGCCAAGGAAATATTTTAGTTTTCTTACTGGAAGAGTGAGTGTCTGGGAAGAAAAAAAAAACGATTTCAAGAAGCCATCTCAGTCTCACCTCTGTGCATTTGGCACGACAATCAACTGCTCCAACTCCAAATGCTCATTATGCAAATACGTAGCCTGAGGTAATGCAAACCCAAACAGCCAGCGCAAAATTAGATGATACAATTCTGTGGAGTAAAGACTCTGCAGTTAACATCTTATTTAACAATGTTACTATATTTTGGATCAAAGGAGCGGGGCCTGTGTGCTAACCTCGTCGTGCTTTCATGTTCAGATATGCTGCTTGGACACAAATATATAATTTGTCTGGAGGGAAATAACTTACCTAGCATGAGTGTATCAGCAAACATCACTGATAAGGAGACTAAGAGCGATTTGACATGCTTCTGTTGTAGCCAAAGAAGAACTTATCAGACATAAAGTAGGACAAACACGAGCAAGCTCATCATAGCGAAGCTAGTAGCTGAGTAAAGACGGAGAAGAAAACAACACCTAGAATTAATTAGGTCAGGACTCATTTGTGAAGTTACCCTGTGTTTATTCATCGTAAACAAACACGGTTTTTGTTTGCATCCTCCACATGGTTCGTGTCTGTCATGTCATCGTTACATTAGCTCACCAACTTCTTCTTCTTCTCCTCTATTGGTGTCTGATTCCTCGTTCCCACCGCCGTCAATATGCAGCTCTGTCCTCTGCAGTCAGCAGAAATAGTCATCACACCCACATGAACCGCGGTGCATCCTTACATGCGTGAACTCGAGAGACGAGTGGGCGGTGTAATGGAGCTACAGAGTGTCATACGATACAGATTTGGCAATTTTTTTTTGTGTCAATATAACATTTTGGCTTAATTGTATTGTAAACTTCAGTGCATCTCATTACACGGTCAGTGAACTTGTATGCTTCTTTCTTATTCTAAAAAACAATAAACAACTGTGCGCTGAGGAAACGTCTTAATGACGTGAATAAAAACAAGAGAGGATCATGGTTGGATGTGGGTCTCTTTCCTGAAGAGGTTGCCGTGACAAATAGCAACAATAAGACACTGATAAGAGAGATAACAACAAATTAGCTGTTACGTTGGAAGTCGAAATACAGAAATAACAACTATTATAATGCTGTGTGTATTGTTTTTTCACTGCTGTTTCGCAGCTGTGACCGTCTGTATCTATGTCCTTTGTTACCGACTGGTTGAGGCAAAACAAATCCAACTGACTCAGGCTCAGTAGGAGTCAGGATTAATGAAGTTGGAGCAAACATTAATGGTAAAAAATACAAAAAAAGCAAAAGTTGTAACTGCTGAGTGTTGAGGAGTCCTTTGAAAAGATCCAAATTTTGGAGACTTCCTGGTTCAACACTGAATTACCATTCGTGCTGTACAAGCAACACCTCCAGTACTTGTGCACTGAGATATAAAGTGAGAGAAAATATGCATAAAATTCTCTGAGAACTTAGATGAGATCAAACTAAGGCTGTTATAAAAATAAATACTCACATTAAAAATTAAGCAATTTGCATAAATTATGTAAAATATTTGAAAATCCTAGCTATTATGATTATTATCCAAACAATATGAGGACACTGTCACTGTGGCCAAAACAACCTCCAGCACACACTGCGACGCGTTTACATTCACCTGCGAAGTCACTAGACGATTAAAAAGAAAAACATCGTTGTTACACTGATTTTAATTATGCGATGCAGTAACACTTAAACTGTCTGTTTGACATGAGCTGCTGACATGGTAACATGAGACCTAGCCTCTTTTTTTTTTTTTTTTTTTTGGCCACCCGTTGTAAACAATTTACACGTTTTTAAATTAGCGAGGCGCTTGTCTCCAGTGGCAAACGGTGGATTTGACAATGTTTTCTCCCTGGGTTCCTCACTCCCTCCCTCTCGGTGATGCTGATAGCTCTATTAAAAGACTAACTCCATTAGCTAAAAGCATGTTTTTCTGTCCTTGTTACAGCCCACTGTTCCCTATTTGACTATTGTTAGCTCTAATACATCGACTGTAACATTATTCTAATATGATAGCTTTTCAAAATGTCACTCCAGACCTGGCTGATAACGAGCTGCGCATTTCTCAAAACACAAATCATCAAATAACGTCTCGATTGCGTCATAATGTGCGTGTGTTTTCATAAATAGAACATGAATCCACAAAAGAACAAACCAAATGCATATCGTCCATTGACGGAAACATCTGTGAATCATTATGCAAACTTAGGCTAATTCTTTAGAGTTCGATTCATTAAGGAGTATTGTTAGTTTCAGTGGCTGAGCCCTTATTATCATGCATTTAGGAAATGAGGCAAATAGAAAAGGCATAAGAGCCCAATCAATAGCTCTTTTCATTTTGCCTTAATGGCCCCGTCTTTTTTTCTCCTCTTGGACTAAAAAGAACACAGGGGAGGTTGGTGTTACAACCATAAAATGTAATTTCTCTGCAGGAAAAAAAAAAAAAAAAAAAACTTAATAATGCCTCCTATCCCCTTTCTGCATATTCCTATAACATTCTGCAAAATTGAGTATGGATTTAACATCAAAAGGTTACATGAATTTTTTCGAATGAGATATTAAAGTCAATATTTCAAGCAGAGGATATTTCATTTCGGGGGCTTACATGATAGGGGGCTGTGCGCTGCGATGAGCTGGCTCGCAGGCATGGCTACAGTTTTGCCACGAAATTAACTTCCAGAAAAAGTCAAACTTGGGGATTTTGGATGTCAAACACAGCAGGAAACACAAAGATGCTTCAGACTGTTTCCCCTTTAAACAACAAACAACAGTTTCATTCCAGGATGTATGGTCGCTCTGATATTTAAGTGGGATAAAAAAGTACAGAACTTTATTTAGTGCCACGGTAAACTACTGCAGCAAACAGAATCAGCAAATTGCATTCAAATCTTTGTCACAGAAACAACATTTTATCTCACATCACATAACTGGCTCTGACGCTCAGATGCTTTTCTCATTTTCATCATATCAAACATCTTCTTGAAAATATTTATAGTTGACATTTGTCAGCAGAATCCTGTGCAGGATTCAAAATGCATCTTCACACACGCACAGAACCGTTCTTCATTAAATCAATATGACACAATGATTCCTCTCTGCCTGTGGGTTTTTACTGTATTTTCAACAAATACATTAATTGCTCCTCATCTGTTGTAGCTGCTGCCCTCTGTGGTCACTCTACGTCTCTGCTCTCTAAGACCCAGTTTATGGTCTGTCAGAACTAAATCAGAAGACCTTTCGTCAGCCCGTATTGGAAAACTAAGCGTTTACATTCACCTGAACGGTTGCATTCAAAAGCTGGCTGATGTGGAGAAGTAGAGGGAGACGCTGTGTCTTTTAAAAACTGGGATAACAGCACTTTTTATTTTTCTTCAGACCGTCTCTCTAGGAAAACATTTGTAATGTTGCGCTCGGCTGTTCACATGAAAAGTGCCTCAAACAGTGAGAAAAGAGAGAGCACCTCTCTCACCTCGGCGCAGCGGGCCGATCACAGCGTGAGGTGGGTGTGAATGTCGGATCATCAGTTTGGGAAAAGGTCTCGGTGGAGGGGGTTTGCAGAGTTATCCCGCCGTCCAACAAGCACTTGAGACGCAGTGTAAAGCTGGCTCAAGGCCTGTGTTATTAAACCGCACCTGTGATTACCACCGCTAACCACAGGTGTCACTAAACCAAGCTTCACTGAATGCTGAATAACTGCAACTTTAATACTTTCAAAACAGTAAGAAATGCAGATATGTAGTTAACTTGCAAATTTCACTGCAACGCAAAATCACACATATCCTCAAGGCTTCTGTTTTAACATTTTCGTCATTTATAACGGCGCGTGTTGTTCCTGTCCTCATTTATTGTTGCCTATCATCACGGCTCATTACCGCCACCAGCTGCACACGACATTGCCACATTCTGGTGCACATGCTGGCTGACCACGGGACGCAAACGATGAGGTGACCCACTGATCCAGGCCTTGCTCTACAAAAACTGACCTATTTTGTGGAGATTTCAATGAACAGAAATGCAATTTATGTACAAAAATGACAATAAACATGTTATGGGATGAAACCAGCAGTGACTAGACTCCATACATGATTTTATTTAACACTTCTTAGACATACATACTTAAAAATGACCCCTCTAACCTTCATGAAGGTTGTTTTTTTTTTAATTGAAACATTTCTAAATGGTAGAAAAGATTTAGAAGTCGAGTTAAAGCCTTTACTTCCACACACATTCATGTAGACTTGAGCGGACTGGGTCACCTGATTATAATAAGACACCTTACAATGTTGATCACTATGAAAGAAAAATGTCTATGTTTGTCATAGAGTGTTAATAATAAAGGTGATGGTCATAAAAACCTAAATTCAAGAGCTTTTATGTCAATATTCACCATTAATATGACAGCAGCTAAAAACAGGCTGATCTAATGGACTTGTTATCAGACTGTTAGTGTCCAAAGAGGCATGAATTAATCTTGTTGAGCAAAGCAGAATCATTTCTCTCTTCCCCCAGAATAACAGCTGTATTTCCAATATGGACTTTAAGGGGCTAATTAAGAAATAGGAGCTGATTCTAGCAAGAAGTGATTCGAAAGAAAGTTTTACCTCCTCTCGATCAGTGGGGGTATTCTTGAGGGAGCGGGTCGTGGGTGCCCCTCTTCCCAAAATCCTCCACGCCTCATCCTTCATCTGCGGCTGCTCGTCATGTTCCGTCACCGGCACAGTTACACCTGAACACTCTGCTGCTGCCAAACACCTGGCTCCATCTCCCACTGTCCAAATGAAAAATAAGCATAATCTGCCTTTCTGAGTATCCAGCAAATGAGGGATTTCATGACAAATTGGGTGGAGGTTTATTATGCAAAGGGGAAGCAGAACAGAGACAGAGAGGAGCTAAAATAAAGGGAGGTGTAGTTAGGAATGGCAGAAAATGTGGTAATGACTTGTAAAATTTTGGCTTGGTTGCTAACTAGTGTGGGTATATTCAAGGGCTATGTCAGGTTTTTTTTGTACAAAGGAACAAGGATGCTTTGTTCTCTTGATTTGAATTTTAACTGAATGGAAAAGAGGAGCAGAATTATGTATATGCAAAACTCTTTTTTTTTTTGTTTTCAAACATTTTTTAGGAATTTGCTATTTATCTGTATTAGGTCAATATCCTAATATATTCTCTTTGTAGTCTGTAATCTTCAGCCACAGCGTGGTGTGAAATATGTGCATCATCCTGTGAAGAAATTCAGATTCACAGCGCAATAGTAAATTAACTGCCTCAATAGCTTGATGGATGTGTTTCTTAAAACTTAATTAGTGTGAAGTTCTCTCGGGATAAGTGGGCATTCAATAAATGTCTGGCAGTCGAATACAAGTGGCATTCAAAAACATTTCAAATCGCATAAAACTAAGAGAGAGGGAGTGGGAGAGCGCGGCAGGAGAACCAGTCATGAAGCAGAGAGGTTGAACACAAAGGTACGTTAAATACTCCAAGGCCATCTTTACCAAAGCGCTAACGCTAACAGAAAAGATGTTAGACTGACGAGTACCTTGTAACTACTCCCAGGAGCTGGAAAAAAAAATAACACAAATACAGTAAGCAAATGAATAGATATCTCTGACAGGGGTCATATTACTATTCCCCAGGCTTCTATAGAGTAGATCTATACATAAGCTTTCAGAGATAATCCAGAAATTATGAATTATTGTGAAGTGAATAAACTGAAACTAGAGGAATTTTCTTTATCTCACATCCACGAATTCAAGGGCAGTGACCTTAAACGTCTGCCGCACATATAGCTTCATTTTCTTACTGAATTACTCCAATTAGGAAAAAAAAACTTCTTTTCACTCGGGAGATAAATATAACGTGTGACCTCAGAGAGATGGTGATAAAAATAAATAAATAAATAAAAACATTTACAGTAAACTCAAATGTGTAAAACTGTTCAGAGATGCCCCAAACAAAGAAAGAGAGCTCTGGTTTATAACCTGATTAACAATGTGGATTAATATCCCAGGAAATAAAAACAAACATGTCTGTGGCCTAAACGACAAGTTAACTTCAGAGCAGCTGCAAAACTTTATTTTTCTGACTGACCGCAGCAAATTCCTCCAACAACATGTAATGAAGTTGAACAAAGCGGTGACACCAGAGCCTGTAACTTGTGTTGAAAAGAAAAAAAAAAGAAGAAAGAAAAAAACACAACCAGATGATGAATACATATGAACTTAAGGAGGGGCAGGGACAGACAAACAACGAGGGGGAAAATGGCTTCACTCGCAAAATGGGACATTAAAAAAAAAAAAAAAAAAAAAAAGAAAGAAAAATGAAAAAAAAAAAAAAAAAAAACGCTGACATCTAAGAGGCAATTGAATTTGCATACCACAAACTTTCATCTGGGGAATGTGAAGAAAGACTCCAGCACAGGAATCATTTAATATTTAATAAATTAGAAACAGTAGCTATGGCTAATTAGAATTTGCACATTTACAAATCAGCCCTGATAGCAAAACAAATTATGAAATATAACGGTGCTCTGTGGATTACCAAGGGAAAATCAGATGACAGACAAAGCAAATGGAGTATCACTAACAACATACTGTCAGAACACATCACACAGCTAATCCAGTTAGAGGGGGGGGATACCATAGCAGTTTTGCTTTAAAATATTGATACGGTTTCGTAAAAGCTTTTCTTTTTTTGTTGTTGTTATTCCTGCGTACATTCAATCTAACACTTGCTTATTGCTCATGGGTCATTAGCCTCTCATCCTCTGCTGCTTGGCCAGTTTGCTTTGAAAGAAAGGCTTGTGATTAAATGAATCTCTTTGCTCTGGTACTCCATTAGTGGAGGTCTGGACGCTTGCAGTTCCATTGTTTATATTATGGCTACAAAGGCAGGCAGTGTGTAAACTCTTGTTGTATTCATTATTAGATTGCTTCCTGGCGCAATGGCTTTTGGTAAACGCCATGGAATTCTTGTAAGGGGACTTGACATGCACTCAGAGGAAAAACATTTATCAAATGATAAAGGCCAAGACTGAGGCATATTCTAACTTAAGTAGTTATAGAGTAGATGCCATACAAAATGTACATCAATAAAAGTCAAATAAAGAAATGTGGAACAGCACAGAGTGGATTATAGCTATTCTGCATGTCAAGCTCAGGCTTTTAACATAACAAAGTGAGAGCATATTTATCATAATGTAGCCAACACGTAATGCAGCACTTTAACTCCATTTTACTCCTATTTGAATATATATCGTCAACTTTTCATTACGTTGAGGTTCGTGTGGAGCCTCTTCACGTACAGCGTCTCTCCTTTAGACCAACACACCACGTTAAACCACAGGAGTAAATAAACACTTGATGACATGTAATACATATAAGACTGAATATGAATATATGTAGTGTTAAACATATTGAAATTATCCATATACTTGTTTAATAGTCTGATTGTTTTTATAACTGGCGGATTTTGTTTATTACAGTAATCAGAGGTGTCTTTGTGTGTTGAAACACATTCTTTATTTTCACGTTGAGCTTTTTCCCAAATGTATTTGTAACTTCTGTGTGTATGTAAACGTACATACATAGCACATATTATTATTTTACATAAAGAATCTGGCAATACATAAAATGCCAGATTCGTGTTCCTGCTGACTGCAAGTTACTAGCATTCACTGACAAGTGTTTTAATATTCACCTTATTAGATTTTTTGAGGTTGGGATGATTTTAGGTGAAGAGGAAGAGTTGATGTTTTGTTTAAAGGCTAGTGTGGAAACCTTTGCCTCAACCTAAACAACACGGGGTCAAATAATGCCCTTTGAAAGAGAAATGTGTTGCGACACTGTCAGCCTTAATCTGCAACTCTGTTCTGATATCCTGCTATGATAGGTTAGAGGAGGGAGGGTTGTGAGGGAAGTTTGCGATTATGAATCTTAAGTTTGCTCTAATCACACCCTAGAGTAAATTACACAGCGATTTGAGCAGAATATTTTAAGTGGACCAACAGTTTCCTACTGAACAAAGAGAGAACAGACATTAAATAATAAAAAAATTCCCTTTAAAAATAGTCTCAGAACTGCAGCATGGCTGACAGCTGCACAGGAAACCAAGCATTTTCAACACAGTAATCAAAAGGAAGTGAACTCATCCGATATGAATCATAGGAGGAAATTCCTGTTCAACAGGAAACAGTTCCTGTTCATTCTGGACCTCACAACCTTAGACCCCAGTATTTGTGTGATTTATGTCTTCCAATAGAAAAGCCTTTTACGCTGCCAGTTAATTTTCTTGCAGACATAAATCCATTCAGGAAAAAGTTACACTGATAAAAAAAAAAATATCATGCTGATCTACTTAAACAAAATATAAAATGTGGCGACTTTTTTTCATCAAATTATTATGTAGGTCAAACAAGTGTTGTATACGTTACTTTTCTGTGGTCACTTTTTAATGTTTTATAAACTTAATTTGACAAGTTTGAAAAATGTTTTTAACTGAAATCCACTTAAATCTTCACAATTTTCATATTACTTAAATTAAATGTTTGTGTCAATGTCATTTTTCAGTTAAATTTCCTTCTTATTAATCAAGTATTCATCTATTTTTATTCATCTTTTATTCTATTCATCTCCACGGTAAAGATCGTCTCATCTGTGTCAGGATTTGAACCAGCGATCACTTCAAGATGTGCTCCAAAGCCATGTGCCATAACCACTCAGCTACCTGGACGCCAACCTGGAAACCCTCCCATCTTCTACTGCTTTATCCTGCACTCACAGGTTTGTGGTTCAAAGCTGTATTCACACTTTACAGATTCCAACAGAGTTGTTCCAACAAGGTCATTGTTTGTTAAGAAGATTACCTGGGTTACGAAGATACATCTGAACAAAACTTTAAAACCTATAAACGACATAATTATGCAAAGATAAAAATGTAATTTTCTATTGTTAATATTACAGATTCAGTCACGTTACGTTTACATCAGACCAGGTTTATTTCTTTCAGTGTAAGCTGACGTATTGTACATGTACATTTATATTCAAATTCTCTCCACTGTAAGATTGGTCCATGGAATGTGTTTAAATGACCGTCTCTAGATCTGAAAACTGAATTTGAATGTATTCGCTCACACTGTTCACTGCACTGAATCTAAGGAGAATATTTGATCAAGGTTCTTCACAGAGAACACAGTTTGACGAGACAGGAGGAAAAAAAAAACAGATAAATTATTTGGCGAAATCTGACAGAAATCTTTTCTAGAAAAATGAAATAGAAATAAATATATGCAATTAATTACAGAAAAAAAAATCTAGTCAGGACTATTCAGACTGTTGGTCTCAGATTTTTCAAACAATGGATGTAGAATCCAACATGGCTGCCCTGAACTAACACATACGTGCTGTATCCTGCACATGAAAATAGGAAACACTGATGCACATATACATGGACAGCAAAAGGTTCAAATTCAATGAATTCAAGGATATTTTGATCGAGATGTTCTTAGTTTTATAGACATTTGTTTTGCAGTGAATGTCTACAGCACAAAGTCTGTCAGAGAACTGACCTTCCAGGAAATGGGCTCTAAATTGAGCTAATTTTCCCGTCAACAATGGATGGAAAATTGTGGGAAAAAAATGTTTTTTCAAAACTTTTGGAATTAATTTAGAATGACCGTCCAAACTAAAAGCCTCAAACATGCAAACCCACAAAACCCTCACCCTTACTTTTGTTTGCTAATGGTGAATGTGGATTCACCCAGTTCTACTGTTGTCAGTAAAATATATCTAAAAAAATGACTATTTCAAACACAGCATTATATCAACAATGCACTATTTGCTAACTGAGCCAGGGCGAAACTCTTAGCATACATTTTCTTGTTTCCAGACCTCAGGTTCCTTCACAATAAGAAATATAAGCAGTGCAAGGTCCTCTGCATACGCCTTCAGAGACCTGACTACAGTGTCATCAGGTCCACTTGGTTTTTGCAGATTGAGACTAATAAAAGCTGGTTTCATTTGACCTATGCTGCAGAGATCATTCTGTTTAAGTGGCTGAGGAGGCAGAAAAAGGATAGGGCTGAGGTACTGGTCCGTGCCTCAGCACAGAAAAAAAAACACACTGCAATGTAGCGTTCAGCAGATATGAGAACATCAGTATTTGTTAAGAATTACAATTTCCCCTAAAAAGTCACAAAGTCTATTAAAACTGCTGTGTTTTACTTTAAAGTCTTTTGCTATCTGTTCATACCACAGCTTCCACTTATGGCCGCCTACGGGTGGTGTTAACCACTTAATACATGTTTATTTACTGCTTATAAATTTTAAATGGAGGGAGATAATGTGTTATCCAATTGTGGTTGTTTTCTCCTAACATTTAAAGCAGTTTGTATACGGTGAATTACCATTTCAACAATGGAATTTAGGTCTTTGGATTCATAAACAGCACAACAGTCAGTGATGGTGAAACATGCCTCTTCTTTCTTTCAATGGGTCATTAAGTGACCTTTCATCTGCTGCTTTTCACAGCCCCATTGTTTGCACTCAGACGCATTATTTGGACTCAAAAGCAGACATTTATGGTCACTGGAGCCCAGAAGAGCAACGATTGTTGTATTAGTGGAGATATTTCATATTTGTGAAGGTCATGTATGAAACAGCTTGTCCTTTAGTCTTATGGTTAAATATTTGTTGAATGTCAAGGTGAGAACAGATTAGTATTTCTGTGTAGGCGATTAAAATCCCAACAATAAAAAGGCAGATCTGAGAGGTTCTTCTCCTTGGATATCCATTGTAAGTGGCGTTTTATTATTTAAACTTTCATTTTTTTTAACGCTACCGACAGAATTTGATCAGGTCTGTGGTAGATGACATGGTTTCTCACCGTCATGGCTGAAAACTGAAATAACGTCCAGCGTGTTCATATCCAGCCGCACACAGTGAATATCATTATTCTTTTCTTCTTCTTTTTTGGCTTTTACTCTATTATTTACATAGTAAGTCTTAACCCTTCCCCCTCCTCTTTCGATGTTACAGGCCCTGATCTGAAAACATGCACATCATACAAAGTTTATGACTGTCAGCATGTTTGAAAACATGCTTATATTTCATGAGAGGCATCTATGTCCGTTGGCGTTTTGCTTCTTTCTGTTAAGAACCAAATATTCTCCCGCCGCTGCTCATGTCCCTCTGATGTTGTGGAATCAGATTTAATGTCTTCAATGTTTTTATTTTTCTTTAATTTGCAGTTTAAACAACCACAGATCAAGATGTATAAATCAGCATATAAAAAACAGCAGTGGAGGTGGAGGTGGTGGAGGTCACTGGCAACTCACAATGATTCTCTTTCAAATGGAGGAGGTGCGCGTGCCATTTGGAGTCACATACAGCATCAATTTAAAAGGGCACACTTATTTGATTAGCAGCCATGATGGGAAGCCCGGGAGAGGGTAAAGCATCCTTGATTGAAAGAGGAGAAATCACAACAAGTATATTGTGCCGAGCGGTGCCACTATGTCCAGGTATGTATGATATGCAGACGAGTTTGAACCACGAGATCTAAAATTTGACAGTAACCCATGAACAACACATGTAACCAACATAAGTGTGTCACTACTTATCTCTGTCTCTGTCTATAAAGTCTGACTTAAATAACAACTACAGATATCTGACTTGATGCTAGCAACATGGATACTGTTGTTTAGATACTGTATGTTATGAAGAGAAGATTATTTTGCCCTTCATGTGCAGCTCCTCCAGAGGCACGAGCTGTGGGCTCCACCCCTCCGTCCCCATGTGCCAACACGTCAATCAGCTGTAATTGCCATCCTGGAGGAACAATATCAGGCTGTGGAGCTCTAACCACACAGATTCATTGCAACACCTAATCTGCTAATGAGCTCAGCATGGCTATTTTCAGCATTGCCGCAGACATCATAGCCATTGCTGTGGAAGCCTGGCGCGGCTTCCAGTGACAGCAGAGGACAGTTGGCCTGTTGGAGGAGGTACAAAGCAGACCTCAGCCTGCACGCTTCAGGACAGCACAGTCACTCCAGATCCTGTTCGGAGGGACATGTGTGATCCCGGCAAATCACACATGCTGCTTAATATTCTGATTTCTGCGGCCACTTTTTCTTTCCCCTCACATGCTGCGTGGTGAAATCATAATATACATTCATGTGATCTAGATTAGAAACCGCGACTTCCATCGAGCTCACAAAAAAAAAAATCATCAGTGATCTTACAATCAAAGTGAATAAATAATGCATCCAATAATTGACCAAAAAGAGACAAGTTTGTTTTCCAGCAGCTCTCTGGAGCTCCAAGTTTTGCTGTTCAAGAACAAAAGCAAGGAAAAAAAAAAAAAAGCAACACAAACAATCCTTAATGGAACTGATACAAGAGGCTTTTTAATTATCTAACTCAATCAGCTAAAGACCAGTGGATCAATGAATCCCCATTACACTCCCCAGCTCTGTGCCCAGACAGCAGCAGTTTACATCAGTTCAAACAGCAAGGCATGCTGCAGCTAAGTGACAGATTACAGGTTGTGGCTAATCTAATGCAGCCACAGCATTTGTACAGAGTACATCTTTAATTCAGACTGCAAGCTTCTCTCATTGTGACCATGTCACTTAACTAATACAACCTCCCTGAAATATTTATTGTCCCCTGAAGGTGATGTGACTTTAAATTTTGAGGTTTTTGTGAGAAAAAAAAAAAATGTAGGTAACCTACATTATGAGACAAGCAGAAAAAAAAATTTGAGGCCACATTTCAGACTGATTTCATCATAAAAACACAACGGACAGGAACATAAATAAATACAAAAGTTAATAGTGGGTCATCAAACCTATTTTTGCTTCTCATTTTTTAATGTTATTTATTTAATGAAGAAAACATTAGAGTAGAAAGGCTTTCATGTTTAGCTGGTGCTGACCGTCACTTATTAATGCTGATTCTTTAATGGCTGAAGTGAATCTTTTAGCTGTTGTCTGGTAAATGTTTTGTGTGCAGGCTGGTGTCTGTGTTCAGCCAAAGAAGTGAAACATCGCTCTTCAACCACAAGTGGGCACACAGAGGCATGAGTCCATCTTTAGAGGAAGGACCAAGTTTGTTTGATTTCTTTTATTTTATTTCAGTGAGTATTTTACACTGTGTCTACTTATTTCAATATGCTGGCTGCAACACTTCATGTTTAACGTTGCGCCTCTCTTTTTCTAACTGTAGTTAAATGTTGTCACCATCCAACTTCTCTCAATTACACATCTACATTTAATCTTTAGTTTTAACTGCCAACAATTTCAGTCTCTTGCAAACATTAAGACGTTAAACTTAATTATTTTCATGTTAAGAGCTTCAAAAGGTTTTGGATTCAGTAAGTACACTCGTTAGTGCATTCAGGTTTAAGAGAATCTCCAAGACATCTACTAATTTGTTTAACAATCTTAATTTTACCTCTAAAGCACGTTGGTTGTGTAAGGACACAAACCTCTTTACGGTTACTTTAAAAGTTTGTACTGATACACTTGTTGACATGATGACAATATATAAAGCTGTATAAACTTGGGTAAGGTTCTTGTCATTGTTGACAGGTTTGTTATATGCTGTCCTAAATCCAGGCTGAGATGTCAAGATTGATGAATCAGACCAACTAAAGCGTCAAATAAAACAAAAAACATCTACTTTGTTGCTATAGTTCTCTACATACATGTAGCGTAGGTGGTTTAAGCGACGGGTGTATACCCATTGGATTATGTTAGGGTTGAATTTCATCTTGTCGATTTTGCGTGCAGAATATTTTCAGCTGAGGATTGTTGAGGCCCAACATGTCGATCATGTTTGGATTGCACAGAGTTCAATATTTTTCCAGGAAATCATCATAATTCGGACGCGTTAACACCGACAAGGCACTGATGTCGCTGAATTCCCTCAATGTATTTCCATGTGGATTTAAATTGGGTGATTTTGGAAAGATAAAATAATGTAAAATGAATGTAAGATGAAATCAAATCAAAGTCAAATGCGCAGCATCTTACAGACGACAAAGCAGCGTGTGATATTGAACGACCAGCATTGGTTGCGTCTTCCCTCAGCCTCGGCGCAGAATTCGTTTCTCATTTGTAGGCATCCACACAATTATTTTGGGTAGTGCCAATTGAATATCTGATTGGGGTTATGAATTCAGAGGATTAATTTCACTGCAACAATGCATCAATTGTTTCCAGTAAGAGACACAGAGGCGGTGTTGTTGTTCAGTAAACTGATCATACACAGAGTGTACTAATGCTTCTGTGGTGGAATCCATTGATCTGCTGTCCCCTTGCATAGTACTTTCCTAATGATATCTGAGATGCCGCTGTTACAGAAACGGAGAGCAGCATTTCCCCAGCCCTCTAGAGCAATTTATTGTGGGAAGGTAATAATAAGTCTGTATTTGAAAAAATGGACTGGATGAGCCCCTGTCTGAATGTGGGCTCCGAGACTGAAACCACAGCGGCTCGTGGTGGCACTGGGAGTCATTTTCAATCTCTCTTCAGAGGGAAACATCACTGACTGCAAGAGGGCAGTTAAACAGAGACACTACATTGTACTCAGCGTTTTTGTGATGGCTATTTTATTCACTCTTAAATACTGTACAAAGTTAAATTTAAATCGTTATTAAAGCATTTATAAATGTGGATTTACATGTATATACATTTATCAATTTTGTGATGTGCAAGTTCCACGTGTGGTCCTAGATGTCATTTAAAAAAAAGACACAGTGGGAATAAGGTAATAATTCTCAGTCTCTCAGTGAGTCCACGTTACAAAGATCATTATTTTTTCACCCTTAATTAAATTTACTTCACCTACAAAGTGAGTGTTTTACTGAATCTGATTTTTTTTCACAAATCATTTCCAAGCTGTTCTGTTGATACAGTTAAAAGAAGAAAATCTTATCATCTGTTTGTGGTGGCAGCCAAGTCCGATGATAAAAATGACACAGCCAAGTGACATGCTGGGGAATTTTATTTGGTATTTGTTTAGTTGATAGACTGTCTTATGTTACTAATACAATCAGGGATTTGTCATGTAGTTGAAAATTTAATAAGCAACCAAAACCACTTTCAGCAAATGCATTTCCAAAGCTTGTTTTTTTTCCCCTCCCTGGGGTGAAGTGTGTCAGTGGTGCGGCAACAGCCACTGTATGGTAAACATAACACTGACACAAACCACAGTCAAGTTTCTGTCCATCGATCTTCAGTCATTAGCTATGAGCTCATGGCGCCACTCAATGACCAGCAGGACTCTCAGGGTAATATAAGGATGAAACTCTGCTATTGATTCTCGTACCCCCCCCTTTTTTTTTTTTTTTTTTTTTTTGTGTCAAACACTCTTAATAGGGGGTGTCAAAAAATGCTGTGACCAAACCAGGAAACATAGTTCAACTGCAGCGACACCTTCGCTTTAGACTGAAGGTCAGGATGTGATTCATTCTAAACCAGCAGGAAAAACAGACAGAGCTGCTCCTTTTAGTCCTTGGACTATATATATATAGGCCAAATTTTCTGATTTGTATTGTGCACTGGTTATTGAAATTTTACAAGAAATTTGAAAAAAGGAAAAATAATTAAATAAGTAAATCAATGACATATGAATACATCTTAAGTTTTGAAACATTTAAGTTGTTGAGAAGAGTTTGACAAAGACTTCATTAAAACTGTATTAAAACCGTTATTCAACCATTTTGCCCATTTGATCATATTAACATTGGAATTTACTTTTCAGTGGCTGACAAAAGTTTTTTTTTTAATGTTAGTGCTTATGTTAGTTTGCTTCCTAAGGTTACTTTTTATGTTGTTAAAGGGTTTGACAGCAAAAATGACAAAAAAAAAAAAAAAAGACAGCCGGAGATAGATTCAGATAACCCATAACGATGATCATTAACGATATAATAATCCCGGTATAATTGACTTTTAAAAGAGCTGCCAGTCTAAATTCATGCAATAAACATCATGAAAAACCATCTCTGAGCATGAGCATTTCCAATAAAAAAAAAAATTCAGCGAAAAAAAGATAATTGCATGATTTCCTGACTTCCTGAGATCCATTATAGAAAAAACACTCACTTTCATTACACCAGACTTTGACATCATTTCAAGTTCTCATTTTACAAAAAAAAGTGGAACTGGAATGGAGTACAGTTCAACCCCTGGGCTAATCGTGGGGCCTTTTATCTGTAGCAGAGAGAGAGAGTGTCTTTTGTCAGAAACAGCACCCTGAGTCTGGAGTGAGGAGGAGGAGGAGGAGGAAGAGGAGGAGGAGGGAGAGTTCTGGGCATTGTCTCTCCAGAGGACACTAATGGGTTTTGGTGTCATGTGTTTTTCACTCAACACTTGACACATGGAGCTGTTCTCCTTCAATCACTCCACTTTAATGTCCATTACGATGAGGTATGCCAAAGTAACAGGCTGACTTTTGGTCACTTAGATTGTCCTAAAATGAGAGTCTATTTTAAAGACATCCCTCCTTTTAAAGCTCCAACTCTTCCTTTGCATCTTTGCACACCAAGTTGTCTTGGTAACACACAGCCTCGCTGCATCTGGTGTTCATGTGACATTATTCTGTGGTTAAAAGTGTGTAACGTCGATGTCTGGCTGCCGGGGTACTTTTGTGTCTGTCCGTGTACGTATGTAACAAGAAACCATTGGTTGTAATTCTCTTTTCAAGACACTAGACTGTCTAATGAAGCCCTGAATGCCAATGAGAGTTGGATAGGAGGCTTCTCAGTATTTGGGGCAATAAAAGATGTATTCTATCCAAAGAAAAAAAAATACATTCTCCTGAAATACAACTTCTCTTTGTCCTCACCTGGCATGATTTAAATTATTGCTCCATCTCAGTAAAGTAGGACACTCCATACCTCCTAATCCATTAGGCAATTAAATTGGGAACTTAAAACATTGCTGCAGATTTCAGCCGAGCAGTCGTAGTTCTGCGAGACAGAGAGCACTCGGGGGCAGTCCCTGAAACTTGAGTAGATGATTAAGTGCATTTCTGCTCCTGAGAAGAGATTATGTCTTGTGCCAGTGCCCGAGTCAGAGGATGGAGCATGGCTGTGGAACTTGGCAATGGTCGAGGTACATTGAGATAATGATGTACCTGTCCTCAACAATAACGCTAATCATATCTCACCTCTAGGGTATCGCTTTAAGGTCAGAACAAATTCACTACCATACATTAAGTCCTTGTATTGTTTTAATGAAGGTGCATGGATTTGTGCCGCCACGGACCGCACTTCAACCTCAAATACCGCGCACGTATGAGCAACCTCCAAATCCTGACTCGCTTCTCACTTAACAGAAAAATATGCTGGAGTACTATACACCTCCGAACAACCAAATATTATGAGTAAGAAGATAGTGACACATAAGACCGCAGGCCCATTTTTAATGAATGTGAAACCTGGCCTGAGTTTACACTGGACCGCAGTCTAGCGCCCTAAAATTATAGCCATGTAACACCTTTCCACTCTGCACACTTGAATGTATGGGTCCACTGGAACAAGCATCTGTGTAGACGCCGGTGCCTGATGGGAGTTTTTTCATAGAGGGAGCCTCAGAGATATATTTATGTTTCTCCCACCATTACCAGAGCTTTAAATAATAAAGTAAAATAAATAGCATCCATTAAACTGATCACATTGTGCTAACTCAAATTGTGTTTATTATGCTAATGGTACATGAAATTAAGAAAAAGACCTTGATGCCAGTGGATTTAATTAATGGGCTTTGCGAAAGGCACTGAGACATAATTCATTTCTGAGTAAGTAAGTCTCATTTGCAGTTCCATGGGTCCTCATGCCACTGATTGCCTGAGTTATTCTTGCAGATGTGCTGCTCACAGCATGTCCCTCCATTAGAAATGAACACCTCATTATATAAACTACCTAATTAAACATAATACAGCTCCGCATTGACTCATTAATGCGTAGCCTTCTTTTCTCTGAAGGAAAGAATGTGAGGGGGGGAGTGGGGGAGCGAGAAAGAGAGAGGCAGAGATAAAGCAAATGAGAGATAGAGGGAGAAGAAAAGGCGCTGTGAACAGTGCAGGCGAGTCCACTGTACCCCCATCGTCCTGAATAGGATCTACACCTTTTCACAAATTTAAGTCATTGTTGCAAACACAATAAAAATGTAATGAAAACATTGGTTATAGTGACACTACTGCTGAATGGTGCTTTTGCTCTCTCACTGACAGTTTGTTATATTTGATGTAAAATTTTCAGACAAACTGGATGTCACCTGTGCATCGGTAACTACCGAAGGTTAAAAATCCTGGACAAGATAAACTTAGTTCCTAGATGAAAACGAAAAAGGCAAACTTTTTCACACTGAGGCAGAAAGAGAGATCAGTGAGTAAAAGTGAAGCCAACCTCGTCCATTCACCCCCCGCTCACCCCCTGTGGCTCTATCACCCCGAAAACCTAAAGCAAACACTGCCTGCATAAGCCTCAATAATTCAATGGTAATAAAAAAAGACACTGGGATATATAAGCACTGCGAGTCCTGCAGAGTCATCAGTCGCTGACATGAAAACACGACACTCCATTCATTGCTTGTGCCGTGTGAACGTTTTTTGTTTTTTTTACATCTGGTTTCAGGGTTTAGTTTAGATTCAATTAGAAGAGATGAGATTTGGAATATAGGAGAAGAGAGCAAATCTGGCCAATGCCAGTCCTCACAGGAGACTTTACAAATGTGTGAGTGCACACTCATCACGAGTGAGTCGATGAGTTTGATGTAGTATTGTAATCTGTGTGACAACTAGACAAAATAAAGGATACAGACTGGGCTCCGACAGAAGCTACCTTGCAATTAATGGATGTTTTTTTGCCAAACTTTTGTGTCCAAGCCTTTTAAATGTGTAATTTCCTTCACTTACATTTCTATGAATATTTATGTGAATGTCTACACAATAAACTCAGTAATTAAAATCCATCATAACACATTTCTAACTCACAGTTTCCCCTCTTAGAAAAGTCGGTGTGTGCTAATTTGAATAAGCTGAATAATGACCTCCTTTAACCTGATCAAATCAATACTTTGTCATTTAGATCACATCAGATATGTGTTTCATCTAAGAGCCAATAAATGAGTAAAAGTTGAACAGACTTTTCTGTTTCTTCTGTTTCTAAAAAAAAAAAACAATCACTTTATGGTCCAAGAATAGCAAGAAAAAGATGCCCTATTTCTTCAAAGTCTTTCTAAAAATAAGCACTCGTAACAATCAGAAAATATTTTGGATGGGAAAAAGTTATGACTTGACGACTTGACAAGAAGCACAGTCTTAGCTCATATAAATCCTGATCACATGAATCCATAACAATTTAATAAAAGTATAAATGTATAAACCTGCCACACTACATCTAGCGTTTACATTGAGGGAATGAATGAATCGTGACACCAGGGAAAGTCTGCGAAGAACATTTTCAGAAAATCAAACTCATTACCACCACTTCTCTGTGCACTACATGGTCCTGATTCAGAAAGATTAATCTCCCTACTTCTACCTGTGATTACAACGCAAGCTGTCACAATTCTGTAAAATTGGAGAAGCCACAAGTGATGTAAGCTCCATGTTTTTGATTTCACATCAGATTATTGTAGCTCACCTTTAATCTTTGCACATGTCACCTCTTCCTCTGCCACCGTTAACAGCAAATCAAGTCAACAGAGGCTACGACCAACAAGTTATCAGCTGCACACTGAGCAAAAAGCTGTTGCTAACTCTTCATCCACCACTGCATCAAGATAGAACTGTGAAACCTAATTTGTTAATAATACTGAGAGACTATAACACTTAAGACAGTAATTCTTCCACCACAGGAGCTCAGTAATTCTGCAGAGTGACATTAGTAATCCACATAAAAAATGAATGCAACATTAATAGTTAAATGTATTACTTAATACTCATTTCCGTTCCTGAGGGAAAGATGAAGAAAACAGCCACATGCTGCTCTTCTCACTACACTGACTAGATCAAATGCAACTGTCATGAGGATGCACACAACACGTGTCCATTATAAAAGATGTATTATTCAATTTGCAACAGACATTCATAACTAATCTTTAAAACTAATATATTTATATATCGCTATTAAATTGCCATTATTTGTGAACTTCAAGATAACTAGTGGACACGCTGAACAGACAATTATTAATGGATGATGTTACCAGTGATTGAACTCGACTCATGTCGCAGCTCAACTCAGAATTTTTTTAATCTGTGACTTCAACAAGGAACGAAGATCAATCAAACTGAAGCAAACAAATCAAACTGAAGCAGAGAAACACGAAGAACTGACAATGTGGTGTCAGAAAAGAATGATACTTGAGATCATCTAATTCACATACAAAACCACAACACAAAAGAGGAGCAGACAGAGATGCAGCACCATCCAAATCACTGGAGTTTTGCAAAGAAATGCAAGTCAGCGTTAATACTAATGTACTTAAGACGCTAATGTTTAGCTAATGTTACTTTAACAGCTAACAATCTTTGCTAGTTGGTTAATTAAATGACTGAGGTTACAGTTATTCATAGCTATGATGAATACATCTGATACTACCAGTACAGACTTTTCAGAACTAACGTGACCCCATTACCTAAAGTCTTCACATCACATTTTAAAATAACGGACGATAAAAAAAAGGTTCAGACGCAGGAAGTTTCCGTTATTTAGTTTAACGAAACCTGACAACCACTGTCTCGCTAAATGGTCAATAACTAGTTCAGTTAAATGTGAGTTTTCACATCCAGATCCAGACATGAGACTTTTAGTGAGTGTTTCTCCTCATTTGACTGATGTTGAACAAACTGAAAAAAAATACTGTTTCTGCTGTCAAAAACAGAGAAGTGGTCCATATCTGATGAGGTCAGTCTGACTGAAAAATACATTAATAACCATAGGAAATATTTAACAGCAAACAGATCATTTTTCCAGTTAAAAAAAATTGTTCTGAGCTGCAGATACAATGGTTATGTATTTATTTAGTGACAAACTTGTTAGAAGCTCGGTGTTAAAACCAGAGTAGAAACATGGAAAAACTCAAACAGCAAAACAGTTCGACTGAGAGGTTACTAGACGAGCAGAAACACACACATAATGAAGGGATGCCCAGCGTGCCCATCCTCAATTATCAAAATCAGCATTAAAAATGTGTATGTCTCTAAAATAGATAAATAATAAATTACAAACAGAGCCATTAAGGCCTCCTGCAATCCCTGTTCAGATCCGTCGCTCATACTATATCATAATATACAGTAACTAATTGAACATATGTTTTTTAAGATGTTTTCTTTTTAATTTTTTAGTATTACAAGTCATCTCAGTGTATAAACCAAAGTCAGTTCAGTCTGTATTTCATTAATATTTAGTCAAAATGTAATTTCATTTCTTTTGTTAAAAAAAAAAAAAAAAAAAAATGATGAGTTCATTTGTCTTTCTACCACACAGTGCCTGGTGGTAGGGAGTGGATTTAAGTATTTGGCATGAAACAGTCTCCTATTAAGAATTTACCTTTTTAATTATGCTGCAATTATGTCACAGCTTTATGGGGCAGTTATGCCCTATGGTGTTCTTCAAGACATATAACCCAACAGCTCATCCCTGGACTATAAACTCTATATTAAAAGTTGCCGCATAGTTACAAAGAGAATTCACAACTGCAAATGTAGATAATTAGTCTGAGATTGCTAGAAATTAGGCCATTATGAAAACTGCAGCCACCCCCGCTGACAACTTCACTCTATGATTAACTGTTAATAATGCTGCTTCTCTGCAAAAACACTGTTAGAACAGAGTGTGTTTGCATCCAGAGACGGCCAAATAACACTGCAAGTGACAAAAGCAGCCACTAAAGGCTAGAGAATACATCCACATGTTTTCCTTCATCCACACTGCAACATACATTTCCTTCTTATTCTTACTAGTTATCCCACATCAACAGACGCATCAAAACAAACCAGTGTAGCAGAAGTGATTATCACACTTGGCACTCAAAGGGATTTAAATCAACACCTACATCTGCTGTATTTACAAAACCTTGAAAGCAGAAAAGGTGGTTCAGAGCTTGCTCCTTGGTTGAGAAGGGTTACAGTGGGTTGTGATTTTGATATGTAACATGGTGAATGATCTCTGTGACCCTTTTCCTTTCCACCCAATGCAAACAACTATTGTTTAATAAATATGGTCATTAAATCCTATAAAACACATCAGCTCATCGTGTGCACATGAATAAAATGAACTGTGGGCACAACATTTGAAAACGTTATCAGCTTCATTTAAAATCAACAACAAAGTCAATGAGGGTTAAGTGAACAGATCATTGTGTCTTTTGTATGCATTTATATACATCCAAGACACATTTCCAGAGAGGGCTGAAGCAGTTCAGAATCTACCCAGAACTTTGCACATTAACAGGAGTGGATGTGATTCACCCTGAGATGCTGAAAGCTCCTGACATTGTGGTTCTGTCTTGGTTGACAAGCCTGTTCAATGAAGCATGGAGATCGAGGACAGTGCCAGTAGAATGGCAGACTGGGGTGGTGTAAATATGAGGACCAGAGGGTGTGTCCCTAATTGTTGGGGTATTATACTACTCAGCCTCCTGAGAAAAGCTTGTGCCAGCGTACTAGAAAGGAGTCTGCCAACAATTGTCAAACCTCTGCTTAAGGAGGAGTAATGTGGATTCTCTCATGGCAACAGAACGGTGGACAAATTCTGTCCTCTTGCAAGGCTCCTTGACGGGTCTTGAAAGTTTGTCCAACAGAGGTTTGGGATCCAGAGCCGTGTGTACGAGCCGTCTGGTCTCTGTATCACCAAAGTGAGAGCAATGTCCTTATAGTCACAAAGTCATGTGTTCCCAGTGGGTGTTGGCCTCCACCAGGGCTGCCCCTTGTCACTAACCTTTTCACGACTTTCAAGGAGAGGATTCAAGGCGCTGCCAAGCAGAGAGGTGTCTTCATTTCAATGGACTCGGAATTGGCTCTCTGTGGTGAAAAGGGAGCAGAACCAAAAGGCGAAGCTGTCGCATTACCAGTCAGTCTATCTTCTGACCGTTACCTATGGCCACTAGCTTTTGGTAGTGATCTAAAGACTAAGATCTCAGACACAAGAGGCCATAATGAGTTCCCTCCAGGGTGGCCAAGCTCAGCCTGACCCCTCAGTCTTGAGGAGATTGGATGCCTGATCAGGAGACCCCTTGGATGCCTCCTGTGGAGGTTTTCCAGACGTGTCGAACTTGGAAGAGACCTTGGGATAGACCCAGAACACGCTAAAGGGCTTACATATCTCATCTAACCTTGGAGAGCCATGGGAACCCCTAGAAAGAGCTGGGAAGTATCAGTGGGATGAAGGACCCATTGTTACTTGTCTGATCTGCTACTGGGACCCAAACCTGAATAAAGTCAGTCCTGATCCCATTTGATGTGATTATCTGGACTGACATATGGTGCTGTAGGATTTTGAAGATTATTCACCAAAAGGTGGAGTCAGAACTGACACAAGTGGGTGGAGTCTAACATAATCACACTGTGGTGAAGCCTCTGCCTTGACGCTGATTGATCTGCTGACATTTTATGTGGGTCAGTCAATTATAAACCCTCTGAAACCAATTGATATCTCACAACCTGTACAACCTGTGAATTTGTCATGCTTGTAGATGAAACAGCAGCACATTTAGCTTCCTGACAATTTAGCTTCCTCTATTTGAAGCATTTTTCATTAAAGCAGGATACTGATGATCAAGATAATGTATTGGCAGGCACTAATTTCACACATTATGCTTCCATTGCATTTTAATATAAAATATTAGACTGTAATGGTCATTTAAAAAAGCCATTACTTCTGTTTTTCCTCTCTTTAATTCTCTGTGGTCATATTCATTCTAAGAACAAAGATAATCTGCAGAGAAAGCGCAGCAACAGTAGATGAAATATGTGCCGGTCAGGCTGACATGATGCTATTACACTGCATGCTGAGAGCAGCTGAATAACCTTCAGGTACAAACTGCATCTGTGCATAAGACGATTGGCTGTCGAGCAAAAACACAAAAATAATTGAAAATTGAGATTTAATTACAAATCATAACATAAAAATTAAAGATTCAGTGTAATGACATTTATGCTTGGTGGTTAAATTACAAATGGTGGGTTGTAATCTTTTTATGTACTGTTTTATTGAGTGTGTTTATGCTCCGTATAAGCTGTTGTGAATATTGTAGGGAGGGCCTCTGGTCATTGTATGCCAGCCTTTTCAATGTAATGCAAGACCTTCTTGAAACTCCTGAAAGCTGACAGTGCTTGACGTGAGCTGTGTTAATTACAGTAATGGCACGCATTCTCATTAAGTCATTGTTTACGTATCCTGAGGCCTTATGGAGCCTGAGTGGTGCTCTGGTCTGCTCGAGCACCACCGCCTCGCTGGTCTGCACGGCTATGGCCTCGTTAGCGCAGACAGCTGTTCCTCCCAGCCACAGCCATGGCCGACATGACGAGTGGCGCCGGACATGCTGCTGAACACACCCACTGCGGGAGCAACTGTCAGACACAGAAGTATCCCACAAGGCAGGAAAACGTCAATGAGTAATCAACGAGAAAGTGCTCCTCCGGTTATGTTTTTCAGGCCCAGCCCCCAACCTCTCATGAAGCAGCCACTCCCCTTCACAAGACCGTTCACTAGGCTGCCTCGTGACCTAGTCCTATCCCTTTAAACTGGTGCAGTTAAAAGGTGGAGTTGGTGTATAATTCCACCAGTGCCATGTGTTGAGGTGCACCGTGTGTATGAGATAAACCATGACACAAGAATCATATAAGATTTCTATCAGAGCAAGAAACCAAGGGGCAAAGTTGACAGATACTATTACAGGTAAAATGAAATGGCTCAATCTGAGGCCTATTTGCAAAGTCACACATCTCATGATTTAAAGAATGTGAAGTAATTTACATGTATTAAGCACTATTTTACAGCCAAAGCATGAACAGATTCTGTAATTATCTAAGAAACTTCCTCAACTTTATCGCCTGCCTAAAAGTGATTTCTGAGTCGAGGACTCTGGAAAAATTTCTTGTGAAAATCTAAACAAATCTCAACCATTCACATTTGTCACCAACACAAACGTTATATAAGTTAAACCAAAGTCTCACATAATCAAACCTCCACACTTCAAAGTGCTGGGGAGTCAAATATAGTGAGACGGTCTGTAGTCTCAAATATAGTTTACAGTCAAACTAGTGTTGTTCTGAGTCCAATACTGGAGTCAGGAATGACTCTGATGGTGCTTTAAATACCAGAACGGGTATCTGTGAATATATGAGTATGTCCAGCTGGCGACCACAGTCCTTGCTTCCTCTGTGGTTTCGGTTTAGCAGCACATGTCCCAGCACAAGAACTACTGATTTGTTAATTACAACGGATTAACATTAAGGATATGACACAAACAAAATAATTTTGCTATATACTTTTGCTATATTATACTTACATATGTTATGCTGAGATATTCTTTAACTGTCTATATTACTTCAGATAATAGTCAAGAATACCCATTGCACTTACCCACAAGTCAACATAACTTCTTTTGTCTAGCAAAAACACCAAAGTTTACCATATCTATGACACTGGTTTGGACACACTGGTGGCAAATTAACTTCCTGTCAGTCACCTAATTGATTCAGCTGCTGTGTACACGTCTCTGAAGGCGGCTGTGTTGGTCAATAAGCAGTGTGGTCAGCCAGTCACTTTCAGACACTTTGGCCCCGCTGCATATAACAGTCAGTCACAAAGCTCAGATACAACTGATGATAAAACTCAGAGGTTTCAATCAGCTCGATCAAAGTCAGCTCATCTGCATGTGATAAATTTCCCATAACTCAGAATAAATCACACATCATCAAAAAAGAGTTTGCAAAAATTGGATTAATGCTTTCTAAAATGCATTGCAATATTTAAATTTCTAACTTATCATGTCAGAGTAAAGATGGCAGCGATGGCTTCAAGAAACAGGGATTGAAATGTCTAATAAGGGAACACTGCCTTTCCTCTGAATGTGCGAACTATAAAAGCTTTAATTTCCCTATCATCACTGGGATCTAATACCAATCTGTATTCTTTATTCAGACTGTCTGTGTTGCTGCCAGACAAAGCCTTTGAAAAGCCAATTCCTGGGAATTAAAGAAAAGAGATTAAAATGTCATTAGGTGCGACATAATTGAATGTCAATTTTGAATAAACTTGAATTCAATTCCTGGTCATTAAACTGGATGTGGTCTGCCTTTTTTCACAATCATAGTTTTGAGCCCTGAGATGAGAGTGAGGTACTAACTTCAAAATCATTAAATTGAGGGGAGTTTGTTTGGCCTTGGCGTGCCAGACTCCTTTGATTCTGGCTCAGAGCAAAGGGATGAGCAGCTGGAGGAGAGATCAAATTGAAACAAAGCTTCGGAAAATTGAAGGAAACATGAGCATAATAATATTTAATAATTAAATTCTCACAAACAATGGCAACCGAATGAAGTAATCTGCAAAAGTGTGCAACATCATTTGCATAATTGACACAGTCCCCCCTTCTCCCTCCTGTAAATGAATGATGAAGACAATAAAAGATGTTGCTAAAATTGGGAACAATAACAGCAAAATTTCATCAAGGCCCCCGTGCTCTGATTAATCTGCGCTTGCAAATCAGTGCCGGGGAAAGACAGAGAGCAAGAACCCGAGAAGGGGAGGGGTGGGTGAGATTGGGTGGAGGCAGGTGATTAACAACAGCAGGGATTGCCACCGTGGACAACGTGCCCCGCTTCGCTCAGCTCGAGGGCCACCACACGAACAACCCCTTCCACGCAGCTGCTGCTGGCGCTGGCTAGCTGGATCATCCCCGGAAAGCCTGAATGAGTGCAATCATTTGTATTGTCATTAACACCTCGTGCACCGTCTCCATGCCTCAGCACTTAAACCACCATAACCCCCACTACCATCACCTCTCCCAAAAAAAAAAAAAAAAAAAACATCTCAAACACTGAGACAGAGGCTTAAAGTTCCATGACATAAAAAAGCAGCCAATGTACTGAGGATATCATTTTATGTGACATGTCTAAATGTTTCTAATCTTTCTCAGCTAATTATTTGCTATCTGAGCGCACTGCCATTTTTAATTATTCAGTATGAAGAAACTGTATTAAATGAAAACATAATACAGTACAATGGCAGGCCTATTTTATATTCAGGATTTCTAATTAACGGTTTCTCTTCATACGCATTTTCTATCTCTCTGATCATTTAGATAACAACTTTCATCATCATCTTTTGATGTTTACTAAATGCAAAAACCAGGCATCATCGAGATTTATGCCCCATATTCGGCTCCTAATAACATTTGCATTTACTAGTCAATTAACTTGATTAAATTCATATTCCATGTCTGATTCAACTTTGCTTGCAAGAGACAGTTACTGCTTAGTGAATTAAATGGCAGCATGGGCAACATGACGCAACAGAGAAAAAGGGAGGGGGGGGGGGGGGCTGCTATGTCAGGTTCCATTACGCTGTAAACAACACAGGACAACAGAAATTACACATTACGAGCAATACAAGCCATGTAAGGCAGGTCTGTCACAAGAAAAGGGGCTTTCTCTGCTTTCACTGCATTTATTTCCAAATGAAATGAAGTCACATTTTCGTCTGTGATCATTAGTGATTGTCTCTTGTCCTCTGAGGACTTGAGCACAAGCCCGACTGAGTGCATTAGTTAAAAAAAAAATAAATAAAAAAACACATATGATGTTTTCAACACATTGCTCCCCAGCATCTCCCTTGACTCTGCACACACACACACACACACACACACACACACACACACACACACACACACACACACACACACACACACACACACACACACACACACACACACACACACACACACACACACACACACACACACACACACACACACACACACACACACACACACACACACACACACACACACACACACACACACACACACACACACACACACACACACACACACACACACACACACACACACACACACACACACACACACACACACACACACACACACACACACACACACACTCTTGTAAATTCCAAGCAATTAGTAGCCTTAACACACCCAGAGACATTCATTTGATTTTAACCTCCTCTGTCCAATTAACAAAATGTAGGTTGGAAAATAAATGGCAGACGCCTAAGCAAATTAATTATGTGTCCACCAAGCTGTTAGTCCGTGTGCACAGAGCAGGGGCTGGCAATACGAGCTGGGCACACACGGCCATATGGCCTGGGTGAGAGCGGACATCGTTAGGGGGTGCAGCGGTACACCCCTCGAATTCTCACAGATATTTATGTCTCTGCCACAATAGATGCATGACATATGTTGTGAAGAATTGCAGAATTAGTCCAATATATTTTTTTAATGCTTTGAGGATTAACGCTTTTGACCGTTTTTGTTTTCTACTGGAAATGTAATTCTACTGTGACATAGCTGAACAGAAATGTGCTTGTTTGTGTTGCTGTAGCTTTATGTTTCCTCCACACCACAAACTACTCGTCTGTTCCAGCACAAATTATTAAAGAGCCACATGTTTACTTTACTCATCAAAAGGGAGACTTTTCACTTGTCTTCTGTAGCCTCAGGAGGGACCTGATGATGTTATAGTAATATCTCTGAGGGATGAGATGGGGTCTGAGGTTTGAATCTGCAGGGGGGAATCTAATGAGAGACAATTAGGGTTAGGAAGTGATGCTATTAAGTTACATTATGGGATATGTATGATCCAGGATTTTCGGAACTTGACCCATACTGGAGATGAACTGCCAGGATATCTCAGGCTCCCTTTTAAGACTATCTGGTCATATCAGTTCAGACAAATCAATCGAAATATAAGTATTTGATCCCCTGCTTCAAAAGAAACGAAGAGTCTCAAATTTTTATGGAGCTTTCACTTTAATGCAGAGACAGAATATCAACCAAAAATCCAGAAAAAACACTTTATATAAAAGTTATAAATGGATTTGCAGACAATTGAGTGAAATAAGTATTTGATCCCCAAGCAAAACATGACTTAGTTCTTTGTGCAGAAACCCTTGTTGGCAAGCACAGTGTTAAGACATTTCTCATAGTTGGTCGCCAGGTGCGCACACATCTCAGGAGGAATTTTGGCCCATTTCTCCTTACAGAAACTCTCTAAATCCTTTACGTCTCTTGGCTGCCGCTTGCCAACTTGAAGCTTCAGCTCCCTCCATAGATTTTCTATAGGACTGAGATGTGTTTCTTCTTTAGCTAATCCTTTGTTGCCTTGGTGGTATGTTTTGGGTTATTGTCATGCTGGAAGACCCATTTTCAATGTTCTGGCTGAGGGAAGGAGGTTCTGATCCAAGATTATACGGTACATGTGATTGCTTAATTGATTGTGTCTGTGTTCCACATGGGCACAGACAATCTGTGGGAGCCAGAATTCTGGCTGGGTTGTAGGGGATCAAATACTTATTTCACTCAATGACATGAAAATCAATTTATAACTTCCCTGGATGTTTGGTTGATATTCTGTCTCTCTGCATAAAAACAAAAGTACCATAAAAATTAGACACTGTTCATGTCTTTCTTTGTGAGTAAACTTACAAATGCAGGTGAGGATTAAATACTTATTTCGCCCACTGTATATAAATATTCAGTCAACACGGCACATAGTGTACGAGTCAATGTAGGATATGCTGTTGTGAAAAAGAGAAATTGCACAAAAGTGGGGGGAAAAAAACAGCTTCTATACGACTACGAGTAAAATGTATACCATAATAACAAATAGAAAGCATGCTGAATAAACACATATGCAATAGATATGAAAGCAGGGGTCACATGTTCCAACAACAACCTCGCTCCAAATGATTCCATTGAAAATTTTACTGATTAAAAAAAAAAAAAAAAAAAAAAGATTTGCACCATCTGCCACAAAGATCTTCACAAGTTTAACCAATTCAATGGTTTAATTCACTACTCAATTCATAGTGAACCACTTCAACAAGTTATTAGAAACAACCTTGTCATTTCTGGATGGCTAAAGTACCACAGACGGTGGGATCAAATGACTAGACGAGCGAGCTGCTGATATTCAATAACCATGAGGCTGTGACACTGAAGAGGCGCAGTAAAGAGTACGAACCCGACTGCAGAAATGCATATGTAAAAGAAAATTGATCTTTTGTCCAAAGCAGACAGGTGTAATTTTTCATGTGGTTATGAATAAACCTACATAAACCCGGCTTCCAGTTTCCATGACATCATGATCCTGCCTTAATTCAAAGGTTCACACAGTCATAGTGTGTAGATGTTAATCTGGGTGGCTGGAGGGGGCTAAACATCAGTGCCCTTCCTCACCTTTCCCATTTTTTTTTCTCTCCTCTAGCAGCACAGAGCACCTCCATCCCCAGCACAGCACAATTTCATGCCAAGTAGCTTGGAACGTTAACTATTAACTCTGAGGCTACAATTAAAAGCATTTCATCAGATAGTGCTTCCTTCACCAGATTAAGTGCAGGCATAACGCTGCTGATTATGACAGCTGGAAATAGCATTAAGTTGGGTGTTTATTGTATCAAACATGCAGAGCACACAAAGACCTGCTTCAGGTGGGGAAGGCCATCGTTTGCCCGAGTGTAATCACACTACAAAGACCTGCTTGAGTTCTGATTTTGACAGGAAATATGTACCAAATATAATATAAATATATATAATATAAACAGGAACCTTAAAGCCATTACTTACAGCTCATCTCTAAATGTCACATCCTGAACAGCCACACAAAAGAAACAGTATTTTTACTAACAGTATAATCAGTATTTTACTAATATTTTCCAATTATAGTATAAAGCATCTGAGAGAGTTTATCCTATTTCTGTTTAATGTGACCTTTCACCTGTTGTTACACATCTTTAAGATCATTTGGAATTTTGTCTCATGGGACAAGTTTTACTCTTGCTGACATTTTAAAACACAATCAATGTATTATGTACTATGTATAATTCATAAGAATGTATGTATTATTGATAAACATCATCACAATGAATAAGTAGTATCTGATTAATAAATGCCACCATGACCAGCCTTTTCTTAAAATACACCATCTACTTATGATAAGGTGTCAATGTAAAATCTATTTCATATGATCATAAGAAGTGGTAAAAGTCTGTTAAATGGAAAGTGTTGTGATAATGATGCACTGGATTTCTAACATCTCACCACAGTTGAAACTCACATATCTGCTTTTAACCATTAGGGCATGTCACAGTATAGACAACGCAGCACAGTGTGTCCAGTTGTATCTTTAACAAGTGAGCTCTAAGGACATACATGATAAAATCTGTATGAAGTTTTTGCATTATTTGCATTTTTTTAGCATGTCCCGTTGATGGAAGGAAGAAGTTGTGTGCTAAAACATTAATGGAAATAAACATTTAACACAAAATATAAAATGAAAAGACAAATACTAAATGCTACATACATACTCCGTGTGATGTACTCTGTCTCCCTCTAGTGGTCAACAGGATCAACAAGCATCATTTATCTACAGTGCTTGCAGTGCTCTGATGACAAAGACTCTCCAAATGTTAAACACATGAATAAACCTTTTTCAAACTGGATATTTTGAAGTCACATTAATAACAGCTTCATTCCACTCAGATGAGTCAGTTCTAGGCCTGTGGTGTTGCAAATACTGAGCTACTACTGCAGCACTTAAAAACACTGTGGAGCCATCATTAATGTTATTCATTTTAATTATACCTTTGGATTGCATTAAATTAGGTGGATGTTAGTAAACAACCGCTCTGCGTTAATACTTCCTTGCCTAAGTTGTGTATACACTTGTTCATTTTATCAGGTTATTAGATAGAGTCATAAGCAGGACATTAATGTTGCTTTAATTTCTCACATACATCATTTTTCTCCTTAGTGACAAAACAGAGAGAATAAAGACATGCAGAGCGCAGAAAACATGTCAGAGTTTGTTAATTAATGTGATTAAAATATACAAAGCCATGGAGTGAACTGGCCTGGTGCTGATTAGCTTTATGTTTTTCTCATTAAGTCATGAAGTAATATAGTTAATATAACCACCACCACCTCAAAAATTGTTTTTTTGTTTGTGAACAAGTACAGCCACTGTTCAAGGAAATCAGTAAGCATGGTGTTTTAAAAAAAAAAAAAAAAAAAATAGTGTGAAGATCAATCATGAATCAGCCTGTCTGAAATTAAGTTGAGGGAGAAAAGTTCACCGTTTAGAAAACCTGCCAAACTGGTTGGATTAAGCGCTCATTGAGTGTTCACCTGGCATTTCTAAACAACTGAGTGCAACTACAGTAGCAGTGGTTTACAGTTTCTCATCGTTTACAACCGTGTTTATTAACAGTGTTGGGGTCGTAAAAATGTGGACAAACTGGTTTACATACAACTTCACAGGCTCAGTGAAGCAAAGTGAAGATTTACCTGTTGACTACGCTTCACTTGCTGTCCAGAGTCTGGAGCGGTCCCGTAATGAAGTTACCTGAATGAACACAAATATTTAAACAATACAATCTATTATTTCTTAAGTGACATTCTTTGCGACAACAACAAGCGACAAAACTTCTACCTAGCTTAATTAGCAACGTGTTAGCTAACTGCTAGCTCTAGTTCTAAACCGCCGCTAAAACGCGCTAGCTTACCTGAATTAGCTCGTCAGCGAACAAAGGAACGACCACAGCACTTTTCAATAATTAGTTCAAGTTTAATTTTACAACCGCACCCGTTTTTGTCAATTACATACTACATCACATGACTGAGTTAGAATTGGAGGTTTTCTTCCATTAGAGGAACTTAAATACATGTGAAATGTACAGAGAAGAAAAAAAACTAAGCCACAGCTAAAGTTAAACGGACATTTATAGGCATGTCGTCACTGACGTCACAAATCCACCTACGTACAAAAAGATAAATTCATTAAAAAAAAATATTTTCATTATTCTGACAGGTTTCAAATATATTTTGATTCAACTCTCAATAACCATCAATTATATATTTTTTAATTTAATTAAATTTAAAGTTTCTTAAAATTTTAACACCAAAGCTTAATATATATATATATATATATATATATATATATATATATGCACAAGATTGTCCAGCTGTGAATCTTTTCATATTCTTAGATAAAGTTCTCATATAAGGCACATGAAGCACAGACATAGCAAGCCTGAGAGTCATATGTAAATTAAATTTAATGTTTTCTAGGCCCATGATTCATCAGTGTGGTAAAGTCATGTGAGTCAATGTAACAAAACACAAGCACATTAGGTTTCATTTTGTAAGAATTGCACCAATATGACCAAAACAGTCTTTCTTAACACAACACGTGTCTTTTGTCAAAGTCCAAGCAGCTGATTTCATACAACATTGTGTTCATATTTGGTCTACCTATGAAACAGGCTCAAACCTATCTATGAGTTTAACATTTCTATTTGTGTCTAATGAAAAAACCCTTAGCTAATAAAACCCCTTGGCTAATTTTGAACTAAACTACACAGTATGACACCAGGAATAAAAGGGTGTTGTTTGTGAGGATTGTTGATATCTTGGTGAAGTCTTCAGACACTCCTGCAGTTCCTTAAATCTTACTCCAGTTCTTCAAGATGTTTCCTGCTGCATCCAGAGTGCTGTCTTGCTGTTTATGGAAAGACAAGTGGCGGTTATGAAATTTCTTGCTGTAGAAAAGAACAAATTACACCGCAGACAATATTTACCTTTACTACATGGTTTTAAATGACCGGTTTCTGTATTTACCTTGATGAAGCAAAGACGAATATATTTCTCAAACTGCTTCTTGGATTCATCTCCAACAAATGCTGTAACAGGAATAGCTGCCAGTTTCTACAGAAAACAAAACTGTAGTTAGAATAGTAATTTTAAAAAGACATTAATTAAAGAATACTGGAATCAAGTCAATGATTTACCTTTTCTTTGATCATCCACTTCACAAACTTGTAGTCATAGGCTTCATCGTCAACCATATGCGACAGGTCCAGATCTACAGACAGGACAGAGCAGGGATCAGTACCAACATACAGTCTCACTGCTGATTCAGCTACACATTGGTAAAACTGGCATTTTACAGAGAAACCTTTGGATTCAATGCAAAAAAAAAAAAAAACTACTTTCTACATGACTGATATTTTAAATTTCTTGTAACACAACTTAATATTTACTTTGGCTCATTCGCACGGAATTAGTTTTACCTGTGGGTGTCTGGTAATTTGTAAATAACCCCCCACGTCTGTGTTTCTTGCGGTGCATTTGCACAGGATAAGCGATGTCTTTAATTTACTGGAATTTACTGACATCAAGGCCGGATATGATGTCAAAGCTGTGCTCATCATAACGTGTTGACACCTGCTCTGTCCAACATGCTGAACCAACAGTATCCCCAGGACAACATACTTTCCAAAACCCTTAGGCCTACATATCACTGTTTGGGTTAAAATGATCACGTTTAATGTGGTATATAATCGTCATGGCAACAGTAAAAAAAATGTCAAAGCAGCAACGTGACCTGGGAACAGTGGGCAGTTGTCGGGATGACGGGTTGTCAGGGCGTTTACATTAAACCTATATTAAATAGTGCCTGACTACATCCGGCTACGCATGTCATCAACCTCAATAATCTCTGAAATTTCACTCTTCTGGTGGATCTGAGCTGCCGTTTCTGCGAATGCGTCTCTGTACTGTGTATGGAAATGACGAGACTACCCCCCAGTCACTGAGAAGCAGATTCGCACGGGACTAGTATTATCACAGGACGTCTGTGTTTGGTGAAATATAGTAGGTGATTTGTGGAGGAATTTTTACTTTACAAATTACAGACATGGCGCATTCACATGAGATTAAGATCACAGACATCCTCCGCAATTATTACAAATTACCAGATGTCACCAGGTAGAACTAATGCCATGCAAATAGGTTTTTAATATATCTAATATATTTCCTCTCACTGTGAGTTCAAGTTTCTCTTGTACATGAATTGATAATCACCTGTTCAGTTTACCTCTGTAAAGCAAATAGCATCAACATATAAAAGTTAAATTTTTTCAAAGGAACTTTGTGTGCGACTACACTGTAAATGTCTCTATTGTTTGCAGCAACTCACTGAGAGACGTAACGTCCACCAGCATGAAGTAGCCTCCTTCCGGGATGACGGGAGTCATACCAGCCTCTTGTATGATGGCAGCCATGCGGTTCCTCTTATCTTCCAGTTCTTCTGCCAGTGAGGAGAAGTAGCACTCAGACTGACCCATGAGCTCACAGTTCAGGAGCAAACCTTGTGCCACAGCCTCCTGGATTTATAGAAACGTGTCAAAACAAAAGCAGGTTTCAAATATTCTTTGCTCTTTGTTGTTTTTCTCAGATTTGTAGGAGCTTGTTGAGACTTGCCTGTAAAGGTGTGGGGCAGGTGTACAGAGTGTTCTGCATGACTGTCTGAAGATGCTTTATCAAGTGTTCAGGTCCTATAGACCAACCAAGCTAGAAGACAAAGAAATTCCAACTCAGTGACATGAAGGAAACAACTGTTGACTGTTAAATAGTGTTTTAATTCACAGATTTCCTACCTTCCATCCAGTCACACTAAATGTTTTTCCAGCACTGCCGATGGTAACTGTCCTGTCCCACATTCCAGGTAGAGTGGCTGTAGAGGAAGAACATATAAATATGATTCAGTGTTTTCTGAACTGTGACGGTGTACACCGAGTGCGTACTCACTTTAAATGTGAAACATCAGACTGAAATCATTTCATCGCAGTGAAATCACATTTGACATGAGTCTATAAATGAAGGAGGTCTGTGAGTGGTGTCAACCAACCAAATCTTAAAGGGAATGATGTGTAGTCAGTTATGAGGCAGTAGCTGATGGAATAAATAGGTCCTTTAAATATATTGTGTTAATCTATTATCCAGTTAGTGACTGAGCCAGTTCTTGTCTGTGTCCCTCAGGCAAGCTGTTGGAGAGGGTTGGGATCTGTCAGAAAATCTCATGTTTCAGGCTGGTGACTAATGGTTTAGAAGCTCGGCCCAATAGCTTGGTGCCATTAGCATCTTAAGGGCTTGCAAGCACATGAGCAGTTGGCGGCATGTCCTAGCCACAGCAGCGCCCGAACGCCATGTTTACACCAACGGCATAAAATAAGACGCACATAATCAGGTGTTCTTTGTGTGTCTACATGGGAGGCACAACGCTGAGTTGCAGGTCACCTGCAGTGCATAAGTTAAATATGTATGACCCAGGAAAATGGATCTGGGATGCTAAAATTCAATTTGACTCACGTTTACGGGCATATAGCTCGAGTAAAACGTAATTACCCAGGCCTGTTCAGGCAGCTGGATTGATTGAAACAGGAGAATATCTGTTCAGTCACACACGTGAGACAGGTGAGTGAAAAACACAGCTGAGATAAATTCTGTGTGGATACACCATAACTAGCTCTGCAAGTACAACAAGCTTACAGTTCTACCTTTTTTATCAATGAATGTATCTTGCTGTGTAGTGACATGGAATCAAAAACATTTGTTTCCCTGCAGAGATGCGCACATGTATAGGAGACAAATAAATACAGGTATGCAGAGATGAAAAAGTACCAATTTTGATATGCTGGTGGCCTTTGTAGATGAGCCACTCATAAACCTCATCGCTGAAGCACAGAGTGTCGTGTTTATTGCAGAGGTCAGCGATCATCTGCAGCTCATCTCTGGTGAAAACCTGCAGGAGCAGAACAGAAAATACTGGAAGCACTTGACTTTTCTGACACGACAAGTAATCAACTGTTTATGACTGCAGTGTATACTTACTTTCCCTATAGGATTGTTGGGAGTATTGATGATGATGGCCTTTGTCTTCGAGTTGAACTTGCTGGAAAGCTCATCTGGATCAAGATACCAGTCAGCACTTGTGATGGTCTTTTTTCCAGACTTCTAAAACATTTCAGGAAATATTTTGTATAATGAGCCTTTTAAATTATTATCTGTCTCAGCTCAGAGCAGTAAAATATTTTAGGTATTAAAACTGTAAATATTTCAAACACCAGTGGCTTTAAGTTTAACTTACAAGGCGTAACGGAATCAACACGGGCTTGGCCCCTGCCATTCGTACCATAGGTACATAACAATCGAAGAAAGGTTCTATTATAATGACCTGCAGGAAGAAACATTACACAATAAATATACTGCAAATACTGCGAGCATGTTTATGAATGTAACCATTCTTGTAAAACCCAGTGAGAGCGATTAAAGTCCTCACCTCATCTCCCTCTTCTACCAGTGCCTGCATGGTGCTGAATAAAGACCCATAACCTCCAACTGTGACCAGGATTTCTTTGAAAGGATCAATCTGACGTCCATAGACCTTCCCATAAACCTGAGAAAGGGCTTTCACCAGAGACGGATGACCCTTTTAAAAGAACAGAATATATACATTAGAAATGTAGAGTTAATTTAACAAATCCGAACTCTTATGCTTATAGCAAATATTATAATGAATATTGTATCATAATGTAAATGTGGATTTTATACGGTTGCTCTTGTTCCAACATTTACAAACTGAGAACGATCATAAAGAGTTTTAGTTGGTCATTGAGCACAGTTAGAGACCGTAACCAATTACTGTGTGGTTGGTCCACAGAGAACTTCCCTCACCTGAAAGCACCAATAAACTGAGCAATAACAATCTCACTTATTTACTACACATCACGCTGTGTGAGATGGACATAACACAGCCAAGATCTCAGACTGGACAATATCAGTTCAACAACTTGTCTACAGTCTTACAAAGCCTCTGGTGTACTGGTTCATCCTGTCATCTGTTGCAGCCTTCGCTAGCGCCTCCTTCACATAAGCAGGAGGGGGAATGTCTGGATAGCCTTGGCCAAGGTTGACGATGGATGGGTCTGCTGCCACAGAAGTAAACGCCACCCTGGAATAACAAATGATGAAGAAATAAACAATGAACAGAACAGAGCTCACGAAACCAAACAGAAAATATTTTCGCAGCTGATGCACAAAGTCTGACCTGACAGCAGTAACTGGATGAAGATAATTCAAGATGATGACAAAAAAGTTCTTAAAACACTAAAAAGTTCTTAAAACACACAATCAACATTAGATATGTGTGTTTTCCTTGTATGTTGTTAATACATCAATATATTAAAAAGAAGAATACATGATGTAACCTAGGAGATTAACCCTAACCCTGTGAAAAATACAAATAGAGTAATAAAATTATATCATATAAAATCCCCCAATTCCTTTAGACGGTCCAAGAATAAAGGGCCACTTTACTGCACAGATTAAAAGGCCTCGTCTGTGGTGGTGGTGATGTTTCATCGCTACAACCTTTACTACAGTCTGTACAAGATCAGAGGTAAGATTTAATCTTAACTGACCAATTATGACAGACTTTAGATTTCGGAAACTGATCAGAGGTTTGAGCTTCAGAACTCTTCTCCTTCTGTGTGATAAAAGCAAATGAAAGTTTTTCTTTCTTTCACATACCAGACATTTTTGTCCAGTCCCTCGATTCTTTTGGAGTGAGTGTGCCGAGATGTCATTATGTGCTGTGACAAAATATAAAAAAAAAAAAAAAAATACATTAGACCAAACAGAGCGTCTTATTAAGTCTTCAGTCACATTATATTTTAACTGTTTTTTGCAACAATAACTACAACTGCCAAGAGCCCAGAATAAAGAAAACACATAAGTGCACTTGTGCAACAATAAGTTTGGCAGAACTAAAATGATCTAACAGACCTGGACTTTGTTCAATGCTGTTGTAGCTATGGTGGCTGTCCCTGCATAAACTGAATCTATTATCCAGTAACTCCTCAACAACATTATACCAACAGGATTTAGCTTCCGTCTAGTTTTCTTAATAACATTCCAGCAGTCCATACAAGCAACAAAAATTTGTAACTGATCCTAAATGATGTTAAGTCTTCTCTTTTAAACAAAAAGGAGCTAAATTCAAAGTGAAGTTTTTAAAGTGAACTAACCTGTGAAGTACAAAACCTTCGTCTGAAGCTGATGTTAACCGAATGACATGCGTGTCTGGAGCAGTTGAGGACTTGACGTACTACGTTCATGCTGCGCAAAAACAGAGAGGTGAAAAATATGGTGAAAATTATTTTGACTTTTTTTCGCGCTCTCCTGTGATAACTGGTAGCTGTTTTTACACTAGTTTGCTTCTATCACGCCTGTGCTCATACATAACGACTTAGCTTGCTGTAAAGTCTGAATGCCCGACGCGCATTGTTACAGATCTGAACAACACATTATTTCCCAGGTGTGTCGTGATCTAAAAATAGCACTGAGAAGTGTTGATGTGCTGATGCATAAAGTGAACAAATGAACAAATAAATGTGACATTTTTTCTTGGTTGTTGAATCTATATTCTGTTGAACATAATGCTAAATAGTTTAGACAAATTCTTCCATTGTGTCAATCTTTATCAGCTGATTAATCAAATGAAAATTAATAAACATTTTACTAATTCCAGTATCTCAACTGAACAGTTTTCACTTTCTTTATAGTATAAAATTAGTTTCCATACGTTTTCCCAAATACATACATACATATATGTGTGTGTGTGTGTGTGTGTATATATATATATATATATATATATATATATATATATAGGAAAGAATTAAACATCCACAATATATGCGTTATGTATATATAGAGTTATGAATAAAGGTAATGACAATGTAGAGGACTCTTTACTTTATGTGGGAATAAATTCATATGCAGGAGAATTAGAGTGAGAAAATAGGTTTACATTATTGTGCTGTTGATCAAAGTAAACAATACGACTTTGTAAAACTACAACAGGAGGTGGAGCCAGAGAGCGACTGAACGGCCCAGTACAGTCCTGGCACAGCTACAAACACGCACGCTGCTGCGGAGCCCGTTGAAATAACAGTATTATCCCACACTGACAGGAAGGAAACAATGTCGGTGAACTCTCTCCTCTTCTGCTGAGGAGGGGAGAGTTTCACTCTGCTGCTGAACCACCATAAACACCCACGTTGTTGGTAAACCGTGCTAATGTTAGCTTCACCTCGTTGCACATCACCGGGCAAGTTGACGTAGCTGACACTGCTAACTAGCTTCAGCTAACATAGCAACCATCAGTTATGGCTGATAAACAGGGTGCCTGTCGTGTTAACTGTGTTTGCCATCAGTCACAGTTATAGCAACTGTCAAAACTCCTTCTTTAAGTCACACGTACCGTGTAGTTATTAGAGGTTAAGGCACCGCCATGTCTGCAACCACAACTTACTTGTTAGTGCTGTGTTGCACAAACAGAGCTCCAGGAGAGAGCAGCGGTCAGGAGGAGGAGACGACGTCACGGAGTGGAGCGGTGATGCGGCCTTCAAAGTTGTCGGAAATTTGTAGCCACCAAAGAAAAATGAAATTACTTGACAAAGCAGTACAGCTTTTATTGATATTCAGATGATGGTACAAGTTGGAAAAGACAGAGCAACACTGCATTGTTTTTTCCAATTAGCAATTGGTTTTTATTGTATGAATTATATAACTTCTATGTACAACTACACTATACAACCCCTCCAATTTATTAATTATCAATTTAAGATTTAAGATGTAATAGATTACCTGTTTAATTATTTTTTGTTAGGCAAAGCCATTAAATGCCGTTCAATATTCAGCTTTAGAAAAGAGACTTGGACCGTTTTTTTTTGTTTTTTTTTTTTTCTTGTTATGAAAAAGGCATTAAATGTATTTTTTTACGTAGCAACCCTGAAGGCAGCACTGCCCCAGACTGGATGCACCATCTGTGGGGTGATGTCTGCCTGACTCACCTTCCACAAAAATCTGAGGTTTTACACATCATGACTGAGACATATCATGTTTCTATCGGTTTTGTTTTGTTTATTCAAGCAAGGTCTGTTTATCGTCTTATTCTGGCCATTTAATGAATAGATTCCCAGTAATCCACCACTGTCAGGCCAAGCCAAACAGGCCCCCTACCCATAAATTCTTACCAGGCACAGTCCTTCATGCATTGTTGACATGACTGTGCCAAATCAAGCTCACAGCATGATGAGGCAAAACACATGTGCATTCTGCTCTGAAGATACGTTCTGCATTTTAGAAATGACAATATGTTTATAACTAGACGGTTAATGTTGGAAGAAAGAAGCCGTACAGTTGATTAATTCTGCAATGCACAGGCACATTTTTGGAGCCAAAGTATATTTTATTGTAATGAGTGCAATCTCGGTACATTTCTCCAAAAGAAACAGCAAATTAAGCTTTTTTATAAAGCGTGTTTAAAACAAATAGAGTTAGGTAGACACATTAAGTGTGTTTGCTCAGATGCAAAATGTAGAGTTTCTTCATATTATTTCATAACCATTCTGCAGACAAAGTCAGAAACCATACTAGGTTTCTACCACAGACTGTTATGAATGTGCCTAAGGCTTGGGAGTTTGGAAATGTTTAAGCTTGAGATCAGTTTTTGCACAAACAACATCTGTCCAGATGTTGGATAACAGAATGATATTAGTCAGCTCAAGTCTCTGTGCGATTTATCGGGATATCACTGCGTGCAGACCTGATGAGGACATGGTTTTCCATGTCTAGTTAATAACAGTGTCTAAAGGAACCTATCGATACACCAAATGTGAATATTTAACATTGTGGGACCCTGTCAAAGATATACTGTCAATAGCAGCCAATCTTCTGGTTGGATTCATGATTGTTTTTAAGATCTGGTTAACATGGATACAGCTGTATCCATGTTAACCAGTGACACTGTCCTTTCTGTAATGTTTTCAGCACACACACACACACACACACACACACTTATATATATATGATTAAGATCAATACTAAACTTTACCTTCCTGTCATTTAATCAATGAAAGCATTATCTTATTGATTTGAAGTACACTATTTAGTCCCTGTCTCACATAAAGCAAACATTAGGGAATGCTGAAAAATTATTAGAAGTGGAAAATTGGTCTTATACAAGCACCATGGCTTGTATAAGATAGAAGAATAGTGTGTCAGAGCAGTGTCATCAGTGTGATATACACAGGGAGGGGACAGAAAGCAACCCAAAATGACTAAGAGCTTATGAGGAGATCAACACAAATAGTTGTTTTTGTGCCTAAAACGGCATGAATCACAAAACTAATGACAGGAGAATATTTATTACATCCAGAGAAACCTGCCTGTTGGTTACAGTGGTCCAGTCAGAGCTCTGTGGGCTTTTACACGGAGACTGTATGAATAAATGTCAGCTCACACTGTTACTGTGTGTTTCAGGCTGGAAAATGTGTTGTTATGCTGATAAGTTGCCATAAAATTATACACAAACTAAAAGCAACAAGCTTCACTTCTGATACCGTTTGTCAGGCATGTTTACACTGCAGTTATCTCTAATATGACTTTTTATGTTCATGTGATATATCTGGCATATTTGCAGTGTTTGTATATTTTGAGTAGAAATACAGAAAGCGAATGTTACAAATTTTCTATGCTAATCTTATGCTTTTAAGTTAAACCTTCACTCTCTACTCCAATGCTGCATGTGCAGCCTCCACTGTTTCATAATAAGCTGTTTTGTCTTGTCATCTGTAGCTTTGGTGGCACAAATTAAAAATTCATAAAGTGAAAATACAGAGCAGTCAGTAGTCTCTCAAAGTTTATGTCTAACTTTCTTCCTAGTTGAAAGTGAGACAATTGCTAAGTGAGAATAAATGGCTGCTACAGGTTCGAATATGCAAACAAAAGTTACCTTATTGCTGTAATTGGGATAAACTGTCACAGTTGCTGTTGGCAACAAAGGCAGTGAAACCACACACAGAAACACAAAGGCAGACCGGGACACTTTGATAAAAGAAAGACAAACTTACAGGCCGTTAAGTGGACAATCAGGGCAGGGAAGCTGGCAGGAACAGGCTGCAGGATACAAAATACAGGTAGCTCGTTCATAAGGAAGAACACGCTGCAGCTACACAGGAACAAAAACAGGAACAAACAAAGCAATACTGACTTCGAACAAAGCACTGGTATAAATACTGGCTGAGGTGATGATGGGACAGGGATCAGATGCATGAGTGGTGATGAAAAAAAAAGAAATTGAGCTGAGGAAAGTGAGCTGAGGTGGGATTGTAGCAACATATCATGACACAAACTAATAGAAACACTTCACTTCATTATGAAATATTATTAACACATACTAAAAGCTGTAATATGACCCTGACGTTGAATACAATCAAACACGATCAATATTCATAAAGGCAGAATTAATAGCGTACTGTTGCATTAGACTGCATTGGTTTTTAGCTTACTGTACCTAATAAAGCGACAACTGGCTGCGTGCTTGTGTACATTCTCAGGCAGTGTCTGTTGTGCAAGTTTTCTCTGCTACTTACTTTTTAAGAGGTGCCAGATGGAAAGAATGAGACAATTTCCTTATGGCAATCAAGCATTTTACATTATTAATACAATATGAGTGGAGGAAGTCTTCAAATGTCTCAAATGTCTTTTTAATAGCCGTTCACTCATTACACTGTGATGGTGCTGGAATAGCTTGAAAGCTTTCACACAGGGGAAACAGTCAGGTGAAGTGTAGCAGCCATGGATTCACAACATTTCTGAGAGAAACGTGCTGCTTTTTATTCCCTGCGTTTAATTCACAGCATTGGTTGCCATGAAAAAAATGTCATAACCTTTTGAAACACAATGCAGCCAGTGACTCCTGCCCTCTTTAGCTAGCCATACCTTACACAAATGTGCAGTTACAACTGTTCAAGGGGTCAAAGAGGTCAAATGTTTATGTTAAAGCTTAAAAAAGGTCTAAATCTAAATCAGAATTAATGTTAGTCTGTTCATCTGTCCTTCCTTATTTATCTTCTCAGAGAAAGTGCCCAGCTTATAACATCTAGTGACAGCATCTAGCAATGCTGCAGACACTGATGTGTTCAAGGGGAGTGAATCTCTCTCAGTGTTTCAATTAATCAGAATTTGTACGCTACCTAAGCATTATTATACTTATTATACCTGTGACCCAAAAGCCTCTTCTGTTCTACAGATCAAAGAGAAATACTGTACCACCATATTTATTTAACAGTTGTGTTTACTAGTTATTAGCATATGATAGTGTATATATTCAATGCTGTTTTGACATTACTGCATAAAGTAATAATGAAGTAATCCAAGCTAATTTGCACATTGCAAAGGTAATGATACATAAAAGGCGTTTTTTTGTTTCTTTATTCTTTTTTTTCTTTTACTTTAAGTTAGCTTCATTTTATAGTACTGACACACATGTACTTTTACCGTGATCTGAATACTGATGCATTACAGTGTATATCAATGGTGGGAAAAGTTATTTTACAGATTTTATTACACTGTGCTTTTCAGAGTAATATATAATATTGTATTTGTAATTTTTAATGTTTTATATTAGTTTTACCTGTACTGGTATGTCAGGTCTTTGTTGATTATTTATATACATATATATTTATTATGTCCAATCTGGATAGGTAATGTAAATAGCTAAAGTTAGTAAAAAAAATAAATAAATAAACAGTTGTCCAGTGGTTTACAGGTTTGTACAGTTTGTGAGAAAATGTATTTGACTGGTGTCTGTCTAATGATGTAATAGTTCATATGATTATATGTTTAAGTGTTTCTCTGCAATAATAAGTGGAGGTTTGAATAATATTAGTCTACTTACTTTTGATGAGATTGCTTTGGTGTTTTAATGAAGTGTTTTAAAAAATGTTCCATCAATGTGTGATACAAATAAACTTTCTAAGCTTCTTCAGTTCTCTGGGGATAAAATGCAAATTAGAAACAGTTTAATAAGCCTAAACGATTGTCATAAACAACACACACTTACACCCCCCCACACACACATAAAGAGTGGAGTCCCAGCTTGGGTTTCCTCAGTCCACGCCCCTGTGGCTGACAGCGGTCTACATGCCTGCATGGTCTGGACGAGGAAACAGGAAGGTGGCGGACGGAGGAGAAACAGAGAGCGGACGGACAGACGGACGGACATCATGATCCAAATCCTCATCGGATGAAAATCAACTACCCAGATCCTCAGGTCCTGATCTCATCTTAAAGGAAGGTAAATTACTAACATCATTATCATTATTATGAACTTGGCTCAGCGGAGATCACGTCATAACGTGAAGCGCAATAGCGTAAAACGCAGTCGGCGGAGCGTCTCACCAACCAGTTCACGCTCAGATGACCGTTACTTTACCTGGTAGACTGTGTAACATCGTGGATGCGCGTTAGTTTGCGTGTTTGAGGCTTAAATCTGCAGTAAACGCGTCAAACTCTGAGAGAGTTCGCCTCCACATTCACCCTGTGTTTTTAAGGTCGGACTCCAAATCGGATGACTTATTGATGGTTTGTGCTGATCACAGGATGAATCACTGCTCTTCTCCCTGTGTCAGAACTTTTTTTTTTTTTTAATGTAGCTTCCCTTTTAATTGTAAAGTTCATAGAACTGTCACTCATTAAAAAAAAAAAAAAAAAAAAACACACACACGCACACTACACATCTAAGATCAGATGTGTTTTTTTCTGCAATGCGGGTCGTTTTTTCCACATCCTTAACGGGACCAGACTTTTTGTATCCCATGGGCTGGGTGTGTTCCAAACATGTCTGTTTTTGGATATCTGGGATTCAGACAAATTTCCTGTCAGGAAGGGACGAGGATATGGCCTGGTCAGCCCAACTCAATGGCTGACTCATCCAGTGAAAGACAGTGTTTTTCCTAAGTAGCTATTACAAAGTGCGGACATGAGCTTCAGATACTGACCCACAGGCATTTTTTTTTACTCCTCCTTTCTCTCTGTTGTTTATTCCACTTTTTTTTCATGAATCACCTCCTTCATCAAAAACAGACAAGACTTAACTACATTACATAAATAGATTTTGCCTATTTCTTCTTCAAACTTTTGATGTTTATGATGTTAAAAATTTATACGATGAACTCAAAGAGGTCGTCAGTACTAACTGTATTTCAGCTTGAGATGTTTCATAGGAAACCTGCATTATAGCCTGAACCAGAGTTGTGTGGTCTGAAAGAAGTGGACATTTGGAAGTGGAGACAGGAAGGATCTAATTTCAGGCGCCATAGAGTTGCATTATGGGAATAATAAGATCCAGTGTTACGGGAGATTCAGTCAAATTCAGGACGTGTTGACCTTTTTAATTCCCTTTATATTGGAAATGAAGTGTTGTTTTTTTTTCCATTAAAATTAGAATTAGAATTGCCTTTATTGTCATTGTAATAACATATAATGACATATAATTATATTGCTACTCTATGATGCAAAATGCAGAAACATTGACAAACTATATTGTGCATCATTTAAATCAGTTATGGTGCAGTGTGAAGCAACAGGGGTGAATGATGAGCTAATATGACAACATAATAAAACGGTTATGAAAGCTTCTTTCAGAGTTTTAGCATGTGTATTATAGATAGATAGATAAATAGATAGATAGATAGACAGACAGACAGACAGATAGATAGATAGATAGATAGATAGATAGATAGATAGATAGATAGATAGATAGATAGATAGATAGATAGATAGATAGATAGATAGATAGATAGATAGATAGATAGATAGAATGGACAAAAATCACACACACACACACACACACACACACACACACACACACACACACACACACACACACACACACACACACACACACACACACACACACACACACACACACACACACATATTTACAAAAGAAAATACTATGATGATGGGTGGTCCCACAGGGAGGTAGCTTTGTGTAGTTTGAAACACTTCAAGATCCACCTGGAGGAGTTGGACAGGGTCACCGCTGAGGGACACTTCGATTACCTCGCTTGACCTGTTTCCACAGTGACCCAACCCTGGATAAGTGGCTGAAAATGGTTGGATCATTACTGATGTACTCACACTTAACCAGTGTTTTAATTTTCTATCTAGTTGAAGTGTAGCTAGTTTTAAATCTATTATGTAATGTTGACTCATCTCATCTACAGATGTTATCTGTAAAGATTTTCCCAGCGCCTTGGCCCTGCGGGGGTGATACCGAGGTCTATTATGCAACTGTAAAGTCCATTATAGCTATTTTTGTGGTAACTACCCTGATCTTGGCAGAGTCAATGTTGTAATTTTCCTCATCACTCCCTGTTGTGCCTCTAACAAAAAAATATACTGATTTTCAACTGAGTTCTTTGTTAGTTATTAGTGGTCAGTCCTCACTCATGAAATCTGTGTGTGACACCATCGGTGGTCTGTTTTTGGATACAGATGTTTGTGGTTGTATTTCTTAACATTTCTTCAGTGAAATAAACAAAATTCCATCAAGATTAATATCTTAAACCTTGACAAATACTCAGCACAGTTATTTACAACAAGACTTAAGTTAGAAAAATGTTTTTTTGTACTTTGTCTGAACTGACCCCTCTAAAGTCAACCATGAGCTGACATTGAAGTGTAAACATCCCCTCAATGGCTCATCTTTATCCTTCCTGATGTTATAACACTGTGAAAATCAATAAAGACTTTCTGTGTGAAAACTGAATTATCGAAAATGAGATTTCTCTGGGTAGCCACCTGGTTAAGCACGTGACATATATAAAGACAGAGTCCTGACTGTTGCTGCTGCTGTTGGAGTTTGAATCTGGCCAGGAGCCTTTGCTGCATCCACCATGTCTCTGTCATCTGATTGTCAAAAAAAGCCTACAATAATAATAGAAAATTGTATCAATACAATCTTTCTAAAAGCCTCTTGACTTATCAACTGATACAAGGACAACAACCTCACAGCTAAACCCATTAATAATGAACTATTTTGAGTTTTGAGTTTTTGAGTCTGGATGCATTCAGACTCGCACCAGACAGCAACTGTCTCTTTGGCACCGTGGAGCTACTGATGATACATCACCTTGCAAATTATTCACTATACTGCTTAGACTTTTAGACACATAAACTGTATTTTTATATATTTTGCAACAAATCTCTTTAGTGTTTTAACTAAATTTTCAATGTACTGCCAGGCAGACATTGGAATTAAGACACTTGCAGCTGTTGTGTGCATTTTACAGAAAGTTAGCAGAGAGTCATCTTCAGGAACACACACTCTCTTTCATCCTGTAAATATTAACAGAGACAAGTTTTTATTAGTCTTTAAAGAGATTAATGACTTGAAGACCCAGCTGTGTATAAACCAGCAGAAAGCTGGTAAAGCTCTGCTTTAATTCTGTTTCATCTTTGGCTGTGTCCATTAATTACCACACGTGAAGCCACTTCACTACTGAGTGGGCTTCTTTGACTGGTGAATGTCCAAACACTTGTCACAATCTCTTAAAAATGAATCATTTATTTAGTTTTCTGTGGGCACTGGCTTTTAAATAATTACATTTTCAATGTTCATCTATGTTCCTCTGGAAAGGAAAGTTTCTTTATTAACTGGTCTCTGTTTTTCACTGAGCTAACAAGCAACGTTCAGAGTTCACATCTCCTCTGTAGAGTGAGAATGGAGAACTTTTTGTGTTTATGAATGGAGATGTAACCATGGTTGCTGTCTAAGTTAAGGTTGAGTGTAATGGTAGCGAGCAGGTGCAGTGCTATCCAGTATGTAAAGTATCCAGTATGTCCTCCCATCTGTACCAACTTAAAAGTCATGCTAGTGCTATTAGCTTTTAGCTTCTTTGTTAACGCGTCCAGTGTGGGACAGTGCTTGGTGTCTATGTGAACCAGGTTACATAAGGCTGAAGGAAAAGTTGTCAGGGAAACTTAAATGATCAACCGTCTCTTGTCTACGCCCTCGGATACAAACATCTCAGTGTTTACCAATGTGTAGGCAAACCCAACCTTCATCATCATGGGAACAGTAATAAACACATGGTTAAGATCATTACAGTTTGGTTCAGTTCAGGCACAAGAGCTATGTAGATCTTGCAAAAGATTGTGGTTTTGGTTAAAAGTACTTACTTTTAAGTACTTTCAAGTTAGTGGGGCTACGTCATCATGGCCCGAACATGACCTGATCACCAGATGGCCATACCACCTACGCCTGCTACAAGCCACCTGACAATCAAACAAAACTATGGATAGCATAGCATAGAGACATGGGCTCATTATTTAGTAGATTATCTTCTTTCATTATTGCTTCCTTTGATAATGACAATGGTAAGGTAAACACAAGAGATGTGATGTTCACACTGTAAAATAATCTACCAGGAATGTGATCTTGCATTAAACGACTGGCTGGGCAGTCCTAGCTGGATGTTGCAGCGAATGTTTTGGCTGATTCAACTTTTTTGTTAATGTCCCTGTGCTGACAGCCTGACAGTAGCTTCAATTGAGATGAGTGTTTATAGCTTTCGTAAAGAATCAGCAACTGGGTTGAGAGGTTTAGAGCTAAAAGTCAACACAAAGCCAATGCTATGAAGGTTTAATATTTGTTTAATCGTAATTTAGCTTTTGCCATGCTAATATTTGCCAATTAGCACAATGTAGCAGAAGTTAGGACGACAACAATGTATTTGGTTTGTGCAGGTTTTTGGATCTAAACCAGAAATCTTGAATACACTGAAAATCTGACCTACAAAAAATTGGGTGTTTGCCAAAGTGAATACAATTCAATCATCGGGGGACATGAACGCTAAAACATTATATTGTTATGAGTTTTTATAACTTGACTATTTTTCATACCAAGTTGAATGGAGTAATTGTTTCAACTCTCGATGGACAAATGATATGCCCATTGTACCGACTGAAGGTCGTGTGGTCTCATTTATCTTCTTTTGTTGCAGGCATCATGATTCCTGTGATGGAATTCCGGCAGTTCTCTGAACAGCAGCCAGCGTTCAGAGTCCTGAAGCCGTGGTGGGACGTATTCACCGACTACTTGTCTGTAATCATGCTCATGATTGGTGTCTTTGGATGCACTCTTCAGGTCAGTAACAATGACTTACCATGGTGTCCCTACCGAATCTAAATATCTTAAATAAGTCTGCATGAGACATTTAAGTTTGTGCATTTGTAGAAAAGTTTTGTGATCATAAAAAACGCAAAAACGCAAAAAAAAAAAAAAAAAAAAAAAAAAAAGGTGAGGTTACACAAGATGCTGACATTACACCTGGATCTGATTGTACAAAGACAATCTAATCACAAAACAAGAGTCCAAACAGAGGGTGGTGAAGTAGACTTCCATTACAGATGGAAGTCAACTTCAGATGCTTTTAACAAAATGTCTTAAAAGCAAGGGACAACACTGAAGCTTCAGTGCAGCAGGAAACATTATGAAAGTAAACAAGTGCTGGATCGGTTCGATAAGTTAAAGTACAAGTAAAGGCCCATTTATGCTCTATGCAGGATACGCATATGTAGATGGACAAAGCCTTTTGTCCGTCATTATGTGCGCAATTTGGTCCGTTTTCAGGGAGCTTAGTGATCCATAGCAGTACGCAACAAACAGGGTAATACTACCAGAAACCATCGGGGCAGTGTTGCACAGTATAGCTCACGTGCGATCAGCGAGAGGAACAAAGAAGAAGACAACAGAAATCTCTGACTGCGTATTGTATTGTATTTAACAGCCGCACAAACCACCACCGTCTACAGCGCTGTCTCTTTTTATCTCTTCCTTAGAATGTGCACTGCGATCCCCTTCACCATCGCCATGTTTGTTATTGTCTAAACTTATGTTGCATTTCAGAACTTTGCACTCGACGCTGCCCTGTAGTGGATGTATTGATAACAACCATGCCAACATAAAGTACGCATGGGGAGAATGAAAAGTCTGAAGTTAGAAACGGACATTCACACTTACCTATGTAAGGGGAATAAGTGGGCCTTAAGAAGTGCTCCAGTGCCGGCTAAGTGCTAATTGGAGATGTCGGGGTGTTAGAGGTGTTAGGAGAGAAGTGTTCTCAGAACTATGCGTCTTAGAGAGATTCTTGAAGATAGAGAGGGACTCTTCCTCTCTGATGGCATTTGAGAACAGTGTGGACTGAGACTGCTTTGTGTGCAGAAATGGCAGTGGCAGACGAAATTTCCCCAGAGAAACGCAGCAGTTGAGAAGGAGTCTGTACAGCTGAGTTCAAGTAGATAGATGCAGACCCAGAAGACTCTCTAAACAAATTATTTAGGTCAATGAGCATCATTCAGAGTTTGTGCCGTTGTCCATTTCTGAAAATCACAGATCTTCAAAAGAACATTTTCATCATTGAAATTTTATTCTCATGGACAAATCTTCTCTACTTTCTTCTCTCTTATAAAATCCAGCCTGATTATTGACGTGTTGTTTTTGTTGCTCTCTCCTGTACATTAGGGTAATTAGTGTTATCCACTGTAGCTAATGCACACTAATGTAACATGTTTGGGCAGCAACATGTTTATGAGATAAAAGGAGTTGCTGTACTTTTTTTTTTTTTTTTACTGTCATTAAACCTGGGGTAATTGAATCCGCTAGAGAAAGCTCCATGATGGAACATTACTGCTTTGCCTTCTGCATTGGCACCAGCTCAAAACCACTAATTCTCTGTTTTTACAACCTGGTCTGTGTGCAGCAAAGGAAGCATTGAGCCCATCAGGACTTTACCAGTGGAAACAGTCACACGCCCAGCCCCTTTTAGAAAACACAAGATTCCTTGACTTCTCTAAACTCTGTGTGGAGTAGGAATGTTTTTTGGCTGCTGTCAGGCCTTTTTAGTGTAAATCCTGGAAATTATCTTAAAAATATTTTTTGGAAAACTGTTAACAGGATATTTATCAGGGTGGAAGCAGCCATTGTTCCCCACTACTGCAACAATATTTAGACATGATAGTTAGTAAATTTAGCAGGCAATTAATTCTGTAGCCAAGTATACTTTATAAGTCAGACCACTATCAACATGTCAGCTCATGTACTTACTTCTTGGCTTGATACAATAATCCCTGTATTTAGAATTGGAGGAAGAAAAACAGAGACATCATATCTTCACATTTCTTCACAGATCTGACTTTTAAACTGCAATGTGATGCAGCACATTTTCTAATAATTTATGTTAGTTTATATGCACTTGCTATAATTCTCTCTCTCTCTCTCTCTCTTTTTTTTTTTTTTTTTTTTGCTTTTACACTATAATACACTGAGCAGCTAAACAGAATATCTTCCCCTCAGGGCCACTACTGAAATAAAGTGCACATTTCCTGATATCAGGGCTGCACAGTCAAACAGCTGTTTCTCATTATTTATGTTACAAGTAAACACCAATGGTATTTGTTGTGCAGTGATGCCAACTTGTGGCCAATATTCTGCACGTTTATATGCACTCTGTTAAACCAGGTTATTCGGGTAATCAGAGATCATCAGCTTATGTGTTCTAAGTTCAACTTTGATGTAACTTCATTTGTACACACATAATGATTCTGGCATTGTTCTTTAAATCACAACACAGTAAATCATGTGATCTAGCATGTACAGGTCTCACCATGAGGCCTTTTAGCTTGGGCAGAGGGACCAGAGCCCAGGCAGGGTCACAAAGAGAAAAACATGATTACAAGATACAATCTGTTCTGATATTTTAACTAATTCATGCCCATGTTTTGTTAATAGTATATGTACAAATAGTACAACAGAACAGCCTTTTGTGTGGACCACTGTCTAAAAATTTCTGAGTCTTTCTTATTCTGACCTAAACAAGAAATGTATTGGGATGGTACAGAGTGAGGTGACAAGCAGGGTTAGGGACTCTCACTTTCCAAAAAAAAAGTGGTTTATAAATGACAGCTACGTTTATGGGCCCATGTTACACCAAAGTGTTTCCAAGCACCTCACACTGTGTTGTATGAGCTTATTTTATATCAGCTTAATGTCATTTGTGTTTAATTCAGTAAAGGTGAATACAGTGGACCAGTGTGTGATGAAGATTTTTCAACATGTGTCCTGCTGGGTGTGTCCAGCTCACACATGGACTTTTGTGTCCTCTGGAGACAAGCGCTCTTTCTTACAGCCTAACACCTGGCAAATCCAAATTCAACTTATCAGTACAAGTACTGACTGTGCAGAATAATGTTTATTTCTGACACATAAAATCTCATGTAAACATCAGTTATTTTTCAAACAGCCCTATTAAGAGCCACATCACTACTGTATATTTAGCAAAAAGGTTCTGTTTTGTCAAAGCAGCAGTGAAAAGTATGAAAGCTGGCATATTTTTAAAGGCTAAAATGTAAAAGTAAGCCTAAGGTCATGGTGAAGACACGAAAGATTTATTTTGGGATAATATTGAAGTGATGTAGCTGGAGGATATACACTGCACCTTACTGCACCACGGAGTCACTGCAGCAGTACATATTACATGTACTCTATCAATATTTTTGGCAACGTGTTTTTGCTTCCCTGAAAAGAAAATAACCCATCATCTGAAGGGAAAATGATGTAGGATAGCTGAGAGGCTTCATTACTACATTGGAAAACTACATATACAATATGTATTTGGTTTATACTTTGTGTCAACACCTCTTTTCCATTACAGCTTATTTGCGTACAAATAAGATTTGATAACGTCTCTTCATGCCACCACAAATAAGTTTCAAACCCTTCACATAAGCTTTATCTGGGAAAGCTTTATCATCAGTCATGCTTGCTCTCTGTTAATACACACTCATGCACAAATGATACAAAACATATGAATGAACTGCATTAAATGTACTAAAATGTGGCCTAGATATAGTGATGGTGGCAGATACTTTGATCATTCGCTACCTAATTTCAATCAGAAAATTAACACATGAAAGTGAAATATTGATTGGATTAATGTTACTGATGTTTATTTAGTCAGTAACAGACTTAACTAAACTTGGCTGTTGTTGTGATATTTCACTGAACAGTACACACTGAATACTGAAGACTGCAATCGGTAACCAAATGCTCAAAGACAGTTTGTGATGAAAGAACATCCACATGATGAAAACACAAATGAACCAAATGTTTCTTTTGTTCCAACAGAGTGAGATGTCTTTCATTCATATCAAATAAATATTTTAAAATAACACGCCTTTCAGTATTTGGATCAAAAAGCGCATGGATATAAAGGGTTAGATATTAACTAGTCCACAGCTGTGTTATTCCAAATATGTAATATAATTATGTACATTTTCATTTTAGATTTTTTTAAACAGAGCCCAGCCCTACCTTGATATATATTTCATAAAGCAGTCTGGATCTTCATAGCTGACTCACTATGGCTCATAGCCACAGCTTTGTTGCTGCAGTGGTTGCTGTACAGAGACTCAATATGAGGAGACAGGAGCCAATGCTTTCTTGTGCAGTTTTTATGCCTCTCTGCAGGGGTGTTCTTTTTCACACGGGCGAAGTAACCAAACCATACACTAATTTCTTGTCTCAGTTCTATAAACAGATTTCTCTTCTAGTCCAAATTTCTGAAGCATTACTTACTTATTTGACAAGTTGTCGTGATGTAATGTTATGTAATATGTTGCTTCTAGATCCAAATAGCCATTTATAAACCATGTTACATGTGTACATGGTCAAGAACACAACTTTTTTGAGGAAAATCCCTGTTTATTAGGAGTATAGTAGTATGCTGTAGTGCATGTACTTTATTTACTGTTCCAAAAAGTTATTATGGTGGCCATTATCTTAAATGTCACATACTTTGCAACATAAATGTTGTATTTCTGCTTTACCTTGTGATTTGCTAAGTAGAAAATCACTATTCAATGTTTTTTTATTGTCTAGCAAAGAGCCTTGTTAGAAGAGGTCAGAACAGGCTCTTCCTTTTTTGCCCAAACGGTCTTATATAAATAACAGGGCTGCATTTCCTCAAACAGGGTTAAGGTCAGTTTGTCAGGTACTTGTGAAAGACTGTAACTTGGTTATTTTAATGTAAACCATGGATGTAGCCTAGAAAAAAATGGATACTGCACTCTAAAATGGCACCCAATTCCTTACAAGAATTGCTCACCATTAAAGGCAGCAAGTTGTGAGACAAAGACTAATAACCAACCTTATTAGCTGCTTTGGTGTCTTAATAAGAGTGATCAATAAGTGAGGATATTTTTGGTTAGAAAACAATAAGTGGCCACTGCAATAAATAAGTATACGATTGCTGTAGTGTCTGAACGTTTCTTTTTCCATTTCCTTTTAGGTAATGCAAGACAAAATCATATGCCTTCCTCAGAGAATATCATTGCCTTCAGAGAACACAAGTGAAGTGGAGCTGAAGTCTCCATTACATATGGAATCCAATGTCTCAGTTGTACCCACAGAAATGAAAGGCCTGAAAACCGATCTGGATCTTCAGCAGTACAGTTACATCAACCAGATGTGTTATGAGAAGGCTCTACATTGGTATGCCAAGTATTTTCCCTATTTGGTTCTCATACACACTCTAGTTTTTATGGTGTGTAGTAATTTCTGGTTCAAGTTCCCCGGCTCAAGCTCTAAAATCGAACATTTTATCTCTATGCTTGGAAAGTGCTTTGACTCTCCGTGGACCACACGAGCCTTATCTGAGGTGTCTGGTGAAAATCCTGAAGAAAAGGACAGTAAAAAGACCAGTACCAATAGATCCAACATCCCTGTGTCTCCAGGAGAAGGTAGTTTGGAGAAGACACAGTCCCTCCGATCTATCCCCGAAAAGATTGTCGTTGACAAACCATCTGCAAGTGTTCTTGATAAAAAAGAGGGTGAACAAGCTAAAGCTCTTTTTGAAAAGGTGAAGAAGTTCCGGTTGCATGTTGAAGAAGGAGACATCCTCTACCTTATGTATGTTCGGCAGACAGTGTTCAAGGTGTTTAAATTCCTCCTGATCATTATCTATAATAGCACTCTAGTGAATGTAGTGCAGAATAGAGTACATTGCAAAGTTGATATCCAAAACATGACAGGCTATAAAGAGTTTGTATGTAATCACACTATGGCACATCTGTTTTCTAAGCTGTCTTATTGTTACCTGTGTTTAGTAGCTGTCTATGGATTAACAAGCCTTTACACTTCGTACTGGCTGTTTTACCGCTCACTGAAAGAGTACTCCTTTGAGTATGTGCGACAGGAAACTGGCATCAATGACATCCCAGATGTCAAGAATGACTTTGCTTTCATGCTGCATATGATTGATCAGTATGACCCTCTGTATTCTAAAAGATTTGCAGTTTTTCTATCTGAGGTCAGTGAGAATAAACTTAAACAGCTCAACCTGAACCATGAGTGGACTGCTGAGAAACTGCGTCAGAGACTCCAGACTAACACCAACAACAGACTTGAACTTCAGTTGTTCATGCTCCCTGGGTTACCTGACACTGTCTTTGAGCTGACAGAGCTGCAGTCACTCAAACTTGAAATCATCAACAATGTCACCATCCCTGCCTCGATCTCTCAGCTGGAAGACCTTCAGGAGCTGTCTCTTTACCAATGCTCTTTAAAGTTGCACACAACAGCTACCTCCTTCCTCAAAGAAAACCTGAAAGTGCTCCGTGTGAAGTTTGATGATAACAGGGAACTTCCAAACTGGATGTACAGCCTTCGCAACTTAGAGGAGCTCTATCTCACTGGATCGCTCAGCCCTGATGCCTCGAAGAATATAGTTCTTGAGTCGCTGCGGGAGCTGAAGTGTTTGAAAACTCTCTCCCTTAAAAGTAATTTGACCAAGATACCCCAATCAATAGTGGATGTTTCCAGCCATCTGCAGAAGCTATATTTACACAATGACGGCACTAAGCTAGTGATGCTCAACAACCTGAAAAAGATGACCAATCTGATCGAGCTTGAGTTAGTACGTTGTGATCTGGAACGCATCCCGCATGCAATCTTCAGCCTGACAAATCTGCAAGAGCTTGATCTCAAAGAGAATAACATTCGCTCAATAGAAGAGATCATCAGCTTCCAGCATCTTCGAAAACTCACTTGCCTTAAGCTCTGGCACAATGGGATCATGTACATCCCTGAGCATATCAAAAAACTTGGCAGCTTAGAGCGGCTCTACTTCAGCCACAACAAGATTGAGATATTGCCTTCGCACCTTTTCTTGTGCAACAAGCTGCGTTACCTAGACCTATCCAACAATGACATCAGATTCATCCCTCCAGAGATTGGAGTTCTCCAGAGTCTGCAGTATTTTTCAGTCACATGTAACAAACTTGAAAATCTGCCAGACGAGCTCTTTTTTTGCAAAAAGCTCAAAACGCTAAAGCTCGGAAAGAACTCGCTGTCCATCCTGTCGCCAAAAATTTCCTACCTAGCTCTAGTGACATATTTAGAGCTCAAAGGCAACCACTTTGAGCACCTGCCGCAAGAGCTTGGTTACTGCCGTGCTCTGAAGCGCAGTGGCCTTATAGTGGAAGAGACACTGTTTGAAACTCTGCCTTCAGATGTCAGGGACCAAATGAAGGCTGAGTAAAATGCCTTATTGCAGCCACAGTGCCTGCTGTTTGTTCTGTCTACCAGATCAGAGCCTTTGCTTTGTATTAAATCATTACCATACTTAAGTATTATACTACTGTTGAAAAAAGTTGTTTTCCCAACTCTGCTTTATGAAGGGAAAAAGTATTATTCATGTATTGTTACATGGAGCGTGGCTTTATTGGGCTGCTAGTTCTGTTGTTATCACATCGTTACGCAGCAACAACTCCTTATTAAAGGATTTTTTTTGGCATTTTGTGAAATACATCATTCACTTTAGACTAGAGGATAGCAACCACATATCTGTAATTTAAAAAAAAAAATTCAAGCTACAACTAGCAGGTGATTAGCTTAGCTTAGCATAGCACAAATAAGAAGGAGGAAACAGTTATAGCTTGGACTATCCAGAGGTAAAAACCCTAAATCTAACCAAGCTAGCTGTTTGCACCTGCTTCTCTTTATGCTAGACTGACTATCTGCTAGGTTTAGCTTCTTATTCAGCTTCATATACAAACATGAGAGTGGTATCTGTCTTTCCATCTAATTCTTGGCAAAAATGTGAATAAGCCTATTTCCTGACATGCATTCAAGTGCATTTCTTTTCAATGCCATGTAAAGCCAGTGGATTACTGAATGTAAATCTAAACTGCAGACCTCACTTAAAATTAGCGTAGAAGCCTTATGATGTATTGTACATATTTTATGTTGCCATTACAAAGTCCTTAATTTCCTTCAAGAGACTGTTAGCTAATATGAACAGTAGCTAGATGCAAAAAAGATGCAAAAAAGAACAAAACAAAATAAGATATATCTTATATAAGTACATGGAAAAACCTTGTCTAAACAAACCTGCATTACTAAAAGATGCCATTTTAAAGTGCATTAAACTCAAAGGACTATATAATACTGGTGTTTTTCTTCAGTTAGCATGCACAAGAAAAGTGCAGCCTACTACACAAATGTATTTTTATGAACAGTATTTTTATGTTGTTGATCAATAAAATTTGATTTATTTGTGGACATCATTTCTCAGATTGAAATTTTTCAAAGCCCAGGATCAGCAACCATCCCTCCATGAATTAGGCCTTTTACTTAATGTACTTAACTAATAGAAAAAATTCAATATGTTTTAAATTTGATAACAGAAAAGTTTAGCTGCGATTTGTCTGATGCATTGCCAGTTGTGTAATAGGATATCACTGCTGCCTGTTGAGGATTAACAAGACAAAGGAGATTAGTCTAATATTATACCTGCATAGGGCACAGACGAAAAAAATATGGTTGGTCTGAAGTGTCAATAACAAAAGTGTAAGTAATTGGGTAAAATGGAATAAGGGGAGTGCATTTGAACATACCACATATGTTTTTTTTCCTTCAAAATCCAAGAGATTATGGCTGGTTAGTTTAGATCATTCTTTGACTAAATGATGAGAATTAGTTTGTATTGTCTGATCATATGTCCATAAGAAATTATTTTTATTCAACAACATTTCAGTTAAACTTTAGCCTCTGATTGGTTAGAAGTAGACTGTATAAAATGCCCTAAGCGCCTTCTGGTGGCTGTATGCAGTATAGGTCATAAATCTAACCCCATCCATGTTGGCTAATGGGACATGGATGAAATTATAACATCAAAGTAAAAGCTAAATATTGCAGATAAATACATATTGCAAATATGATTGATATGCACTGCAAGAAAAAAAAACAGAACAAAATATGTTTGAAGGATTAATAGTTAAAATGGGTGAAATGTAAAAATAATATGATGAGAAAGAGTTTATTACAGTTAAATTACATAGGACGAAATCAACAAACCAATCTAATAATTATTAATAATTCAAAAACGTATATATGATGAAAATGTTTGTAAATAACTAAGGTAAAATTAGATATAACTTTTAATTACACCAGCCCGCACTTTTGCGACGGTCCCTAACTTGGATGGGTCACCGTCCCGTTTACTGTTAATTCATTCAAAGATTTTCAAATCGCTTCATGCCGTACATCGTATCAACACCTGCTCATCACTAGGCGTCATTTATCCCGCACATTCAAACAACAGTTTATTCGTAGATGGTTGTGATGAAAGTGGAAGATGCGATTGTGTGACTAACATCTGAGCCGAGTGCATCTCCAGCAGCTGGTGCTGCCGCGCCGGGCTGTGTCGCCAGTCTGAGGCAGAGAGAGGACCCGACCATCTGAAGCACAGTGGGGGTAGTCGGCTAAGCTGCTTACATCCCGGCCAGCAGGCCCATGGTTCAACCGACGAGAAGAATGGACGGCGTCATCACCGCGGAGAAACATGCTTTATAAGGAGAGTCGTTGTACGGTACCGCTGCCATCGACATAACTGGACCAGACGACGTGAAGGTACGTATCCGTGTATTTGGTTGTTGGAGTGAAGGTCCTCATCTCGTTTATTTAAGGTCCACAAATATAAACGTATAAACAGAATGCACCGGTTCAGTAATGTTAGAAGGCAACATGAGTGAAATGACTGACGGGTAAGTGTTTAGGGTGATATTAAAAACAAACAGTGGATATAATGTAACCTGAGCGGGTCGTGATTTTATTTTTGCAGAACCCTGTATGTGTGTGACTCTGTGTATTTGGTGTTGCGTTTAATGACTTCACGTACATCAGGGTTCCCTCTTGTTTTGTGTCTGTGGATGCGTCTTGCTGCCTGCTGGAGCCGGTCTCAGCCTGCTCTGCAGCCGCATTGACAATAGTGACCTTCATGCTTCATGACACATACACACACACACACACACACACACACAGACATATACACATACACATCTTTGTGGGGACCCATAATTTATGTAATGTATTCCCTAACCCCTTACTAGTGAATGCCCTAACCCCTGTCCCAACCATAAACCCACTTCCACCCTGAGCCTATAGCCAAGTCTTAATCCCCTTGGTCTCCACAAAGCTGTTGGTCCCCACAAGTGTTATTGACTCCAGATTATTCTACCACACAGATATAGAATAAACCAATCCCATGTATACATGGGAACATACACCACTGTATAGATATTGTTTAATAGATTTAAAACTGACACTTATTTCACGTAGGCTGAGTTTTTCATATACAGTTGGAATACCAACAGTACAGTCAACATGGTCATGCTTAGTAGTCAATACAATAGGGAATCTGTGTGGAGGAAGGGCATCCCATTCACTGGGTGCTGTGAAAGTAGGTTCCTTTGGAGTAAAGTAGGTTACATGTAGAGGGGAAAAAGACAGTAAAGTCATACAAAAACAATTTTGGGGGTGATTCAGATTTAATTTGTCTGCGGTATGTGGAATGTGTTTTGCTCATGAAATTCACTGTCTGTGCCGACAACTTCTGTGTCCCAGTTCAAGGCCACCCTCCTCTTGAAAACCATTAGCAGTCTGACAAGGCTGTCCTCTCCGAGCCTCCTCCAAATGTGGCTGGGAAATGGGGCCTTGCCTGAAACTAGAGGACACAATTAGTGTATTCTTTATACTCATCAGAATCCTAGAATCAAACGTGCGCTCATTCCCTTTGTCACCTAGACAGGAAATATAACTTCCACATATCACCAGAAAACAGACACATCTTCATAAAACCATGTAAAGTAATATAGTCTGTCTCAAATTAAATGACTGAAATTGTACAGATTTAATTGAGACTACCAAATCAGCAGCTCTCTTGTTTCTCACTGTTACTCTTTGAATGTAGAAATAAATATTAACACCATAGTAGTAGGGATAAAAACGCATCACACTTTAGTGATCTAATACAACACCATCACAAAGTACTGCAATCAGCACCCCTTTATCATAGTGTCACCTAAAAAATTCACTTGTGAATAGAAAGTACAATTAATTACTGTGTTGTATGGAATTGCAGAGGACTGATCTTTCTGAGTTGTCTTCTTTGTCAGTCAGACTATCTCACATAAACTGGGCCGATAAACAAGACACTGCAGGATGTAAATAATGGATTATGACTAGATGGATGTTCTGTTATTTTTGTTAGTAATCTGGATGTAATCTTCACGAGAGGGTGCTGACAATCATTTCCAAATACAGAATTATGAAAGAGAAATTGAGGCAACAATGAGATATTCACAAATAATCATTTGATGATTTGCAGTTGTCTGGCATCTTTTCAGTGTCTGTAGTGTCAAGTCACAACTTGTTCTGTAAAGTGAGATATTCTGGGACTTGCCAGACTTTTGTAATGTTCTACACTTTCTTGGCAAATTCATAGTTGTAAATAAGGATCTTATACTCATCATAAGACAACAAAAACATTTTCAATATAAATGAGACATACTCATCAACATCAAGAACATACTATCACCTGTGTTTAATGTGGGATAACAGTGACATACATTTGGAAATTCAATAACAACACAACCCAACCTTTTTCAGGCTCCACTATAGACAGGAGACATTAAGTGGAAACAGTTAGTATGCATTATGTTAATTATATTATTCTCTGTTGCAGGAATGTTCACCCTCACAGAAGTAGCCTCTCTGAACGACATCCAGCCAACATATCGAATACTAAAGCCATGGTGGGACGTCTTCATGGATTATCTTGGTATTGTCATGCTGATGCTGGCCATATTTTCTGGAACTATGCAGTTAACCAAAGATCAAGTGGTTTGTCTTCCCATTCTGGAACAAATTCCAGAGAGGACCGGAGATGTTTTGGAGCCACAACCAACAGAGTCAGCTGATGGTTTCTGGAACAAAGAAAGCGCCATTGGGGAACAAGCTGCCCCACTAATGGCTAAAAGACCTCCTGATACCATCACACCTAAACTTCACTTCACACAACCACCTACCTTTGGGCAGCCCCAACCTACAGGTGTCAGAACCAAGCTGGATTTTCAGCAATATGTTTTTGTCAACCAGATGTGCTACCATGTTGCCCTTCCTTGGTATTCCAAGTACTTCCCATACCTCGCACTAATCCACACTATTGTATTAATGGTGAGCAGCAACTTCTGGTTCAAGTACCCAAAGACAAGCTCCAAAATAGAACATTTTGTTTCCATACTTGGAAAATGTTTTGAATCACCATGGACTACTAAAGCACTGTCTGAGACTGCTTGTGAGGACTCGGAGGAGAACAAGCAGAGACTGGCTGGTGCCTCGTCCCTCCTGAAACATCTGTCCACAAGCAGCGAGGAAGGGAGTCCAAACCAGTCTGCCCCAGTGCTGACCAAATCTGGGGTCACGTTTTCTGCTGAAAAGCTTGTGAGTGAAATTCCATCAATGACAATATTGGACAAGAAAGATGGTGAACAGGCAAAGGCCTTGTTTGAAAAAGTACGGAAATTCCGTGCCCACGTAGAAGACAGTGACTTGATTTACAGGCTGTATGCCATTCAGACAGTCATCAAAACAGTTAAATTCATTTTGATCCTTTGCTACACAATGACATTTGTTGCATCTATAGATTTTGACCATGTGTGTGAGCCCAAGATAAAGCATTTGACTGGATACACTAGGTTCCATTGTACACATAACATGGCTTTCATGTTGAAGAAGCTCCTTGTTAGTTATATTGCTCTCATATGTGTCTATGGCGTTATCTGTATATACACACTGTTCTGGCTTTTCCGGCGACCACTGAAGGAATATTCCTTTGAAAAAGTCAGGGAAGAGAGCAGCTTCAGTGACATTCCTGATGTCAAAAATGACTTTGCATTCCTTCTTCACATGGTTGATCAGTATGACCAGCTGTATTCAAAGCGTTTTGGAGTTTTTCTTTCAGAGGTGAGTGAAAACAAACTTCGAGAGATTAGCCTAAATCATGAGTGGACCTTTGAAAAGTTGCGGCAGCATGTGTCACGCAATTCTCAAGAAAAGCTGGAACTTCATCTCTTCATGTTATCAGGAGTCCCGGATGCTGTGTTTGATCTTACAGACTTGGAAATCCTTAAACTAGAATTAATCCCAGAGGCCAGGATAACAGCAAAAATCTCACAAATGATAAACCTCCAGGAGCTACACTTCTATAACTGTCCAGCCAAAGTTGAACAGAATGCTTTCATTTTTCTTAGTGATCACCTCCGGTGCCTTCATGTCAAGTTCACAGATGTTGCTGAGATTCCTAGCTGGGTGTACTTGCTGAAAAATTTAAGGGAACTGTACTTGGTTGGTAACCTGAACTCTGAAAACAATAAAATGATTGGACTTGAGTCTCTCCGAGATCTCAGACATTTGAAGATTCTGCATCTCAAAAGCAACCTCACAAAGGTTCCAACGAACATAACAGATCTGTCCCCACATCTGATCAAGTTGGTGATTCACAATGATGGTACAAAGCTATTAGTGCTGAATAGCTTGAAGAAAATGATGAATCTTGCTGAACTGGAGCTTCATAATTGTGAGCTGGAGCGAATCCCCCACGCTATCTTCAGTTTGAACAACCTTCAGGAGCTTGATCTGAAATCCAACAACATTCGTACCATCGAGGAGATCATCAGCTTTCAACACCTGAAGAGACTGACGAGCCTCAAACTTTGGCACAATAAGATCATCACCATTCCATTGTCAATCAGTCATGTCAAAAACCTTGAGTCGCTCTATCTCTCACACAACAAGCTTGAGTCATTACCCTCTTCATTATTCACCCTTCTCAAGTTGAGGTACCTGGATGTTAGCCATAACTCCATCGTAATAATACCACTGGAGGTTGGCTTTCTGCAGAATCTCCAACATTTTGCCATTACAGGCAACAAAGTTGAGGTAGTCCCCAAGCAACTGTTCAAGTGCACCAAACTGAGGACCTTATGTCTCGGCCACAACTGTATCTCATCCATTCCTGAGAAAATTGTCCAACTCTCGCAGCTGACACATCTGGAACTAAAGGGAAACTGTCTGGATCGTCTGCCGGCTCAGCTTGGTCAGTGCGGCCTCCTACGTAGGAGCTGCCTGATTGTGGAGGATCATCTTTTTGACTCACTCCCCATGGAGGTGAAAGAGAGCATCAATCAGGAATCTAGTGTTTCCTTTACGAATGGGTGCAAGTGTCTAAGTGAGGGGCGGTAGTCACATCCTTCATCACATCAGATTCAGACATTTCATTGTAGACTTATCAATCATGCACTTAGGAACACTGTAGTTCAGGGCACAGTATTGATATGCTTCACAGTGTTTTATCAACTTCCACAATCAACATACCATAGCACATATAAGGTCGATACCACTGGAGGAGTTTCAGATGGACCGTAGGAATGATCATGGCTTGTGTCATGTCAATTTTTTCATTGTCTTTTTAGTTAATGTAGGTGTGTAATAGGAATCAAATTACTCATCTTATATTTTTTTGAACCTTTTTTATGCAAAGTATCTAAGTAAATCTACAGAAATTTGTATAATTTCTCCCCTTTTTTGAATCTGTGACCTCATCAGATTTTCTTCAGATTAACTATAGACACTTGATGCAGCCAATCTACCGTCCCACATCTTATATTCATTGCTCACAACAATGAAATATTGTAAATGAAAAAAACAAAACAAAACAACAGTGACTTTTCTTTACAGTAGTGTCTAAATTTTTGCAGATTTTATCATAGCTATTTTACATCACAAAAATATTGACTTTTAACAGTAAGGTCTGCAGAATATTCAGAGCAACCTGGATATTGTTTAAGAAAAGAAATGCCACTATGCATTTGTTGAGTACTCCAAATAAAAATGATCGGGTTAGAGGAAGAAATGTCAGACTTTGGCCAAATAAATACAAAACTATCTCCATGGCTACATGCCCCTATAGACAGGTGGGGAAATGTACTTTTTTGTTATTTGGGTGAGACAAATTAAGGAATTGTATAGTTCAGTGGTTCCCAACTGGTCTACCTGATCTAACAGGGTCCAAGACTGATATCAGCAAACACACAGATCCACTCATCTCTAATTCAGTACATTTCTCTCCATCAGCTGTGCTTGCAATGCGATTCAGCTGAGAATGTATTTGTTGTATAGGAAGTTTACTAACCTTGATGCTGACAGCAAGAAGGTTTGTGGCAAGAGGCCTGTAATTTAATTTAAAATCATTTCAATTGCAGTTTTGGTCTAAATAAGGTGTAAGGAGTTCATTTTACAGCTAAAACTGCCTCATAAAAAAAGACAAAAGCTGATACAACATCTGTTAAATCTCTTTTGTGTCGTATTTGTTTTCAGCCTTTTTATGGTGCAGCAACTTTCTGTTGAGTCTGTACCATGATCAGGAGAAACGCCACGACAGTCAATACACAGGACAACCAGTTGGAAACCACTGGTATATAGACTACAGTTGGAGTAACCTAGTATCATTACAACCCTATACATTCCAATTTGAATACAGTTGAATTACACTTTCAAGTAACACAAACAAATGATAAGATTTCCTGCCAGATGTTTTCTCTACTACTGAAAATTTGTCGATTATGCCATTATTTTTGATACAGTTTTTTTTTTTTTTTTTTTTTTTGCTTTTGTTTTTGCGGGTGTGTACAGCCAACTCACAGTGATGCTTTTAATTAATTTCATTTTTATGTTTTTATTCTTGTATACAACATATTTATGTATTTTAACTGTTCTTTGTACGTTTTATCCTGTTGTCTTTTCCGTGTTCATCTCTACACAGCGTTTTGTAATTGGGGGTTTTAAAACGTGCTATATAAACAGAAGGAGTTACTTCTATTGTACCACTATTTACATTTATTCAAAGCTAGAAACAAAGTTGCACTGCGAGGCTGTTTTGCACCAGAAAACATTTAAAATTGCTCTGTATGATTATACACTTGAACCCTTGGCCGTTTGGCTCTGCATGAAAGGATTTTTTTAAACAAATATAGTCATTGTTACACAACAGAGTACAGATCATACCAAGTAACTGCTTAAAAACACAGTGTAATCAGCCACAGTGTGCCCAACATTACAACCTGTAACTGAGGTTTGAAAACATAATGACCAATATATCTATGCACTATATTCACAGAAGTGTTTTTTTTTTCCCACTTAGAAGATAATAACGTGGAAGACAGTAATATTCTGATGTATTTCTCTCCTTTTTTATATGCTTTGTTATTCTTGAAAATTCTAAATTACAACTAAGTTGTTACAGAAAAAACAATTGTATATTTACACCAGGTTACATTTTTAAAAGTTAAAAGTTTCAAATTTGTAATTTATTATGCCTCTTAGTAAGCTTAAATACACTTTTTGTCCTTCTAGCCCCAGTTGATTTGTAAGAACAGCTTCAGGTGCCATTACAGACAAAGCAGACTTAACACACAGTGCTCCTATATTTCACTTCATCGGCCAGTTCACCCACCACAATATTTATGAATGAGTCACCATTTTACTAGAACATAAGTGTAGGATGACTGAGCCTGTTGGAACTGTGTTGTATTTCATGAAATGTATTAAAATGTCTCTTTCTCGTTGACCATATGTGACTGTGTGTATGTGTGAGACACAATGTGTGTGTTTTGTGCCTGCTTTGATTTTTTGTCAGCATTACAAACTCTTTCGAGTGATACAGAGATCACAGTTATGTTTTCCCATCCTTTCTGTCCTAATATACAAACACAATCTAAAACATGTCATGTATTGTTTATAAAATGAGACTCTACAGACAGAGAGATGTCGACCAACGTTCCAGGTATTATCCTACAATTTAACATCGGTTAAAGAATCCAGAGATAAATATTGCAGTGCTCTTCCCTCAGTGAACCCAACAATTACAACATTATTTTGCGTATTGATTGCTGCCAGCATCATAGTATCATCCTTCTGTAGTAACATATAGCAGCATGTTGATAACGGCATTGAAAATGATCATAGACATGAATTAGAAAGAGAGATTTCTGAGGAAGCAGCAGTGTGATATCTGACTGCTTAAACACTGCTTGAAGGTAATTCACCATGATTTCTATGTTAATGAACCTGAAAATGCTGAGTCATTGTTGCAGAGAGAGAGAGAGGGAGAGAGATAGCAATTAAAAAACTTGTTTAATGCTGAAATTTACTCTCACTGTGTGTTAGGAGACTCTAGACAAAGTGACAAACAACTGCAATGTGACAGTTTTAGAAGTGCACACTTTCCTGTATGAATGTGAAAGGTCACATTGAAGTCTTTGGGGCAGTTGAGGGTGATTGTTGCTGCTCAACGACTAACTCCCACCAATTAAGTCCTCACACTGAGTGAAAGGGCACATATTTATCCACTATTCTTCACAAACAAATGCTTCATGAGACAGAAGTTTAAAATACAGGTCATGTGACACACTCTAACACACGCACATACATGTTGATTACAAACTCAGAAACAATAGCAAAAGCACTACACTGAAAACAGTGACAATTCAAAAACTGTACAACATATCAAATACCTAAATAATAGCTGGATGGCTGACAGTCTTGTGACCTGTTTAAAGCTCAGATAAATCTCTAGCTGAGAGTTTGTTTAAGTAGTTACATTTCAAAGAGAAAATGAACTCCTCCATTTATTTAGATGAGAGCAATTGCTCATAAAAATAGAATGTATTTATTTTAATATATAATTTTAGTGTTTGAAATGAGTTTCTATGCTGAATGTATGCAGGTAGAAGCAATTCTGTATGAACAAAACAAAATAACAATGTAACAATGAATTTGAGGAGAACCTATAGTGAGGATGAATGGGCAACATGTCTCATACACATGTAATGAAACTTTTTGCGATGAAGTGTTTTGTTCTAAACATGATATAGTCAGTAGTATCAGATCAAGTTGTGGATGTTGTGGAAGAATTGTCTGAACATCAAGCTGTAGCATTTCTTGGATGCTGTTGCCCTCTGCTGGATATAAATAGTGACTACATATCACAACACTGGTGTCACTGCTGCTGAGAAGCAAGAAGACCAACACTAAATTGTATAAATGGTTTTGGATGTGAGCTGCATTATTTGTATCAGTGAGTTTAACCATGTGAAGCCGATTTTGATGTGTGAACATGCAGATCTGTGTGAGCTGAGAGACAGGAAGAAGTCTCTAGTTCAACAAGATATTTTGGACTCCTCTATGATTGACTAATTTATTAATATATGATAGTTCACCTAAAAACAATCTGAGATTATTAGTGGTTCTGAGGAAAGATAAAAAAAAGACAATATACAATATTATAGATAAATGGGTATATCTAACACACAACTAGGCAACACAACTACATTTTCAGCCATTTGTCCCCATCAATGACCTTCTGACATTGTACAACAAACAAGTCTGGAGGCTTTAATGTACCAATGTTCCTTAAAAACTCAGTTAACTGAAATTGTAAAACTCTACCAGTGTACTCTCAATTAAAAATAACTTGTATAAAACAATAATGGTTATGAGGACTTATTAATTAGTTATACTAATATATATTATATGAATTATATGAATTAATGATATCAATCAAAAATCTACATCTGCAGCTGCAAATGTTTGATTACATATTTGTAATTATTCTGAATATTGCTTAGTGTTTTTATTCACACGTTTCATATACATCTATGATTCAGCTGTGAAAGTCTTGTATATGTGTATCAATATTTCATAAATGCTTTACAACTGATTTAAAAAAAATTAGGTTGCTATTATACATCATAATCAGAAATTCATACAAAAGTCACTAAGTGGAGATTTAATTGTTTAAGAAAATACGCACAATTAATGATCATGTGTGTCAATGGATTTATTTAGTGTGTATATGCTTAATTATTACACATAATTATTCTGAAGACGAACTCTGGCCTTTGTTCAAGAATTTTTCATGTAACCTTAGCATGCAGGAGTATTTGCATATTTTAGCATCACAGCAACACTATATAATGTATATACAGATGTTATATTTTTGTCAATGCTCCTCCACTAGTAGCCATTCTGTTTCATGTTTTTTTTGCCTCTGTTCTGCTCAGCATGCACACATTATCAAACATAAGTCTCCCAGCTGACTTGTTTTCTGAATTACATCCAGTACATCATCAAACTGGACTTGTTTGTGACGATTGTGCCATTTGGCTTGACGGCGGCGGCGGGCTGGGAGGGCTGAACACATGATGTGATAACTCTGGAGGAGCAGCAGAGAGAAGGATGCATGACTCTAAGCCATAGTGACACTGGGCTTGTTAGAAGTCTGCCATCAGGTGGATGAAGAAAATGCACCGCCTACAGTCCAGCCTTCATTACTTCCTTGGGATCAAGCAATGGCCTTAACACTCGTCACAAACACTTAGCGTGCACTTTTCCCCTTACAGGACTGCACTGCCAGCCATATTTGTTTGGAGTGGTCATCACAAAAGCAGTGGCCATCAGCCCGTACTGCAACCTGGGGACAGAGCTAACATGATGGCAATTTAAAAGGTTGACCGACTCCTCAATAACTGCATCTCAGTTTTACACGTCAGGCGAGGAGACAAGTTATTGCTTTAATGACCTGCTGTGCATTCTGTGTTTCCACTGCTACCTGGTTTGTCCTTGGCAGACACCATATTTTTTTAAACAAATGCAGGTGTTTATGGAGGATAATAAGGACTCATACGGCGAGCGCCGATTTAACTGCGAGAGAAATTAATTCGAATTTGGACCGTTGTGGCCAATTCAGCTCCTTGGTGTTATTTCTGGCAACAAGACATAAGCATTTATTAGGTGTAAGTGTGTCTGCGTGGTGAATTTTGGATTTGTATGTGGCATGCTGCTCTGCTGATGCCCTGAGGAAAGCACCAGATCCTCAGCGACAGCACTTTGTGAGCACTTGCACAGCTGATGAGCTGTAATTATGTTTTAATTATTTCTGTAGGGCATCATTCTCTCCTGACGTGAACCACCACCCCCCGCTCGCAAATTAAGACATTCAGTATTTTGAAAACATTCGGTGATGAAACTCTCTTCAGTGAAGTCCACTAATTACTTGCACAACCTCGTGTCAGAACCCATAGAAGGCGGCTTTGATGTCTGTTGCCCAAGATGATAATCAAGGGCACAGATCGCATGTGATTGGCTGTAATTGGGACAAGTTGTTTAAAAAAAGGGCACCACATGACTTTGACGGCTGCTTTGCACAGCCACTGCTTCGAGACACTACCCCCCACCCCCCTCTCCCCTTCCCTCCCTTCGCCTCCTCTCTCCCTCTGCCACCCCACCCCCCCATCCTGTGCCCACGGGTGAGGAAGCCTTGTCACTTATTGAGGAGGCTGTTGCCATGAAGTGACAGATGTCCTGATGTGATCTGTCTGCATCTTTGGCCTCCATCTGTCTTGTTAGTACACATAGTTAAGGATGGTGTGAGGACAGAGCTGTTCTTCTTTCATATATGTTAAATGTATTGGAAACTGTCTCTGGGAGCTGAAACTAGCTCCCCTGGCAATCTTTCGACAACAATCTCTCAGCTCTTCTTTTCCACCTCTTGTTTTTCAAGGTTTTCCCTGCCTCCTCAGCCACTTCTGCAGGCCCTGATGCTCAGGGTTCAGTGCCACTGAACCATCTCTAAATCTCCATTTTTGCTCTGCTTTGCTCCCTGCTTGGCAGAGAAAGATTAGGGGCTCGGGTCCTGGGGTGCGTATCCCACCCTCTTTTTCTCTCTTCCTCACACCCCTCCCTCTCTCCACCTATCCTGGGAGATTCAAATCCTTTTAGCTTCTTCCTCAGGTAAAATTGCCAAGGACCTTGTGAGCCCTGGGTTCCCCTGGAGGTAAAATCTATAATGGAGTTTTGATTTGAGCAAGAACAGCCTTGAAAATGGACTTCTTTAACTAGGTAGCTGCCTCGCAGGAGGTCAACAGTACTCCAGGTGGACACAACATGCCACAACTGTGTTAGAAAAAAGCAGAACAAAGGAACAGTTTTAGTCAAAAGAAAGTGACCTGTGGACAGTGTTGTAAATAAAAAATCCAGGCGATGTGTTGCTTTTGTAAATTTTTCAAACTGAATTATTCAGTACCATTTCGGCACCGCCATATCTTTGTTGGCAGAACAATCTCCTGTTTATTGACAGATTTCTGACTACATGTCATTAAAAAAATGGCTGCATCTAAATGTAAATGAATGAAACTGTCAAGAAACAGTTGATTACTTCACATTACATTCTTTATTTCTTTTTCTTTTAACTACCTTGACTTGGAGATAGAGGGCACCAAAGCCTCAGTTTTGGAAACACTGCTGCTGAAGCCTCAACTAAGAGAGGTGCTTTGTGTATTTAGTGTTAAGTGTATAAGTGTATAGTGTAATTTAATAGCATTTCCAGGATCAGGGGCTAACAGCAGGGGTAGGATTAAGAAATATGATGAATGAAGAAACTTTATGATGTGATGAATAATATCAATTAGTGGTGATGATAATAATAATAATAATAATAATAATAATAATAATAATAATAATAATAATAATAGCTGTCACATCAGTTGCCATGGTTGCTATAATGTTTAAATTTAGAAATATTGGTAGTTGTACTTGAAAAAGAGCCATTTAATAAGTATCAAACTGACATACTGCAGCTTCATCATAGCACCAGATGTTATAGACTGCTAGAAGAGTGGCAGAGTTTGAGAATTATAAATTTCACACAAATACGCTTCATTACCACTTTATTGATGTACCCTCTGCTGACTTTCAATTATTCATCAGCCACTCAGAAAAAAAAAACAGTTTGCTCTGCTTCAATTTATGCTCCGTATAAAAACAGAAATCACATCCCTGCTGCAGCTATAATCTTAGTTAATCAGCATCATTTAATGCACTTAGCAGCAGTGTTTCAAATTCAAATGAACCACTTGTGCAAAAGCAATCGGCGTCTGCCCCAGTTCTCATCGATGGTGGGTTTGTCAAAATGATGCAATTGGTCATTACCTCACATCAGACGCCTCAGAGACATAATTCTGTCTGACAATTGGATTCTAGCTTTGACAGCCTCAAACTTGTTGAGTTTTCTCTAAATACTTGCCATTGCAATGAGTTAAACATCCCCCGGAGGCACCGCAGAGTTTTCCTTTTGAACAAACACCCGAGGGACGCCAAGCTGGGACTGCACAAGGAACCGGAGGTCTTATGGAGAGGGCTGTTTGGGTTTATCTAATGGTACAATGGGTAATTTCTTCTGCCACTGCAGAGGGAGGGAAGAAAAAGAGGGATGAAAAGAGAGAAGGGAGTATGTTTAAGAGAGAATCTTTATCTGGGCTTAATTTCCCATGCTCAAGCAGAGTGGAGGATTTTTTTGCTGTACAGATCTCTTTTGTCAGATCCGACCTACCCATGGAAGACCCAGGGGCACTCTAAGAACATACGCATCACCTAGATTTGCCTTCCAGCCCACTTCTCTCCAGCGGTTGCACCCTCTCCCCGCTGGCTTCTTTGTGTAGAAGAGACGAGTGAGCATTTTGGAAATCAAATCTCAGTTTGTCGGAGGAAAAAACTGGAGCAGACATCAATTTGAATAGATTTATTTCTACATAATTGTTCTGAGCACTTACATCCACAAAAGCCTCATGTTCTGTTGCTTTGCCTGGTTGTGATGCAAAATGGAGCTGAATTGTGGAGAGGGATACCAATGTGTCTGGTTCTCTACCTACTAGCTGTACCATTGAGAAACCTCAACTAGGCTCAAACTTAAATATCGACAAAACTCCCCCTTATCATATAGCTATAGGCACGCATGCACACACACACACACACACACACACACGCACGCATATATATATATATATATATATATATATATATATATATATATATATATATATATATATATATATATATATGTGTATATATATATATATATATATATATATATATATATATATATACACACACACACATATATGTGTGTGTGTGTGTATTTACATTATAAACATACACGTAATGTCCTTCTGGCATACATACTATACATCTACGTATGTATACCATTATCTCCTCCTGCCGAAAATGTTATAGTCTATAGTCGTTTTCACACCGTAATCGTTCAAGTCTCCCAGCACCTGGAGAGGCCCGAGCCCTCGAACAGAGTGTTGCTGGTCTCTGAAGGCCAAGCCACTTTGCAAGGGAGAATTCAGGCAGGTACAGTAGTCATCATTGTCAAAAAGGAGTGCACAACACTGCTGGGACAAAGGAAGGTGCTGGTGAAAACATGAGGTGAGTGGAACAGGGGCTGAGTGGAGATAGGAGGGGAGGTGGGAGAAGGGAAGGGGGTGGTGGTGGTGGGGTAGCAAGGAGGGGATGGGGATGGGAGGTTGAAGAGAGTCCCAAAGCTCCCTGCCAGTGATGACCAGAGTGTCCATCAGTGAGGTCTCACGGGTGCCCACTGAAACAGCAGCGCTGGCAGAACTAAAAAACACCCACCCTGGGAAAGTGCTTTTTCTCCCGCCAGACGCCGAGTGATGGATTGGGCCGGCCATTGCACACAATGCATTTGTGAGGAAACAGAAAGAGAGAGAGTGAGAGAGAGAAAGAGAGGGGTGGGAGGTGGGGGGGCAGGGGGTGCGAGAGAAACAACGTCTGTCAGAAAAACACTTCCACTTTACTCCTAGAATGCACTAAAATATTTAAGAGTTCGATATTTATTTCATTATTGCACACATCGGATGTGAGAATGGACATACACACAAATGGAAGCATACAACAAAAGGTTTAAAGCCACATACTGTTCACTACACTGAAGTAATTGAAGTAAAGACAAAGAAATACCTGGATGAATATTTCAGCAGAATGACTTTATTTATTTAGTTTTTAAAGGCAAAATCAAAAATTTACTACAATTAAAACACTTCAATTGACAACTGGTGGCACTGGAAAGTTCCAGTTTGGCCACATTGTGTTTTTTCTTTTTTCTTTCTTTTTGAGTGATGGAAATGCTTCTACTGAGAGCTACACACCAACCACACCTGCCAACCTCAAGAGTCAACAGTATTGATTAAACTGCCGCATCCTCTCAAATCCATCCCCATTTCCTTTGAAGGCGAAAATCATCCTTGATATCTGCCAACAGCTTACTTACTTAGGGATTTTTCCTTTCAATCTAGGTTGTATTAATTAATGCATGCCTTTCTTAAATTAGCCCTCGGAGGAGCTATAACTCAAATTCCCGTATTTATGGAAGTAATAGGTTGGAAAAAAAAATGCTAAACTGAAATAATTATGCAGCCCAACACTTTGCTTTGAGAATAAACTGCAAGAAACCTGATGAAATATGAATGTGCATTGGGTGCAAAGATAGTTAAATATTTACAGTCTTGTGTTAGTCCACAACCCCAGTAAAGATGCTAGTCAACTGCAATAATTGCTTTATTGCAAAACTTTGCACTTGATTCACGGATTCACAGGGTGTTATACAAGTTCAGAGCACTTTTGCTTTTTTTTCATTTTCTTTTTAAATGTACACCCATTAAAAATATATACTTTTGAAACTGTCGGTACAGCCTGTACAGTCCTTCATATGTTCCATTTTTCTACTTAATATAATCAGGCAGGTAGTTGCATCTTAAGCAGGAGCCCATACTGCAGTTAGAAAAGGGCACGCTGCAGTAAGATGGTGAGGGAGCCCCCTGAGGGACTGATCTTATATCAGGAGACTGTATATTTCTACGCTAAAGAGGCTATTCAAACCCACCAATGCTTGAATTATTAAAGACACTGTATGTTTTTCAAAGCCTTGATTTAGCTTTCTTAAGGGGCGGGATGTGTGCCGTGTTCGTAGTGGTGTGGTAAGGGGTTGGGGATAGTAGGGAGGAGTGGGGCAGTGCCGGTGGGGGGGGACTGTAGGCTATCAGAGGTTGAATTGTTTCTGTTTTCACTCCTCCCACCACTGGCCTACTCTGCTAAAATGGCCTTTTACTTTCTAAGCATGCTTTTACTGCCTTTGAAGGGTTATTTTTGTTGATGAAAAGGATACGCCACCTTGGTTAAAGCGAGCCCCAGCTATTCACATGCTTGTTTGATACTTTCCCCTCAGTTTGCCTTATAAATTTATCATCAGTAAAGTATACCAGTGGTCTCAGTGCCGTAGTACAGGCTTGGAGCTAAGTGGCTAAGGTTGACTGAATGAACGAAAGACGGGGCAGAGAGAGATAGACGGAAAAACAGAGAGAAATAACAGAAAGAGAGAAAGTAAACGGTTCAACAGTGGTTGATCCCGTTCCAGAGTGGAGGAGTGTGTACTCAAGGTTTTAAGACATTAAAAGTCTTAAACTGGCTTTATCGATGACTCTCTTGATTCCTAGATACAGTACAGAGGCCTCACTTGTTAACAACTTGTATGTTAATGACTTGTATTAGAACTGATCAATCTACTTTGGATGCAAGCATTTCCCATCGCTTTGAAGTGAATGCATTGATTAGTGAGAATATAACAGAATTAAACAATCGGTCGTGCTTGGTGCTGAGTGGAGCTAATATGGTAAGCCTCCTTTCCCTTCTGTTAATGGATCACAAAACAACATTGCTAGTAGAGCACAGATTACCATATTGACATTGTATTCATAGTAACACATAGTCTGTGGCAACACTACACCCATATGTGAATCCAAATGGGTGTAAATGTGCTGCTGCTGATGCTCTCAGGATTTTTCTGCTAGATATTGGAACCTGGCTCCCTGGTAAGTATGTTAGTGAGATGCAACAATGATGTTGGTGATCAAGCCTGATCTACAGTTGGTGTTCCTCTCCCAAAGAGATTGGATTAGGTTAAGGTCAAGATTCTGTCCAGGTCAATCAAATTCTTCCCAACCAAAATGTTGGTATTGAGCAATTCTGCAAAACCCTAAATCAATGAAGTTTATTTTTGTTCTTTTTACAATATCTGCACATAACTTGTGTTGTGCAGACACCAAACAACATACCACACTGGCCTTGAATCCACAAACATCAAGATGGCACTGATTGTGTTGTTAGGTTACAATGAGGACATGTTCACGGTTAAAGTCCAGGTTGGAGAACTACACATGAATAGAATTAAGAAAGGGGAGAGATTGTACTGAATTTATACCTGCATTATATTTTCATTTAGCACCTTGGTAGTGGATATGAACGTGTGAGCTGTGGAACTGCACAATGTGAATGTTTTCCTATGATGTTGGAGTCTTCAAAAGACATTTTGGGGAGGATGAAATCTTTCATGTTCAAACAGGAAACTGTTGCCAACAAGTCTTCTCATTCTCTGCTGAAGCATTAAAGCTACACTGATCAATATTTTGATATTAGCGATGAATCAAATCACTGTTTGAACTCTGTAGTTTCTCCCCAGGTCTACTGAGTATTTTAGCGTTTTTTAGCTTTGGTCAGTTACCCAAATTTATTAAAAAAAATAACTGTTTTGGTCAGTTACCCAATTTTTTTCTCTCAGTTTCATTGGTCCCATCAACCTTGTTTCCAGATGCTCCTGCAGAATACCAAACACATTCAACAAACAGCTAGTGAAGTGCTTAGCGGCTAAAGAGACAGATATTTACCTAAGGTAAATGGTTAAAAGTTTCCTGAAATTGACTCCATCTAAGTGTTAATGATGTGCTCTACCTGCTAGACATACACTTAGGCTACTGTTTGCTAACACAAGAAAACATCTTTTTACATTCATAAGCAGAAAACACTGTCAGTTTTAAAACATGCATCTAGGTTTTGCTGCCACCATATAGTCAACCCAAAAGATTTCCATTTGACCATGAAAAACTCCATGAAAAAAAATTATGTACACATAATATTTTGTGTAGGTTTCTATTACAATGTGCATCTTAAACTTTAATGCAGTTTCCTTTGCTGACATATCTGAATTTATTTTGAACCTGGTATGAGTGGTGTTAAAATCATCATATCCCGTACATACACAGACATATAATAACCTCCTCCACCACAACCACCACCTCTGCTCCCTGTTCCCTGTGTTTCGGTGTCAGGTGGATGCTGTTTATGGATGCTATTCCAGGTGGAATATTGCTGGTGTATTGCCCACCAAACAGATGTCTCTCCTGAATTAGTTACCTCAGGATCCTCCCTGAATACCAAATAAGGAGAAACATACAAGTTGTGCACTATTCTGATTTATTCATCCAGTCTATACCTTATGCTTAGACAGTAGCATGCAAATCAATGCCATTTATCACCATTTCACGGTATATATAGTGTACAGTGGTATGGAAATAGTAGTTTGATGTTTTATTGATTTGTCTTCTTCAAGGATTTTGCAGATAAATAAATGATATAGCCTTGAATTAAAGGTGCTGCTGCTATACCTGACACTACGGTGCCGTTGGGATTTAAATGACCGCAAGTAAATCTCTGAGTTCTAAGCAAAACACAGGTTGCAGTTGTACTGCAGTGGGATGATGAGGTGGTCTAGACTTCTCTGTTCGATCATGGGTTACATCATTTCCTCTGTTAAAGTGGGAGGGCATGAAAACAAGTGGAACTCATGATATCACCCCTCATCTCCTCCTCCTCCTTTAACAGACCACATGGCCCAACCTTTCTTTATTGATAGTGGAATGCTTGACAAAGCAGGGTAATTAAAGCAATAGTGCCGGTTGGGTTTCACTGATAAAGATTGGAGCCGATGCACCTCTCTGTGGTGTGTCAGCAGCAGAGAGCTCCCCGTCCCCTGGATCCCTCATTCGCCTTTCATCTCCCCCACTCAGCCATGAAAAATTCATCCAAGACCTCCAGAAATATTTATTGTAAAATCTTAGGGAGAAGTGGTAGCACTGAAAAATTCATGGCCTTATTCGCCTCCAACAGCTGTGGACCCCTTAATTAATTTGATTGCTCACATTACACAATAAATTCATTTATACAATATTTATATGTCCTTTTCCTCAACTTGGTCTAATCAAACAGACATACATACATAGATATGTGTTCGCCTTTTTTTTTTTTTTTTTCACCTACCCCATAGTACATATGTTTACAGTTTTTAAAGAGCCTTTAATTCAGCTATATCCTACCAATATTTTTATTTCACTCTGTTCTACTGTGTGGAGAACAATGTGGAGTTGTAGCTGCTTAAGTTTTAAAAAATAGTATGTGAGCCTTAGTCATCCAAAACAAAGACTGATATAATAATGATAATAATAATAATAATAATAATAATAATAATGGAAAAATAAACATATTAATTAAAAAAAATAATATATCATTTTTTAAATCTTATTTTGCAATTTTAACAATTCTTCTATGAGGCTGTACTGTGGCACAGCAGTAGTTTGAGCTAAATGATAATGTCTGCGCTCAAACATGCTAATGTTTAGCAGATATAATGTTTAAACTGTTTAATGTCTTAACTTAGCATGTTAGCATGCTAAAATTTGCACTACAATGAGGCTGTTTTAAGGCACTTTTTATCTTTTAATGTGCCATGAAGCTAATTATTGGCTAATTGTTTATTCATTTGTATGTTTGTACATTTGTTAGTTTGAACATTTGACTGACAGACGGACCAATGTCACCACACAGCTAAACCACATAGCTAAAAATGTTGTTTCATGCTGTAACTGTGACATATTCTAAAATACATACAATATATCTTACTATAACATACTTATTTATGATAAAAATAATTTTACATTTTTTGACAGACTGATGATGAATTGTGATAATGGCCATCAATGCCATATTCTTCTTTTCTACAGAGATGTACATTATTTTGCATTGTTTGATATGTATTTTCCTACTTTCACATGTAAAGCTTGACACACATCAGTGGGCAGTGCTGTGAAAAATGGTGACTGATGACAGTCATGTTGTGTTGTTAGTGTTCAAATGTGTCATCACAGCTAATTTGATGTTGATATATATACACATATATGGCAGGACAATCCTTTAATTTAGCAAAAACCTCTCTCCATGTAGCTCCAGAAACCTCCAAGAGTGATTCTAAATCACCTTCCAGGGTTGGTAGTTTGTTTAGAATGTAGCGTTTTGTTGCTGAAAATTGGTTTTTAGGAATATGCAAAAACAAAATGATACACTTCGAGATTAGGTTTGTCATTTCTTTTCTTCTACGTATTCATATGAGCTGCAACACAATCTGTAGGAAGCCTTGACAGCTAGTAACAGCTAGTAACAGCTCCGTGTGACAGGTGTCTTCCTCCGGTATGTAATCACAGTGCGAGGACCCATGCTGTGCAAAACAGACAACAACAGTTTTTATAATGATGGAGTATCTACAGTGTGCAGGCTTAAAGCGAGGACTCTTGAGGATGCGTCAGATGCACTTTTGAATTGAATTTTTAAGACAGTGGCGGCAGAACGAGAAGCACAATAAACACAACAAAACCTGGTAATAATGCTGGGTCTTTTAAAGGTTGAATTTACACTTAGTGAAGTGGTGTAGTTGAGAGATAATAGGGCCTATCAGACAATTCATTACCTGTAGACCCAGGTATTCAGTCTTGCTGCCCACTGAGATTTGGTACCGGTCCAGTCCTGCACCAGATGTAAGCCTGAGGGGAGTGCTGGGTCAGGGTTAATGGCTATAGCATAGTATCATGTTCTGCTCTGTTGAAGTCCACCCTCTCACCCTGCCAAGAGAGCTCAGAGGTCAGCGGGGACATTAGTCTCAGCCCTATTCTTCATTAGCCTTGCTAATTACAGGGCTCCTCTACAGGGATGGCAGCTCATGCCTGGGACGAGCCTTGTGCTCTCTGTCTTTACTTTGCACCACCACGGGTCCTTCCATATGCCAAGCTTCAGCTGGCTCTGCTGAAATAGACTCTAGCTCCTGACTCGCTGTTTCTCCAGCCACTTTAGACACATGTCAAGTCAACACATATCCACATCCAATATCACTCTCTGCACTACGCTCCCTGACATGAAGCCCTGGAATTTTGCGTGCTGACAGGCCCTATTTTCTGCTATGAGGAAACCCTCTTACAGGTCCTTTTCACTGTTATCAATGGAGAGGTGGCCTGTGACATTGCCGTTGGCCTCTATCGCCTGTTGTTGTTATGTGTAAGACAGCTTCTTCTTGTAGCGCTGAAGAAGCTCCTCAGACACTGCTGCCTGCTGGGCGAGGTGTCAGAATGATGATTGCTTTCTGACCTTGGCTGGCTCTCCATTACATCCATAATGAAACCTGCACTTCCTCTACAGCTGCCTCTAAATGGTAAAAGGTGCTTCGCTGTATATCTTCGCCTTTGATTCCAGGTTGTTGCTGGCATTTGATCCTTAACGTGTTTCCTCTTTTGGTGACCATGCACCTTTGGGACCTGTCATCATGGCATGGTAGTTGGGTGCCTTCATCCATTCATCTGTGTGGCCTTGTCTGTCGCTCTTTGATTAAACTCTGTGAACAAGTAGGAGGGACCTTTAAGACACCCTCATCTCTCAGGACGTAGAAAACCCCCATGACCCTAATGTGGAAAACTAACCTCTAACTTTAGAAAGAATATAAAAGAACAATATAAAAATGTCACTTGGTGCTGGTGGTGTCACTTTGGCTGAATGAGTTGAAGAAAAATATCTAGGTCAGACTTTCTGACCAGTATTGCAATAATTCTTCTATAAATCAAATTCTAGATGGTACACCAAGTTTGAAATGTAAGAAATAAAATAAACCAAAACTAAATGTGTTGGTCTGATAAGTGAACAAGAAAAAATAACACAGTGTCACCAAATATTGAATTTTAACCCATCAACATCGAAAAAATGAACCTACAGGTATATAATGATATAATATAATAATATAATTAGCTAAACTTTTTTAAAGTATATATGAAGGTAATTGGACTTGTCCGAGGTTCTTGACATTTCACTGCTCATCTGAAAGGCTAATAGGAAGTGTCAGGTATTTAGCTAGGTGTAAGCTAGCTAATTAGCTAACTAAACCAAAGTAAAAATATATTCCATACATAACTTGGTAGCTTTTGGTAGCTTTACAATGTATTCATTTCATTGACTGCCTTATTCAACATGGATAATGTACAGTAGAAAAAGAAATTGAAAAATCACTAGAGCTAGCCAAAATGCTATTCTTTCAATTTAATCGATCTGTAGTCACAATTTTGCTCAAAAAAAGATTGTTCATTTGTGGTGAAAGTGACAAACTGTGGTGTCTCTCCAGGTTTTAACAGTGGACTTAGATAGTTACATTGTAGCTCCACAAGCTAATGCTAACACTTTGCTAGCCTGAATACTAAATTTCTCATTTTAGAGCTTTAAAGGTGATATGGTTAGCTAGCAGACTAATTAGCTAGCAAGTTTATCTTGAAAAAGACTTAACCATGTGTCTTTTATGTGTCTTTCAAAAATTACACAGTACATAGTTAAATAGTTTTATTTCTAGTTTAGCTAGTTCTCAGAATTAACTATAAACCGGTAAAATTGACCAAATACACTTGTTAAAAGAAGTATTAATATAATTTTAAAATCAAAATTTGGCTTATATTAAATTGACCAATTATTGAATCTTTTCATTTGAAAACATTGGCTGGTAGGGCAGTTTCCAAAGTATCTGTTGTCATCATGTGATTGTGGAGACTGAAGGAAAAAGGAGGAGCGGTTATTAACGAGTGAGAAAATGGAAGAGAGCTTTTTAGCAGCACAGAGGTACCATCCCATAACTTCTCTGCACATATAGGCCTGTCTGAAAACTCCCATTGATCAGCTCCAAGTCTCTTGTTCAGCACTAACCGCT